>JARGCV010000504.1:22500-1222500 GCA_034064705.1 Bothrops alternatus | reverse complement strand
CTCAAAATATTTCACTGGACAAAATCGGGCAATGATTAGCTTACTCACTACATGATCCTGTAAGAGACCCCTGTCCATTCTCATGCTGCATTTGCAGATAATCTAGGATTTGAAAGAAATACAGATCAGACTCAAGTCTGCAAAATGAGGTCTGTCTCAGCTAGAGAAGGCGCCAGGGCCCAGTGGAAGAGGGGGAGGCAGCCGGGCTTTGTCACCTGTGCGTGCTCTTGCTCCCGATGAGTCCTCATTTCCGCCTTCGGGAAGGACTCCTTGCAGATCGGGCAGATCCCGATATTCCGGCTACAGTGAATCTCATGGATGGTGTAGTTTGCCAGAGGGATGTCTTTTTGGCTGTAAGAGGGACAAGGGCAGGGCGCGTGTTGCGATGCCAAACCTTTTCCTTTTTCAAAGGGTACTGGGACAAGCAGAAACTCTGGCAAAACCTGGTTGCCCTTTTTTTAACCCAACTCCCTTCCGCTATCCAAAAATGCGCACACACCCACGAACACTGGCAGGGAAGGACAGCATTCCACTCCCTGCCCTTACCAATTGTTGCACAGTTGAGTTTCGCTTTCTTTTCCGGCCATCGCAGCCACCGCTCTCCCTGCTGTTCCGGGAACCTTTAAAAAAAGGGTGGTTTTCCTTGACGGGCTCCCTCCCTTCCCTCCCGGCTCCCGGGGCCCAGGCCCAGACACGGGGGCAGCCCAGGGGCGCCGCCCAGCGCAAGACCGCCGCTCTGTCCCGCCTCCCCCTGCCTCCCCCGCTCCGGACGTCAGCCCGTTGTCCGGCCGCTTCTGGAACCCCGCCGGGCGCTCTTGGCCCGAACGCGGCCGGTCCTCGCCGCGCCCCCCCCCCAGGATCGGCGCAAGGAGGAGCCGCTTCTCCGCCTGGAAAGCCCGGGTCTCCTTACCCAAAGCGCCTCCTCCCGGGACCCCTTCGCCGAGATCTCGCCGGCTTCGCCTCCCTCCGCTCGACGGACCTGCAGGGCGAGAAGGAGGCTTTGGCGCCGTTCGGCTGCCCGTCTGCCCGGCCAGGATCGCCGGTTGCTGGAAAGCCGGGCTCGCCCCCCCCCCAACACGCCTCTCTCCGCTGGAGGCGCCGCCGGGGCCACTTCCGGAAGCCGCAGCGCTCCGCGAGGCCGGCGGGCTCAGGCCCGGCCGGGGCTCCTCTGCGGGGGGAGGACGGCAACCCCCCCGTGTCCCTGGCCGGCCTCCCGGGCGGATCGAGGGGGGCTGCCGCAGCTGGCCTGCCCCGCAGGGCTGTTGTGAAGAGGGGAGCCCTCCGCCCCCCTCAACCCGCGGAAGGTCTCCCCCCGCTCCCGAACGCAGAGCGGTGGGAAAGCCCCCCCCGCTCCGGGGATCCCCTTCCCCCGCCCGCCCGCCCGCCGCTCACCAGCCCGCCGCCCGCGCCTCCCCCTCCTCTGCCAGCCGCAACTGGACCCGGCACCGCCTCGGCCCCGCCGAGCCCGCCCTCCGAGTCGCGATTGGTCGCCGTTGAGGCCGCCCACCTCCGACTGGCCGGCGACTCTAACGAGCGCCTCACCCCATTGGTCCGCCAGCCTCTGGGCAAAGGACCGCCCGCCTCCTTCCCCGCCTTCGCCTGGGCCGTCGGCCTCTGCGCGTCACGCGGGACGTCAGGCGAGCAGGCCACGCCCCCGCTCCCCCCGTCCGGGCCCTGGGCGACGCCCCCTGCCGGCCAGCCGGTTCCAGGGCGCAGCCCGGAGCCCCGTTCGCCCCCCCCCGTCCTCGAAAGGCGGATGGATGTCAACTCCCCGGATCCCCCCCCGCCAGCCCAAGGCTGCCCTGCTCAGATCCGGCTCCCATCATCCCCGGCCGATTCTTCCTTCCTTTCTCTCTCTTCCCCCGCAGACCCATGGCCCCCACCTCCCCACCGCCGCCGCCTTGGCCCCAACACTCCCGACCGGATGCCCAGTCCCCGAATTCCCGACCTCCGTCTACCTCCCTCCTACGAACGGGCTGCAGAGGGTCCACGAGACGGCTGGCCCCGGGTTGCCCGCCCGGGGAAGGAGGTTCTGTTCCAGGCTTTCGAGCAGATCGCCAGGAAGGGGGAGCATCCTGAGTCAAGGTCGCCCATTCATAAATCGGTTACGTGGCTACACAGATACGCATCTATCGCACAATTCCCTTTCGGGGTAAGCAACGTGATGCAAAGGGCAAGAATGCGCAAGCGGAGAAAATTAGAGTCCGCGCTACCCATTTACTTCCTAGAGGGGGGTTACGCGGGCAGCAGCAGGCTTTTAAAATAGTCTAGAATAGAATAGGGCTGGAAGGGACCTTGGAGGTCTGCTAGTCCAGCCCCCTGCTCAAGCAGGAGAACCTGTTCCATCTCAAGACAAGTGACTGTCCAGTCTCTTCTTAAAAACCTCCAGTGATGGAGCGCCCACGGCCTCTGAAGGCAAGCTGTTCCCACTGGTTAATGGTCCTCACTAGTCTCTAGATTAGACATCACCTACACAGAAAAGCTCGAATTTGGGTTAAAAATAGCGGGGGGGGGGCGTCTGGCCCACTGGCAACCTGACTTTACTTACTGCTAGGGAGTGATGTTGCACATGGCCCCTCTTCCACTCTGTTCCGAGCCAGGATCTCTTCCCTATGCCTTCTCTCTTACTGTAAGAGCTTCTCACAGAAGGCTCAATCCTGCCATTTCAGGACAGCAAGGCAAGCAGCTCATGGGCTGAAAATAAGCCTCATTCATGCTTCAAATCACGCCCAAAATAAACAACACTCATCCCTATCTATAAGACTATATATGTGTGCAGAATTCGTGTTCTGACATCAACATATATAGCAGTTCTGACTCTTCAGTTATATCTGTGACAGGACAGGACACAAAAAGGAATGAAACTACATTTCCTCAAGGCCGAACCCAAAGCAGAGATGCAACTATTCAAAAAAAGAATCAATGTTAGCTAAATGAGAGCAAACAATCAATGAAAACAAGTAGGTAGCTTTTTCTGTCTTTTGAACCAGCAAATCAGGGGAAAGCGCGAAAGCAGTCCCCCACTACCACAAATTATGCAGTCGAGTTTCCCGCATTTGGGGAAATCGCAGGGGTCAGCACACCCGGAGTGCAATGGATGAGCCTCGCCCTGGGAAAACCACCTTAGTGATCATGGTGTCTCCCCTGCCAGGTAAGTATGAGTTGGGAGGGCCCGGCTGCCTCCCTGCCCCTCCTCGCCTCTGCCCCCAACCCCACGGTGACTCCCCCAGAGAATTTCCAGCAAGTTCGAGAAGGCTCAGCCGAGATCCTGCCTCTCCCCAGTTTGCTTGCACAGAGCGTTGGGGTACTTTGAGAGCTCAGATTGCACCCCGTTTTTCATCCCACAATGCCTTGCAATACATATATTTGCATGCGTGCTTGCATCACTCAGTCACGCTAAGGCACAATAAAGAAAAGGGGAGGGGATGTCACTAGGATTCTTTCTTTGTAGCCTGCAGGAAATCCGGTCCACATTCTGACTAGCAGCAGCATCCTTATCAACTGGGCACGTGTTACTTTTTGATCACATTAGAGTGTAACCTGATCACTCTTAACCAACTCGGTTCTTTTGGATTATCATGTTTTCTCACAGAGGCATTTCAGTACAGGACTGTTTACTAAAAGAGGAAAATGAACTGAAACCAGCTAGCATTTCTCTTTGATCTTCAAAGAACTATCACTTTGGAGACTCGACCTGTTCCCTTATCAATACACGCTCTTTTGTCACAGAGTCCAACAGAGCCCCGGGAGGTCCTTCAAGAGGCAGCTCCATTTATCAGGCGAGTGGAAAGTCTGTGTCCAAAATGTTCAGAAATAAAATGCAGACACGTCTGCCCTCCCTTTTCACACCCTTTTGGACTCCTTTATCTCTAGCTAAAAATATTAAGAGGTCTAGTGCAATTTATATTTACCGTATGCCACCTTTCTTCTAGAATTCTCATACAGCCATGCAAGGATTAAAAAAAGACTGAAGACCTGAAAGGGAAAAGTAGATAACACATAACCCCATCAAGACACACTTTGGGAAACAAACACTGGAAGTGTTTTCTGTACTGGAATAACAAATGAAACAACATGCATAAGAAACCAAATTCTCTTTTCTGTCTTTTGAACCAGCAAATCAGGGGAAAGCGCGAACGCAGTCCCCCACTACCACAAATTATGCAGTCGAGTTTCCCGCATTTGGGGAAATCGCAGGGGTCAGCACACCCGGAGTGCAATGGATGAGCCTCGCCCTGGGAAAACCACCTTAGTGATCATGGTGTCTCCCCTGCCAGGTAAGTATGAGTTGGGAGGGCCCGGCTGCCTCCCTGCCCCTCCTCGCCTCTGCCCCCAACCCCACGGTGACTCCCCCAGAGAATTTCCAGCAAGTTCGAGAAGGCTCAGCCGAGATCCTGCCTCTCCCCAGTTTGCTTGCACAGAGCGTTGGGGTACTTTGAGAGCTCAGATTGCACCCCGTTTTTCATCCCACAATGCCTTGCAATACATATATTTGCATGCGTGCTTGCATCACTCAGTCACGCTAAGGCACAATAAAGAAAAGGGGAGGGGATGTCACTAGGATTCTTTCTTTGTAGCCTGCAGGAAATCTGGTCCACATTCTGACTAGCAGCAGCATCCTTATCAACTGGGCACGTGTTACTTTTTGATCACATTAGAGTGTAACCTGATCACTCTTAACCAACTCGGTTCTTTTGGATTATCATGTTTTCTCACAGAGGCATTTCAGTACAGGACTGTTTACTAAAAGAGGAAAATGAACTGAAACCAGCTAGCATTTCTCTTTGATCTTCAAAGAACTATCACTTTGGAGACTCGACCTGTTCCCTTATCAATACACGCTCTTTTGTCACAGAGTCCAACAGAGCCCCGGGAGGTCCTTCAAGAGGCAGCTCCATTTATCAGGCGAGTGGAAAGTCTGTGTCCAAAATGTTCAGAAATAAAATGCAGACACGTCTGCCCTCCCTTTTCACACCCTTTTGGACTCCTTTATCTCTAGCTAAAAATATTAAGAGGTCTAGTGCAATTTATATTTACCGTATGCCACCTTTCTTCTAGAATTCTCATACAGCCATGCAAGGATTAAAAAAAGACTGAAGACCTGAAAGGGAAAAGTAGATAACACATAACCCCATCAAGACACACTTTGGGAAACAAACACTGGAAGTGTTTTCTGTACTGGAATAACAAATGAAACAACATGCATAAGAAACCAAATTCTCTTTTCTGTCTTTTGAACCAGCAAATCAGGGGAAAGCGCGAACGCAGTCCCCCACTACCACAAATTATGCAGTCGAGTTTCCCGCATTTGGGGAAATCGCAGGGGTCAGCACACCCGGAGTGCAATGAATGAGCCTCGCCCTGGGAAAACCACCTTAGTGATCATGGTGTCTCCCCTGCCAGGTAAGTATGAGTTGGGAGGGCCCGGCTGCCTCCCTGCCCCTCCTCGCCTCTGCCCCCAACCCCACGGTGACTCCCCCAGAGAATTTCCAGCAAGTTCGAGAAGGCTCAGCCGAGATCCTGCCTCTCCCCAGTTTGCTTGCACAGAGCGTTGGGGTACTTTGAGAGCTCGGATTGCACCCCGTTTTTCATCCCACAATTCTTTCACAGGCCATCATTTGCATGTCTATCTGCGTCCTTTTGCAATCGTCACTCCTCTGGCATGTAAATTGGCTTTCTATTGGTGCTCCAGGAGGGCAAGGAGGGACCGTCGAGATCTCTTGATGTGCTCCAATTCGGCAGAGAACGGTTCTTCACTTCCTCTTCTTCCCTCTGGAACAAAATTGGTTGTACAAATTGCAAGTTAAACAAATGTCACTTTTGAAGTATTTTACTTCTATTCACTGCTCAGTGAATCTTTTAATCAACACAATATTGTGCAACACAATCATTTGCTTAGTTGGTTTCTTCGCGAAGAGAGAAGGAACTGTTGCTATTGACAACTTCTGCTGGGTTTTCTATTTTTTTAAACTGCAGACTGAGTCTGACAAAAAGTATCTGGTGAGAATTTATGCACACCTTATTCTTCCTTTTTTTCTCCAGTTCTCCAATTTCCCTAGCTGCTGAAAAATTATGCAAAGATTCTTGAGGCACCGTTTTAGGTTCCATCACTTTTCCATGCAACTAATGAAACACACAATAAACAAGAAATTATAGATACAACTTCTCTGTCTTTTAAACCAGCAAATCAGGGGGAAGCGTGAACGCAGTCCCCCACTACCACAAATTATGCAGTCAAGTTTCCCGTATTTGGGGAAATCGCAGAGGTCAGCACACCCGGAGTGCAATGGATGAGCCTCGCCCTGGGAAAACCACCTTAGTGATCATGGTGTCTCCCCTGCCAGGTAAGTATGAGTTGGAAGGGCCCGGCTGCCTCCCTGCCCCTCCTCGCCTCTGCCCCCAACCCCACAGTGACCATAGCTCAGCACCTTCCAGTGCTGCAGAACAGACATAATCATGATGTAAACGTAGAGCAGACTCTTGCTGGTTGGGATCCAAGAAGGAAATCCCTCTCCTGCCCCCATTCTCCTCCTCCTCTCCATTTGCTACCACAATGCTGTGTTGCAGGTCATCTGCATATATCCCTACCCACTTTAGCCTTGTTTAGTCTTCTATCTGAGTCGCCTTTCAGCATGAACAACGTCCAGGAATGTCTTATAATATCCTTTACGTTTTAAGTGTCTGAATGAATTTTTTTAAAGGTCTGGGTGGAAACAATGACCTGCTTGCACATTTAAAGGCTTTTATATTTTGGTGAAAGTTTTCCTGCTGTATCAAAAGCTCCAGTCCATACTGAGGCCAGCTTACTCAGAATTATACTGCTTGGTGTTTTCACTGCACCCCCAGATTGACCCATCTCCTCTGAAACCTTTGGAGGCCAGACAAGATCTCAGCGCTGTTTCTCAACTTTGGACATTTTAAACTGCACAAACTTTAACTCCCAAAGTTTAAGGCTGATAAACACTGAGTGTCCAAATTATTAAATTCATATGGTCATTTTACTGGGCTGCCAGGTCATCTTACCTATCTGTTGCACAGGAGAAATCTTAGCTTGGACTTTATAGGGATGCACTGAGGAAGATCAACCGAAACAGGTTCTGAAAATGCAAAAGCAAACTCAAATTAGTGATAGCTCTCAGTTCCTAACCAGGTGACAAACTTAATTCAGTAATTCTGTAATTGTTTTCCTGCCAGACAAGATACCGGTAGTCCTTTAACCTCAAAGAAAAAAAAATAAGCTCATGTATGTAATTTGCAGGAGATGGATAAAAAGAAACTGCCTGTGCAAATCTCAAAAGGGATCCAAAGAAAAAGTCATTCTGCTTGGCAGATTTATCCTAATAAAGGATTTTTGTCTCACTGTGATGTCCTGGGATCCAACTGTGAATGTGAAGGGCAAGATTCACACCACAAAAAGCAGGATCTCCTAATACAGAGACTTGTCTTCACCCTACAACATGAAACACTACAAAAACCTGAATGGCCAGGCCACATCTCTGAATCTTCTGTTGAATTCAGTTGTCAAAAGCTACCACTTTGAAAGTATTTATCAGGGCAGGCCCATTTCTCATCAGAGGTTTTCACACAGTTTGGACTTATTCAGGTTTTCTGCCCAGGATTTTGTTTATTTATCACATTTAAGCCCCATCTTTCCTGCAGGAACTGAAGAAAAGGTTGGGCTGCTGCCGAATTTGAACTTGGCTCTCCCCAGTCCCAACATATGAAGCACGATGGCAGGTGGGGCTTTTTTTCTGCACAGAAAACCATGGGGGGGGAACCTGCTTTATTTTTGCTGTCACAGGACTAGAAAGGAGTTTAAAGTCCTATTTTATATGCTGTCTATTTAGCCCAGGACAAGCCTAACCTGACAATTTGGGATAATCCCGTGCAGAATCAAATGAGGAGTTGGTAGCTTTTGAATATATTGCTATTAGCTGAATAATAGTAATAATGCTCAAAGATTGAGATAGGTGCAAATTTAAGAGTGGATGGTTTTTATAAATATTACTATTAGCTGAATAATAAAGCTGAGGGGGAAATCCCTCCCAGATCCAAATTAGGAGTTGGTGGCTTTTTGTAAACATTGCTATTATTTGAAGAACACTCAAAAGCTGAGGGGGCAACCCCCCCCCACATCCACATTGGGGAGTTGACGGCTTTCATAAATAACGAATAATAATAATGGCGATGATTATGTTAATGATGTTACAGAAATCAAAGCTGAGGGGACACCCCCTCGGAGTCTGGAGGCTTCACCTGCACAGTCCCACGGCTGAAGGGATTCCCCCCCCCAAAAAAAGACCCAACTGAGGCTGCGGCGCTCCTCACGCACCACCAGGCCGGACGAAGCCTGAGGGGCGGACTAAGCGAGGCCGCCGGGCCGGGCCGGGCCGGAGGTCCACCTCGCGGGGCCGTTGTGCCGGGCCAGCCTGGCGCCGCCTCCCGCCCGCCCCGGGCCCGCCCCGCCCCGCCAGGCGTCCGGGTGGCGGAGAGCGAGAGCGAGAGCGAGCGGGCGGGCAGGCCCGGCGGTGGCGGCGGCGGCGGCGGCTGCGCGCTGCGGTTCTGCGCTCTCATCATGGCGGCGGGAGCGGCGGCGGGTGCGCGAGGCCATGTGCAGGACCCGAACGACCGGCGCCTGCGGCCCATCTACGGTAGGCCCCGCGCGCGCTTCCCGCCTTTTGCCCTCGCGCGCCTTGCCTGGACGGGCCGGGCCGGGCCGGGCCGGGCCTGCTCGCAGGGAGGAGGGAGGGAAGGCCGGGCTCCGTGGCCGCCTCCTCGGGGTCTTCGCGCCCGAAGCCCCCGGGAGGACGGGGGACCCCCGTCTTCCTGGGGGGGACGAGGGGTTAGGCCGCTTTCGGGGGGCTTTTCCTGAGGGAGAGGGGGGCCCTGGTTGTGTGTGGGGGGCGCGCGCTGTGGGGATGTTGGGGTGCCATCTAAAGGCGTGCAATCTAAAGGGGTCCTCTCTCTTTGGAGGACGGGACCCCCCTTGAGGCTTTGTTTTGGACAAGGAGGGACGGGGGGGCTTTTAAAAGGGCTTTGGGGAGTAATCTTCCCCTCAGTGGTCTTAAATTGGGGTCTGGCCAGACCCCTAATTTGGGGTGCGGGAGGGAGGCCCCCCTTCCCTTCCCCCCTTCCCAGGTCCCCAGTGTCTTTATTGGGAAAGCTTTTGGGTGGAAGAGGGAACCTTGTAAAGTTTTACACGTGTAATCATGGAGACCCCCCAAAAAAGGAGGGGGTTGAAGAGCCAGCAATGTTATTCGGTAATTATAATTGTACTATATCCAAGCCCTTGGGGAGCAGACACCCCCCCCCACACACACTTTTTGTGATGGATCCCCTGTCCTCATGAAACAGTTTTTCGTAAAATACAGTTCCAGGGGATGCAAAGGATTCGTTCACCTGGGCTCTCTTTCTGAGTGTAAGGCCCAGGCTCCCCAAAGTGCTGATTATAGTGCTATTTATATGCAGTATGCTCCAAGTATCTTTGCTTTTTCATAGTTCTGTGGTGGGTCTCCAAAGAATATGGTTTTTATTGTACCTTTTCAGCCATCTATGATTTAGAAAGAACTGGTACTGTAAAATGTTTGGCTTCTTTTTCTTACAAGCATCTTTGTGTATATACATAGACACACACATAGACACACACACACACATATCCTTCCCACATTTTTCAGGAGTTGCTGACCAAGTACAGAGTTTGGAGTTGTGGTAGGGAGGGAAAAGTCACCATCCAGAAATCATCTGAAGGGCTGATATAGGATTCATACAGGAATGGGAATAGGGACCTCTTGAGCTGATTAAATCTGCAGAAACAGGAATAGTATGAAGTTTAGCTTGTTGTAGGACTTCCTTTCTGATTGTGAGACCCATGCGTTGGAGCCCAGGGTTTTAGATAGCTTTAAAACTTAATTTTAAAACTTAGATGGTGAAGTTCTGAGGGTTCCACCTGTGTTCTTTTTGCTCCATCTGATGAAGTAAAAACAAGGTTAAAAATGTATTTTAAAAATGTGTTTATTTTGGTCCACAAGGAACAAAAAACTGTACTTGGGTATCGTTCACAGTGCTTCTCAGGTGTGAAAAAGATTGAGGTTCTCTAGAAGACGAGGTGGTTTGGTGTCTGGTTCTCCTAGGTGGCTTTTCCAAAGACTTTTAAAAATTGACCAGTAAATATAAGATTTCTGATATATCTCTTAATCAAGATAGTTTGGTGAGATGCTTGAGCTGTTCTGTCAGCATGCCTCCTGAAGGCCTCTTTCTTACAAGCATGATCTTCCAACCGAGTCCAAGTATTAATTATTACTTTGCTTTAGGTTATGCATATCCCATACTCTTGTATGACTCGATTGCTTCATATTTCACTTCTGTTGTGTGAGCCTCCTTCGCTGCTTCTCCCAATAAGCCGAAAAGCTCTTGAGGAATGGTATTCGGAGGCAGCAATCAGGTTAATTTGTCTCTCCCCTGGCTTCAAATAAATGACTCCTGCTGCTTAAGAAAATTGCTTTGTACAGTATTGCATAATGCCACTTTTCTATCTTTGTATTGACTAAAAATGGACAAGGTGATTTACAGTTTTGCATCGATTGATGAATGAGATAAAAGGCAGTATTGGTAGGAGAGCTTCAAAGAAGAGAAAGCCCAGCCTAAAATCAAAGTATTTCCTAACTTGTCAGTTGAACAAAATCTAGTCGGGAGAGGTAAGAAGTATTGCTTTAGGGCAGATCTGGATAATGCAAACTTTCAAGGTACATCTTTATAGGCCCAGCTATCCTGGCTGTTTCTGCACTCCTCATGAAAGTCAACAACTGCATTTTCAGGGTTTTGTCTGTACTTGGCTCTTTTCACAAGAATTAGGTCAGAACTACTTAATGTTACATTTGACAAACTGCCTGTGCCTCCTAAAAATAATCTTTGAGCAGTCAGTCTCTTTGATGGGAAAGTAGGTTTCTCAACCATTTTTTTAAAATAAGTAACATTATATGTACATATCAGATATGTTTCTAAGTTGGAGAAATGAACAGTACATTGTTGAACGAATTCTATATTGAAAGGCCATGCTGGAAAAGATTGGAAGCATTTTACTATTATTTGAATAATAGTTCAAAATAATGTGTTTGCTAGTATTAATTGGTGAGTGTCATGAAAAAACGTTTTTGTTTTTTTGGATATAAGTACATTTACAAATAATGTAATGTCCAGACAAGTTCCGATTTCATCTCATTTTAATAACATCTTTTTTTAATAACTAAGAGTCTTTCCCTTGGCATTGGCTTTTTGTTTTATGGTATGTTGTATAGGAGTTTAATTAAATTTTGTTAACGTTCTCAGATCTAGCCTGGGAATGATGCTTAATATTCAAGGAGTTGAATTAATAGTTTTGAAGCAATTTGTTGTGGCTGACTGTTACATCCTTTTAATTTTCTGCTCCTTTCCTATAGTGGCAAATCCTGCCATTGGGGAAAACCCGACCCTCGGCTTTGTAGTCTGTAATAATCTCTCTCTCTCTCTCTCTCCTTTTCTTTAGATTATCTGGATAATGGCAATAATAAAATGGCAATCCAGCAAGCAGACAAGCTGCTAAAAAAACACAAAGATCTTCACTGTGCTAAGGTGAGCTCACAGTTAGTTTATTTTGTTAAATTGTCTTTGTCTTAAATCTTGAACAAGCAAGGGCCACAGTCTGCTTTTCGTCTTGTCGCCTCCCTAGAAAGGGTTGGACTGGGTTGGACAACCAGAACTGCGACTTTAAAGCTAAGCTTTGAAGACATCCGTTGTGTGGCAGTTTTTTTTCCCTCTGCAACATTGCCTTTGTTTCTTCTGGTTTTCCCTCTGCTCGGTAAGATCACCTTTGCCATGTTGATCATAAGCTCCAGTTTGGTTGAAGTAATTCTTCAACTTATTGGTCCACGTCAACATGGCTCAGCATCCTAAGATGTAGTTAAATGTTACCAAAATGATGGACAACAGTGCTTTTAAATATGTGTTAATGATAGTAGCTGAGAGAATTATAAAACAGCAATCACAATCCAAACTTTTGAGATGAGGGAACAAATTGGGTGCATTAGCAAACTATTATGGAAACTGTAATTCAGTAGTCACGGGATTGGACCACTGGTTGAAGAAGGCTGGTTTTTGTTCTTCTTGAAGGACTGTCTCACTGGAGGCAGGCAGGCAGGCAGGCAGGCAGGCAGGCAGGCAGGGTGGGCAACTGACAGCGATGTGACCGCTGCTTCATCATAGATGGACATAACAATGCTGAACCAGAGCAGTGTTTCTCAACCTTGGCAACTTGGATACATGTGGATACATGTGGACACCCCTACCAGTACCTAGCAGCCATTCAGTTTAAGCTGTATCCTTTCTCCATCTTGTCCTGGATATCTGTCCTGTGACCCAACCTGTCACCCATTGTTTGCCACGTAGGTGTTCAACTTCTGAGATTTAATGTTTGACCCACTAAACATTTCTTTGTTGATTATTCTCGGAATGGGATTTTCATGACTGTCCTTCTTATTGACAGCTACTGCAAAACCTCTTAAAATATTCTTTGATCTGTGTGCAGGTTTTGAAAGCAATTGGCCTGCAAAGAACTGGGAGACAAGATGAAGCATTTACTTTGGCCCAAGAAGTAGCAGCCCTTGAACCCACAGATGACAATTCCTTGCAGGCGCTGACTATCCTTTATCGAGAAATGCATCGGCGTACGTTTCCCAGCTATCCTTACCCCTTTATGGCTTTTATTTTCATTTTAAAGAAGTCTCTCTCTCCTTCCAATTCACGGGCATCTCATCAGCCCTTCTTCAAGAAGAAAGGATTGTCTCAAAAATGATCACACAGCCTGTTTAGCCAAGATTTTAGTTATAACTCTTAATTCAAAGGCAGAAGAATGATATTTAACTACTTTAATGAAGATTAAGGAAATATTTTTTTTTTCTTGCTGGAATTTAGAGGGGGAGCAGAAACACTTTCTGAATTAATGGTTTTTGAGGTTTTTTTTTACTCAGTTCATGGCAGGATTTCCTAATATTAATATAATGCCAAACTTCTAGGCCAGGGAACCATTTTCATGCACCTCCCATTTTATGGCTCCAAAACCTTCTGGGGGATTAAAGTGTGATTAAACCTGATCCCTCGAACTGCCAGCTGAGCCTAGATATTGCAGTCATCTGGGGGTGGTTGGCTGGTGCCATCCTAAAGAGGAGAAGGCGCATCTTGAGAAAAGAAATGGTGCCGAATTGTTCCGTCGGTAATGAAAGGGCTCTGAGTCTTCACCTGCATACTTTTAACGCTTAGAATATCTGCTTTCAGCGGAGCTGGTCACGAAACTCTACGAGGCAGCCGTGAAGAAAGTTCCCAGCAGTGAGGAATATCACTCTCATCTCTTCATGGCTTATGCGAGAGTCGGAGAATATAAGAAGATGCAGCAGGTACTTGCCAGCATCGTAGACCTGATTCTTTCTCGGGGAAGGAGCAGCCTTCTCTCTTCCAAGGAGACCCAGGGAAGGCAGGCTTCCTCACAAATGCAGAATTTCGCTTCTTTTAGCCTGAGGAATTGCTGAAGCTCCTGAGCAGACTTTCTTCTTTGGAAGGAAATTAATATGACATTAGAAAGTTTCAGGTTACAGTAGAGTTTTGATTGCTGTTTCCTGTTTCCTCTTAAAGCAAATGCCTCAAGTGGCAGAGTCAGGCCAGGGAAGACAGAAGAAGGGAGGGGGCAGCTCCTGCCCATCTAGGTTGTCCAAAATGTAACAGAAGTGAGCTTCTGGGAGTGCCTCCATCGTTCTGTTTCCTTCCTCTCAGCAAACATTTTGAAATAGCATAAAGACTCTCTTTTGAGGTCACCGTTGGCTAGAATATTATAGCTTTTGACTAGCGGGTCGTTTTCTGTGAAGTCCTTTGTCATCTTGATTTATGCTACATTTTGCTTTTGATTTATGCTACATTTATGTACATTTGGTGGGCCACTGTGTGACACAGAATGCTGGACTCGATGGGCTTTGGCCTGATTCAGCATGGCTCTTCTTATGTTCTTATGCTTCTTTTCCAGGCTGGAATGGCACTTTACAAGATTGTCCCTAAAAACCCATACTATTTTTGGTCCGTGATGAGTTTAATAATGCAGGTAGGTCCAACATTTCAGAGGAGAGTCAGAGTTTCTTTGGAATTGGTTTCCTTTCCAGTTAACATATGTGAAAATGCAAAGTAGACGTTAGAGATAGATTATATATGTTTCAAGCAGGGGTTGTAATGCAGCGGCACAGCCTGTCTTATCTTGGTGTCTTCCAGAGCTACAGGGAGCCTGGGGTTGGGGTTACAGTTCCCGGTATGAGGTTGAGAGTGGGCTACTTTAAACCTTGCTTGCTTTGACTCCTCTAGGGAAAAACTAGAAACCAAGAGTGCTGTGTTAGCCAGACGGCGGGCTGATTCTCTATATGGCAGTCCTATGTGTTTTTTTCTTGCAGTCAATATCTGCGCAGGATGAAAAGCTCTCAAAAACCATGTTTTTACCCCTAGCTGAAAGGATGGTAGAAAAAATGGTGAAAGAAGATAAAATTGAGGCTGAAGCAGAAGTAAGACTTTCTTTCCAATTCGATTTAAGTTCATCAGTTCCAATAAAACGATTTCAGTTTGTGATACGATTTATTGGGCCAAGAAATATATCTCCCCTTCTTAAAGGGTAGCACTGAAGATAAACTAGTGGAGCTAATTGTGGCAAGTCTCTCTCCTCTTGACTTCTCTCTTCCTCTTGCTATCCACTTCTACTAGGTGGAACTTTACTACATGATTCTAGAACGCTTGGAAAAATACCAAGAAGCTCTGGATGTTGTGAGAGGAAAATTGGGAGGTAAAATTTTCCAGTGCATTTGTTAAAGAGATGTCATCTGTTACACAGAGGGTTGTCTGCAGTTTAATGTTGCATCGATTTGCAAAACTATGTGCTTTTATCACCGCCTCATCTACAAACGTGTGTTCGTGCCAGATAGTTTGCATCTTGGGTTATATAAGGCGATTTTGAAATTAAATCCCAGAAAACTTTCCCTGGCTCCCTGCAGTCTAATTTTTGCTGGATGAAAGGGAATTTTGTTTCTGAAATTAACTTGTTCATTATGTGAATTTACATTTTGTGTGTGTGTGTGTGTGTGTGTGTGTGTGTGTGTGTGTGTGTGTGTGTGTGTGTTTTAGACAAGTTAACCAGCGCTCTCCAGAGCAGAGAAAACAAATGCATGGAGATGTACAGGAAGCTGAGCAAATGGCCAGAATGCAACGCTCTCTCGAGAAAACTTCTGCTTAAAAAGTAAGAAAATGTAGCCAGGGCCTCTGGGCCGCACCTCGCACGGCCCTTTCGCATCCTGGGGGTTGCCCTAATGTCTCCCCTGGCCACTAAATACATTAGACGGCCCCCAAGGGGAGTCTTTTCTTTTAGTTCTTCTCTTGGAATCTTTTTTTCCTTTTCAGTTATTACATTTAGAGGCACCCATCTTCTATTAAATAGAACTGCTTAGCCAAACCTTTCTTGTTCTTTGACCCATCACCCACTCCAGGGCCTGGTCGGCAACCCTTTCCCTAAAGGCTCCCTAATCTGCACACATCATTAATCCACATGGTTTATATTCGTGACGTTCAGAGGAGCCATACGCGGGGAGACACTTTCCTCTTCCTTTCAGGAAACGGTCTTGACTTCCTGCCCTGCTAGGTCCACCCTGTGAATGCTCACGAAAGAGACAGCAAGAGAGAAGGCATCCTCCATTGCACTTCAGCTTTTTTTCTTTCCCTCGTTTTTCTGTTTTAGCCCAGATGATTGGCAGTTCTACATGATCTACTTTGACTCCCTCTTTCAACTGATTGACATGGCTTGGACACCTCCAGCTGAAGGAGAGCAGTGAGTATTCTCTTGGAGGGCTCTGAGAGGCTCGGAATCTTTATAAAGAGAAAGGAGGAAGCAGATTCAAGTCCTGGAGCTGAACAAATGGCTGCAGAGAGAGAGAGAGAGAGAGAGAGATGGAATGGAGGGACTGGACCTCACTGCCTTTCTTGTGCTCAGTTCTCTGGAAGGAGACGTGCATCACAGCACAGAGCAAGCTGTCGCCTTCATAGAGCAGAGGCTAATCCATGAGTCCAACAGTGCCCGTCCACTTCGGGGTCCATACCTGGCCCAGCTGGAGCTGATCAGCCGCTTGCGGCACAGGGGCTACCCTGAAGAGCAGAAATTGGGTAAGGGCTGCTACGGGGATGTCGGAAGGGAGCCTCT
The DNA here is from genome assembly GCA_034064705.1 of Bothrops alternatus. Classification (NCBI taxonomy): domain Eukaryota; kingdom Metazoa; phylum Chordata; class Lepidosauria; order Squamata; family Viperidae; genus Bothrops; species Bothrops alternatus. The sequence goes on along the minus strand of JARGCV010000504.1, from coordinate 1,206,254 downwards.
TGGGGGGTGGGGGCGCAAGGGGAGACCGTGTCGGGATTGCAGCGGCTGATGTAAACTCTGCAGAAGAATTGCAAACATCTACCGGTCACTGGGGAGACAATTTGTCTTCTATTATAAATCTTGGCAGTTTTCCTGGAGGTGGATGTGTAAATGCTGAGGCTCCCCTGAGCTGCAGCAGTGCAAGGTGTGCTCAGATCTCTCTGCAGATCCTCAGTGCCCAAAACAAGAAGAAAACCCTTATGAGTCGTTCCTTTCGTTTGTAGCTTGATTTTTTTAAGGAGAGGAATCATTGGCCCAGGCTGAGAGAGTTCCTGGGCTGTATTTTTAATGCCACATTGTGAAGATGCTTGCTTCGTCCTTCCTCACCTCCCATTTTTGTTTTTGTTTTTTAGATGGATGGTTGCTTTTGCAAGGGAAGTGTTTGTTAATTAAGCAAATCCTAAATCGGCGTTCTCCAAACTTGGCAATGTTAAGATGGGTGGGGTTCAAGTCCCAGAATTCTCTATCCAGTTTGGTGAATTAACTGGGAAGCTGCTTTGCTGCAGACTCTCCTGAGCAGTTTTCTGGGCTTTTCCTGGCTATTTACTGTAGCAAGAGACCTCGTGAATATTAGAGGACAGTTTTACAATCCAAAAACTGACTACGCTGCTTTTCAGATGCTGATTCTTTATTTATTAGGCAACCCAGAAGAACTCATGTTCCAGTATTTCAAGATGTTTGGGGACAAACCTTGCTGCTTTACGGATCTCAAGGTGTTTGTCGACCTTCTTCCATCAACGCAATACACAAAGGTAACCTCACTGGCCACTCCTGCCCCCTGCCTCCTGGACTCCAGAGGTCTTACTTAACAGATTCCTCTCCTTTTGTTTGCAGTTCATCAACCAGTTATTGGGGGTCATCCCCCTTTCCGTCCCACCAGAAGGCAGGCTTGCGCTCCCAGCTAATATCAAAGCTTTACAACAGCACCTATGTGTGATGCAGTTGACACGGTTGCTTGGACTCTTCCACACCATGGACACAGCTCAAAAACTGGCAGCAGTCCAGGACATGATGTTGCGTTATCGGCACGGATTGGATTTTGGTGAGGAGACTGTCAGGCCTCTTGGCCCTTCTTGGACTCTGTCCGGACCATCTGCCTTTGCGGTTGGATTTAAGCCTTTGTCCGAGGCGCTCTAGAGCAGGGGTCCTCAAACTTGGCCACTTTAAGATTTGTGGACTTCAACTCCCAGAATTCCCCAGCCAGCATGTCTTAAAGTAGCCAAGTTTGAGGACCCCTGCTCTAGAGTATCATTGACCAACTTGCAAGTTGTTTATCCCAGCTGGCTAAATCTGGTTACTGTTACATTTTGATTTTGGAGAATTGGAAATTTAGCATTTTAAGTAAACCTGTAAGGAATGTTAAATAGCTTTTTCATTGAGCTAGCTCATGTTTGAAGGCATAAAATGTTCTATTTTGAAACTTTGTTTGTATTCCCCAGGAAAATCCTGTTTGAAAACAGAGTTACAGCTTTCAGATTATTACTGCCTGCTTGCTGTTCATTTGCTCCTTGACATCTGGCTGGAGGCAGGTACGTTCTTATAACACCTGTCTGTGATCAGAAATGACTTTGAGATTGACACAATCCCCTGGAAGGAAAGATTATAACCTGCTTAGTTTATTAATGACAATATAGGTTAGTGGGTGAGGCTCAGAGATTTATACAGTTATGTGGGGCATGGAAAAAATGGAGAGAAAGCGTTCTGTTCTTCAGGTAAGACTAGTGTTGTGGTTCCGATAGATGAAACCCATTAAAGAACTTCAAGGCAAGAATTCTTCCTTTAAGGAACATTTTATTCAGGAAACAAAGTGTCGGCACTACATAGTTGAACCCAAAACTAGATTCCCTTCCCCCATGAAGCAGTCATAAATCACATTCTCCAATTAGGCTGAAGCTCCCTCTCCAGCTCCTCAGCCAGCCAAAACATTACTGGAATCCTTGAGTTCCCATGAAGCTGCATTATTGTTATGGCTAGTTGAGCTCAAGCATTCACCCACTCCACCCTTCTACATCTGATTTCTAAACAGCAGAAAAAGCAAGCTGTACGGGGAGTGAAAATGGCTGCAGTTTCCCTCAGTTGCAGAGCGGGAACATCCATTGTCACAGTGTTGACAATTAGATTGAATCTGAAATCTGCTAAAGCAGCTGAAGAATTGGAGTTTGGGGACATAATAAAAGTGTTCTTTACACATTGAATCTTGGAATTTCTTCCCCTGTTATGAATGCAATGTAGCTTTGAAGAAGTAAACAAATTAATCTCACGGACAAGTTGGCTTCACGTACTTCCTGTGCTTCTTCCTTGCCTTTTCACCTCACTCACAGTTTTTGCCCTCTCCCCCCTCCAGGCGAGGGACCGGCCGTCTGGCAGTGCTTGACTCTGCTAGAGGAAGGGTTGACCTGCAGCCCTTCCAATGCCCAGTTCAAGTTGCTGCTCATCCGAATCTACTGCATGCTGGGGGCCTTCGAGCCAGTGGTGGAGCTGTACTCCGGCCTCGATGCCAAGCACATACAGCACGATACCATCGGGTGGGTGACTCGCCTCTCTCCTGGGCCAGGGGCTTCGTGGAGCTGCTGTCTTGGGCAGGGAAGGTGGTCCTCTGCCTGGTCTCTCCTCCATTCGCCAAAGGTTGGGAAAGGGTCCTGTGGGGTCTTCGGGCGAGGAGAGCTGTGCCCCTTTGAGGGAAGGACTTTAAATAGTGGTCTAACAGCTGGGAAAACTGAGCCAGCTTTCATGGTTTGTGAGTATTGTTAGTTTATTTGTTAGTTTGTGCGTTCTGCATTACAGATACCTGCTGACCCGCTATGCCACAGCTTTTGGCCATTATGCTGCTGCGTCCCAATCTTGCAACTTTGCACTCAGGTTTTTCCACTCCAACCAGAAAGATGTAAGTGTGGGAAGAGGAGGAAAAATCCGTTTCTTCCCTTGAGAGAGCATGTGCAAAGTCCTTTGAAGCAGAGCCAGCCCTTCCTGCCGTTCCTCTCCCTTTGCCTGGCCTTACGTTGATACCCAGAGTCTGGTAGGAGAAGCAGAAGGGAGGCAAGGATGGATGGACTTGTGCTTTGGTCAATAATCAGCTCGAGTAAACAAATAATTTCTAAACCTTCAAGCACTTCCTCACTGAGGTTGCGCTTCCTGCTTCCTCCTCCCTAAAACCACGCTCATGAAAGTTTGTGCAAGTCTCAAGAGTGACGGCTGCACAACGGCTGGGGCCCCTCAGGATTGGAACATGCCTCTGGAGCATCTTTTGGGACTCCCACCAGGCAAGCATTACACAGGAGTCCGTCTCCCTTGACTGTCTCAAGCCTTGAGAACCTTCTGTGTTTTCTTTGCAGACCTCAGAATACATCATTCAGGCCTATAAATACGGGGCATTTGAGAAGATCCCAGAATTCATCGCTTTCAGGAACAGGCTGAACTCCTCACTTCATTTTGCACAAGTCCGCACAGAACGAATGTTGCTGGATCTTCTCCTGGAAGCCAATATGTGAGTCCAGAGAAATGTCTGTAACCCTGTAAGGGCTTTTCCTGGAAAGGCAGCGAAGTTGATCAGGGTTTGAGCAGCAGTGATACTGTGTAAAAATGGAAGGACAGATCCTAGCAACTCTTGAAATATCTGGGCCTGTTTGGCTTATTTTCATAGAGAGAGAAGCTTTTGATGAAAACACAACCCGTCACCTGGCATGTTTTCCCTGGCAGTCGGGAGACATCCGATGGCCCTATTGAAAAGAGAAAAAAAACCCTTAAGCAAATCTCAGCAAACACTTTTGAGTGCCTAACCCAGCATTTCTGTTTGGTTCCTCATGAACCAGATCAACAAGTTTGGAAGAAAGTATTAAATCCATGAGCCTAAGTCCGGAAGAGGACGACATTCCCTGGAAGGACCTGCGGGATAATAGAGACCTCACCGTCTTATTTAATTGGGACCCGAAAGACAAGTAAGCCCCGAAGGTTATGATGCACAGTGGAAGCTTTATATGATCTGAAGGGAAATGGGAATATATCCAGGGACAGAGTAGGTGTTACACTGGGCATTTATACAGCCATCTGAAATAAATAGATCATCCCGAATTATAATAGATGCAGTGAAGTATAAGCGCCGTTTAGAAGGAATTCTTTACTTCAGTTTTCACCCCAAACTAGGAACCTATTTGGGGGTTTCCAGATCAACCCTGTGGTCTGTATCATTTGCATAATGACCCCAAAAGGAATAACATACAAACACAAGTAGGCGGAAGGTATACATTACATCCACTTGGGATTTAATCAACCCCTCTTTCCCCCAGACTTGCAAAAGATGTGTTAGAATAAGGTTTTACTGTACCTTTGTGGATGGAAGGAATGACGCGTCCCTTCACAAATGTGAAGACTTCCAAGTTTCAGGAACACAGGGGTAACAAAATAGGCGGCTTGCGCATAGGTTTCTGGAGCTGAATTCTTCCTATTTCCGCTTCTCTCTCAGGAGTATTTCTGAAGAGCACAGAAAATACTCCTTGGAGGAAGAGACCACCTGGTTGCAGATTCGGTCCCTGACCTTACGGTTAATAAGCGGGCTGCCAGCTCTTAGCCACAGCAGCCAGCCGAAGAACTCAGAAAAAAGCACTGAGAATGGAGTCTCCTCCAAGATAGACACCGTCCGGACTCTCCTGCGGCAGCTGGACGATGCAGTGAGGTCGGGGAAGTGGTTCCTACAGAAAAATGTTCAGGTACAGGTCAGGGAAAGAATGCCATTTTTTTAAATAGATGGTTACAATAGTAAACGGGGCTCTTGGAAAACAACTTGGCTTAGATCTCAAATAACATTGTCTTTTTTCTTTGGAAATTATGTGATAGGCTGTGTTTCTCCTCCTTCCCCAGTATCCGGCCCTCGGGCCCCCTTCTTCACGGATGGCCAGCTTCTTTGACAGTGGGAGCTGCCAGTCCCAAACCAGCTTGTTTTACCTAGTTAGTGAAATTTATGAATTAGATACCAATGGCTTAGGTAAGCCCTCCAACTTCCTTCAATTTGGGGCTGAAGGGAGAGAGCGGGAAACAGGGATTACTCCAGGAGCGTCCAACCTTGGCAACTTCAACCTTGCTGGCTGGGGAATTCTGGGCGTTGAAGTCCACAACTTTCATATCTGAGTTGTGCCACTGTTGCTTTTTCCTTTTGCTTTTTCTCACCCCCCCTTATTTGTGTATTTACGATAGGCCACTTCTAATTGGATAAACAAGTGGCTCCCTTATTTATTTGCAGAAGATTCCACGGCAATTCAAGAGCGCATAGGAAATTGTTTGAAATCATTACTGGAGCAACTAACAGGTATGCCAGGTTTGCAAATAAGTCCCCAAGAATTCTGACCTGCTTCAGACCTGACAAACCTGCTTCCTTAACTTGTAGACATGTTTTTTTTTGGGGGGGGGGGAGTTCCCTTTCCTAAAAGAGCCAGCTTTCACAGTCCACCTCTGCAGAACTGCTAAAGATTATTTTTACCCACAGTGTGTAAATACAAGGCAGGCCCCGATTATTCACTTAGGCCAATGTTATGAAAGTATGCAGCATTCATAGGAAAGACATCTTAAGTGACCAGTACTGCATAGATTTGAGGGAAAGCCTTGAAAGGCCATATGAGTTAGTTATTTAGGTATTTTTCTTTCAGTTACGTTTTACTTGCCCCGGCCTTCTTAGCCTATTTTCTTTAAGCAAGTAGTTCGCACTTCTGGCATGTTGGTTTTGCCTCCTGCAAGAGTTGGAGAGGAAAGTTACAAAAATGTTGAGTGAGAAAAAGGAGAAGTCAGAAAGAGCTTGACCCTTTATGGGTTACAGGAATGTGGCCATTTTACAGACGGGAAGGAAGTGCTCTACTTCGGAGCATCAGGCTCTGAGAATAGGCATCATGGAGAGGATGGACCGTTACAACTTTTGTCTATTTCCGGGAGGAATATCTGTTATATCTTCCATAATTCAGCCAAAGGGAGCAGAGTCTGTATGGCTGCAAAGAGGGCAGATGGGTATCTGTGTGGCTTTGCAAAAAAAATTAAAATATTCACAAACTTTTTTTCTCCCCTCTTCCTCTCTCTCCTTCTTTTCTGAAGATCAGGTCAATAAATGCAAAGGCGATTTGTTGGAAGTCAGGGAGGGCAGCTTCAAAACCCATCCAAATATTTTAGAAAACCTGGTCTTCTTTGTGGAGGTGAGTCTGGGCGATCTGAGCCACCCAGCCTGCTTTGCTGCAAAAGGCAGCAGCGCCCCTAAAGCGCCTCCCCCCCCGCTTCTCATCCTCGCAGACCACCTCCCTCGTCTCATGGGTGTGCAGTTACTCGGACGCCGTCCTTCGGCCCTGGAAATCAACCCTGCAGAAGAAGAAGAAAAAGAAGAAAGACAGCAGTGGAGCCCTGGTAGGCTAGGCCGGGTTGCCTTCTTCCTCTTCCTGTCCCCCACCCCCCACCCAAGCAACAGCTTGACTTCTAATTCCTGATGGTTGAGAGCAAATTCTTCATTCGGCTCATGTAACGAATTAAACAATTGAGGACAGACCACGGAAGACCTTTTAAAGCTTCCCCTCTCGCACGTCTTTGTAGCCTCCTGTGTTCACCAGCTTCCAAGATTATGTTTCTGGACTCCAGACACTCATTTCCAACGTGGTAGATCACCTCAGAGGGCTTGAAATTAACTTAACTGCACTTAAACTTGAAGAGCTGTACATAGACAATAATTCACTTTTGCAGGTAAGAAATAGTAGCTTTTAAAGGAATGCTCTCCGATCTCCTGTGGTCAGAATTTGTCTTACTCTTTCTGTTCATTTTTAACTCTGCCTTTTTGCTCAAAATATTTCTTGTGCGTGGAAAAACTCACAGCTGGTTTGCCAGTCTGAAGTTCCTGGCAGATGGCTAGCTCAAATACTTTGGCTGGTCCAATGCCGTGCATCCTTAAGCTGTTTTCTTCCTTTAAAAATTGTAATTTGCCAGTATCTCTTCTTAGAAATTCAAGGACGGTTGTAACGTAAATTTATCGTTATTTGGAGATTTTTATGAGAATATTTCAAGAGCCGGTCCGGTTGGTTTTGATTATCTTGTGTGCATGCCCTCTTCTCTTATCCAGGAAGAAAAGAAGTTTACAAAGACTGCCCTAGGGAAAGTCCAGAGTAGTTACCAGCACGCGGTTCAAGAAATTGGAGAGCTGCTGAAAAAGAGACTTGATACAATAAAAAATCTAAAGGTTTGATGAAATGCCTCCTTGTGGAGAAAGTCAGACTGAAGCATTGGCATCAGATAAGCAACATCTACCATCCCTTCTGTGTTAAAATCTGGAACTTCCTCATAAATGCATGAAGGACTTTGATCACAAACTTTTTTTTATGTATTAAAAGATATATTCAAGCCGATTAAATTATTGTACATTAAAAGAATGGACACAGGGACCCTCCACGGTCAGGGTTAGACCACTTTTTATACATGTTCATAAGCAGATCACAACAGATTCTAGATCCCCGGCCTAACTCATTGCCTCTCCCTTGGCTCTGGGGGAGGGGATGTTCTTCAGAAACTGTTGGGAGTCTCCAACTCTTTAGAAGCAGCAATAGGAATCCGGTGTAAAGCATATTTCAAAGGAATTTGTACTTTCCTCTCTCCCATAGGCAAGGCAGCATTTATTTTGTGTGCACGTTTTTGCCCTACAGAAGCAAATGACCAGGCCGGAGGTCGTCTGTGGACACCCATAGCATCTCTTGGGCTCTCCTGCTTCTGCCATAGCCAAGTAAATCTGACTGTTGAACGATCTGGTCTACAACAGGGTCTTTTATTCTCCTTTATGTATGCAACTTCCCTTACAGCCGTTCGAATTGGTTGAAAAGAAGGCCAGCGTCAGTTACTGCATCAAACCTCCTTTTCCATACCCTGTAAGTGTCGCAGAACAGCACTGTCAGTTAAAACCACTCCAGTGGTTTCCAAGAAAATGGAAAAACTTGGTTTAAAAATGCAACTGGACCTAGAATTCCATAGCAATCAGGTAAAAGGTTATCAGTGTAAGTGGTGGCAAAAAAAACCACAACAGAGCTGTTGTTGTTTTAAAGAAAATAGTCTGCCGTCTAAAGCTGTGCGGTGGTGCCTTGATGTTTCTTCCACTTTCAGAGTTGGCATGTTGAGGCAGGCTGGCTGAGTTGAGCTGAGCCGAGCCACAGTTTTTTCATATTTCTAATTTCAAAGCGTTCCCGAATACCTTCTGGAATATGTATATATAAGGTGGATTTTGGATGGGACCCAAGAATGGAGAACAAGAAGCTCCAACCGCTTTCAAATCCTCCCACCCTTTTCGCATTCAGAACTCCCAAAATACCTGTTGAGCCGCGGAGTATTTCAAGTGCTCCGCATTTTGACATTCAAGCTGTTGGGTGAAAAAAGAGTTGCGTTCCTACGTAGCCAGTTGCGGTTACTGATGGCAAGTTGGCCTTTCGTTGTGCACATTCGTAGCAGGTTTCACTTTCTGTGATATCGCTAAGCTCGTGTTTTCCGAGTTTACTTGAGAGAATTGATTGGTTACCATTGTATTTTTTTTTTAATCAGTGGGTACTAAAAACCACAGGATGTGGTCCTGTTTTTTCCTAAGCAATTGCCAGATTGAAAGGAAGTCTCGTGAGTTTATGGCCAGGAAGATAACCAGGTAGCATCAGAGTCAGGTAAGCTAAGGTAACCCCAACTATATGGGGTTACTTTCTCATTAGCCAGGATCCAGACTTGGAAGCAGTGGCCTTGGTTCAGCCGAAGGGGTGTTCGGCCCGATTTATTGGTGTCTGCCAGCATATCCAGCATGTTGATGGGCTGTTTTTTCTCTTGAACAAACATGTGAAATTCTGAATTTGTGATATAATTATTTTGTCCAAGTCTTCTGGAAGTGGGTCAGCATACTTGGGGGTATTTAAAAAGAGCTAAAAGTTTGAGAATAAGTCATCCTTTGATTCAGGGTCCTTCCGAGGCAACTTCTAGGAATGAAAACCTTCGGGTTGTATTTTCTGGCAGGCTGCAAACTCAGTTTCCTTTTGAGGAAGAAGAACATCTGTGCAACTGTGTTTCCTTTCCAATGTTGGAAGTTTAGGGTTTATCATTTTTTAAATCATTTTCTTACATTTAGAAATTGAATTTATATTTGAAAATTCTGATAATTGAATCATGGGGTTTGTTTTGCCTCTTATTTGAGCTATAAAAGGAGAGGTATTTGGCTACCTGTTCTGTTCTAACACTGTGGAGCTTCTTTGCTTTGCTGTTTTTAATTTGTGACTATGTTAAACACCTCAACCACCAACAGAAATTTAAAAGGATAAAAATGCTAACAATCTGCTGTAAACTGAATGGGTTTATAATTTATAAAAAAAAACTTCAGTTTCTTTATAACCAACTTTTTCTGTGCCTTTTTGTTTCTTTCAAGCCGGGAAACGTCCACCTCTCTCTGAAGTGAGGTCTTTGCTTTTCAATGCTAAGAAGTTAGCCCTGATCCCAAATGCACCGTTCCGGGGGTCTTTTGAGTGTTGCGGGGACAGGCAGATGTTAGAGAGGTCTACAGGCCTCAGGCTGGCCGAAGTCAAGGCTGGCTTGATGCATTTTAAGGCCCATTTCCTGCAGCGTCAGGGCAGCCTTAGAAGGGTTGGGGGGTTCAAGGCTTGCACCATTTAAACTGACATTTGCAAAGCTGCCTCGTGCAATCTCAAAAGCCAGAACAGGAGAAAGAGCAGCCCCGGGAGAGGCTGTCAGGCAGCCCGGCGTTTCTAACACTGCAGCCGGGCTGGGCGGGCGGGTGGGCAGCTTCCCCCCCCCCCCGGCCAGAGGGCGGGCAGAAGCGGGGCTTCCCCTCCAAAGAGCGCGGCAGGCTCGCTCTCCCCGGCTTGGCCTGCGGGGGGCGCCGGCGAGTGCAGTGGGACCGCCCCCGCCAGCCCCGCCCCCGCCGGGGAAGCTCGTCGCCCGCTCGCCCAGCAGCCACTTGGTCGCCATGGCGAGTCCCGGGCGCCGCTGCCGCTGCCGCTGCCTCCTGCTGCCCCCGTCGCTGCTGCTGCTGCTGCTGCTCTGCGCGGCCCCCGAGAGGTGCGGGGCGCTGCAGACCAAGGGCGCGCTCCCGCTGGACACCGTCACCTTCTATAAGGTAACCCCCCGGCCCGCCCCGGGGTGCAAGCGGCGCTGGCGCTGGCGCAGAGCGAAGCAGCTGGCGGGGCGCCTCCCGGGCCTGGCGCCTTCGCCCGTAGAGAGGGAGCGGGCCGCGCCGGGGTGGCCCGGCAGGAGGCGGCCTCCGGGGGGGCCGAAAGCGGGCCCCTCTCCGTTCCCCTTGCCCAGCGCTCCTCCCCGGAAAGGCCGAGAGGGCGGGGAGACAGCGGGGCGATTCCCACGACGTGCCAATCCGGGGCGGCCAAGTGGAGAGCGAGGGCGAGGCGGACCTCCTCTTCCCTGGGAACCGCCGTGCTTTTACCGTAGAGCAGGGCAGCCGTGCCTCTGATCACGCGCAAAGTGTATTGTTCCCTTCCAAGCAAGTGCGGGAAGGGGGAGCCCAGCGAGGCTCCCCGCCCCGCCCCGCCCCGCCCCTTCTACTCCAGAAGCGCCGTAGTCAGACAGCCTAAGGGCTGCGAAGGCTTTGCCTTCCTTAGTATCCAAATCACACGCTGCCCCTCTCGGCTCTTCGTGCCCTGGATCCGGGGAGGCAGCCGCCCCACCTGGACGCTGCCTCGGTTTCCCCAAGCCTAGAATGAGGCAGTGAGGCATCAAAGCAACTCCTTCCTGGAGACGCTGCAGAATAACCTGTGCTCCATTTTTGGAAGGGATCCATTGGGGCAGACTCCGCAGGGTGATCCTGAGCATTTAGGCAGGGAGGGGCCTTAGTAAGCACCACCTCTTCCAGCTGGCCCTTCTGCAGGGGGGCTCCAGCCCCTTTGCCCCTCAGGCCCAGCTGGCTCTGGAGGGCAGCGCTCACCTCTGGGGTTTGCTTGTTGGGCCCTTCTGGCCTCTAGGGACCTCCAGCTCTTTGGCCACTCGGAGCCCCCCTGCCCTTCAGTCTTGTCAATCATCTCAGTGGCTTGATGTGTGGTGTGTTTCCCTCCCAATTGTGGTTTATTCAGGAAAGCCTGCTTGAAAAAAAAACATAATTTGCTGCAATGTATGGGTCTAGGAGGACCCAAGAAAAAATGGCTTGAAATACCAGGGAACGTAACAGGTTTTCAACTCATTGCTAGAAAAAGTGATGGAGAAAACCCTGTATGGGACAATCCTTGTTGGTTTTCACAGGCAAAGCCATTTCCTCAAAGCCTTGCTTGTGTTGCTCTTTCCACAGGTGATCCCAAAGCACAAGTACGTCCTGGTGAAATTCGACACCCAGTACCCTTACGGGGAGAAGCAGGATGAGTTCAAAAAGGTGGCTGAGAGTTCAGAGTCCAGCAGTGACCTGCTGGTGGCTGAGGTGGGGATCTCAGGTGAGATGGGGCTCTGTCTAGGTGGTCCCTACCTGAGGTCCAGAGGTTGGTTTTGAGATGATGAGGAAGATCTATTTTATGTCTTAAAATGGTCGTGCAATTTTAAGAAATAAGATTCATGCTACATTTTGGTACTGTATTGGGTATGTTAGCTGTCTCGAATTATTTATCAAAATAATAAAGGCAGGATTTTTTTATATATTTATATCTTGCCTTTATTATTTTGAGAAATAAGTCAAGGCGGCAAACATGTCCAACATACTTTCCTCCTCCTCATATTCCGCACGACAACCCTGTGAGGTGGGCTGGGCTGAAGGGGGGGGACTGGCTTAAGGTCACCCAGCTGCCTTTCATGGCTAAGGCAGCACTAGAACTTACAATCTCCTGCTTTTTAGCCTGGTGACATAACCACTAGACCATACTGTCTCTCATAAACAAAACTCTCTGGATTTACTTAATTGTCATGTGCTCAGTCTGGTACTTTCTAGATGTAGCCTCTGTATCAGCTCTTACCACTGAGCCTTCAGCCATTACAAAGTTTTGGGTGCAGGGTTGCAAATACCCTCACAGATCTAACACCGTTTTTCCTCCTGGCTCATAATGAGACATGGGTCATCTCAGTGGAAACACGAGATTTTCCAAAAGTTCAACTTTCGATCTTCATTTCTAAAATGGGCCTCTCTCTGTTACCATTTTAGAAATGGAAATTCCCCTCCTGTCCCTCTTTTAAAATGACACCTGCTGTTTCTTTCCACCCCAGGACAGTCAAAACAATAGCACAAAGAGGGTGAATGAAATAGAGACTTTGAATTCTCTTGCAGGGCTGCCCTGTTTGGTCTTGTGCTTTAGCCAGGATGTGCTTTTCAAGGAACAAGCTGCTAGACCTCAAGGCTTTAAAATTTTGGGGTTCTACCAGCTGCATATTTTCATCCTTCAAATGACTGAATGTTCCTTTATATTAAGAAAGTTAGGTAATAGTTTAATCAACCCACTCAAACAGAACTTAACATTTCTGTTTAGAAATTTCTTCAGTTTGGACTTGTGAAAGTCACTTAAGCACTCTTATTTATTTATTTATTTATTTATTTATTTATTTATTAAATTTATATGCTACCCATTTCTCTGATAAAGTGACTCCTGGTTAATCACATCTGAGGTGAACAATGACCAGCAAACCCACTAACTAGTTATTCTCCCAATCCAAGTCTCCTACCTGGGTTTATATGGCTTTTCTTTACAGATTATGGTGACAAGCAGAACGTGGAGTTGGGGGAAAAATACAAACTGGATAAAGACTCCTATCCAGTTTTCTACTTGTTCCAAGATGGTGACCTGGAGAACCCCTTGTCTTACGATGGGCAGGTTAAGGCCAGTGCTCTCCAGCGTTGGCTGAAACTCCGAGGGATCTACATGGGAATGCCAGGTTGCCTGAAAATATTTGATGCCTTGGCCAGCAAATTTGTAAGTGCCGCCCAAGAACCTGAGCATCGCCAGGCTCTCCTGGAAGAGGGCCAAGAGCATTTGGCCAAGGCCAAAGAGAGCGAACGCAAATCCGCCGAGCAATACATCAAAATCATGGGCAAAATCCTTGCCCAGGGGGACCAGTTCATCCCCAACGAGATCTCCCGCATCACCAAGCTGATAGAGGAGAACAAGATGAGCGACGGGAAGAAAGAGGAACTCTCGAAGCGCTTAAACATCCTGTCTTCCTTCCAAAAGAAGTCGAACAATGAGAAAGAAGAACTTTAACAGGGCAGATGAAGATGGTATCTAACGTGGGGTGAGGTCCCAACTGGTGCTCCTTTAAGCAGGCAAAAATTTCCCCTTGCTGTTTCAAAGAGGTTGCAAAGCCTTTTTAAAAGCCCCCTGCCCACCCCGTTATTGGGGACAAAACACACCCAACTTCAGCAGGGGGAAATTTCAGAGACAACCGAGAAGTCTAATAACCCCACTCCATTGAGAGGAATTTGAGCATGCAAGAAACGGGGTTAGCACTCTGGGTGGGTGTGTGTGTGTCTGTGGAGCACCATTTGGTCCAAGGGACATTTATTAGAGAAAGTGAAGTCAAAGCTACCCCTGTCTCTTACTGACCAGTATTCACCGAAATCAGTTTTATGGAAAAGGTACTTAATTTGATAATAAAAGTTACTGGGGAAACAAACGCATAAAGGTATTTTTCTCTTTTATCACAACTTTCTTAATCAAATGAACCCTCGTGGTTGAGCTTCTAAGAAATGAAATTGTGTTTGACATTTCAAGTTGCATTTGAGATTGCCAATATGGGGATTTACATCTTTCGACCCTTTATTTAGCAACTCATGTCTTGAATCACACACAAGCCCACATGCACACAAACACACAACTGTATGAGAAAAACCACAAGGTTTTTTTGATCAGGAAAATGTAAATGTGCAGCTTGCCTCCCTTCTGACAGCTGAGACAAGCGGTTGGGACAAGTCATAATATAACTAACCTTTATTGAATACTTTGCAATAGTTTGAATTCACACAACATGCTAAGCCAAATCTAAGCAAATCAAACTCTCAGACTTCATTCTTCAAAGGAGCCCTAATTCTACCAAGTTTTGCTAAATAAAACATTTGCAATCCTTCCTTCATCACAAAATTTAGGAACTTATATCATAAGAACATAAGAAGAGCCATGCTGAATCAGGCCAAAGCCCATCGAGTCCGGCATTCTGTGTCACACAGTGGCCCACCAATTGTACATGGGGATCTTGAGCAGAAAGAGAAGGCAAAACCCTCCCTTTCCCTTGACCCCCAACAAATGGTACTCCAGGGAATCCTGCCTGCCTCAACCAACATAGAGGCGGCACATGGACATCCGTTTTAATAACCACCGATACACTTGGCATCCATGAATCTATCTAACCCTGCCTTGAAGCTGTCAAGGCTGACAGCTGTCACGACCCCTTCTGGAAGTGAATTCCATAAATCAACGACCCTCTGGGTGAAGAAATATTTCCCTTTATTTGTCCTCACTTTCTTAGCTATGAGCTTTAGGGAGTGCCCCCTATCACAGCTCAGATTCTTAAACACCTAATTTCTGTGCCCAGTTCCATTCTGTGCTACCTCTAATAACCTGAAGTCTTCCAGAACGTTTCCATCTACAACGCAACTTCTTGGGGTCTTGAAGCTGGAAGGAAAGAATTGTCAATACCAGTTGGAACTGGGAGCAGGGAGATGTTTTAAGCACTACCATTTTATTTTTCTTCTACCTCTGCTTTGTTAAATAAGGCAGTGCCTGATCTAGGGAGCACCATTCCTCCCTCAGGTTCAAAGAGCCCAATATATTCCAAAAAGTAAGCTATTTTCCAGCATCAGTCTGGGATATTAGGTGAACCTGCTTGTGCAATGGTTAGATGAACGTTGGCTTGGTATTAACCCTCTTACAGTGTTTAATTAAAAAATAGGGCAGGGCAGGTGTTTAAATTTATTGCCCAATGTCAGAAACATTTTACCCATCAAACAATTTTTGGACCATTTTTAATTAAAGTTAATTTTAAAAACTTCCTGCTCTTCCCTTTAGCGTTTAGAGTGTGCTGGGTTAGGGAAAGCTGGTCTATAGCACCCTTCATCGAGAGTTTTCAAATAAAGACCGTAGTGAAATAGGAGAACACCACAGTTAAGAAGGCGCAACTGTCGCAGATCTCTGATAATTGCACCCTTGGTGTGCGTTTTTCTGGAATGGGACAAAGGCCCTTTTCTGTGCATCCCTCTCTCTCCACTTCAAAGCAGTCAAGGGGCAGCCAAAGGCCGCTCTTAAGAGCAGCCCCCTCCTTGGCCGGATTTCCCCCAATGGGCTTGGTGTTCTCTCAAGGGAAGCCTCAACTCCCTTCAGAGGCTGCGTTTCAGTGGTTAACCACCCTTTGCTCCCCAGGCACCAAGACAGATGGCGATGGGGCGCTCAGTCCAGGGCGCAGGCTGCCTTAGCCGGTGCCCTTCTGTCTCCCCCTGCAAAGCGGCCGTCTTAACCAAACATTTCCTCACCTTTGCCTTCCAGGTGCCTTGGACGGCAACTCCCATGCTGGCTGGGAATGATTGGTCTGGTTATCCAACTCAGCACCTCCTCGGTAAAGCTCGCAAAGGAGGTCATTAAGGTAATCCTTCCACTATAGGCTCAAGCCAGCCAGCCAGGTCAAGACTCTGGGACTGTGTGGCCATCAAGGGAAACGTGGTTCATCTGAAGCTAGGTGGTTTTTCCATGGTTTAGACCACGGGTGTCCAACCTTGCCTATTTTAAGGTTTGTGGACTTCAACTCCCAGAATTCCCCAGCCAGAAACCTCATCCCACACCTAATTTGAAAGGAGTCGCGTGTTTTGCTTTGGGTGGTCTTCTGTGGGTTCAGATTAGTAGAGATACAGATTTTCAATTCGCTCTCACAAACAGTCCCTCACTCACAAACTCTCTCTTTGTGGGGCATTCAAAGTGGTTGTGAGCTTCCTTTCCCCATCAGTAGATGGAGCTGCTGTTTTACTCTCTAGTGGAAACTGCAGGACTGCTGAGTTACACTGGAGTAGCCCCAGATCGAGAATTTGGTAGCAGCTCTTCAGACTCGGGTTTTATGAAAAGGCATCTGCTTCATGAGAGCTGCAGTTAGTTCCCTGTGCTGGTTGCCTGGAGGGGCTAGCTTAAACCAAGATTTAAATTGGGGTGGGGAAACCCCTCCCCTGGGACACGCCTTTGCAGCTTACTCTCCTAGAGGAAAGTACCGTAATTAAAGAGGGGGGGGGAACGGGAAGCCTCTTTCCTGGCTAATTCTGTCAAAATAATTGGGGTGTCTTGAGCAAGGAGCCTGGAGCTGCCAAAGGGGTCCCTTCCCCCCCCCACATATCTTCTGTTTTATTTCCTTTTGCATCCCTGCTCTGGTTTTGGTTCTCTCCCTCCCTCATCTCCAGCCCTCCAATTTTATCTTTTTCTTTCTTTCCTTTCCTCTTTCCCTCCTGGAAACAGACCGGCTGCTGGACCATTCAGTCCAGCCTGCTCTGCCTCCCACCAACCGCTGCTGGCAACCGGGGCGGGACCAACGAGGTGGAGTGAAGAGGAAGGGTGGGCAGGCAGGCAGGCAGGCAGCCAGATGGCCAGTCGACTAGCTGCCTGCCCACGGCTGGTCCCTTCGCTGCTGCCTGCAGCTCCTTGGCTGGCCAGCATGGGCTCCTTTGCTGCGGGGGCTGCTGTTCAGGAGCTCCTGCAGCCCCAGGATTTGGAGAGGGCTCAGGTGAGTCAAAGAAGAACCTGTAGAGATGCTCTAGCAGACAGGTTTCCTTCCTTCCCTCCCGCCCTTTCTTAGCAGGTAGATTTTCTTCCTTTCTGGGAGTTGAAGTACCCACACCACAGGCTGCCTGAGGTTGAGAAACACTGGGGTAGAGACTTCACAGAACCCTGAGGTCAATTTCCTTACCTTTGCATAGTACCCCAGCTTGCTATAAGTTGGCTGCAGCCATTCCTGAGAAGCGATGATCAGTTCCAGGTCTGGGGTGCAAAGAATACTAGGGTCACAGGTTGGGTAAAAGATGGGCAGTACAGAAATACGCTGAATAAAAAAATAAAAAGAGATGGAAAATACTTTCTCATGCTCCAAAGAGCCCTTGCTGAGCAGAGGGAAAGAAAGATGCACAGAGGGGACTAAGAGGCCTGCCCGTCGCAACTTCAAGTGTGGGCTGCATCCATCCAGAGGATCTCAGGTAAACAACCTGCAAACAGCCTTGTTTGCAAGGATATGCCTTATCTAATTTCGCTCTTTTCCCCACCTAGTTTTTCGCCATCATCCACTGGATCCAAGCTGTCACGGCTACTTTGAGGTATTTCGTGCAGCCTTCTCTCTTAAGACATCCTGGGACTAAAAGGGAATCTCCCAGGAGACCAGCCAGGAAATAACCTGGTTTGGGGTTTTAGGAGGGGTTACCAGGTATATGTCTCCCTTTTCTGGGATTGCTGAATGCCATGGATTTATAGGGTTCATTTGCTTTTGTTGGTCATTCTTGTCTTTATTTCCAATCATTCTTGGACTAAATTGACTTTGCCTTTGTTACAATAAAATGTGTACGTTGTGTTTATTAAGCGGGAATTTGCTGGGCTCATATGAGCTCTAAAAACATATCAAAGCTAGCAACTTTTAAGTCCGCCAATCTGCCCCTTCTCTCCACAGCATCATGGGGTCGAGTTCCATTATCGGCTACACCATATTCCAGAACACCGCCAGATCCCCCGAGGTAAGGGAAATTCTTTTGCTGATGAAAGGCCATAAGCAAGATGGTGCCTTCTGAACTAAGTGGGGAGGAGCAGTGAGCTTCATAAGGAATGTTTGCAGCGTTCAAATGCCTTTCCGCTTTGTCACGAAACAAATATTAACATTAGAAGCTGGGTGGTTGAGCCATAATTTACTTTAATTCCACCAAACATCTACAGTTGCCCTACAGCCCAGCTAGTATAATCACCAATTTGCAGCACCAAATAAATCTATCTATCTATCTATCTATCTATCTATCTATCTATCTATCTATCTATCTATCTATCTATCTATCTATCTATCATCTATCATCTCAGTATTTTTGAATCCTGACAACTTTAGGATAGCAGAGTAGCAGTTTTATTTATTGCCTATCACTCTCTTCTACTAATACACACTTTGAACTGAGACAGTATATTTGGATATGAGACAACTGAGGAAGAAATCACTTTGCCATTCTAGAGTTGACAGCATGTGGTCAATTCTCTTTGCCGTGAGAAAGAGAAACTCAAGACGGTCAGATCATCGTTTCCATCCATTCTTAGATCTCCAATTTTTGTCCGAATGCAAGGCTACGGATCCCCAGAGTGATTGTTGCTTTCATCCTTCCACAGGTGCGGCCTCTTGTCTACCTGAGCCTCTCCGATCTCTTTCTGGGGTTGTGCTGGCTCACGGGGGCCCTTCTGTATAGCAGAGAAACATCCCACCCAGCTGGAGAAGGCAACACTTGCTACAACTTGCAAGCCACCGGACAGGTGAAACCTAAGTTGATCTCCGGCTCCTTGGTGGGGTGGAAAGTGTGTAATTTGGAAGTGGGCTCCAAAGGGGGTCTTTGTGCGATACAGTGTGGGCTGGTGGGCTAGCCGCGTAGGGAAGAGGCAATCCAGTTGCTTCCCTCTGCTGCCAATTGCTCAGTCTTTGTGCTGGATGAGCTTTGGTTGGGGTTGACGTGCCATGTTGACAGGGTAAAAGCTGTAGAGAAGCTAAACTTAAAGGCATCAAGAACATACAGTAGCAGAGAGGCAAAATTTTCTCTGGAAGTTTCTCGATAACTTTCCTGAGTTGGAATAAGACTCCAGAATTCTCAGCCAGCATACCTAAGGTCTGGAAATTCTGGGATTTGCAGCCCAAACAGAACAGGAACCTATTAGAGAAAGTTGTGTGTTTCCCTTTTAATTTGACTATTGGATATATAAAAATCCTGTATTATTAGTAACCTTTTTTTCTTTGCTCTGTTATGACAATGCCAGCTTCTTACAAAGCTATCAACTCTTTTTTGCATCCCTCTCCTCACTGTTATGCATTTTTCTTTGTTCGTGAGGCACATTTGGGTCCAGGATTATCCTCTTGAGGCCAGGTTACCATTTAATGGTCCTGTTCTTAGAAAGACAATTCCAAACCACCACGAATCTTGTTTATTTAGTGCTGTTTGGTTGCTTTTCCTCCTTCTGTTTGTTAAATGGCTTTATAATCTGTCCCGTAATCTACCCATAATGTTGATTATTGTGCCAATTAGCAGTGTAATAAAAACAGCAAAGTTCCTCTCGATTATTGATCCCTTTGAATATTTACCTTTGGCTGCCTCTTAAGAAAAGTTGGTGTTTGCCTGTTTCACAACATGTGTGTCTTGGCAGGTGTATTGGAGAACTTGAAAAAGCCCAGCCAGCTCTCAAGATACAAAATCCATTTGCAAACATTAATGATCAGGCAATGAGGCAGTCATTTGGGTTAGCAAAGACCTGCTTAACCCCTAAATCTACTGGACAGATCAGAGCAGCAAAAAGATTTAACTCAGTTTGATCGACCTCACTCTCTTCCCATATGTTTGGTGTGCTATCTGGGGACACAAACCACAAAACAAGGTTGGGGAAGATAAAGTATACTATTGTGATGTTTTTATGGAGTATTTTAAGCATACTTATTTATAAAATGTCCCAGTATTATTGCAGATAATGTTTTCTTTCCTGGATTAGATTTTGTTTCATCAATCTTGTAGAATATGATTTATGTAACAAACTAACCTTGATAGGACAAACAAATCCAACATTTTCCACATTCAGTGGATGAAAAACAGAGTGGAAACTGGAAGGGGGGGCTGCGATGATGTCTTAGGACTTTGTTCATTCTTGGGATCCTTTTAAGCACAGAAAAACTACATATGCATTGGGATAGGTTTCCTGAATTAGGCTTCCTTTAAAAAACAAAATAACACCAGCAACTGTTGGTGAATGAATGTGCAAAAGTTGTGATTTTGTTTTGTTATTTTGGACTGCCACTTCCCGTTTCATCAGCCCTGCCAGGAAATTACATCTTTCTGTTTCTGTGAGTCTTCCCATCTAAAATGGAAAAACCAACTTCACGTATGCCTTTAGTGGGGGGGGGGGATCGGCTCCTTCTGGAAGTGTTTATCCTTGGTGACAAAGTCAGAAAATCACAGCCCTACATACAAATTGTGTGCAAATATATAAAAGGACAGAACCACACCCAGAAGTGGAGGCACATCCTAAATTGCTCTCTTTGTACAGTGATAGTTGCTGTTTTTGGATTTTAATTCAGTGACAAAATCAAAGCTGCAAAAGGTTACTTTCAACAGCAGAAATATAGAGGAGGTTGGAGAGGAAGCTGGGGGTGGGGTACAGGCACAGGGGCCACCCCCGGCCATCCCCTCCTTACCCCCTCCCCCTTCAACCAACAGCCATGTTCAGTTCTTAAATTATTCCAGATTTCCAAAGGCAAATTCGGAGGACCAACAGCCTTTTTTCTTGTTTATTTGTTTTGCTTCTCCAGATCTTCTATGTTGCCTCTTTTCTATACACAATTAATTACACTTGGCAGCTTTACATGGATTTGAAAGAGAAATTCAACCAGCACTTACACAGCCAGAGGCCACAGGTAAATGGCGCTTTCATGGTAACTTGAATATCTCTAAGCCGGTTCCTGTCTCTGCTTAAAAACCCAAGCATGATTTGGACCCCAAGTGCATTGCAAATGAAGCCAAAATATATTTATATGCTGTCTGAAGAACAGCAAGATATCCAAATGGGTTGAATTAGAAACCTGGTTGCATTTTTGCCTACTTAGAAATATAATTGAGGGACAGATAGCCATAACAGGTAGCCAGAGGCACCATGTTATAATTGTCTTTAAAAAATCATTGCCTTGGCCTCTGAGTGAGAGCTAAAGGCCATGGACCATTGAGCAGGGCAGAACTTGGGGTGTTCCACCTGTGAGCCTCACAGCCAGATGTTGGTGGTTCAATCTGGAAAATAAGGACTCAGGGACCTAGTTAACCCCCCCCCTCGGTTCAAGTTCAAGTTCACAGGAGACGTGAATTAGGTGGATGTCGCGTATTTCTCACCCAACCTGTGTTTTCCAGCTCAATAGATAGCTATTGAGCATCTTTTCAGCATGGGCTTTATTGCTGAGTTTGGAAGGTCTGAAGGCTAGGGTAGAAGAACACGGCTGACTCCAGAAGATGGAAGAAGATCTTAACGAGGTTTAAGGAAGGAAGATGCCTGGTAGAGTGAGAATAAGAGGAGCACAAAAGCATGTTTGTGATGGTGGGAAGGAAGGGCTTGAGATCTGCTCACCTTGTACCTGTGGACATCACAGCGTGTGATGGAGGCCAAACTCCAACAATTAGGCTGAGCCAGGCAGAAGCCAACAAGGGCATGGAATTGCATGGAAGTCCATGCAAAATAAATTGAATCCAGTTGAAATGATGACTCTGGTGTGGAGGCCTTTGAGATTTGGAGGGCCTTCAATTTACTCCAGAGAAGGCCACACCCTTCCTGCTTCCACTTTGGCTCCTACCTGAACAGGATCAGCAGGTTTTGCGGGTTGCACAAGGCCTTTGTCAATGCCTGCTTGATCAAGAGGACAGCAGAACCAAGGAAAAATGTATGAGCCCTAGACAGAATGGACTCTCAATCACTTTTTAAAAATTCTTTCAAAAACATTTTGAAATCTCATCTTCAGTGGAAACCTTTTCAAGCACCACGGACCTTCTCAACTGTCAGGGCCAGCCTCTAGGCAGAGGCTCAGGGAAAGAGCTTGCCACACCCTTTGAAAACCCTGGCTGATTGCTGATGTTTATTTGGAATAATGCTTGTTCCAGGAAGCCCTTATGAATTTGAAGAGAAAGCGTGGCAGGGGGGGCAGATGTGTTAGTCTAGTCTACATTGCCACACACTTCATCAGAACCCCGACAGAACTCTTCCTGCAATAGCACATCCTGTCCCCAGACAATCCTTGTGAGGTCACTGCAACCATCTAGTCAATTCCAGCATTATTTCAAAACTCCACCCTTTAAGGCAGGGGTGTCAAACTGCAGCTTGTGGTCCAGATGCGTCATACCGAAACCGCGCCCATCCCATTGCCGGCAATGGGGGGAAAGTCACGATACGTCGCGACACGTCACATGACGTTGCGAGTTTGACAACCCTGCTTTAAGGGCTTGAAGAAATGTGTCATAAGATTAGAATATGCTGTTTGCAGGAAAGAAGGATATTTCTCCCTGTGTGTGTGGATGCATGCGCACGTGCCAGTGAAATAAATTATACATCAATATGTGCAGGATGTACCAGGTAGAAAATTAAACCTTGATTGGTCCAACCCTGGTTCACCTTCAAGTTTTTAAAATTCATTGTTGTAAGCACAGTTTCATTTGAAACTAACACACCAACAATCCCCCATGCTTAAATGCTAAATTTTTAAGAGTTCCCCCCCCTCCCCAAACAATTCCATGGAAGAATCTGTACACATTTTATTTCCCCTTTCCCGCATCCGCTTTTTTAAAAAAAAGATCCATTCCAAGTTGTAACTCCTGAATCTTCAGCACAAACTTCAAATTGTGGAGCTAAGTCCTGGTGTCTCCTCTTTCCTCCTTTCGTAGATGTTGAGCGATTCAAATCATCTGGGCCGAATAGCCATCATTTCCTCTAGGTAAGATTAATCTCCCCGATGCCGCTCGATTCGGAGCAATTGGGGTCGGGGGGGGAGGGAGGGGAGGCAGTGGAGCTTGCTACCTTACTTGGAGAAACCGGGGTGAGCTCCCCAGTTTGATAGGGCCAGACCCTTGCTATTTGGGCCAGTGAAGACAGCTCCCTGGAAGGGGAGCCGGACTCTTCTCTGGGGGTTCTTGACCTTTCTTTTCCCTTCCAGTCTCATCCCAGTCCTCCTAATGGTGCCCGTTTTGGGACTCGGCAACTACTTTCAGTGTTCTCAGAACTTCACCTCAGAACACGGGTAGGACAACCTGAATACAGTACCCGTTGCCGAGCATGGAAAGCCAGGGAGGGCACGTACCTGAGCTGAGTCCTACGGTGGCCAGGGGCTCCCAGAGGCCTCTTAGTGGAACCAACCTTTCTTTTCAGAAGAGGTTTGGACACAGCCTGACCCTTCAGCGATGCACCCCACCCCCTGGGCTCACTCCTTTGTTTCCCTTTGGCCCACAGGTGCCTCCTGTTGCACATGGGAAACGTGCTCAGCACCAGCTCTCAGCAGGTCACCTGCGCCGCGTTGTGTTTGTACAGCACTGGAGTTTTCCTGCTCTCGTTTGTAGTCAGCTTCCTTGCAATTCTGGTAAGAAGCACCCCAAGGGGTGCATCTCCTCCTCTTGCTGAAAGCCCTTCAGCACTTACGGGAGGGGGAGCTCAGGAGAGGTGTGCCTGCTTTCAGCTGAGAAGCCCACAAATCATAGTTCTTTTCCCAACCCTGATGCTTAACCTTTGCTGTCTTCCAACTGCTGCTGCATTCCTTGTAAGTTGGAGCAAACAGTTTCATAACACTTTAATGCATCACACTCTGACCACATGTGGAACTGAGTTTCCACACCCCGGAGTCCATCTTCTTGAATAAATCTGAGCTTGTTTTTGTTCCCTAATGGTAAACAGATGAACTTCAAAATAAGCACAGATTCTCTGGAGGGAAAATGCAAGGCAAAACAATAGAAACACTTGAATTGCTGGCCAGGCACCTCTTAGATTGGCTGGTTGCTGATTTTAGTTACGCGAGGACTTTGGGATAAATTAGAGCAAGAGAGGCTGTCAGTGGCCTGATTCAGACAAGCCATTATAATACATGACTTAGTTTTGGCTTAAAGCGATGTGGACACTAACTCTGGTGGTTTGGAAGCCATGGTTTAGGCTTTGTTGTCTTGTGCAAGCTCAGTCAGGTGTAATTTAACCAACAAACCATGGTTAAGTTACCCATGGCCTGGAGGAATGAATACACCTAGATTCAGTTCCTCCCAAGGGTTCAAACTGAAGCAGGAATCCCATCCCAGCTTCCTCCCTTCCACACTCTCCTCTTTCAAACACGAGCACATTGCTCAGGCCTTATTTCGACCTCTCTCCTTCTTTAGAGCTTGCTCATCCGAGCCAGGACCTTGTACAAGCGGTTTGTGAACTCGATGGGCTACGTCGGTGATCAGCAGTGGGCGATGCTGAAGGTGGTCGAGCAAGCCGTGATTCTGTACCCCATGGTATTTTTCTGCTGCTGGGGGCCAGGTAAGGAAAGACCAAGGAACGTTGCTTCCTGGAAAAGAGACAGCTCTCCACATGTCTGTTTGGAAGTGGGTTCCTCCAGATAGCCACTTATTGGAGGCCAGGACCCATCAAAAGTGAATTATTAAAAAAAATAATATATGCAGAGATGTAGCTGCTAGTCATACCATCCGTACTATATTTATTGTTACTGATCTTCTCCTGTTTCTTCCACCTACAGCCTTTATCCTTGCTATAGTCAAGCTGGCACATATGGACAACACCAGTGTTTACATGGCCCTTTATATTCTAGAGGTAAGCATCTCTTCAGCCGTGCACACCCACGGGGCACCTTCTCTTCGTGTGCAGAACTCATTGCTCAATGCTGGTTGGGTGACTAACTTTTAGTGGGAATTTTGGTCTCTTTATTGCTTCTTCCTGACAGCCCCAGACAACTCCTGATTGCAGCCCCCTCACTTGAGCATCTTCCCTTCTCCACTCAGGCCCTGACCGCATCTTCCCAGGGGTTCCTGAACTGTGTGGTTTACGGCTGGACTCAGCACATGTTGCACTGTGTGAAACGCAAGGCTTGCCGTGATGTCAACACCCAGACGCCCCTCCTGCGTTCCCAGAAGAGGTTCTATGCCAGCACACTCCCAGCCCATATCCAGACAGTGGCTAAGCCCTCCTCTCCTTCAACGATGACAGTATTATGAATGGGAAACGGACCATTTGGTCTCTCTCCTTCCACCCCTGTCGTGCCACGAGGCTCTTTTCTCAGCAATGCCAGCTAGACTTTTTAGATCCTGCACAGAGGGAGTTGAACCCATGGCCCTGAAGCTAGCTCATTCACAGCCTCTCTGAGAAAATATGGCTGTCAAAATGAGTCAGTGGCAGATGGGTGAACTTAAGGAGAGAGCTTGGAAGAACTTTGAGAGAATTAAAGTGCAATTGGGCAAGAAGAAACTGAAAGACTTTAAATAATCACTATTTATTTGAGGGAAATGAAAATTGGATAGGGTGGAGAGGACTGACTTTTTAGATTGTATCATATTTTCCCCATGAGACAGTTTCCCCAGGATTTCCCAAAGAACAGGATACAGCACCACTGAGATCTGGAATGGCTGCAGTGTGGTGTGACCACCCTGGAAATTATCTTTTTATTTCAGTGCTGCTGGTGGAATATTTTACAGCTTCCTGCCAAACAGTAAAACATAAAAGCAAGCGTATGGATGGATTTCTGTTCCTTTAGATTCCAGGATTGCTAAAAAGCACACTTCCCTTATCTTACTACTGTTTTAACACCAACAAAAAATTCTACACAGAAATAATGTCCCCTGTTGATCACAACTGACACCAATGTCATGGCTTCCAAAAATCCCCCCACCCTAAAACCCCCGTCAAAACTGAAAAAGCTCAGCTGCACAATTTTATTTTCCTTTTTCAAGGTGTCCCAGGAATCCTTTTCAATCCACCCTAAGATCTCTTCACCCTCAATGCAGAGATGACTATGCTGAATAGATGATCTTAGCCAGCATGTTTAGAGTTAGATCTTCTTTCGGTGGCACCTGAGGAATGGGAATTTTGCTGGAGCCCGTCTTAGTCCTTTCCTAACCAAGAACAGACGATCTGTTCTTCCCAAAAGTCTGGAATCATAGGGAATAAATTCCTGCCTCCTGCACTTCCTGACATTCTGAGACGTTTAAGAAGAGACATTGTTTAGCTGGCAAATTCACAGGTTTGAATTTTAATCCTTGCCCTCACCCCCCCCTCTTCCCTTTCTCTTTCCCAATAGTGGAGAGTCTGGCATTCGATTTGATGTTTTGCAGCGACCCAGACTATCTTAGCACAGCCATTCAGTTTTTGCTCTCAGCGCTCTTTTCCATCTTGGAAAGTTCTGAGTATTATTTGAACAATGACCCACTGCTGACTTTATGATTATTAGATGTTGCAAGAAATTACAGAAGATAATTTTTGGAGCGAATTTCTGTGGGCCTTCTAGGGAGCTCCAACTGGCAGCCTTACCTGGGTGTCTGTTTTTGTGGGGTGATTCAGTGCTTTCTTCGTGGAAGTTTTCCACCACCTGAAAACCGGTCCCAGGAGTTCCCGCACTTTCGGAAAGACCACAAGAATAGCAGCGATAATTAACATGGAAAAAGGAATAACAGTTCCCAGAACGTACTTGGCCAAGGAGTTGCCCCAGGAGACCACAGGAAACCCTCCATCAATGCTCCCTCCAGCACCCCAATGATTGCAGTTTGGGGGGGCCCATCCACTGTTGCAGTGGCATTTGTGAAGGTTGTTGCAAACACCTCTGCTTTGGCAGGTTTTCCATGGGTCGCAGCTCAAATTAAGTAGGGCTTTGGAGATGCAGGTGCGATTGATGCACATTTTGTACGGGTCACACACGATGCCGTTAGGAACAGTCCCAATGTCCTGGTGATGGATTTCGTCAGGATGCGAAACGCTCCAGCAGAGCGTTCCGTGCACTAAATTCTTATGGACCACCATATTGTTCAGGTCAGGCACAGATTTCACATTTACACAGTGTATTCTCCCACACATACTGTCCTTGGGATGGCATTTCAAATATTCCTTCCTGGAAGGACCATTGCCACAGTTGCCATAGGGAGTTCCGAGGGTGTTCAGACCGAGGTAGCAACTCTCCGGAGCCGTTTTGGATTGTCCTTTAAAGATTCTGCGGCACAAGAAATCGTGATTCCAGCACCTCTTTTTGTAACAGTAAGAAGAATATTTGCTACAGGGTGTTCCGTCCTGCACATACAAGTCCTTGGGGCACTGTGCAGATTTACCATTACAGTATTCAGGGAGATCACATTCGCTGACTTTAGCCCGGCAGACTTCTCCTTTGGGAACAAACATACATTTTCGGCAACACTGTCCTGTCCCACAAAAGACATTTGTCTTCAAACGACAATCAGAACTGCAGCAAGGATCATGTATGCACGTGGTTGGTCCCCCACAATCACACTCTTCGCCCATATCCAGAACCCCATTCCCACAATGCTGAAATCTGGAATGTATCTTAGGAACATTTAGCAAGCAATCCAAGAGACCCTGTTCGTGAAGTTCTAAGAAATTCAGAATGCTGCAGTTACTGAACCGGTTAACAGAGGCGTGGTACGTGTGCATAATGCAGCTTTCAGAGTTGCCACAGACACACTGGAAGCCGTCGTGATCCAATCCAATATGAGAGGCCAACTCATGAGAAAATCCCCTTGCGAAGCGGGCCGACTCGTTCTGGAAGTAGACTTGGACTCCTGCTGAAAAATGGGGCTCACAAATAGCAGAGTGATAGGACTTTCCGAAGACATTTTTAAAAGTCTGTTGAAGGAACAAGAAGGCTGTGTCATACACTGTCCTGTTGACCATGCTGGTTATTCTCCACTTATTGAATCTTTGAAGAACGTCTGTGATATCTGTAGAAATATCTATTAAGTTCTTTTCAGTCCAGATCTCAAGTCCAACTAGAACAATGTTTGTCTTGAGAGCCTCAAAGGTGGCATCTGCAATGTTCACCAGATCCAACACTACAGTTTGCACTCTGCTAATATTATTTGCTTCTTGGACAAATACGTTTTTGTTCACTACAATATACAGTTCAATATATTTGGGGAAATCTTCATACTGGAGATAATCGTACATCGCTCTGGTTTGTCTGTTCCGCAGATTTGTTGCTTGGTGCTTTGTTCTTCCCATTCCCATTTTGTACGATGAGAAAATAGGCTGTGATTCTTCGGAGGGGTAGAGAAGGTGTTGAAAGGCAGGGGAATTCTGCAGAGGCTCAATACCGTACACCCTTGCACCAATTTTCAACAAACCAGTGAGACCAAGGCAGGTCCTAAGAACTGCAAGCGAATCAACGATACCTTCAATGTAACCTTGATAGTAGCATTCAGTTGGCATGCTGGGATGGCTCTCAACGCGTTCCCCCTTCAAATTATATGTGAAGATTGGGAAGTTTTTAGCTAGCAAATGCTTTGAGGGTTTGAGCCGGATGATGTAATCCCTTGCTGCTGCCTTGATGATGTAAGATATTTCATCCTTCTTTGTCTTCACTCCTTGGCCTGCTAACCGTTTTGGGATTATCACCTCATAAGAGGGATATGCTGGAGGAAGCAATGAGCTGCAATGGACGGTGGAAAGGGTAAAGACCACCAACACAATGCAGGTTGCCAATGGGAGGAAAAAACAGCACCCAAGATGTCTACCTGCACTTGTCATGATTCAGCTGTGTTGTGTTTCACACATGCTTACCTTGGAGCTGGAGGTGAGATTGATGTGGACGTCCAATGGAAAAAAGTCAAGGGTTTGTTTGTTTTCTGTGAGTCCGTTAATTTTGTGAGAGCTTACTTCAGTTCATCAATGCCCAAAAAAACAATGGCTGTCACCATCACTTGCTTGAGCCATCAAGATTCTTTAGGTAGGTCCGCTTTCTGGCTCTGTGGCCATCTTTATTTAACGAAGAGAGCTAAAACGGAGAGGACACCAGGAAAAGGGGACATCTCAAGAGTTTTGGACCCTTCCTCTTCTCAGTTGTTCTGGATGAACCTTGTAAAGAGCACAAGAGGCAAGAGGCAAGCCAGGAATGAACTCACCACCGATCCAACCACCATTTCTCTCCTACGGGTCTTCTCCATTGGAAGATTCCAGAGGGCAACTGTTTCTCCAGCCTCTTTAAATGTGAACATTCCATTTAACCTCCTCCAACAAGAGGCTTCCCAGTGTTACTGAACAGCTAATTTCAGCACTGAATCATGGAGCAGCTATCCCTGGATTTTCTCTTTTTATTTAAAATTGGAGAAGTATGCTTGTTATTTTTCTAATTTCCAGTTCTGTCTTTAAGGATCTAGTCAACCCCTTCTAGCTATTTCATGGCCTTATGAGATGAAACAATCAAAGGGGCTGGCTCATTGTTATTCATGTGGCTCAGGAAATCTATTTCATACCTTCCATAATTGGCACAGAATTTACACGGAAAGACAGGCGCCACCAGGCAAGAGAATCCGCTGCACTCACCCGGGAAGAAATAGCGACCATGTCCAGTCTTTTGACTTAGAGTAGACTAAGGAGCCAGCCAACATAGCTCAAGGACAGAAATTTTATGCAGACAAGCAATGCAAAATAAATTTGAGCTTGCAATTTCACTCTGAAAGAATTGATGGTGTAAGACAGCAACAAAAAAAATGGGTTACCTGCCAACCAATGTTACCTTTAAAAAAACAACACCCCAAACTAGTTGAAAAACATTAAAAAAACCTTGAGACAGAAACTTTGATAAATTTTACTAAAATTATTTTATGTACACCAATGCATAATATTTACATTCATATAATACTGATTTGAAAAACAAAACTGTGATACAGCAAAACGCTTAAAAGTGAGGAAAGCAAAAGGAGGACGAGGAAGGCATGGCAGAACCTAAGAGCGGAAGGCTGGCTACGCTGTGGCTGAAAACATACGTGCCCATCACCATTTCCCGTCTCAGAACATTTTCTCCTGGATTCTGTCTCTAAGGATCAACATTACGAGGGGTTTTGCCCATTATAAGCAAGAGTGCCGATTTTCCCTTCCACGGGTACAAGAAAGAAATCAAGATGGAGATGGAGATGAAAACCTTTACAGGGGAAGCCCAGTAAAATCCATGTCCAGGACCATCAAGGTACACCGTCGTGTTTTTTTTATAAAAGATGCCCTTTTTTCCCTCACAAAGGAAAAGTGGTTTCTGACGACCACAGCTATTCTCTACACCAACCTTCCCAAAACCACTGGACTACAATACCCAACCCCCAACGATGAGAGCTGTAGCCCCAATACATCCGGAGGCATCCAAGTCAGGGAAAGCTAATGTATTTACAGCATCATGCAGAACTAACGCAAGGGTGGAAAGTCAGAACCGAATCATCGTTTGGGGGGACACGACTTCCATCCTTTCGCCTCCTGTCGTATTCCACCAAGTAGCCACCCTGGCAGATAATTCCTATCCTCTTTAGCCCACTCAGCAGAGACAGCAAAAACTGAGACAGGCCCATTGCAGAGCTATCAATGTTGTTAGGAGAGAAAGACACCTCGTTTCTTCCAAGGTGGCAATCCAGGGCCTACTTTTGTGTAGAATTAGTAGTACGTACAAGAGATGCAAAGAATAATTAATCAAAAGAGCCCAGCCCGAGCTACATTCAAACGAGTAATGGTAGCAGGCAAAGAGAGAAGTAAAAAAATAATCTCAAAAAATTCCCCAGAATACTCAAAGAAAAATTAAATAAAACTAAATAAAGTATTTCATCTTCAATCTCATTTTTTGACCGCATTCAAAAAATGAAACTGGTTGGGGGGGTGGGCATCTTCTGGGAGCAGCTATTTGTGGATCCAGCCCCTCCCACAGAAAGTATAGACCACCAGGGAATTCTTGGGATCTCCGATCCTTCCTCAGCTGGTGGCTGGGGAAATTGAGGCAAGGACAAGTATGTTTTGATACAGTACTTCTACAAAAAGGAGTCAGACTCCAACCCTTTAAAATTTCCCACAAGCCAGAGAAAACAGAGAAACAGAAGCCTCAAGGAAAATATTATGAAATATTTTCCAAGCCATGAATGCCATTTGCTGCACAAAAGCCAAATGCCCCCTCACGGGCATCCTTGGTGGGAAAACACTCTGTGTGCAGAAGAATCGGAGTGCTCTGCTTCGCTGACTGGAGAAATTAATCACGGCAGGAAATTATTGACAAACTGGTGCTAAACGTGAGCTCATTTTGGCCTTCTGCAGAGGGTGAAAAATATCCTACTTCTGCAGGGTTTTTTTTTCTGGCTGAGGACTTTGTTTCTCCAGATTAAAAGATTCCTTCTCTGGAGGGCATCTCCAAAGAAAATTTCCCCGTCCTGTTTCTCAGTGCATTCTCTTTGTATGTCTGTAGACCAGATGTAAAGTCTTGAGATTATCAACAGAGATTCCAGCTTTCCAGATGTAGTTTAGCCCTAACAGCCCTCCTGGCGGCAAAATCCTCCTGTGCTTCCTGTTAAAAACTAAAGGGACTAAAACCAAACCTAAAGCCAGACCCTTGCAGGCTTCCCCATCAAATGGTTCTCAACAAAAACGGCAGGGACGCAACCAGCAGCCATAATACGGAAAGTCCACAAGGCAGCATTTGAGGGATGAGCCCAAGAGCAGAAACAGAAGCCAGGCAAGGATAAAAAAAAAACCACATTACCCCAGAGATAGCAAACCACAGAATCGTGGTGGCCAATGAGAAGCCCACGCAGAACCTTGGATTGGCATTTCAGCGGCCCCAGGACACAGGGAACGGCACCAAAGTAGTTCTGTAGGGCTGCCCCCAGGCTTCAAGAGCAAATCGGTTGTCAGAACACTAGAAACAGGCTGAACTGGTGAAAAGCCACAAGCCACCATTTCTGTCTTCCTTCACTTCGTGGTACAAAGCAATAGGAAAAGGCAACCCTGGGTTCAAGAAAGAGAGTCTCAAGATCCAAAAACACAGGGCTGTTTTGTAGTAATCACAACTTTTTATAGGGCTGCCTTGAATCAGCAGGCAGCCGAGTAGCCCATACGCCTCTGGCTGGTTTCTTCAAGTAAGTTATTGAGATGAAGGCCGAGAGAGACCCCCAGAACTGAGCTGGTACACCCCCCTACAACAGGCAGCTGGAGAGATATTGCCTCAATCTGGATAGTCAGGTGAACAGTTAACCATTTGCCCCATTTAAAACCATGAATGAAGGGGTACGTAAAAATCATGTAATATATAATATATATATATATATATAATTTTGAGGAACTGAGTTTCTTAAAAAAATATTACAGTACCAATGATTCTCATTATCTACATCTATACAGCATTTCTCAAGCTGTGTGGAAATTTAATGAAATAATTATGACTTATTAATTTACATAAAAATACTTTTTACAGTTTACAGCAGCCTTGCCCAGCTGGGTGCTTTCCAACGTTATCATCCCAAACCAGGACATCTGGGAAGGCGCCCGGTTGGGCAAGGCTGCTTTAACAGATAATTCACAAAATGGTCTTAAAAAAAAAAAAAACAGGCGAGAGTGTGTGTGACTGGATAAGAACAAGCAGCTCCAGCTACTGCGACTCGTGAGAAGTCGTCTGCTCTTCAATAACTTGCTTCACTATTTCTGCCAGTTTTAGCCGGTCCACTTTGTCTGTGAACCCTCTGCCTAAAAACAGAAACCGTGTAAGTGGAGGTCTACATGTAACGATCACAACCAGAGGGGAAACTAGATTTCCTAAAAAAAACAAAACCTCTTAATTGCTGTCAGTTTTCATAAGCACCCTTTTCAGGGTAAGGGGAGATGAGAGACTTAATCCACCTGAACAGACTTGTGATACTCACCATTCCAGCTAAAAGTCTGCAGGGTGTCTCTGAGTAATTTACATTCCCGGTTATACTTCCAAGCTTCCTGCATAACTTCATTCAGTTTCTCATCTTCGTTTTCTCCTGGTCCAGAACAGGAAAAAAGAAAAACCTCTCCTGAGCATTCTAAGACTTTTTATTGTCAACCTGGAGTTATTTCGAAATAATTAAAGTTGAATTTTAGTTTGTGGGATCAGCTGTTAAAATCAATGCTGAAGAAAGGTTGAAGACAGAAAGACAAAGTATTTAGACTTATGCAATTGTTTTCCTACCACTTTTTCCAATATTCTGAGAGACTGTGGAGAGCAGGAAGACAAAGTGAACAACAGTAAGTGGTCAGAAGAGGGCAGGATAAGGGACTGAACAGAAACCATGCCGCAAATGTGTTGGAAAAGGAAGAATCCATGACTTAAAGTCCCATCCAATCAAGAAAAAGAGTTGCTTGTTTTCAACAGGGACTACTATCCTCTCTCTGAGGGCTCTACCTGGTTCCTATAATACTGTGTTTCCATATCTAGACAAATGTTTTTCCTCTCAGGCAACTTAAAATTCTTCAAACCAAAGAACTGGGCACTAAACGTCAAACTGGGCATTAAAAAAAGACTTTGCTGTTACTCAGGTTGGTTGCAAGATATCATCTCATACCTTTCCTTGACCCCTGGGAACCACCTCAAAATCTAGCAGGAACAAAAAGCAGCAGTTCATTATTTTAAGTAAAGAACAGAGTAGGGCATCTTGGTCTGTTAATCAAGAGGAAGAATAGGAGTTTTGACTTCCAGATTCCTCCGGCTCTTTTGCTGGAGAAAAGGCGAAAAGGACGGCCAGTGCAGCATCCCACCCACCCACCCACTCTGCCCCTAGAAACATTTCGTCTTAGAATCTGCCACCTTTACCAGCCTGTGGCAGGATGCATTGAGCAATCACATCCCGTAGCTTCTCCAGAGCAACGTTGCTGTTCTCAGGATCATGGATGTACACGTTTTCCTTTGGTTTCGTTCTGCAAGGACAGAGAGAAACGTCAATCGTGCTACAGCAACTAACACAGCAGGTTCAGGGACAACCTCCTCCCAGCTAGTCTTCTGAACAACATTAGCCTGTGCTAAAAGAGAAGCAGGGAAGGGTCAGGGTGTCCTGGCCAGGCTAAATATTTTCTCCACCCACCATTATTTTTCATTCTTCCCAGCCACCACCAGAAGAAGCTCCTCAAACACTCACCCCAGCAGTTTTCTTTTGCGCAGGATCGGGTTGTTGACCGAATGCAGGGGCTTGAGGCTGACTTTGAGATCCTGTATTCTCATGTTTGCCAGTTGCTCTGCGTGTGCCTGCTGGATGCCGGCAACCATGGCCTGTTACAATTGGAGAGTAGTAGTTAATAACTGAGATTTTCAATCTGTGATGCAGGAGGAGGGATGGGCCTGAGCACAAGACATGGACCACCTCGGGCCAAGAACATCTTGAGAAGGGAAGATCCCCAAAGAAAAACCAACTTGAGAGCATCAGCAGGAAAGCCAGAGGATGGGAGTAACATTTCTAAAGTCTCTGATTGCAACGGTTCCCGCTCCTGAGGCTCTACTTAAAAAAGCACCACGTGAGGTTTGAGGAGGGAGGACCTCTAAACCACCCCCAGGAAGGAAAGCTCGACTAGATGATCAGCTCCCCTGCATAGTAAACAAACCATTTCTTTGCAAATAAGCCATTTCACAAGAACCTTGTCCATCATTAGTTGGGCAGAAGGCAGAATGTTATCGAGCGCCTCGGTCGAGTTGAGCCATGGGTGATCCAGAACGCCTTCTGTCGTCAGTCTCTCTTCTGGCTTCACCTTCAGCAGCCTGAGTGTTTTTAAGAAATGAACCCATCACTCCGTTGACCGTTTAAGGCGGGCGGGTCCAACCTTGGCCTCTTTAAGACCTGTGGACTTCAACTCCCAGAATTCCCCAGTCAGCCAAGCTGGGAATTGAAACCCACAGGTCTTAAAGTGGCCACGGTTGGACATCCCTGCTTTAGGCTTCCACTTGGACCCTCCTAAAACCAGCCAATGGAGGCCGAGAGCCCTGCTAGCCACTGGCTCAGCTGCTTGCAGAAGAAGAGAGAGCGAAGAGGGAAAGGGTCCCAAGGACCTACTTGCGCACGATGTCTTTTGCCATTTCTGAGATCTGGCTCCACTCTTCCTCCGGGAACTCAAAGCTCCCCGTCATGATCTTTTTCCTCATGTCCTTCGGAATCGTCCGACTGTGATGCTTCGAGTAGAAGGGTGGATACCCACACAGCATCACGTAAATGATGACCCCCAGGGACCATAAGTCACAGCTCTGATAGGAAGGGGGAAAAAAGAATATTGATGTCTAACAGACGCCGTTTCCCACTCAGGAGAAAAATCCACTCTGCGTAACCGAGGCAGAGTAAGCCAAGCATACTGGGCGGCCAGAGGTCTACCTTGTTATAAGTGTATGGGGTTGGTGAGGTAGGGATAATACCACACTTTTCTTTCTGGTGCCGTCTTTGTGCCTCCAGGACCTGTTGGGCGAAGAGGAAACAGCCAGCAATCTTAGACCTAACTGCACAGAGGTTCCTGAGGCATGAAATGACGGCGGCCGGCCCCAGGAAGAAGGCCTTTACCTGAGGTGCTACGTAATAAGGAGTGAACTGTGGTGTCATCAAGTCGCCTTGGTCGATCTTGGCAAACCCAAAGTCACAGAGCTTCACGGGAGCATCCTAGAGCAAGCGACAAGCTGCTTAGGTGAAATGTGTCAGCGTCAGAACATGGAGCACACACCCTCTCAGAAATATCTCTGGGGCTGCTGAAGGAAGGGAAAGAGATACCAGAGCAAAAGAATCAAAACAGGAGGAGGCCAGGGGGATCAACGGCACAGGACCAGAGAGCTGGGGAAGGAGAGGATCCTGGCCTGAAGCAGCAAGGAAAGAGCCTCCAATGGGCTGGAGGGAAGAAGCCAGCCTTTCCTGCAGGCCAACAGCTGGGAGAAAACCAGAGAGGAAAGGAGACTGTGATGCTAGCACTGATCAAATAGTGAAAAGAAAAAACAACCCAGCATCCAGGCCAATCAACATCCACCTTACCAAAGAATTATCTTTGAAAAGAAGATTTTCAGGTTTAAGGTCTCGATGGGCAATGTTTAAAGAATGACAGTGCTGCAAAGCCAAAGCGATCTGGAAAAAATAAAAAAGCACAAGGGATCAGAAGATGGTCACAGAACCTCTCTCTCGAGACGTTGATGGGCCCCCCTCTGGCTCATCCCAAATCCAATCCACGGTGAGCTTGCTCGGGACATTTTTTTCCTTTCTGGCTCTGCAATAGTTCTTGTGGAGGTGTGTTATTTCATTGCGCAGGAGCAGGTAGGAAGTGAGCTTAAACTGTACAAAGCTCAACCTAAGTCACCGTGAGGAAAAGGGCCCTTTTTCTCTCGGCAACTTTCAGCTGGGATTTTAAGCAGGTGAGTTTTAGCAATCCTGGAGTGGGGAGGAAACCCATTAAAATAGCTGGCTTGCACAAGGAGGGAACTGGTTGTGCTTGACAGCTCCTTGCCTTGGGCTAAACCAACCACCCATGAGTCACATGATCATCAGAAGAGCTGAACGGTGACGCCAGTAACTATGGAATGTGCCCGGATGCAGCTTGAGGGCACAAAAGACGGGCATGTAGAGAACCGAACATGAAATGACACCCCACAATCTCAGCTAATGCCCATCTCTTTTTCATTCTCAAGAGCAAAGAAGTTGTACACCTGAACAAATGTGGACAAACCGTAACGTGGTTTTCCTGGGCAATTCAATCAATACCTCCTGAGCCAGCATAGCAGTACCCTCTAGTTTCCCCCGCCCACTTTTATATTAAAAAGGAAAAGATGATGCTCCTCAGCTGTCACAACCTGGGAAACGGATGTTGAGATTATAACAAATCTGATAATCTTTGGAGAGGGCCAAACATTACTTTTTTATTTTAAAGCGTGCCTTTTCCCAATCCATCTCCTGGAATTTATTTATTTTTTGTTTGACAGTTCTTTTCTCCCATATTGTTTGCTTATACAAGGGCAGAATAGGGAGGTCTGTGGGAGGGTTAAACCTTGCCTGCTTTGTTACTTCGCTTGCTTGTTTCTCAGTAAAGTGCCGATGTTGGCTGATTCTGTGAAACAGCTCACCTCCTTCCATCATCTCCATTACAATTAGAAGTCGAGACCTGGATAAAAAAATATCAAGATGTTAAGAAAAACCTCTGCCCCGTAGCCCTGTTCTTGTAATTAAATGGACCCGGGAAAATGTTCTGCACAAGCTGCACTGCTCAGGACAGCTTAAAGAAAAAGCAACCCAATGGATTCACAATTTAAAACTAAGGGCCACAAATATGTCACTGAAACAACACCATTTTCAAAAAAAGAAAGCCACCATTCTCCCCCTCCTAGGAAAAACAGTGGCTTGTTGAACTCTCTGTAGTCAAGCCTGCAGCCAAAGCCAAAACCACAGTCCAACCCCATATTTATTTCTGTGTCTTCTCATTTTTCCTTCCCGGCATTCTGCAGTAACCTTTTTTGTGCAACAGTTTTTTGAGGTAGCCTGGGGGAAGAGATGTCTTACATGTAAAACAGAAATCCTATTTTGTGATGAAGTGCAAAAAGAATGCCGTGGCACCAGAAGGAACTTGCACCATCTTACCTTGGACTGGACTCATGGGGGAACTGTACACTGTTCGCGTAGACTTCAATAATCTGGACAATGTTGAGGTGTGCCGCACACATCATGTGAAGTCGGACCTGGTGTAAAATGGGAGAAAACCCACTGAATCCCCATGGCCTTTGGTCTCAGCTCTCAAAATACTCCTGTCTCTTACTCCAACGTGACAGAAATCAAAAGCATTTCTAGATAGCTATTCATAAGAACCTAAGGACAACAGAATTAAGGTCAACTTGGGATTTTTTTTTCCAGAACTACCTGCCTGGAAGAGATACCATTTCAGATATGTGGCAACCAAGAGCGCTTTCTGAGCCAGAAAGGAATTCAATCTTCCCAGATGCTCACGTGGTTGAACGCTAACTGGCTTCTAACATCGTGAGACCTGAGATCTTGTCTTTTTAAATGGGATTGTAAAGCAAAACCCGGAGTTTAAAACTCACAGCCTGGGCAAACGTTCAGGCCAGAAATAAGTTGCAATGGGAGAAGAAATTCAGAGGAAGAGGGCTTGGCTGCAGGGGAAAGCACAGAGAGACTTAAGTTAAGCAAAAGGTCAACATCAAGCACCACCCCCAGGAAAGTGGAGTGGAGTTGATTTGAGTGCTTTGGGCACAAAACTAACCGGTTTGCCAGGGGCCTCTCCTGTTTCCTTTGGACAAGTCAGATTCAGCAGAACTGGAAAAGGCCAGATTTTTTCCAGCTCTGCTACACTGAAGACTAACAAGGCAAAATGGAATTTTCTAATAATGCAAAATTGACCCATCAAGAGCTACTCTGGATGGCATTATCAAAACAAGCCCCAAACTCATGCATACGCCAGCAGCAGCTGACAAATGTAACAGGAGCAGACCCGGCTTCCTGATTCGGTTCTTATGTTCACTCTGTCCCATCCTGTGTGGAATCTTGCTGACATTAAGGGGACTCTCCGGAGGCTTCTGGCATTGACTGAAAGCGCCTGCCCTGGACTGGAAGATGGGTAGGCTCAAGCAAAGCAGTTCTTGCCAGGAAATCAATATTCCTATCCAGGCAAGATCACAAGTCGCTTGGTGTTATACCAATATCTTCAATAAATAAATAAAAACCACGCTATCAGCGTCTTTCTGGGCTCAATTTCCTGCATGTACTTAGACTTGTTTATCTTTTCCAACTTAGCCTAATAACTATGTGCAATGCCAGGATTCATGACAAGGCATTGTGCTATCAGGTTTTTGTCAGACATTCATCAAGGCTTCTTTTATGCTTTGCAACAATATTTCAGTATTTGGAATATTGTGTTTCATTGGTTTAAAATGGTCGACCACTTTGTCTAGTTCAGGGGTGTCCAACCATGCACCTTTAAGACCTGTGGACTTCAACTCCCAGAATTCCAGAGCCAGCCAAAGTTCCAAAACTTTTCCATAAATAGAGTACTCATTTATGTACCTCATTTCTCGCTTTTGGGCGATCAAGAAGGATTTTCAGTGCAAACCGTTCTTGAGACGATTTTTTGATGCAGACTCTGTACAGGCAGGAGTAAAAACTTGATTAGTGGGAGTCTGTGGAAGACTTTGATATATGATTGCATTTATTGCCTGATAACAAACATCAAGGAAACCTTTGATTTTTATTCACAGTTTAATTCAAGAATCTGATATTTCAAGCTCTCGCCAGAGTTTAAACCCAAACCAATATATAAAGGTTTTTATACCTTACTGGGCCGCTGATTCCAGCTCCCAGCTTCTGAGTCCAGTTAATGTGGTAGTCTTCCAAAATAGAAGTTTCCTGTTTGTTTTTCAAAGGAGAGGAAAAAAGTGAAAGGCTGATGATCCCAGATAAGAAGTCCCACCTGTAGTAGTTAACAATCCCTTTAAAACCGAGAGGCTGGCAGCAATATGGAGTTCTGCGGATCACAGTCTGGGCTCCTGGATTACAAAGCTCATCATCCTCAGCTCCAGGGAGTCATACATTCAGACAAGAATAGCAATCTCCCAAATCATTTGATCCCTCAGCTGGTCTTACAGGAGTTGGGGTCTCGGTGCCAGCTGAGGATGAGAGGAACTGTAGTCCAAGACAAGGGCCCTACCTGGGGATGATGGGAGCTATACTTCAACTATCCTAGAGGCCACCAACCAGGGCCAGGACCATTCCTTGAACTGGGAATGACGGTAGCGGTAGTCCAACTCAAGAGAGCCAAGGCTGGGGATGATGGGGGGTACAATTCACCCCCTCCAGCGGCCACCAGCCCCAGGGTTTGGGATGTCCTCTCAGGCGAGGCAACCAGAGAACCCCGTGGGGCTTCTGCACGTGCTCAGAGGGCCCCCTCGCCTACCTTGATCATTCTCTCCGCGTCGGGCTCCTCCGACATCCTCCTCCTCCGCCGCCGCCGCCGCCTCAGGCCCGGCTCGGGGGGCTCGGGGGGCGCGCAGGGAGGGCTAGGCGGGGGGCCGCCCCTCCAAGTCGGAGTCGTCGGCGTCGTTGTCCCCGCTGCCTCCACTACCGTCGCCGCTGCCGCTGCCGCCTCCCCCTTCGCCGCCGCCGCCGCCGCCACCACCGCCGCCGCCGGGCTGCCGCCTCATCCCCGCCCAGCAGCCAAGGAAGGGGAGCGGGACGGCGGGGAAGCGGAGGCCCGGGAGCACTCTTCTCGCGGCCGGGAAGAAAGAGGCCGCGGGCGGCGGGAGGAACGGGCCGCAGCCGCCTCAGCCCGGCCGCCGGGGCTCGACTGACGCGGGGCAGCCGCCAGCCATGGCCACCGCTTCGCCCCCGCCGCGGGCAGCCCCGCCTGATTCGGGAAGGGCGGCTGCCGCGCTCCCCGCAGCCGTGGCTCGTCCGGATCCTCTAATCTCCGCGCGGCTTTGACGGGCAATCCGCGCGGGGTCGATCCCGACGGGAGCTTCGCCGCTGCCGAGGCTCTCGGGGAAGAAAGTAGTCCGGCGGCTGTCCGGGGCAGCCCCGTGCCTACGCGCGACGCCCTGCCTCGGAGGCCCCTCCCTCTTTTCTTCTCTTTCTCCAGTTAAGGCTCCCTCGGGGCCCCCGGGGCTTTCTTCGCCGGAGCCGCGCCTCCTGATGACGTCACGAACGGGGTTATCTGAGGGAAGGAGACAGCCCTTGGCTCGTCCGAGGGAAGGGCGGGGCTTTTACGGGGCAGGGAAACCCTCGCTCCGTTCCGGACATGCCCCTTCGCTGTCATGGTTGGAGGGCGGATCTCCTTTCTCCACGCCTGCGTCTCTCCACCTCTCGCGAGACGCCGGGCTGGACGTCTCGCGAGATCCCGAGCGTGGCAGGGCGAAGGAGAGCTGCTGTGAGGTTGGTCGCCATTTTGGGGAAAGGCCATTTGACTGACGGCAACATTTAATTTCAGGTGGAATATTTTTCAGGTAGGATTAATTAATATCCTTCCTCCAATAACCAATAAAGCCGCCAAATATCGCCGAGTAGTGTGTCAAAAGCAGGGCCCTACTTTCCCCTCGGAGTTTGGCTCTCTTCGGAACATCTGGAACGTTTATATTTCTGTTCTTTTTTCTTTTCTATAATTGCATATTTTTTTAAACCCCGTGCCAGTTTCTGAAGGGAGTGAGTGAGAATCGTAACTTTCTGGCCCTTAAGACTTTGGTGCTTGGATATATTAGACTCCCTACTCGTGTGCATTTTTGTATTTTTTTAAATAGCATATATCGAGGAAGCAAACGATTAAAACTTGATTTAGATAGATAAGGGCATAGGGAGGCTTTTCCTACCCTTGTGGAGCTTAAGATGTGTGGACTTTGCACTCCCAGAATCCTTAGCAGGCTGGGGGATTCTGGGAGATGAAATCCAGACATCTTAAAAAAGCGACAAGGTTGGGAAACATTGGCAAAAAGAGCCTTCCTGTGAGTTTTATTTGTCACAAAAGATGGGGTGCTTAGGGATCCACATTCACCCCCAGAGTCTTCCCCAAATCCTGGTTCTTGGCCCCACCTCGCCGTCCAAAGGGAAGAAAATGTATTTATTCTCAAAGCGGCTCTGGACGGATGCAATACAAAAGACACGTTAAGCATAAAATCTTGTATTAGAAAAAGTACAAAAAGAACATATGAAGAGGTGCCTCAAGACATTCGGATACTCAAAAGTAGCCTGCGTCTACAGATTTTCTATTCAGGTTACTTTGCAGTGAAGAATATTTGATTTTCCTTGCTCTTAATTGTTACAAATGTTTGATCTTGGTGGGGGAAAAAGAACCAAGGACAGTTTAAGCAGAGAAATAAAGTCTTAATCATTGGTTACATGTACATTCTGTGAGGTGCTTATAGAAGCCAGATTTTCTTTCTTAATGTAGAATTCTTCAGTTCCTGATTAAGTTTTTCTACCAAGTGTGGGGTGACGTATATGGACGGTTCCACGGATTTCTTTTTCAAGAATTCTTTTGTGGGACTTTGATGGTGACCTAGCAGGAAGATAGAGTGAAAAACATGAAATCTCATCTAGAGGTAGTCCTCTACTTACAACAGTTCATTTAGTAACCGCTACAACAGCATGGAAAAATCTGACTTATGACCGTTTTTCACAGTTAAGGACCACGGGGAGCTGCAGCATCCCTATGGCCATGTGATCAAAATTCCAACACTTGGCAACTCATATTTATGACAGTTGCAGTGTCTCAAGGTCATGTGATCCCCTAGGGAAGCCAAGATTCATTTAACAACTGTTTCATTAATAATGGCAAGGAAGGTCGTAAAATGGGGCAAAATTCACTTAACTATCCTATTTGTAACAAATTTTGGGCTCAATTGCTGTCATAAGTCGAGGACTGCCCTGTGTTTATCAACCACTGTCTGTCCCAACCTCCTATTATAGAGGCAAATAAGCTGTACAAGCTTGCTTTAATGGTTCAGCCTTCTTAACAGTTCAAAAAATAATACCCATTAAGCTCTGTTAGACTTGCCAGTATCTATCTAGTGAAGCACAGGGAGCTGACTGAAAGTTGCCATCTTTGGGCGAAGCAAAGTTAGGGCTTTCAAAAGACAGGAATACATTATTATTTAAGTAACAAGATGTTCTATTACTCAGGTTGAGGTATAGGAGGACATTGGCTTCTCCGTTTATCTGCGCACAAATGGGCACTAATTCCTTAAGATCAAGATCACCTAACTTAAAATAAATGCTTCCTTGTATTTGAGCTAAGCTGATCTGAAGAGGTGAACTATAAGTTGAAAGGAACAAGTAATGACAATACTTACTGTTTTTATTTCCATGTATGAATTCAGGCCATATTCTCCCCCCTCACGCCCTTGGCCAGATT
This sequence comes from Bothrops alternatus, assembly GCA_034064705.1. NCBI lineage: Eukaryota > Metazoa > Chordata > Lepidosauria > Squamata > Viperidae > Bothrops > Bothrops alternatus. Next base: position 1,163,724 of record JARGCV010000504.1, on the reverse strand, counting down.
CTTTGAACCCTCCAAATGGAGCTTGTGCCCCAAACACATTGTAGCAATTAATCCTGCAAAATAAACATTGCATTAGAAATGTTTTTGATTACATTTCCTCTGTTATACAAAGATTTAACAAATTAATATTAGCACTGTACATTTAAAAGTTGCATTGAATGCATACAAGGACCATCGAGGGCAGGTACTCATTTGCGATGTGGGAAATCTTGAATATAACCTTCTAGTTTTCATTCATTTGAAACTGGGTGGGGAAAGGGTGACCAGTATGTATATATATTATACTTCTAATGGGTTGGGGACTGTAGCATGGACAGCAAGTGCCCCACCGGTTTTTCTTTCCGAGTTCCATTCTTAAGGACTTACCAAACAGTTCCAGCTCGTAAACCCTGAGAAATGTAGTTGGCTTTATCAATATCTTTTGTGAAAACAGCGGCTGCCAGCCCGTATTTGGTTTCGTTTGCCCTTTGGATGACTTCCTCAATGGTTTTGAATTTGAAGATCTGCATAACAGGCCCAAAAATCTGTAAAAGAAAAACATCTGCAAGATTAAAATGTATTTGCGTCACAGGATTGTCTCCAATATTACTACTGCCTAACCTCATGTGTAAGAGTACATATTTAAGAAAGTGGGATCCATTCATACAGACTGAAAAATTCTGGAATTCAGCAACCTGATTATCTATAATGTGAATGGACTATGCGTATATGATCCTCCTTACCTCTTCTTTGGCTATTTTCATATTGTCCTGCACATCTCCAAAGATAGTTGGCTGGATAAAGTAGCCCTTATCTGCTGCGGGGCTCCCACCACAAAGTAATTTTGCTCCCTCCTTTTTTCCACTGTCAATGTATCCAAGGATCTTCTTATATTGTGTTTCATCCACCTAAAGTAAGAACAAAAAGTCAGCGCATCAGTTCAGTCAAAATGCTGTTGCCATAAAGGAGCAAATCTGCTCGTATGAACAAAAATTCACCAAGCATTTAATGCTGAAGTTTGCAACAATGACACTTTTTAAACCAGTTGTCCTTTATTTCTATCTTGAGTTTTTACTTTATTTTTTAACCACAAGTACTTCTGCAATTTACTGATTAGATTTTAAGAAAAGTTAGCATTTTAAGTTAATGAAAAGATTATGTTTTGTACAATGTACAGTGACTGAGATGGTTTTTTTTCCCCTATCTAGAACAATTGCCTGTGTTTTTCTAATTTGAGATACTATTTTAAAGGAGCTCCCCAAAGAGTGGATGGTGGCAGACTGGAACTGGGTTGTTTGTTTTCCCACCTGAGGCCCCTGTTCAGTTTGGAAGTCAAATGGGTTTCCAACTACTCTGGATTTGGCTCTCTCCACGCTCCTTTCCACAAACTCGTGATATATATCTTCTTGGACAAAAGTCCGAGATCCAGCACAACAGCACTGGCCTTGATTGAAGAACAGTGCAGAATGAGATTGTTCAACAGCCCAGTCCACTGAAGAAGGAAAAAGAAAGAAAACATCCAGATGAGGCAATTTGAAACAAAAAAAAAAAAAAACCTCCATACAATCTCTTTAATTACTGCACTGAGATTCACTGATTACCATAATCAGTGAATTTAATCAGGAAATTAGATACTAATTTTAATTGTCTTAGCGGATCAGTGTGGCTAGCCTTTTTATCTGGACTGGTTTAAATTCCAACGTGTTACAACTCCTGTTTTCCTCACCAGTCCAACATAGCCAGGATTAAGAAAAGTTGATCAAGGCTAAAAAGGAGACCAATCTGAAATGCCTCTGCCCTTTCTAAACTGGGTAAATGGATTGGAATATTGTCGTCTTCATTTATGGGGTACATGAAATACATTTCAGTGAAGGTCTTATCCAAATCACCAGGCTGACTGTGAAGCTGCCAATCCCCCTCCAGATGCAACTCAATCCGCTGTCTGTCCCCAAGAAAAAGAATGTCTTACTTTCAGCATCAGACATGATAATATTTGGGCTCTTCCCACCAAGCTCCAGAGTCACTCTCTTCATGTTGCTGTCTGCTGCAGCCTTCTGGATCAGGTGCCCAACCTGTACAGTTAAGAAACAGACATTTCTTATCGGTCAAGATAACAAGCTATATTTGAGGAAAAGACCAGCAAGGGAATCAGCTTTTTTTTGGTGTGTTTTCAAATGCAACAAGACATCACTCTACCCTTTTTAAGACTGACATCTAATGCTTGGTTAGGAGAATCAAGATAATTCCTGAAACCTGAAATTCCAGCCTGTGATTTTGTTCCCAGGGCAACAACCTAAGCTGAAGGTGACTCTATTGGACCAAGGTAGATCAAACATTCCTGTACTTATTTGAGGCCATCACTGACACCTTGATCTGGGCAACCGAGAACCCACTTTGAGAATCACCGCAAAATCTTAGTATTCTGATTTATCATATTAATTTCAGTCCCAAAGGCCAAAGAAGGATGAGTAAATATTTAGTTCCTCACCGAGGTGGAACCAGTGAATGCAACTTTATCCACTTCCATGTGAGAAGATATAGCAGCCCCAGCCGTAGGGCCATAACCAGGAATAATGTTCACCACGCCTGGTGGGAATCCAGCCTGTTAAGACACAAGAGAAGAACATTTCCTAAGTGGACAGATCAAGATTTACTGATGGGTCACCTGGCCAAATACAAAATGTGGAGGCCTCAGTGACAGCTAGAAATCTGCCCCCCACAATCCAAGTGGGGAAAGCAGGTGAGCGCAGGAGCCCCTGGATGGCTCTCTCACCTCTTTGATCAGGCTAGCAACGTACAAGCCAGTCAAGGGAGTCTGTTCGGCCAGTTTCATCACCACCACATTCCCTGTGGCCAGAGCGGGACCGAGCTTCCACGCCTGCATCAGCAATGGGAAGTTCCACTACAAGGAAAAGAAATGTGCAGATAATCAAAAATCTTAAGTCTGGTACATCCATTGTTAACGTTGTGTTGTATTGCGGAATTCATTTCTGACAGAACTGGGCTTCCCTTCTCTTCCCTCCCTGGAAATCAGAAGGTCTGTAAGACTATAATCCCAAAAGGAACGCAGCTGTCAATTGGCAATCAAATAATAGCACGGGCCAGTGGAAATACTTCAGTGTAAAATAGGCATCTGTTAATTAGAGTTCTAGAGAAAAATCTAGAGCATTTGTCTCTAATTGAGAGTTGTCTTTGTGGGTTAAATGCCTCCATCCTCCAATGTAGCATATCTTGTTTCAGGCTGATGGCGATCACAGTTGGGAAGCCAACGTATTTGGGAGAAATATTAGGAAAAGAAACATTAGCCCACGATTCTTTTTTAAATCTGGGTTACCTAAACAAGGCTTGTATAGGTCAGAGAAGAGGACGATACTAACAACATGTCTTCTTTACTTCTATTCCATCCAATGATGACGTTTCTACCATCATAGCACAGAGGACTAGTGGATCAACATGACTTACCGGAATGATCTGTCCACAAACGCCCACAGGCTCATGTCTTGTGTAAGTGAAAAAATCTCCATCCACGGGAATGGTTTTTCCATGCAACTTGTCAGCCCAGCCTGCATAATACCTGTAGCAAAGGCATTAAACATTACAGGTGTCCCTGGAATCACAAGAGTTCCAATGCAAATTTGCAGAAACTGTTGATGAAAATTTACTCCTGGCAATATTTTGAAACAGAATTGGAAGCGAGGATACAAGGCAGTTGTGACTTCGTTTGATTTGCAACTGGAGTTTATAAATTTAGTACTTATCACCCAACCCATTTCAGTTCTAATTCACAGGACAACATAAATATGTAAAAGAGCAGTTTGCAGAAGGATCATTGCAAAGGTGTTATTATGCAAGCAAATATTCTAAAAGTGTTACAAATGCAAATATTATTTGATACATAGTAGATATAGCCTATGCCCTATGCTATCCAATTCTTGCTCATTGTTTCTTTATGCTGAGTTTTTGAAGAGGAAAGAAAACAGCTGCCTCTACCAAGTTCAGGAAAGCCTTCAAGTTTTATTTTAATCCTTTCAGATACTCTTTTCCAAATAGGCTAAGGGATTTGTGCACAGGGCTGAACAACTCATGTGATTAGTTTCCCAGTTCTAGTTCTGCAGGAAAGAAAGATTCCTTCCTGATTTAATTGAGTGAAAAAACATCTTGCATTATTAACTGCTGTAAAATAACAACAGAATGTTTGCATTTCATAAAATGACAATTCCTGCCAAAAACAAAAACCCCAACCTGCAACAGTTGCAACTGCAAAAGATCCGTCCTAAGTTGTGCTTGGCAACAGTTGAGAATCTATTTATTAATTCTTACCGGATATTCTTGACAACCATGTCTAAGTCTACAAGGTAGGAGATTGCGTACGGCTTGCCATTGTCCAATGTTTCCAAAGCCTAGGAAGAAATATGAAGCCAGATTCTGATAAATCCAGATTCTGCAGGAGGATTCTGAGAAGAGAGCAGAGCTTGCCCAAAGCAACTCCTCTCCCCAGCCGCCCCATACATACGGCCAAATAGGTCCGGTCTCTTTCAATCAGGTCAGCCAGTCGGTTCAGCAGCCTGCCCCTCTGAGAGGCATCCATCCTTCTCCAAGGAGACCCAAACTTGAAGGCGTCTTTGGCTGCCTTGACTGCCTTGTCCACATCGGCCTGGAAAGAACCCAGGGAGGCTAGCATCAGCGGAGAAACATGGCAGCCAGGACGGCTGCACTACGAGCAGGGCAGAGGGTCAAAAAAGACATCAAAGCTGCAGACCAAACCCAGAATGGTCTAAACCAGAGGTGCCCAACCTTGGCCACTTTTAAGATTCCCAATGCTGGCTGGGGAATTCTGGGACTTGAAGTCCACATATCTTAAAGTGGCCAATGTTGGGGACCCCTGGTTTAATGGAACAAATCCTGCCCCAAAACGTCTGATCATGGAACGGAAGAGATGCTTTAATCTGGGCCACGTTTTGCTGATTGCTTGTCTGCATTTGCAACACTACTCTATAGGCCAGTACTGAATACACAGATCAACATTACAGCTGGCTGGTGGAGTACAGAAAGTTAAATATCAACCTGCTTACTTTTTTCCCCTACACATTTCTTCTAAGAATGCACTTTCCACCATTTCATATTTCTAATCTCCACTAACGAATTATTCCTCGCCCCCTCTCAGAGCCTGCAGCGAATTACTTCTGATGTTCTGTGCAATTTCTGCTGTGTCATTCCTGTTGGCTATTGAAGTACTGCTGCCTCAGCTTCCCCTATCGTAGCTTACGAAACAATAAAACCAGGCCTGTCTGGCTGCCAAACTGTAGCCTTGTAAAGCCTGCTGCTTGGCTGGCTGGATTGAGGAATGTTTACATGCTTTGGGCTGCCTGCCTTAAGGCAAACTGGGGATGAATTGCTCCACAGTCTTTGGCAAGAGCAAATTGCCAGGGACGTTTTATGTCGCAACACCACCTCAGACACAGCCTGGACACTTTCTTAAAAACTAAGTAGCCTTTTTCGAGAAAAATAAAAATGATTTAGAAATTTATTGTCGTGTGACTCTCACCACAGCTTAATAGGTTATGCCTGTCAAGATAGCAAAGAATTTAAGCAGAGGAAGATGCGATTTAACTGGCTACCTAAGTTTTGAAAAAGAAAACCTGCAGACGGCACCGAGTTCTCTCGTGAAGGAATTGTACCTTGTCGCCCTCCGCAACCTGGCATATGACCTCCCCTGTGGATGGGTTGACGGTGGGGAAGGTTTTCTTGCTGACCGCATCCTGCCACTCGTTGTTGATGAAAATCTGCAATTCAGAACAAAGACCTGTCAGGCTTTGAGACCCTGCCCAGAGGAATTGTAATCCTCTACTTTCAGTTATTGTTTGTGGAACAATGGGCAGCATCTTGCTTTGACAATCAATAAACGCAAGATTATTGTGCAAAACCTGCACACCCAGTGGACGCAGCACACCTTTGAATTCATGATCTCCGGGGAGCTATAACTGAGAAATACTTTTCATGGTGAACCTAGAGATGCTGGACTGTTTGACAGTTGCTCCCGCAGGGCAAATTTTGGGAAGGTTAACGGAGAGACCCAACCACAGCACCGGGAGGCTTCTGTTCGGAAGAAGGGCGAAAAGGGACGGAGGAAGGCAAAGTCAGACGAGAGACCCAACGGTGTAGAGCCAATTAGAATTGCACGGCAACCAGACACGTCGTTGCACAACCCGGAGGCCGAATTGTGGCCTTTGCCACAGCGACTTTGCGTTTGTCCAGCCCGCGTTTTGCAACAGGCTAACCCGGGGCGCCACACTGGTTAACAACCGTTGGGTAACGTCTGCATCGGTTCGGCTCGCCCGACTCAATCGCGGGCAGGGCGGGCGCGCGCGGCCTCAGCCCCGGGTCCAGGCAAGGGGCCGTGGGGGAGGGCGGAGCCCGGCGGCCCAGCTTCCCGGGCGCCTCCCAGGGCGAGCCCCTTCCCGGGGGCGCGGGGGGGCTGCGCGTGCTCGCCTCCGGCGGCTCCCCCTGCGGCGCCCCCTCACCTTGTGGCAGGCGATCTCCGGCTGCGGGTTGGGCGCGGGGACGGCGGCGGCGGCGGCGGCGGCCAGGGGCCGGCAGGCGAGGCGGAGCAGCGCCCCGGGGCGCAGCCGGGCAGGGCTCCGCGGGGCCAGGGCCAGGCGCAGCATTGTCTCGGGCGGAGGGAGGGAGGGAGGGAGGGAGGCCCTCCGCCGCTGCCTTTTCACCCCTTTTTTGGCCGGGGAGGGGCCCGGTTCAGGCCCGGCCCCCCGCCTCCCGCCAGCCAATAGCAGCCGGGCCAGGCGGGCCAAGAGCCTCTCCCCCGGCCCGCCCCCCCCCCGCGTTGCTGTTCTGCTCCGTTCACACGTTACGCCGAGAAGAGGCGCTTGCCCGTGAATGGCGCCCTCTCCCGAGAGCTGCCGCCGTCCGTGATTCCCGTCGTGCCAGGCTTGAAAGGGAAGAGGGGGGGGCTTAAGCCCCCTCCCTTCCGGCCCTCCGGTTTCTCTGGGGCTTCTCGGCTCGGTTAATCCCCGATCCAAGGAGGTTTTCTTTGCCTTTCTTTCCTTCGATGACAGCTGAATATACACGCGGAGGAGGCAACCCAAAATCTGGTTCCCCCAGATAAAACATGTAGGCTTCTCTTCGTTTCAGATTCTTGGGAGGGTTAGGGTTTGAATCCAGTATTTGGATTAACAAGGGCTCTGCAGTGCGTGTCTCGCTCCAGTGTGAACTAGGCAACATGTCAAAGAGACCTTGAAGTAGCTTTCAGTTCTTTTCTGCATAGAACAAGAAAAATCTTTGTGTCCCAATCGTGAGTGGCTGCCCCTCACCAGAGCGTCCCTCCCTTTGCCCCTTTTATCAGTTTCCAGATAAAACAAAGCAAGCTTGCAAAGAAAAGCAAACAGTACATTTATTGCTGATGTTTCTAATGCTACATTCGGTAGAACCTTTCACAGTGGGTTTTCCCCCATGATTTCACCCCCTGCATTATGAAAAATATCAGATCACCCCCAAATCGCAGACCTTCATGGACTACGAAGGCATCTCTTTGTAAGAAACCATTGGAAGATTGTCCCCATCTTCCCTCTCCTCACCATCTTCCCAAAGAGAAGCCAAAACCAGCCAAGGGCCTGAGATCAACCAAGCACTTCCTGGCGCTCAAAATCTGGAGTAGCAGCCAGCAAAATCAAGAAACAGTCAAAGGGAGCAATTACATAATTCTTCCATGCTCTTCTAGAGTATTTCTGCAAATAAACTCCAGAAGCCAATAGGCCTCGCTGGAAAGCGTGGCCTTTGCTCCTTAAAAACGTGGCCTGCATGTCCATTCAGACTCCACTCAGGCCCAGTTAGCCTTTCAGTTCCATTTTCGCAATGGCCGCTTTGTGGACTTCGTCAGGGCCGTCAGCCAAGCGCAGGACTCGTGCCCAAGCAAAGGCCTGGGCCAGGGGCAGGTCGCTGCAGAGGCCTGCTGCGCCAAAGGCCTGCGGGAAAGGGAGAAAGCCAAGAGAAAGCGTTTAAAGTATTTGCAGGGTGGGGGAAATCCCCAAGAGCGAATCCCTAAATCAGGAGTGGCCAACCTGTCAAAGAGCTGTCCTGGCTCTTACCTGGATAGCCCGGTCAATGACCCGGAGAGCCATCCTCGGAGCCACGACTTTGATCAAGGCAATCTCCAGAGCGGCTCCCTAGATGCATAGAGACAGAACAACGCAGTGGCAAGAAGCCCCTTCTGGAGACTTTCCGTACACTTCAGGAGAACACATCCCACTGGCCACCGTGCCTCTCAGCAGAACCCCCTCCCCTTCCCAGTGCATGAACAGCAGCCCCTTCACTTGAGGGGAGGGGAGGGGAGGGGCCGAAAGGAGAGCTTGGGGTTCACGGCATTCCCATCTGGGGAAGTCTCCCCTGCTCACCTTATTTCCCACAGTGTCCATGAGATGGGCCGCCTTGAGGACAAGGAGCCGGGCCTGCTCGATCTCAAGGCGGGACTCGGCCAGATCTGCCCTGATGGTGCCCTGCTCCACTAGCAGCTTGCCAAAGGCCACGCGGGTGGTCACCTGCCAATCAAGGCACCAGAAGGAAGGGGTTGCCCCAAATAAGTGACTCCACAAAGCTTTTTCTCCCCTTCCCACTGAATAAGAGCTAGCAAACAGGCAGAGGGAATAGCTGGTCCAAGGGATGCCAAGCTGCCTTTGTAAAGCTGCTCACCCGCTCCTTCATGAGGGCTAGCGCTCTTTCTGCCAGGCCAATCAGCCTCATGCAGTGGTGGATCCTTCCAGGGCCCAGCCGCCCCTGGGCAATTTCAAACCCACGGCCAGGACCGAGCAGGAGGTTCTCTTGGGGAACGCAGACATTTTCAAAGGTCATCTGCCCGTGCCCAGCTGGAAAGGAGACGGATGTCAGAAAGGTCCATTTTATGCCCAGGCTGCTAGACGACACACTCACAACAACTCGGAGGTTTTGTCTGAACTAACCGCAGAGGGGTTAGGGGCTAACGGAAACCCATCCCACAAAATCACTGGACAGCTCAGAGACGCGGAGTGAAGCTTCCCCGGCTAAACCAGAGAGGACCCTCGGCTTCACCTGGAGCGTCTTCCAAGCCGAACACGCTGAGCGGCCGGGTGACGGTGAGGCCAGGGGAGTCCATGGGGACCAGCAGCATCGAGTGTTGCTTGTGCCTCTGGGCTTCAGGGTTGGTCTTGCCCATAAAGATGCAGAGCTCGCAACGAGGGTCCAGGGAACCTGGTGGAATGAGAGGCTTTCTATGCTGGGAAAAGATACTCCTGAATCCACCTCTCTTTTCTTCTCCGCTGTTGAACGCTTACTGGTAATTGAACAGGCTATTGATTTGGACCAGGATCAAATGTGCACAAAGCTTTGATCCCCAGGGAAGATCCTCCCCTTTGCTTTCTGCAGACTCCAGGAGATCCTCTGTGACTGCCCATCACAGACACAAGGAAGCTCTCCTTCCACAAGACAATTATTTTTGATTTATTCTGCACTTCGTAGCGTTGAAACTCTGGAAAGAATACCGAAACCCAGGGGCGCATCAGAACAGACCTGAAATCCACCATTTGTGCCCGTTCAGAACATAGGTGTCTTGTTCTTTGGTGACAGAAGCCTCAATGTTGGTGGCATCGGAGGAAGCAACCTAAGAAAAGTCAGACTTCCTTGGAGAGGGAAGTACACCAGCCCCTCCGTGTCTGTTCTGGACTAGACCAGAGATTCCTCCTCATATCCAGAGAGGAAGAAAACATCGTGGGAGGGAGATGGACACCAACCTGGGGTTCGGTCATAGCAAAGCAGGAGCGGATCTTGCCTTCCAGCAAAGGCACCAGCCAGCGTTCCTTCTGGGCATCTGTGCCGTAGCGTACCAACACTTCCATGTTGCCAGTGTCTGGGGCAGAGCAATTGAAGACCTGGAGAAGGCAACCATGATTATCTGAGGAGGGGTGGTCAAAGAGAGTGTGAACTATTCCCTGGATCTGGGAAGACAGGCTATGTAATGCTTCAGTGGGAGCAGAGACGGCCCTTAACCGTTTTCAGGAAGGAAGATGACCAAGAGGGGGATGGAGAGGAACAAAGCAGCAGCAGGCCAAGCGTGGCTGCACCAGGGAGGCCGGCAGTGCTTTGGGGTCTGATCTGTGGCTTTTTGGGTCTGGAAGGATGGACGGTCCTTCCGGGACAGAGGAGGCACAAGGAGAATGTGGCCTTCTGCCCGAGCTTGTCCCCATCGGGGCTTTTTCCTGGGTACCTCAGGGGCATAGACTGAAGTCCCCATCAGTTCACATAAGTGGGCAAATTCCACATTGGTCAAGCCTGCTCCGTATTTCGCCTCTGGATCTCTCTCCAAGGGCAAGAAAAGATTCCAGAGCCCCTCAGATTTGGCCTTCTCCTGCAGGATGAGAAGGAGGAAAGGCAATTAGCCTGGGGGGGATTCTGGGAGTTGAGTCCACACGTCTTAAAGTTGCTGAGGTTGAGAAACTCTGCCTTGACTCCTTGCCTTCACCCTTCCAACCAAAACCAGATTATTTGAGATCCTCTGCCCTTTTCTCGCATCCCCTTTTTCCTCCTCCTCTGACTGATAAAACTTTAGCTTGCAAACCTCTTGGGGCAGGAGGGCATTTCCCCCCCCCCCCGTTTAGTCAAGTGATTTTGCAAAACGCCACATCCCTTTATAAGGCCATCTCACTGCGGCCACCAGCCAAGAGGTTGGCCCTGTTTCTCAAGGACCAGGACTTGCCTTCAGCTCTTCTACCAGAGAATGGGGAGTCCACCTACTCGGGGAAGACTGGTGATCTCGCAGGAGCTGCTCAGATGGGTAAATGTGGGAATCCATGAATTTCTTCAGCTTGTGGTACAGTTCCTGGACATGGCTCGGCAGGCCGTCCGGAGAGAGGATCAGGTGGGACTTGGATGCAGGACTCAGCGTGGCGCAGCCTCTCTTTAGGAGCAGCCTCGGGCCAGCCCAAGTTCTGAACGTCCTGCTGGGTGGTCTAGAACTGGGAAGCTCCCTGAAGATCCGGAAGCCTTCCTTGGTGGCAAAGTCCCAGGCGAGGTCCGCTATGAACTCCGGGAGCTTCTCAAAGTTTTCGGCTGTGCCTGAACTGGCCTGGCCTGCGTGAGGAAAAATGCGAGCGGCTCACTTGGTCTGCCTTCTGGGGTTGCAATCTCCCCATCCTGCACCCAGAAACCTACAGAGCAGCCTCACCTGAGAGGAAGCGCTTGTAGACCCCCTGCAGGATGGCAGCCATTCTGAAAAAGGAGAAGGCCATGTAGAAGTTCCAGTTCTCGATCGGAGGGCTGCCGTGGTGACGGCAGTACATCTGCAAGTAGGCCTCTGCCGTGGGAATGGCCAGCTGGCTGAGATCGCAGTCACTCAAACCTGAAAGAGGCAAGCCATAGTTAGGCCCGGCCCAGGCTCAGATGGGAACGGCGACGTCTTGCTAACTTTCTTCCTTGCCCGTGAATGCAAGGAGGAAAAGTAAAGGTAGAAGGAAAAGGCGGAGCCTCTAAATATCTGTGGCAGGACATCCACAGCTGCCCACCTGGGCCTTATAACCCAGCTGGTGCAGGAGTCTCCAGCATCCCATCAACTTCCTGGGCAAAGGCCTTCCTGGCCCCTCTCTGCTCCAGAGACCTGACAGCCCTTGCCTGGAAAGGGATCGGGTCTCCCGCTTGAGCAGGGGGTTGGACCGGAAGACCTCTGAGGTCCCTTCCAGCTCTGTGCAAGTGGGACCCCTCCCTTTACCCCCAGCCCTTGGGAACAGCCGGGCACCTTCCTTTTATGACGCTGCAGTCCGAGGGCAGGTAATATGGCAGGCAGTTATAGGCCACATCACAGAGAGGGTTCCCCAGGGTGGAGAGCTCCCAGTCCAGAACAGCGACCACTTCCATTTTCTCGGGGTGGAAGATAAGATTGTCCAGCCTGCAAAGGGAAAAGCAGCAGCTGCAGGGAAGGTCAGTCACTCAAGGGCATCTTTGGCCACGCTGGCACTGTAACTCCAACACGGCAGAGCAGGGAAGACTACTGCAAAGCCAGGTGGAGGCTCTTCTGATGACCAGGGGTCACACGAGTTGGGGAAGGATCCCAAAACACGTCAGGTTTTGGAGGAGGTTTCCTTCTTTTTTTTAAGGAAACTAAATTACGTCTGTTCTTCTGATTTAGAGGTTTCTAGGGGCTGCTGTGGTTGAAGTCCAGGTTCTCTTCCCTAGCTTTAATGAACTGCAAAGCCAGTTGTTTGGGGGGGAGGGGACTGAGAATGAGGACAAAGGGTGCCCCCCCCTTTCCAATTGGTGCACATTCTGCAGAGAAAATCAAAGATCCTGCATCAGCTGAGAACCAAAGGCGGGTTAGTTTCATGGGTTGGAAAGGATGCATTCTGAAATATTTCAGGACCGGCAGCATAGAGAGAATTGGTGCCAAGTCTCCATTCCCTTATTTTAAAAAGTATTTCCTACTTTACTGCTTTTGAAAAGACTTCTGTAAAGCCAGTAGAAACACGACAGGTGAGCCCATACCTGAAATCTCCATGAACAATTGAGAGCTGCTCGCTGGCTGGAAGGTGGGAGGGGAACCACTTGAGGAGCCTCTCCATGGCTGGGATTGTGTGGGTCTCCGTGGCTCGATATTGCTTGCCCCATGTCTGGATTTGCCGCTGGATGTAATTTCCTGGAACATTATTATCTCCGTTAAGTAATGTGCTGATGCTGTTCTTTGAAAAGATCCTACAAAAATTAATTTTCAGTTTTCTTTCCATCAGAGGACCCAATTTTATTTTAAGATAACCCCAAATACGAGAGTTCATGCAAGGGAGCAGCAGAAAGGGGCTTTACATACCATGTTTTCCATAATCCTCCAAACCAACAGTTTTGATGTCCACACTGTGGATTTTATAGAGGACGCTACTCATGGCACTATAAACCTCCGTCCGCTGGTGGGGCTCCAGCTCTGGAAGAGAATAGTCCTTGAAGATCCGGCCGGGGCTGTACTCCATCAGGAAGAAGGGGGTGCCGATGACACTAGAGCAACATCAGGACATTAGCAGAGGACCTTGACGTTTTCAGCCCCCGAAAACTCCAGCACATGCAAAGACCCAGAACTCACCTTGAATCTTCACATAAGGCCAGGACTTTTGGAACAGGGACTCCAGTCTCCCTGAGGGCCTTCAGAACCCTACCCAACAGAAGGAGAGGCAAATTAAGATGGAGAAGAAGTGCTGTGTGAGGAGGAGGAGGAGGAGATGAAGAAGAAGAGGAGAAGAAGAAATAAAATAATAATCATAGGTATGTGTGGTGAGGTCTTGGCTTATGATGCCTCTTACTGCCAACTAACAACGAACATGGCAATCCACAAGGCTGGGAGCTTTCCTTGTTAGCATTTCCACATAGTGGGGAACCTGGGTGTCTATTTGTTGCTGTCGTTGCTGAGCTTTTCACCTGTACTCTCTCTCCACTGCATGAGCAGAAGGCAAGAGCACGCCCGGCGGCTTCTTCCTTAGAACCAGCTGATGGTCCTCAAATCCGACATAGTAAGTAGGATTGGACTGCCCGTGACTGAACTGGCGCAGCTCCAGAGAACCTGCAAAGTCACAGCGAAGAGGACAGCAACAGCCCACATGAACCAGAGAGCCCCAGGAGACCCTCCTTCCATTTGATCTTTGCAACTCTGCAAGCTGAGAGAGCCTGGAGAAGGGGACTGGTCCCTCGTCTCCCACAGATTACGAGCTGAGATGGGGCTTCAGCCCAGATAAGCCTGGCCCTAATCTGCACCCTTCTGCCATTAACGCTCACGGGTTTTTTATATGAGCTGCTAACGGGAGCACCACTGAGCATTCCAAGCAAAGACTCCCCACGCAAAATGGGAATATCAGCGCTGTACCTTTCGCTTGGGCCCCCAAGAGGTTTTCAAGATACTTTTGCAGAGGCGCTGTGGGGATTTCCATGGCCGGCCTCACCGAAGACGTGTAAGGAATCGCACCACGCAAAGGAAAAGCAAGGCAGGTCTCCAATTCTTGAACTGCAGGGTCCACATCCTCGACCTGAGCAGAGGAAGGAACTGAGGAGCTGAAGCAGCAAAGATGCTTAGAAGAACTCGGTGTTTAAAGCACAGCTTCCAAGCATAAAGCAAGCATAAATATCTCTGCTGGGAACAAATGACAAAAATGCAGGGCTAGATATTTATACCTAGAGCATAGTTTCAAGAAAAACCCTAACTGAAGGAGGCTGGGTCAGCTCTGGGAAGACTAGTTTTAAGCCTTCACTTTTTCACCTTCAGGGTCTTAATGCCAAGTTGGCTGGCAGCTTTCAGATTCTCTCCAATGTCATCCAGAAAGACGGACTCCTTGGCCAGGACCCCCAGGCGCTCCAAGCACACCTGGTAAATGCGAGGGTCGGGTTTACACATCCCTTCCCGACAAGATTCCACAATCTGGGAGACAAAAGCCAAACAGCCAGGTGATCAGGCAGGAGGGAGTGGGCAAGGGGTTCTGAAATAAAGTGAATGGTACCGAAAAAACGGCTTCTTATGTTTCATCTGAGGGTTCAGAGTTATGTTCTTCCTTCAAGGTTTGGCTTATGGTCTTAAAAGATATAAACCAAGCAGTAACAGAATGTACTCCTTAATCCAGCTGATTAATGGAGTAAGAACTTTGGCTAACCAGAGGCTCCCGATTAATTTTTTTTTTAAATATTACTTTTAGTAAAGGCAGTTAAATAATCATCAGTTGAACAAGGAGATCTGAGGGGTCCAAACAGCTAAGATACTGAATTTTTCTAAGATACTCCATTATATGAGCAATGTAGAGAAAAATAAATTTTCCTTCATGAATACTGCATACTTCTATGGAAGTTTAGGCAAGCACAATTACTAAACTATAACTATCGTAATAAAGTAATGGCCCCAAGGAGTGCGATGTTTTGTGGAGCACAAAAACTTACCACATCAAATTGCTTTCTGTCTATAGGCAGAAAACTCTCTCCACTCTCTAGATAAAAGTTATTGGTCAAAACGGCCGTCTTGAGACCTCTGCCTCGGATGCCCTTCACCGCCTCGGTCATAGCAGGGAGCTGATCTGACATCTGTTGCCTGGTTAATTCAAACAGGAAAGAGTCTGCTGGAACAGAAGCATTTGCCTGGGGAGGGAAAGAGACATGTTGGATAGGTTGTTTTTTTCAGTGAATAAGTAAACAGCAATTACCTGACGTAGTTTATAAAATCAATTGTACAGTTTTTGTTTTTTTTCTTCTTCTTTTAGTTAGAAGAAAACTAGCATAGTTTCTGGGATCGCACGGTAGCCGTGAACTGTTTTAAATTCCCAACATGGGGATGGATCTTTTGTGGTTGAGCTCATCCACTCTAACTCGTGGCCTTATGGAAAAACAAAATGGGCTTGTTGAGGAAAAGGACGTTAACACTGAGAGTGTTCATCCATGGGACTGTCCTTTCCAGGTACGTTCAGCTCGAGACCTCCTCCCTTACTCATCCCACAGGGATCAAAGGGAAAAACTGGCTTACAATTCTGGAACACTGTTGTCTGAACTCGTGCAGAAATTCTGCCCACTTCAGCTGCCCTCTGATATATCTCATCCAGGGCCTGTCCTCACCCCCGGATCTTAAGGCCTCTTTGATGGTGCCGATGGGGACACGATTCCGAATCTCCCAATCTAAATAAAGGCAGGAAGTCATAGGTATCTCTCAGGACACAAAAGATTTAAGAATAATGTACTGTGTAGTCCACCTGTTTGTTGGACCCGTGTCCCTCCTGGCTGGTTTCGGCCAGTAGGGTGGTGACACGTACCTGGATCCAGGAGATTGTCAACGCTTCTTTGAGGGAGGGGTCCTTTCCGGCTCCCTTAAAGGAGGCACTTGTGCGCCCCCTCCTCAAGAAGCCTTCCCTGGATCCAGAAATTTTGACCAACTATCGTCCGGTCTCCAACCTTCCCTTTGTGGGGAAGGTTGTCAAGAAGGTGGTGGCGCATCAGCTCCAGCGGTCTCTGGAGGAAGCCGATTATCTGGGCCCTCTGCAGTCGGGATTCAGGCCCGGCTACAGCACCGAAACTGCTTTGGTCGCTCTGATGGATGATCTCTGGCGAGCCCGGGATAGAGGCCAGTCCTCTGTCCTGGTGCTTCTTGACCTCTCAGCGGCGTTCGATACCATTGACCACGGTATCCTTCTGCGCCGGCTGGAGGGATTGGGAGTGGGGGACACCGTATTGCGGTGGTTCTCCTCCTATCTCACTGGTCGGTCGCAGTCGGTGTTTGTGGGGGATCGAAGGTCCACCTCTAGGTTACTCCCATGTGGGGTGCCTCAGGGGTCGGTTCTCTCCCCCCTACTTTTTAACATTTACATGAAGCCACTGGGTGAGATCATCCACTGCCACGGAGTGAGATACCATCAGTACGCTGATGATACTCAGCTGTACATTTCCACTCCTGGCCATATCAGTGAAGCGGTTGAGGTGATGTGCCGGTGTCTGGAGGCTGTGAGGGTTTGGATGGGTGTTAACAGATTAAGGCTCAACCCCGATGAGACAGAGTGGCTGTGGGTGATGCCTCCCAAGGACACTTCTATCTGTCCTTCCATTACCCTGGGGGGTGAATCTATAAACCCCTCAGAGAAGGTTCGCAACTTGGGAGTCCTCCTCGATCCACAGCTGACATTGGATCATCATTTGTTGGCAGTGGCGAGGGGGGCATTTGCCCAGCTTCGCCTGGTGCACCAGTTGCGTCCTTACTTGGATCGGGAGTCACTCCTCACAGTCACACATGCCCTTGTCACCTCGAGGATCGACTACTGCAATGCTCTCTACATGGGGCTACCCTTGAAGAGTGTTCGGAGACTACAATTAGTGCAAAATGCAGCTGCGCGAGCAGTTGTGGGTCTTCCTCGTTGTGCCCACATTTCATCAACTCTCCGCATGCTGCATTGGTTGCCTATTGGTCTCCGAGCCCAATTCAAGGTGTTGGTTATTACCTATAAAGCCCTTCATGGCTTGGGACCAGGATACTTACGGGACCGCCTTCTGCCATATACTTCTCTACGACCGGTGAGAGCGCACAGGGTCGGCCTCTTCCAGGTCCCGTCAACGAAACAATGTTGTTTGGCGGGCCCTAGGGGGAGGGCTTTCTCTGTTGCGGCGCCCACCCTCTGGAACCAACTACCTCCTGAAGTCCGCGTTTCTCCGACCCTCCTGGCCTTCCGAAAGAATTTAAAAACCTACCTCTGCCGGCAGGCCTGGGGATGATTGTTGATTGTGGTGTGATTGATGAGTATGTATGGGGTTTGTATTTTTAATGTTGTTCGGATTTGTTGCAATTGTTTTTATATATATGTTGTGAGTCGCTCCGAATCTTCGGAGAGGAGCGGCATACAAATCCGAATAAATAAATAAATAAATAAATAAATTAAGCAGCACAGGAGCAAAACCAACACCAAGGAAGGTTCAGGAATGACGGTTTGTGCTGGTGCTCAACCACTGAAACCATTTTTAGTTTCAAAATGATTCTCTCTGTTGCTCGAGGGTGGGAGAAATTCAACAGCTGAAAGCAGAGAAATTTCAAACAGAACCAGAACCAGCAGAGGGAAGAGAAGGTGATGGTATAAACTCTGGGAAAATCACCTACCCATTGCCAGTTTGAATGGGGAAGGAAGGAGAACGCCACCCATGTCAAAGATCACCGCTTTGTAGGGACAGGATGCGTAATTCCTCCACCGGGCCACGTCTGGGTGTTTGTGCCAGGAAGACCGAAGGATTTGTAATTTCCACGCAGGGCAGCCGTAAAAGGCTTGGAAAATTCTTCCGAAACCCATGCTCTGGCACTGCGCATGTCAAGGGAGAGGAAAGGGCTTCAGAGATTTGGGCAAAGCAGAACATTGGAGCATATATTGACACGGAATATATTACCTTAGTAATACTGGGTATATTTTTTTAATTGTCTAGATTTGTTAAAAATCCCGTCGCTTCTTATGGGCCACTTGAAGATGGGTGGACGTCAACACCCAGAGGTCCCTTGCCAGTGCCGGCTGATCGGGGAATTTTGGAAGTTGAAGTCCACCCACCTTTAAGTGGCCAAGGCCGAGAAATACTGTTATCATCGTAGCATCTCAAAACAGCGTCAGAAAATCAGGGGTCACCCCAGAACACAGGGGGAACCTGGGGGCAGATCCCGCTGGGCATCTCCGGCCTGTCGACCCCCAGGAAGGGCTTCCCCGCCCGACCTCAGCCTTCCTAGCCCCCGACCGAGGCGCTGGACTCCAACTCCCATTGTCCCCAGCCAGCCACCTCTTCTACCTCTCCTCCTCCTCCTCCTCCTTCAGAGTCAATCAGGGCTCTTTAAACCAAAGGACACCGTGTTTGGGGCGACTACACCGCTCATCGCCCACAGCCAAGACGTCCCATGCTCCACTCCCACCCACTCCCCGTCCGGGGAAACCTTTGACCCGAAGCGCGTCCACGGCGGACGAGAGGAGCCCTTCCGGGTTCGGAAGAGGAGGCGTCGTCGGCCACGGCCACGCCCCCTCGCGTGACCTCACGGCCGCGCCTCCTGCGGCCCACGGCGCCTGCGCGCCGCCCTCCGGCCCCGTGTCAAAGGTCACGAGGGCGGAGAGGCGGAAGCGTTCGGCAGTCCGAGGCGGCGGAGGGGTCGCTTGCCCCGTTTCCCTCCCGCCCGAGCTGCGGCCCCGCAGGCCCGGCACCCTCCGCGGGGCGGCCCTATGAGCGTCTCCCTGGTGGTCCTTCGCTTGGAGCTGGCCGAGTCTTCGCCCGTGCCGGGCGGCTTCTCCTACTGCGGTGCCGGTGAGGGCCGGGGGGCCTCGGGGCGGCCGAAGGGAGGCTGGGGGGGAGGTGGGGACAGGGAAGGGGGCTAAAGGGGGCAGGAGAGCGGGCGGGGGGGGGCTGCCAGAGTTCCCCCAGCGTTTTTCAAGCTGGGGAACTTTAAGACGGTTGGACTTCAGTTCCCAGAATCCCCCAGCCAGCACAACTGGGAATTGGAGTCCACCCGCCTTAACGATTTAGACTCTAAATCGTTAAGGTGGGCAGACTTCAACTCAGAAATTTTAGAGCACGGTTTGTTTGGCCCTCTTTATGTATTTGTGTGTGTCTATACACACACACAGAGAGAGAGACAGACATACACATATCTGGCAAACTCGGCTCTCAGCCTTTTTATAGGCTAAAGGACGAAGGTGGAAGTGGGGGAGGAAGGGAGGTGTCCAAACAGCCTGTGGCCTAACTAGCTCGGCTTTAGCTGGTCTGGTTTGGCCAGGTTGTGTTGTGCGGAAACTCTTTAATAGCCACGTCAATCCTGCTTCTCAGCTACTGAGATGTCTAATGAGGCCATTCAGGAGACGTCGCTGGCGGCCGCTTCGGTGAGCTTGGAGGGCAAGGCGCCCGTGGAGAGGGCGGCCATAATCCACCAACACATCGGCCGGCGGGAGATGACGGACGTGATCATTGAGACGATAAAGCCGGATCCAGGTACCTGTGACGTGCTGCTTTGTGCCCCGATGCCAAGCGGGAGGAACGATGCATTTCTCTAGAGTGTAGAGGGTGGTTGGCATAAGCACTATTTGATTGGAATTATGTTTATTTCATGGTGCATATTTATATATATGTGTATATGTCTGTCTGTCCACCCACCCACCCATCCTCTCTGCTTAATAAGCAGCAGCTGAAGGGCTGACATAACCTGCCTTCTGAGGCCAGCTTGGCATCCAGCTGCTTAAGCAAGAAATGTGAGGGTCTTTTTTTTTTCCAGAACCAGGTGGGCAGTCAGGTGGTTGAACAGATTCGGTTTCAAGCAACTTTTTGTGAGCTTGTTCGCAAGACACCATTTCAAGCGGTTCTTGAAGTCTGCTTATTAATTTTGTATGACCATAGGAATCAATGATCAGAAATTATACCTCACTCTGGATTGTTACTGGCAAGATTTGGTCTTCTCATACAGCATCGCTCAGAAATAGGAGCTGATCTTCCGAGCAGCTGTTCTGGATTCAAAATGTTAAGGGGCTGTTTATATACGGATAAAACATTTCTAAAAAAAATTCTGCCATTCTTCTACCCATTGCCCCAAGGCAGTGCCTTGCCCTTTAATGAGAAAAGATTTTAAATTAAATATGGATTGCAGTTTGGAAAGTGTCAGATTTCTAACTTGCCTGTTTTTGGATTTATGAAAAAGATGAGGTGAAATCGATGATGGAAAAAGCTGGCGCAGCGGAGGCTTCCTTCCCTGAGGATCCCAATAATCAGGACGGCCAGAGTGGAAGCATTGGGACTACACCGGACTCTCCATCAAAGCAGCTCCCTGACCAGATTTCCTTTTTCAGTGGGAATCCTTCTGTTGAAATAGCTCACGGCATTATGCACCTCTACAAGACAAAGTAAGAAAGCAGGACTCACACTAAATGCTTTAAGGCAGGAGTCTTCAAAGTTGGCAACTTTAAGACTCGTGAACTTTTTTTTTTTTTGTAGAAAAAACCTTTAATAAAATGGATGTACCTTTCAAATAACAAGATGGCTTTTCTTCCCTGGACACACAGTCACTGACAGAAGAGCACAACACCAAGGCCAGGACCGTAAATTTACACAAGTCATTTGCCTAAGTATTGACTAGACAAATGTCACATTCTGTCTACAAGATTCAGAGGCACAATCCGGGAACTCGCAGCAAAAATTGGGACTGGAGGGCAACCATAGGTTGCCTGCCTCTGAGCTAAAATACGCTCGATTCTTACCTGCCACTTATTTAGTTACGATCGTAGCTCAGTTGCCCATCCTGAATGAATCCATTGTGGCCCCTTAAACCTGCCAAGCAGCAATTCAATACAAATATATATCTGCAGATATGCACCCTAGCCATAAGTAGTCATCACAAGTATTTGCTAGAGGCCGTTTCTCATCAGTTTGAAAAGAGCACCTCAGTTAAAGTCCAGAGTCATTTTCTTTGTTGTAGATAAAAAAAAAATTAAACCCCCCCCACAGCCTGTTTGGGCAATTTCCTGACATGTCAGTCTTCGAATTTAATGGATTTGGAGGCGTATTTGTCTATGTGTACACCGCTTGGAGCACCGGACTGGAAGCCCAAGCCGATTCCTCGATGGTGCTTAAACTCCACGGCTTTCTTGAATTCTGCTTCTAGGTTTTGTTGCAGTACTTGCTCTCTGGGCCGCTCCAGAGCCATGTTTGATTGGTTAGCATTTCCTGGAGAACGCTGAGCTGGGGCTGAACCGTTTTTCAATCCTCCCAGCAGTCTGTGAAATTTCGTCTTTTGTTCCGGAGTTTCAAACGCTGCTGTGCTCCACTGGCCCAAACGATTGTCCAATTCTTCCTTGGCAGTTTTGGTTTTGCCAGATTCCCGGTCGATCTCTTCTTGAAGCTCTTGCCGTCTCACCTTGTTGATCTTCACTTCATCACAGTTTCCTTGTCTGAATGCCACCAGCTTCACTTCGTCTTCCGCCTCCTGTTTCATCGGTCTTCTCCATTCCAAGTGTACTTTAGTTTCCTTTTTCTTCTTTGCTTTCTTCTTGCTATCATGAGAGTTTTTAATTTGCTTGTTTTTTTTCTTTTTCTTGATCTGTTCTTGGCTGCCCTCCAATCCGTCACGGTCACCCTTCAGCACGCAATCTTGTTCTACTTTGTGCTTCTTCACTTTCTTTCTCTTTTCCTTCCCTCCTGGTGCTCCCACCTTCGCTAAGATATCTTGGCCAGCTTCTGCAACATGGCTTCCACCTCCAGTTTCTCTTTTCGCCTCTTTCTTGGCTGCTTTATTAACTTCTTTAGGGGCCTGGCAGATCCCCACCACTTTCTTAAAGCCGCATTTTAGGCTATATTCACTCATAATATTGCAGCAGTTTTCCTGGATCCTGGCTAAGGAGGCAAAAGAAGCAATACTTATTTTCTTCAGCTTCTTCTCCTCCTTCTTGGCGGCTTCGCCATCTTTTTCTGATCTACAGGCCAAATCTTCCTGTTGTTGCATATTAGCATCCCTACCTTGGGCCATGTCTTCTTTTGAAATGCTGTTGCTGTTCTCTTGATCGCCCTTGTAGTAGTCAAGGTGTTTCTTCTTGACTTTTTCACCCACAACTTTCTGGCCAAGGGTCCTACTCTTTTTCTGATTGGAGAGCATTTTTTGCCAACTGGGTTTCAGTTCTCCTGAAATCTGTTTCACGGACACTTCACTGTCCCTGCTGTGTAAAAGCTCAGGGCTGGTAGGTTTGTCTTGTTGTTTTTCCTTTTTCTTCTTTCTCCTTTTCATCATCGATTCTTCATCTTGCCTGTCAACTTCACGAATACTCTTGCCGCCTTTCTTACTCAGGTGAAAATGAATACCAGGCTGCCCTTCATCCACCCCCTCAGAGTTTGGAAATTGTGTACAGAAAGGCTTTTGGTCTTTCTCTTTGTTGAACACCGTATTTCTTTTCTTGGCGTCTCTTAACAGTTCTGAATCCGAGCTGCTTTCAATAACCACGGGAGAGCTTGCACAGATTTCCTTCTTTGATTTGGAGTCTCTCTGTTTCTTCTTTGGATCTGGCCCTTCTGAACTGATTTCTTTTACCATCCATTTTAATTTTTTTGGCTTGGCTTTTTTGGCGAAATCTGAATAGCGTCCTTTGGGGCTTTCAGTTATAACAACCTGTCCACCATTAGGATTTTTAGCTTTGTTCCTTTTCCTTGCTGTTTGCTCAGGATTCTTCATATTTTGGGGGACTTCTCTCGCGCCCCTTCCCGACTCGTGAACTTTAACTCTGGGGAATTCTGGGAGTTGAAGTTCACAAGTCTTAAAAGTTGCCAACTTTGGAGAGCCCTGGTTTAAAGGATCTGGAAAGCTGCCCTTACTATGAAATTCCCTTTCCTTTGAGAAGGAAAGGCTGTGGCTGAAGGGGAACTCTGGGAGTTGAAGTCCAGACATCCTAAATTAGTTAAGATTGGCAAACACTGCATTAGAGAGTCGAAACAAAACGGATGGACTTGCTGACTGGTCTAATTCTTCCCTTGTGCAGCAAAATGACCTCATTAAAAGAAGAAGTGCGGCGTAGTGCCATGCTGTGTATTCTCACAGTCCCTGCCACAATGACCAGCCATGACCTCATGAAGTTTGTGGCTCCTTTTTATGATGTCATTGAACACATGAAAATCATCCGAGATTCCACCCCGAACCAGTACATGGTCCTCATCAAGTTCCGGACCCAGGTAAGAACAAAGCTTTGGGCTGAAGGCTCCTTCCACGCCTCCTATCTGGTTCTGATCCAGAAACACGTACGCTGCGTATCTGCTCTTGCAACTTGGGGAAAATTGGAAGTTATTGGCAGCGGGACTAGAAAGTCCAGAATCTGAGAGGTGGGGGCTTTGTGAGTGAGTGCCAGTGGCCTGGGAACTGCTCTTCTTACATGGTTTATTTTTTGAGGAGGGGGTGGATGGTTGGGGGAAGCGGGCCTCTGATGCATTGCAACAATTGGTGCCCCTCCAAACCGCTCTCCTCTGGCTTCTCTGCAGGCAGATGCGGATAGCTTCTACATGGCTTGCAACGGTCGGCAGTTTAACTCCATAGAAGAGGACGTTTGCCAGCTCGTCTATGTGGAAAGGGCAGAGGTCTTCAAGTCAGAAGATGTGAGTGGTCTCTTGTTCTCCCTTTCCTTTCTAGGGGGTGGGGTCTCTCCCCAGCTAGCAGTCTTCCAGCACAAGGTGCAGCCCTGCAGATTCGGGGAGTGACGGTGGGGATAATGCGATGATAAGGCCCCGCAGCCCTTTCTGGTACTCCAGAGGAAGCCTGGTGGTGTCCTAGGCTGCCTGGCAGATCAGCTTGCAGAAGATTCCAGTTGCTGTTCATTGCTGGCTGGGGAATTCTGGGAGTTGAAGTCCATATACCTTCAAATGGCCAGGGAAACACTGAGGTCAGGTGTCTCCTCCTCTTTCAGGGGGCCAGCCTCCCCGTCATGGATCTGACGGAGCTCCCCAAATGCACCGTCTGCTTGGAGAGGATGGATGAATCGGTCAACGGGATCCTGACCACGGTCTGCAACCACAGCTTCCATAGTCAGTGTCTGCAGCGGTGGGAGGACACCACGTAAGAGCCTCACGGGGGAGGAAAGGTGGCTCCGAGCAGGGGCAATAGGGATCCAGAAGGTCAAAGCCGGGCGACCTGGTTTGGAATCCTCAGGGCCTTCTCTTCCCTCCCTTCTCCAGCTGCCCCGTCTGCAGGTACTGCCAGACTCCAGAGCCTGTGGAAGAAAACAAGTGTTTTGAATGTGGAGTCCAAGAAGTGAGTGAGTCTGGGTCCACGTCTGTTCAGAAATCAGAAGTGTTGCTTCTTCAGAAATAGGATCTGGGTGTTTCTTCTTTTCTGCCCTGGACATCAGTTGTGTTGCTCCTTCTGTTGTGCAGAACCTTTGGATATGTCTCATCTGTGGGCACATTGGATGCGGGCGTTACGTGAGCCGGCACGCGTACAAGCACTTTGAGGAGACACAACACACCTACGCCATGCAGCTGACCAATCACAGGGTCTGGGACTACGCCGGTGGTAAGCCCTGTTCCATAGACCGCTGAGCCACACCTCAGAACGGACCACCTCCTTAACAAGAGGGGGAGACAGTTGGTCCATCTGGCTTGCTATAAACAGAGTCGGCTCCATTTTGGGGAGAGAGCAAATCTTGCAGTCTTTGGGTGGGGAGAAGTTAAGGGTGACCAAGACTGTCTCTTTACCTCACGGATCTGGAAAGGAGCTATGAGCTCCCCTTTCCAAGTTCTCAGCCAGGTGAATCTTCTCCCTTAACACACACCTGAAGGCGGGTGTAGTTGGAGGTAGCACCTGAGCGGCTTTCACTTGGACCTTGATTTGGAACTTTGCCTCAGGATGACCAGTTGGTGGCTTTTCTTTTCCTTAGACAATTACGTCCACCGTCTGGTGGCCAGCAAAACAGACGGGAAGCTGGTTCAGTACGAATGCGAGGGGGATGTGTGTCAAGAAGAGAAAATTGATGCCTTGCAGTTAGAAGTAAGTGCACCTATTGCTCTTCCTAGGTTGTTTGTGGAGATTTTCACGGCTAACGTGATGGAGGCTCCGTCGAACCTTTTTCATAGTCTAGGGTTGTCTGTCTTGAATGTAACTTGGAGATTGGAGAGCTCTGGCATGAGAGTCCAGCTCTCCTCTAGAGAAAGTAAGGATGGCTTGTCCATTTTTTCTCTTTCTCTGAACTCAGTATTCCTACTTGCTAACCAGCCAGTTGGAGTCCCAGCGCATCTACTGGGAGAACAAGATCGTCCGAATAGAAAAGGACACAGCCGAAGAAGTAAGTTCCTTCTGAATGCTTTCATTCCTGTGGACAGCAGGAACCAGGCTTGGGCTCCTTCCATTTTTGAATGCATCCCAGATTCCAGTCTCCCCCTTTGCTCCTGGGGTCTCTGTCCAGCCAAGAAGCCCCTTGTGAAGGGCCCGAGAGCTTGGAGGTAGCTGTGCTGGGCTAAGGAAGCCACTTCCTGGGCTGGTCTCTTCTCTCGGTTCAGTCTGAGTTTCCTCTTCCAAAGCAGAGTCCATCCTTTTCAAAGGGAGCTCCAGCAATATTCTTCCAAGGAATCAGCGAACAAGATGTTTGCTTCCCAACCCAAAGTATAACATTTCCCTTGGCAATTACTGCTTACCCAGAAAACCCCCAGAGGGGAATGGCGCGCAGTTGCCCTGGTGACCCTGAATCAGATTCTGAGCCATGCAAGAGCACCCATCTGGACCTGAAAATACCTTTTTTTTAATTATTTACAGATCAACAACATGAAGACAAAATTTAAAGAGACCATTGAGAAATGCGACTCGCTTGAACACAAACTGAATGACTTACTGAAGGAGAAGCAGTCACTCGAAAGGAAGTGGGTAACTTAGTAGTGGATCTGGGTGCAAAATGCATCTTGTCTGTGATTTTGACTCTAATCCACCCCTGTGGATGAGCAGGTTTTCCTCTTGGTCAGGAATTAGCTTCCTTAGGAGCAACATACCGTAGTCCCCAACTATAACGGAGCCTGCCCATTAATGTCACAAAACAGGCCAGTGACGTGACCGGGGTTTGTTTTTGCAACAGCCAGTAAGCAAATGCCGCAGTTGTGGAAATGCCAGCTTTTGGCAAAACCCTCGTGAAATGCCCTCACTTCATCACAGAAGGCTTCAAACCGCCGTAAATGAAACCAGGTTGCCTTGCGCTTGAGTTCTGCTCATATGGATTTTGGGGGAGGGGGGGTGCAACTGTCAGAACTCAGAGTCATAATTCAGCTGTTTTGGATCAGCTGCAACTTCTAACCTGTCAAAAGTTGTGGGTTACCACCATTAAGCCCTGGAGGGTGGAAGAGTCCCCAGTGCACGGGGTGGCTAGACTTTAGAGAGGCCGTGTATTGGCAAGACAGACGGAAATTCCTGCTCCGCTTATATCTCAGTAAAAGCTTTCCGCTGCCGCTGCCTCAGTTTCCCTTTTCCCCGCCCCTTCCAGATGCACCCAGCTAAATACCAAGCTGTCCAAGCTGACCAGCGAGCTGAAGGAAGAGCAGGAGATGAACAAATGCCTGCGGGCCAACCAGCTCCTGCTCCAGAACAAGCTGCGGGACGAGGAGAAGCTCCTGAAGGAGACCTGTGAGCAGAAGGACCTCCAGATCACCGAGATCCAGGAGCAGCTCCGGGACGTCATGTTCTACCTGGAGGCCCAGCAGAAGATCAACCACCTGCCGGCGGAGGCCAGACAGGAGATCCAGGATGGGCAGATCAACATCCCCGTGGCCTCTTCGGCGGGTTCCTCCGCGGGGGGCAGCGGGAAGCCCCCCTCCCGCAAGGGAAGAAGCAAAAGGGGCAAGTGACCGAACGACGCCGGAGCAACGGAGGTGACTGCTCTTGGGCACAGGAAGGGTGTCCGGAGGGCAAAACGAGAGTTGTCTGTTTTGGCAAAAATGGGCTGGAAAACCTAGCCAGGGATGAGTGTCCAGTTTCTGGGTCCTTTGCGCTAAACCCTCGGCCAGCGATGGCCGTGAAGGCGCCTTTTCCTCTGCTAGCTAGCTTGCCGTAGGCTCTCCGTAGTGATCTCCAAACCAGCTGCCGGGCCTCCCTTCCCTCCCTCCCCTTCTTCCTTGGGAACGCCCTCTTTGAAAACAAGCGTGGAAACCAAAATGCTGGCCGAGCGGTAGGCTTCCCTCCCCAGGATGAGGGGGGGGCAGTTAGTGGCCTTGGGGAGAGGCAGGCTCAGCTCAGATGGAAACCTGAAAAGGTGCTGGAGAATATCAGGGCAAAAGTCCTTTGATTGGGGCATCTGCCAGGGAAATGTGCCCCCTTTCTTGATACGCTGTTTGTCCTTATGGGGTCTCTCACTCTCCCTCCCTGCCTTCCTGCCTCCCCTTTCCCTCCCCTTTCCTTGCAGCTAACTCTTTCCTCCTGCCATGGTGGATCCCTGGCCGTGCATTTTGTGGGGTCCTGTCCCATCTCCTTTTGCCATTTAGGGGGCAGTTTTATAGTGAAGTGCGTTTGTGCACGTTTGCCTTGCTCCCACTTCGGAGTTTCCACTCAGTCCCATGCATGTGCACGGCAGGACTCCAGGCGTGGCGTTCTGCTGCAGTCGGGCCCTTGGAAAGCTGCTCTCCTCCTCCTGCCCCACCCCAAG
The DNA here is from genome assembly GCA_034064705.1 of Bothrops alternatus. Classification (NCBI taxonomy): domain Eukaryota; kingdom Metazoa; phylum Chordata; class Lepidosauria; order Squamata; family Viperidae; genus Bothrops; species Bothrops alternatus. Next base: position 1,136,128 of record JARGCV010000504.1, on the reverse strand, counting down.
TCTCTGCCCCAAGCCCCCTTTTCTGAAAAGGAGGAAATGGGCACTGGGGTGTTGGTTCTGCCCCCTTCCGTGCAGGCATCCCCCTAGGAAGGATGCAAGGCCTGAAAGCGAGCAAAGGCCCTCACATCAGGCTGGGAGTTGGTGTGTGCGTATATCTATCTCTCTCCATTGGCACAAACACCAGGCTCCCTGGGGCAGGCTTTGGCCGGACCAGGCCTTGGGCATTCTGCTTGACCCGTTAGACTTTGCAGCAAGCATTAGATACAGAACCAGCTAAACAGCTGCAGAGTTTTAAGAAAGCTTAGTTTGCACAGTAGCTCGCAAGGCACGTTGGTCCTTCAGCGCAAAGAGCTGGTAGTCACACTTTTCGTGGAAGTGGGGTTTGTTTCTTTAGTGTGTAAGAGAAGTAGTAAGTTATTGATTAGTTTGGAGGCCCCCACGTGACGTGGCACCTCCGTAAGGAATCTTGCTTAGTTTCTGCAGTCGGGGCCTAGCAGACACCTGGGTTTGGCGGCCGCAGTTCCTGGCAGCGATCAAGCCAGCTTCACGAGGCTCTGGGTTCAAGGTTTGCCCCGGTCTATGAAATGCCTTCATCCCAGCCTCTGCATACAGGGAAATGGTTTGCTTGGCATCTGGTCAAAGGCCAAATCCTGGGTGGTGGTTTTCCTTTTATAAGCCAGAGCCAAACTCCAGGGCTTGTTCTTGACTTATAAGAACCTCGGCTGCTTTGCCAACAGCCAGTCGGGGTCCTGAGTTTTGGCCACAGTAAGCCAACCAAGTTGCTTGCAACAAAGCACCCTGAACCTTCACAAACGTGCAGGGTCTGCACACCCCTAATTCTGAGCTATTGTGGCCCCAGCAGTCTTTCCCTGAAGTCAGGTGGGGGGGGGAGAGGCTATGCCATGAGGAGGAACTCTGTGTGTGTGTGTGTGTGTGTGCACGCACGCGCACAACACCAGCATACAGCTCATTGATCTTCCCACTCCCTAGTTTCTGAGCCTCTTTAGGTCATGTTTTTCCTAAAATGAAAGCATGGGACAAGTGCATTTTAAAATTCAAACTGCACAGGGCTATCTCAGTGAATATAAGAGCCATGACTTCCGCCACACAGCACTTACTGAGGTTATTTTTTTTAAAGGATCCTGGGATTTTGCTTCTTCTTTTGCATTGCCTTGATTATTGCTGTGTATGGTTTTGCTTCCTCATCAATGAGAAGGAAGTGATCGCGTGGCCACACCGTCGGGCATGGGGAAGCGGATTCTGATGGAGAACAAGAAAGGAAGAGGGGATGAGTTCAGAATTAACAGGAGCTGGTTGCAAAGAACAGAGTAACTTCAAAAGTACATTTTTATTAGCAAATTTGTCATTAGTCAAGCATTGGGGGGGGGGCTGAGAGGCTGCTCTCCTAACTGATCAAGCAGTTTTTAGAGGCATTTTCGATCCTGTGTAAGTGGTAAACGCCACTTACGTACCGAGGTAGAGCAATGAAAAACCCTCCGACGGGCTTAGCTGAGAACAGCCCGTCTTATTCAGGGGTAGCATGCAGCTTGACTGGCACGCAAAACACCCATCAATGTCTACTTTCAAAAAAAAAATCTGGATTGTAACATCAGTAATGAGAGTATATTAAACCGGATAAAAGTCAACCTGTGATATTTGTGCAAAATATGCGTATTTGGTTGTGAGGATGCAGCAGCCAGTCACAAAGTTGTCTATTACACGAAACTATGATTTGCCCAATTATACTTTATTGGCACACTCCAGGTGGCTGGGTCTGCATAACAAGCTACAAAACTACCGAAACTGTAGTTTATATACAGTACTGAGACCTACAGCTAATCGGTTCTTCACTTTACCTGTCTCTCCTTAACGCAATTCCTTTCTAAGTCTGGCTTCTGAAGAAAAGGACCTTTTTGTTTTTTCTCAAAAGCAAAACCAGAAAAAAATAATTTCTGGTAAGAAAAAGCTCTCCTTCTAACTATTAACCCCAGAAAAGAGTCCAAAAAGAGAGTAGGGTTCAGTGGTCTGTTTGCAGCTGCTATCTTATAGGATCCCTTCTCATTTGTAAGGGGTCCCTGAATCATCGGATCTCTTCTCCCCCCCTCCCCCCCCGCACAGGGATCAGTTTAGCTCCTCTGACGGATTCTCCTTGCTGACTCTACTGATAAAGCGACTTTTGTGAGGGAAGAGGGCCCATCTGCAGACAATGGATGCCAAAGAGGCCATGGGACAAAGGGCATATTGAAGGCCAGCAGCTGTTCCATCCGTGGCCCAGGCCTTGGTGGTGGTGGAGGTGGAGAGGAAGTAGCAGGGCCAGCTTTCCCTGCCGGGCACCCTTCGCCAGTTGATCGAGTGGGCACATCGCCTCTTCTGCTGGGGACAAAAGATCCTCGGGTCCCCTTCTGCTCTTGAAGGAAACAGAACAGAGGTCCTCAAATTTGCCCACTTTAAGACATGCTGGCTGGGGGATTCTGGGAGTTGAAGTCCGCAAGTCTTAAAAGTTGACACGCTCGGAGACCCCTCTAGACCAAGCAAGATACCAAGGAGTTGCAAAGTAGTCCTTTCGTTCTTCAAAGGGCCATAAATAACCGGGGGGGGGGGTTGTGGCTCTCTACAGGTGGGTCAAGCCCATCCTCTGTATACCCCCACCCCCAAATCTGTCTTTGCTCCATTGGGCGACTAATGAGCAGAGCCCCCTTGCCACCTTCTTGTCCTATTGATCAATTTTATTTTATTTTTCAAGAAAGCTTTATCTTTGAACAGCAGGGTATAAATTGTAATCTGTTCGGCCACCGGACGGATGGTCTTTCCTTGCCGGGGTCCCTTTGAAATCTTCATCTTAATCTGGTTGAGTTTGCAGCCCCTCTTTTGCTGAGCTGCAGGTTTGGGAATGAATTATGGAGAATCACAAGATCACTCTTCTCTTTTTTTGTGTGTCACAAGAAAGATGTCACCTCTCTGGGTATTTAAGCAGTTCCTCCCTTCCTCCAGCTAGCTTCCAACTAAACAGGAAGCAAACTCAGCTTTCTTACAACTAATTAAGCAAACATCTATTAATACATAGTAATCTTACTGTATACATTATTATATACGTAATTCACACATTTGGTTTTTCGATTTGCAGCATCCATTTCCCAAGGATCTTTGCAGATTTGAGGGGTAAGAGATTTATTCCTCCAATCTCTGAGAAAAAAAAATACATATTTTTTGGCATCGCTAAACCATTTGTATCTTCTGAACCCAATTTTCAGTTGGTTGTTTCGTATCCTCTATTGCTGCCACCAATCCGGTTTTATTAAACAGTCTAATTCATTAATAAAGACCCCCCCCCAGTATGAAAACCGCAGATCCGGAGGTCGGCCGAGTTCAGAACAGGGCTGGGTTGAACCCGCTCGCAAAGAGAAGCCAGCCAGCCGCTGAGATTTCACGTGTAGGGTTTGCGGCTTAATCTGTTGTGTGAACGGTGGCTGGTTTCGGCCGACGGAATTAAACCGGGGTCTGTTGCTGCCGCCCTGAGGAACGAACGAACCCCCCCCCCGGTCAAACTGGAGCGGGCCGGGAGGGACCCGAGACCCTCCGGAGAGCGAAGCAGCAGCGCCGGCGTTGCAACCGGGCGCCCGCCGCGCTTCGCCCCATCGCCCCGCGGGCGCCTTCCCGGCTCCTGGAAGGGAGGCAGCCGGGCAGGTGGGGGGGGCTTTGCCTGCAGATCTCCAAATGGGGGGGTCGTTGCGGAAAGGGGGGGCTTCTCCAGGCTCCACTCTGTACGTGCTCAGGGGCCGTCCGCTCCGCCCGGGCTGGGGTGCGCGCGCAAAAGAGGTTGGCGGGGGGACGGGCGGCGGGTCGGGAGCGCGCGCGCGTGCCCGGGCCCGGCGGCGGAGGAGGAGGAGGAGGAGGAGGAGGAGGGAAGCGGTTCCGGGGCCGGGCGAGCCGAGCCGAGCCGAGCGAGAGAGCCAGGCGGGCAGGCAGGCAGGCAGGCAGCCGTCCCGCCCGGGGGAGCCGCCGCCGCCGCCGCCGCCACCTCCGCTCCGCCCCGCGGCCGGATCCCTCCGCGGGCCTCGCCATGGCGCTGAAGCCGTCGCCGCAGCCCTCGCCGCCCCCGGCCCCGCCGCAGCCCCCGGCCGCCGCCACGCCGCCGCAGACGCCCCCCGCCCCGGCCCCGAGCCCGGCGGCCGCCCCGGCCCCTCCGACCGCTGGGGGGGCCCCGTCGGGCGGGCGCAGGGCGGGCGGGGCGGGTCCCGGAGCGCGGCCCCCGCTGGGCAGGTGGGTGCGGGAGGGGGGGAGGGGGGAGGGAGGGGAGCGCAGGGAGGGAGGGAGGGGGGGGTCTCCGGGCTGCGCTGCGTGCCCGGCCGGAGAGGCCGCTGCCCTTCAAGGCCGGCCGGGAGGAGCCTGGCCGGGCAGAGGGCGCCGCCGCGGCCTACTCTGCCGCAGGGGCCGCGGGGAAGCGGGGGGGGCTCGGCCCAGACCCCGGGGACCCCTCCCCGAAAGGCCGCGGCCAGCAGGACGGCGGGGTCCCCCCGGGCTGAGGGGGCGGCCTCAACCCCGCTTCCCGCCCCGGGAATGCCCCGGCCGGGAGAGGCGCAGCGCGCAGAGCTTGGCCGAGGCCGGGAGCGTCCCCGGGGTCTGCCCGGCGCCCAGCCTCACAAAAGGAGGGCCTGCCACGGAGGAGGACGGCCGAGCGAGGCCGCCTGCATTGGCGCTCCGGGCGACCGGGTGGGGGGGGGGGTTGGAAGCGGCGTCTCTCCCTTATCGTCCCCCTGCAAGGCCGGGCGGGATAATCGGGGATTCTTGTGGTTTTGCAAGGCTGGAGAAAGAACTGGATTTTTCTCGCTTTGACCTCCCAAATTTCAGCCTTTCAGCCAAGCTGCTGAGGCGGCTGCTGAGGTGGGGGGGGAGGGGGTGTCCCTGCCTGCCTGCCTGCCTCCTTTGGGGGCTTCTGAGGGGAAGAATAAAAGTGGTTGCAAGATCCAACCTGGGTGGGTCACCAGGACCAGAAGAGACCACCCTGCCTGGTACCTGGTGACCGACCCAGGTTGGATCTTGCGACATTACCCCCCCACACACACGTGTCATGGGTGAGGAAAAAGTTCTCCCTCCTGAGGCTGCACATGCTGCAGGTGGAGAGGGGTTCAAGCTTGCCTTTTTCCTGGTTGGGGTCTCTCCAAAAAGCCTGTTGTGCACCTGGGATTGAGGGAATATCGATCCCTGGGGCTGCCGGTTGGTTCTCCCAGGTAGAGCAGCTGTTGCCGCTACCCCCCCCCACCCTCAAATACCTTTTCTGCTTATGCAATGCCGTAGTATTAATTTATGGTATACTGTTACCTCAGCAAAGGGAAACGCTGGTCTACTTGCTATTCCAAGGCCAGTTTTCATATTTTGAACGTGAGTAAATTCACCCTCTTTAGACTTCCAGAGTAAAATCCGAAGGAAAAAGAGGTAAGCTTATTCCACTGTCCTGAATGGGAAACGCTGCTCGGTTTGCACCAAAACGTTCCCAAGTTCCTCTCTCATAGGAGAGGTTTCTGTAGCGGGTTGATTTGCAAGGATTCACTTTTTACCTATTGGCAGAGACAGACACAGGAGCACCTCCTTGCAAATCGGCCTGCTGGGCTCTTCTGTCCATGACCCTTATAGTGACCCGGGGAGTCCGTTAATCCCCTGTGCAGGTCAGCCCTGGGACAGAGAGGAAAGACCACCTGGGTGAGTGAATGGGCAGAGGGCTGAAAAGGCACAGTATGAATTGACAAGGTCTCCAAGCATTTCTGAACGGAGCACAGATTCTCTCTCCTCTAAAGGTGGGACTTTGCACTCTGAAGACATTGCCAAATGCTTCGGATCCTCTTCCTTCCAGTTTCAAACTCAGTTTGACATTGGTTTCCTGGTACTGAAAGCCACCAGCCATTCCTTTGCTGGAAGACAGGGTGCCTATATTGTAAGGAAGAAGGTGAGCCTGCTCAGGGTCCTGCATCTCTGGGGACAGCTTGGAAACACTCCAAGCCCCAGTAATTTTGGCTTTGTGTAAGACCGTTTTCTTAAGGACAGAGTGGACATCAAACTAAATGTGTGGCCTGAATTGAAATATGCCTTTAAAGCAAATTCTTCCCATCTTCTAATTGATTCCCCAGTTCAGGGTTTGCATTGTTGACTTTTAAAATGTAAATTGGTACCTAACAACAGAGCTTCAGTTTTGGCAGTTATTATTTTGGTTAGAAGAACATGCGTGTATTATTGTACCTGTGCCTATCTGATCATGTTTGGAAAACTTCTGAGAGTTTTTATCCCAGGCCATTTAGCTATATTTCTTTTATCCCTCTCTGGAGCATGGAAATCTGGCATGCTCAGTCTTGATTGCATGAGAGATAAATAGTCGAACTATTTTCAATCCTCTAAGAAATTGCAGCAATTCTGACTGTCCAGCTCTTAGGCCGCTAAGGGCTGGATAAATCCGTCCATGTTTTATTATCAGAAGCATTTCTGTCCTGTCCTGTTCCTCCAATGTAGCATTTCTCAACCTTGTAACAGCTTTAAGATGTGTGGACTTTAACTCCCAGAATTCCTGGCTGGGGAACGCTGGGAGTTGAAGTCCACACATCTTAGTTGGGAAACTGCTCTAATCTACAACCCTTTTAAGTAAAGCAAGGGTAGAAAACAACAACAACAACAAAGGAGTCGTGTAATTACGAATTTGAGGTAGTATTTCAGACTGTATAAATTGCAAGAAAGGATTTAGATAGTCCTCGACTTACAAGAGTTCATTTAGCAACCAGGCACTGAAAAAAGGGACTTATGGCCGTTGCAGGGTCCCTGCGGCCACGTGATCAAAATCCAGCTGCTTGGCAACTGACTCATACTTACGGCCATCACTGGGTCCCAGGGTCACATGATCACCTTTTGACAAGCAAAGTCAGTGGGGAAGCCAGATTCACATAACGGTGGCAAGAGAGGTCATAACATGGGGCAAAACTCACTTGACAAATGTCTCACTTAACAACTGGAGTTTGGGGCTCAACTGTGGTCGTAGGTCAAGAGCTACCTGTAGTTAACTTGCTGAGAAAGACTTAAGTGGATGGTGTCCTTGGTGTCCTTACTGTTTGGGGCCTGAGAGTCATAAAGAGGGGAATTTGCCAGCGGGGGGGGGCAGCCCAAAGAGCTTAGTCTAATAAACTCAGTTCAAATCATACAGCGATGCTGGGACAAAACAGGAAAATACGTAAGGAAGCTGAATTTGAAGGCAATCCCAACGTTGGATGAAACAAACACTTCCGTTGTGCATCTAACGCTTAGAAGAGAATCGTCTCAATTTCCTTGGAAAGGGATTCTGTAAATATTTACAGAACTCTGAAGAGGTTTGGTAGCGCCTGATCCAACAGACCCATTTGATTAAAGGGCAGGTGCTTAAGTGAGCTTGCAGCTCCTAAAAACATCGTGCCTTTTAATAAGGGAAAAGGTGCTGCCAGGATCCTGGGCCGGCCTGGCCCTCCTCCTGTAGTTTGGCTGCTTTTTCAACCAGGTCGACCTCGGCCTTCCTTTCCCAGCCCTGCTAGGAGCTTCTGCTTGCACAGAAATCGCTCCGGTAAGGCCACCTGGGGTAGCCTGAGCATTGCCCACCTACAAGCCACCTGGGGTTTGACTTCCGGTTCAGATCCCTGGTAAATTGTGGAGACGGATCTTTTTCAGCACGAGAGACAGATGGAGTTGATCCTCAGCGAGAGTTCGTTTAGGGACTCTTCAAACTCACAACGCCTCTGAACAAAGGGACTTAGGGACGTTTTTCACAGTTATGACCTTTGCAGCGTCCCCAGGGTCACGTGATCAAAATTTGGACGCTTGGCAACTGACTCATATTTATGACCGTTTCTGTGTCCCACGATCACGTGATCCCCTTTTGCGATCTGACAAGCAAAGTCCAGGGGTAAGCTGGATTTGCCGCGTTACTGATTGCGGCAAATTTGGCTTCTCCCATTGCGGCAAGAAAGGTCGTAAAATGGGGGCAAAACTCACTTAACAAACATCTCAGTTAGCAACAGAAATCTTGGGCTCAATTGTGGTCGTAAGTTGAGGACTCTGTGCCAGCGATGGAAGATAATTGACAAAATGGTCCATACTTAACCAATTTTTCCCATTAGCCAAATGGCCCAGAAGCGACAAGACGCTTTGCAAGCAAAACCATTGATAGATTTAAAAGAGAGAGAGAGAGAAGGAAACCGCCCCTCCCCCATCATGGGACTTCTGAGTTTGGTCAAGAGCGCTGAGAAGTTAGCAGCCCAACCGGTTGGCTTCCCAGTGCGTGAGTCTGGCTGTTGTGAGGGAAAGGAGCCCACAAGAAAGTTTTGTGGGTGCTGCCTCCTCTGGTGTTTTGGTTACAGGAGTTCAGAACACGTCACAGAGTTGGGGGTCCTTTCGCCAAGGACCACCTGTGGCTGCTCCAGCTCCTCTGGTGGCCGTCTGCTGAAGTGGGAGCAGGCTGGCATCTCGGGGGCTTCGCTTAGCCTCCTTCCAGAATCCGAGCGAGGACATGGCAGCTGGTCCAGGAACATCATCTTGTTCTTTTTCCTCTGGGTTGTGATTTGCTTGGAGGGAAGAAGAAGGGGCTTGTAAGGCCGTGGCAGTGAGCAGCTTGCCTTTGACAGCCATCTTACGGAGAGCCCATCCGAGTCCTTGTTGGGCCTAGGCTAAATAGTCTTACCATCGGGGCAAGTCTTGAAGGCCCTTCTGGATTCACTCGAAGAGCTGCTGGCGTTCCCTTCAAGAAATATTTTCTGGGGCTTTCCCTGATAGGAGAAATCGCTGGTCTCTTTGGTGGGAGGAGATCTGTGGGTCCCAGCTGGCGTCTCCTTTTTCCAAGCCCTGATTTGCTTCGTCCAAAGCCCAGGCTGGTGGCTCTTCAAACTTGCAGAGTTGTTGGAGAGGAAGCCCCCTTGAATATTCTGGGGTTCCATTGAGAGCCACCATTAAGACGGTGAAGCTCCCAGGACCTCAACTGGTTCCTCCTTGGAAGTTGCCACCAGCATCTCGGCTGATCTACCAGCCCTTGGAGAGAGAAGAAGTATCCCTCGGAAGTAGAGATTTCGAGAATCCCCATTTGGTTGGGACCTTCCTCCCCCCCCCCACCGCGCCTGTTTGGGTCATGGGCGAGAGGTTAAGGCCTCTGGGAGGGAAGACACCGCTGTGCCCCCCTTCCAAGGCTGAACAAGGGCTCCCAGTCACATGGTTGAAATTTGAGTGTTTTGCGCCTGGTGGTAATGCAAGAGGAGGACCTGGGTGGGGAAGTTACACGGAGTAGTTGCAATTCTTCTTAATGCTTCTAACTGAAGCTCAGTTGAATTTTTGATAAGCATTCCCCTCTTAAAAATCGGAATGGACATGGAGGGTTTTTTACTGAAAATTGGGGAACTTTCTAGGCAGTGCAATCCTAAAGGAAACTGGAGTTTTGGAGCTTGCATAGCAGAGGGGGGCTCCCTAAGGGAGCAGGACAGCTTCTGAGCCCAAAGCAGATGCATTGAGTTAATTAACAAGCTTTAAGTATTATATTGGTTGTCAAATGGGCGAGAGACTTTTGTACAGGGAGACATAAGCATAAGCATTTAATTACTTGGGAAAAACGACCCAGAAATGTCTATTCTCAGTGCTCAAACCCATAGATTGGGAGGGGGAAAAAATCACGATAGGAAAGCAGCCAAAGGTTTTACACAGAGCTCCTCCTGTTGCATGGAGTTGATCAGCATGTTGTGGGTGCCACATTCCTGGGCTTACTGGACTACACTTCCCAGCATTCCTAGGAAACCTGGCCGGTGGTGATGAATACCGAGCATTGTTGTCCGGCAAATTGGGAGTGTCACGGTGGCTTGCTTGTTCCTGGTGCATCGAGAACTGCAGGGCACTGGAGGGTGCTGGATGAAGGAGGAGCGGTGGGTTCTCTGCAACCTCAGCTGGGCTTGCAAAGCATTCAGGCTTCCCTTCTGCAGGGAAACACTGGAAGGGTGTATTTAAACGCTCGGGAGGTTTGTTGTGCTGTGTGTGTGCAGCCTGTCGGCTCATCATGACCCCCATGAGCTGGATGGTTGCTGGTTTGGGTCCTCACATTCCAGCGAGGAAACCTTTGTTTTATTGTGCTGAAATGGGACCACGTTGTGCCTCTTTAGACGGGCGTTTTATGTGGTGGCTGTGTGTTTGAATTCTGGTTCATCGCTTCGCCTTCCTTGTGGGTTGTGCTGAAAATTGTGAGGAGGCAGATCAACTTGGAACGATGCTCGTTTGACTTGCTGCTTTTTAAGGGATGTATTTAAAAAATGATTTAAAAAATTGCAAGCAAGCTACCTTGGCAGCGACTTTAGCTTAATCCACACTGAATCTGCGCCAGCGTTTGATCTGTAAAAAAATATTCCTGCTAACTAACGGTCCCCATGCTTTGAAAAGTCCTGGATTTTGACGTTTCTTAACCTTTTCATTCCTAGGGTGAAATTACAGTTTTGGCAATGATAACTCTTCCATTTGCTCTGATCTCATCTCTTTTTTATTATTATTAATTTCAGAGGGCGCAGCAGTGGCAAAGGCCCCCCTCAACCACCGGTAAGTACATTTCATTTTCCGCTTCCTTGACGCTTGTTGGTTGATTCATTCTTTATAAAAGTCAAAACTCAAATGTGTTTTATTCTTTAGAGCAATGAAAACTGCCTCATAACGGTAAAGATCTCGTCCCACTTAATGTTGCAATGCCCATCGGTGTGTAAAGGCCTATACTGCACCTTCAAATTGTCACATGGAAATATTTCCAGAGATAAATATTAATTATTATTATTATTGCGGATATTATTTGCCATCTATAGGTTTTTGGTGTTTGCTTGCCACGGCATTTGTTTTTAAGAAGCCCGGTTATATATCGTTAACACCTGTAGAGTTTCTGTCTTGACCTTTGCCCCAGGAAGCAGTTGGGTTTAGACAGTCTCTCCCAACACCCTTAATGGAGGAATATGTTTAGTTCTCTGTCATGCAGCCCTTTCTACTCCCCTGAGGTCACACAAACTGACCCCAGCCAGCCTCGTGCAGATTTTGGGGGAGTAATAAGATCCAGCAAGCCAAAAGCCACATTTTAGCCAGGCTGCCCCTTCACTGAATAGTTTCTCCACCACATTATTCGGTGATGTCACAAACCCCAGGCTACTTCAGTGTAAAGCAGGGGTAGACCCCCCTCCTCCCCTTTAGCAGAGTAGCCTGGATCACAGCCAGCCAGAGGAGACACTCAGCTGCCCAAAAGGAGCAAAAGATAGGATGGAGTTTTTGTTCTTCTTCTTCTTCTTCTCTGGCACACAAGAGTAACGTCCGAAAGGGGGGGGGGAGGAATGGAAGACGGTCCCAGTTTAGAACCTCTGACCACGCGACAAGGACGGCTGTGCAAGCCCACCAGAAGCAGCTCCATGGGGGACACTTCCTCTTTGCCCAGCCAGGGTGAACGAGGACCAGACGCTTGGAATGTACGTCCATACGGAGTTCCAGTGAGTAGTAGACCTCTCCCTGCGTTCCTCCCGGGAAGACTGTAGGCACGTTGACGTGGTGGTGAAGTTCTAGGAAGCCTGAGAGTAGGCGGAGGCAGGTGGTCGTGTTCCCGTGGTACGCCTGGACTGAGGGCAGGGGAGTCCAACCTGGACAACTTTAAGACCTATGGACATCAACTCCCAGCCAGTTGAAGTCCGCAGATCTTAAAGTTACCGAGGTTGCACACCCCCAACTTCAGCTGTGGCTGCCTTAGAATGGGAGGGCGTCCAATAAGCAGACCTGGAGTTTCTCATGAATTGCTCTCGATGTGTTCAGGTGGTCTACATTTACAGTCCTCCCAGCCTCCCAAGATTTTCTCCTAGTGTCATCTCAGCCACTCCCAACTCAGAGCTTGCCGCCAGTCCTGTGTGTCCGTGTGCTGTGTGTAGTTGTGCTCTCATGCGTACCACCACACTCTTTCTCTTCTTTCAGATCCCCTTTCAAGGCATATACGCAAACATGAGAATGGTTCACATACTCACATCCGTTGTCGTAAGTTATGGCTGCCTCTTTCCTTGACGATGCTTTGCTTTTCATTAGAAACGGAAACTTCTAAATTCAGTAATCTAGCAATTACTGGGTTTGTGTGTGTGTGTGTGTGTGTCAGGGGGGAATCTTTCTCTTAAGTATGCTGATATCCGCTGCTTCTTTATTTTGAGGCTTACAAAGTTTTTTGTGTTTGCTTTTCGGATGCAAAATTCAGTGTTGCTCCCAATATCCTGCGGAGGAAAAAGCAATTTTATTTTTCCGCTGGTTTGCCGTTGCAAATAAGGGGGGTGGGTGGGGGGGAGAGTAGCCAGGCTCCTGGCTTCTGTTTCGTGTCTTTGTTGGAGTGAAGTGAAATTTAGTGGACGAGAAGGAAGGCTGAGTAAAAGCACTCCTCGACTTAACAAGAGTTCATTTAATGACTGTTCAGAGTTACAAAGTCACTGAGAAAAGGACTTGACGACCATTTTTCACACTTATGACCAGGGCAGCCTCCTCATGGTCACATGATCAGAATTTGGATGCTGGGCAGCTGGTTCATACTTACGACAGTTGCCGTGTCCCAGGATTGTGTGATTCCCCTTTTGCCACCTTTGGACCAGCAAAGTCCAGATTTACTTAACAACCAGGTTACCGCAGTGATTCACTTAGAAAAAAAGGTTGTAAAATGGGGAAAATTTCACTTAACAAGTCTCATTTAGCAGCAGAAAGTTTGGGCTCACTTGCGGAGGACTTTTTTGAAGCGTCGTTGAACAGATCAACCCGTTGTAGGACTCGGAGCAACGTTGGGTCCAGTGATGGAGATGGCCGGGACCCAGCTTGTCTTGTCTTGTGCCTTCTCTTTTTGTTTTTTTCCCTCCTCACGGTTTTGACTCTTGAGAGGTGTTTTTGCCCTTTGCTTTCTGTCGCTTAGATCTTGCTTCCATTATTTTTTGCCTCCTTGGATAATAAATTCATAAACTCAAAGCATGGGGAGAGCCTGGCAATGTTGGGGGTGTCGTTTTGTCTTGCAAGGGGTGTGTGTGGAGGCCGAGTCTTAGGGCTGGGCTCTTTAGGGAAGCATGAAAAAAAAATTAAGGTCAGAGGCTAGAGAAAGAAGTCCAGTTTAGATCTTGCCTATAAATGGATGTAATTTTTATTTATTTGTAAAATGTATTAGCCGCCCCTCTTACCGCATGGTAATCTTAATCCCAGTCTTAAAATGAGACTTTCTGATCGTGATTCTTCTCTTTCCCCTCCTTTTTCCACACAGGGATCAAAATGTGAAGTACAGGTGAAAAATGGAAGTATATATGAAGGAGTTTTTAAAACATACAGCTCTAAGGTAAATACATTTCCTTCCTTTGTCTCCCTTCTTGCCCGACCCAATCAAACGGATCTAAATCTTCTGACTGGGGATGGTGAGGCCTGGTGGGTCTCAGGGTTGCGCAAGGTTGGGCTAGTACTGGAAAGAGCCAGGATTGGGATCCTTCTCAGCCATGGAAACTCAGAATTTTCAGGCCGTCATTCTCTCTCGAATGTCGTGGCAGGAAGCATGAGAAAGTTGGAGGGTCTGTTTCGCCATCTCGGCTCTTGGAGAAAGTAGAAATCACATGAAACAAAGTTAAGATAAATGGCTGGACCTTGAACTCCTGGGATTTCATTGCTTTAGAATAGAGTTTCTCAACCTTGGGCACTTTTAAGACATGTGGACTTCAACGCCCTGGCTGGGGAATTCTGGGAGTTGAAGTCCACATGTCTTAAAAGTGCCCAAGGTTGAAGACCCCTGAGTTAGTGCCTAAGGGAGGGGGGAGCAGAGAAGTCCTTAGTCTTGAACTGGACCTCAAATGTCCAGCCACAGCTACTCTTCATCATGCACCTTGATATGTCCAGTTGCTGACCGTTTAGGGGGCCAGTCAGTCAGTTGACATTTTGCTCGGGGGGGGGAATGTTGCTCCATGACGCTGCTGGCCAGGGAGCTGGGCCTGATCCTGTTCGCCCCCGTGTCTTCTAGTGTGACTTAGTGCTGGACGCCGCTCATCAGAAAACGGCAGAATCCAGTCTGGGGCCCAAACAAGAAGACATAATTGAGAGCATCTTGTTCAAGTCTTCAGATTTCGTTATGGTGCACTTTAAGGACATGGACTCCAGCTACGCCCAGAGAGGTAATGGAATGAGGGGTTTTAATATATTTGAACCTTTTGGAAAATTGGATCCACTTTTAAAATAACAGCTTTTGCTCTGCTGGCTTCCGTTGGCCAGCATACTTTTACCTCTTAAAGAAAGTCCGAAGCCAACGTCACCTACTTGGACTATGGCTAGTTTAGAGAAAAGAAGGAGTGGGGGAGGGATTGTATTTCAGTATTTGAGGGGCTGCCACAAAGCCAAGGAGGGGGTCAGCTTATTTTCCAAAGCCCCAGAAGGCAAGACAAGAAACAACGGGTGGAAACTAATCAAGGAGAGAAGCAAGCCGGAATTAAGGAGGAACTTCCTGACAGTGAAGAACAATTAACCGGTGGAACTGCTTGCCTCCAGAAGTTGTGGGCGCTCCATCACTGGAGGCTTTTAAGAAGAGCCTGGACAGCCACTTGTCTCAAATTGTATAAGGTCTCCTAGTTGGGGTTGGACTAGAAGACCTCCAAGGTCCCTTCCAGCTTTCTTCTGACTGAGTTAAAACAGTTGAGAGTGCACAAGAATTAAGTACAAGGTCGTGAGTGCTTCCTCTCCTGACTCCTCCTTGCTTTGCTCATTTCAGCAATAATGCCTAGGAGAGGAATGAGGGCTGCTCGGTGTCCTCTGAACTTGCTGTTTTCAGCCCTGAGATACAAATATTCTCCTTTATTGGAATTCCCTTTCTCCCCCTCTTGAAGAACTGCAAGTCGGAAAGCCTTGTCCAGGTGTTGCCGAACACCTGCAGCCCTTTCCTGTCCCAGGGAGCCTGGCCTGTCTGGCAGAAAGAGATCAGTTTCCCCGCTTGGTGCCCAAATACAGTAGCTGAGTGTCTCTTCCTCAGGAGGAATGAAGTTGGTTGAGCCTGAGCGTCTGCTAAGTAACCGCAAAGACTTTTCTTGGACTGGTTGAACAGGAAGTTCCTTTGAATAACAAAGGGATTCCTGAGGATCCAGGATATTTGTGGGGGTGGAGAGGTAGCTGCCTGCCAGCCCTGTCAAGAGTTGCTCTCATACAGGAAGAAATCACAGGTTTTGGGGTCAAATGCACGGAGGACCTCTGACACCTTCTGATCTTTCATGATTGATTGAGGGCCAATCAAATTCTGAGACAGGAACGGGGGGGGGCCTGTTTCATCCAAGAGTGAAGCTCAGAACTTCTGCTGTGGCGTCAGAAACAGGTCCTCCTTGACTCTAAATTCCTTCTTTCTGAAAAAAGAAAGATGAATCTGAAGAGGTTCCTGAAGAGGTTATGCAGGGATGGCAATGACCATCTCAGACGATCAGATTCTAACTCTTGTTTTATCATGGGTTACTATGCGTCCCGTAAACTCTGGGGGTCCTGATTATGGACTGGTTGGCTAGAACTCTGTTCTAGTTTGTAGGTCCTTGGTGCTCTCTGAGCTGGGTTCTTTTCTTGCAGATGTTTCCTTACCCAGCTAGGTGACGTCATCAATGCTAGAAGGGAGTGGGGTTTGCAGGGAGGAGGAGGAGGAGGGGGGTGGGGTCCTTGGTACTCTCTGAGCTGGGTTGCTTTCTTGCAGACGTTTCCTTACCCAGCTAGGTCATGTCATCAGTGCTAACCTCTGTGTTAGGTGCTTGTCCCTTAAAGTCTACCAGATTTTAAGAGGATTCACAGGGCTTCACTTTAGCCGTCACTTGTCAAAAGGTAGAAGATGCTGCAAGAGATGCTATTTTCTGATGCTGTTTCCTTCAATCACAGATGCTTTTACCGATTCTGCCATCAGCGCGAAAGTTAATGGCGAACACAAGGAGAAGGATCTGGAGCCCTGGGACGGAGGAGAAGGCGCAACGGCAGAAGACCTTGAAGCTTTAGAAACGGACGTTGTAAGCCCCCCTTGACTTGAGTTCTTTGAGGGGTTTACACCCGTGGCCCCAGAAAGAGAATTGCCTCTGATGACTCTCCCCTTCCCTCCCGCTTCTTAATTTCATCCAAGTCAGAAGGATGAACGTTGACCTGGGTCTTCGGCGACAGCTTTGGTTAAAAGGTTTAGGAAGATGTAGGGAGCTTTTAAATGCGAGAAAACTTATTTTTGTACCCGTGTGCCATTTTAACCCTTGGACTTCTTTCCTTTTTTTGCCTTCTAGTCCAATGGATGGGATCCCAACGACATGTTTCGCTACAACGAAGAAAACTACGGGGTGGTTTCCACGTACGACAGCAGTTTGGCTTCCTACACGTACGTTGCCATCGGTTTCCTGGTCTTTACAGGGCTGCATCAAGATTTTGGCCTAGACTAGCCGTTGTAAGAGGGGTGGGCTTCAGTCCCCAGAATTCCCCAGCCACCACATCTGACTGGGGAATTCTGGAAGTTGACGTCCACCCTCTTAAAATGGCTTAAAGTTGAGAAATGTTGACCTAAACCCTTGTGTTTCTTGTGCTATGTATCTCATCATCCACAAATTCCTCCGAATTTTATCCTAATGGATCCCCTTGTCTCTCTCCCTGGTTTTAGGGTACCCCTAGAAAGAGATAATTCAGAAGATTATTTAAAACGGGAAGCGAGAGCGACCCAATTAGCGGAAGAAATCGAATCCAGCGCTCAGTACAAGGCTCGGGCGGCTTTGGAGAACGATGACCGCTCCGAAGAAGAAAAATACACAGCAGTTCAGCGGAATGCCGCCGAGCGAGAAGGAGCCCTGGCAGCCCCCAGGTAGAGCCGGGGAAAGGGGGTGGGGGGGCACCAGGGACTTCTTTCTTTCTTTCTTTCTTTCTTTCTTTCTTTCTTTCTTTCTTTCTTTCTTTCTTTCTTTCTTTCTTTCTTTCTTTCTTTCTTTCTTTCCCATCCATTTCTCTTTCTGTCTGTCTGTCTGTCTGTCTATCTAAAATGGCACCTCTGTCCTTCCCTCCACCCTTCCCAGGGAGAACAAGTACATCCCTCCCAGCCAGCGCAATCGAGACGCCCTTCCTTGGGGTGCCGGAAGGCAGAACTCACCGAGGGCCGGCCATTCTGGATCGGGCCCCTCTGTATCCAGACCCGGATCTCACTCGTCAGACTACAGCCTCCACTCGGGGACCGACCAGAGGATCGTTAACGGAGGCAAGTATTCCCGGGGACCTGAAGGCCAGCCTTTGGGAAGACGGCCACCGTGGTGCCCCAGAGGTTGAGGGTGACCTTCTCCAAGACGATACTCTGGGATCAGATGCGAACGGCCTTCCCCAAGTTTAGTGTGAGCTGTCAGAAATCCCCCCAGGAGGCTCAAAACAATACGATGAGAAGCCATTTTGGTCATCTTTACTTTCCCCCGCACCCCCACCCTGTTCCCCCCCCCCATAATTTTCATTTTGCTTTAGTTTTTATGCTTTCCTTCTTCATATCATTTGTTCTGTCAGGTGTTCCCTGGCCATCGCCTTGCCCATCTCCTTCCTCTCGCCCACCTCGCTACCAGTCAGCTCCCACCTCTCTTCCACCACGGGCAGCCACCCCTACACGGCCGCCCACCAGGCCCCCCTCGCGCTCCTCCAGGGCCCCGTCTCACCCCTCTGACTATGGCTCTCCAGCTCCCGTCTCTACTCTGCCTAAACGCATGTCTTCAGAAGGTACCAAGAGCACAAAACGTTTTGTTTGTTCACGCGTTTGCGTTTTTATCTTTGTGTTTCATTTGCCCCCTCCCCTTTTCTGCGTGTGGCGGGTCAGAGGGGAGCCGGGGCTCTCGGAGAAGAGCGGAGGGCGCTGGGTTGGCCTGCTGGCTTCCTCCTCAGTTGGCCTGGAGTGAGCCGGAAGAGGCGAAGAAGCGCCATTCACGGTGTAGCAAAGCCCATGTAGATGCAAGAGCTCTGGCTGTGTGATGGTGGCTCCCAGATCTTGTGGCTTTCCCAGTCCCTTGTTAACCGTAAGAAGGTTCAGGTGTCACGAGTGGATGGTCCATTCAGATGGAGTGGATGCCACGAGCCAGAGTGGATGGTCCATTCAGATGTGAGGTTCAACTAGTGTTTCTCAACCTTGGCCATGTCACCTGCTGGCTGGGGAATTCTGTTGAGTTGAAGCCCACTCGTCTTAAAGCGGCCAAGGTTGAGAAATTGGGTTAAATTGAAAACCCAGTTTATTTTCTCTTTAGGATGAATCATGAATTTTGTTCCAGAAAGTACCCTAGAACAGGGGTCCCCAGCCTTGGTCACTTTATGACTTGTGGACTTCAACTCCCAGAATTCTTCAGCCACCCATGCTGGCTGAGGAATTCTGGGAGTTGAAGTCCACAAGTCATAAAGTGGGCAAGGTTGGGGACCCCTGCCCTGGAAGACTTTGAGATCAAATAAATAAATTTATTAGGGGGGATGCTGGATGTTGTTTGGGAAGTGGGAGATTATAGGTCACATTGGAGAAGATTTGGGGGATGTGGCTGTGTAAGTTTCTCTCCCCCCCCCCAGATGAGAATATTGTGTATCTCTGTCCTCACAAAGTGACGTTGGCTCCCTCCACCCTTTTGTCACAAAATTTTCCTCCTTTCCTATTTGCACATTCATCAGAAACGTCCTCTTTCAAATTTTAATCCCAGCAAATCCCCGTTGAAGAGCCTGGTTTTCTGGGAAAATAGATGAAAGTTAGGTAGAATTTCATGGGGTCTCTGTGTTCCCTTTAAAGTTGTGATTTCTAAAAAGTCTGTTTGGCCGAGTGGAATAATTTGCGGTGTGTCTTTGGAGAAGGGAGGCCTGTTCAGCAGGGGAGCCTCACAAGCATCGCAAATTTAGAGAATCCGCATGCAGCTAAATTTACATTTTGGAGTAGCGGTGATCGGTTCACCTGAAGGATAGGATCAGGCCCTGAAATGGTCGTGCTGAAATCCTATGGGGAAAATATTGGAGATCCCTTTCGTGCCGGGCATCATAAAATAAGAGAAACATAAATCAAAACGGGGGTTTTTCGGAAGAGACGTCCTAGCTCATAACTGTATTTTGCCAATTCTTGGAGAGCTGAAGGCAGGAGGAGGCTTTAAATCCAGGGAAACCTCATACAGATAGTCCTTGGTTTACGACTACAATTGGGCACTGGAATTTCTGTCACTAAGCCAAAAGGACATTAAGTGAACCGTGCCCGATTTTACGACCTTTATTGCTTTGATGGGTAAGTGAATCCAGCTTCTCCCATTGAATTTCCTTGTCAAAAGCTGGCTGGGATCCCAGGACACACACACACACACACACACACACACACACACACACACACACACGGGAAGCTGCAGTGGATCCCCAGGTGGGGAAAACCAGTCATCAGCCACTTTTTTCAGTGCTGTCGTAAATTGAGGATTACCTGCATGGCCACTTGGCTAAACTGCTGTTGCCCTGGTGGGATGTGGCCGAGGGCCGAGGGGATTTTTGTGTGGTATACACAGTTTGGGGGTTGTGTTGCTTCCTCTAGGACCCCCCCGGATGTCTCCCAAGGCGCAGCGGCACCCGCGAGGCCACCGAGTCCCGGCAGGGAGGGGCGTCATCTCGAGCGGCTTAGAATTTGTCTCCCACAACGTGCCGGGCGAAGCCAGCTCCTCCTCCTCCTCCTCCTCTTCCTCCTCAGCCCGAAGCAGCTCTTCAGGTGGGACGTGGTCTTCGGTGGTCATGGGGGGTAAGTGAAGTTTTACTCGCGATAGGAATGTCCTACTCCAAACATTTGGACTTAAAACAGCCCTGGGTTTCCACACCGGCCTCCTTGCGCCCGGCGGCTGTCGGAGGTGGGCCGTTTTGGGGACTTAACACAATGTGTACACCAAGAGAGAGAGAGACACACACACACACACCTTGTAATCAGGAGTCCTTTGGGCAGGCTGGCAGGTGCCTCGCTGCCGAAAGGGCCACGTCAGCAAACTTGTGTGACCAGAAATGCTGCATCACGCGTGTCTTCGGAAGTTAGGAAGCTCCTGGTCAGACGGGGGCGGCATTGATGCCCTTTGCTGCCAGTTTAATATCTCTCTCTAGATCAGGGTTGGCCAGCTTAGCAACTTTAAGACTGGTGGACTTCAGCTCCCAGAATTCCCCAGCCAGCATTGCTGGCTGGGGAATTCTGGGAGTTGAAGTCCACCAGCCTTAAAATTGCAAGGTTGGCCATTTTGTGCCCAGATCATAGTGGTAGGTTTGCCTGTGAAGAGCTGGGGAGCCTCGTAACAAACTGTCCTGTCCTCTCTTTCTAGCGACCAGGTCGTCCCCCAAGGCGCACAGACCCCGGTCTCCGAGGCAGAGCAGCGGGGGAGGGATCCCTTCCGGCCCAGCCTTGTCTTCCCCCCAAGCTGGCTCAGCCCCGGCCGAATTTGCAGCCACCCCGGTGCCAGCAGCCTCGCCCACCCCCACCAGTCCTGCCGCCAACAGAGCAGGCACCCCATCTGCGGAAGGTAAAGGACCCCCTTGCTGGCTTCTCAGCCTTTCCCAGGGCTGAGCCTGGCTCAGGGGGCACAGCCAGAGGTTGATCTAACACCGAAGGAAACAGGGAACAAGGGCTTCCTCCAGTTTGGGCCTTAGATGTGAAGTGGGTTTACTGGTTTTCTGGATGAGGATCAGCCATTTAGGCCGACATTTAATCTCTGGACTTCTAGGAAATAGGAAATAGATGGAGCAAAATTTTGCTGGTGGGGTCCTTGGTGCTCTCTGAGCTTGGCGGTTTTCTTGCAGACCTTTCATTACCCAACTAGGTAACAGCATCAGTGCTAGAAGGGGATTTGGAGAGGAGAAGAAGAAGAGAGGGAGGAGGAGGAGGACTGGGGGCTTCTTGGTTCTCTCTTGGCCTTCTTGATCCAATTCCATAACAGTGTGAGGGAGTGTGGGGTTTGCCACATTCCCTTACACTGACAATGTTCCCTAGTTGGGTCGTGAAACGTCTGCAAGAAAACAGCCAAGCTCAGAGACCCCCAAGGACCCGTCATTTCAACCCTAAGCTGCAAATATTTTCTTCTATCGGTCAAACTTTCGTTCGGTAGACTTTTAAGTTGCACGACAACCTTCTTGTTTCCTGCCTTGCATGCTGCCCCTCGGGTTGTCAGAATGCCGTGCGTGGAAAAGCCGGCCGGGCGTTTGACTCACACCGCTGAGGTGACCCTGGTTTTCCTTCCTAGCGAAAGACTCCCGGCTTAACGAGCAGAGGCAGAGCTCTTCCCCTGCGGCAGCCAAGGAACACCTCAAGCCCAGCGAAGTTTCTCCCAATTTTAGCAAGCCGGAAGGCAAAGGTGAGCTCTGGCTAAAGCTTGGCTGAGTCTCTTCATGTCTGGACCTTAGAAAAGGCACGTTGGGAGGTGAACAGGCTGTGGAGGAGGCGGCAACGGGTGAATAAGGGACCCCTCCGAGGGCATTTTCAGTGGGAAGAGAGGAAACGCATCTGTCGGCGTTTGGGGAAAGTCTGAGCATTGGAGAATCATTTGGGGGAAGCGTCAGGACAGAAAGTCCTCTCCCCTTACAACCGTTCGTTTAGTGACCATTTGGAGTCGCAGTGGCACTGAAAAAGGTGACTGATAACTGGTCCTCCCCCTTACGACCGTTGCAACGTCCCCACGGTCATGTGATCAAAACTGGGGCGCCTGGCCACTGGCATTGGTGCACCAGGTGATCGGTTGCGTATTTGCTCAAACAGGAGTTTCTCCGGCTGTTCTAGAACACAGAAAACAGATTGATGATTTGAAGAAATTCAAGAACGACTTTAGGGTAAGGGCCCAGGTGGCACCCCCATGCCGGACGGTCTCTTCCCTCTGTAAGTCCCAGATTAGGAAATAATTCCCTTTCTCCCCCCCCCTTTCTCTCCCCCAGTTACAGTCCAGTTCTACCCCTGAAACGGTGGAGCAGCTGCTAAGTAAAAACCGAGAGGGTGAAAAGCCCCGGGAGGCCCCCAAGGAGAAGATGGAGCCCAGCCCTAAGGACTCGGCGGCCGAACCGGTCAGCAGCGCGGCCCCCTCGGCCGGCGGGAGCAGCTCCCCAAACAGCCCCAGCGCTTCTCCCGCCAGCAGTCTGTCCGAGCAGAAGGCCGGGCCGGAGGTGACCTCTCAGGGCGTGCAGACGTCTGGCCCCGGAGCGAAGCAGGAGAGGGAGGACAAGGAGGAGAAAAAGGAGGCCAGCGAGTGAGTGAGGCGGCCTGGGGGTGGGCGAGACCCCGAGGGGCATTGAGTTCTCTGCCAAGCTTGCTTGCTTCAGGCTGGGGGGGAGGAAGGGGGTCTTTTATGCCTCTCTTTGGAGGAGCATTTTTGTGGGGGTGGGGTTCCATGCACACACACACACACACACACACACACACACACAGAGTGTGGCATAGGTTGATGAAGGCTGGGTGAGTGGGCAGCTGCTTGGTTTGTCCACTAGGGGGCGCCCTGCTCTGTCTCATTTGTGGACCACAGAGTCCTCCTGGCCTCTCTAGTGATTGATTCAATTTCTCCTTTCTCTTCGCTATATTAAATTCTATTTATTTTATACCATGCCTGTTTAGGCCAAGGCCCTTCCTTCCTTCCTTCCTTCCTTCCTTCCTCCCATCCATCCATTCCTATCCCTCCCTCCCTCCCTCCCTCAGATATTTACTTTCAGTGGGGAAAGGGGAAACTCCCTGTTGCCGTGTGCAGCCTCAGGTCTCCTAAAACAAGACCAAGGTGTGTCTCCCTTGCCTTCTTGTGCATGTGTGTTTGTGTCTTTTGTCCCCTCCTCAGACAAGTCAGAAAATCCACACTGAACCCGCATGCGAAGGAGTTCAACCCTCGGTCTTTCGCCCAGGTGAGCCTGTGGGGGTCTGAGGGGAGACTGAGCACCCCAAAAGCAGAGCTTTGGGACAAAACTCACTTAACCCCTGCCTCGCTTAACAACAGATATTTGAAGCAGAATTGTGGTCCTAAGCCCAGGACTGCCAGAAGGAGAGCTCGGAGCTTTCTGTGTCCACACAGGGTGTGTTGGGCCCCACGTGAGTTGCTCACGGAGGGGTCATCTTGTCCGTGTCCCCACCCCCTCTGTTCTGTCTTTGGCAGCCCAAGCCTTCCACCACGCCCACCTCGCCCCGTCCACCAGCCCAGCCCAGCCCTTCGATGGTGGGACACCAGCAGCCAGCTCCGGTCTACACCCAGCCTGTTTGTTTTGCTCCCAATATGATGTACCCGGTTCCTGTCAGCCCGGGCGTCCAGGTAAGGGGGGGCCACGGGGGGCTCCTGTCTTGGAGCCAAGTAGCCCATTAGAGGGCAAGGGAAGGACAGTCTAGAGCCCAGCCTCGGCCACTTGAAGGCTTGTGGGCTTCAACTCCCAGAACTTCTCAGCCTTGTGCTGGCTGGGGAATTCTGGGGATTGGTCCAGAAGCCTTCAAGTAGCCACGGTCCGGCTTGATCTCTTAGTGGCTGCCTGCTTTCTCTTCCAGCCTTTGTACCCCATCCCCATGACCCCGATGCCAGTCAACCAGGCCAAGACCTACAGAACAGGTAAAGGTGAGGAGATCACGGTGGGGGGGCGTGTTTTGGGGCTGCATGCAGAGGGTTAAGGCTCAGCTGGGCAGCAGCGGGAGGGGGCCAGGGCACGGAGGGGAGGGGAGGGGGGCAGCCAAAGACGGTGCCCTCCTGGAAGTGCCCTTCTCTCTCTGTCCGCAGTGGCCAACATGCCTCAGCAGCGGCAAGACCCCCACCCCCAGAATCCCCTGATGCACCCAGCCTCCGCCGCAGGGGCCCCTATGGTTGCCACGCCACCCGCCTACTCGGCCCAGTACGTCACCTACAGCCCCCAGCAGTTCCCCAGCCAGCCTCTGGTGCAGCACGTCCCCCACTACCAGTCTCAGGTACGGCCTGGGCCCCCCACAGCAGCCGGGCCCCAACCTGCTGCAGAACTCGGATCTCCAGATCGCGGGGCACCCCCCCACCTGCAGAGTGCCCCCTCCAGCATGGCTACAAGTGGCCAGAGACTTTCCTAGTGGGCCCCTCCCTCATTGCAAGGCGGGGGCGTCTGGAGGGAGGTGTTGGGGCAGCTTCTGGGTCCTGTGGGGAGGAGAGTCTGCTGTGGTTCCCACTGACTGGTCCTCCTCCATGCTGTGGGGGGGAAGGAAGGGGGGGCTTTCTATCAGAACGTTTCAGATGGGGGGCAGGTCCTAGGCTGCCCCATAGGCACCTTCATGAGGGGCCAGAACCCACCCAGCAGCCTCCTCTGTGTTTCCAGCCCTCACGGTCTGTCTGTCTCTCTGTCTGCCTCTCCTTTTCTCTTTCTCTCCTTTCCTCTCTCTCTGATTTTCTCCTCCTCCTCCTCCTTCTCCCCCCACAGCACCCCCACGTCTATAGCCCTGTCATTCCGGGCAACGCTCGGATGATGGCGCCTCCGGCCCACCCACAACCCGGCCTGGTTTCTTCTCCTGCCAGCCAGTACGGGGCCCACGAGCAGACGCATGCGATGTATGGTAGGATGACCTGATTTGCATTCTTTTTTTAAAAAAAAACAAAAAAACTTTTAACACCCCCCACCCCCCCACCCCCCACGCAGGGCAGCGCGTTTGCCGAGGAGAGGAAAGCGGCACTTTGTCTTTTGAGTTTGTTCAGGAAAACAAAACCACTGTTAAACAATGTTGGTTTGAAGAATAAAGGACAATTCTAAAGCCCCTCGTGGCCCCCGTTTCAGTCTCTGATCCGTCTCCGGAATAGTCAGAATATTTGCCCCCCCCAGATGGCGGATGGTCCCTGCTTCCCACCGGTCCCTGCCGGCCTGTGTGAACGTGCCAGTGCAGACCCCAGACCCTCCTGGCCGAAATGGCCTTGCTGGTGGACCCCAGGGCTCCCTGCCTCTCTCCAGCCACAGGTACCTCTCCCTGCGCTCCTCTCCTGGCGCCAGGCGGGTGGTGGGTCTCCCTCGATGCTCGGCCCCTCCCCATCCTCCTGCCTCCCCCCCCAACAATCCCTGCCTCTCAGGGGCTTCAGCTGGGCTGCTTACACACACACACACACACACACAGACACACAGCCTGCAGGCCCTCTCCCCAGGCAGGAAGCGCTCAGCCAATTCTTCAGCCATGAATAGGCCTGTGTTTGCCTCCAGTGGCCACGGGCAGAGGCTCCCCTGTGCTCAGCCATCCCCAAGGCTGCCTGTCAGCATCAGCTCCCCAGAAGTGGGGGGCACCGTCACTCCGGCTCTTAGGACAGGAGGAAGGCCTGGGGAGGGAGGAGGGGGACAGCACATTCCGACATCTCTCTGCCTAACTAAATTCTTTATTTTGATTGATGAAGTTAACTCGGATGAGTAACGAAACATCTCGGATTAACAAAACTTTGGTTTAGTTGCCATGATTTTAACCTTTCTTAGGTGCTCCTCCTCCTCCTCCTCCTGGGGGTGGGGTGGGGGCTCTGGGGCTGTTTCTAGACCGTTCCCCTCCCAGGCTTATGCCCCCTTTGTCTATGGAGAGGATGTTTGCCCCCTCAGCTTTGGGGCAGCTGCGGCAGGTCTGGGTTTTCTTGCGAAATTCCTGTGACACCCCCCCCAGCAGGGCCATTTCAAGCACGGAGCCCACTTGCAGGGAGGGTCCAAGCTGTGGATGGTCCCAGTTAGGGGAATCCCGAGGCTCTTCTCTGCCTGATCCCCCTACCCAATTCAGTCATCCTCGTCTCTAGGCAGGGTGCCTTATTTATCTATTTACCTAATTGGCCGCCATCTTCTCTGCACAGTTTCTCCCCACTGAAAATTCAGCCGTCTTGTCGACTGGGTCCTGAGCACAGCCTGCCTGTTGGGAGAACAGAAACATCTGAACACCCCCCCCCAGTTGTCCATGGGTGGTGAAACCACTTTGATCCAGGTTCCCCCACAGGCTAGCAAGAGGACCAGCTTTTAGGTGGGGGGGCAGTTCAGCCAGCTTTTCCTTGACAAAAGGGTCTGTGGGGGAGATGATCCAGCCCTTGAGATAAGAAATTGGTGGGGGGTATTCTTGGGGCTTCAGTTTCAGATCTTGGCAGGGTACCATCCTGGCAGTGACGGGGTGCTCTTTAGCTTGTTGGAAACAGAGGATACTGGTTAAAATCTCAAAGTCATCCTAAGTTTTGGGGTAGAACAGGACTCGAATGAGCGTTTCCTCAACCTTGGCCACCTGAAGACGGGTGGACTTCCAGCTCCCAGAATTCCCCAGCCAGCGGCCAAGCTTGAAAAACTCTGCTTTAACGTGTCCCAGATCTCCGTTCCAAAACGTTTGCCGTCTTCTGAACCTGTTGAAGCGCTGAAGAAACGCTAAGTACCCCGGTTCCTCCTTTCTCTGGAGGAAGAGCTGAGAGACAGTGCTTCTGTGGCTCCATAAAAGTCACATCTAACAAAAAGAACCGAGGCCTTTGGCTCAGATTTTCTCCAAGTCACCATTTAGATGAATCTGTGAACAACAGCAGGTTTTACAGTCCTAAGAACCGAGCAACTGGTTCCAAAGAGCATGCAGACCCTGGGTTGTATTTTGATTTTTCTTTTGACTTTAGTCCTTTCCTATGTCTGATTTTTCTCTCTCTGCTGACCGGTTTTCTCTCTGCTGGGAATCCAGTATGATCCACCGACCAGGGGCTGAGTTTCCCAGGGGGAAACAAAGGCTGGGTTTCCTGGATCATAATCAGTGTTATAATCTCGGTTGCAAACTGCTCGAAATACATTTGAATCCTGTTTATTTTTCCTGTTGTGTCTTAATCGTATGCAAAATGATTTTTAATGATAAACATGTTAATAGTAACGAATTCTGACTGACAATCATAACCTGTTGGAAACTTCTTAACTTTTTTTTTTTAAATGCAAATTGGTTTGTGCATGAAAAAAAAAAACCCACGATAATTGACTGTTAAACCTTTTCCAGAAGCCTGAAAGTGGTGCTTTAATCTTGTGGCATGTGGCTAATTTCCCTTTTTATTTCTCAAATCCAGCATGTCCCAAAATACCCTACAGCAAGGAGACAGGCCCTTCTTTCTACTTTGCCAGTGAGTTGGGGTTTTTTTCGTACTAACTTTGACGTTACACGTTGCACGAATCTTGTTGGTAAAAGGGGGATCAGAGGCCCTCTCCTCTCTTTGCATCAACCCTTTTCTCAAAGGCACAAGGAATTTTATTTTCCCTCTGGTTGGTGAGGGGGTAGTGAACTGGTAGGATATCCAGAGATGCCGAAGGAAGGAAGCTGTCGGAGGAACCTTTAGCAGAAAAGCGCAGGTAAAAAATGACTCTGGGATTCTGGGAGTTGAAGTCCGCAGGTCATAAAGCGGCTGTCGTTGCCGACTTTATCTGGGAAAGAAAAACAGCCTTTCTACCCTTCAGGCAAAGATCTTGACTACCATCTAACCGGGTTTGGCAGTCTCCTGCCTGAATTGTGGTCAGGAGTTCCTCCCAGCTCATTTATGGAATCCCAGTTGAACTGGGCTGCTTCCTCCTCTCGCCCTGTTCTTAAACCCCGGTTTCTGTTCCACAATTAGCCTTTCTCTGTCTCCACACACCCCCCCACCTCAGAGTAGCTACTTTCCGACATTTCCTTTTCCTTCCGTTTCTTCTCCCTTTTTGCTGACTTTCCGTTTTTCACTTCTCAACTGCAGAATCCAGCCTCCGGCTCCTTCCTTGAGAAGTCATCTTTGGCGAGGGCAGGTGCAGAGAGCTGCCCTCCTACCCCCCAATCCCATGTCTGTCCCCTGTAAAGCAGCAGCATTTGCAGGCGCAGCTTGGAGATGCCAGGGGCCTCTTGAGGCCTGGACTCTGCCCCTCTGCTGCCCCCACCCCCCCCTTTTTTTTTCAGGGGCGTCTAGCAGACCAGAAAGTTAACTCCAAATGTCTTTCTGGTTGGCCTCTTGTGCACTGCGGGCTGGCAGTTTGTCGACCTTGGCAGGTGGAAGATGGGTGGACCGACCGCCAGGATTCCCCAGCCAGCTTTGGGAGTTGGTGCACCCATCTTCAAGCTGCCGAGGCAGAGAAGCGCTGAGCTGTTGGGGACCCCCGCCCAAGAAAAGCAGGAGGGTCTGTCAGGGAAGAGCGTTAGCTCGGAGCACGAGGAATTGGGGACATTGTGCCCCCTTTTGGAGGCTGCGAAGTGATGATCTCCCCCTTCCATTGAAGTCCCCCTCCCCAGCTTCCTCTGCACAAAGAGGAAATGGAAGGGGTGAGATGCAGGGGGGGTGAGGCCCCAGGGAAGCCCCCTCCCCAGTGTTTTAGATGAAGCAGGAGGCCAAACCAGCAAGGGGGGGCGGAGAGAAGCAGTTCCTTAAAAGTGGCGTCCGAGACTTCCATCAGCCGCCTGAAAAGAGTGGGGGGCCTTTTCCCATCCCTCCTGCCTTTTGTCTCCCCCTCCCCAGTTTCCACGGGTTCCCTCGCTCAGCAGTATGCCCACCCCAGCGCCAGCCTGCACCCGCACAGCCCCCACCCGCAGCCCTCGGCCACCCCCACGGGGCAGCAGCAGTCGCAGCACGGGGGGAGCCACCCGGCCCCCAGCCCGGTGCAGGTAAGTGCCTCCCCCGGGCAGCAGGTGGGGGTGGAAGGGGAGCTCCCCTTTGGGCTGCAGCCCCCCAGGGGGACGGGCAGGGCCTCCCCTGGAAGAGGGGAGGGTGGCCGAAGACTCGGAGGAACGCCTGCCCAAGGCAAATACTCCTCCCTTTGTTTAGTGGCTGTTCATTTTTACAAGGTGTGGAAAACGAGTGTATTTATGACGGTTGCACATCTGTGGCTACCTGGCGAGTAAAATCAACAGGGGAAGCCAGATTCATTTAATGACCGCGTGATTCACTTAAGCGGCAGAATAAAAGGTCGTAAAATAGGGTGTGGCTCAATTCACCACTGCCTTGCTTAGAAGTGGAGATGTCCCGTTGGTCGTAAGCTGAGGACCAGCTGAGTCTGGCAACGGCCGTGCTGCTATGTGACATGTCCCCCCCCCCGCCCCTCTCTCCGCAGCCCCACCAGCACCAGGCGGCCCAGGCCCTCCATCTGACCAGCGCCCAGCAGCAGTCGGCCATCTACCACGCCGGCCTGGCCCCCACGCCGCCCTCCATGACCCCCGGCTCCAGCGCCCAGTCCCCGCAGAGCAGCTTCCCGACCGCCCAGCCGACCGTCTTTGCCATCCATCCGTCCCACGTCCAGCCGGCCTACACCAACCCGCCCCACATGGCCCACATGCCCCAGGTAGCCCCGCCCCTCCCAGCCCTCACCCGGGTCCCTCCCCGTCTGGGCTGCTCTTGGGAGGGGGGCTTCCACCCACCTTGCTCTGAGCCGGCCGGCCGGCCTCACAGTCCCTTCCCCCACTGGGTCTGGGGGACCTGCCTGGCATGTCTGTCGTAGGGCTTTGGCCCACGCAAGCCATTCTGCCCCGTGCCGAGGGTCCTGGCACAAACGGGGGTCCGACAGAAGGGAGGGAGACGGAAGAGACCCTCCGGCCCTCGCACAATCCAGATTGGCAGGTGGCAGCCCTTTGCGAGTCTCGACCGAGGTTCCTCTTTAACCCAGGACAGGCAGCAGGAGCCCTGGGAGGCGATGGTGGCCCTTGAGGGTCCCCAGACAGAGGAGGGGTCTCCTGACGGTCTTGCTCTTTGTCCCAGGCCCATGTGCAGTCAGGCATGGCTCCTTCCCACCACCCTACCCATGCTCCAGTGATGCTCATGACGACGCAGCCGCCGCCCGGCGGACCCCAGGCTGCCCTTGCGCAGAGTGCACTGCAGCACATTCCAGTGTCCACAGCCACACACTTCCCCTATATGACGCACCCTTCAGGTGAGCCCTGCGCTGTCCACACGCCTGGCCAGGAGCGAAGAGGAGGTGGTTGCGGGAGTTGTGTGCCCGAGGGAGGGAGGGAGGCTCCCGCTTGGCCGATGCCTGAACCACTGCTCTTGTAGACCAAGAGTTGGGGACAGGAGGGGGATTGCACTGGGAGAGAGTCCGGAGACGCAAGCTGTTGACCAAGGGAGGCCCAAGTCCGTGTTTCTCAACCTTGGCCTCTTGAAGATGAATTCCCCAGCTAGCCTGCTTTAAAATGGGGAGTGGGGGGACTCCAACTCCCAGAATTTTTGGGAGTTGAAACCCACCCAACTCCAGGAGGCCAAGGTTGAGAAACACTGGGTTAAACGGATGGGCTTTGGCTTGTTCCTCCCATTTAGATCTCAACATTTCTTGTTATTTTTATTTTATTGTTTTTCTCTCTTGCAGTTCCCACTCACCATCAACAGCAGCTGTAAAGCTGACCTGGCAGAGAAACTGAGGCTGGATCCCTCTTTTCTTTTTCCTTTCCTTTTCTTTTTTTTTAAAAAAAAGGCCAAATACCTTTCTTTTTTCTCTCCTGCTTCATCCAACTTGGAAGCACAGAAACAAAACAAAAGCAAATGAAACAAACAAACAAACAAAACCCTTAGTATTTCACTTATTTTTAAGGCGAGAGCGAAAAACAAAAAAACCAAGGTGTCACATCCGGTAGGGATGCTAATGGTTTCCATCCTTCCGGTGGGAGAGTTTTTGGACCACCGAGTCAAAGGCATGTCGATCCCTCCGGGGGACGATTCCACGATTCCGTGCGTTGTGTCAAAGAAACTAAAATGGCCCCAATTCGCTTGCAGAAAAAGAGAAACACAAAACTGGAAAAGCTATTTATTTTTTAAAACAGCCCTTCAGAGTTACGAATTCATGAGCTTAGAGAACCCGAAGTAACAAGAGGTGAGTCTTGTTGCTGTTCTCACTAAAAATAATAATAGCAAATAGTAATTATGTAAATCAAGACTCTAAACAAAAAAAAAATCCCTTCTACCACTAACTAAACTTAAAAGAGGTTTTGTGGGGGAAAGAAATCTAATGGTCAAATGGATGTGGATTTATTATTTATAAAACGAAAATCATGTCTGAGGGGGAAAGAGAACCGCTGTCCCAAGGCAGCGGTCTAACTTTTAAGTTAAGAGGAAAACTTACTTTGTAGATAATATAAAATAAAAACTAAAAAAATAATCATAAAAATAAAAAAAAAGTTTTAAAAACTGACCTTTCCTGCTAGCATCTGTGTGGTATATTTGGTTCCCTTTTCTCTCTTTTTCTTTTCTTCGTGGTATATTTGGTCCCCTTTTCTTTCTCTTTCTTTCCTTTTTTCTTTCCTCCTTCCTCTTTTCTTTCTCCAAACACTTTGGCACCTGGTTGAGTGGCTCAGCCTTCAACCTCACAAGGAAGATGTGCTAAGCAACCTAAGTCAAATTTATACTGATTTGTCACCCTGGCTAGTAATGCTAGAAGCCCCAGGTCTTCCTATGCTAAGAGCTGTGACTGCCTTAATATTTTATCTTTAGTAGAAAGCATCTTTTGTTAAGATTTGGCCAACAGGAGCACCTGGGAATAGGGAGGAGAATTAAAGAGACCCTAGAACTAGCTGTGAACATCTCTGAACAGTTTATTTTAAGGAAGGAGCATATCAGAATATCTTAGCAGGATTTGACCCGTTAGACGTAGGGATGAGAACTGAATATAGAACTTCTGTAAATACGTGAACGGAGAGGCTGGGAAAAAAAACACCGCTTCCTCAAAAGAGCAATTTGGTTTTCTTTATTATTTCCAAATTTATTATTTGAAAGAACCAAGCTGTGGAACCCACCCGACCTCAGGTGGGCTGCTGTCCCTGCGGAGGCCAACCTGTTGGATTGCAAGGCTCAAACCTGCAGAAGGCCAAACGACGTCTGCAGGTGGCCACTCCGGCACCCATCTGCCCATCCCTTCTTGTGTGGAATACAACTGGACAGGCCCCCTTGTGTGCAAAGGTCATTCTCTTTCATCAGGGGTCTCCAAACTTGGCCCCTTGTGGACTTCAACTTCCAGAATTCCTCAGCCAGCATCTGCTAGCTAGGAAATTTTGGGAGTTGAAGTCCACAAGTCTTAAAAATGGCCCAAGTTAGGAGACACTCGCATTAAATCCTGGGTTCAATTCTCTCCAAGGACCCTGTTTGTTCCTCCCCCCCCCCCCGGATGTAAGTGACTTTAGAGGTTTTATTGCAATAGTCCAGAAAGCTTTGGAGCTCCGTGTATTATCCTAAACACAAACTCTGAAAGATGATCTCTCGTGAGCAAGGGAAGGGACGAAATTTGAAACCCTGTAAGGTGGCGCAAGGTAATTTGAAGGCAGGGCGGCTGTGGCCCAGATCTCAAGCTGGTTTGGTTCACCTCTGTTTGAGGCTCTGCCGGATATCGTCCTTTAGAGAGGCAACAAGGCACGAGATAGGAAAAAATCAAATACTGCTCTAAAACTTGTGTTTCTCAAT
The DNA here is from genome assembly GCA_034064705.1 of Bothrops alternatus. NCBI lineage: Eukaryota > Metazoa > Chordata > Lepidosauria > Squamata > Viperidae > Bothrops > Bothrops alternatus. The sequence continues at coordinate 1,103,828 of JARGCV010000504.1, read as the reverse complement.
GTTAAGTCGTTTCACGATAGGTGGACTTCAACTCCCAGAATTCCGGGAATTGAAGTCCACGTGTCTTTACATGGCTAGCGCTGAAAAAAGCCCACTGCTGTGAAATTTAGTTTCAGGCTTAATTCAATCTATTGCCCTACCGGGTGCCCTCCAGCCTTGGGCTACAGTGTCTAAACGCTCCAAGGAGCTTCTCCATTCGATGTTCGGCGGACATCACAGGCCAAAGGTGGGTCTAGAAACTTCCCCCTTGGGAGTTCCTGGGACTTTCCAGCCCAAAGTCCTTCAGGGTTGAGCCACTGATTGGATCAAGGCACTTCCAGCGAAAGGCACGTGCGAATTGGCTAAAAAGGAGCCAGGCCACGTGTTTGCTGGCCTTCCCTGGGCATGGCTAGTTTGAACTTGCCTCGAATGCTGGAGGAAAAAAGCCCAGCCTCTTGCAGAAAAGAGCAAATTCAACTTCCTCTGTTTGGTTAAGGGATGGCAACCCTAACAGGCTTATCACTTCCCCTTTTTCCTTCCAGCTTCCTGCTGACAGCTAGATTACGATGATTTGCAGTGGCTGCTTTGCAGCCGAGTTCCTCCTTGAGGTACATTCGGTCCCGCGGTGGGAACTGGGAACTTCCCCCTCCTGTAACAGCCCTGGGGCACGTAGACCCAGGGCCCACATCACCTCCTTTGGCCGGGCTGCCCCAGCCCACCCCAACCCCCCTTCCCTCATGGCAGGGGGCTGCCTTCTGCATCCCAAGAAGGGAAACAAAAATTCAAACCCATAATACACCAAAATAAAGTCCTTTAAAAAATTGGCACTTGATTCCGAGCAGGGTTGTGCATTTTCCCAAGTTAGGTTTTCGGCTTCTGTCGTAGGCCAACGCATGGCTGACCAGCTAGCTCTTTGCAAATAGGGGCAGAATTGGGCGGTTCCTGAGTTTCTAAGATGCTGGTTTTTAAGGCAGCCTTGGTGGTGGTTTACAGTTATTTGAAAGCAGCTGAAGAGGAGCAGCTTCTGAAACACCTTCCCAGCCAGAGCAGGACAATTTGACCGAAGGAAGGAAAGGGAGGGAGGGAGGGAAAGGTGAGAGAAGGAAGGAAAGAAACAAAGCAGGGAGAGGAGAGAGGAAAGAGGCCTTGTTTTTTTCTGGAACTGAACACGCTGGCTTTGTGTTTGGGTCGCCACAGCCAAACGAGGAATTTGCCTTTAACTACGGTTCTTATTCAAGGGCGTCTGGGGTAGTAAAGACCCCCCCAACGGGCCACTGCAAGCATTGAGGGTACCACCAAAAAAAAAAAAAGCCAAATGCAAAGGAAGAGGTGCAAACCGATGAGAGACGGGGGAGACACGCAGGCCGAGGGGATCCTGGTGGAAAAGTCACATCCCCCCAAAGGGAGCCAGTGCCCAGCCTTGCCACCCAAATACTAAATGCAGCTGGAAGAGGACAGTTTCCGGCAGGGCCAGCCAGCATCCTGGGCGACAGCCATGGTGCGGGAGCTCTGCCAGCTGTGTCAGAGGGAGGTGTACTGGTTGCTGACCGCCCGGAGGTGCCCCCGGCTCTGCACCTCCACCTCGTAGTCACTGTCCCACCGGCGGCCGGCGGGCGAAGGGGCCGGACCGGGGGAGGCGCTGCTGGGGCCGGGCCGGAGGCCACCAACCAGGTCTTCGGGTGGGGGCACCAGGTGGAAGATCTGCTCCACGGAGTGGCGGCGAAGGCTGTCGGCCAGGCGGGTCCGGGGACAGCTGGCGGGACTCGGCTGGAGAAAGCTGACCTCTGGCATGCAGGCGTGGGTGGACGGGGGGAAGGCAGCTGGGTGTCCGGAGGCTGCGGGGGAGACGGAAGGGAGGAAAGAAGGGGGAAAGGGAGGTCACCCAAGGTCTCTGCTTCAGAATCAGGAGACGGTTGTAAAACGGGATAACACTTAACAAATGTCTCACTTAGCAACAGAATTGTTGGACTCAGCTGGGGTCATTAACTCGGGGACTGCCTGTATTTACTTCCAGCTTTTGGCCAACCGACCCAGAGCAAGAATTGGTTTGCTTGATCACCTCCACAAAAAAGACCCTGCAATCAGGTCTGATCTGCTTCGTGACCGTCACGACCACGCTGGGCGGGGCTCTGTTGCAGTCGTAAATGGAGGACTGGCCCCTTTTTAACCTTCATAACGAGGCTTTGGCCTCAGACAACCTGGACACTGCCCAGGCCAGCCCGAGCAGCCCCTGAAGTGCGAGGTGCCCCTGTGGAGGGAGAGCCCAGCCCGGTCGGCCAGAGGCCCCGGGGGGGGGGAAGGAAATTCAGCAGGGGAGTCTCCTACCTTGCAGGGGGGGGACAACCACCACGTGCCGGGAGAGCTGGACGCTGCAGGCCGTGCCGCACTCAAGGGGGATGGGGCAGTGCTGGAAGTGGTGCAGCATGTCCAGGACGGAGGAAAAGTGGAGGTGTTGAACTCGGCACTGGCCCCGCTCCGTCAGGGAAAGCCGCAGGTGCTGCCGGAGGAGCCACAAGAGACGTTACCCTTTGACACCCTTCCCCCCCCCGATTCCCCCTCCCCCAACACGGCCCACTGAAGGAACAAGCCCTTCGCCCTGTCTACTTCCTGCTTCCCTGGCTTTGAGACCTTCATGAAGACTAGAAGCTTTATCTCAGGAACTCTACATCCGGTTTCCCTTTTGGCCCGAAGCATAAAAGTTCTTACAGGCAGTCCTCGACTTACAAGTGGAATGTCGGTCAAGCGAGTTTTCTCCCGCTTTATCCCCTTCCTTGCCACAGTGGTGAAGTGAATTTAGTTTCCCCGTTGACTTTGTTTGTCAAAAGGTCGCCAAAGTGGATTGCATGAACCCGGGACACGGTGACCGTCATAAATACGAGTCAGTTGCCAAGGGTCTGAATTTGGACGACGTGCCTGCGGGGATCCTGCAGTGGTCGTAAGTGTGAAAAACGGTCCTAAGTCCCTTTTTTCAGTGCTGTTGTAACTCTGGTCACTAAATGAGCTGCTGCTAAGTCGAGGACTACCTGTGTTTCTAAAAAAACCGGTTCTGGTTTCGCGTCTTCTAACGAGGACTGGTTAGAAGGCGTGAAGGCCAAGCAGGGCTGCACCACCCAGGGTCAGCTTGTCTGAGTCTTAGCTGCCCTCCCGCTGGGGGGGGGAGGGAACCCAGGCGTACCTTGGCTTTTCCTTGGAAGTTGAAGGTCAGCACGTACTCCCCCCGGCGGGTTTCGCTCTGCCGGATGAGGAAGACTCCGTGTCCGTCCAGGCCTTGCAGCTGGACCAGCTGGGCGGCCTTGACCCGGGAGATGGGGCCGTGGAACCAGGGGAAGGCGGACAAGTAGTGCTCCATCCTCTGGGCCGGCTGCTCGGTGGGCCTGGAGAGCAAGGCCCCTGGGGGGGGGGGAAGGAGGACTTTAGCTGGGGCCGAATACCTTTAACCGATTACATATCTGGGTTTCTCGGCCAGAATTCTCCAGCCAACATGAGACAGAAAGAAGAAGCCAGGCAGAAACATGAGATTTTTGCATTTTGTATTTCAGGCAATAAGCAAAGCCTTGCTCGGGATCGAAAGAGGTCCTACCAGCTGGCGGGGCAAGAGACCCCCAGCTGAATCCTCACCATTTTATTCTCAGCCATCTGAACAAGCAGAATGAAAGTCAGCTAAGGAGGAAGGCTTCAGATCCATCCAGGTCTCTTTCCTAGGCCGCTCCCACCCTGCTCCCCCCACTCCATGATCATTAGGGATAGCAGGCCCCTTGCATGCTGCCCCCTACTCCCCTACTACCCCACCCCACCCATCCACACCATGCCATGCCCCACGGCCAGGCACCTTGGTGCAGGGAGTCGGTGCTGCTGTTGGCAGGGCTGGGGGTGCCAGCCTCCAAGCGAGGGTCTGCGGTGCCCTCAAGGTGGCCTCCTTCCGATCTGAAAAAGAGGGACGGTGACGGATGAAACCAGCAGGTCGAGAGCAGGGAGGATGGGTGGAAGGGGATGTTTCACAGCAGCTGAGAATCCTAGACTTCACCCGGGCGAAAGCCGGTTTAAAGGTGCTCCCATCCCCCGGGGCTTGGGTCTGGATGCCGACGCTCTCCGGGGGAACCCCCAAAGCCAGGTGAGCAAAGTCCTTAAGCCAGGGGAATTCTGGATGCTCTCTGGCCTTGGCGGATTCCTTGCAGACATTTCATGGCCAAACTAGGGAACATCATCAGTGCTAGGAGGGAGAGGGATTTACAGAGGGGAGGAGGAGGGAGACTATGGGGTCCTTGGTGCTGTCTGAGCTGGGTGGGTTTTTTGCAGACGTTTCATGACCCAGCTAGGTAACACTATCAGTGCTCACCAAAAACCACCCAGCTCAGAGAGCACCAAGGACCCCACAGTTCAGCCCTGAGCTACAATTGTTCTCAGTCCTTCAGCCAGTGTTTCCCAGCCTCGGCCACTTGCAGATGCCTGGACTTCAACTCCCAGAATTCCCCAGGCACAAAGCAAAGTCCCGGCACCCCAAACACCTCGCTTGAACAAAAATAAAAATGGATGTGGTTTATTCTGACAGCAGTCAAGTTCTAAAAGCCTCCCCTCTTTGAAACTTTTCTTCCTGCACGACTCACCTGGGGAGGCCCTGCTGAATCTCCACTATCCAGGCGGCCAGCTGCTGCTCGTCTCCAGCCTGGAATATTATCTCGGTGGAGGCGTTTACCTATTTGGGGGAGAAGTGAGGCATTAATCCCACTGCAGAGGCAAAACCAGACACGCCCCCTCTCCAGATAAAATGGGGGGGGTCCTCTAATCGCAGGAGAAAGTTTCCGCTCTCTTAAGTGAAAAATCTGCTCCAAGATCCTTTGGGAATCACGCCAGATGACGGCTGTTTTCAGCCAGGCAGGTGGGGGCCACTTGAGTTGGGAAAAGCATCTCTGGGGTGGTTGCAGACAGACACCCCCCCCCGGTCCATCTCATGACGACTGCTATTTCTGGGGCTCATGCCCCCCCCCCATACACAGCAGCAGCCCCCTCTGCTTTCTGGAGAGGAATCCTGCCTCTGGGCACAGCCATCCAGGAAGGTCCCAGAGCACCAGGTGGGGAGAAGACCAGCCCTCCCTGCTTGGGGCTGATGCAGCCGTGGGGGAAGGAAGCTGCTCACCTTGACCACAAAGGTGTGGAGGTGGTCGGGCATCTCCAGCCGAGTGCACGCCCGAGTCTCTTGGATCGCCAAGCAAGGGGACTGGAGTTTGGGCCTGGAGCTCTGCCAAAACAAGAACAAGCCACAATTAAACATGGTGGTTTTTTTTTAAAGATTTGTGGGCTTCAACTCCCTGAATTGCCCAGCATCGAAGAAGCGGCGGGTCCAGAGGGAATTCACGGGGAGCCACGCCATGGATTTTCCAGGCAGGACATCTGCAGGCCCAGCCCCGTGGCCGGCTGGCCTGGGGAGGGGGGGTGTCCCACAACGGAGAGTCCTGGCCTGCTCTTCTTGGCTCCAAGGAGCAGCATGATTCACTGGCGGGAGAGGATCTGGAGCAAGCAGCCCCCCTCCTGCCCCCAGACGGCATCCTGGCAGCCCCCCCCTCCTCCTCCTGGGGCAGGGGCAAGTTCAACTTCATGTCAAAGCTGCAGGAAACCTTTTGGATTCCAACATCTGTGAAATCCCTCAGGGAGGGAGGCCAAATCCCTGCCCCCCTCCCCCCAAAAGAGGAGGGGGATTTGTGTCTTGCTCCCCAAAAGGCCAGCGAAGGAAGGGAAGGGGCCGTGGGGGGCTGGAAAAATTGCTCTTGAGCAACAACCTCCGGCATCAAATACCATCCTACGCCTGCCTTTCTGGCAACGGCAACGTCGGGGGGGGAAAAAAACACACTGCAGATGGTTAAAACACTCTTTTTTCTCCCAAGGTGTTCAGTGCTCTGGGTGCAGGTCCGCTTTCACTGATTTTTCACCTTTCGCCTCTGCCTAAGGCAAGCTTAAGAACTGGCCAGGCAAGCCTGAACTGGTAAAACTGGGCAGGCTGGGAATCTGAGCCATAAAGCCGCCTGACCAAGAGGGCATCTAAGGCCAAATCCCAAATTCCAGTCTTCCAACAGCCCCTCAACCTGCCTCGATTTCCCCTTTGGGAATTCAGCCCCTGCATTGGGTGTCCATCGTGCAGCAAAACAACTCTATTAATAACCTGTGGAATCCTAGACACTCAGCCGTGCAGGGCTGAAGGGGAGGGGGTGCCGCCAAGTTCCTTCGAGCCATGAGGGGGGGGGCTCCTCAAATATCCTGTTCCACCCTCATCTATCTTGGGTCTCAGCCACTTCTGCTCCCTGTCTGGGTCAGGCAACGTCCGTTCTGGGTTTTGCCTCCTCTCCTCCTGGGGTTTGTGGGCCCATGAGTCACAGCCGGTCTGCAGTTTGGAGCCAACTGTGAGAACAGCTGGGGGAAAATGGACGGGGGGGGGGGTCAGATTGCTCATGCATTGGGAGGGGGAACAGCTTCAGAGTGGAAGGCAAGGGAAGCCTCTTCCGTTTTGCAAGTTATATACACTCCGAGTTTGTTTCTCTTTGTTGGCTTCCAACATGTTTGGCAAATTTTCTTGCTGGAAAATCTGGTCTGAAAAATGTCTTTTATCGTGAAGGAAAAAAAGACATGAAATCCAGACAGGATGGGGCCCTATTTAAGGGTCCTGTGTGCTCTGTGCCTGCAGGGGAAGTTAACTGGGAATCCCAGCAGACAAACCAAGCATTTCTTCCCTGCGAACATTTTTTTTCACAAGTGCAGGGTCCACCTGAATACAGATACCGCCAAAATGTTTTGATTTGGCTTTAATCCCTGCAAGTAGAAGGCTAATGCCTCAGGGAAGAGAGAAGTCTCCTGGTGCTCTTTTCCCTGTGCACTTTTTTCTATTTGCAAGTAAACAGCTGGGCTCATTCAGAGGTATAAAATGCCCCCTCCTCAACCCTCACTCATCTGTAAAAATTTGGGAGTGGGTGTATTGACCACTTTACACTTCAGTTAAAAATAGGGAAAGGAGCCCTCAAATAGTAGAGAAGAAAAGAAGGAAGGAAATAAATAAATTTTCACTGGGCCCAATAAGAACCATCCGCTTTTGCAGACGTTCCTCAAAAGGGAATCCGGAGCAACAAAGCCTCTGAAAAGATGTTTGGTTGGGGGAGATAAAGAGTCCAGCGTGCAGCCTTAACAGATGCCCTGCAAAACAGAACAGAGCGTCCTTTGGGTGCACAAACAGCCCAAAACACCCCAATGGCATGAAAAGAAAAAAGAAGAAAAGAACAGGCAAGGGAAGAACCGGCTCCTTCGCTGTTTGCAAAGAGGAAAAAGCACCGCAACTGAAGGAAACCCCATGAAAGTGTTGCAATGAGTACAAATGCACAAAAGGAAATTGGGCATACATTAGTTTCTTTCCAGTCTGGGCTTTCGAACAAGCGGGCAGACAGCGAAGGAGGAACTAAAGTTAACCATTTTCAGTTTACTTGGGGATCTCACTAGTCCGCCTCATTCTTAGGCAGACGCTCCTTGCAATATTTACCCCGCCAGAGCTGAAAAATAAAACCTCCTCCAGCCCCCGATGTGTGGGACTCCCTCGCCCCTCATCCCACCCGCCACCCTGCAGCCAGAAGCCTTGCAGCCCAAGGGAGAGCCAAGGGACGGGGGACCCCTGTGCTCCACAATGGAAGGGGGGTCCTCAGAGAGACCGTCTGAAGACACCCCCCCCCTGCACTGAGACCACCTCCAACGGACTCCAGAGAAGTCCAAAAGCCTGGAGGAATAAATTTCCAGTCCTGGTGACTGACTCAGGTGGGATCCTGCAAGACGTAGATTTGCCTTCGTTCGTGAAGATTGTGGCCACTCTCTGGGGGAACTTTGGCCAGAAGCAGAGAAAATCTCCACAGCTGTCGGCTGAGGAGAAACAGCCATGGCTGACCAGGGAGAGATGCTCTGTGGGCCAGCAGCCAAATGCAACTTCCGGGACCAACAAGCAGGGTTGAGAAAGATTTGTCTGGAAGTTCTGGGAAAAGCTCAGAGGCCTCCCTGGTCAAACAGTTCGGTTCAGAAGCCAGTCTCCCCATCCCAGGGTTGACCAGGACAGTGAGAGAACCAGGGGACAAACCGAAGCGAAGAAGAGACTTTAATCAGGCTCACTTATGGGCCCCGCTCCCCCAAGGAAAGGCGGTTTCCAGCAATCCTAGTTTGAACCACAACCTAGCATTGGAAGGGACCCTAAAGAGCAGCAGCTGAACAATGTTAGAGCCAGCCTTTTCTCTGGGAGCAACACAGTACCCCACCGGCATCCTGGGGGTCTGGTCCAGCACCACCTGGAGATTCATGCTTCTACGGAGACTTTCTCCTGTGTTTTCCTGGCCTGCGTCCAACCCACAACCCTGGACAGGCTCCGACATTCAGCCGGAACTGAGGAAGGCAGCCCCGGTGTTCCCACAATCCTGCCTTCTGCCTCCTTTCAAAGTCCTGCACGCCAGATGCCGAGCAAGGGGACCCATGGGTGAGGACTACAAGCTCCCTGCACTCTGCCCGTTCACAAGAGCCGCCCTGGGGCCAAATCAGTGCCGCTTACGGAGTTACTGATGCGTGCCCAGCCCTGCCCTGAGCGTGCCCAAGGAGCAGACAAGTGGGCCCTCGGTCTAGCTCTGCCCCGGCTTCTGAGTTCTTGGCCCGGCACTGTGTGTCACCTCAAAAACCACTTTCGGCCACATGTTTTCTTGGGAGGGGAGGAAAGGAACTAATTCGAAGAAACAGCGATTCAGAGAAAGAAGAACCTCGACACCCTTAGAACTGGAAACGGGGCAGAGAGAAAGGGGGGAGTAGGCTCACAAAACGAGCACAAACACACAAGGTTTGCAAAGAATGAAAGAGATCTCCGCCTGCTAAGAAGCTTGTGGCACGCTGTGACACGCCAGGACACCCTTTCTCCAGAAATCTGAAGGAAATCATCAGCTTCAGGGGACCTTCCCAAGCGACGGGTAGCTCATATTCAAGGTTTCCTACAAGATACCCAGAGCATACCCACAGTTTCTCCCTTAGGAGTAGTACATCAAGTTTCTAGTCCTCTCGGCTTGCTCTGAAACCAACACAAAGATGGTAGCAGCTGAGCTAATGCTATTTATTTGACCCAGGCCAATCCAAAGCATCGGAATTTTATTTGCACTATGAGGCATGCTTGCTGGGTGTTAACCTTGGTTAGAAGATTTTTTTTTTTAAATTACTTATTCAGCCCATTTGGCTACTTTAGAGTTCAAGGCATTGACTGGTGCAGAAAATAGCCGAGATAAAAAATCAGATGACATATGTGATATGAACGTACAGGACCCACCTCTGACTAAGCCATGTCATTTATGTTTTGGAAGAAGATCCCAAAAGGAATCCAGTGACTTTCTGTAATTCGTTCCATGCGCCTTAAATAACAGAATAACAAGAGTTGGAAGGGACCTTGGAGGTCTTCTAGTCCAACCCCCTGCTCAGGCAGGAAACCCTATGCCATTTCAGACAAGTGGCCGTCCAGTCTCTTCTTTAAGCACCCAATAGCTTCTGAAGGCAAGCTGTTCCGCTGGTTAATTGGAAGGAGACAATGTTTTTCTTGAAATCACAAAAAGGAAAGACGAGCGAAAACCGCACACTTTCATTCTGCTCAAGAGCGAAACATCATTTTTTTTTAGCCAGTGTCTCATGCTCAATTCTCTGTCAAAACAAAACTGTTTTCAGGGAGAAAATTTCATTGTGAAAAAAAGAAAGGGAAGGAAAGGAAAGGAAAGGAAAGGAAAGGATTGATTTATAGATCGATTGCTTTATTGATAAAAACACAAGAGATAAAGAATAGATAATAACATTTTTATAGATAATAGCAATAAAAAATTCAGCGATTGGGACCTTGCAAGTCAGGAGCCGTTGCTGGATCTTGCCCCAAGGGCCAAAGGCCTCTGGGAGGATTAAAAATCAGATTAAAGCAGATTTGAAAAACGAAAGCTGTGTGGGGGATGGGGAGGCTGCATGTTTTCGCCTATTTTTTTGGCAAACAGGGTGTCCCCAGCCGCCTCCCCCCCCTGCCTGCCCTCCCCGACTTCCGCCGATGCTTCTTCCCACCAAGCACATGACGGCCTTCAGCACGAGAACACAGGAAACAGATGGAGGAGCTGGGGTGTGCATCCCGGCCCGAAGGAAGGCAGATATCCAGCCATGCAGGAAATAAAAAAAAACACACACAGCCTGATCTGGAGAAAATATGTCCTCCCCCTTGCTGATCACCCTCCCCAAACTGGGCCAGGCCCCTGGAATCCACCACCAGATGAAGAAAACTGCTGAGACAGCAAAAAAAAGTGTGTGTGTGTGTGTGTGTGTGTGTGTGTGTGTGTGTGGTTGGTGGGGGGGAGAAATCAGCCATTTGGGAGCAAACATCCAAATATGTGACAGGGAAGGCACAGATTCTGTGTCTTTGGTGGTGATGGGGGCTCTCCAAGAATCAAACCCTGGATTATGGGCCACGGAGTCCCTAAGAGTAAGAGGTAGCATGTGCAAAAAGGCTTTTGAAGGGTGGGGGCACTTTCTGGGGGGAGGAAGCCTAAAAGTCTGAAACCTTGCAGAGGTCAGGGAAGCAACCCCCCCCAACCTCTGCTGCCTACCCTGCTTGGCTGACAGGCAATGGGGTCCAGCCGAGAGGAGGGGGTGGAGGCACTGCTTCAGTTGTGCAAAAAAGCACCAGGGAAGGAAGGAACGAAGGAAGGAAGGAGGGAGAAAGGGAGGGAGGGAGGGAGGGAGGGAGGGAGGGAAGGAAGGAAGGAAGGAAGGAAGGAAGGAAGGAAGGAAGGAAGGAAGGAAGACCTTCCTGCTTATGGAAAGCCAAGGTCCCACCAGCCTCCCTAAGGTGACGGGAAGCAGCAGTGTCGCTTCTTGAAATTTTCCTGGAAGGGCTCAATTGCAGCACTCAATATTTTTGAAAACACGCAAAGGCTGAGCTCTGTTTCCGATACCTGCAGGAAGAGCTTCCTCCATCACACAGGGTGGGGGCTACTTAGTCTCTCCAGATTAGGACATCCCGTGCTCAAAAATCTGTTTCAAATTAAGGATATTGTCAAGGTTTTACGGGGTGAGCGCAGAAAGCTTCGCTGTGATAATCTGTTGAGAAAAGACACCCCAAGTATCTAAGGCAGGGATCTCCAAACTTGGCCATTTTAAGACTTGTGGACGTCAAGTCCCAGAATTCCCCAGTTGCTGGCTGGGGAATTCTGGGAATTGAAGTCCACGTGTTTTAAAGTGGCCAAGTTTGGAGATCCCTAATCTAAGTTAGACCAGGCAAGATACCAAAGAGTTGCAAACTTTGCAAATTGGAGAGAAGCCAGAAGAAAAACAAGGGAAATGAAGATATTCCCACATCTGGTGCTTCGTGAAGCGGCACCATTTCTTTGAAACTATTCTGAATCCCTTTGCGTTCAAGCCAGGCAAGTAAAAGTGAGCAGAGGCAGGATGACACCTTATCAAATTCCAGTGGCTAAATTTACTAGCCATCACTCTGGACAACAAGACAGGCAGCATATAAATTTAATAAATGAATAAAAATGCAGTCATAAAAAGTGCTCCAGGTTAGATGGCATTTAGCAAACTTGCAGAGAGAGAGAGAGAGAAAGTAAGAGAAAGAAAAAGAAAAAGAGAGAGAGAAAGAGAGAGAAAGAGCATGAAAGAAACAGTGAGAAAGACAGAAAAGAGAAAAAGAAAAAAAAGACGAGAGAAAAAGAAAGGGAGAGGAATAGTGTGAAAGAAAGAGAGAGACAGAGAAAGACAGAGAGAGAGAGAGAGAGAATGAAGGAGGGAGCATCACTTTGCCTAATTTCACAGGGTACCCAGGGTCCGGCCACCAGTGCCCCTTGCAGGGGGCTACGGGTACGTGCCCTGCCTGGCACGCTGCCCCTCTGAAGCCCCCCACATTACAAACCTCGGCCTTTTCCTCTCCTCTCTTGCAAGCAGGGCTAAAACAGCCCTTATGCAAACTTTCCATAACTTCATGATGTTAGAACAACAAATTGAACCGTAATATCCACTTTGCACCTCGGGATACTGGAATTTTTTTGTCAATAACCCACGCATCCAAACAAGCCAGGGAAAGCATTTTTGGGGGTTTTTTTTGAAGCCTAGAAAATTGGCCCCCCGCCCCATCCCCCCCACCCAAAAGGGCAGGAGTTAACAATTGTCTCTCTCTCTTTTTTTTTCTAGTGCCCCTTGGAAAACAACCAACCAGCCAACCAAGAAAACATCCAATTCACACACACCCTCGGGGTAACCGAGTTTCCAAAATAAGCAGCCGGAAAACACAAACACACACACACACACACACACACACACACACACACACACACACACGTTTCTTCGGCAACGGCAGGCAGGCCGTGTGGTTAGAGAGCTCGGTCCGACCTTCCCCGCCAGCCGCCCTCTCCCTGCCCCAAACGTCCTCATCCGGAAATGACCAAGGATGGAAAAAAGTTGTGGTTTAATAAATGACAAAGCTTTTGACACATCTTGCTTTGCTTGGGCTGCTTGCAAAACTCTGAAAGAAACAGGCCCGCAGATGACACAAGGCCCTGGAGCGGCCTTCGAAGAAAGAGGAGGGACCTCCGCCCGCCCGGAGGTGGCCCAGGGCAGGTGAGGGCAGCCCCAGGACATGCCCTTCCAAAGATACCCTCTTCCCCAGGACCCTAGCCCGGCTTTTTTTCTCCAAACTCCAAGAAAACTGACTTTTTTGAGCACCCGAGAATCAAGGTGGATTTAAAATGCAAAGCCCACCCCCCACCCCACAATGCGGCTATGAACGCCATGAGCAGACACAGAAATGGCAAGCAAAGGGATTTTGGGGGGGGCTTTGAAAACTGCAGCCTAAAATAAGGGGTGTCACTTGGGGCAGAGTCCAAGAGGAAGCCCACCGTCGGGCCCTTTGCAAGCAGATGGCCTCACTCCCTCCTGCCAGGAGTCAGCCTTCAAAGGAGGAAAGTTGCTCCAGGATTTCCAATGTGGTTTGAGGGCCTCCAGGATGCTGGGAAACAGTGCAAGGAAGGAGGACAGCCGTGTTTTGAAGAAGACAATCCATTTGCTATGGAAAAAAGAAGGAATTCTAAGCCTGGGATGGGGGTCACCAAGAGCTGGGGGGGAGAGGAAGAGTGATTCCTGTCTGACCCCCAGGGTGAAAAAATCTCAGGACAAAGCCTCCTCCTCCTCCTTCTCAACCTGCCTCTCACCAGAACATCTGGATGACATAAACAACTGCAAATATTTCCATCGGAAATGCAGATGTTCCTGGGACTTTCAGCTTGGCTGTAAATACTACCTTGGAAGCTAGCAAAAATGGACAAGCCAGACCTTGAATTGGCTGGGGGGAGGGGGGGGAGGGGGGGGAAGAGGCCTGGCTGATTCCAGCCTCTTCTGCTCCTCCATCAGCTGCATTTGGGGCTGGGCTGGGGGCTCCAGAGATGCTGAGGGCAGCCCAAGCAGCCCACCACACAAAGCCCCCAGGCCTGTCCCGCTCCAGACCTTAAACTTTTATCTCCAATCCTGGAGAACCTCAAGGCCCCCCTGAAAGAAAGAACAAAAACAAAAAAACTGGCTTTGCAAACTTGGCTAGACGTGAGTTGTGCAATCAAGCAATATCGAAAGTCTCCATGTGTTGAAGAAAATGCCTTCAACGAATTTTGGAGAGGATGCTTTTGATGCATTTCCTCTTTTTTTCTTGTCTCTCAAAGAAAAAGTGCTAACTCAGATTCGTTGGCCAGGGTGAAATTCCCAGGCTCTGCTATAAAACTTGACCAAGCCCCCCCCCCCAAAAGAGCCCATGGAAGCACTTTCATCCACATACATACAAAAATCTGGCGAGGGCCCATTTCCAGAGAAATGTAGACGCACTCTCTCAAAATTCCCCAGCTAAAATATTCAATATAATGAAAGGGTTGGTTTTTTTAAAATTGTCTTAGGAATGGGGGGCGGGGGAAGTAACAATCTGGGCCAAGATCTTGAGGGTAAGGAAAGCATTATTTGGGATAACCCAACTGTAATAAAGGCGGGATAAGAAGAAAACAAATAAATACAATAGTAAAGTAATAAAGGCCGGATAAAACCTAATAATAAACAAACTGCCCTTTGAGGAATTGTGGATAAACTCAACCAGCTTTCCCCACCTGCTGGCTTTCAGATTAATCAGACGGGATGCTCGGTGTCCCCCCTTCTCCCCCCCTTGTGAGCAGCTGCCTGACCGTGGCATGGAGTCCCAGGTTTGCCCACACATGTGATGCCATGCGTTCATGCGACACCCGAGCACAAACTCAAAGATCTTGACTGAGCAGGCAAGCAAACCAGGATAGAGCTACCCAAGCACCTTCTCCTCCTTAAGAGCCAGACAAAAAGAGGGAACAGAGACACACACACACATACACACAAACCAAGGGAAAGCCACCCCGCTTTTGGAAAAGAGACAACCCAGAGCGCCATGTTTAGCATCTGGGAAGGGGGACAGCCAGGAGAAGAGGGGTGGGCATCCCCCAAACCCAGAGCGCTGTTTTCTGCCAAGCCTACGCCAGCTTCAGCTGAATCCCCCATTCACTGCCTGCCTTGAGGGATGAATGGATTTCTGTTCCCATCGCAGCTTTGGAAGAGATGGGAGAAGAGGACGCCTTAAAAAAAAAAATTCCATTTTCACCATCCATTTTCTCTCTAACTGGTTTTGACCTTCCTTGGCCTGTCAAAATAAGAAGGCAAGAGGGGGACAATTCCATATTTTTATTATTTGCTTTGGAAAATCCAGACTTTTCAGCTTTTCGGCTTATTTCGTAGAGGCCGATCTTGATGGAGGTGGCATCTAAGAAGCATCTAAGAAGCTTTAGTGAGGCTTCTGGCCTCGGGTCCTTGGCTTATGGGGATAGGACAGGGAAGGACCTTTTGCAGTCACACCAAGTCTGCAGCCTCGCTTGGTAGCTAAAGAGGGATGGAAACCCGCAGGAATCCTTTGAAAATCCTGCCCACCATCAGTGGCACCAACCAAACTACAATCACCCAGGCAACTGGTGGGGGCTTCGGACTTCCCACCAATCTGGGGGCCCGCCCAGGCAAACGCGGCTAAGGAAACCGAGACAATAAATGTAACGAATAAAATAAAAAATAAAGTATACATATCCGCCCATGATAGTCAACTAAAGTAATATCTCAAAACAAGGAATAGACGAAAGAAAAAACAAGTTGAAAAAAGTTCTAAAACCCAGGAGCTTTTAAAAGATCTCAGATGAGTTAAAGCAAGCCTTTTAAAACAGCTGTGTCAATTTGTTCCATGTAGATATCCTGAATGGTTGGGGCCATCCAGAAGATCAACTCCCCTCCCCAAAAAAGAATTAAATCTCCAAAGAGCAAAGCCTCTGAGATAAAACAGACAGCACTGAACAAACATTAATAAGGGGAAAAATAGTCTGTACTAAGCACAAAGACTCCAATCATCCCAGTATTCATTTCTGAGATCTGTTACCCAAAGGATCACTCTTCAGCGTTCAGCTGAAAGCCCGTGGCTACCAATATGACTTCGCTCGATTTCTCCAAACTGCTTTTAAAAGTATTTAAGCATAGTTCCTTGCCTACTTTTGGGGTCAGCAAGATCCCAGAAATTGAATGATCTGCTGAATGAAGAGGTTCTTTCTTCTGTGTGTCTACACCACAGATGTTTAGAAAAGAAAGGAGGCGGAGCGAGGAGGGGGGTTTGCAAGAATAGAGACCACTTACCTTGGGGGGATCAAACAGTGCCAAGGCATAACTCTGGCAGTCCGGAGGCCCTTCTCTGTATAAAACTAGCCGGCATTTCTGCCAGCGAGTCCCACTGTCCTCCGTCACCATCATGTATTTCAGGTTCCCTTCTTTCTGGATCTGTAAGGAGCAGTCCCTGGAGATGGTCCACGGGAAGATCTTTCGGGCAAGGCCAGATCTCAAAACCAAGTCCGCCATCTCCTCTTCGCCAGGGCCCGACTCCAAGGATCTCCGGCGGAACAAGCTACGCCAGCTCCTCCGTAGCCGGTCCAGAGAAAAATGTCTCCTGATGCCCAATGGAGAAGTGGGCGCTGCCAGTTCTTCAGAACTCCAGGACTTGGGAAGTCCACCAGAGCGGACCTCAGAGGCCCGGTTGACTTGGTCCGACAATTCCACCTCGACCTTGGTCCCAACCGTGCCCGAAGATCCCTCACCATGTTTCTGGCCTGTGTCCCGGTAGTCTCGCACTCTCCTGAAGGGCAGGATGTGAAGCTGGTCCGTAGCATTCGTATCCTTCACCTCGTTGCGGAAATATTGCTGGAAGAGGTCTGCAAACTGAAGGGAGAAGTTCTCAGCGGCCAAAACTTCATGCTGGGGGTTCTCGCTGACGAAGTGTAGGTACTCCCTGGCCAGTTCCCTGGCGGTGGTGATAGCGTGCTGCTTGCAGAACTCGTTCCACCCGCCGGGGTGTCCGGAGTCACCTGATGGGACAGCGTGTCCATTCATGGCCAAGTCTGGAGATCTCCTGGGGTTCTATAAAGGGAACAAGTTCCAGACACAGAGAACAGGGAAAAGAAATGGTGTGAGGATCAGACGAATTCAGGACAAATAGCAGAGAAGGCTCGTCCAGGCAACCGGGGACCATATTGGGAAAGGATAGCCAATTGAGAAAAACAATGTATAAGATACCATCACTACAGGCCACACAGATGTTCAACGGTGACATATATAAGTGGTAGATCTACAACCAACTCAGTAAACACCAGCTAATCAAGAAACCGCCAAGAACACGCCCATCAATTTGATGGGGCAAGCTACTTGTATATAAACAGACAGCCAACTCCCCTCCCTTTTAACACTGATGATGTTACCTAGTAGGGTCACGAAACATCTGCAAGAAACTCACCAAGCTCAGAGAGTGCCAAGGACCCCATCGTTCAACCTTGAGCTACAAAGATGCCACTAGTAAGTATTATAACTGATTAGCTCTGCAGACAATTCTTGGACGTGCACCAGGGTCCTAATCTCCTCGGCCCAACTTCATCAAAGTGCATAAGCCATCCTGAGGAACTCTCCCAGGATCTCCCAGGACCGTCTCCCAAAGCCGTCTTTACCCCAGGTGGGTAAGCCACAAGGAGGGATTGGGGCCTTCAACAAGCCGCACAGCTCTCCTACAGGCCCTTTTAAAACTGTTTGTGAACTCCTGGAGTAGAATCGAGGTGCTCCAACGCTCTTCAAACATGACCTAGCATGTCCTGGACAGAGTGAGCAAGGAGGGGGACTGCTGTCAGCATTCCTAGATAGCAGCCTTCCACCGCTGAGAGGTGGAAGGGAAAGTAGACAGAAAGAAACCGGTCCAACCGGCTGAAAATCAGCTCTCTTGTTTTGCCAATGTGATCTACCCCAGCATCGCAGTCTTTGGACCTATGGATGGTTTAAACTCGTGCTTCTCAACCTCGGTCATTTGAGGATCAGAGGACTTCAACTCTGGGAGTTGAAGTCTACATGGCTGGGAATTCTGGGAGTTGAACTCTACCCATCTTCGAGTGGTTTCAGGTTCACCCTTCTACAAGTGGCATGGCTGCCTGGGGAATTCTGGGAGTTGAAGTCAAGTGGCCAAGATTGAGAAACACAAGCTAAACTGAGAGATCTGTGTTCCCATCTCTCCTTGCCAGGACTGGGCGACCCTCAGCCGATCCTCTCTGCCTCACCAAACTTTCTGGCTTCCCTAAACAGAACAACAGTTAGAAGAGACCTTGGAGACCTTCTAGTCCAACCCCCTGATCAAGCCAGAGACATTCTGGACAAATCTCCTCAAAAACCTCCAGAGATGGAGCACCCAAGCCGTCCCACTGATAGTTCTAACTGTCAGACACAGAATGGAATCCTGTCCTCTTTGCACATGCCAGATTTAAACATTAAATTTGCCTGATCCTTTCTCTGGGACTCCTCCCGCATGTACGAATGGTGCCTGACTGGGAAAAGACAGATTCTACACACCCACTTGAGGGATGCTCCACCACTAGCCCGATCTTCTCTCTGAGGACCGTCAGGCCCTGCAAAAGAAACCCCCAGCACTGAGGGGTCTTGTGGGTGTGCAAAACACCTAGCCGTAGCTCTGCCAAAGTGTGCGAGTGAGAAGTCCACTTTGCTCCAAAGTTTTTGCAAAGCTCCCAGCCCTCAGGCTTTTCTCTCTCCTGCAAAACGGCTCCGTTTTATCCTCCTCAGGCACGGCTGCTGAAACAGGAAGCCAGTTCGTTGTGCGGCCCCACACTGCTGTCTCCTCGTGCAAGCAAGCCCCAGGCCTTCCTCCCCGCAGCAGGTGGGCCGGCCAGGGATCACCTTGAGGAGGTCTTCCTGAGGGTGAGAGGTTTTTCCCCAGAGCAAAACAAAACCGGGTAACTGTTGTGGGGCAGTGCGCAGAATGCCTGTTTACTCGCCTGGAGACAGTGAGACTAGAGAACCGAAATGCAGAGAGCTTTTGACTGTGTACGTACACCAACAAGTCCACACCCACAGACACAGTGCTTCCAGCTTTCAATTAAGCAACCTGGGCACTTTTTGACGTGCCCAGTGAGATTAAAATCAATAGATTACTTCTCTCCCTTTCTCTGCACTGTATTTATACAGTCCGTGATTGTGTGCGCACCTTCTTGCTTGCTCATACCTGTGCAAAGCCCCCTCCCCGATCAAAGGCGCCTCTATGACCTACTTTACACTAAGCCCTAACCTGAGGTTCACAGACCACAAGGTTGGTGTTGTGCACTTCCTATCCAGCCTAAGTAAAAGCGAGCATAATAAGGTGTGAACCCATGTCACCCATGTATTGACCTGATACGAATCTTTCACGTAATTCGGCAAGCTGATAGGAATGCCACTCAGGAAAAGAGCAACTACCGGTATTAGGTTCCATCGCCCAAAGAATGACGTCCGGACTCTCACTTCTGGCTCATCCTTCTTCAAAGGGGAGCTGATCAGGCTCCTGAGCCCTCCTATAACCACTGGACCTCGCCCGGCCAGTTTCCCATTCGGGAGACCATCCTGAATCCGGGTCTTGCCTTTAAGAGACAGGGGGAAACAGGCAGTTCCCAATTCAGTGCTGGCATTTGGGACACAAAGTATGAAAAAAGGAACAGAATACTAGGATCTGGGCATTTCACCGTGAGAGCCCCTGCAGCCCAGCCTGGCAGGGATGAGTGGAACTCATGTCTCCAAAGCTTTGGAAGACACCACTGTCTGGTTCTGGACTTTGGCTCTTTCGCATGCCCCCTCTGGCCCAGTCACGTGGCCGTAAAGGGGAGATGTCTGTGGACATCTCATGACTTCTAAGGGGAAGAAAGGGCAGCAGAAAAAAACCCCAGAGGACCACCAAAAGCTCTCAGCTCAGCCGAAGGGCTGAAGAGAAAGGGGGGTTTGTAAGCAGCAGCAGCAGAGGAGAAACCAGAATAACAGAGCGAGAGACCTGGTAGGGACCCTGGAGGGCTTCTAGCCCACCCCCCTGCTGAAGCAGGAAACCCTAGACCATTTCAGACAAAGGTCTGGCCAATCGAAAACCGTCCTTGCAAAAATAAAAACCACACAAGCTTTGCAAACCAACCGGAGAGACGCTGCACGGAGCCGAGACTGCATGCCGCTGCGTAACGTGCTTCCAGGTGCCCGAGTCTCTTGCCCCCATGGGGCCCCCAGCTCTGGGTCTATCTGTCTGACCAGCCTGCCAATGACTCAGCACCACGCTTCCTCCCAGACGCAACGACAACGTCCTCCTGCCCCGCGGGCCAGGGGTCCCTGGGAAACCGAGGCAGAGGGGTGGGAGTGCCCTCCAGCCCGATCCCTCTACGGCTTTTGGCTTCTCCAGGACTTGCGGCGCCACCCTAGCCGTCCCTGCCTCCCAGAGAGGGGCCATCTTTGAATGGGCTTTTCCAAAGACGCAAACTGAAGAGAAGAGCAACTAGGAGGATTAAAGGCCCGGAGAGTGAAACATATGAAGAGCGGTTGCGGGAACTGGGGAAAGAAACGCTGGGGAGGGGGACAGGATAGCAGCAGTCAAATATTTGAAGGGCTACCATAAAGACGAGGGGGCCAAGTTATTGTCCAAAGCACCCGAAGGCAGGACAAGAAACAATGGTTGGAAACTAATCAAGGAGAAAAGCAACCTGGAACTAAGGAGAAACTTCCGAATAGTGAGAACAATTAACCGGTGGAACAGCTTTCCCTCCATAAGGTGGGGGTGCTTCATCCCTGGAGGTTTTTAAGAAGAGACTGGACAGCCACCTGTCTGAAATAATGTAAGACCTCCTACCTGAGCAGTGGGGTTGGACTAGAAGACCTCCAAGGTCCCTTCCAGCTCCATTCTGATTGAAATCAGGCACACACGCCTGGCTGGGCCCCATTGCTAGAGAGAATCGGCCTGGCCCCAGATTCTTGCAAAAGTCTCGCTGGCCTTCCCACGCAATGAACACGCCCTCCCCCCAAGAAATGGGAGGCAGAGCCGGGCCCGTGAGACGGCTCTGGCAACCCAAAGTTACATAAGCCAGCTCCTGCGTCACAGAGCTGAGGATCTCTGTGGAGCCCGGCGGGCGGGCTGTCTCAGGGGCAAGGACCAAAGCATCCGCCTTTGCAGAGCCCACCAAGAGCATGACGCTTTGGGAAAGGCGCTCTGAGCCTCCAGCCCGGTGCAGGCAGGGAGAAATCGGACGCACGTTTCTAGCAGCACACCAAAAATAGAAGGTTCCACCACCCCCCCCCCCCGCTCTTGTTTTTGTGCTTTGAAATACACAATGGCTTTTAACTTGCACTATGGAAGGAAGGCCCCTCCCAAACTTCCCCTTGTTATGAAAGGCAGCTGGGCCCAGTGGGAAGGGGAGTTGCCGTGTCAGCAGGTATGCCATGCGTGGGAAGAAAATCCACACAAACACACTCACATTTAATTCACACCGGGCACCCTCAAATGCCCAGAAAGGCTGCCCGGAGCAGAAAGGGCAATGGGTGAGCTTTGCAAGGGAGCAATCTGAACGCAGCCCTTGGGTCTCCGGCTTGAGCAGGGGGTTGGATTAGAAGACCCCCACGATCCAACTCTGATATTTATCTGTCCTACAGCTGGGCCTTCTTCAACAGAGCCCCCCTCTCCATCCTTTCTGGGGGGGGGAATTAGGAAAAAGCGGAGCAGAAAGAGAGGAGAAGCCAGGTCTGCAGGGCCAAACTGAAGCCAAATTAGAGAGATTAAGGAAGGGAACAACCGATCCATCGTGTCTTTGTTGAATCCGGATTTGTCTCAGAAGGGCTTCCGTTGGAGCAGGGAGCCAATGCTGCACAGCAGCTCCACTACTGCATGCGAAGCGAGCATGCAACCCAGACCCAGCACGTCAAGCCCCACCGCCACCGAACGTACCCCTAGCGCAATGTTCTGATAAGCTTCTGAGAAACAGCAGCCTTTGCCCTGCAGCAATCTGGTCAAGCGAAGAAGCCAGGATGGTGCGTCTCTTTCAGATCTCAGTTTAATCCAGGGGGAGTCTAACTTTGGCCACTTTCAGACTTGTGGACGGGATATTCTGGGAATTGAAGTCCACAAGTCTGAAAGGTTGGACACCCCTGCTTTAACTCAAAGGTTTGCAAAAAAAAAAAAAAACATATATAGCAACAGCTACAAGTCTACAGAAAGATATTTGCAAACAAGGAGAGAGCACCATGGGCTTTGTGGTTGGTCCCAACAACTTAAAAGTCTTTGGCATCCAAAAAGTATTTCAGCCTCTTTGACAGCCTGTGAGTTTTGGCCCCATCCTGACCAACACACACACACACACACACACACACACACACACACACACACACACACACACACAGACACACACAATTTTCTAAGTCCCAAGCAAGTTCCTTTTATTTCACATTTATCCCTTCCATTCCTACAGCCCCCCCCCAACTCAACGCAGCAACTCTGCGGCTCATCGTTCTAAACCTTAAAACGATCAAAAGAAATAATAAAATAGTAAAACCTCACGCAATTTCGGATTCCCCCTGCGCCCTCTCCCCCCCCCCGCCTAAGGGAGCCCGGGCCTCGTTCTCCCAGGTTGGAGCGTCCAGATGTGGGGCAGCTGTTTGGAGCCAGCCTGCTCCCCCCACCCCCCCAGTCTTCCTCGGGCAGGCGGAGGCCCCGCTTTCCCGGACGGAGCCCCGCCTCAATTCGGGCTGCTCCGATCCCCACAGTGCCGCCCGGGGGGCGATCGGAGGGGGCTCCCGCCGCCCCGAGACCTTCCGCGGACAGGCAGCCGCCTTCGTCGCTCCCGAGGCTCCCCCCGCAGGTGCCTCCGCGCAGGAGCCCCTTCCCGGCCAGGACAGGGGGGGGCGACGGGGCTCCCACCCAGGGATGGCGACCCCCCCAAAGAGATGCCTGCGCTCCTCTGCCCCCTTCCCGCGGCCCCTCCCTGCCTCCCCCTCCCGGGCGAGCGCGGGCACTCTGCACATGCTCCACCAGCCCCGCGCCCCGGCAGCGGAAGCCAGAGCCGCCGCCGAGCCCGCCGCCTCACCTGCGCGAGAAGCGGCGCCCCTCGGCCGCCCGGCCCATGCCGCCCGGCCCCGGAGCGCCGCGCCGTCGGAGCCGCCAGCAGCCGGTAGGAGCGGGCGAGCGGGCGGGCGGGGCGCCTCGACGCCGACCCGGCCCGACGCCTCCCTGGCCGGCGAGGGGCGGAGGCGGAGGCGGCGCCGGGCGGAGGGGGCTGCCGCGGCGGCTGGAAGGAGCGGACGGGCGAGGGAGGCCGGCGGGCCGGGCCGGGCCGGCAGTGCGGCGCCCGCGGGCGCTTTCGCTTCCTCCAGATGTGTGGCCGGGGGTGGCGGGAGGGCAGGCGGGGGGGCAGGTGCGCCTCGCCCACAGCCCGCGCCGCAGCTGGAGGAGCCGGGCTGGGCGCGCGTGGGAGCCCGTCGGGGAAAGACGGGCCCGGGGCGGGGGAGCCCAGCCGGGGCGGGAGCGGGGCAGGCAGGGTCACAGCCAGGAGGACCCGGCTGGGGGGCGGCATGGGGGGCTCTCTTCGTTAGAAGCCCCCGTCCCATTCGAGGGCGCGGACGGCGGCAACTTTTCATAGTTGTGGACCTCAGCTCCCAGAATTCCCCAGCTGCTACCTTGGCAACTTTGAGACTTGTGTACCTCCCAGAATTGCTGGCTGGGGAATTCTGGCAGGTGAAGTCCAGGGCTACAGACCCTACAGCACTCAGTTGCAAAGGCCGAGATCTTCCCTTGACATCACCCACTGAAGCCACCAAGGACACGGCCAACTTCGTTTTTGCCATTGGTCCAAGCAGTCAGAAAGTCTTTTTTTTAAAAAGGGGGAGGGCTGCAGAGCCTTTGGTCTTCCAAAGCTGTTTGCCTTTATTTTATTTTAATGGCGCCAGGATGAGAAATAAGGGCTCCGTCCTTAAGGCAGGAGGAGAAGACACTTTTTTGGGGGGGGTCTTCTTGCTAACTTGGGGGCCAGATTGCTGGGCAGGTTAAACAGAGAGGGATCGAGATTCTGGAATGGCCCAATTATTCACAAAATTCAGAGAAGTACTCTCAAAAACTCCGGCCAAGCTGTGTATTTGACCATTGCAGTTTGGTTTAAGAAAAACTGGTTCTGATTGTGTCATGCAACACAGCCCCCACCCTGAAAACCAGCTGTTTGTCTTGTTTTGTTTCCTCTGGCCTTTAAGTGTACAGTGTCTTTTAAGCCGAACTTTCTGAACTTTTAGGCCTGTTTTAAGCATGGGAGGTTGACAATGCTTGGCGAGGCACACTTTGCCGTTTGATAAGCACGCTTTGAAGGATTTGTGTACGCCTTTAAAAAAAAAAAGTATTGCAAAACAACTCTGAAGGCCCTTTGCCTCTTTGCTCTAAAAAGTGGCCCTGCAAATGAATGCCATGTGGCTCTAGCGCCATCTAGTGGCCAGAGCGATAACTACCTTGAGCCCATCAAAGGGATATATTCTATATCGGGTCTCCTCCTGGCTGAGGAACTCTGGGAGTTGAAGTCCACAAGCCATAAAGTTGCCACGGTTGGAGGAGCCTATTGTATATTGCCCTGCCTGGAGACTTAGTATAATCCTGGTGTGGCCACGTTCACACATTCAGACTCGGTTCTGTATTTGGGGATCTCACATTTCAGACCCAGATTAGCTGCTTGGAAGCACCGCAATAGAGTAATAATTACCATAGACGGATATATTGCCAATATACATAAGAAGTGGTACAGGCAGCCCTCAACTGTGGCAAGAGAAGTCGTAAAAGGGGGCAAAGCTCACTTAGCAAATGTTTCACTTATCGTTGCGACTCGATTGTGGTCGTAACTCGAGGACTGACTCCCTGTATTGCAAAAGCAAAAAGGAGTTTTATTGCTTCCTTGCTGGCTGGGAAGTCTGGCAGTTCATTAACGCGGATTGCAACCAACTTTACTCTAAATCCGGCTTAAGCGGGGCTGGCTCACCCCCCCCCAATCCAGCCCCCCCCGGAGTTCCGCAGACGGGAGCCCCTCCTGAGGTTTCCCCGGGGGTCATCCGAGGAAAGGCGGCGGGGGCTCGCCAGGGCTGCCCGGAAGGAAGCGGAAGGCCGGGGTCGGCCAGAGGCGAAGCCGGCCCAACCTCCACCTTCCTGCCGCTGGAAGAGCCGGAGGAGGAGCGCGGGAGCAGCGCAGGAGGAGAGGGAGGCGCCGCCCGGTCATGGCAGCGCGCAGCGCTCCCGCGGACAAAGGCAGCCTCCGGGCCGGGAGCTGAAGCCGCCGGGGGAGTCCCCGACGAGGCGGGCAGGTGAGTGCCAACCTCCCCCGCCTGGCCCAGGCGCTGCGAGCCGAGCAGAGGGCCGGGGGCGCCCGCCGGAGGAGGGTCTGCTCGGCGCTCCTGGCAAAATAAGGGGGGGGCAGCAGGGATAGAAGCCCATCAAGCGCCCCGCCCAAATCTCCAAGCCCAGCGAGCGTTGTTGGTGGGTGGGAGCTGCGGGGAGAGCCCCCTCGGGAGAGCCAGGCTTGGGGTGGGGGGCTTTCTGCAGGAAAGCCGCGTCTGGCTTCTTTCTGGGGGGCTCCCAGACTAGAGCTGCGCCAGTTTCACGCCAGGCGGGGCTTAGATGGGAAGGGGCTCCCCTTCTGCCCACCCCCAGCCCAGGAACCTCCAGTCCGCGGGGCGGCTGGTTCTCCAAGGCCCGGCCCCTGGCCGCTGTCTCCTTCAAGACCCCCTTTGCTCTCCCAATTGATAAACCATCCCTGCGATGATTTTGTGGAGAGCCCCTGGGGTCGAGCGATGCCAGTTTATAGACAAATGCCACGTGTGTGTATAAATAGATTCTCTCTCCTCCCCCCCCTTCCATGAGCTGCCTTTGGTTCTCTTCCTCCCATTTCCAGCAAGCGGGCCAAAATCAGAACAGGGCTGGTTTTGAGGGCTGCCCCCATAGCTTGTCTGTGGGACACACGTTCGTGTCTCTTGGGCTTCAGAGGCGGGTGCAAGGCTGGCCTTGTGTGTTTTCTGCCCTGCGGTTGGTTGCCTCGGTGCCAAGCCAGGCTGGCATGTGTTGGTCTGCAACTGTCAACAAGGTTGCTGCTTCCGAACAATTAAGTCGACATTCAAACTCTTGCCCCGACTTTGCCTCTGCAGCCGTTACTTTGGAAGAGGATAAATGTGGGTGGCAAGCAGGAGAATTACTCAGTCCCGGGTGGACAGGAATGGCCCGGAGGGGGGAACTGGCTGACCAGCGCTCTGCTTTGCTCCCTTGTGAGGTTTGGTGGAATCACCGCCAGCCACATTTTCCCCTCCTAGTCATGAGGCTGTCACTGCCCTTCGATGTCCCCGGGGCCCCTGAATTTATTTATTTCCCCTTATTACTTTTAAGTAACTCAAAGCAGTGAAAATACTGCCTGTAGTTGTCCTTCCTCTTCTTCTTATCCCATAACCCTGTTAGATGCTGAGACGGATTGGCCCAAAGTCCCGCAGCTGGCTTTCATGCCTAAGGTGGAACTAGAATTCACAGTCTCCCAGTGATTCCTCCAAAGTCACCCAGATGATATCTGGACTTCAACTCCCATAATTCTGGACATTGAAGTCCAGACACCTTAACTGACCGAGGTGGAGAAACATGCTATGGAGGCAGCCATTTGGGGGCTGCAAGAACCCAAAGGGCCCCTTTCCCATCTGGTGTCGATGGGGGCTGCTGGGACCCACCCCCCTTTCTTGCTTTCCCTTCCCAGGGGTGCCCACCATGAAGCTGAATGAGAGGAGCCTCTCTTTCTACGCCACCTGTGCCTCTCCGGCTGACAACGCCGGCTTCCTGCACAAGAAGGGCGAGCGCAACACAGCCTACCACCGGCGCTGGTTCGTGCTGAGGGGGAACATGCTCTTCTACTTCGAGGACCGGGAGAGCCGGGAGCCGGTGGGCGTCATCATTCTGGAGGGCTGCATGGTGGAGCTGTGCGAGGCCACCGAGGAGTTTGCCTTCGCCATCAAATTCAACTGCCCCAAGTCCCGCACCTATGTGCTGGCGGCCGAGAGCCAGGCCGCCATGGAGCTCTGGATCAAGGCGCTCTCCAAGGCCAGCTTTGGCTACCTGCGCCTGGTGGTGAGGGAGCTGGAGAAGCAGCTGGAGGAGATGCAGAAGGCCCTCCCGGGCGCCCAGCCGGGGCTGAGACGGCAGCTGCTTTATCGGAAAAACAAAACGGCTCCCAATTTGGAACTGGCTGTTCTGCTGCAGGAGAAACCGCCCCTGCCAGTTTGTATCCCCGGGAAAGAGAACGGCTGCGCCTTGTGGAATAACTCGGAAGCCTCGGCCAGCTTGTCTCCTGCCTGCAGAGAGACAAACTCCTCTGGCGGGGCCAAGGGCTACGATGGGGGGCTCAAGCCACCCCCGTTGCCCCCTCGGAGACGGTCTGTGCCGAGCGGGACCAGCAGCCCGAACTCAGACAGCCCCGCGTCTCCAAGTGCGGTGTGTTTTTCCCGACTGCATGACTGGTGTGGTCAGGAGATTGCTGAGTTGCAGAAGGCTTGGCTGGAGGGTCAGAAGGATAAGGACAGCAGCCTTTGAACCCCCCCCCGGGGTGGAGAGGCACCTCCTGGAAAAACTGAACTGGCTGAAAGGCAGCCACACTTGGAAAGCCACCAGCGCTGTCTTCTTTGGCAGAGGCAGCTGCTGGGAACTTTGTCTTCAATCTGCCGATAGCACCCTTCCGTGATTCATGGAAAAGTCGTGGCCGGTGCCAGCTCACGTCCTCCCTCCCCCCCCCCCGCCTCCAGATACCCCCCCCTCCTCAGTAGGCAACGCTTCCTAGTTCCTGGAGATTTCTACTGTTAAGGGATCACGGTGAGATGTTGATGGAAATCAGACAAGGTTTTCCTCTGGACGACACTCGCAGCCCCCGCAGGCAAACTAACGGAAGTGAGCCGGGAGCCTCTTTCGATCCCTGGACATGCAGAGGGTCATTTCAGGGAGAAGGTCATCTGCAGAAGAACTGGAGGACCATGGAAATGGTTGGGCTTGGCTGGACGACTCCTCCAGGAGGACAGGAGAACGTGTGATCCAATTCAGCTAAAGGAGGAGGATATCTCCACAAAAGAAATTGTGGGTGTGTAGTGTGTAGTTCAAGAATGGGGACAAGATCAGGGGAGACCGCAAAACTGCTGCTCAGTCCCGAAGGCCTTTGGGTGGTCGCCATCCTGTAACCTAAACTCCCTCACAGGGTTGTTGGGAGGCTGGGAATCGGGGTGAGGTCCATGGATGCCACCTTGGTCTTCTTGAAGGACAGGCGGGGTCTATTCTTGCAGTCAAGAAACAGAGGAAGTGGGGAAAAAACAGGCTTCCTTTTAGCCTGCTTCTTCCAAACCCGTTGTAAGCATTTCCTTACCTGGAACAGGAATCTCTTCAGCCACAACCTCATGGTTAACAATGGAGAGAGAGAAAAGCTGTTTTCCCTGGAAAATTTGCTTTATTCATTCTGCAGGAGAGGAGTGGATAAAAGCAGCTGTTAACTAGGTGGCCCAAACCTTGAACGCAATAAACCGAGACATCAAGCCAAGTTGTTATAGAATGTCTGTATTTTCCTTTTTTAGCGGCTGTTTACAGAACGTAATAGGCCTTTTTCAGTATTTAACAAACTTCAGTCAATCTCGTAGAAATTGTTTCAAAGTACAGTACAGGAGCCTAGAAAAAAGTGGGGCCGACGCATCTCGCCAGCTTCAAATGCAGCTGGTCGCTTTCCAGGGTGGAGAACCAACACTTAAGTGCTTAGTTTTTTAAAACAAAAAAATCCTGTTCCACTAAAAGTAATCTTGAGCCTTTGGTGAAGAAGAATTCATGGACCCAACTCCACATTTCATTTGGATAGATAGAAGCTGAGTTTGTTCAGGGAGTGGGGGGGGGGTTCTAAGGTAAGTGAGACGTCCAGGTTTCCTTAGGTGAACTGGATGAAATAAGGAACATTAAACATATA
The DNA here is from genome assembly GCA_034064705.1 of Bothrops alternatus. Lineage (NCBI taxonomy): Eukaryota > Metazoa > Chordata > Lepidosauria > Squamata > Viperidae > Bothrops > Bothrops alternatus. The sequence goes on along the minus strand of JARGCV010000504.1, from coordinate 1,075,443 downwards.
AAATACTTTCAATTCTGATAAAAATGCTCATAATGGGAGGGCAAAACACATTTTGGGGTGTGTGAGGGAGGTGAGCAGCTTCTCTTTCCCTGTTTGTAAATTAGGTTTAAAAAGGTTTCATCCCATCTGGGGGAATAAATCAACAGCAGGCTGAAAAGCTTGCGGAGATCACTCAACTTAGTTAAAAGCCGGAGAAGACCTGGCAGCCGTGGGGGGGGGGTGTCTCTTCAAATTATGAACACGTCTGGTGGGAAACTAGAGTTCTGGTACAGTCCCATCAGCTCTCATTCTAGTTTTGAGATAAAGTCAAATGGGTGGGAAGGAATTATAAATAATCTGGGAACAGCTTCCTACCAAACTGGCTATTTGCATCCTTCAGATCCTTCCTTCCTCCTAGCGTGGAAGATGGATCCAGGCAAGGCTGGAGGATAAGGAGCTGGGCCTGGATTTAACTTACACCTTTTCTCCAAGCTTTGTCTAACATTGGTGGGGGAATTGCACAGGATGCTATTATTATTTATTAAATTTATTTGCCACTACTCTAGGGGGCAAACATTTTATAGCCAGCATTTTCTATTCTGGTTTAGTGCTCCCTGTGGCAAATGTGTCAACATACCTGCTTTCCTCCAAAGCTGAAATGTTGAGCTAAGGGACCATGTTTATGCTTTCACAAAAGGGTGTCGTAATTCTCTTTAAAGTCTTCCCTGGCATAACAGACGGTTTGATTTAGCAAGTGCACCTTTTTGAAACAAAAGATGCTTTCCCCCCTTTCAGTGGGAAAGAAAAACCCTTTTCTGGATGCCCTTTTGTAAAGGAGAGAAAGTCATTCTCTGGAATAGGGGTACATCTTGTTCAACAAGGCTCTTGAAAACCTATTTCCATACAACAGCATGCAACACCTCTCTTTTTTTTTTCCTGTGTTGCCCCAAAAAGAAAGAAAGAAAGAAAAATAAAATGAAGGGAACATACCACTCGGGCTAAATAGCAGACTCAGGATGGCACCGCGGGTTCCAAATTTAGAGTCTTCGTGGACTATAAGACAAAGTTTCTTGACAGGTCATGACGTGGCGTCTTACAGACAAACGCAGAGTCTGCCAATCAAGTTTCGTAACATTTTGGTCAGTCTCATAGTGCTTCTTGATGGCTTGGATCAAGGAGCCAAGGTTCATATTTTTTAAAATTTAATTTTTTTTCTTTAATCTCATCCAGTGGCAAACTACAAGACTTTCAGTGGGCATTTAATGATACAACTGATACAGTTTATAGCTATCTTTTAATATCAAAGCAGCTTGAGCTGTTAATAAATTCCAAAGTTTCCTTTTATTAAAATATCTAAAAGAGGTCTATAAATATTATTTTAATATTTTTTTTCCCTTCTAAAAGTGTTCTCAGTTTGTTCCTGTGTGTCTGTTTTCACATTTAAAACCCCCAAAGTCAGTTTTAGGTTACCTTCAGCAGCTAAGAAAGAGCAACAATCTCTCGGGTCCGACAAAATGCAGCTGATTTTTTTTGTCTCTTCCTTAGACTTGATGAAATTAATAAAATATGTGTGTGTATGTTCATATATATATATATATTTATAGATCTATTTTTTTTCTATACACTCTGCTAGGACTCCCTGCTTTGTCCACACGTTCTGTGGAGTTTAGAACCCGGACAACATAATTTAGGTGTTCGGTTATGATTATTTTCTTTTTTTTCCATTTAGCCCTTCAAAATTCCCACTCCAGAGTCTCCTCGCGATTGGCGGCTCTTTCTAGCCGGTGAATTATGCTGTTGAGATTAGCCATTTTCTCGTTCCGCCGCTGGATGTTCGTAGTCAGTTTTGCGCTGGGCGGTGCGGTGCCCATATCTGCAGCCGGACTGGCACTCTGTCCTTTGGTGGCCGCAGTGCTCACCGGCAAGGGGGAGATGGGAGCCGAGGAGGATGGGATGGGGGAGACGGACATCAGGAGTCCCGGCGAGGAGGAGGCGGACGGAGAGGTCAGAGAAACTTCTAGGCTGCAACGGGAGGATTCGGAAGTGGATTTATAGCTAACGGGGTCCGAGGGGGACCTCTCGTGGCTGTCGGCCTCCCCGGGGTTATGGAAACTGGAATAATCGTGGCTCCCAGGCAGGTGTGCCTTGCTACGTAAGGTGCTGGCCCAGGTGAGGTTGGGAGCTTCATGTGGGCTCACACGGCTGGGGTCTTTGGGGTCTTCCCCAGGGCTGGATCTGGATAAGGGCGCTACCTCGCCTTCCGGACTACAGGAGTCTCTGCTGCTGACCCGGTCGTCTTTGTCGCCAGCATCCAGCTGCTCCTCCTTGATTTCAACCAGCGCTTTGACTTCTCCTTGGCACTCAGCATTTCTGAAGGTGGGTTTGTGGTCCTCCCCTTCCGAGTCAGGGCTCTGGGGCTGGGCCACCTTGGGCAAAGAGCCAGCAGGGGCCATGCTCTGCTCTGCGTCTGTGTCGTCCTGACTTCCTTCCACCAGCATCTCTCGGCGCATCCTAGACCTGCCAAAGAAAAAGGCCATGGGGTTCTTGCATCCACAGGAGATCCCAAAACATCGGCAAGAAAGATAAACACTAGGCCAATGTAGTTCAGGAGGTTAAGTTGCCTCAACTCCTGGAGTGGATTTGCACAACACAACTGAGCCCTCCGGGGAAAGACCAGTGGACTGTTTTCTTTTAACATGGCTCAAGCTTGGTTGCTTCTTTGTGGTTTAGCGTGTTTTGCCGGGTTGCCCATGATTCTGCATTTGCAGCCAGAAAAATGATTTAATTTTACTAGGCGTAAGTATGTTACGCAAACAAAGCCATTATATGGATATAGAAAAAAAAACATTTTTTTTCTGAAAGTTACAGGTTTTTATCAAGAGCAGAAAAATCTGAGGGTGAGGCCAAAATTGCAATTGTGAAAGCAATACTCTAGGAGCCTAGGAGATTTTGTGGTTTCCTTCACATCCAACCAGTATGTAGTGCTGGGTGTGAACTATCTGTCTGTCGTGAACTATATAACCCAAAGGAAAGTCTGCTGCAAAGCTTAAAGAGCCAGGAAGGTGTGGTGGAAGGTAGTCTGGATTCCCAGGAGAGAGGGGTTGCTTTCCAGAGGGCAAAGAAGCAGCCAAGCATGAAGAATTGACAAGAGTTACAATGGCTCCTCTCTAGCCGTTCCCAGAGTATATTTATAGTTCTGCAAATAGTTGCTTTAGTCTGGCAAGATTCTGTCTAAAGGTGAAGAAGGATAAAGGAAACTTAAGTAATTCCGTGTGCCATTCTTGGTTCTTGGGGTCTGACACAAGAGGTGGGACAAAGCTTTTTACCTGTAATTGTGGAACCAATTAATCACCGTGTTGGTCTTGAGGTTGAGCTGGAAGGAGAGCAGCTCGATGGTCTGCTGGGAGGGGTAGGGTTCCAGCTGATAGGCCCTCTTCAGGGTCTCCTTCTCCTCTGGAGCCAAGACCACCCTTGGCTTCTTGATCTGCAGGAGGCTGAGGTCTTGCAGCTGAAGGCTGGGACTGGGGCACTCGGAACGAGGGTTGGGAGACTCGCTGTCCGAGCCAGCACTGATCAGCCCGTAACGACGCTTCAGATACGCTACAGGTGGGAGAAAATCAGAGGAAGCCATGCATTTTGGGGGAGGTCACATCTTCACTTTTATAGATCCCAATCCGTCTGAATTTTGATCACATGACCACACAGAGGCTGCAGTTGTTTTAAGTGCAAAACCCAGTCATAGTTCACTTTTTTCAGTGCCGCTGTCACATTGAACGGTCACTAAATGAACTTGTAAGTCAAGGACTACTACTTGTAATCAGTAGCTGCTCATGGAAAGATAAAATCTACTTCATCAAAGGGAGGGAGGGAGAAAGAATACACCACGGCCTCCTCTGCTGGCAAGCAGCTGAGTGCCAGAAGTTATAGGAAATTAATCATGGCAGGATGTCAGCTCACTTGTAGACCAGTCATCACAAAATAATCACAAGGCCAGTCACTGACAGACATCCCACATAAGCAGCATTCCTTTTTGGCAAGCAAGAAACCCAAGGAACTTATTGACGCAACCTTGCCCTCTTGACCCTTCCCTTAAACAACTTAAAGGGGATCAACTAAGATTTGTAGGTGGGTGTAGCTCCACCACCTCAGGTAGTATCTCCAGAGGAGACGTGACCCACACCCAACGCATCTCTCTTTCCCGCTGCATGCCAGGAATGTGAGAAATGAGGGCGCCTCACCTTTCTTCTCCAACTTTTTCATGTCCCGGAGCTTGTCGACATTGTGGGGGTCATTCAGCCAGAGTTGCATGCGGACAAATGGCTCCCTTCCCTTAAGACTCAGCTTATGCCAAGGTTTGGGCCTTGACAGAAGATCCGAGACTGACCCCTGCGTCAGGCCCAGGATGCTCTCTCCAAAAAGGCGCTGACCTAACCAAGGAGAGAAATTGGAAACTGAGATTGCAGCTTATGTGCGAAGATAAATTCGTTATTTTAATCAGGGAAGACATTCAAGCCCTTTAAAAGTTGGGGGTAAATTTCGTTTCTTTTTATACACAGTCTGGTGTCAGGCTTTTTCATCTGGGGAGTACCGGAAAATGCCTTCTCACTCTTCCAAAGGATTGGGGAGAAGCAGACTGAGTTTGTTCTGCAGGAGTTAAAATTTTACTCGGGGCTAATTCCAACTGATAAGGAGAAGAATTCTACAATCAACACCCAGCCACAATGGTGAGGATCTCAATTGAAACCTCCAATTATTACCTGTTTCTCTGGAACGATAGAGCCTTCTCAGTCCCTGACCTAATTCCCATCATAATCCCTCTGGGAACATACTACAGAAATACAAATACGATTAGCAGTGTCCCTGGAATGGAGAAACCGCTCAAGAGCTTTTAGTACGTCCTCAGTGCTGGAGCCCAATGTGTATTCTGCCTGGCGCTTTTTAATTTAGTTATCTCCACCACACTAAATTGGCAGAGGAGAAGCTGCCATTAAGAGACTGCAAAATATGCATCACTCAAATTAAAACAAATGGCTATGAAGTCCCCGATCCCTAAAATTTCTGGATAGGATAATGTCTGATCAAATTCCTGATGGAAACATCTTCTTGGCCTCCATCATAGAACAAGGCAATTCTCTTGGACACCCCAAGACTACTGGGAACAGGACCACCTGTTGCTTCATACCAAGATTATTGTCGGTTAAGACCTCCTTGACTTTCTTAGTGATGCAGTAAGTGTCCAACTCGGGGGACATAGCCACGATTTCCTGAATTCCAACCGAGTTGTGATGGTTGGGGCACATTTTACCACTCAGCAAGGAGCCGGCTTTGCTTTCCGGCTGCTGGTTTTCTTTGCTGCTTTCCAGGGCAAGACTCAGGGGCTCCAGAGGACTTTTTTCTCGCTCAGAAGGACTGGCTGGCGGGGAAGGAGAAGATTGAGACTCTCCAGGGCTGGCTGTGAATGAAAAAAGAAAGGGAGGGAGGGAGGGAGGAGCTGATGAGATCAAATAAGAATGATTATTTTCCAGTAATAACTGGAGAATTGGTTCCTAGATTGGAGAAGACATCCACAGCCCTTATGAGGGCATTTTGGCAGCACCATAACTGATTTAAATAGCTAAAAGGTACTGCAGGAGAACAATAAATAGGGTGGCCAAAGGTTTGGGGGGTTGCGGCTGCCGAGGGCGGAGGTGCCTACCCTGAGGCAGGCTGGCCTGCTGGCTGATGTTTTGGCCCAGCTGGTCAGAGAGCCAAAGTTGCATCCGGATAAACGGTTCCCGTCCCTTCTGGGTGAGCTTGCTCCATGGTTTAGGCCTGGACAACATGTCACTCACGCTGCCTTGTGATAACCCCAGCACCTGAAGGAGAGGAGAGAATGTTGACCTCCCTTCTCAAGCCAGCTAACCTGGCTTCCTCACAACTGACGATTGAGCTACCTTCTCCCCAAAGATGCGTTGGCAGATCCCGTTCTTGGCCAACTTCTCCTTGACTTGCCGTGTGAGTTCCAAGGTGTCCACTTCCTTGTACATGTACATCTCGTACTGCTCTGGGGTCAAGGGGGGGACGGTGGGCTTGAGAGTCCTCGGCACATAAGAGGGGTAGTAAGACAAGCGCCCGGTTCCTGGGGCGTCCGAGCCCACCCCTTCTGACTTTACTTCTAACACCCGATGGGGTTCATCTTCTGAGGTGGGCAAGTCCTCCTCATTCAGACCAGAGTCCCCAGGTTCACCTCGTGGCCACACTCGACCGTTGGCCATGCTGGAGTAGCTGGATGAGGAAGAGAGGGAGGGTGACACCGAGGTGAGAGGCCGGCTGAGGAGGTTCCTGTCGGAGGCCCAGTGCTGGTCAAAATAGGAGCCAGCGTCCCCAATCTCAGACTTGACCTTGCGGATGATGTTCTGCACAAAGGCTGCAGGGGAGAGCACTGCCAGAGGGGTCTGGGTCACACGGCTGCTACTGCTGCCGCTGGTGTTGGGGCCCAGCCCACCCCCTTCTTCCTGCTTGATGTAGGCACGGACAATGTTCTGGCTGAAGGAGGGCAGAGGGGAGGGCTCGGCAGGGGAGGGCGTGGAGACGGGTTGGCCAGGGCTGCCGGATTCTATTTCAAGCAAGGCCTGTTGCTGAGCTTGCATCTCGCGGCGGGCCTGTTCTAGGATGTTCTTGATGGCGTCTTCTGAGTTGCTGGTGCTGACGCCGTTAGTGACCACCTGGGGCGTGGAGGTGCTCTTTGCCTCTCCTATGGATCAGGGCAAAAGAGAGAAGAACATGGGATGGAGTCCCACCAAGTCATCACAAACCAAAATCAACAGGAGCTACTTCATGGGACCTACTCTGTGTCTGTGATGTCTTAGGATGAGACATGCAACCCCTGGGGTCAAGCACAGCCATTTTTTTTCTCCAGACAATTCTGTTCCTTTGGATGGACTACTGTGACTCTTACAACCCAACTTCAGATTCTGTGGACGATCTTTTCAAATGGGCAGAATCCACAGTTTCTGAAGCAGTCCAGACCATTGACTTCATTCATCTAATAATGCAATTGACTTTTCCCCATCATTTCAGTCAATTGAAATCATTTGCGAATTGATGCTGATGACGTAGGGGCGTCAATTACGCAAATGAAGTAAAAAGCTGTCAATTACGTCAATTTGAATTTAAGAGAATTTTGACTGGAAGGGACATACTCCCCCCCCATGGCCTTTTTTTGAGGTGTTATGGCCCACCTCTGCTTGTACACAGAATTATTTTGTATTACTAACCCCAGGATAGGTTGCGGAATTCCTATATAAAAGGAACCAGCAGAGGGCAGCAGACGACACCTTAATTCCAACTGGCTCGAGGAAAGGAAGTTAGTTATGGCAATGCTTAGAATATTTAAAGACTGCCTCTTACTTCATCAAGAGAGAAGAAGTAAGAATTTATTTAAGGAAGAATTTAAAAATGCATCTGATTAAGGGCGCAAGACAACAGCCAAATTTAAGAAGAACTTAAAGCACCCAAGTCTCGTCTTCCTATCTGGGCAACGGCCCCTTAATTTTAAATTTCAGAGGGCAAAATGAACCCCAAAAGGCCTCCACCATCCCCATAGGCCCCTTACCTCCTTTCTGGGACTCAATCTCTTTCTTGGCCTGCTCTAAGATACTCTTGATGGCGTCATCTGAACCAGTTTCTGGAGTTCTAATCCTTGGTGTAATGCTTCCTGATCAAAGAGAGAGAATGGTGAAGACTATCGTCTGCCCTGGAACAGCTCTATTCACTTAAAGTCAAGGAATTACGGACATCAGGGATCCTCTTTTTTAAACGTGTGCATTTGGTGGGTCTCCAAAATCGAGCTGTATCCTACTTCAAGTCAATTAGTGGTAGCAGTATTATCTTAATTAAAACTCACTTAATTTGCAGAGGAGCCTCTTGTGTAACCATCTTTGAGCCTGGCTCAGTTCTAATCATATTATTGTTCTTGAGCCTGCAGAGGGCCAGGCCAGGCCACAAGGAGCTCACCCGCGAACATTTGCACGGAGGAGAGAAAAGCCGGGTCCCCCAAGGAGACCAAAACAGGCTGACGTATCTCAACTGGCTAGTCTTGGCTTAGGAGATCACGGAGAAGGTAGGAAGGCAGGGAGAACTTTGGTTTCAAAGGAGGAGGAAGAGGAATTGAACCTGTGCAAAGTGGTTCCTGCCCCCCCTCCAAGCAGCATCCATCACCTCCCACCCCAACGGGTTCCCCACCTGGACCACTCACCTCTCTGGCGCACCTGGATCGTTCTGAGCGCCAGGACGTTCTGCTCGTCGGAGAGGAACTGCTTCATCTTAATGAAGGGCTCTTTCCCTTTGACGGTCAGCTTGCGCCAAGGCTTGGGCCGGGCCAGGATCTCACTGACCGAGCCCTGTGAGAGGCCCAGGACGTAATGTCCAAAGACGCGTTGACCGATGTTGTGCTTCAGCAACTGCTCCTTCACCTGAAAAGCAATCTCTGCCGTGTCCAGTTGCTCCTCATCGGCTGAGCTGGGATTGCTGCCTTCCGACTGGTCAGTTGGGGGGCTCCCGTCGTTGGCCAGGCCGGGGTTCGTGGGCAGCACCAGCCCTTTGGCAGCATAGAAGGCAGAGAGGAAGCTGCCTGTGCTGCTGTTCTCGCTCTTGTAGCTTGGGGGGCCCATCTGTGGTGGGGAGAGGGGAGTTTCAGGCTCGGAGTTCACCAGCACCTGGCCCTGAAGATGCCAATGCACAGGTCCCCAGTACCTCCGGAGCCACTGTGGGGGCCAGCAGGGGCTGGAGGAGCGGAGGGGAGGTGGAGTCTTCCCTGGGGTTGTGCAGGAGCTGCTGGGGAGACGTGTAAGATTGCTCGGGGCCCATGGAGTCCTTCACCGATTCGTCTTCCGAGGGATCCTCCTCTAGAGACCAAAGAGAGGAACACACACACACCAACTATAGCTTCCCTGGACCATGCCAGAAGGGGATGATGGGATCTGGAGAGCACTTGTTTATGGGCAGCTAGGAACATTGGACACCCTGGGAAAGCCGGAGGAAGGAAGTGGTCCCCTCTCAGATGCCTACCCATGGTTTTTATAAGGAAGGTCCCATGGTTTATTGATTTAAGGCATTTTTACAGCTCTTTCAGCCAATCGGAGTGATTTATAGAAGGGGAATAAGTGGATAGAGTACTGGACAATCCCCCAGGAGTGATGGGAACTGAAATCCAATGCATATCTTGGGAAGTCTCCGAGGGTTCAGAGCAGTGTTTCTCAGTTTCGACAACCGAAGACGTGTGGACCTCAACTGGCTGGGGAATTCTGGGAGCTGAAATCCACCCATCTCCAGGTTACCAAACTTGAGAAACACTGCTCTAAAGCACCTGGAAAGGCCCCTGTCCCTGCCTTAAACCCTCCCCCCTGCAGTTTCCACAATTGTAATGTATTAAGCCATCTGTGCAAACCACGCGTGGCTGATTGGGGAATTCTGGGAATGGAGGTCCACCTGTTTGAGAGCTGCTGAGGTTGAAAAAACACTGTTCTAGTCCATCCCCTTAACAGACAAGGACTCTCTGTATTAACACATCTTTTCCCCCTTCAATCCATTTACCATCCTACCAGGGTTGGTGGTGAGGTTTGGTTTTTCCAAGAGATACTTCTGAGATCTGTAGAAGGAATCTTTTCCCAGAAAGAGTGCGTCGGAGGGCTTTGAGAGACTCTAAATACACAACAAAATAAGAGGGCTAAGGATTAGGATTCCTTCCTTCCTTTCATCCATTTTGGTTTTAAGTGGCAGCCTGATGTTCTGCCCTGGCCACCCAAGGTACCCATCAGCCAAAAATACCCTTATTCATAAGGCAAAGATCATCAACAAAAATAACTCCATGAAAGCGGCAACTTCTTCCAGTCAACCCTAAAAATCTGGCAATTAGTTCAGCTATCTGACCAGGCACCACTTTCCTGTTTCTGCATAATGGCTGTGCAGAATTTCCTGTTCTTCCCAGCTTGGAGTACCATCTGGTGGAGTAGCAGGGGGTAAATGCAAGAAATCAACAAAGGCTCCAAATTACCAACTCAAGAATTGGAAGACTGGTGGATCCAAAGAGTTTAAATTAAAAAGATCCACAGAAGGACAGGGATCTTTCCCAGCAAGGATCGGCAAAACCTCAGGAATTATTTAGTCTGTATCCACCGAAAATACTTCTGAAGTGAGCAGGTTGCAGGCAAAAGTCTTCCCAATTCTTAATGACGGGGTCTATCTGAGAAGAAGACTCTAGAAGTCCTAGTCCTAGTGATCTATCTTTCTTCCTTTCCTTTCCTTTCCTTTCCTTTCCTTTCCTTTCCTTTCCTTTCCTTTCCTTTCCTTTCCTTTCCTTTCCTTTCCTTTCCTTTCCTTTCTCTCTTTTCTTCCTTCCTTCTTCCTAGTGCGCGCTACAGAATAACCTGATCGAGGCTGCAGCTAAGGTGTGTGCACCTGTCGGGAAGGTTTCCAACTTACCTGGGACAAATTGCAGTCGGAGGAGGCCAGCTTCATTGCTTTCAAAATGCTACAGAAGGGGGGGAAATTAGGAGTTACAAAGAGCTGATGAGTCCAGGTGATGGGACATCCTTGCCTGGACCACCTTGGATTTCCACTCCCACAGACAGATCCCTGAATCCAGACAGATCTCCTCTCCTTCTCCTGGGAATAGAGCTGAGAAATGCCTGGCCATTTAGATCTAAGCTTTCTGAGGATGGACTGAGAATCTCGCAAGGTCAGCTAATAGCTCCTGCAGAGAGATGGACCTTTGAGAAAACCCAGAGTGAGGGGGAACCGTACCTTAGTTCTGTCTTGATCTCTTCGTAATCAGATTGAGCACGAAGTTTTTCTTCCAACTTCTAAAGAAAATACAAGTGCAAATAGAGAGACACGCAAATAGAAATGTTTAAAAATTCTTATTCAAAGGCAGAAATTTATGGTCTGAAACAAATCTTAACATGAAAAGAAAGGCACAGTTTTCTTCCACATATTCCAAAATATATTGAACTGCTTAGCATATCGTTAACTCAGCACAAATATTATTCAAATGTTGTGTGTGTGCGCTATAGACAATGACACCTATTCGCAACACCCTGCATTCATCTTTAACCAAGTTATTGGACAAAGTATATAATTCCTATTTTGGCCTGGATTAAAACAGATGGAAAATCCTTCCATCCCATTTTAATCCTTGGAAAATTAAAATTTTAATTTAAATCACCCCACACCCAATTCTTGGGGAAATAATGCTGCAAAAATGATACCCACTTCGATGGCCTCATTTTTGGCTGCCAATTGCCGTTCTAGGTCTGCAATTTGATTGGCCGAAGAATCTTCTATTTCTTGCATGGAGTTTTGCAAATGTTGAATTTCCTTGAGAAGTCGGAGAACTTCCCGATCCTTGGCGGCGAGCGCTGCCTCTAGCCGTGGACCCGGACACAAAGAATAGTTCACTTTATCCTGCAAAAAAAAAAGGCATCTCAAGGGAAAAATGTACTAATTCTGAGGATTTCTCTAGCTAGAAATAACAAGGACTACATCCCGGTTTGTATAGGTCAATTCCAGACAGGCTATATCACACATCCTTATGAAAGACACATATCTGCACACCAAAACAGATCAGTTGAAGGCCCTCACTCCTTGCTAAGCCCTCACTAGAGTCATCTCCAACTTCAGAGGAGGCTTCAGCAGAAGATTCTGCTCTCTCAACAAGCAGGAGACCAATCTGGAGGCCTCATGTCATCTGCTCCTCTTCTAAAGCTGAAGTAGTGCTGAAGGTAGACACGAGATTCTAGCAGCAAATAGGGGGTCTCAGCTTAAGACTTGGAAGCCAGCACCAAAACTAAATTGTTTCTCAACATTAGATTAGCCTGGTCTGCATCAAGCTGGTTGCAACCAGAATTCGTAGAGTGAGGAATCTGGAAATGGAAGATTTGTGCTTCTGGAAATTCCCGCGGGAGCCTGCTTTCCTCATTTGATTGATCAGGATCCCCTTCTGGTCCTCACCCCACTTGGTCCTTGGGGAGAACAGCAAGCCAAGTGAAGGGAGCTGTTTACAGAGGAAAGCTGTTCCCGCAGGCTCTCCACCTCCCTCTGGGCAGCCTCGGCTCTCTAGAAAAGAGAAGAATCAGAACCATCAGAACTTTGGGCTAAAACATCACACCAACTGTCCATTTCCCGAGTCTTTTAAGTCGTTTTCATTGGTAAAGCCCTATCCCCACAAACGCCTGTAGCTCACCTGGTTGGCCTTTTCAAGATTTGTCATTATCATGGCCACTTCATCTGTCCTACGGCAAGAAGACAAGAGTTAATGGTTGACTTTCAAAGCATCTACAAAGGCAACTAGGAGTAGATGCCATCATTTGTTTCTAAGGGGAAAAGAAGCATGAACCAAACAAAAGAGGTCCTCAGATTGTCATGGGAAAAGCCAACATCCAGAGATTCTGATCTGTCCTAGTTTAAGTTTCCAATAAATCTGGCTTCATGGTGACTTAAATGTCAGATAGTGGGGTGGTGGGAACTGCATGAACCTCAAAACGCCTGGGGCCTTTTTCTCCTTTCACCTTGAAAAAAGATGGAAACCAGCAGCCAAATGCTTGTCCATCCCAGTTCTCCTTCCATGCCTCCTCATTCAGCACATATGAGCTCCAGTCTTGATCAAAGTCAACGTTATTTCATGCCATGTGCCAGAAGGGTGCACATGACAGGATCAAAGTCCATCTGTTTTGGTAGGATATGATTAAGTGTTCTTAGCACCGTCACGTAGGACAGAAGAGACCATTGCGGATCATAGTCATGGCGGAACATCAGTGAGGATGCTGGAAATATTTGGAAGCAGGAAGGAAGAAACCGAGCACACACACACACACACACACACACACACACACACACACACACACACAACATTACGGACATTTCCCCCCCAGCTTCTACAATTTCTTAAGCCTCGCTATTTGTGAAGCCCTTTTCAAGTGTTCATCAGAACTTTCTCCTACTTAGGCACCAGGCAACCCTCACAACCTGACCGGGAGACATCAGTTGTAAGGACAAGCACATCTGACAGAACAGAACAAACAAACCAACTTACTTGGAAGCTGCCTCTTCATCATATTTACATCGCAAGTCAACCAGCTCCGTCTGGGTGGCTTTTAGTGCTGGCCAGCAACGGGGAGAACATAAAAACAGAGAGTAAGAAATGTTCTTCTAGTGGACCGTGCTCAAAGAATATTACTCAGGGCTAGTAAATATTTAGCCATAAACTGGATAATTAGGGGGAAATGGAGACATTTGTAGACCCATTGTCTCCACCAATTATCTCCAGGTCTTTCTCAACCCACTCGGAGGCTTAGAATTGAGTAGAAGTCCTGCCAATGTGGCTACGGATCCTGGCATTTGCCAGGCACCATCCTGGTTAGTGTTGCTCCCTTTTAGGATCGTGAATTGAGAGAGATTGTGAGCCTTATTCAAGTTAGTTGGGTTCAGTTAAGACCAACATTTCTGGATGAACTCAAAGGATATATTTCATTTATTAGGCAGCAGAGGTTTACATTTCCAGAACTTTTGAATATGAGCACTCTCTCTTTTCCAGGCAGGCTGACTCAACCAGTCTGAGTCAAATGCTAATTTAAGATAAGGGCTGGATATCATAAAAAAGGGAAGGATTTGAAAGACTGGAGGAAAGAGAGGTTGGCCATCACTCCAACGTCTGAGAGAAAACGCCAGACAACAAGAGAAGCAAAGAAAATTGGACTCAGCCCTTCGAGTGAAGACATGATCTTTCAACAGGTGCAAAAAAAGCAGTTTTTTTCCTTAAGAGCTAAATGGAGCAGAGAAAGTGCCATGCTGAGCTTTACAAAGGCATGAACCCACCAAGAATTAACATGGCTCAGGAGAAAGCCGTGGCAAATGCTCCAGCAACTTCAGCTGTGTTTCCATTGATCATTAAAAGTACCTGAATGCAGGACTTTGATCTTCTCTTCTGCTTCCCCCAGCCGGCTGGCCAAAGTGAACTGGGCTTCTTGAAGGCCCCTAAGACAAGAGATGTATCTCCTTGACTTGGTGAGGCACCCACCTCCAGCCTGAGGACAATCGAGGGAACCTCCCATTCTTCCCAATTTGTTTGCATAATTTGGCTGCTTTTGCAGAACATCTAGAGAACTTCCTCGATTTGAAAGAATTAAAAGGAGAGGCCTGTCTAGAGCTATACTTGAATTCTTTAAAAAGATAAGTTGGGTTTTGTTCACAAAGAAAACCTGTGAAAAGTACCCAACATTGACAGATTTTGATTCATAGATTTTTTTTTTTTAATGGTGTATGGTCGGGTCTCAATGCACAAAAGAGTCTCATGAATTTGTAGAGAGAGGAATGGTTTTCTAAGACCTCTGAATCTCCCTGAGGAAGAAGCAGTGCTTCCTACGTAGCATTGGTCCTCCCTTCTCAGGCCGCATAAATGTTGTTGCAAGGTAGATCGTGGAGCTGAATCGACCTTTCTAGATCTTGGGAAAGGTAGATGGTGGGACCTGAAATGCAGGCTGGGATCTCTACCTCCCCATCCTCCCCTCCCGGCTCATACTCACGTACCTTTGCTTCTCCACCTCATTTCTCTGCAACAATGAGTTGGTCAGCAACGCTTTGCTGCCGAGCCCAGCAAGCTTGGCCTCTGAAACTGCCAGTCCACAAGGGAGGGCTCCTTCTTTTTGCTCTGGGGTGGGGGGGGGGAGAGGAAATCTACATCAGCAGCAGGATCGGTCTAAGCTAGATCGGTCTCAGCTAGCTCTCCTTGCTGTCTGCCTCCTTCAGATCATTCCAGCTGTGGGCCACTGGCCCTGGATCTGCCGGCCTTACAGAATGACTTTCAAGCAGAGTCTTGAAGCACTGATGGGCCCTGACTTGACTCTGGAGGGTTTTCCCCCTGACCTTCTCCCTCTACTGCAGCAACTTGCCTTGGATTGGCTGCTTTATGCCGGCAGTGGAAGAACTAGGACCATTTGGGTACCTTTGGGGAACAGCAGCTCCTTCTTCCAGGGCCTGTTCAGCTCCTTCAACGGGGGTTTCTCGGAGCCGAGGCAGTGAAGGGGCTGGTGCCGCCCTTCAAGGGTGGGCTCAGGGTCTGCTGGAGGGAAGAGGAGAAAGGCAGAGGTGACCTTGGAGGCCCGTCTCCTGCAGAAGGCGCCTTCCATGCACCTTCCCCCCCAAAAAGGGGGGGACAACATTCATGCCGTGTTCCTTCAGAGGAGGAAGCCATTAGCTCAGCCCAGACTTCCAGAGCAGCCCTAAGTCCCAGAGGTCAAGATTATTTGAGAGGGAGAGAGAGAGAGAGAGAGAGCGAGAGAGAGAGAGAGAGAGAGAGAGAGAGAGAGAGAGAGAGAGAGAGAGAGATACGATAAATGGAAGAGATAGATAGATAGATAGATAGATAGATAGATAGATAGATAGATAGATAGATAGATAGATAGATAGATAGATGGATGGATGGATGGATGGATGGATGGATGGATGGATGGATGGATGGATGGATGGATGGATGGATGGATGGGAGAGATAATAGATGATTAGATGAGAGAGAGAGAGAGAGAGAGAATAGATACGATAAATGGAAGAGATAGATAGATAGATAGATAGATAGATATAGATAGATAGATAGATAGATAGATAGGAGAGATAGGAGAGATAATATATAATTAGATACAAGAGAGAGAGAGAGAGAGAGAGAGAGGGAGGGAGAGGGAGAGGGAGAGGGAGAGGGAGAGAGTCCAAAAGGATTTTAAGTCTTCTCGTTTAAGACGTTTGTGTAATATTCAGTCTCCCTGGTCCTATTAAGGGGGGCACAGTGGTGATGGGACTTCAGAGACTCTTAACAAGCCTGGGCCGCTATTTTCTCAAACATTTTTGCCACCCCCGAACTAGAACATCCCCAACGCCGGGGTGTTCTTCGCATTGAACCAGACTCGCATGCTTCTTTCTCTCTTGCAATCTGAGGCCTCAGCCTAGAATAATGGTGGGAAAATTTCCCACGGGGGTCAGAGTTGATAAGGCAGGTCTGAAACCCAATCTTGAGGGGATGGATGGCTTCCCCCCACCCCACTGACCCTGACCTGAAAAGAACCGGAAAAAGATCGAGAAACCAGCCCCATTTTTTCACATTTATTAAAAATGATCCGGGCTTGTAAATTAATTTGTTTGTGTCGTACAATGGCAGTGCAGATGGACTCATTAGCATGCACACAACAAATAATTAAGGATGCATTTTTTAGCTGGCCTTCCTAATGGGGTTTGCTGGGTTAATTATGTCAGTGCATAATTACCTTGGTCTGGGAGGCGTTAGGGAGCCCCTCCCCAGCCAAGCACGCTGGCTAATAATGGTGGGTTGCCCTGGGAGAGGAAGGGGCCTCTCTGAAACACAGCTGCTTACTCTGCTCTCTGCCCACCACTGCCTAAGCAGTGCATTATTGGCAAAACGTGCCGTTGGATGGAAACAGTGGCATTGAGGGGCCCTGTCAGAGCAGAAGCTCCCGAAGGCTGGCACGGAAGGAATGTCGGAACGTGGCTCTCTTAGCCACGGACAAGCTCTGTCCCCGGTTCCCTCCCTCCAGCTTTTAACCTAAAGCATGGCAGCGGATGAGAAGGGTTGTGTGAAAAAAAAAACATTAAAAAGATATCATTTTCCTCACAGCTACGGATTTAATCATATGCATCGCAGATTTAGCAGAGTAATCAATCAAATCTGTTTTAAATCAATGCAGAGTTCTTAATGAGAGGAGAGCTTTGCCCAAACGGGGTGGGGGTGGAGAATCAGCCAAATATACAGCAAACCCATTTTTGTAAAGCTGAGCCTCGGACTTCTGGCTGGGCAGCCACTGTGGACCTCTGCAGCACAAAGATGCAGGATTGTTTGACCATTCAAGGTGACAGGATCTAAATCAGGAGTGTCCAACCTTGGCCACTTTTAAGACTGGTGGACTTCAATCCCAGCATAACCGGCTGGAGAATTCTGGGAGTTGGAAGTCCACAAGTCTTAAAGTGGCCAAGGGTGGACACCTCTGATCTAAATACTGCCAAGTTCTCGTAAATGTTTCAGCCTTTGTCTGAGCTTGGTCTGATGCTCGGGGGTGCCTGTTCAAATGGCGAGCCACCAACAGAGGGTTCAGGGGGGGGGGTGTCAAAGGTGTACCGAGAAGTGGAGACCACAAATCCGGAGCAAATAAAAGGGCAGTTGTGTCTCTTGCCAAGAGCCCCCTTGTGGACTTATCAGCTGCAGTGGTGGGTCATCAGTAGGGGACATGGAGCATAGCTGGTCTTGGAGCCATGCAGAAAATAAAGCCCAGCTCACTTTACAGCTGCCAATAACATCTCAGAGCTAAGATAACGATATGGACCATTAAGCCACATGCTTCAAGGTGCAACTGATAAGGATGGATTTCAACTGCCAGGTCTTCCAGAGACGGAAGGAGCAGCTTGGACTTGAGGACAGAGGAAAGGGGCTTGGAGGTCCAGCCTTTCTCAGTTAGGGGTCGCAAGCAGCCATAGCAGGGCCAGCGGTGAGGATGTGAAGAAGAATCTTCCCAGATGAGGTCAACGGCTCCTCACTGGCAGCTGCTTCTCCCAGTGACCAACTGGATGTCCTTGGAAACCCTAGAACGTCCAGCTCCAGAACTGCAGCAGACCAAGAGATTGGGACTCAAATTCGTGTTCAATCCAGAAAGCCCACCTGGTGGCTTTGGGCCAGTTCCCATTTTCTAAGATCTCAGCAGTTTATTAGGAGGAGAGCAAAATCTTGGCAGGAGGGGAAATGGGAATGGTTCTTTTTATTTCCCCCGAATGTAGCCACAACAGGTTCCTGGTTCAGCCCTCCAAGAGACCAGCTGGACTCCACTGGGAGTCTTAAAATACCCTCTCTACTTTCTGCCTCTGCCTGCAGCCGGCCACAATCTGTAGCTGCCTCCCATTAAGAAATGTCTGCGTACGTCGTCTGTGGTTAAGGCAGCTCCAGCCACCGCCCACCCTGAGCAACTGTGGTTCCCGAGAGGGTCTCCTCCCAAACACACCCAGGACAGGAACTCAAAGTGTGGGTCACTCTCTGCACCCAGGAGGCAGATCTTCCCACAGGCAACCAGGACACAAACAGACAAAGAATGCAGGGATCCCGAGTGCCCACCCAGGCTCTCTGTGCCTGGCCCAGGAGATGCCCTAATGAAGCCATTCGCACGGGGGGGGGGGCAATTGCTAATGTCTGGACGAGCAAGAACCCGTCTCTAGAAGGTCTCAGCTGTCTTCACTGTGATTGTGTTGACTGAAAGAACCTGCTGGTTCAGATCCAAAGTTGCATCTTCAGTTTGCAATTTTGGAGACTCTTAGAAGCAGGATTGAAGCTACACATCTTGTGGTCAACCTCCAGCACCGGCCATTTGGAGGATCCAGCTTCTTCCTTGGACATTTCACTTAACAGCTAAAAAGAGCTCATTTTATCAAGCCACAAGCAACCTAAGGGGTTTATCCAGCCATACGTAGACGCTGGCAAACTCCCCAAATTTCCAACTTGAAATCCCAGGAAACTCCATTCCACCTCCTGCGTAAAGTATTTAGGTTTCCCTCACATGCACAGCCCGATCCTTACTTAGCAAACTATTCCCCCCCCTGCTGTGTTCCCATAGAGAGGGAGCGATGCATGCCAAAGACAATGAAGAAATCAGTTGTCGCTGCCACATGAGTTAAAATGAGACTTAAATCAATCCATTCTCAACAATGACTTTAATTATGCTTTTAACAAGATTTTACTGCTTCCTCTCCACCCTCCCTCTCCTCTCCATGTCCAACAGAGATGCACGCCTCGCCCGCTTCCCCACGCCACATCTGGGTGAACAATATCAGAAAAAATTATGATATTTCCCCCCCCTTCCTGTAATTACAGACGCACAATCCCGGGCTCAGTGTATCAAAACACTTGCTGAGCATCACACTTTTTCTCGGGTGAGATTTGCACAGACAGAAGCCATTCAGGCTTCGAAAGGAAGACAAAAGGGGGGAGGAGGAGGAGGAAAGGAAAGAAAGAAAGAGAAAGAAAGAAATAAAGAAAGAGAAAGAAAGAAAGAAAATGAAGAAAGAAAAGAAAAAAGAAAAGAAAGAAGGGCATGTAGAAATCACCCCAGTAAGCCCAACTGGAATTAAAGTATGTATCAGATATTAGAACATGCAGGCATTTTTGCTGATTAAACAGAGAAACTCAGCTGGCTACAGTTCTGTTGTGGTCTAGAAACCCTGGAAGATTAGGCGCCCCTCTGCTTTCTACCATTCCGTTCCTAAGAGGGTCCGGTGCAACAAAACTATTTTCAGGCCACAAGGGCCTGGGAGTGCTTTTCTCATTGGAGGTTGAATCCCAGACCAGGAGTCACAGATGTTCAGGGCCATCTTCTTCATATCCCTAAAGTTCTTGACTAGACCAAGAGTCCTTTCCAGGAGCGCACTGCACATCAAGCCTTTCCCAGCCTGCCAGAAGAAGGAGACCCAGCGTCCCTACCTGGTGCTTTGATTAATTGCTTGTAAACACTCAGGAACGCTGCCTCGGCTTCCTTGGTCCGTTTGCTGAGAGCAACCACCTGAGGGAAACATAAAAACAGGACCACAGTTGAGGAACCAGGGAGAGAAAGGGCACCAGCAGAATAAAAGCTGCACCTGGTTTGGGGAATCAGCAAGGAAAAGTTCCATAAAATTAGGAAACACCCAGTTATATTTGCAATTACACATGTTCCCCTAGGAATCCAACCTCGACCTCAGCAAAGCTCTGGAAGGAAAGGAAGGAAGGAAGGAAAGAAGGAAGGAAGGAAGGAAAGGAAGGAAGGAAGGAAAGGAAGGAAGGAAGGAAGGAAGGAAGGAAGGAAGGAAGGAAGGAAGGAAGGAAGGAAGGAAGGAAGGAAGGAAGGAAGGAAGGAAGGAAGGAAGGAAGGAAAGGTTCTCCCACCCACCCCAGCCCCTTAATCTTAAACGGGGGGGAAAAAGAGATTGCAAATCTTTCACCCAAGACTGAATTTAAATTGCTTGTCATTCAGAGGGGACGCATCAGGCATTTACAATTCTCCAGTCACCACAGCAAACTGCCTTTGCTGCCTCCCTCCCATTCCTGGTGGGCATTGCCTAACCTTAAGCATTCATGCATGTTTCTTTCGTTCTTTACACTTTCAGATGGAACAGAAATGTCAGCAAGCAATTCATGGTCAGTTTCCACAAACCCAGAATTGGTCTAAAGCAGAAGTTTCTATCCTGGTTCGGTTGCAGTTGTAAAACAGAGGAAGCAGATCCTCCAATACATTCGTTTTTGGAAGTCCAGAAACTGTGATTCCAAAATTGTGAAGGCAAACTTGGAGGAATGATAATTTGATAGCTGGAGAAATGGAAAGATGGTTGGATCAGATATTATGATGAGGAGGGACAGAATCCACCCGTTTTGGTGATGCCAAGAGATCCTAGACTTGCCCGTTGTGGCTCCCAGACACCCCAATGTGAAGATGCCCCTCAACAATCTTGAGGATTCTCATCCCTGCTCTGGAAACAGGCCGAAGTCCAAGAACGAGAGGTCTTCCCTCCCCCCTTCTCCTCATTGCCTCTTCTAAGTGGCTTAGATTCAGGGCTCTCCAACCTTGGCAACTTAACAACTTGTGGACTCCCAACTCCCAGAATTCCTCAGCTAGAATTCTGGGAGTTGAAGTCCACAAGTTGTAAAGTTGCCAAGGTTGGAGAGCCCTGGCTTAGATGCTGGAAGAACGGCCTGGTGGGACCAAGTAAACCAACAAGACCCCAAAACTCCATCCTGGGTCCAGGTCCAGGTGTTTCATCACCTGTCCAATGAACCCAAAGGGAAAGGAGCTTCTGCAGAGGGAAGCCAGGTAAACTGAGGAACCAACACGAGCCCACAAAGTGACACATCCCTGGCTCCCACTCAGAGTTTGCTGAAGCCAGTCCTGGACAAGGCAGCCCAACATCCCCAAGAACACCGAGTACAGCCAGCCCGCCCGCCCACCGAGGGATGCTTGCGTAGGTCCATCTGTCTCTAACCCTTGTGCAGAGAAGCTCTGAGAGGTTGGTCAAGCAGAGAGGATCAGCAAGGGGGTGAATGTAGCCCAAATATTCTGTCCTTGCTTCCCAGAATCTGAACCCCCTCCCTCCCAGCCTCCTCTGACGTTTAAACATCGAGGTATCATTAACTTTTTCCTTCTCTGCATGTTTCTTTCTCTCTGCCTTGCACACACTTGACTCAAGGTGAGAGAAAACACAACTGCGCACTCCACAACCACACAAGATTGATGAATTACATTTCTGCTCCAGGTCTTTTCCATGGCTGGTGATTTTCCAGCAAAGCAATTATCACCATAGAATACATAATGGCCTAATTAATTACTACTGCCAGACTGGCCTCTATGCTATGATTATACCTTATCAAGGCGACTCTCTCTCTCTCTCTCTCTCTCTCTCTTTTAAAGCAACACTGAGAAGCAAAAAATATTATTGCAATGGACAGGTTTTTTTTTTTTTAAGTTGCCTTCTGCCTCTGCCTCTCCTTCCTCCTGCCTTCAATCTTTCTGTTGATATTTTGCCTAGGTTTATACACAAACAGCTCAAAAATGCAACACTGCATTTAAATGTAATTGCAACTGATGATATGCTTGAACAATACACTGGCTTTTCTCTTTTCCAAACAACCCAGTTAGATATTTTAATTCAAATGGCCACTTCATAATAACAGCAGCAGCAACAACAACACAACAGTAACGCTCCCTAAATTCTATTTTTTCCCTTGTTTGTTCTTGTAAGGCCTCCTCGGTGGTGGTGCCAACTTTGCAGACCCCTGACGAGGCTCTGATTCAAGAGATTCCCAGCTTCACAAATCGACAGATGCCCCACAGCTGGTCATTCCTTCTTTCCCTCCCTCCCTCCATGGATAACGTCCTTAACAAAAGAAAAGCAGCAAAATTGCACCCGGGAGTCCCATGGAGCCTTCTCTAATTCTGCTGAGGGCACAGGAGGATTGCAAGATAGAAGGCATACCTGGAGAAATAAGGATGCTTCCCCCCCCCCCCAAAAAAGCATTTAGTGCAGTAAGAAAGTTGTTGCTTATTACACATATTTCTTCTAGGCAATGGGTTAATAAGCAACTTCCGATTGTGGAGATAACAAGCCAATTCTTCAAAGAAATAAAAAAAAAAAAACTTCCCAGAATTTTGATTCAGCATTACAGTGTTAACGCTGGCTTCGAAACTGTCTTATAAAAAAAATAAATTGAACTAAATAAAGTTGGGGGAAAACACAGGCTCCATCCCTCCTGCTATCAGCAATATCTTGAGAAAGGCAGGAGAGGAATCCCTCTCAGATGAAGCCCTGGTGGCGGTGTAAAGTCTGAACGTCCCCCCTCAAAAGTGAGACATTTAAAAAATATAGGGCAAAATACAAGCCGAGCCTCACTCGCATGAAGAAAGGGGAAAATAAACCGAAGTGGAAACACTGAAAAGACCATTCGAAGGAAGTCAAGCTTTACAAGCAAAGAAGAGCTTAAGGAGAAATGGAGCAACGGGTGATTTAAAGGAGAAGAAGAGGAAAGGCCATCCATTTTGTCATCCTCCTTCCTGACAGACAGGATCACGCTGTGGCAAAGCCTTTTTTCTCACCCTCCCCAGGGATGTTCATCTCATCGGGACCTTTTCAACAAAGCCCTTCTCCCTCGTGCCAGGGGGCACCTGGTTCCCCTCTCTTCCGCCCCTCGGTGGGAACATCAGCTGGGGTCAAGGAAGGGGTCTCCGGCCAGGTCTCCCACCAGTATGAGGGGGGCCTCCTCAAAAGCTCCTGGCCCCTCCAAATCACTGATCAATTGTGACTTTTAGGGAGCTGCTGGGGAGCATGGGTTTCCAACACTGCCCACTGATGCATTTTCTCGCCCCGAGGAGGACTCAAGGTTGAGGTGCAGGACTCGGTCCAGTTACAGCCCTGCGGTTCTATCTAGGGAGCAGCTAAAGGGAGAAGAGAACGATGGGAATAAATGGGGTGCCCCTGAGCTCACCTTTCCATAAAGCCCGACAGGTAGATAGGGGTGGGTTTTTATTTTAAAAGAATGATGTAAAATGCACAGGGATGAAAGAGGGACGTCGTCTTCAACACTACAGCCATCGGTGGCCAAAATTGTGTTGACTGTCTCACACTCCCTTTTTGTTAAAAAAACCCAGCCAACTAGCTCCCAAAGATGGCCTGGTATTCTGAAACCGGGGATCCTGCTCCTCTGGATCTGTGGCCGGTCTCTCCGTTTTTTACACAGGTCCTGTGGGGCCTTTCCCCCCCCCAAGTTAGCACTTTTGCATTGTTTTAATAATGGCTTTTTAGCATACGGCTTGGTCTGTTTTACGTTTGTAATTACTGCATTATGTAAATTATGCTTTTAATGGTTGTTTTTAATTAAGCTGTTTGTTTTGCATTCTTTTGACCATTCGCCATTCTGTGGGGGAAGAGCAGGGGATAAATCCAAGAAATAAATATGCAAGGAAGCAGTCCTGGAGTCCTGAATTGGGAGAGAAAGCAGATTCTTGAAGCTCAGCTAGCTGAGGATGAAGTGGTCCCGTGGCTGAGAATCTGGATATTTGAAACGGTCTCAGGATGTGAGAGTGAGAGAAACCGAGAGCTTTTTCCGGGTTACTTGCCTTTTCTCCCTTAATTTGGAACATCAGTTTTCGGCTGTGGCGAGGAGGACATTTGCCCAGGTTCGCCTGGTGTACCAGTTGCGGCCCTATTTGGACCGGGAGTCTCTTCTCACAGTCACTCATGCCCTTATCACCTCGAGGTTCGACTACTGCAATGCTCTCTACATGGGGCTACCTTTGAAAAATGTTCGGAGACTTCAGGTAATGCAGAATGCAGCCGCGCGAGCAGTGTTGGGCCTGCCCAGAAATGCCCACATTTCGGCATCACTCCGCGAGCTGCATTGGCTGCCAATTGGTCTCCGAACGCAATTCAAAGTGTTGGTTATGACCTATAAAGCCCTACATGGCATCGGACCAGGTTATTTACGGGACCGTCTGCTGCCTCATGAATCCCAGCGGCCGGTTAGGGCCCACAGAGTCGGCCTTCTCCAGGTCCCGTCAGCCAGACAGTGTCGCCTGGCGGGGCCTAGGGGAAGAGCCTTCTCTGTTGCGGCCCCGGCCCTCTGGAACCAACTTCCCCCGGAGATCCGTGTCGCCCCCACCCTCTCCGCCTTTTGTAAATTGCTTAAAACATACTTTTGCCGGCAGGCCTGGGGCAGCTAACACCTTGCCCCTAGCCAGTGTATGTTTGTGTGTATGTTTGTGGAATGATTGGTTTCTTTTTTAACTAAGGGTTTTTATATGTATGTATTTTATTGTAATTTCTATCATGTTGTGAGCCGCCCTGAGTTCTCCGGAATAGGGCGGCATAGAAATTAAATAAATAAATAAATAAATAAATAAATGAATGAATGAATGAATAAATAAATTTATTATCTCAAAACTATTTTTTTCTCAGCAACTGAGAAGCAGGAGAAATTAGCTGACCCAGCCATGGTTCTTTTGACTTCTTGAGCCATTATCAAGTCAATGTTTCACCCACACTTTCACGTAAGGAAACTTTTAATTTAGATATTTTCATCCCTCCAAGAAGAGGAGGAGGAGGAGAAAGAGAGAGAGAGAAAAGGGAAAAAAAGAAGTTTCAAATAATGACTGTAATAAATGAAGGTAATTAATTGTAGTTTGTTCCTTAACTGTCTAGTCAGCTTAATTTTACCTTTTCATCTAATAATGAGAAAATAATTTTTGTGCTCTGAGGGTTAATGATATGTAACTGCAAGAGCTGCTAATTGCATGTTGCAAACTATTCATCAGAATCCCCATCTGTGCTACTTGATTATGTTTGCTAAATTATTGCTTTGAATTATCTTTCATAAAGCAACTTTTGTAATTAGCAAGGCTCTGGCTCTGCTCTTTTTGCTGTCTGAAAGAAAGAAAAGGAAAAAAAAAAACCCAAACCAAAGAAAAGAACTTCGGCCATTTCAATCTGTTGTGCCTCCCCTTCCGTCACCAGCAGCTCTTTGTCTTCCCTGGGATGGAAAAATTAAACTTGGAGTCTTATTTATCGAAAATCAGGATACGAGGAAAAGGCTGCGTGCCTCTCCTGCCCGTCTCCTGGGCAGCGGCCCTTCACACAGTCCAAGGGAGAAGATTTTGGCCCCACGGGTCCCACAAGCTCTAACTGGCCAATTCCCAAGGTCAACCTCAGAGATTGAGCACTGATGATGTTATCTGGTTGGGTAATAAACACCTGCAAGAACACAGCAGTTCCTAGGAAAGGCTCAGATCATCCCCGGTCACTGACCAGGATGAACAGGTCAGGGCTGCATCACAAGATGGTGGCCTACTTCTCTTTCTCCAAGAAAACCATTCTTGGCTCTTGATGGTCATCTAAATCCATTTTGTCTTCTTCTCCCAGGAGATCTACGGACTAAGCTGAATGCCCAATTTAGTCCATTCTTCATAAAAATGAAACCGATTCATCCATTGTTCGGCTGAGCCATCTCTGGTTTGCATTATTTCCATACAGAAAGACCGTTTTTCACTGGTGGGTAGCTTCAAACATTCAGCCCAATCTCTCCATCATAGACACTGAGGGTATAATTTCACAATGCAGATTCTGCTGATTATACAAAGTGGCCTTAAGGTTTGAACAGATGAAATGCGGGGGGGGGGGAACCACATATCTACATCCTGTATATCTAATCTGCTTGAAATCCATATTATAGTCCTTCGGAAACTTGATGCTTGAAATAATGAAAAAATGCCATGGAAGTTGTAAGACCTCAATACAAAATGTCCTTCAACATGCTTAGGGACAGGTGATCCCTCCTTTTCATTCTCTCAATAACTTAGTGAGGAAGGTCAGAGCTGAGATAAAGGGAGGCACCCAGCTCCAAATATCTACAAATACCACAACTTTTGTTCAGATCTACAGCAGACGCAAGCTTTGCATTTTGAACAAGAGCTTCCATTTTTCATGACATTTCCTCTCTTTCTCAATTTGGAGTCTCCAGGTAAGAAAAAAAAAGGTACCTTGTTACTGGTCTCTTCTTACCTCTGCCTGGAAACTTTTTAAGACAGGAGCCACCATATCCCGAACTTCCTGAAGGAAAAGGGGGAAAGAGAAGGGGTGGGAATTCTCTTGTTTAGACGTCAAAGGCAAGGAAGTTCAAGGGAATGGCGTTCTTCAAAATGTGGATCTTAACTTACGTTTTTCAACTTAAACATTTACAGTACTTGTGGCCATATTCAAGCACGGAGGAGGAGGAAGAGGAGGAGGAAGGAAGGGGAGGAAGAAGGAGAAGAAGATTGACTTAAAAGAAATGTTAAGGAAAAGCAAGACGCCATACCTCAGGTACATTTCTTTTAAATTCCTGGCTGAGTTCAACTAAATGCTTGTGGGAATGTTCGCTTTCCTCCTGACGGGCTGCCAGTTCAGAAGCCACAGAATTCAGTTCCTTCTGGAACAAAAGAAGCAAAAAAAAAAAAAAAAAGGAAACATTATGAAAATACAGGAACATGAAATGTCAATATTTTGCTGAGATATTTTCCAACGCTACCTTGAGCATCGAAAAGCACAAGGTGGGGATGAGGCGTTTGCATCCACAAATGTTGGTTTCTGGTGATAAATTTGAAATGCTGACTTAGGATACAGCAAGCAGCCATCAAGTCCTGCCATGAGTTTTGAAAACTCTACCATTTCTTTTGGAGGCCCAGTGATCTTAAGCCCCTACAACCTCCACACCTGGGCTTTCAAGAGTAGACAAGGTATGGAATAGGACAAGGCCGATTCTTCATGAAAAGGACAATATATCTACTGACACCTGTCACTCCATCTTCCCCTAACAATTCCAATATCTTAAAAAGAGAATAAACTGCACATTCAGAAAGGAAGGACAAGCTCAGATCAGATCAGTTTGCATATAAACAGATAAATACAGATGGGGGGGTCAAATTAATGAAACGCTCAAATCAATATTTTTAATAAGCAGATTTATTTGGATTATTTTTCTTAGCAACTGTAAGGAAAACATAGCAATCGTGTCAAAATAATAGGAGCACCATATTGCAGTCCATCGCATCGTACCATAGAAGGAAGATGACCAGATTGTAACTAATTTAGGTGTGTGTGTGTGTGTGTGTGTGTGTGTGGAGGGTAGCGTTTGCGAATAATCTTTTCAAAGATCTGGATGGCTTTTTAATTTCCTGAGATTTGGAGTGGAGCTTTGGGAGGACAGTGGGTGACGGAAAAAAAGCTGACTTGGGTAGAACTCATTTGACTTGGGCCAGGGCGAGGCAACCTTGGCTCTTTTATGACACGTAGATTTCAACTCCCAGAATTCCTGAGCCAGGCTGGCTCAGCTTGGAAACCTCTCCCTTTCCCCTCAGCATGGCTGGCTCAGGAATTCTGGGAGTTGAAGTCCACGAGTCATAAGAGAGCCAAGGTTGCCTCCCCCTGGACTTGGGGAACCAAGAGGCCACTGGCATCAAGATGATTCCTTGTAGCCCACTAGGCGTCCTGTCATTAAACCAATAACCCCATTGATCTGAGGCAAGGGTCCAATTACATCTTAGGTGACAATAGAATCTCCTACAGAGGGGACCCACTCCACCCACCGTGCCTCCTTGCCCCAAAGATTCATTGTGGTCTCCAGCTGTGAAAAAGGGCTGAAGAGTGGCTGAAGTCAATCTGAAATATGTTCCAGGAGTGTTTCTCAACCGTGGGCAGTTTAAGATGGGTGGACTTCAACTCTCAGAATTCCTGCTGGCTGGGGAACTCTGTGAGATGAAGTCCACCCATCTTAAACTGCCCACGGTTGAGAAACACTCCTTGAGAGCAATTAGATCATCAGCCATGGACTAAATTCACGGCTCTCATTCCCGGTTCCTTCCTGCAGAGATCTTCCTGGGCCTGTGGAGGAAAAGCCAGATGGTTGTTCTCAAAAACAACAGAGCCTGGCCCCTCCCTTAGGGCAGAGAGGCAGGAAAGGTGCTGCCACCTTTGGGAGGCAAGGAAGAGGAAGACAGATAGCCGCACAGCCCCTGCCTCTTGGGTAGACAGGCTGATTTCCAGGAGCCATCAATCATTTTCCTACGGATTATGTA
This sequence comes from Bothrops alternatus, assembly GCA_034064705.1. Taxonomy (NCBI): domain Eukaryota; kingdom Metazoa; phylum Chordata; class Lepidosauria; order Squamata; family Viperidae; genus Bothrops; species Bothrops alternatus. The sequence goes on along the minus strand of JARGCV010000504.1, from coordinate 1,047,322 downwards.
AATTCCAGATGCTAAAGATGTATGGAGTCTGTTACCAGGGGGTGCCGATTGTGTGCCCAAGCCGCCCAATTGAAACTCCTTTTGGTCTCCGGCAAACCGGAGGGATGGCGAGCTTCTGCCTTTGATTGGATCGTATAAATATTTTGCCATTGGATGTAAAGGAAAGGGGAGCAGACCATTTAAAAACATGAACCATGGGGGGGATGGAGAGAGAGGGAGAGAGTGAGGAGGGGGCAGGGAGAGAGAGAGGAAAGGAGAGAGGGAGAGACAGAGGGAGAGAGAGAGAGAGAGAGAGAGAGAGAGAGAGAGAGAGAGAGAGAGAGAGAGAGAGAGAGAGAGAGAGAGAGGAGAAAGGGAGAGAAGAAAAGGGTTGGAGAAGGACAATCATTTTGTTAAACAACTTATAGGATCCTGTCCAAATTCTGCCTCCCCCCAATCTCCAAACAAATGACACCCTCCCCCCAACATACAACAGCTGATGGAGTGGATAAGCGGGCTACACTGGGGGCCTTCAGTGACCCAACTGCGAAGCTGACTGGGCTGTGGCTTTTAATCAGAAAGCCAAAAGAACAACTAACCGAGATGAACAGTTAACCTGGATGAATCAACTTGGTCATTAGCACTGCTGAATCGCCAGCAGATCCACCTCCTGACATGACATGCCCCTCCCCACCCTGGCCTGGGTCTCCCACCTCTCCAGACCGCTATCTTCCCCGAGAACAGACATCTTGCACGCCTCTGAAAACCGCTGTCCTTCCGTCTGAGATGCCAGGACAATAATTTCGATCAAGCATCCAAAGCCAGAGATTCCATTTTAGATTAGGGGAGATGACAGCCAAAAAGAGGGGGAGGGGGGGTGAAACCATCTCAAAAGGGCTTTGCTAGGCTGGGGACTGACTCTTCCAGGAGAGGCCCCCCCAAAAAGAGGTGGCTGGGGAGCCGAATACATTCGAGGTTTAGCCTGGGAACAAATGCCCGGAACTGCAGAGGGAGAGGGAATAAAGAACAGCTGTGCCTAATTGCAAGGGCCATATTCATTCGTTCATTCTCCAGCCCAACCCAAAACTTCAAGCATGGTTGCAAACCAAGTGAAAGTCTCAGTCTGAAGCAAACTCAACAGGTGGCCTTAAGTCAAAAGTCTTCCCCCCTTTGCCAGTATAAAGGGGGACACAGGAGGAACTAAGTGGCCGTAGCCACCTAGATTGGTTGGTTACCTGGAGGCAGGCAGATCTTTGCTGGTGGTCCCCTCCCCAGATCAAAGGTTGGCCCACCCAGGTCCAGAAATACCTGCAGGGCAGAGCTTGTGTGGCTTGCAAAGCAAAACGGTCACTACGGCATTCAGTCTAGAGCAGGGAGGTCCAACCTTGGCAATTTTGAGGCCTGTGGACTCCAACTGCCAGAATTCCCCAGCCAGCCGTGTCCAGGAGGGGAGAGCTGAGTGGACAGATGCCCAGCTCCCTTCCACAGCTGGAGGATGCCAGTTGGAGACAGGGAAGCTGTCCTGTGGAGGGAGGAGACGGACGGTCAAGAGGAATGGCCAAAGGCTGCGATCTCATCCAGGCTGCGCCAGGTCTGCCCAAAGCTGGCTCAGGTGCCAGTCAGGCAGAAGGGACAGCAGTGCAATTTTGGGGAAGGGGACATTTGGAAGAAAGTGCTTTTGGTGGGGAAGGAGACCCATGTGGCTCACCCCATCTTTACCCATCCCACCTTTTGCAAAGGGACCAGACTACAACTCCCATGACTTCCAGCAAAGGGGCCGTTTCCGCCCACCCCTCCAGGAGAACTTCCTGTTCCTTTGGTCCAACTCCAAAGGAGCCCCTTCCTCACTCCCTGCTCAGACCCACTCCCCAAATGAGTGTCTCCTCTCTGCATTTGGGAGGGCCCCAAACAGTCCCATGGCCACCGGCAACCGCTTCTTCCCCACGCCGCCGGGGAGGGTTCCAGATGCACAGAGAGGAGACGAGAATACCAAATTTGAGTCCTCAAAAGATATGCAAATCGGCTAATCAAGCGGCTTATTATTGCAGATCCCGGCAGCAACAATCGTACGAGATAACTGATCAACCACTAATATCCAATTGTGCGCCGACATTACTACCCCACAGACCCGAGTGATGTGTCTGTGTATTAAAAAAAGCATTTCTAATTACAGCAAAATTGTCCTCTCCCCCTGAAAACATTTCATCAAGCTCCCTCCCTCAAGCTGGGCAAAAAATAAACCTGTCAGCAATAAGGATGGTGGGTATGTTTTTTTCATCTGGGAAGGGAGGGGGAAAGAACCAGTCCTGAGGAAGGGGCACAAAGGGAAGACAGGAAACCTAACAGGATGAGAGAAAGGCCTTTGTACATTTCAGAGCTTTGCAACTGGGATTCTAGTCCTCAAGGCTGAGCCCCGAAGGAAGATTAGCAAAGTTGAACGAACTCCAGACTAAGTCTCTCCTTTGCGTTAGGAAAAAACCTGAAGAGATTACAGAGTAGAGTAGAGTAGAGTAGAGTAGAGTAGAGTAGAGTAGAGTAGAATAGAATAGAATATAGAATAGAATAGAATAGAATAGAATAGAATAGAATAGAATAGAATAGAATAGAATAGAATAGAATAGAAGCTGGAAGGGACCTTGGAGGTCTTCTAGTCCAACACCATGCTCAAGACCCTATACCATTTCAGATAGATGGTTGTCCAGTCTCTTCTTGAAAGCCCCCAGTGATGGAGCACCCACAACTTCTGGTGGCAAGCTGTTCCACTGGTTAATTGTTCTCATGGTTAAGAAGCTTCTCCTTAATTCCAGGTTGCTTCTCTCCTTGATTAGTTTCCATTAGTTGCTTCTTGTCCTGCCCTAACACCGACCCAAAGCTCGAATTCAGAATTGTAACCAGAATAACTCTGATCCTGGGAAATTGGACAGAATCGGAAATTCCTTGCAAAACTTTCCACCTCTATCTTCTCCATAAAAAGCCCAATCAGAGACTGGCAGCTTTCCCAAAGCTTAATCTGAGTTGCAGGATCCTCTACTGAAAATAACATATGCTGCCACTCCCCCCCCCCCAAAAAAAAACGCCATTTGAATGTGTCTCAGGCTCCGGCTGTAACTTTGTCAGCTACAATTTAACTGCCAATTTAGGCAGGAAAGCTCATAATTAGAGTGAAAGAATGACTGCTCTCTGGTTATTGATAGACTGAAAATCCGAGTTCCCCCGAGCCCGCCGACGTTGTTAACCCCTTCTTGCTTTGGCACAGGAAATCGAGGCAGACCCCCAGTCCGTGGGATCCAGCAGGTGGAAGGAAATGCCAGGGGCTGTCTGGATCGGCTGGACCTCGGGAGCCTTGGAGAAGGAACAGTCTTTGCGGTTGCCTCGGCCCATCTCTTCCCAGAGAGCAGAACTCGGGGAGGGAAATTGCTGACGGTGCCCGCTGGATTCTGGGAATGCCAAGGCTGGTCAGACCGGGAGGAGCCGTGCCCGCTGGTGGGCCTCAGGGTAAAAGCTGACATCGGTTTCCTGCCTCTGGTGGGGAGAGGCAGTGTGAGGGCTTTTAAACGGCAGGAGGAAGACGCCATGGGGCCCAGCCATTATACACTTTTATTGATGCTGTTCTGAAGAAAGCTAATCGATATATTAGATTTCCCCCAGAAAGAAAAACAGCAGTCGCTGGAGAGTTTTCCAACCGGAGTTTGCAATGGCACAGACTGCAGCCATCGCCCAGCCCACCCCTGGCTTTCCCGGCTGCCTGCGGGTGCCAGCAGCCTGATGAAGAAGAAGAGGAGGAGGAGGGCTGCAAATCTTTATCAGCATAAAATGCTTTGGACCAATGGCACTACGCCTGATTACCTGGACAGGTTTCTTGGATTTTAAAATAAGAGGGGAATGATGTCACCACCAAGGTTGGGGAGGCGTCCTGAAGCTGCAGATGACAAAAAGCCTCTTAGAATTGCAACGGGGTCAACGCCAGACCCATCTGGGGACCCCACAAGACTGCTACCCACCACAAGGGTGGAGAAAGCTGATTTTTTAAGAGCACTATTTCTCAACCTGGGCAACTTTAAGACGGGTGGACTTCATCTCCCAGAATTCTGGGGGTTGAAGTCCAACCATCTTTGAGTTGCCCCGGGTGAGAAACACTGATTTAAAGGCTTGGCTAGACCAACCCGCTGAGCTTCAGAAACCACTGAGTCTGTTCTTTAGAGAAGCCAGACCCTGGGAATTCTGGGAGTTGAAGTCCACCCATCTTCAAGTGGCCCAGTTGAGAAGCACTGCCTTAAAGAAACACCAGACCTCACCCTAAGGCTTCACAATAGCTTTCTTTCCAAGAGCTCTCTGGGAGTCTCACCGTTGACCCTACAGTGGGCAATTCTAGGAGCCAGCATTGGAGAATGTCAGCTAGGGAATTCTGGGACTTGAAGTCCCCAAAGTTTCCCAAAATTCTCAAATCTAACCCAATAATCCTTAACGCATTTACACAACCACAGAATGAGCAGACTTCTGTTGGGAAGGCAACGTTTATCCAGGGCTGTAAAAGTGGTTTAGAGGAACCGGAGAAACCAAAGAGGAGGCTTAAGACAAGAACTGGGGAGGAGGGGGGATCACATAGGCACAGAGGCTTAGTTTTATCTTTGGGGGGGAAACAGGGAGGACTGGGGTGGGGGGTCTGCATTGGATCTAATTGCAATCAAGAGCAGACATCTAACACAAGTGACGGGCTCAGCAAAAAAAGAAAAAAAAGAAAAATTTGCTGCTGAGAGGGGCAAAATCTTTGTCTAAAAATAATCAGCCATTCCACACGCCACCGGTAGTTGTTGTTGTTGGGCTTTATCCCCCCCCTCCCTCTATCTCTCCCTTTTTGCTAGAATGGTAATCGATGCTGGGGGCTTTGAATTCCATCAATTTATAGATCTGCCCTAACTCTGTGGCTGCCTGCCTGCCTGCCTGGCGATTGTCTGCCGGGGCTGGTGGAAAGGGAGTGAGCGGGGAGGCAGGAAGGCCGCAGCTGCACATGCAACACACACACACACACACACACACACACACACTGTGGGGTTCAGAGAAGCTCTGGCACTTTCTACAAATTCCTTGATCCCTTCTCAAGCATCCTCCATCCGCCTAAGGCTGAAACCCGCCCATCAATCCCTGGCGTACAGGTACATCTAAAATGCACACACACACACACACACACACACACACACACCACACACACGCTCTGCAGAAGTGCCCTATGCGTCCAGGCATCTTTGCACGCGTGAGAGGATGGACACACAGCAGCATCCCCATGTATGCACACAAACCCGCAGATAGGTATCTACCGTATGTGGAGAAGACGTGGATGTGGGGAAGAGAGAGAGGCAGAGAATGAACGGGGAGAAAGAAGCGGTCCCTGGAGAGATCTGCAGCAGTTAAAGATTAGCCTCAGCTTTCTGAGACGCCAAATTTTTTTTGAGGGTTATCGATCAATAAATCAAATCAGCGTCCAATCAATCGCCCAATCAGGAGCGTCTCGCCGATGCATTACTGCTGGCGCCTTCGAACCCGGCCCGGCCTTCGGTGGCTTTCATCAAAACAGTGCTGGGCTGGCACGAGGCCAGCTCCCACCCTCTGCCTCCACAGACTCGGTGGCGCAGCAGCCTGGCGCAAGAACAATAAATTTCTCATCTAACAGCCGATCAAGAAACAAGGTGAACATCTGTTTTGCTGCAATGGAGACGCGCAGCGCGCTTCTGGGGGAGCTGCAAGCCAGCTTCCAGGGTCCCCCAAGACTGCTTCCTGCTGCTAGGTCTCCACACAAGCGGGGGTCATTTGCACGCCTGTGTATACGTGTGCATTTGCACTCTATAGGGGGAGAGAGTCCCCTCCCCCATTAACTGAGGGAGAAAACAGTGGCCACTCGCCCAGGCCAGCTCTCTCTGCCCCCATCTTCCCACCACACAGCCAAAGGAAAAGAGGGAGAAACTGCCACTTGTCCAGCCAATAATAAAAGCTGCCCAGGGATGCAGGCAGTTTCACGACGCCCATTACATGGCCCTGTAACTCCAGTAAAAGCTGTTTATCCCCTCTAACTATTGCCAAGTATTTCTCCCCACCTATAAACATGGATGAGGGGGGGGCTGGATTATCCAGGAGGCTACCCGGCCCACAGCGAGGACATTTCAGTCCCACAGCCCCCTCCCCAAAATGGCCTGACGAGCTTCCGCAACCTAGAAAGGAGGAGAGTGGACAACTGTTGGTCCTCAATAGGCGAGGATCAAGGATAGCCTGCCCCTGCCCCTGGAGGTTCTGCTGGGCTGCTGAGGGTAAGATCCAGTTGGCCAGCTTCTCTCGCACCCTATTTTGGGGTCACTGAGTTCCTGGAGCAAAAGGAACCCGGATTCTGATTTTGAGGAGCCATAAAAACCTCACAATGATAGAGCTTTGGCTGCAGGGGGAGGGTGGGTCGATCTGGGAAGTGTAAAAGGGGCACGATGGGCCCCCCCTGAAACAGAGAGAGGACTGGCCGATCCCTCTTGATGTAGCCATGCCTGGTCCCTTCCCACCTTTCTCCCTTCTTTAAATCCTCCTCGCCGATTCACAGTGCATTTTGAGAAACGTTGCTTCCCCTGGGGGGCAACGAGGGGGGGAGGCATTCATCTCTTTCTGGCGAGGCTGTCACTTTCAACCCCGCCATCTGCCCAGGATGAGATCAAAATCTGAGTTGGATTCTATTAAACCCAAGTCTCTCTTTCTTCCTTTCCTGCCTCCCTCTCCAGCCCCCCTATTACAAAAAAAGAAAAAAGAAATACTCATTTTATCTTGAGTCTGCCCTGAATGGGTCTCTCTCTCTCTCTCTCTCTCTCTCTCTCTCTCTCTCTCTCTCTCTCTCTCATCTAATCATCTATTATCTCTCCCATCCATCCATCCATCCATCCATCCATCCATCCATCCATCCATCCATCCATCTATCTATCTATCTATCTATCTATCTATCTATCTATCTATCTATCTATCTATCTCTTCCATTTATCGTATCTATTCTCTCTCTCTCTCTCTCTCTCTCTCTCTCCCCCTCCCTCTCAAATAATCTTGACCTCTGGGACTTAGGGCTGCTCTGGAAGTCTAGGCTGAGCTAATGGCTTCCTCCTCTGAAGGAACACGGCATGAATGTTGTCCCCCCCTTTTTTGGGGGGAAGGTGCATGGAAGGCGCCTTCTGCAGGAGACGGGCCTCCAAGGTCACCTCTGCCTTTCTCCTCTTCCCTCCAGCAGACCCTGAGCCCACCCTTGAAGGGCGGCACCAGCCCCTTCACTGCCTCGGCCCCGAGAAACCCCCGTTGAAGGAGCTGAACAGGCCCTGGAAGAAGGAGCTGCTGTTCCCCAAAGGTACCCAAATGGTCCTACCGGTAGTTCTTCCACTGCCGGCATAAAGCAGCCAATCCAAGGCAAGTTGCTGCAGTACAGGGAGAAGGTCAGGGGAAAAACCCTCCAGAGTCAAGTCAGGGCCCATCAGTGCTTCAAGACTCTGCTTGAAAGTCATTCTGTAAGGCCGGCAGATCCAGGGCCAGTGGCCCACAGCTGGAATGATCTGAAGGAGGCAGACAGCAAGGAGAGCTAGCTGAGACCGATCTAGCTTAGACCGATCCTGCTGCTGATATAGATTTCCTCTCCCCCCCCACCCCAGAGCAAAAAGAAGGAGCCCTCCCTTGTGGACTGGCAGTTTCAGAGGCCAAGCTTGCTGGGCTCGTTGTTGTTGCAGAGAAATGAGGTGGAGAAGCAAAGGTACGTGAGTATGAGCCGGGAGGGGAGGATGGGGAGGTAGAGGGGAATTTTACTTCTAAAATTCCAGGTCAGGACCATCGGGGTGGTTCTCATCAGCGTTCGTATCTCCCCAGCCTTCCAGATGGCTTGTCCAAGCTGGGGGAAGCAGGCAGGCAGACTAGGGCATGGAGTGTGGAGCTTGAGGCCTTTGGGTGAAAGAGGGTGACTCTCGTGGGGCTGGGAAGCTTCTCTTCCCCACAAACCAGCTTTCTAACAATGGCTGTGTGTGATGGGGGTCACATCTCAGTGGGTTTTGAAGGTGGCGACTGCTGGCCTAAAAGCCTGATTTAGAGGCTGGGTCCCAATAATTTGTTTAATCATGGTTTGTTGCCAACGGTTATCATAACATACTACGCTAATCCATACTTTACCTTCATAATCAATAGGTTAAGGTGTTGTGGGCAGAAGAAGAGACTGGACGACCATTTGAGCAGGGGGTTGGACTAGAAGACCTCTAGAGATCCCTTCTGCATTTCTGGGCATCAGGCTAAGGGTGAGCCCCTGTGCATGTGTGTTTCCCACCCCAGTTCAACTGTTTGGGGAAGGAACAGCAAACACCCCCCTCTTGCATTGATTAGGACAGTCCATTGTTCGCCCACAGTGAATAAGTAAATATCTTTTAAATCCAAGGGGAAAGATATTGAAATGAGAGTGAATGCTGCCCAGTACCCTATGAGTGGGGAGGGGGGGCATGAGTAAATATAAAAAGAGACAATTGGATTGCTTTTGCTAAAGGATGGGGTGGAAAGAGACCAGCCCCAAGAGAAGGGAATCTGGAGTGATCCAATTCCCTTTGTGGTACAGTAAATAATTCTTTATTACACTTTGATATATCTTTCCCCTAATGACTTTTAAGGGCAACACAATAAAATTGAAAGAAAAAAAAGGGAGCAGGGCTGCAAGGAACAAATGCTTAATATTCAATAAATGTGTCAATTTCACATAGAGAGGCAAATGGGCCTCTATTGAGGAATTGGTAAATTTCCTAGGAGAAAAGTAAGTGCATTTTAGCCTTCAAGGGGTCCCCAGCGAAATGGAAATGGAATGTGATTTGTGATAAAACTCAGCTGCTCCATAAAAGACATTAAATAAATGTTGCTCTTTCACTTGTGCGATACGGAATTGATTGCATTATAGACCTGCTCAAAGACGGGCAGCTTCTCCCCCCCCTCCCCACAAGGGATCTGGCTGGTCGGGCCACATCTTAGAAGCCGGGAGAGCAGAGGCGATTTAGATGACATCTTAACTCACGGCTAATGGCGGCCACCAATTTGTAGGTGGAGAAGGAACGTTTTCCACTTCTGACTTATTATTTCCTTTGACACGAGAGATGCTGGCAGAGTCCTCCTAGGTGCCAGGAAGAGGTTTGGCAACCCGCACAGAGGGGATCAGATCTGCCCACCAGGGCCAAAGGATCTCGGAATACAAGGGGCCCTTGGTGCTCTCTGAGCTTGCTCGTTTTCTTGCAGGGGTTTCATGACTCAAACTACTTAGTTTGGGTCATGAAACGTCTGCAAGAAAACAAGCAAGCAATTTTGCCTGAGAGGTCTAAAAGCCCGGCATTTTTCCCTGGTTCCAAGTAAAAAATTTCACTTAGACAAAAGGTAAATGCCGGAAGGGATGATCTCACCGTGCTCACCGCCAGAACCACAAACTCCCAGGGGTATTTCTATCCGGGTTCATAAGCCCAACTTGGGTGGCATCTTGAAATACAGCTTTCCTGCCTTATGAGGGGGGGAAAAGCTATTTTTCCCAATTCCAGGAAAGCTTGCAAAGCTGTGGCCTGACAGATGAGTTGCTAAGCAGATTGTATCAAATTCAATTTCCCCTAATCTCTTTTTGATCAAAGTCTACTGATGGACTGCCCCAGTTTTGGGGCACAATTTGACTTTGGGTGACGCACCTGGGCCACCTTCCAAATATCACAGGGAAAGAGGGCAGAAACTTTTGGCTTCGAGGCTGTGTACACTCAGATTGGCTTAATTCCACAGGATTAATAGGATTGTTCTGCAGCCACAGATTTTAGCCTGGTCTCCTTTCTGTCAGAATAACATCTGATCTGCCATTCAGAGGCTTCCGGTTCTGCTCCCCTTAAACCCAAGGGAGGGCCGTGCGATAGGTTGGATCCTGGCAGATCACTTCGTTGGGTCACTGAGTCCATGTCCCCTCATCTCGTCTCGTCTCGTCTCGCCTCTGAGCTCGGCTAAAGTTGTCCCAAAGGTGCTTTTTCCAAAAGGCAACTGGGCTTTCTTGGCTTCATCCAAAACTGAAGAAGCTTCTGGGACGAGAAGTGAAACATTTTCAAGGAAAAAAATAAGAAAGTCCAGTTGCCTTTTGGGGGGGAGAAAAAAAAAGCTCCTTTGGGACAACCATAACTTGAATAACTGAGAGTCTCCACAGACACTTGGCTGAAGTTATTCTTGGCAAAACACAAGGCAGCCCAGCCACCCAGGTCTCTCTGGGGGACGCATCATATCGCATTAGCAATTTGGACCGTTATTAGCCCTTTCCCCATCCAATCGGATTAATATTTTTCACTGGTACAATGCAGGCAGTCCTCCCGGATTAGCAACTTTCCAATCACATTAGTGCCGACAAATACAAATATGATACAGGACCGATATGACAGGCCGGGATGGAATGCCTCTTAACGCAAGATGACAGCCGGGGTAACTGGAAGTGGCTGCGGTCCCAGGTGGGCGAAGGACGCCTCTTACTATAAATGCCAACGTGGCATCACCACGAAATGGCAAGTGCCCTTCTTGCTGAAGCTTCAGGTGGGAAAAGGAGCCCGCTAACCTTCAGAAAGTGGGGTGCTGAGCCCCAGCGCTCCCATTGCACAATCAGACACTCTTAACCTAGAAGGACGGGCTTCTAGGTGAGATTATTAGCAGCGACGTTTCATTTGTGTATTTCATTGAAAAAGTTACTGGCCTCGTTTCTACAGTTTGGGATATAATATTTGCACGGATCCAGTGATTACAGTTTGTTCAATAAACTTCAGTTAAACCAATCACAGTTGAGTGCAGATATGAATTCAGCCTGCTTGCGCCCACTCGCTAAAGGGAGTGAGGACAATTAATTAGTGGAATGACTTGCCTCCAGAAGTTGTGAGTGCTCCATCAATGGAGGTTTTTAAGAAGAGACTGGACAGCCCCTTGTCTGAAATGGTCTAGGGGTCTCCTGCTTGAGCAGAGGGTTGGACTAGAAGACCTCCAAGGTCCCTTCCAACTCTGCTATTTGGTTATCCTATTATTCTGTTACTGGAGTTGAATCCCATAATTTAGGAAAAGCTAGTCTAAATACTGACTTCACATATCACTTTAGATACACTGTGGTTTGTTGGCTTGGCTTAGTATGAGCCACAAGACCTGTTATTGTTTGCAAACTGGCTTATAACTTGGAGCTTTCCAAGCTGTGGCTGAATTACTGTATTTTATGGTCAGCCACAGCTGGGTAGATTCACACAACCAGGGTGGAAAAACATAAGCCACGATGTACAAACACCACACAGTGCCAAAATAAATCCACACAAGGATTCAAGCTGGCGTGAAGCTCAGCTTGAGAACACTTAGCAAAAGGTGTTGTTTTGTCTTTGGTACGCAATGCTCTGCCCACTAAAAGAGTATCTTGGCTGCCCATGAATCAGGCCCAACAGGCTGCCCCAGTCAAACCAGAATAAAATGTTAGCTAGGGAAGGGACGACAGCAATGGCCGAGAAGACGGTGATGAATGGACTCAAGGAGTGGCAGCTGTCACCACATTAAAGAAAACCTTTGCGAAGCAACTTGCTGGCTGCTTTGCACAAACTATTTCTGAAGGCCACATCAACACTGGAGAATGTTTGGCAAAGGCCCTGCTCGCAAGTCGTGTTAGGCAGGATTTATAGGCGAGGGCAGCGCGGAGATTGTACAGTCTTTCTTTCAGTGTCGTCTGATGACTTAATTGTTCCATCATTGTGCAACTTTCAGGCACGTGCAGTCTCTGAACGATGTTATGATTTTTTTAAACAAAATTAAATTTCTAGGAGGTGGGAGGTTGCCTCTCTGTCCCACCCACCCAACGCCGCCTCCTAGCCAAGTGCCAAGGCTGAAGGGACAGCCCCCCCCCCCGGATGTCCATCTTGCTGAAAACAGGCAAGTGGTTGGACAGGCTGGTACCTGGAGGCATCACACAAAGAGATTGCCTTGTCGGGTCCATTCCAGAGGGCTACTGGAGAGCATCTCTTAGAGATGCCCAAGAAGCGGAGTTTGCAATGAGCAAAGGGGAGGGAGAATACTTCCAAAGGTCTAAAGGTGGTAAGAGAGAACATTGTCCTACATAAGCTCCGTATTTATATGTCAGTTCCAGAGTTTAAAACTTAAGCCATTTCCCGCTGCCCTTCTGAGTTAATGGACTCTTTGCTATTCAATTCCTACCTTTGAAACTGATACGCACCTACCCTGTTACACACTGAGCAAGGCTGCATGTGGCTACTCTGGTTTTAGCTCTTATAGCAGGGGTAATTTATGCATCCACTCCATCCTAGTCAATTTCTGTGACATCTGCTCTTGACCAGAGAGATCCTTTCATCTGTAACAAAACTAGTTTCCAGGGCCAGAATCCTAGGAAATTAGGAATCTGATCCACCACCCCTGTATATATCACTTTGAGATATATACCATATTAGCCAAAAGAACTGAATTATATTGCATTCATGATGCAATTAAACACTTCACCAGGAATCAATGTAAAACCGATGAGGCCTGAAAGTACTGCATATGGTTTAGAACATTATAAAACATTACCTTCACTCAAATCCTTTTCAGTAGCAATTTAAATCTTCTTACGGTTCCTGCTGCCAATGGTAAACCATCTACTGATTCATAACAGCACACAGGAACGGAGGAATTTAAAAAAGAAGAGGGGGCGAGAAAGGCAGAGATTTATTCAACTACTAAATTACCCATGAAACCGGAATAGCTGACAGTAGTAATCTGAATTATTATTAGGCCGGGCAAATCATCTGCATTAGCCAATTTAAAACTACAGCTCACGGGTGGAAGCCTGTTAATACAGTCAGTGTTAAAGGATGATAGTTGGTCTCCATTTTATTGCTGAATAGGTTTAAAAGGTCAAGAGATAAAAATTACAGAGAGTGGCAAAGACAGTGGGGGGTTTAGAAATTCTTGGCAGTCACTTTTTCCCCCCAGCTTCTGGAGTTTTAAGGCTACAAAGCTTAAATGACTTGTTTCCAGAAGAGGGGTACTTGCTGATATTTTTTAGAATTCCATGCCAAAGAGACACAATAATTCCTGTTCTTTGCCCCCCTCCAGGTCAAAATGCGTGTCTCTCCCCTTGTCTTCTCTGCTCTGTCTTCAATCAACCACCGGTCTGTCTCCAGCCTCACCATCATTTCTCTAAGCATCTCTTCATTGGCTCTTCAGAGTCAAATCAAGACCCTTCTTTGCAGCAATTCTCCATCATCGGGTCTGCTGCCACAAGTATTTGTTGGTGTTGGTAATCCAAAGATGTTTCTTTAGAAGCCAGCGAGACCATTTGCGCACAATGGGCAAATATGGGAAGAACAATTCTCCTGCCATAAATTATGGTGAAGAAAGCAGCAGGGAGCCTCATCACATTAATATAATGAACAATAAACCGACAGTCAATCAAGGCATCATAAATCCACAGGTTTTATGAAGCTGTCTGTCCTCCTCACCCCATCAGAGCTTCATTTATTCACATCTAAACAGCAGCCATCAAGGGTACATTTCTGCTCCTAGTTAGAAAGGCCGACTGAATTAATCCCAAAGATCTGCCTTAAATCTCCCCAGCCAGGATTACCGCAAAAAGACATTTGATGGATTCACTGGTCCCAGGACTGGCAAGGAGACGCCTGCACAAGGGGAAGGGATCCAATTAAGATTGCATTCAAGAATGACCACCGTCCAGAAAATTGTCCTTTGACTAGGGCAGGGCAAAGTTCCCCCCACAAAAGATCCCCTCGTTGGTTGGAAGATCTACCTGGTACCAGGAGGTGGGAGATGCCTTATTGAGACCCCTGGTGAAGGTGGGCCCCTGCTTGCCAATCAGCTCAAAGACGAGAATTAAAGTGCAGTTTTTACTTGCAGAAGGTGGAGGAGAAACAGGAACAGAACAATTTCAAGGACTCCAAAGATCTCCAATTGGAAGGGGCAGCGATGGGACACAGCAGCTCCACTGCTTCACAAGACTGAACAGATCAGCAAAGAGAGAGCTTTGGATTGAGCAGCATCCAGACCTTGCAGATCTCCCCCCTTACTCTCCATCTCCCGGCTCTGACTGGCCCATGGCCGAGCACCCTTGGCCTGGCTACTCCTCCTCCTCTGACCAGCACAAGCCAGGGTCTCCAGCCGATGAGGGATGGCGCCGGAGCAGGCCGAGCGGGGCCAGGCCTTGTCTCTTTAATTGAGCCGAGCCCTGCATCACCCTCTCTCCTCTCCTCCTCGGTTTTATTAGCAAAGCAGCCCAATGTTTATACTGCTGGGTATTACATTTGCCACAACAATTACAGTATGACAAATGGCGCAGCCGCGTAATCCATCAAGGGAGCCCAGACAGGAATCCTTTCAGCAGGCCAGCCATTAATTCTAAGGCTCCGCTCTCAGGGGCCCCATGTTTCAGTAACCATGACAACGCCAAAGACGCCCAGTGGAAACGGCAGGTCCCGATGTGAAAGATGGGCACCTCGTTGGCACGCTGGAAGGTAACCTTTCCACACCGGTCTGCCGTCTTCGCGGGGAGGAAGGTGCCGTCCGGCCCTCCTGGGGCTTGGCCCCTCGGACGCTTCACTGGGAGCCCCACTTTGGCCCCAGTTCGAAGGGAAGGGAGGCAGAGCCCGGGGTTGGGTGGGGGCATTGCCACAGCAGTTGTTAAGGGAGTAACACGGCTCTTAAGGAATCTGGCTCCCCCCTTGAAGGTCACAAGGGGATCATGTGACACACACCCTGGGGCACTGCGACTGTCATCAACGTCAGTCAGTTGCCCAGTGTCCAAATTTTGATCATATGGGATGCTGCAACAGTCATAAGTGTGAAAAACGGTCATAAATCACCCTCCTGCTCCAGGTACCGAGAAAGAGGTGAGCCCTGGCCAGGTGCGTGCAAGTATATGTGCCATTCAGAAGACGTTCTGATCCCTGACCCAACACCCCACCACCTTCCAGTCATCTGGAGGTCTTCCAGCCATTGGCAAGTTCAGGGTTAAGCGGAGATTATTCTCCCAGGTGAGAAGTGGGACCCCTGCTCATTCCTGCTTCAGAACGAGCCCAGGAAAGCAGCAGGCAGAGCCAGAGCTGCCTCACCTGTTTTATTAAGCCATTACGAGAATCATTTTATCCCCATTTATAATGTTCAATACATGCTCCGAAGCCTTTTCTAATGCAGTAATTAGATGGAACACTAGATAGATGGATTAAATTGGAAGCGTGTTTTATGCAGCTGCGCTGTAACTTTATAGCTGGGCTTAAAACTCAGAAAATGAGCTTTCCCAAAAGGGAGAATTGAGAGGAAGGAAGGGAGGGAGGGAGGGAGGAAGGAAGGAAGGAAGGAAGGAAGGAAGGAAGGAAGGAAGGAAGGAAGGAAGGAGAGATGAGACAAGGAAGGAAGGAAGGAAGGAAGGAAGGAAGGAGAGATGAGACAAGGAAGGAAGGAAGGAAGGAAGGAAGGAAGGAAGGAAGGAAGGAAGGAAGGAAGGAAGGAAGGAAGACTTCCCTCCCTCTCTCAGTAGTTCACTTTTTGGAGTAGGCAAAAACTATCTGCCCATCAGGAGCAGGAGGTGCACCGGCTTCCTGAATGAGTCCCTGCACCCAAATCTACCCTGTGCAGGGATTCAAGAGAGCCCGGCTTCCAGAGAAGACGCTCCTGTCCCACTGCTAGCCTGGCCGAGAGTCTCCCTTTCAGCCACATTCAGTGGGGTAGAAGCACAAGGGGGGGAGGGCAAAGAATGAGGCAAAAAGAGAAGGTGGGTGAGGAGGGGCAAAGGACGGCCAGCTAGATTCCTACCCAGAATTAAGAGTTGCCAGTGGGTGATTTTATGCCCACGGTGTTTTTATAAAAGTAACCTCCCTAATTAGCCCCAAAGACACGGATTTCCCCCCCCCTCCCTGTCTGTCCACTTAAATCATAGCAAAACAGCTGCAGGCATTAATTGCTGGGATATTACACACATTATGGGCAATGGCTATGTCAAATTACGCTATGAAAGATTAAGTTTCATAAGAAAATTATTTTAAGCCATTAAACTGAAAACTAACTAGGATAAAATTAGGATTGTTTAGCCAAAGCAGCTTTTTCTTTTTTTTTTTACATTTCCAGTGGCACAAAGAGGGAAAGATGCATGGTGTTTTAAGAAATAGAGCTGTATAACTTGTCTCTGGGTTTTGATTTGTATCAAAAGACTAACTTCTTCCATCAGCCTTTTTTGATGGTCTGACTGTAAGAAGCCGCAGCTAAAAACTTATTTCTAGAAAGCTGGTTCTCTTAGATCAGGGGTCTCCAACCTCGGCAACTTTAAGACTTGTGGGCTTTGACTCCCAGAATTCCCCAGCCAGCCATCCTTATTCTCCAAGAGGAAAGACCAAACTCTCACCGCTCTGGGTGGATTGAAAGCATCGGCATGTTGCCTGCAGTGTTGGGACGAAGGATTCTTCAAAAAGCGCAGATGGGTCCCAGGTCATGCCCAGCTCCCTCACCTCTCTGTTCCCTCCCCCTGGAAGCCTTACAAAGGCACCACAGGAAGGAGAAGGTGGAGGAGTGGAAGAGCAAAAGCTCTTAAGGACCTTGGAGAGCTCACAGAGAAAGTAGAGGTTGCACCAGCTTGAGGACACCTACCGGTAGCTAGCTCCCCCCTCCCCAGGATGCTGACTGGAGCCCGGTGCCAAAGCATCTGGAGGTCTTCTCACCACCTACTCTACTCTAGCAGCAGACTGAGCCTAAGCAGTTGCCCACCCAGTGGTGAGTAGCAAAGTGGCCTCCCGCTTAGAGCGGGCCGAGATTGTCAGGAAAGAGCATCAGGAGCCCCAAACAAAGTAGGTAATGGAAGAGAATGTGAGGGCAGGATTGTTTCTTGGAGGCTTTGCAGACGAGATCCTGGGCCAAGCCAGGTTGGGCCCCCTGTGCGATAACAAGGATATTACCTAGTTTGGGTCATGAAACGTCTGCAAGAAAACAGCCAAGCTCAAAAAGCACCAAGGACAGTCCTCCTCCTCCCCCCTCCCTCCTTCCATTCCCTACAAGCCCTGATAACATTACCTAGTTGGGTCATGAAACGTCTGCAAGAAAACCGCCAAGCTCAGAGACCCTCATTTCAGCCCTGAGCTACAAACGTTCTGCTTTATTAATAATAATCTCCAGTCTAGGGAAACGGGCAGTAATGGGTGGAGTTTTCCCAGCCACGGTCAGAAAGGGGCTCCCCTTCTTCTCCCCCCACTGTTCCCCAATGACCCCTCATCCCAGCCATGAATTCATCCTCCTTTTCAAGCAGGGCTCAGCATCCTGCCCTTCCCCCCTCCCTTCTTGATCCCCGCTGTCTGCAGATTGATAAAAGAGTTTCATAAACAGCCCAGGCACAAGCATACCCCGATCGATCATTCACGCAAGCAAATTTAAGTACGTGCACACCCGGTGACCAGACATCTCCCAACCAGCAGCAGGAGGCCAAGAGCAGAGCAGGGCTGCAGAAGACAGCTCTCCAAAAGAGCCTCATTAGAAGCCCAGAGCAGGCTTAATTATTCACATGTATAGCGGTCTCGCAGGTGATCAATTCAGAGGAAAAAAAAGGGTTGGAAAGTCAGGCATCCTCCACTGGCTGCCAAAAGAGGCAGCCCAGGCATGAATAACAGAATAACAGAAAGGGACCTTGGAGGTCTTCTAGTCCAACCTCCTGCTGAGGCAGGGGACCCTGTAACCATTTCAGACCAACGGTTGTCCATTCTCTTCTTTAAAACCTCCAGTGTTGAAGCACCCACAACCTCTGGAGAGAAACTGTTCCAGTGGTTCACTGTCCTCACGGTTAGGAAATCTCTCCTTCGCTCCAGGTTGCTTCTCTCCTTGATGAGCTTCCATCCTCCCTTGCTTCTTGTCCGGCCTTCGGGGGAACAGGTTGACGCCCCCCCTCTTCTTTGTGGCAGCCCCTTCCTCCTCCTCAGGGAAAGAGCCCCTGAGCTTGTGCACAGGGCTTTATCCTGCCCCATTGCCAATGTAGAATAGCAACCAATTAATTGAGTGAGGTGGGTGCACCCAATAGACTGACCAACGACATCCTAATTTAATTAGCAGAACTGAACGCAGGGCAGAGAGACCAAGATTCCTCCATACAACTGATGGGGTCATTATTTAGCTGAGCTGGATAAGGCTGGACCATAAATTTGGATGTGCACATGGCATTAAGACACACCACCCCTGCCCTTGACCACCTTCCTTCCATCCCCTGTTCCAAGCACGGCCCATAACCAACCAACCAGCTTCTGAGGGTCAGAAGAAACCGTGGCTTTCTTAACCAGCTTAGGAAAGTCCAGCTCCTTGCAGGCAGCTATGGGGTGGGAGGTGTGGGGGGGTGTCCTATAGCAAGGCTTTGAGGCAGGCATTGCCAGCCAGGGCGGAGGGGTTCAAGGCCTGCAACCGGCTCCTTCGCCCTGCCACAGTTCCAGCTGTGAATGTTGCATGGCTAGGACTAACTTTTTTTTTTTTTTTGCAAATCCTCTTTTATCTCCAGATATTATTTATTGGTCTGCTCCATCGCCACCCCTCCCCTTCTCCGCCCCCCCCAGCCTGGCTCTCCCCTCCCCGACTGTTCCTTTTTCAGAAGAGCGCAGACGCGGGGGCTAGCCTCCCAGACGCCATGGAATCATCCTCTTTCAACAGCATTAATTATCTCCAGCTTTCCATAACAAGCCGGGCTGGGGGTGGGCAAGGAGGGGGGAGCACTCTGACCCCTCTCGCATGTCAGCAGTGCAAGGAGTTTGAAAAGCAAAATGCCTTTTATTCTTTGCAGCCGCAGAGCAGAATTGCCTTTGATCTACCTCTTAATTCGCCACCCCCCCACACTTTATTGGGGGCAAACCATGTCATTGCTTTTATTATTCATACTTTTTTTTTCTGCCTTTCCTGCCAGGCCCAGCCTGGAAGGGGAGAAAGTGACAGAAGCTTTCTAGGGAGCAGAGGGAAAGGGGTGAGGGGGAAGCTAAACCCCCCTTTTTACTTTTTTTTTCCTATTGGGTGGGGGGGTCTTGTCTCATTCTATACCGTCTCTGAAGTTTCTGCAGAATGTATTTTCCAAAGCACTAGAAGACAAGACAAGAAACAATGAATGGAAACTAATCAAGAAGAGAAGCAACCTGGAAGAAAGGAGAAACTTCCTAATACCGGTAGTAGTGAGAATAATTAATTAGTGGAACAGCTTGCCACCAGAAGTTGTGGGTGCTCCTTCACTGGAGGGTTTTCAGGAGAGACTGAACAACCACTTGTCTCAAATTGTATAAGGTCTCCTGGTTGAGCAGGCGGTTGGACTAGAAGACCTCCAAAGTCCCTTCCAGCTCTTTTGATTGATTGATTGAATACCGTACTTCTATGGATGAGTCTAATTCCTCCAGGGTCACCCCTTCCTTTCTATTTAACATTTCAAACTTTTGTGCCGCCTCCATCCAAGCTGCCTTGCTCCTATTTCTTTCTCTTCTCCTTAAATAAATATCTTAATGAGAAACGTAAAGATCTGCATGGATCTTTGCCCTGCAAGAAGTAAACCACTTCTTGGGCGCGTGTGTTTGTATGCTAAAGGAGTACAACAACAAGTTGAAAAGATTTCTTTAATTTTAAATTAGAGTTCAGGATTAAAGGCATCGGGGCCTCCGCTCCTTATAGTGAGAGGCTTTTTAAAAAGTCCCCAGAGTTAGCCTGTAATCTTCCTTTGGATGGCTAAAATTAGAATTTAAATATGCCCACACAGACACACACTTCAGGACTAAACTCTAACCTCAAAGTTTACACGCAGTTGGGACTTTTTCTGCCTTTACCCCATTACAAAAGCATTGTTCAGCTTTATGGAAATGATGCACAGTATGACTGAGTGGTAAACTCCTGGCTTTGTTAAATTTATTCTGAACACAGGCTGGGATATCTGCAGTCCTTCTGAACGTGAAACACCCATCAGCTCCTTGCTGAAAAGATTTTGGTTAGCCTGACTTCTCAGTGTATCCTCCTTCATAACCAGTCCTCTAGGCAGCTAGAACATTGTCGCTTCCTTCCGCTATGGTGCATTGACTGATGATTTACTGCCTAATTAGGAATTCTTTCAATACAGTGATTTAAAGAATAACAATATCAGAATCAGTGAAACCAAAATCAGCAGAACGGCTTCCCTCCAGAAGTTGTGGGTGCTCCATCACTGGAGGTTTTTAAGAAGAGACTGGGCAGCCACCTGTCCATCATGGTACAAGCAGGGGGCTGGACTAGAAGACCTCCAAGGTCCCTTCAAATTCTATTTATTCTATGTTCTAACATTAATGTCCACTTTTGGAAGATGTAGTTGCAACCAGTCAGGGACCACGTAGGTTGATTCAAATCATAAACAGTCCTTTCTGCTCTCACTTCAAATGGGCAATTCTTTCAGCCTCTCCTCTCAAGACCGCCCCCCCCTTTTAGAGAAAGAGAGTGTTTCGGCTCATCAAATATTTTCTTTTTTGAAGGGAAATAAAAAGGGAAAAGGGGTTTCTAATTCAGAGCTGAATAGGGAGGAGCAAGTTCAGAGCATGGGTGATTAGCACATGACTCCCTAATTGCCTGGGATCAAGTCACCCAGAAATTATACCTCTGGTTACTATTTTTAATAGTAACAAAATAGCTGCTAATTAGGTAGCAAACAGACAACTAAAGAGACAAGGGAATAGGAAGAGGTTGGGGAAATAGTTGGCTTTGATACTGCTAGTTCTGTGCCTAAAGTTAATCCCAAATCAAGTAAGAGGCACACTTGAAAATATTCTGCATTTCTCAGCAGCAGCAGCAGCAGTAAGGATTTGGTGCCAGGATGGGGGAAGGTGCTTTGAACTCACGCTGGCCTAGATGCCACCCAGGGCTACTATTATGGGCTGTTTTCTTGAAGGTTTTGCATAATCTGAGATGCCATACACACACCCTCTCTTTTCAGCTCAAATTCAGTGGGCCCAGGATGACCAAAATTCTATATTTTAACCAGTGCAAAAGAATAGTGCTCATTTTTATTTAATTAAACTGTTGTGCCATCTGTTGTTTACACGATCTTTTCATGATTGTGATCTTAACCACCTCTGCCACCACAGGCCAGAAACCTCCCATATAAAAAAATGCCATCTTCCAATACATTTTAAAAAAAAAAAACGAAGTTCATAGCTATCTCGGATGATGAATGCTCGCAGATTTGCAACTATTGTTCATGCAAGTACTATATTAGATATAAATCAATACTGTAAAGAACAATTGGCTAAAAATACCCACACCCAGTTTACTTTCAGATTATATTAATAACTCTTTGAACCTTATAGCCTGTAACCAAAGTCCTTTGGTCAGAATAAACCCAACCAACACCGGACTCAAATTAATTAAATATGAGAGTTAAGGGTGAAAATATGCCCATTTGGAAGCCAGCCTGCCCAGATCCTCGGGTCTCACTTCCCAAGTATGCCAGCTTGCCCAGAAAACCTGATACGCAAAACTGTGCTGTTGCCCACTAAGTCACCACAGTGTTTTTCACACATTACACAGCAGCAAACCAGCTTTATAGCTAGGTTTGCAAGCAAACGCATTTCATCCATGCTTTATTTTTTTTAACGTGCACTTAAACCTTCTTCCCTATGAATTTCTCCTAACACTGACCGTCCCCTCCAAAAATGGGTCACCAGAGATCTTGCACCAATAGTCACAAATCATTGTAACATTAAGGGGAAACATTTGCAAACTGGAACACAACAACACTCACTCTTCACTGACAACACTCACTCTTCACTGAAGGAAAGACCCACAGTGCCAAGTACATCAGTGGGTTGTTCCCAGGTGGATCCCTTTCACGTCAGGCAATCCCTCAATGTACGGATTACATCAAACCCAATGGGAAACTATCAAATCAAAATCTGGGCTACCATATCAGCTTTTCAGGGGTCTTTCTCTGCAGCTGTTATTCCTCCCTAGATAACAGACCAGGGGACGCTAGTTGGGGATAGCTGTTTCTGAAAGCATCTCCTGCTGTAAGTATGCAACTCAAACTTAAAAAACAACACTCCGAACGGTGCCATTAAAGCAGGAGCCATTGATTTCTGCACAGCACTGGTTCGACTCATTAATTCCAGAAACTCCTGCACACAGATTCCTGCATAGCTTCCTAATTGCCACATGGAACAAACCTAGAGAGCCTCCATCCTGAAATTCCCCCTCACAGCCAAGCGAGAAGTGCCATTGCATGCAGTCGGTTGATGGGCAAGAACTTTAAACTCCTTATTTTTATCCTGGGTTCGGCCCCCCAAAAATCTAAAATCTTAGCTACGTCACTTGCAAAGAGGAACCAACAGAGTCCAATTAACTGCCACTGCACCACCTTATCTTATTTCTCAAATGAAAGTAATTTATCCACAACTTTATGATGGTCCGTGTCCACTTAATTAGTGGGTTAATACATTATATGCATTTGTGTGTGTGGAGGTCTCATTTAAGGGCAAAGAAAATGCCCGCCCTTTACACTGGCAAACAGGGCAACTCTCCCTGCTACACAGTTTCTGCCGCCTTCCCAAATGCAATGAGCGAAAATCACAGTCTGCACCAAAGACCAGGTGGCTTCAATTGTCCTGATGGAATTCTGATCAGTTTAGCAAGAGCCAATGCTCCTTTCCCCACTGCAGACTGGTTTGATAGATTGTGATGTGAGCAACAATCACAGGCCAGGACAGGGAGTGGGAAGAAAATCATTTTGCTTTTCAGCAAAGACTAATAAACAATGACAACACCAAGTCTGTTCTCATTAAGGTTGCTGAAAGGCGTCATTGCCACATGCAAGGTGAAATGGCTCAGAGGGGGCTCCAAGTCAAAACATTAAACACCAGCTTTTATAGAAGAGAATATTTGTAGCTCAGGGTTGAACGGTGGGGTCCTCTCTGCGCTTGGCTGTTTGCCTGCAGATGTTTCATTGCCCAACGAGATGACATCCTCAGAGCAGACCACGTTCCCTCCAGTGGTCAATATTTAGATAAGCAGGGATTAACACAGACAAACAAGGCCCCAGTCAAGGAGACACCAAGGGCAAAACCACCACCACTACCAATACTGACAGGGCAAAATACTGTATATAAACAGGGAGAGAACCTCACACCCAGCAGCACCGGTGATGTTACCTAGTTAAAGTAATGAAATACCTGCAAGGAAACAACCAGGGATGGAGTTTAAGACAATACAGTACTCTCCAGTCTCAGGAAGATGGAGCAGCCCAGGAGATGAATCTAGAAGGATACTCTGATTGCCTTAATCCACCAGTTTCTGCCAGTGCAGGACACCAATGGAAAGCTACATACCTGCTAAATAGAACCACAATAGAGGGCACACAAAATCCTGCCACTAGCAACTTAGCCAGACGTTATTTGGAAAGAGAAACAGTAGATTCTTGCTTCAGCCAAGGGGAAAGCCCCAAAAGCTGTGCCCTTCGAATACAGATGCCAACACAGGACCCAGCCTGGCTCCACTTGTCCGTGTGGCACTAAGAGCGAGGCCTTGGCATCCGGCAGCAAAGAGATTAAAGCCGGTATCAGATTCTCTCCGGCTTGCCAGGGCTCTAGATGATGGTTTATTAGGTTTGATTTCATGTCCTTTAAACCTATAATGTGTCAAATAAAGTGAAGTGGGCTTACGGTGGCAGATCCATTTCACTGGAGCCCTGTTAATCCACCACTTTTCCTTCCAGCCAGCCTCCACCGTCACCCCAGCCATGATGTCCCCCAAACATCACAAGACCATTATTAAAATGTCTCTCTCCCCCTCCCAAATTTGGTGAAGTCAGCTAGAATGAAAAAAAGGGGAAGTACATCTTGTGAGCCGGTACAGATCAATAACCTATCAAGGTTCTGTTTAGGAGCCAGAAAGGCCATGGAGCATCAGGGCATGGTCTGCAGGCCCATCTCTGCATCCTTCATCTTAACACTCTCTGCAGATCTCACTCTTGGGGGTCTTGGCATCATTTGTGCCCACCTACCAGCCCCTCCCTCCTTCCGATGGCAGCTGGCTGTAATATGGCTGGCACATCATGAGTCCAAACTTTTAATTACGTTTCATTATCATTCCTGATGGCTGTCAATCAGCCCTTGACAAATGGGGAGGGGAGGGGGTAAGCTGTCAAGCAGGATTAAAGCAGGCTTTCAAGATGGGGGAGAAAGACAATAGGATGCCTCCAGAATGGTTAAGTCCTAATCGCTTCCCCCAAATACTTTTTGTTTAATAAATAGTTTGGGTTCGTATCAGAAACAGGCTTTTTTCCAGTCTGATGGAGGCAGCAACTTAAAGAGTTTGGCAGCCTCTCCAGGTAACAATCTGCAGGCAGGTCCTTCCAGATTGCACCCTGGAATCCTTGACAGAAGTTCTCAGCTTTCCACAAGGATTCCAGGTTGGCTGTTTTACACCCAGGAAGGTGCGAAACCAGCAGGAGAAATTCTGTCACTCTGACCCCTCCCCAGCTCTTCTTCCTGTGCAAATTTTCTCTTTCCCTTCTTTATTCCAAAAACAAAAATCAATAATGATTGTGCTTTTTCAGTACAAATATTAATGCCATAACAGAAGCTAAGTACTAGTGGGGGAGGGGAGGAGGAGGGGGGAGGAAGTAGAAAGAAGAGGGGGAGTAAAAGAAGGAGGAAGAAGAAGAGGAGGAGGAGGAGGAGAAGGGAAAAAATTGCACAGAAAGAGAGATATCTTTTTCCCCCTTTCCCTTCAAAATCCACTTTTTTGTTAACTATTCAGTTCTTCTTTGCACATAGGCTTTTAACCCAGGGGAGCTTCCCTTACACGTATTCAAGAAACAGGCTGATTGCCTATCTTGGTGAAACCCAACAGGGCTTCCTAAAAGACCATCATCATCATCGTCATCGTCAGAACAAAATCACCTTTAAACCAATCGCCTTCCCCCCCCCCTTTCCACTTGTACTGCTGCCCCTCGCAGCTCTGGAGCAGTAAAAGTGCCAGAGATGATATAACATGCATATTTAGCCTCCCAGAGTCACGAATGTTTTTAATCATGAGCAGGCAAAACCACCCACCCTCCCACCCTCCGGTCCATGGAAAAACCTCTTTCCACAGAACTGGTCCCTGGTGCCCCAAAGGTTGAGGACCTCTGTAAATCTAGTCCATCCGTCCTGACTGATTGTCTCTTTTGCCCCAAAGGGCCCAATTCACCCTCCCTGGAAGCCTTGCCAGGTTAGCCAAGCGCCCTTCTTGGGCCCTCTCTGTCTCTTCCCCTCTCTCCCCCCCCATAAATACGCAGAGTTCATCCATCAATCAGCATTTCCCCACCGGCAAGTCAATAAGGACGGATAACAGCCTCCAACATTTAGCTTCCAACATTTAGCTGGTGCTCTTATCTCTTAAGCAGGACCCATGGATTTTCCAACCAACGGGGAGCTGGGCGGGAGCGGGGAGGGGGGGAGTTGTTTGTTTGTTTTGTTTTTAAGGACGCAACATCGATTTTATTCAGTAGGGCAAGATTCCGCCCTGGCCACGTGTGTGTTTTGCGCCCGATGATGAAGAAACAACAAATAATCCGTTAAATAATCGGCCATCTTCCCCACGCCCTCCGCTGTCCCCCCCTCCCCGGCCTTCGGTACAACGCTGCGCTCTTATTGAGTGGGTCAGATGTTCTGCTGATTAAAAATTGATCCATTTCAAAATCTAATCAAGAGAATAGGATTCTTTCATATGTTATCAAGGGGGCTGCTGACAACCACTGAAAGCAAAATAAATAAATAAAAAGCCCATACAAGATCCACACAGACCCAAAAAAGGGGAGGAAGCACCCCAATCACCCCATTATTAACCCCTGGACTTCAGTGACCCGGTTCAGCCGGAGATTGACAAGTGGAAATTATGCACCAGCTGAGAATGGGCACCTTGAGTGCAGCCTTTGCAGGCTAAAGCCAGAATCTCAGACGCCTTCGGCCCTCAGAGAATCTGGTACATGATGTGTTACCAGCCTCAGCTCGGCCCACATGGAGCAATATTGCCCACCTTAGCAAGTTTAAGATGTGTGTACTTCAACTCAAAGAATCCCCCAGCCAGACACGGTTGGAAAACTCAGGCCTCGGGACTCCAAAACCCAAGCTCACCTTCCACTTTGGCTCTCAGCTCAGCGCCCAAATAAAACGAGTTAAAAAAAAGGTCAGGGACAGCATCCAAACTTACCCACTTGCGCAACTCTGTGTAAAGCCAAAGCTCCTTAGGTCCTGGTGCTTTCTTGGAAGCCCCACAGCCCTAGTTGACCCCCGTCTTCCCCCTAGAAGCCCTCGCAACTTCTTAGTTTGCCTAGGAGCCCCTGGGCTCCCTGGGGTCTCCATTCAGAGGTGAGAGGATCTGCTTAGTCCTTTCGGGGATCAGCCAATTGCTGCCTGCACCTCCAGATAGGAGGAAATCCGAGATCTCGAACCAGAAGCAAATACAAATTAGGTTGGATGGGAATTGAAGTAGAGTCTGAACTGGGTTGGAACAGAGCAGAATTATTATTTTTTTCAGTCCCAAAACGATGCCCTCAGTTCTTCCAAGCAAGCATCCATCCTTAGTTCTCTTATCTCCCTCCACCTCCCCCACCTCCCCAATTTGATTCATTTCAACCACCTCTTTGAGAAAAGGAAGGCTGGCTTCTTACAGTTGCTAAAACACCAGGAGTCAGAAAGTCTGGCTGATTTAATGCAGAACGCCCAGAAATCTATCAATACCCATCCAATATTCCTTCATTTAGAGTCTGGCGGTTCTTCTCCTTTCCGCTGCCCACCCCACCCCTCCTGCCTTCCCACACCAGCGCCCCAACACTTGCCAGCTCCTTTGTAGAAACCGCTGGGCTGCAAACACAGCAAGGTGTGCCGGCCATTCTCTTTTGCAGGGCGCTCCAGGTTTATTCCTTTCCGTGGAGACAACCCACCAGTTCATCCAGGCAAATCAGTCTGGGGAAAAGATGCCCACCTCGTGCCCGCCTCATGCTGCCACAACCAGAAGACTCTGCTTCAAAGACTGGGGTCAGAGTTCAGCTGGAGGCCTGAAGTGGCGACAGCAAGGGACCCCAGCATTGCTCCTTTGGTGAGAACCAAGTCAAATCTTTGGGCCTAAATGCTGCCTTGGAACTGCGCTACCCCGGAAGCCTTCTTTCGTCCTGTCCACTGGAAAGGGAAGAAGGCCAGAAGCATGGATTCTAAGTTCCAATCTTTGACCCCAAAGTAACGCTGCTCTCTTTCAGAAAAGATCTGAGGTGCAAATTGGAAAGCCTGGCTTGCTAATAACCTGCACCCTGGGTGGCCTCCTGAGCTGTAAAGAGCAAGGAGCAAGCAAACCAAGGACATTTCTTTACATTAACGCAAACCCTGGTTTGATTAGTAGGTCTCCAGGAGGCCTGTGCAAAACCTCCCGCTTTTGATGCAAGTCAGGTGCAAAAGGCCCTCCCCCCCCAATCTCCTTTCTGCTTGCATAGAGAGCGCTATCATTAGCCACTCTCTTTTGAAGTGCAACGTCTGTAGCCTGCTGGAGAGGAGCAAGTTCATTACCCAGGAGGCCGTCACCTTTGCGTCATTCTTCGGCTCCCTGACAAAGGCCTGATCTCTTTTCCCCTAGAACAGGGGTAGGCAACCTTGGCTCTTTTATGACTCATGGACTTCATAGCTCCATAGCTGGCTCAGGAACTCTGGGAGTTGAAGTCCATGAGTCATAAAAGAGCCAAGGTGCCTACCCCTGCCCTAGAAGAGCAGAGATGGAAATAAAATTTAAAAAGCATGGGGACCCCGACAATGCCAAAAGCGAAAATAAAGTTTCTGATAGTCTTTGCATTGTTAATCTAACTAAGGCAGGGCTTCTCAATCTTGCGGACTTCAACTGCCTTCAACTAAGGCAGGGCTTCTCAGTCTTGCGGACTTCAACTCCAAGAAAGAATAAATGTAGATTAGGGCCACTTTCATGCCTGTTTAGACGAAGGCAGCTCTGCGGAAGAACCCAGCTTTTGTAACGGAGCAGATCGGAAAGTATGACTGTTGTTATTTCCCCTTTCTAATCTATGGACTTCAGACCAGCCTTGATGTGCCTGGCTTGCTAGCGGTCCTCCCTCCAGCTTTATACTGAGCTATCCATGGTCCTGACCAGCCACTTCCTTGTGGGGAGACACATCTCTAAAAATAAATACTCCAACACACCACTGTCTGTGTAGAACAAAGGAGCTGAATATAATTTCAGGCCCCACATGCAACACGACTTAAAAACCTGGTTATGCTAGTCATAATTAAGGGCAGCGAGTTCTGTTCGGAAGCCATTTAACGTTTCAGTTGTTGTTCTTTTTCCAGTTAGGCTGGTCACGTTTTCAGAACCCTTCACAGATGGCAAGGAAAGTCAGCTTAATACAAACCCACAATCCCAGTCTGTATTCCTTCTAGACACTCGCCCATCCCCATCACCCAGTCTGCTTGATGGAATCTGTTGAACAGACTTTCTTTTATTCCCCAACAGCTAACAAAATCTTCCAGCGATTGGGGAAATACAAGAAATTAATCAATTCATTGCAATTAATTCAGGAAAGGCCATAAAGCACAACCAGGTAGAACTTTGACATGATAAACAAAAAGGTGTCTGGGATGAACCCTCTCCAAAAGAACAATAAATGTGTACATAAATATAACTTTCTACCCTGTAGCTCAGTGTTTTTTCAGCCTTAGGCTGTTCAGTCATATGGACAAATACATAAATAAATCTGCAGCACTTCTTTATTTCCACACCTGTTATATGCACTGATGCCCTTCAAAACAAAGCCTACACTCACACAACTGGGCTGCGTATATGAAGCCAAGCAGGGACTTAAACAAGCTCTGCTTTCAACGCCCAGCTTGGCCATTCTGCATGGACTGGATGGACTTTGGGGGGAGACTGCCCGACCTGCCAATTTGACAGTTTAATATTGTCCCTAATAAATGTCAACAACCCATTTTTCCTGTCAGTGTCTAATGAAAATATCACACCAATTTGGATGCTGAAGAACAGGGTGGGTTTTTGCTCCTGGATGAAAATCAGATATGCTTGTGAGATGACAAGGAAGATAGCCCTAACTTGATCGAGGGAAAAGAACAGTGTCTGAGAAGGAAATTACTGCTAAGCTGGGGAACACAGACAGGCACAGCTTAAAAAACTTTCTTTGGTGTTACTACGCTGAACGTTCACAGTTTCTGAAAAAAATCTAAGTAACTATGCAGCCGTGCAAAAATTAGCCTGAATTTTAATACTTATACGTTTTGAAATGTAGGGAACGGTTGGGATGGCTTTGTCGTGGGTTATGTATGATGGCCCTCTAGGCCAACTAGGCCAACTCTTTCATGCTGATTTCTGAGAAGTTTAACTACAGCTCAGCACACATTCAAACATTGACACAGAAGTTGTTAAGGAGGCGTCAGCCTGTCCAGGCCAAGAGAGAGAGAGGGATTTCAAGAATGTTGCTGAGGGCTCTTCTTTAACTGATCTCCAGAGGAGAAGCAAATGGGGGTCACTTCTTGGGAAACTGAGTCTCATGGGTGCCATCAGCTGTCAAAACTCCCTGGGTGACTCTAAGACAGCCTACTTTCCAGGTGTGTTGTGGAGCAAAAACAGAGAAAGCATCTTGTACACCAGGGATGTCCAACCTTGGAATTTTATGACTTGTGGACTTCAACTCCAGAATTCCCCAGCCAGCATAGCCCAGCTGGCTGGGGAATTCTGGGAGCTGAAATCCACAGGTCTTCAAGTGGCCACGGTTGGACCCTCCTTTTGTAGACTGCCTTAAAGGGAAATAACATCAATATTTATATACTAATTGTGGGCTGCCCAGATTGTTGGTTCGGAGATGGGCAGCCATGAAAAATTTGAAAGAAAAATACGTTAAATGATCTTTTAAAACTGCCAGTCTTGATGATCTGAAATAAAGCTTTGCTGCCTGTCTGACACGGTGGAGCAGGAAGCTGTTCCTAGAATAGCAGCCTTCTCCCAAGTCTGCTGCTTTCCAGATGTATTGGGGACTACAATTCCCAGGATTCCCAGGAACATTGGCGACGGAATTCTGGGAGTTGGTTGCCTAACATATCTAGAGGTTGGGGAAGGATTCCACAGAGGCCGTAGTAAAAATGATGAATTCCAGTCTTGCCTGATCCACAAATTTCCTTCCTTACTTCTCCACCTCTCCAAACGATACTTGAAGAAAAGGCAAGTTATCCACAATCACACACACAGAGACCCATAATTTAGGGGGGGGGAAATCACATACCATTTAAAGCCTCTCCTTGAAGGCTTTGCTAATCAAACAGCCAAATCTTTCATAAGCAACCAATCCCGGGTGAGCAATTAAATATTTCCCCTTTTAAAACACTCGCGGCAGCATCGGGATGGCCTGTGCTGCCCCCCCCCATCCTTCTCCACCACCACCACCACCACCGCTGAAAAATCTTTGCAAAATTCATTTGATAAATTAATTGGGGGAGGGAAAAGAAGATGGTGTTTTTTTAAGAACTTTGTTCTTTCTTTTTTTAATTACAGAATCCACAATGCCTGAATAATGTTTAATAAGAACTATGCAAAATTCCTAACAGCATTACAACACCACACAAAAGAATTAACCTGCTTACTGTGAAAAGCTGCATATTTAATTAAGAACAGAGAGTTCAAAACTACCCAGAGACACCCAAAGTACTTTTGCCGGAGGAGGCAAATTACATGCTTCCAGGCTGCTAACAGCATTCTGGCACACGGCCCTCCCCCCCCCATAGACCCCATTAAGTGACAACGGATGACGGGAGACATCAGCTGCCTTTCAACAGGCAAGCAGGAAAGGGGGCTCACATGGAGGGTAGCTGGGAAAGGGGGGGGAAACAGCCCCCTTGTTGATAGGAGCAATAATTAAAGAATAATGTTAATTAACTGCTTTTTATAGGAATAAAAAGTATGGTGGCAGGGGAAATGGCGCCAGCCGCTGTGTGCTGCCAAAGAAAATGGCAAGCTCCCCCCCCCCCTTGGTAAAAACAGCCCCCCTGAACCTTCCCTGTAAAAACACAGCACAAGTTTTGCTAATCAGTTATTTACTGTGGAAGGATCACAAGAGAAGAAATCTAATTATTGGGGGGAGGAAGAAGAGGAAGAGCATTGTCTCCCTCTTTGCAGCAATAAGAGACCGTGCTTTCACTTCATCAAGGGCCAGGCTCACAGTAGGTCAGTTGGAGGTGATTTGGGGGGGGGCAACAATCAGAAGGAATGTTCACCTAGGTGGTGGGTGAGCCAAGGGCTGTGAAGCAGAAGGGTCTAAGCACAAGTCGTATTTTAACACCGGTTCTGGTTTTGCGCTGCCGTTGTATGGCTCAGGGATATCTGCCTGTTCTCTTTTTCGCTCTGGATAACCAAAGCTAGATGGCCTCAGTTGGCCTTATCTGTGCAATGGGCTCATGCACAGAAAGAGAGAAGCCCTCCCCCCAGGGCACAGATTGCCTAACTGGGGGCTGGAAGTAGAAAGTTTCAAGTCACTCTGTTTGCTCCCACCTCAAAGCAGGAACGATGATCCCTGCGTTGAGGAACGTGGCACTCACGGGGATAAAAGAAAGTTCAGGAAGAGAAAAAAAAAGTCCCTTTAAGAGCAACGTGTGCCTTTTCCCAAGCAGTAAGCCTACTTATCGCTTTTTTAAGACAGTCTTTCTCAAGCCTGGCTACTTGAGGATGGGTGCACTTCAACTCCCACCCTGGAAGTTGAAGTCCACCCACTTGAGGATGGGTAGGGTAATATTTACACAGGTGACCGCTTGGCTATTTACTTTTTTTAAGGAATTGGTGTCATAGAAGTGCTGGCAAGCCCCACCTCCCCCCGCTGTGTCTGGCAATTAATATTAAAACAGCCCCTGCATTTGCTGTGAGTCAGTTAAACTGCAGCGAAATCGATACGCCAGATTCCTCTTGGTGCTTTGGGGAAAATCATTAAATGTTACACCAAACGAGTAAAAACACACAGACAACAAAACCCAATAATTATCCAGCGAAGCAGTATTCAAAACGGCACAGCTTTGTCAACTAAGAAACAAAGAAATGATTATTTAGCCAGGCTCTTTGGCGCATCAGAGCTACACATGCAAACACAGAATGCGATACAGAAAATCTTCTAGCTGAGATATTGGGCGGGGGGGGGGGGACTTCGTACTGTAGCAAAAAATATATAATAATTTCATTGAAAAGACTTAAGCCAACTTTGGGTTGATGCGCCCTCTTTCGGGGACCTCTTTTCACAGTCTACCTTTTATCAGCCTTGAGGGCTAGCAACTTGAGGATTTCAGCACCAACAGAAAGGAGTGAGTTGAAAGGTTCAGAATGAAATCTGAATCATACACGTGTACACATATAAGAATTCCATTGATATGATTTAAGCAAACTTTGGGTTGCAGGATCATATTTCTGGAAGTTTTCACAGCCTGCTCTTTATCAGCTTTGAGGGCTAGCAACTTGACTGTTTCAATGTTAAGAAAAACGAGCAGGTTGAAATGTTCAGCACGAAACAAAATCCTGCACTGATATAATCTGCGAGTGTGCAGACTACAGAATGCTTTGTAATATATCCAGGAAAGGAAAAAAAATAGAGAAAGGAGAAGTAAATTTGATTGGCATATACTCACAAATCTCTGCTGAAGAAGACAAGCATTCTCTTACCTTAGATTCATTTTGCAACAACTAACCATCAGAGGAGCACAACAGCCATGGATAAAACAAATATCATGTTTATTTGCAACCAACAAGAAGGGGGGGGAAACAGTTTAAAAAACAAAATAAGGACGAAAGTAACCCATTAAAAGCTAAGTGTTATGGAAAAGCATTGCTCTGACTAAAAGTTTCATCCTTCTCCACACAAAGTCAGCCCTCCAAAAGCCGGGGAGTTTATTTAAATATCTCTAAGACCTCGATCACCAGGTCTGTTTTAAAAATAATTTACTATGATTAGCAAGCCTTCCCCCTAAGAGGAGGCTCTGGAGCTCTCCATCCGCCCCCCCCTTCTCTGCCAATGTTATGATTATAGATGAAAAACAGAGATCAGTCATGCAGTTTAATCAGTTAATACTTATTTTCAGCTCACAGCCTCCACCCACCCAAGGGATTCCTGGCAGCTAACAATATATTTAGTGAGAACAGCAAAAACGAAAGAAAAACAAAATAATAGAAGAGATGAAATTTATATAACTTCCCTGACACCATGCAAATTATTATTTTTGAAAAAGCACGTTATTTTGATATTGAAGTATAATTATTTCAGTTCAAAACTCCCACAGTTGTCCATGCAGTAGACAGAGATTCAGCTGGGTGAGGAAGTAATAAATAGGGGACTTTCTGATTTGCATGAAGGCCCATTTGCAACAGGGGAAAGCAGAGCCTGTCCCCAAAACACCCCGTTGCAGGGGCCACGGGCGGTGAAGTAGGAGTGTGTCTAAGGACAGGAAGCTCCCCGAAGTACACAGCTTCAAGGATTTTGGGGTCTCTTTGGATCAAATTTGCTTTAAATTTGCTGTTTTAATCAACCTAGGACTAAGGAGAAGTTTCCTGACAGTTAGAACAATTAATCAATGGAACAGAAGTTGCCTCCGGAAGTTGTGGGTGCTCCATCACTGGAGGTTTTTAAGAAAAGACTGGACAGCCACTTGTCTGAAATGGTCTAGGGCAGTGGGCACCAAAGACCAGTTCTGTGGAGAGAGGGTTTTCCACGGATCGGAGGGGATGTGGTTTCATGTGCTGCCTGTATCCCACGGAGGGACCTTCACTTGTTTGCACGGCATGTTACGGACCAGTGTCGGTCCACAGATTGGGGGTTGGGGACACCTGGTATAGGATCTCCTGCCTTGGACTAGAAGACCTCCAAGGTCCCTTCCAGCTATATTCTGATTAAAATTGGAGAATGTTAGGTCTGACTAAGGAGAATAGAAGTTCTGCTCCCAATTTTCAGAGAGGCCAAGTCTAGCTGATGATGTTGGGCACAGCTTTTCCCAACCTCCTTTGATCTCTTCAGCTAGACAATCTCACTCCCTTTCCTCTCCAAGCCACCCTACCCCAATCCCACCTCTGTGGTGTGCACACAATTAATTAATTGCTTTATTAATTAGGAAAATCACCCCTCTCCGGGCTGCGATTGGGGTCATCTGTTTCCAAAGAAAGAACACCCTGCGCTAAAGATAAAACTCAGCATCTTTGCTAGCAATCTTGTCTGACAGAATCTCAATTACGCAGACCGCAAAGAGGAAGAAGGAGCATCCAGGGGAAAGGACGGCGAGAAAAAGACGTTGGTTGGGGGAACCTTCCCCGACTCCATGTCGATCGCTCCCAACCCCTAAGGAGGAAAGAAGTTTGGGGAGAAGGAAAGAGGGCCACCCTTCGGCAGCACCCCTTTCCCACAACGTATTGTTCCGGAATGCGCTTTCCCGTCCTCCTGCAGGGCCTAAACAGCTGGCACTCACGGTATTGCTCTGTGTCAATGCAAAGATGTTGCCAGCCAAGTCAGCATATTCAAGGGATATCGTGGGCCATCCTGGCTGAAGGACAACCAGCTGGAGTCCCAGGTAACATCTCCCTCAAGTTCTGCTCCACCCTTGGGACTTGGAGAGCTGTTCAAACAGTTTTCCTGGCTTTTTCTGGGAGGTTCCCCGCCCCCCTCCCCAACTTCTCTGTCTAGCCATCAGCTCTTCTAAGAACCGAACACGTCTGACCTTGTTTAGCTTCAGGATCAGCCAAGGTCAACCAAGCCCTGCCACTACCAAAGAGGACCCCAGCAAGCTCAACCAGGCATCGGCACAACTCAGGATCAGGCTGTTCTTACAGATCTCAGTGAGAGTGTACCTTCTTGCTCCCATCCCTGTGTTTGAGACGAAGAGAGAGAAAGATATTGCTGATGTTTTCCTGCAGGTCCCTCTGGCTGGAAAAAGAGACTTCTGGAACTTTGGGGCAGGAATAGCTTGAAACCCACAGGGCAAGGAATGGAATTAACCTATTAGGATCTGGAAGATCAGCCTCTACATGCTGCAACATTTTGTTACAGTACTGTTACTTTTATGACAGTAGAAGACCAGCAAAGATCTCATTAAACTTTTGTTAGCCCTGTGCTCAAGATAATCTTAGAAGGTAAAGTGCATTTATTCCCAAGTGACAGTGGAACACCAAAGTACTGAATTGCCCAAGGACCTGTAGAACAGACTCAGAAAATAAATCCAAGTCCTTCAGTCTCTCGATGGGATTTCTACAAAAAAATCTGTAATAGATTAACTCCGGCATAAGGAACATCAAAACTCACTCCCTCGCTCTTCATTTTAAGTTATGTTCCCCACCAGTTTCTCCAAGCTAATGGAATACGATCATTTAATCACTACTACTATTGAGAATCAAGAATGTTGACACTTGGTTAAACGCTAGCACATTATAATAAGTCAACCTGTCATGACATATAATAGATGCCTCACCTAGCCGATATGTATGTAAAATTCATGCACTCTGGAATATCACGCAGAGATAATATTTTAATCAGCACCCCGCTCCCAAGCTGCGAAAAAGATGGGATCAAACGCTCTCACAATCTGGGGCTGAGTTCCAACTGTTCCAAAATCCAAAGGGTAAAACAACAATGTAAAAGTTGGGGGAGAGGGAAGAATGGAAAAGGCAGGAATCTCATCATGAAGGCTAAGGGGGAACCTGAATTAAGCAGAATCTCTCCGCAGAGAAGGGCTGCCTCTTGAAGCTCCAGGAAAGGAGGCTGCTCTTATTACCCCAGTCTGGTAAGTCCTTCGGCTCAGGAATCTCCCATTAAAACGGGTCAGAGGTCAAGCCAAGGAAAAGACCCAAGGCCACAGAGACATTAGCTGCTGGTGAAACAATGTTTAATTCTCAGACTATCTAGTCCTGCCTAGAGGTAGGAGGGAAGGAAAGAGGAATAAGAGAACGAAGGAGTAAATATGCCAGAAAGTAATCAAATTGAGCGGTTTTCCTGCACACAGCCCCCCCACCCCACCCCAATTGCTTCAAGAGATTATCAGAAGATTATCAGAAGGGAATGTGACTCTAACAGGAAAAGGATCCTGGTCAGTTCTGGGCTACTCACTGATTATGATGGAAACATACCTGCAGGGCACCTGGGAAAGAACTGCTCATGGGATGCTTCCTAAATTCCGCTCTCTGCTTCCTAAAAGCTGGTTGAGCCAGCTTGGGTTGAAAGTACGGTCCCCAGCTGCCCCTCGCTCACATTTCACTGACCCCCAGCACAATACAGGCTTTGCAACCAGGGTGCCACAAACCTGTGTTGCTATACTGTCATTTTTTTAATGGATACAGTTCCCCTTGCATTGAAAACACAACTGTTTTTCCCCAAACAGTCTGCTTTCTACTTGGAACTACAAAACCTGGCAACTCTACTTTAATCAGGTTTTTTAAAAAATAACCCTTTGCCCCTTCCTTGTTGGCAAAAGCAAATAAATCACTGACAAACGTTCAAAATGTTGGATACACATTGCCAACCTTTAAAAAGACATATTTAAAAAAGCTTAAGAGGAAGAAAAATGTGAAGTCATAAATCTGGTTGTGTGACTATCAGGAAACAGGGCAGGAAAGACTCCATTAGTAATGTTACCCTATTTAGATTGTTTCTTAAATGAAATATGCCCAGTGTCATCCCAGAGAGGAATTTTATCTCTCCTCATTTCCGAGAACATGTGCTGTACAAATGCAGCGTGATCAAAGCGATCAGATTATCAGCTTGTCATTACGGGCACCTGCAATTTGTCAAGACTGTCCACCCTCGGCCAACATCCTCCGTTTATGCTTTCTTTAAAAGAAAAACTTCGTTAACGAATAATGTTTCTATTTTAGATCTTCCTAACGGAAGAACACGGGGGGAGGGGGGGGAAACGCCTGGGAGGAAATCAAGGCGGCTGAGACTTTTCATCAATCGCACGCAAACCCGGAGGCCATCCGAAGACCGACCAAGGGCCAGCCGACCCGACCCGACCGTCCGGAAGGCTCCCTTGCCCCGAGCAACCTCCGCAAAAGCCCAAGAGCTGCACCCGACCCGGGACATCCCAGGCAAGCCTTGCGGCCTCCTGCCAGTCCGGCCACCGCAGGGAAGCCGGGGGAGCTCCGGCCAGTTGCAAAGTCCTCGCGAACCGGGAGGCGCCTCCTCTCTATGGGCAGGCGGCGGGGGGGGGAGGCCCACCGAAGAGGGACCGCGCGGGCTCTGAAGGAAAGGGCGGGAAGGGGCGAGCGGGGTGCGGAGCCTCCAAGCCGCTGGCTGTGCACTCGGCGGGGGCCTGTCCGGCCGCCCCTCCCGAAAGCCCGGAGGGAGAAGGGTCGGGGGGGAGGGAGGGTCTCGGGGTGCTCCGCTTCCCCCTCCCGCCCGGCAGCCAAGCCCGCGAAGCTCAGGGGCAGCGCCGGTCCTTCCGCGTCCCCAGAAGACCCCGCAGGCGCTGCCCGGAGCCCCCGCAGGCCCTTCCGGGACCCCCACTTCTGCCCCCGGGGCCCCGAGAAGCCGCCGAGCCCGCAGAGACGCCAAAGTTGCAGCCACCGCCTGGATCCCCCGCCGCCGGCGCCGGGAGCGCTCCGGAGAGGGGCCGCCGGGTCCGGGAGGGGAGCGGGGAAGAGGCGGCGGCGGCGGCGGCGTCTCGCCCGACCCTTCCCGGCCGCTCCTCGGCCGCCCAGCCCCCCAACCAGCCCCCCAACCAGCCCCCGGGGCGCCGCCAAGGGCGAGCCCGGCGCTCCGTCCGGCCCGGGAGGCTGCCGCCAACTCCGCGCCCTCACCTGCGCTGCCCGGAGAAGTTGCGCGCCGGCGGGCGGGGAGCGCGGGCGGCGCGGGCTGGAGGCGGCCAAGCCGGGCGCGACCGGGGCGATCGGCGGCGCCTCCATCCATCCAGCCGGCCGCGCTCCTCTCCGCCTCCCTCGCCCGCCGCCGTCCGCGGCCGAAGCGAACAAAGAGCGGCGGCGGCGGCGGCGGGCATCCATCCCCGCTCCCTCCCGGGGGGGGAGGAGGAGGAGGAGGAGGAGGGAGCCGCGGAGCCTCCCCTCCCCTCCACCCCCGCCCGCCCCCGCGGACGCCCCCCTCCCCGCCCCGCCCCGCCGCCCCCCGCCGCCCCCCGCCGCCCCCGCCGCCGCGGGCGCTCACCTGGAGCCGGCCGAGCTCGGGCTGCCGCCAAGCCTGGACCGTCGATCCCGCGTCGGCGGCCATCTTGCGGGAGGGCGGAGAGGAGCCCCGGAGCCCGGCCGCCCTGCTGCGCCCGCCCTGTGTGCGCCCGGGCGGCGGCGGCGGCGGCGGCGGCGGCGGGGCGCGGGAGCCGGCGGGGAGCGCCGCCCGCCTCCAGCCCTGCCCGCCCGCCCCGCCCGCCTGCTGCCTCCTCCAGGGCGCTGGGCGAAGCGCCGCTGCCCTGCAACCGCCGCGCCCCCGCCCGGCCCGGCCCGGCCCGGCCGCGAAGCAGGCGGGGGCGGGAGGGCGAGGAAGGGGGCGCCCCTCCGGGGTCCGGGCCTTGCCGGGCGGGGAAGTCGGGGGGCGCCGCTGGAGACCCCCTAAGCGGCCCGTCCGGCCCTGCCCGGGGGAGGAGCCGCCCCCTCCCGCCCAGCTTGGGGGCCCCGCGGAAGAAGTTAGCCGGGGGGCTCCGATTTGGGGCGGGGTGCCCGAAAGGCCAACGCCCGGCCTCCTCGGGCCTTTTCCCCTTCCAGGCGCGCAGGGAGCTGTCCAGAAGCGCCGCCCCCCTTCCTTCCTCCAGGGGTGCGGAGGGGGCCTTCCTTGCCCCGAGCCCCCAGCGGGGCCGGCTGGGCAGTCCTGAGCGTTGAGGTCCCCCCTTCTTAAAGCCGCCAAGGCTGTGCTAAGCCCGCCAAGCAGTTGACTTGCTAGACCTTTGCCAGATGTGCAAGCGCTGCCATTGGCTTACCACACTCAACCCACTTCGATCGATTCCGGGGTCTGGGGAAACCACGGTTAAGCAACCTGGCTCGGGACGAGGAGCCTAAAAGGACGAAGGTCGCCTGGGTTGGCCTAACCTAAAGCTCTGGGGCCGGCCGGGGCTCTCCTGAGCTCCGAGGGGTCGAGGATGGGGCCTGGCTGGCCTCCTCCTCCCCCTCCTCCTCCTCCTGCTGCTGCTGCTGCTTCCTCTCCTGAAAGAGAGCCACACTGGACTCCGATCAAAGGATTCCCCGGGGGGGGGGCTCTGTGAGACACATTATCTCAAGGAGCTTTAAAATTCCTTCCTCCGAGGATTATTAAATGATTTAAGTCTGTTTTGCTTTTTCGCATGCTCATGAATAATGGATGCTGTTGCTTGTTAACGTCCAAACCTATTAGGGCAGGTGATTTACTTTAGGCTCGGCTCACCTCCGCCAGGAGGTTCTCCTCTTCCCCCTCCCCTCCCCCCCCCCCCACATTCATAACTGGCGGCTGAGATTTTAACAGATTGGCCCAGGTGGGCAGGGAGGGAGGTGGGCGCCTTGGCAGAAAGCGCTCTCTGGTGGCAGCAGAGGAGCAATGCCGGGGGAATCCGTAAGCAAGAGGAAGTAGCCCAGGGACAAAGGAGATGATGGGGGCCACTCCACGGGGCCCCTGCCTGGGGATGGGCTGGGGGCACAGGCGGGCTGGGCAAAGGAAGGGCAGATTTGAGTGTGCCACTGCTTAGCCTAGGAGGGCCAAAAGAAGCCGGGCGACTGTGGGGTCCTTGGTGCTCTCCGAGCTCGGTTGTTTTCGTGCAGACATTTCATGACCCTACTAGATAACAGCATCCGTGCTACCGTACTAGGTACTGGTGTAATCAGCAATTGCATTAATGATATTACCTAGTTTAGTCATGAAGATGGCCACTTGAAGATGGTGAGCTCCCAGAATTCCCCAGCCAGCCACACCTGTTCAAACTGCTAAGAATGGCAACAACCGTTCCCGTATTGCCACTCCTTCTTATGCCTAGAGATCTTTCCCCCCCCCCATCTTCCCTCATTCCCGAGAATACTTTGGGAGGGGGCG
Organism: Bothrops alternatus; assembly: GCA_034064705.1. Taxonomy (NCBI): domain Eukaryota; kingdom Metazoa; phylum Chordata; class Lepidosauria; order Squamata; family Viperidae; genus Bothrops; species Bothrops alternatus. Next base: position 1,007,334 of record JARGCV010000504.1, on the reverse strand, counting down.
GGAATTTCTTTGCAGGTCAGAAAGGAAGAAACAAAAGCTTCTCCCCTGCGTCTCTTGCAGGAGACGATCTCTGCTTTTGCACGAAAATGGAATCTAATCAGGCCTAGCTGTTAAATCAGGTCTACCTTCACCCCTCCATTGCACCCCCCTGCACACGCGGAGACCTAGAGAACCCCCAGGCTCTCACACAGCGGATCAGAAGGTGGCAGTCAGGAGCCCAACGGGGTAATCAAAAAACAGGGAGCTCTCTGTTCTGTACTTTGGGTTTGATTGGCAGGATGTTTGCAACTGGCTCTGCTTGCGAAAGACGCCGTTTCCTGGGGCTTGCTATTTCAGGAGAACAACCGAGACTTGTGGAAGATTGCTAAGGAGTAGGCTCACCCCCAGCTCAGTGTGTCTGCTCCTTCTGCCCCAAATACCTGAGGTATGTCTTATGAATATTTACACCACGACTCCAGCACAACGTCCCTTTGGCGTTCTTCTTCCAGTGTAAGACATGCCTTGCATTAGCAACTGCTCCGAGTAAGCCGACGGCTCTGGCTGAACCCCACCCCACCCCAGAGTTGCATGTGCGCCCCACGCCACCTGTCTCTCTGTCTCCCAGAGGCTTTTTGGTTATTTGCTTTGTTAGATTTATATGCTGCTCATCTCACCATGGAGCAACTCCGGGAGGCACACAGTGCTATACGTAGCAAGATAAAACAATTAACAGGTTCAAGTTAAAAGCTTAACCTGAAAGTTAAAACATTAAAATAGGAGGCAGAGCAGATAAAAGGTACTGGTGCATAGATGGGGTGCAGGTGGGGTCTCTTCTTAATCTACTAGCTACCTCCAGAATGGGAGGCCCCCAGTGGGGCCCCAAGCCAGTTGGCAGAGCCAGGTTTCCGGACCCTTCCCGAAGGCCAAGGGTTTGCTGCAGAGTAGACCCTACTCCAAACACTTTGTAGGCTGATGGGCCTTGTTTAGAAACCAGGAGATGGTAGATTCTGCTTTAGGAACAGAAGCCAGTCGCTCTCTCCTGGCCCTAGGAAGAAGGCAAGGGCAAACCATTTCCAAAAATCTTGCCAAGGAATCACTGGGAGTCTCACTGCAAGGCACCAAAACAAATCAGATAAATGCCCTCGGGATTCATCCTGTCTACCTCTTGTCATCTAAACATAATTTGGCAGCAGCTCTTTACCACATCAAAGGCTGGGCTGCTGGCATTTCTAGGGCCTTTTAATATTTCCCTTCTAGATCCAGATTTTTCTGCAGTGCAGGGTCCAGGAAGCTTCCCGTCAAACGTATTTTAACAGGAGATTGTTCCAGCCCAAAGGCCCACTGAGGAACGAGGGAACGTTCACACCATCTCAGGCTTTCCTTACCTGGAGATTCAGCTGTCGTCTTTTACATTTTAATATATGTTTTCTTTAAAATGAAAAAAAAATCATTATCAGTAAACAAACCTACCAGCTAATGTACATAAGCAGCAAATTAAGTAGCCCCATGAATTTGTCGTATCTGTCTCACGAAGCACAAAGCCGTCAGCCCAGCCTAGTATTGATTTCTGCAAATATATATTATTTTACACTGTAAGTATCAGGAGCCTGCTGTCATTAATATGACAGTTAAATTTAAAATGCATTAGTTTAATAAAAATGCATAAAGCAGAATAGGACTGCATTAGTTGCCTGGCAAAATTCAATTTCATAAATATTAGCTCATGTTAAGATGCATTGATTTCCTGGGAAATTGGATTGGTCAAAGGGAATTTATATTTTGTTGGAATGGGAATGTATCCATTTGCATGTGCACAGACACACACACACACACACACACACACACACACACGTGCTAGGTACACACTAACATTTGCATATGTGCTAGGTTAGTCAAAAGCATTCTCCTATAAAGCTCACACACAACAATATGTTATATAGTTAAAGAAGACAGAATTGAGCAAAACCATTTTGAGGGGAATTTACTTCTAGACTGGGTTCTGCTAACCAACTCTAAGAAATCAATAGCAAAAGGGGGGGAAGTGCAAGAATTATGCCTAAGATATGCCACTCTATGGTGGAGTTTCAAGGTAACCATTGCAGATTATGATCACTGTATTTGCCTTCAATGAGATGCACAATTAACCAATTCTGGTCGTCTGTATAGGGGCCTGATCTCATCCTTGTGAATTACATGACCAACTGGGATCTTCTTTGTATGTAATTCCTGCCATAAAAAAAATATTGCATATGTATGTTTGCGTGTGTGTGTGTTTAAATTGTCTTTAACATCAACCACAGCAATAAAGTTAATATCTGGAGAAGCAACCCACCCACAGTGGAGACTGCATTCTCCTCTGGAGTCTCTTCCTTGCTTTAGGATCCCTCTAACTCTGATTCCAGCTGAAGATCCAGATGGAATCAGAGGCTTCCCTCACGCACACAGATGTATACACAGAGCATAGCAACAGCTGGATTTTTAACAGCATCATCCATGGTCCAGGAATTGGCAGCTGCAGACCCATCTGGGATCCATGTCGTACCGTTCCTTTTTCAGGACCAAAATAAATTCCGAGAGACAGCAGCTTCTTCCAGGAAAGGAGGGTCGGGAATGGGGGACAAGCCGGACTTGGCTGTTATTACCTCTCTCTGGAGAAGCCACAGATGGCCGCTTGCAAGGGGAGCCTGTTCCACAAGCCAACTCCCAGGAATATGTTTCCCAGGATTCAAGGGAAACACGGAGATTAAATCAGGCCACATCAGAAGCATTGTGAAGAGATTCCCAATTTAGATCAATTCTTTCCACCATCGTGGTTCAAATGGTAAGCTACTTGAGGCAAGGGTCTCTCCCTCCTTTTCCCAAATGCACAATTATTCTGTTAATTAACATCATCCTTATTTGATTTTTCCCACCTGCGTAGGTGAATGCTCAAGGTGACAAGAGGAAAGAAAAATAGCAGGTAGGTCCAGTGGATAAATTCACCCCAAAGTGAGGAGGTAACCCCCCCCCCAAATTTCAAAACTGAGCAGGCCCAGCAAGCCCAGCAGAAGAGGCAGGTCACAGAACAACAGAGTCACACAAGTAACAGCAAGAGAGACAAACACCTCCCTGCTTTATCTGCAGAGGATGCTGTGTTTTACATGAAAAAAGGCTTTCTAATTAATGGGCCAGCCCTCTTGTAAAAGGTTTGATTAACCCACTTCCCCCCCCCACCCATCCTCCCCCTCCATTTTGGTGTGCTCTGCTCCTTCCCTCTTTCTTTCTGGCAGGCCCGATAACATTCTTCTCTTTTGCAGGAAAAGCGTGATTTATACCCCCCCTGCCACAGGAGAGGGAATTCTGTTGTGGAGTCAGCCGGCAGAAAGCTAGCAAGGTTAATTAGTTTGCTTGATTTCGTGTTAATTTACCCACATGAAAGGGCTGACGGCTGCCGGGTTTCCCATTGCATGACAGAAAGCCCGAGAACCAGGGCCAGGCAAACAGAACAGCGGGCCTAGCAAGGGAGGACTCCAGTGTCACCAAACAGGGCTTGCATCTCACTAAACACACACACACACACACACACACACACACACACATACACACACATACAGAGTGCCTGTCAGGGCATAAGATCTATGGAAGTGTTGCAACCAAAAGAAATTCACCTGCTTTGAGCAAACTTTGCTCCTCAGCTTCAGAGGAAGACACCTTTGAACACAAGACCCTTTCAAAGGGAAAGAGAATTAACCCCAGGGTTACCGAGAACATACCTCCCATCGCAAAGCCCAAAGCCAAAAAGATGGTAGAACTGGCCGTGACAACAGCCTTGCTTAGAAATGGAAGAAGGACAATCTGGATCCCTGAGAATCTTTTTCCAAGAGGAATTCCTCCAGTTTAGATCACCAACTCACTGGGATTAGGATCCTTTGATTTGGGCCTCCTGGTCAGCAAGGTGTGGACCTCATTTAGCTGCCCCTTCAAACTTTCTCATTGTTTGTGGTTCCTTTAAATGTACAAATATAGAAAGTCTGCTGCACTTCGGAAGATGTTGTGGGTATTTTCAGGCTGACAGGTGAGTTTATCTGAGTTTAGAATGGAAGGATTTGTAGCTGAACATGGGCAAAAGTCCAGTAAAGTAGGACGTTGAAATAAAATATATATACACATTTCCGTGATGGAATTCTTCCTTCCTTCCACAAGTATCCCTGTTTCAGTTGTCCCAGGTGCTTGTGACTTACCTGGTTCCATTGTGCTGCTTTCTGGACACTTAAGCACCGTGCAGGTTCAAAAGCAAGGCCAAAGGCCCCAGCTGAGCTTTTTTTTTTATGACAACTCACATTAAGCCATTGCATGTTATTTCCTGGCATTTATAGATTTTTTCTAATGCTGGAAATTAAGATAATTGCACCCAGGGCCAATTAATCTTGCTGAACTCTGGAGGAGAGAAAGAGAAGCAGTCCCCAAAGCTTGATTAAAAGTGAAGGCTCTGGGGCTGTCTCGATCCGTGCATTGGGCTAATTTCCCCCTCACTCTGATGATCAAGGAAGGGGCCGGGGAGCCATGCGACCCAATCTCCTGGCTCCAGGAAAAGCAAGGAAGGCTGTGTGTTTTAACTATTGCCATTTATCCTGCATATTTTCTTTCTCTTGTATCCTGCCTCTCTGATTATTATCGATTTCTAAAGACCCAGAAGCAGATCACTGACAAAGGTTTTAACTTCAAAGCTGAGCACCAGTCACTGAAAGTTAACTTCATTTCATTTTACACAAAGTAAAGCTGAGAGTTGCTCTTGTTTTTCACAGACTGCATTGGCAGGCAAATGACAGATCTCGTCTCCGGCTCCTTTAAAGTTCCAGTCTACCAATGAGAAGCCAACAGCGAAAGCCAGACTCAGAGAAGTGCTCCAGGGTAGTGTCTCTCAACCTTGGGCACTACGGTAGAAGATGCCTGGACTTCAACTCCATCTTTAAGCCACCCAGGTTGAGAAACTCTGCTCTGTGGAATCATAGGTCAGTACCAAGGACAGTTCTCCTTGTTAATCTACTGTTAGTTTTCAGAGTCGACTGATGGCTGCCATGGCTTCTCCAAGCATGGCTGGCGCAGGAATTCTGGGAGCTGAAGTCCACACGTCTTCAAGTTGCCAAGTTTCGAGACCCTTGATCTAGACTGCAACTACTATTGTGGGATTGATTTCACACAATTTTGTGTTAGAAATTTGAGACTTGGAAGAATTTGCTTTGTCGAAACTGGTTCTACCGGTAGTTCCCAGTTTTTGTGAAAAACTTCAAAGTAGAAATATCAATTCATAAGGACTAAAAATTGATATAAATCTATACCTAAAATGAATTCTGATATGAATACCATATTGCCCCATGATTGGAAAAGTCTCTTCATCAAATTAAGGAATCTCTCTCTCTAATTAAAATACTCATTGTTGTAGAAAACCCCATCCAAACTAAGTTACAAATCGTCAAACTTCTGTATATCCAGGATACATGGGAGTCACCTAAAGACTCATGAGCAGCTGCAACATTTTCATAAATGCGTGACACTGTCAAGTTTGGTGCAGTGAGTGGGTCTTAGATAAAAATTAAAACAGCTGCTTTTTTGACAAGGTAAGCCATACAGATCAGATTAAATGCATTTTAAAAATCTAAAAGCATTATTTCTAAAGCCAGTGCAGTTGAATATACTCCTGGGTATGGCCCTATGGCAGGGGTAGGCAACCTTGGCTCTTTTATGACTGGTGGACTTCAACTCCCAGAATTCCTGAGCCAGCCATGCTGAGGGGAAAGGGAGAGGTTTCCAAACTGAGCCATGCTGGCTCAGGAAATCTAGGAGTTGAAGTCCATGAGTCATAAAAGAGCCAAGGTTGCCTACTCCTGCCCTATGGTGAGATGAGAAAGAATTATCTTTATGTTGTTGTTGTTTTTTTAAAATGAGTTTTATTATCAGGTTTCTCCAGAAGAGGGCAGGCAAAGCCCAGGCTCCCTTTTCCCTTCTTAAATCACCATACTGTAAATAGAAAACGAAGCAGGCTTGCAAAACTGCCTTATTAGCAAGCTCCTTGCCCAATGGACGCCTTTTCTATCTATCTTTAATTCACAAGAGGTTCTGAATGGTAGCAGATGTCTGCAGCCCGGTCTACAGTGAAACGTGTTTGTTGTAAACTTGCCATGCAATTTAATCTGACATTGTTTCTGCTTTAATCTATTTGCTGAAGCATCTCAGGGATTTAGAGGTAGTTGCAGGAGAGGGAATGATAATAAAATAATACTACTTTGGAATGAAATTCATGTGGCCATCTCAGAATTCCCTAGCTCATAAATCGTTAATTCCAGTCTAGCATTATCTGGTTGCACATTTCAAAAATAAGATAGTACAGGTTGGCGATGGGAATGAGAACCAAAGCAGGACAGTTAGGTTTACCGAGGGGATAATCTCATGATGGTGAAGACCTTGCTCATTTTTTCCCACTAGGATCTCTGGATGCAGTCACCTGCAAACAGACCAGTGGGGCATCACTACAAAAGAATTGTCGGAGATGCGAGAGAGGTACCATCCTCCACTTTCTGTTATCTTTAAGTGTTGCAAATGAAAACGGACGGGGTGATCTGTGTACAGGACCACCAGATCACTGATGCACTGGCTCACCCCGCTGAAAGGCCACTGCTGCAGTCTGTCAAATCAGCTACATGGCTTGGCCTGAGTAAGCCATCCTTTGATTTGTATGCTCGGCTTCCCTTTCTATTTAAATCCTTTTTAAAATGCCTTGGCGCTTCCCCTGCCATTGAGCCCCTCTGCTCCAGAAGAGTTGGGGTGTTCTCCCCGCGGCTTTTCTTCCTTTTCTGCCCGTGTCATATTTTCTTTCTCTGACTTTCTTTCCTTCTCTATCTGCTTGTTGGCAGGAAGGCAAAGCACTACACTTGATAGGTAGGAATCAGCTTTTTGATTACTATTACTATTTTTATTATTTTCGATCCCTTCCAAATTGTTCTTCCTGTTCTGGTTTAAAGTTAAATAGAGCTTCAGCTGAAGAGAGCTGAGGTAGCTTTTTAGGCCTATAAAGCTCTGATGAATTAGCATCGGGCTTCAGGAGAATCCAGACGAAAAAGAATTGCCACTGAATAGGAATGCCTGTTGGGATATTAAAGGCTGCCTTTAAAATGTTAGATTAAATTCTCTTTCTACCACAAAAATAATCTTAAACCTTCCTTTTCATCCTCTGTAGGTTATAACAAGTTTTCAATAAAATCCCTCAATAGTCTGAGTCTTCAGACCGGGCTTAGCAACGTAGGTCCCTAAAATGCAGAAGCTTTAAAAACTTTATCAGTTTTCCCCCCTTCTTTTTCACTAACTAATTAACCAAGCAAACAAAAGCAGAGGGATGAATTGGGGGGGGGACTTTGATATTTACATGCTAGTAAGGTCACTTATTTCAAAATCTAGATATATATGCAACCTGTGCAAATGATTATCGTAAATACGAGTTTATGCAAAGCAGCCTGCAAATCCCAATTTTTTAAAAGTTCTGGGAATTCTGAAGCTTGCAGGGCCAAGACTCCTTTGGGAAAAGCAACTTTACAGGATAACAATGTAAAGCAGGGGTTCTCAACCTTGGCAACTTTAAGACTTGTGGAATTCTGGGAGTTGAAGTCCACAAGTCTTAAAGTTGCCAAGGTTGAGAACCCCTGAAAGGATGGAACAGGCCTATATATAGAGTCCAGGCTATGGGTGGTTGAATAAGAGAATCTATCTTGGCCTGTTTCACAGGGAGATTTAAACGGGGGGGGGGGAAGGAGCTCAGTCCAATAGCAGCAGCTGTTCAGCCTTGCATCCATTTCCATCGTGTTTGGTTAAGACAGCTGCAGGCAACTGTGAAATATATGGAAGGCATTGTTTGGACTGTGTCATCTTCCCTGCCTGCCCACCCCTTTGTCTAAGTGTATTCCAGTCCGGGGGGTGGGGGGAGGAAAAATGCTCAGGAGCAGAGAGCACCAGCTAAAAATATAAGTGCAAAGGAGAGGAAGATGCCTCTCCTGCTGGTCAGCCATAACTGAATCCAGAGAGGCCACTTTGGCTGTGGGACATTCACAGTGGCCTTTTCCCAGGGGGTTAAGATCAGTTTTTAGAAGCGTAGAGCTTCGGAATATGAGAAAAGTTTGAACTCTCTTCTCTGCTTGGCAAAACAACCCTGCGAGGTAGATAAATATCCCCTTGAACAGAAGCGGTTTGTTGTTTCTGCCTCTCAGGATTTCGTTCTTGATGATGCTTTTACTTTCCAATCTAGCCTAGAACCTCAGGATCTCCTTGGGGTCTCCCATCCATCCAAGTACTCCCCAGGACTGACTCGGCTTCCCCAAGGTGACTTAGCTCCCCCTCCACTGCTGACATTGAATTCATTGTTTGATTTGACAATCAAAGAAAGGATTGAGAATGGGGCAGGGGGAATCAGCGCTGGCAGCCAAGTGGGCATCCTGGACCCCTAATTGCGAAGATTCAGGCTTCCCCCCATCTGCAGTGCCCCAGTCCCGGGTTTGATGTCTTGTTCCCATTATGGTTTGAAGGAACAATCCAAAGGGATGTCTGTTATATATACACGGAGGCTGAGAATACATTGTTTACCCCCTTGTGGGCTCCTCAATGCATACATTGGAGACCAACTGACACCCACAGGTGTCCGGCTATTATCTGGCGGCTGGGTCGACATCTTAAATGGAAAGGCCGTCTGGGCGGCTGGCATGTCCCTAACCTTGGGGGCCTCTGTTGTTCTGGCATGTCACCACATGACAATGCGGGCTGATATTTAAGAAGGCAGAAGAGAGAATGGAGGGAGGAGAGGATTAACTCACCTATTACAGCCAAAAGAGGAGATGGGTTTATTTATAATCTGGGTTGGGTCTTATTTATTGTCTCCTCGGGCAGAGCAACGGGGGCACCCACCGAAGGAGTCTCCGAACAGCACCCTGAGCTGCACAATTTGGTCTTAGAAATGGTGAGTAAAAGGAGGGAGGGAGAGAGGGAGGGAGGGGAAGAAAAGAATCAGGAATGCAAGCATTCCGGATAAAGCATTCAGTGAGTGAGGATGTTCCAAAGAACGAGAATTCTAGTATCAGGTGGAATTAGGTTACACGCTGACATCCCTTTAGAAGAAGTGTAGAGAGTAAGTGGTGCACAATAGGCCAGTTAAGTTGGATTTAACTGATAGGACTCGGTTTTAATCACATTTATTTTCAAACCTGGGGTTCCAGCATACTACTACATGTTTATCAATCAGATGATTTTATAACTTAGTTAGATTTAAATGATTTAATGGCGCCAAAAATTGACTCTATCCATTTTTCCTTATTGGCTTGACATCACTGTCAGACCCCTGGTTTGATATTGGCATGTCCCCTTCATGCATTCTATCTCTTTCTGTATTCAAATCCTTTCTTAAAATCTCCAATTTGTCCTTTTACTTTAAGCACAATTTTTTTAGTCCCCAAAATGTCAAAATCCATATATCAGTGCATCTCTTTCTTTTGAGCATCTCTACCTCCACCATCAAATGTGAAATTGTAAACTTCTCGAGTCAGTCAGGGAAATCCCTTCATGGACTTTTTCACGGGGCATTTTCCACAGATGGAAAATCAATAGTCACTAAATGCAACCAATCTGGTCCGATAACTCTCTTGACCAATAAAACAGTAAAAACAGTCTTGTTTTCCGCTTATGGCTTTGGATAGAAGGCCTGGGACCATTATTTGACCCAGCAGAAGGTACCTCTAGATGTTAAGGAGATGCCGCTAATTGTGTTGTGTTTAATCTCCCCAAAGGCACCCAAGAAAGCTAAGAAGAGGACAGATTCTAACGTCTTCTCCATGTTTGAACAGGCACAGATCCAGGAGTTTAAGGAGGTATGTCAACAGAGGTACTAAAATCTTTTGCAAACAGTTTGTATTACAAATCCAAATATCCTGACCCAAGAACATGGAAAACGTAGGTAACAGGCTAACATCCTCTCGGCTTCTGTTCTACCTGCATAATTAAGAGTCCGTATTTGAAATTCAGTCACGCTACACAATCTAAGGCCTGAGGAATCAAACTCTCAGCCAATCTTTTTTTTTTAAGCATGGAAGTCTGTGCTTAAGTCCTAGATGATTCTACATTCTTGTAGATCAAAGGCTGTAATAGCCAATTTAAAAAGACTTTATTGGAGCTTAATCTGAAGCCTGGACTTAGTTCTGGAACCTAGCTGAAATGCCCTAGCTGAATATTGCAGCATAAGGTCTGCCAGATTCCAGCCATGGAAAGTTCATACTGAAATATTATCTAAGTTGTATGTTGGATTGATTTTTATCTTTTCCTAAACCTTATACATTCCCCAACCATCTTGCGGATCCCAGAAAGACCCTGAGTTCACTAATGTATCCTGCATAATTACAGGATAGGGCTGGGAGAATGTTTCAAAAGAGGAATTTGAAAGGCTGGGCACACACTTCTGTGTGAAGACAGCTGGGGGCGACTTCAGAAGCAATTGTGGTAGATCTAACAGTCTGAGATCAGGCACTTCGTACCCGCTACTACTCCGTACAAGACATGTAGCTTCTCCCCTTTCAGGCTTTCACCATCATGGATCAGAACCGCGATGGTTTCATTGACAAAGCAGATCTGAGAGATACATTTGCAGCACTAGGTGAGCAAAGAAACGCCTTTACATTATGATATCCATCAATGACCTATGAGTAATTTATACCGGATCTCATTGAGAAAAAACATTTCAATTATCGTTCCTTGTGTTTGGTTTGGTTTTGCCTGCTTCAGGGCGTCTGAATGTGAAAAATGAAGAGCTTGATGACATGATCAAAGAAGCTCCTGGACCAATTAACTTCACCGTGTTCTTGTCAATGTTTGGAGAAAAGCTTAAAGGTAAGATCAGTTGCAAGCCGTGAGCATCTTTGGTAAGCTGTTTAGGCTCCCATCTACACAGACTTGGTTAGGACCATGAAAAAGTAACGGACGTGGTCACTATTCATGCAGCAGGATAAACAAACAAGCAAACATATGTTTAAGATGATGTGGTGCTGGATTCCCAATTCTCCTGGAAAGCTTCCTTGTGTGGCTAAAGGAGGGTTTTATTCTGGTTCACCTGCCCATTTATTTTCTGTGTGGCCTCCATGGTGACACACCTTCCCACAAACATTATAAGAAGGGCCACGTTTACAAAGTATTCGGCTTTCTGAGACTTTCCCTCCATCTCCCCTCCCCTCCCCCTTTTATTTCCTTTTAATTTTCCAGGAGCAGATCCAGAGGAAACCATTCTAAATGCGTTTAAAGTCTTTGATCCAGAAAGCAAAGGCTTAAAGGCAAACTAGTAAGTATCTTTGGATCTTGTCCGCTTAAAGTGGTCAGAAGATCTTCAGAGCCCTTTCTGCTTCTCTTCGCCCTTTTCTTCTCACTCCCTTAATAAACATTCCTTTAGCATCCCCTCTCTTGAGCCAAACTGCTGTGATGCAAATGCACAATCTGCCTGGCTGCTTATCCTAAAAGCAATTAAGAACTTGTTGGTCCATCCCCATGTGCTCCAGCCTGGATTTCAGAAATGAGAAAGCTATCGCCTCTATTCTTCACATGGACGGATGGGTGGAATTTAGACTGATATTCCTTTGCATCTAATCCGGGTTTTTATTTTTCAGCATTAAAGAGATGCTCATGACACAAGGGGAACGGTTTTCAAAGGAAGAGGTAAGACATTTCTGAATCGCTCAATGGCCTTTCTAGGGAATGCAGTGTGGGAGTACAGCCCATTGGACTGTCTTCAAAATGAAGATTTGCAATCTTACCAAGAGCCACTGAGGTATAAAGCCTCGAAGGGAAATATCCTGGCTTCTTTGTTCTTCCAGGTAGACCAAATGTTTGCAGCCTTCCCTCCAGATGTGACCGGCAACCTTGACTATAAGAATTTGGTGCACATCATCACACATGGAGAAGAAAAAGATTAAGAAATGGTGGGGAGCCACTCGGTGTGTGATGACAGAAGTGATACCTTCTCTGGCCAGCTAAGCTGGGCTGTTGTGTCTCTCCTGTCTGTTGTCATCCTTTGTCTGTCCTATCTGTAGAAAGAATGCAGCCATGTCTGGAGAAACCTATTTCTAAAACTGCCTTTGTATTGAATTATTCGGAAAGTCTGAGCAGCCCTTGATGAATGATTATGGATGAGGGAATGGAATAAGCTGTACTCACAGCAAGCCACGTGTTTCTTTTCTGATGCCAGAGCAGGGTGCATTTCTCACTTAACACACAAGGCAAAGAGGTTGTCCAACAACAGTATGTAGAGCTGAACAGGAGGAGGCTTCACCCACAGCTAACATCAAGTAAGGGCCACAAATTTGCCATTGCTGGGTATGGAAATTTGCTAGGAACCCAACACATCTATGGAGGCTTCCTACCTATTATAGCAATAATACTTGGACTTATATATCGCTGCACAGTGCTTTACAGCAGGATTTCTCCCCCCTCCCAGCCCCCCAATACGGATCTCTTACCCAATGGAGGCACATGGCTGGAACCACACAATTGTCTTTCTGGGTGCATCTAAAGTTGTCCATCATCTGCTCTTTCCAGGTCATGAAGTCAGCTTTCATAGACAGGCTCACCCAACATAGATTGAGACCCATCCAAAGTCATTGACTATGCAGTTTGTGTTGAGGGTCCAGGATTGCAAAACCAAATTTCAATGTCTACTAGCTTGGTGGTCTACCTTCGTTAGCCTGCCAACCTGAAATGCTCCAGATATATTGGGATTACAACTCCCAGGCATCTCAAGAACCACATACAGGTGCAATCTGTATGGTATGGCATTTGCTCTGTGTTAACATGCTGTGAGATAACACAGCTCATTCTCAGAGGGCTATAAATAGTAAAACTGTCTTGTACCTAGAAAAGCAGGCATCGTTCTTGGATAAATCTGAGTCGTGATCCTACTTCAGTGCACTAATGCACCCTATGTTTCATCCACTCTGCCTATTAGCACTGAAAGGCATTGGACTGAAGGACAGTTTTCCACCTTACATATTAAAATGTCTTATTGAGATGATCTTCTGTTTTTTAAGATAAAAAAATAAGAAAATTAGAGTTCTCCCAAAGACTTAAAATCTGATAATAACTGGTTTATAATGGAGCCGTATTCATACAATATCAGTTCTATGAAGGACATAAGATAAATCCTGGTTGACACTAGGCCATCTTGTGGCTTATTTAGCAGACTTCACTGTGCTGATGAGGATCAAGACCAGAGACCAACATTAATTCAGGCAGGAAGTGGAACTCATGGATTCCATTACAGGCGCTTCACCTCTTTTCTTACCATCTGGTCTTCGCAGAGTCCTTCTATATGCACAGCCCAAGGACCTTCTTAGAGCTTTGCTTTTTTTTATTGGAAAAAATGAGGTGCCAGAAACACATCCCTGAATCCTCTTTGGCTAATAGAACCTGCCAAACCAGGGAAATGGCTCAACTCTGCAACAGCCACACAGTAAAAATATAACAACAACAAAATCAATAACTGTGTCAGGTGTTTCAAGGTCAAAGGGGGAGATTCACCCTTCCAGGATACTCGAGAGAAAATAGCCTGTGCTGAGGCTGGAGGAGCCCTCTTAAGGGTTCTGCAGCATCTTTGCCAGAACAGAGGATGTCTCACACAAAAGTACATCCAAGCAGTTTGTTCTCCTGGAAAGAGGTGAGAAAATGGTTTAACTTCCACAATAGTAAAGCAAAAATCTCATGCAACATAAATGCAGCCCTCATCGAACTGGGATTCTCTGGTTGTGTCAGACTTTCACTTCTGTCCTTCCAAACTTTGATAGCTGGAGGATGATGGGTGATATAGTCCAATTAGATATTTGAGGGCATATAAAAAAAAAGCAGAGAAATTCAGGGTAACCAAAAAGACGACTGCAAGCAAGACAGCGAGCTGTAGAAATTCAAGAGACAAATGCTTTCTTTGTTCATAATTTTTTTATTCTATGCAAAGAAAATCCATCTTAGTATCGCATTTTGTACTGTGTGTATAGACGTATATATAAAAGAAGATACATGAGTCTTAAGTATATGAAAGAAGCCAATGAGAAAAGATGGTTTCTCGTCCTGCCACCCATTTCTTTCTTAGCCTCTATACTGCTGACAATTTCTTTTTTTCTCTGCCACTCTCCAATCTTTCTGCGATGGAATTCCTTGTGGCTTTTTCCTTCTCCTGGTTTTCCAAGATCATGGCACGCAGATTTTTGTGGTCTAGTGGTTCCACTGTTGGGAAAGGAATGAGAAATTCAACAGGGTTAGTTTGGAGAACGCATTTTCTTTCTTTTTAAAATCACAGTTTCATTAACACAGTATGAACACAACACCTATTTATTTATCAGCTTGGATCAGGGGTTGGATCAGCAACAAACTCTCCCCACCTTTAGGCTCATTTACTGATTAACTTGTTTTTTCTTATTTTACTTGAAATGTCTTTGGAAAAACTCAGGGAAACCAAGAAAAAGCTTGGCGGGAAAAAACTTACCGAGACGCTGGTCAAACGGACAGCATAAGGGAATTCTCTCTGCCCCTTTAAAAAGCTTCCAAGCCCCTGTTGGATAACCAGACCCTCCTTCTTGCTGGCTCCAAATTTTGCATCGCCATCTATTCTTCCTGCAATTACTTACTAGGCTCTGACGTGTCTGCAAAGGGATCCACACTGAGAGACGGTGGAGTCACTTTAATGGCGTCCATTTTCTTTAGCAGAGCACTCCCGCCCAAAAAGGGATTCAGCAATGGGACGGTGTCCAGCTCCCCTTCTACTTGCTTGTAGCGCAGGAAGGACTCAATCAGCAAAAGGTCGTTGCTTTTCTTTTCTACTATGCCTGCAGAGAGAGAGAGAGAGAGAGAGAGAGAGAGAGAGAGAGAGAGAGAGAGAGAGAGAGAGAGAGAGAGAGACAGAGACAGAGACAGAGACAGAGACAGAGACAGAGACAGAGACAGACAGAGAGAGAGAGAGAGAGAGAGAGAGAGAGAGAGAGAGAGAGAGAGAGAGAGAGAGAGAGAGAGAGAGAGAGAGAGAGAGAGAGAGAGAGAGAGAGGGAGGAACCTGTGAGCAAGCAAATGTGCTTCACTTCTCACACAATGCACAAAGAAGGTGGAAGGCAAAAGGGACTTCCAGGTCCTGATTTGGTACCGTAGGTGTGACTCTTGGCTCCGCAGGGTTTCTTCTCAGATCAGGTTTTCCCAGTAAACTCCGTTGGATACCGATAAATTTGTTGGATTAGAAAGGGAACTTCTCATTAAAACTTTACATACAAAGACTACATAAGCTATAAGGCATTGTTTCCCAACCCTGGGAAGTGTGGACCATAGCTGGCTGGGGAATTCTGGGAGTTGAGGCCCAAGGTTGGGAAACAGTCTAATAAGATGAGAGAAATCCCAGGTGGAAGCACTAAGACGCCCCTGGAGAACAAATGAGGGAATGGCAGAAGGCTCTACCTGACCGAAGGTCTCCATTAGTCAGTTTGTGTTATTTCCTCTCCCAGCTTGTCACACAAACGCAGGAGGCCTCAAGGGCTCTCTAGGAGAAACCCCAAGGCGATCAACTCAGCGTGGTGCTTGGTTGTTTCACTCACTGAAATACTGCATGAAATTCTGATCGGTGATCTCTCCAGTCTCTCCCAGATGCTGTGTGATCTTGGTGGCATCGCAGCCGATCTTCTTGAACAGAAAATCCACTGCGGATTTCAGCTGGTCCAAGATTTTGCTGCTCTCTTTCAGACTGTAAGCATAGAGGTTGGCCTTTTCTGTGGTCTTCTGCAGTTTTTCCTGTGGGCAGAAAAAGAGGCTGACGGGATTAGAGAGACTGTGAAAGTAAAAGTATTAGCAAGCCCCCCCCCAAAGCTACGCCCAACTGGCTCTCACCCTGGAGAACCATTTTCTTTTATAAATAAGGGGCAGGGGACACTGCCCTGGTCTCTCTCCCCCCTCCTCTCACACAAACACACATACACACCAGCTCCACTGCAATACCTCCGTGCTTTTCAGACTGCCATGAACGGCAATTTCAGCTGCCTTGTGCTGGGATTTCAGCTGGCTGATTTCATTCTACAAAATTCAGAAATTCAGAAATTCATCATTTTAGCCTTCAGGCCACTTATGACTTTGCTAGGTGTGTTTCCAAAAAGCGCCAGGTTCAGAGGATGCCTGTGAGTATTTGTTTATTTATGTAACTTGGAAGGCTGTCTGACTCTCAGATGAACTCTGCCAGTTTTATGTAATAAGAGAGGATTAAAAAAAAAAAGCAAAACAGTGAAAGGAGAAAAGGGTAAGCATGCTTGGATAATATCACCCCCAAATAGAAAGAAAGAAAGAAAGAAAGAAAGAAAGAAAGAAAGAAAGAAAGAAAGAAAGAAAGAAAGGAAAGAAAGAAAGAAAGAAAGAAAGGAAGGAAGGAAGGAAGGAAGGAAGGAAGGAAGGAAGGAAGAGAAAGAAAGAAAGAAAGAAAGAAAGAAAGAAAGAAAGAAAGAAAGAAAGAAAGAAAGAAAGAGAAGACAAGAAAAACACTTCCCACCTCCTAACCCTGAAACGCTTGTAATCACAGAGTGAAATTCCGATTTATAGAAAAACTTTCTAACTTCTGAATTGTGTTGAACGCAGATCCCAATTGGGAAGTCTTCCGATTAGGGTATGCCTTTGCTGGATAGGCCCAAGAATGTCTCTGCATGCAGTTAACACCATGCATGAAAAGAAAAGCCTTGACCCCAATTCTGCACCCCGGGGGAAGCCATCATTGGTGGAGACAAAAGGGATCGCTTCCAAGCTGTTTTCAGAGAATTAACCCAGATGGATTTTGCTGCAGTCCCTCCCCAAGCTGCTTGGTGACCATAGTCACCCAGGTTTACCTATAAAAAAGTGTTTGCTTTTTAAAAATGGTCATTAATCTTTTACTGGAAGAATAGCTGATGTGCAGAAGGACCGGACAGCAAAAGCTCAATGTAATGAGGAAACCTCAAAACCTTGAGTAAAAATGAAACTGCCCGGGAGAAGGATGACCCCACCTGGATGACCTCAATCCTCTTCTGCAGCCTTTCCATGTCATTGTTCAGTTCGGTGACGTAGCTGAAGTAGGCGAAGTTCTTCTCTTCCTTCTCCAGGAAGTCCTCCACCAGCTGCCCAATGTTCCCGTTTTCCGTCAGTTTCAGCAGTCGCATGTAGGCCACCTCGAAACTCTCAAAGCTCTCCCCTTTCAACTTGGCCCGCTTCCTTGCCTTGAGCGCTGAGAGAAAGTGGGGTGTTTAGGATACAGAGCCAGTCAAGATTCGTTTCCCTACAAAAAAGTGACCCACCCAGACAAAATAGTGCCTGTGGTGGTTGTTATGGTTACTAGACATACACACCCACATCCAATTAAATATGGTAGTAAAGTTGTACTGTGTCTGCTGTATAGATTAATAGGTTTTGCATCCAGAGCCCTTTTCATATGTGTGGACATCACTTGGAGCACCATGTGTGATTGCGCAAAAGTTCATCACTTGCAATACCAGGCAGGACATGTTAGCTTTTTGTGTTTGTGTACATTGGCATGAATCGAGTGACAAAATGGTACCGTCTTCCTTTTTGGCCTGTTCCTCAATTTCAGAGCGGTCCACCAGTTTGATGAGCATAAATGCTTTCAGCTTGGTCTCGTGGTTATAGATTCGCTCCAGCTCCCGAAACTCAATGTTGAACTGGGCAATATCCTTGGACCGCCGTTCATTCATGGCAGAGATCCTTGCCAGGGCTTCAACCCTGATAAGAAACAGAAAAGCTCAGGAGAAAGAAAGAGAGCGCAAAAATAGGACAAGATGAAGCAGTCCAGGCCAAGATTTTGTCACCTTATTTGAACCAGCTTATCTCTGAGATATTCCATTGCCAGTCCTGGGACTCATCCATCTAAAACAACTTGTGCAGGATACCTTTCTTCTGAATGATGCTCTTTGCTGACCAATTAAAGAACAAAACTAAGTCCACAACAGATGGCGGAGTTCTAGAGAGGGGCATTCTATTGCTTTAGACTGCAGCTGATAAATGTCCTTTTTAAAAGCTGCTCTGTTTTGAAAAATTAAGGATGCAGGGAAACCCAGCCTTGTTTGCTTATTCCTGGAAGTAGAATTGGTTTTGTATCTGCAGGGAGCATTTGCGTTGGGCAAAGACATTGGAATTGGAGGTTGAATTGGAGGTTGCCCTGCCTGGCTTCTGTCTTCCCACATTAGCATTTTTCATTGTGTTGCAGAGAAGCACGAGTCCCCTCTTTAAAAAAAACATTTACCCAGAGACCCTCCATTAGCAGGGCAGTCTCAAATTTGCCCAAGCAGTCGAAGTTGCAGTCCTGAAAACGAGCAAAAGATCACACACTTGGTGGTCCTCCTCCTCCTCCTCCTCCTCCTCCTCCTCACCTCTGCTCGTAGGCTTGTGTAGACTGCTCAATGGATGTATTCATGGTCCTCTTTTGCTGCTCAAGCTTCTTGTGAAGCCGTGAGTAGATGCCTTCAAAGATCGCCTTATGGCACTGCAGGGTTTCTATTTCTTCACGGAGCATGGCATTTCTGGTCAAGATCGTGTCAAAATGTACCGTGGCCTGGAGGTCAGAGGTAGAATTAGGAAAGGGCCCAGGACGTTCTAAAGCAAGATTTAAAAATGTTTCTCAAAGTCATGGAGAAGAGCAATTAATAATGGGGAAAGCCGAAAGAGGGTGGAATTTGCAGAATGCATCACTCTCTTTTTCCTTCTGCAACCCTCCACATCTTTACTCCTTACTGACACCCCAAACCCATGAAGTAGAAGTGATTTATAGGTTTGGGGAACAAGAGGAGGTCTCAACTTCTGAAGCACAAAACTGATGCTGCAGTTACACAAAATTACGCCAGAGATGTGGTTAATGGATTCCAGTTCTAAATGTATTTTCTGGACTCAGAAGGGAAAGTTCAAAAAAAGCCACATTACTTTCTATTCACCATCATCCATTATGCCTGATTGTTCTAAATTTGGAGTCTTCTACCCTCTCAACTTTATTTTTAAGGGC
Organism: Bothrops alternatus; assembly: GCA_034064705.1. NCBI lineage: Eukaryota > Metazoa > Chordata > Lepidosauria > Squamata > Viperidae > Bothrops > Bothrops alternatus. Next base: position 988,310 of record JARGCV010000504.1, on the reverse strand, counting down.
TGTCATTGTGGTTCTTATTTCAACTGTTCCCCTCAAGGTGGAGACAGACGCTAATTTCTCCACCACAAGGAAGATGCAAGTCTGCAAACTGCTGCTTACATGATTAAGTTGGTTATCCAGCTTGTGGATTTGCTTCTGAAGCCACTTCCCATCATACTCCTGCCTTAGCTTGACCATCAGATTTTTTTGGGTTTTAATCTTTTTTTCCACTTCTTCTACCTAAAAGTAGAGGGAGAAATATCTCAAAACTCCTATATTCATTGAAAGAAAACGGCTTAAGGAAAACAATGAGTAACTGCAGTGCATTTGCTAGTATAATCTCTAAATATTTGATGCTTGTGTGTAGGTAGAGGCCTCAACTTACAACAGTTCATTTAATGACCGTTCAAAGTTGCAGTTCCTGCTCCAAACAAGAAAACAGAGCAAAGGAAATTGAGATTGAGAGAGCATCAAGAGAGGAAGAATATTCCCTGAGCAACAGAATTTCCCCAAATGCTTTATTTTTTCCTAAGGATCTACAGCTGGAAATCCTAGGGTTTATGGTCTCTTAGCTCTTGAACTGGAGACGGTGTTTGCACAGAGATTAGGGCATGCTAAATTAGTTTTGATTCGCATGAAAAGTGCACCGAGGAGTCAAAAGTAGAAGGCACACGTGTGGAGAGAGAGGAGGAGAGGTGCACATTGCAGGCTCGCTCGCTGGCAGGCTGTCTATCGTGCTTCACAACCCCCGCTTTGCAAGTCGCACATCCTCCCAAGCACCTTGTCATCAAGCTCTGCAATCAAATTCTTGGTGGCTCTGATCAGAGCATCGTACTCATCTCTGGTCTGCAGAAGGAATCTGAGCTCCATGAAGTTCCGGTCATCTATGTAAAGGTTGCGGGGTGATTTGGTGAGAGTCAGCAGCAAATTAATCTCATCGTATTCTTGTTTCAAGGCCTGGATGTGTCTTCTGTGAAGGAAAAAGAAGGACTGTCTCCAAAGGGCTCAAGCATTTCAAACCAGGGTGGCTGAAAATGTACGGACATAAAGTGTGAAATCCTAAAGCATCGATTACAAGCTAGAGGGGCTCAAATTGGGTATGTCTAGTTTAATGAAAAGAAAGACCAGGGGTGACATGAGGGCAATGTTCCAATATCTGAGGGGCTGCCACAAGGAAGAGGGAGTCAGCCTATCCTCCAAGCCATCTGAAAGCAGGACAAGAAGCAACAGATAAGAGAGCCAACCTAGAATTAAGGGGAAATTTCCTGACAGTGAGAACGATCAGTGGCACAGAAGTTGTGGGTGCTCCATGACTGGAGGTTTTTAAAAAGAGATTGGACTCCATTTGTCTGAACGGGGTCTCCTGCTTGAGCACGGGGCTGGACTAGAACAGGGGTCCCCAACCTGTGAGCCGTGGCCCACTAGGGTCCATGGCTTATTCACAACCAGGCCGCATAACTGGCTGACTGATGTGTGCGTGCATGTGCTCAGGGCCTTGTGTGAGTGTCGTGGGTGCTCTTGGCCCCACTTGCGCGAGCAATGGGTGCTCGTGCATGTGCACACACCTGCCCCTCCCACAAACCCATCCCCTCTTTCCCCCTCCCCTCCGGGCCGCTAACCCCCAAAGTTGGGGAACTCTGGACTAGACCCCTACAATACAGGCCATGGGGAGCATAATGAGGGAACTGACCAATGTGCAAAGGTGACAGACAGATTGAAACAGGAGCAGGTATGCCTGCATTCATTTTTCTCAGCTAGCAGAACATGTATTGGCTGGCATATATCCACGTTGGTCATGCACATACGCACCCACGCACGCACACACACCATAGGGCAGCCCCTCGTTAATCTCCTTAATCTCCGGCAGACTTACTCCTGATGGAACAATTGCTGCTGTGTTTTGAAACCAAGGGACTTGCGGTTCTCCACCATGATCCGAAACTGTTGCTGCAGCTTCCTCAGTTCAACTTCTGCCATCATCTCCTTTTCCTTCTCCGTGAAGTCTGAATTTTCGCTCCTGGCATGAGATGCCCTCCGGCGCTGCAGGTCAGATATTTTTTTAAAAGAAAAGGGTGTTTGTGTTTAAACTGGGCTTACGTTTCCTTCAGGATTACAATTTCCCTTTTCCCTGGGGAAGCAGAGTGAAATAAAGAAAAGCTGTTCCACCAGAACGAACTATTAATCTTCCAAAAATCTACACAAAGGAGGGGCATATTGTTCAACTGTCCTGACTAAGCTAGCAGAAGAATAATTGCACTACCATAACTTGCAAGGGAGGAGGACAGCAGTGGGGGGGGGAGAGAGGAAGCTGTTCCTAAACGAAATCGAATCCAGTCTAGCTTTCATGGATGGAAAATAAAAGTGCACTCTAAAATGTAACCAGCAACCAATAGCATTTCAACACTGCACAATAAGGCAGCTTTCTCCCACACGGTGCCCTTCAGATGCATGGGATGATAACTCTATCAAGCCTTTTCCTGCACTGCCTGGAACGATGGGAGTTAAATGCACATCTCGAAGGCAGCAGCAGACAAGCCACTTGGCTCACCCATCTAAAATGAGAACCAGGAAGCGGATGGTGGCCACAGGCAGTCAGGCTCCTGTGCCATGGCTAAGCGACTGCAGACGAGGAACAGACTCTACAATCACCCAGGCTTAATGAAAACAAGCATGTTTACCAGCGTCTTCATATTTGCCTGGATTAAGTCTTGATGAGTCTGTTAAGGAAACCAGGTTAATCCTTCCCAAACCGAAACCTGAAAAAAAAGTTAACAAAAAAGTTTTTATTGCAGAAGTTTCTAGCCTCCATTTGCAAGGAAGATCTCTTTCGGACCTCTTTTCCGCATCAGCCAACTCTCCCTTCTCCTCTCCATTGGTAGGGGGCAACATGCCCAGATGGTTTCTTCAGCATATGAAAAGAACATTGACATTATGTCATCAGAGCCATGTTCACTTAAAATTAGGGGGCGGAACAGATGGTTACGCTCCGTCCAAACCCATTCAGGACCGGGGTTTCCATAGAGATAACAAGAGAGCACATTGAAACACGGTGCACCCTCTGCTGTCATTTCTCTGGACACCCACACACCAAGTGGACCGGACGGAACATTCTGAGGTGTTCTGGGAATGATGAAGCTCAGCCAGGATGAGAAAGGAAGATCCGGCTCCAAAGAGAGAATTTGGCAGCTCATTTTAGTCTGCATCTTCCCATCTGATCTGGCACAATCCACACACTTCCCTTAAGACCTTGGTTTACACTCATAAGGCTCCAGAAACTTTCCTTTTTTACTTTAAAAACCAAACTCCAGTATGTTCTGAAACATGACTTTAAAGGAAAGTTAGTAGATTGAAACAGATGGGACAAATTTGTTCACCAGAAAAAGACGGCAGACTTTAGCAAGGGCCACGGCTGAATGGCAGAGGGCTCAACCTGGACTTAGAAGTTCACAGATTCATGGCTTCTAATGAGTCCTGAACTGAATTGAAACAGATGATTCAAGAGATCGGAAGTCTAAATGGATCCCTTTCGTTATTTATTAACCTTATTTTGTTTATTCATCAAATTTCTACACTGCCCATCTCACCTGCGTGACTCTGGGCAGCTTACAAATAAAAACCATGAAAAGCGACATAGCTAAAAGAGTATTAAAAACAGAGGTCAAAAGTTAAAAGTTACAGAGGTTTAAAAAAGGTCTTCAATCCACAAACCACACCCAGGGTTGCATGCCACTCTTAGACACCCCCCCCATGCCAGCTGGCAGAGTTGGATCTTGGTCAAGCTATTCCACAGAGCAGGGACTTTATGCTTCCCTTGTAAGGCACAGCAAACGGGCATTGCAAGGGCCTATTTTCCTACCCCATCCCTTTCTTCTCTCCTCCAACTTTCAGAACGGAGTGCAAACTGCTTGGGGCGGAGAGCCTGCCTTAAGCCGCTTTGGAAATAAACCGGTGTACAGTACTAAAGTCCATTAAGGAGCATCAAAGCAGACAGGAATAAGGCAGAAATCGTGGCCAAACCGGAGCTAAGGAACACGCGTGCGCCAAGTAACCATCCTAAAACCACCCACAGTATTTTTCCACTATCCCGGCGTCTTTGCGACAGACCCCGAGTTTCTCCCTTTGCTTCCGAAAGTCGGATCCAAGCAGGGGAACCGCAGCTAAGCTGCAGATTCTCTCCGGAGCCTCCGGCTCGGCTGAGTGGAACGCGCGGACCGCGGCAAATTCCACGCACAATGCGGAGGCTCTTTGTGAGCCGGCCGCGTCCCATTGGCTGGGCCCGGGGCGTTCCAGGGAGACCCCGCCCGCCCGCTCCTTTTTTTCTGGGCAGGGGCTTAAGCCAGGCTTGGCTGACCGCGCTTGGTTGCTCCTCTCCTTCCCGCAAGGATTCCCGGCAGGAATAGCTCCACGAACAAGGGGGGCGGGGGGGGGGAGAGAGAGAGGATTTTAGAAATTAAGGATTTGGGGAAAGCCTTGAATAAACACAAAATGAATGGGGCGTCCTGGAGTCGGCGTGAAGGAAGACAACAGCGGCGGTTCATGAGAACCTTTGGGGTTAAGGAAGAGTTTCTCAACCTTGGCAAGCGTGAAGATGAACGGACCTCCTCAACTCCCAGAATTCCCCAGCCAGCAGAGCTGGGAGTTGACCCACCTTCGAGCTTGCCAAGACTGAGAAGCACGAATACTCGTGCAACATACGTGTCGTGTTCTGTAGTCCTATTTGTTATTTGACCACAACCTGTGGATGCAGGGAGGCTTCGTGGCGCAAAGACAGCGAATGGAAGGTGTTTCAGAGAAGCAGAATTTGCATAAAAGCTGTTCTCCCAACGCTCAAATGAAACATAGTTTTGAGGGAAAACCTTTATTTCTTGGTTGGGCCGTTCTGATGATATTTTGCAGGCAATAAGGGAGTAAGTTCTCCTATCTGCTTCCCCCCAGAAGCAGAAGTTAAGTTGCTTCTGTTTGGTTAAAAAAAATAACAACACCCGTCTGTGGCATTCTTCATTGTGTCCAGATTCTATGAGCGCTATTCTCCATTGTTTATCAGCCACGAATAAGCAGTCAATGAAACTTCTGGGAAAGGAACTGATGCAGTCCAGCCTCTTTGTCTGGGTCACAGCACTAGAGAAATATTTGCTTTGACCAACAGAATGACTTTTCTTTTTCTTAAGTCCTGCTTAAAAATGGGTGCGGCTTTGTTTCAATGGGTTTTGGATTACTACTCAACAAAATAAGAAATGGACTGTGGAGAGTTTAAAAAAATAATAATCCTGAATAAACCCATGAACCTTGGCCCCGTGAGTGCTCCAGCACCGGAGGTTTTGAAGAAGAGACTGGACAGCCAATTGTCCTGAATGGTCTAGGGCAGGGGTAGGCAACCTGGGCTCTTTTATGACTCATGGACTTCAACTCCCAGAATTCCTGAGTCAGCATTGACTCAGGAATTCTGGAAGTTGAAGTCCATGAGTCATAAAAGAGCCGAAGTTGCCTACCCCTGGTATAGGGTCTCCTGTTTGAGCAGGGGGTTGAACTAGATAGAAGACCTCCGAGGTCCCTTTCAGCTTTGTTATACTGTTAGCACTCCATATTGTGGCTTAGTACAAAATGTGGAGTCAGGTTTTTCCCTTTTAGATGAAGAAAGACTTTTTCAAGCAAGGATCAGCACTCTGGGCAGCTCCCACTACTCTCGGCTACAGAAATATTACATATATTATAGCAATAGTCACACATTATAGCAAACTATAGTTTACAGTCCCAATGGTTGTCTGTACATGCATATGCAGGCTGGTTTGCATTCATGCACTACACCCACCCCAAATCAGATAAACCACTTATAACTATGTTACGTGAATCCAGCCGCTGAAGCCCACAACGGAGGACTTATTGTAATGTGAACTATCGGTACTGGGTCATGGTTTTCAATAAACCACAGGTAAGAAATCCAGTGACTTTGCATAATACATCAAGCTAGCATCTGGGCATTTCTTAAGATCGGGTGTTCTTGGGAAGACTGTGGATTTTCTATTTTCGTAAGCAATCTTATTTTCCTGGCTGTTGAGCTCCACAGTCCTCTTCTGCATAAATATGTTTAGGATTGGACTATTAAAAGCCCCATACTACCCGTTAAATTACAGCCTGCCACTAACCACAGATTGTGGAATCCTGCCAGGAAAATCAGGTCGAGGCAGAGAGTTCTCAACTCAGGAGGCTGCAGTACCACAACTGGTTGCCTAGCAACCTGGATGCAAATTCCCATCCCGTCAGAAAGCATTTGTCTTTCCAGCAACGACTTGGACACGGGAGCTGAAGGGGGGGGGAATTGGGGGTGGGGGGAGCTAATGAGGTGGTTTCAAAAAGGCAACTCCTACGCAATCTTTGGGGAATCTCTTGAAGGCAGGGAATTTGTAGCATACAAAAGAAATGCTTTGTTTGTTTGTTTTTTAAACAGGACTGAACTAAAAATGGCACAGCGCAAAGATGTTCTCTCACAACAGTTGCAGGATAGCAGTTGATGGGATCGCTGAGCGAAGAATCCTCCAAAATAAATCTTCTGAGGCTTGGTATGATACGACTAACTCTCAAGAATTGAACTTTAAAAAATATCCTTAATAGTGAAGGCAAATATGACTTTCTGAAACAAGATGGCAATCTCTCGTGAGGCTGCAGCTTGGAGCAGCAGTTGGCTATCTGCTTCTAGTGTATGTCCTATGTCCTATGTCAGAGACTGAGTGCCCCAAAAATGGCCCCAGCCCTGCCCTGCTGCCTGCCCCCACTTTGCCCCCACTCCACCCCCCACCCCACCCACCCTGCCAACAGCCGCTGTGCCCCACTCTTTATAAATATAAATATATAAATCCAACAGTTGTGATTTGTTAATCATAGATTGTGCATACTCCTGGCCATTCTGCCTTACTTAACAGAGATGGATAAAATGGCAACCTTGCTTAACAAAAGGTGTGAATCTAGCAGGACATGATGGGGAAAAATGTGCCCAGTCAAAGGGCTATCCAGTCTGATCCAGTGCTTTTCATGGTTCTAAAGACTGGAACAAATTTTGGGAGGATGATAGCACCGTGCTGAGAATCCCTCCTAGCCTGGGCCTCAAAATGCAGCTCCTACAAGATTGCTCTGGGAAGAACATCAGATGGTTGACAGTGACTCACTCATTCCCATCTGAAGGGACAGGAGCACCCTGGTGAGCATGTGTTCTGGGGCAGTTTCACGTTTATGCTTGGCCTATTTCATTCCGCTCAGTGTTTTTGGAACAGATGATCTACTTCGATAATGCCTTTCTGGTCTTTGTGTTTCTGAAGCCCCTGACTGGTTCTTGCTGTTCCATTAATTGAGATTAATGTCTCAGTCAGTTTCCTAAAAGTGTAAATGTTACTGGGAGATGAATTTCATGTCCACTGTGGTTCTAGATGTATTTATTTTGTCCTGCAATTAGCTGATTTGTCACAGCAGCTGCCAAAATGAAAGTGCATCAAGAATTGTATTGCTATTGTCAGGACTTGTTTTGGGGAGAGGGGTGGATTTTTTTTCCATATTTTTGTTAGATCGTTTAACTATTTCAATCCGCCCAATTAGGGCTCAATGAATAATAATTTTTAAAACTACTTGTTACTCTTTCTCTCCTGAAAAGTTTAGCTTGACGACTGAGAGATTAAATATCTTTTCTTAATCTGGGCTTCCAGATGGAGTTGACTTACATCTTTTATTATTCTTCCAGCATATTCTCCTAGGTAGGAAAGCTAAAAGATGCCATTCCAGGAACAAGCTGGCCTATATTCTTATTGTGCTCTTGGGCCTTTGGGGTACCTTTCATATCAGAAAGTTGCATTGCAAAAAAGAAAATGAATCTTTTAAAATTTAAGTCTCCCAACAGTGTTTTGATTATTTAAAATGTGGTTATGTCACATCTTTCTTTCCTGTAAGTGGGCAGTGCTAGCAGCTGCTTGGGTCCTTGACAATGGCAGATGTAATTCACAGGCACGCTTCATATTTCAAAAGGGGAAAGTTAGGACTCTCACAGACGTTCTTCTCCTTCAGAAGGCCACACTGGATGAAGAGGAAAGCTGTCAAGCAAATTTGGGAATAGAACTATTATTTTCTGTTTTTAGCAACACCCTGAAAGTGTTATATTTAGCTTCTTAGGATTTATGTAACAGCTCTGACACATATTTTCAAAATGTACAAGATGTACAAGCCACACTTCATCTCAAGATTTGATTTGATCAGTTTTATGGTGAGAAAATTCTCTCACAATTTGGACTCTTCTAACAAGTCATCCTACTCTGTCTAGATTTCCAAAGATCTTCAATATATAACTGACTCTCATTTTTAATGCAAGTTGCAGTACCTGAACAATTAAGTGTCAGAAATACTGTGGAATCCTGACAAAGTTTCTAAAGGCTGCAAGGAAGAAGAAATGATTGCTGAGTGTGGAAAATTCAATAATTTTGAGGGATGTGAAACATCAGTTTAGTAGAAGGAAATCCCTCCTGCTAAAAAGAAAGCTGGACTACAAAAAGAAGATTATTTGATCCCGAGAGGCTTCAGATAAAAAGCCAGTGTGACAATAGGCCTTCAAAAAGGTGCCAGGAGGAAACAAATAAGGAGTGCCTGTCCCCAGATAATGAAAATACTGTACAGAGTTGGGAGAAAGTGCAATGTGCGTTTGCACTCTTGTCTTTCTTATTCCTTTATTTCTGGACATTAACAATCCAGGTTGGCTATGCCTTGAGATAATCAGTCTCATCCTGTTAGTAAGCTTTTCAAGAAGGCTCTCAGAGAAGATTTGGAGAGCTCTTTTGATTCCAGCAGGATGGATATCAAAATATTCCCCAACCCCAGTTACTCATCCCAACTCATTATGCTTGGCCGCACAGAATTTAATCTTCATTAGACAAGTGCCTTCCCAAGACTTGCACTTGGCAGAAGATCTTGTGCTTTTTCCAACCAACAGGGTGACTAAATCATTAGCCATAAGAGGCACCTCTCCTGAACTGATAGTTCTGAGTGCCCAGTTCCATTTAAACTGCAAAGGGGAGGGCAGGAAGGCCTGCCGTGTTTCTACGAAAAGCAGCTGCGAATTTTATCTTCCTTACCAATTCAACAAATCTGTTCTTGCATATGCAACGATGCCAGCGGACCGCCCAGGTGCTCTGGTTCCATATCCAGCTGTCACCATCCGATCCCGAGGAAGACCCGTCTCAGGTCTGGTAGTGAGTCATGGTTGACTGAGGACTTGAACACCTGTATCCCTTCTGTTGCTGGGCAGCATCATTACAATCATACTGGATAAATTGTATATCAAAGCCCAGTTTCAGTGAGTAAACAAAGATAAGGAAAACTGTTTGGAGGAGATCTCAGCTGTGGGCACAACTGTGTTGCTGTCCTTTTGAAGGAAGAGTGTTTTCTGAGAGTTTTTCTTATCTTTTCTAAATCTACCACTGAGGATACCTGCTGCAAAGGAGGAAAATGGAAAAGGGGAGTTGATCTAGGCAGGTCAAAAGCTCCAATTAAATTCTCTTTTGTCAGATCAGACATACCACTTCTACCCTCCTACAATTTATTTTCCTTTTACAAATCCTCTATCCCAGCAATGAAAACAATCAATACTGGCACAATACTGTTTAGACAAGAGAGTCTTCCAAGAGTGCAATTGCGTAAGGAACCGGGTCCTGCCCACATATTTTCTCTAGTCAGAATCAGTTGGGTGTTTCCAGTTTTTCAGTCTATTTCAACTGCAATGAACATTTAGAGACGTTTGAAATAGGACAGCCTCACTGAACTGGGTGTGTTGCCACATTCTCGGTTAGCCTTAAGTTCTTATTACTTGGTTCCAAGTTATTGTGACCGATATTGCTGTATTTGGACGACCTGCAGAATCACACACTCCATAAAGGAAAATAGGAATCAAGCTCCCTTGTTTTTTTTCTGATGGAACAGGGGGAAAATGGCATCAGCAAGATCCTGTGTTCTTCTGGACAGACCTACAGGATTGGGGGAGGGGGGGCTGGTCACCCTGTCCCTTTCTGATTCTTTTCTACACTCCAATGTCACCAGGGAGGTTACAAAGAGACAAATTTATGAGGGATGTTTAGAATTTACTCTTAGATAACAGGAGTATAGTTGAGACTAGACGCGAGGGGTGGGGGGGGGGGAAAGGCTTACTAATTCAGACTTTTTCAAAGACGAATACTTAGTATTGTATACCAGGTATCATGTTGATTGCTGCATAATATGTTTTTATGTCCAATGCTGATTGTTTTAATAAAAGAATTTAAAAAAAAAAAAAAAGCTCACAAATACATAGCTCGAATGCTGGAACTTAGCTGTCAAAAACCAGATAACGAATTGGTGAAAACAGCCCGAGGGAGGGCTTTTGTGGGAGAATTAGAGAATTCAGCAAGCATCCCATGCAGGGAGAACCATATGTTGCAAGACACACAGGAGGTTCACAAACCTGTATTTGCCCTGTTATGAAAGGCTGGCAGGTGATTAATTTTCAGAGGAAGGTTAATAAGCAGGCAGAGATCCTACCTTGATCTCCTTCAACATGCAGCCATTCTTAGGGGCCAATACTTTTGTCCTACCTGGGGGAGAAGATTGGACATGAAGTCTGGGGAAGAGAGGGGGGGCACAGTTCTGCATGGGAGAACAAGGAGGCAGAGGAAGATTCTGGAGTAAATTCTGGAGGAGGGCAAAGGACTGTTAGGCATTTGCAGAATGTTCAGGAAAAACAGAACCTGCTGGTGTACATCTGGCTGGCTGACACTCCACAACAGAACATTTTGATGCTGTTCTCTCTTGTTTGTGAACCGGAGGATTAGAAGCCACCAGCAGCTCGGCTTCGACTGTGATTAGCTTGATGCATTTATTAATACCAACTATTTGTCACAGTGAATTTTGCATTGAAAGGACAGGAGTGGGGAGCTGATTTCCTGCCAAGGACGACATTCCTCCAGGAGCAATCTGTTGGAGTCTGCACATCAGAAGGAGAAAAACAGTGAGCTGCCCAGAGTTACGCATATGAGATGGGCGGCGAAATAAATAAATTAGGTATAGCTGTGACTTTTTTCTTTTATTATCTTTTCTGACACTCCATTTCTTTCCTTCCTGCCATTTCCTTTCCTCCTTCGCATTATTTCTCTGTTCTTGCTTTCCTTCTCTGCACGAGTTTAGACTGAACCCACAGGTGATTCACTCCCAAAAGTCATCTAAACCGACAAGAATACATACGTATATTTATTGGTTATATTTGTTTTGATGAATGCCAATGGCTTTGGCACTGTCTTAGAAAATACATTTTAATTGCCGCTACATATGAAGCTTGAAACTATAATCCCTTATCTGAGTCAGCACAATGTATTAACAGGTTTTTTTAAAAATCAGATGAGGCTCAGCCAGGCTGCTTAGGAAGTATATGTACCACTGAGGAAGGGACAGTGACAGAGCACTTCCTTAGAGCAAACGTGGGATGAGTATTAAAAAAACACACCAGGCCAAGCTGTCCTGTTGGCTGGAATAAAGGAGGAAAGGCAGATAGCTCAGGAGCGATGTGCTCGTATTTTCTCTGGAATTGGTTATGCAGCAGAAAGGCAATTCCAAATCTTCCAATGCAGTTATGAAAGAGGCCTAGGGTGAAAAGGCAAAGGAGATGAATAGCTGGCAATATGACAATATCAAGTATCCCAGAGTAGGGCTGAAGATATGCAAATGCAGACTGGAAGTTTCTGTTCTCTAACCACACAAATGGAGCAAAAGTGTTAATCCTGAATTGGAGAACGAATTCCAGTAAAATAAAAACCTCATTGCTTTATTTGCTAGACAGGGGCATAAAAGACATTGCGTTATTGTGGTTCAAGCATAGGATCCATAAGTATACTAGAAAATCATGCCTCAGGTTTGCACAGGTCTTTTTTCCCTACAGGAAATTACAGGGTGAGAAGGAGGAACTTAGCACTTTGATAAGAATAGCCAGGAAAGGGAGTGATATGAGAACTTTGTAAGAATGCCCTATGGCATGCAATCATTTGTCTCTTTGCATATGTGTGCAGGAGGGAGAGACTGTGTGAGCATATATGAATATTGACATATAGGTATAGAAGAATTTGTTTCACCACAATTCTTCTTTAAAAAATGATATCTACTTTTTTTTCCTTTTGGACAAAAATATCCAATAACATTTAATCTTTGTCATCCTTGATGCTTAACATTGGGTAAGCTTAAACATCCATCTTTTATCTGCAAGGAAACTTGGCCAAAGACTGCTAAATTAAATGGATCAGTCAATGTCGCTTAAGTGAGATCCTATCTGGGAAAGAAAGGCCAAAATCTATTTACAAAAAAAACTGCAGCACCTTGAAAAGAACAACATGTCACAAAGTTTTCTCCACTCTTTATTATAAATACAATCGTAATTCTGGAGAATTATTTCAAACATTACTGAGTGCACTCAATAGGACACTGATCCAGCCATGGGCTCTTTTACAATTGTGCCCTTCCAAGCTTTGCATTTGTGAGGACAATTGTAACTTCTTTGGTGTCTTTTAAGGAAACATATTATTAGAAGGCACTGCACAATTGCATCCCAAACCAAGAATGGGTTTATTATCATGATCTAAATGTTAAGATTTATATGACCAAAGGGGGGGGAACAATTTGTTTGTTTTATGACTTATATTTTGTTTGCCGTTTCAGTCTCCAGCTCCTTCTAAATCAAGCTTTTCCAATCTGATGATACTCAAATGTGTTGGGACTGCAATTCCCAGAATTCCCATCTGGCGGAAACCAGATCACAAGTAAATTCTACACTGCTTGAAAATTCATTAATGGCATCTGTTTGGCTGCAGCTGCAAACAGGAGACAAAGTGGGTTTAAATGGCCATTTTTCTCATCTACTCTTGCTGGTTCTACTGATAGTTCCACATAAGTCAAAACCTGTATGATCTGCTGATAGAACTATACCCATTCTTGATGAAAAATAAAAAGTACATCAGTTGGAATGGTTGAAATCTATTGGGAAATTGTCATTTTGAACAGCTTAGACTCTTAATGCAATTCTGAATCAATGAACTAAATGCTGACTCAAACAGAAGAGGAACCTGAATTAGCATTGATTTCCCTAGATGACGTTAATCAAAACAAAAAAATGGACAGGAGCTGGCAGAAATTTAAGACAAGGAACATGTCTGCTAGAATTTTAAAATCAAGGATATTGCTGAAAGGAAGTCTTTGCCTCAATTACATGATCTGAAGTAATTTTACCTGAAAAATCATTTTCCTTCATGATTGCTCTATGACAATTTTGTGGGGGAGGGAGAAAGCAGTTGTGATGTTTTTAAACAGCTGAGTAGTAAGCTGCAAATTATGGTATCCTAATTTTCACTTTTGAAATGCTGCTGGGGAAAATGTGTTAATTTGCAGGGGGGGAAAAACCAAGCTGGAAAACTTCTCAAAAGCATTTTAAAGCTGAGAAAAATATACGAAATGTATTACACTTTGATGCAATTTAGTGGTATATAAACTAGGGAGTAGGCAAAACGACCAAAGTGCTTTTTCTGAAGAGAGGTTGAACTGGGTGTGATTGCATTATTTTTCTAAAAAAAGCACAGTATGTGCAATGTACAGGGTCACTGTCTGAACTGCGCACCCATTTACAGTATAATATCGCACTACAAAGTATGTTAGCAATTGGAAGTACAATTGAAGAAGTATACTAAAAGTACGAAGTGTGTGTCTCATGCTCAGTTTGTCATGTGCTATTTCATGAGCTTACTGAGCAAGAGTTGGATTTGGGGAACTCTAAGAAGGGAGCTAGCTAGTTATAAGGTTGGCCCCACAGTTATAACTAGCTCACTCCTGGTTGTCCAGAGATTAAGTTAGTATGGATTGTTTGAGACAAGGATAGTAAAATTGACAATTAGGCTTCAAATCTCAGCTAGCTTTCTCACTCATACCGGTAATACATTCTATTGTCATGACAATGTAGTCTAAAATATTTTTAAAAAGGGAAATGAAACAACAGTCGATGTATCAAAGGATGATCTAATTCAGAATTCTGTTCAGTCAATAGAGTCATATTCTGCACATGACATATGATTTAACCCAGATGACCTCTATTTTCTTGGTACTGACTCTCTTTTCCTGTCTTATTTCAAGATGAGATGACACTGCAGCTTTTCTCAAGCTCCCTGCCTCGGCTAAAGGACTTACCAGTTCCACCAGTGATAATGACATAGTTACAGTTAATGTTATTACATAAGCGCCTCTGTGTGCCTGTGCCTGTTCCAAAAATAAGTCTTCAGAGGAGAAATATTTACTTTATATTTAAACGCTAGGGCTGACATCTTTTAAGGAAAAATAAAAACATCCATTCAGATAGTCCTAAATGCAATAATTAAACCACATTTGGTCTAACATTAAAAACAAAAGCAATCAGAACATTGGACATCCTTTCTCCTTACCAATGAAATTGAACATATTATTCCCACTTGGTTGATTCTAGTTGCTTTGAGGCTTTCCCCTGACAGATTTCTGCTGCATCCCAGCATAAGACTATGCGACCTATTCAGCAGTGGGTCAATTGGAAAGGACATAATTTGTCCTTGACATCTGTCATAATAATAGTACATACTAATAACAAAGTCACTCATGGACTGCCAATCCTTCATCCATGCATCAGAAATAGCATTGGAAAGCCTCCTGGATGCTTGAAGCACCAAAATAAAATAGATTTATGGGAGAAAAGGTATGGAAGGAAGGGAAAACCTCAAAATAATCCAGGAAAGATTAGGGATGTGTGGTGGCTGCAGAATCTGTGGGTGGGTGTAAAGGGAATACATGATGTGCTATATTAGTGCTGACTTAAGAGTTTTTGGATTGAGGCTGGCTCTGCTTTCTGTTGCTGATCTCCCATTTAAAATTTTAATCTTCCAAGCCCAGGCGATGCTGGTTTTAGCTGCTTTTAGCCTAGAAATCAGGTACATTTTTGGAAAAAGAGCATGTTTTGTGCTGCAGCTTTCTGGATTCAGGAGCTCTTGATTCGTGTTTAGCTTCACGTAAAAAGATGCAAAGACAAATATTCCTGCTTCAGTGCTAAATACTGCAAATAGGGCCAATTCCAATTACATTATTAAAACAAAATCCTTTACCTTTTGCTAAGTGATTTCTTCTAAAGGAAGAAATGCACAGAAGAGCTTGCATTGCTTGGAGTGGTTCCGTCCCCTGAAAGGAGACAGAACTCTGTGCATTCTCAAGCGTGCTCTTTCCTTTTACCAAGCCTGTGAGCAAAACTGTACCTTATCATGAATTTTTTGGGGGGAGGTCACATTTGGGAAAATGGGTTGCAATCCCAGGAGAAAGGAAGGAGGAAAGAGGTTTTCCTTGTCAAGTGGGAAAACCACCTTTTTCTGGAATCTAATATTAATAAATTTTGTCCGTCCATTGATTCACTTTTCCCTTGAGCGTCCTCCTGCTCCCATCTTGTACAGGGTTGAAACCAGAAATCCTGCAACATGTTTGCATGGGACGTTTGCAGTTGACGGCCAGAACTTTTTTTTTGCAAGGGTTTAATCTTATTTTAGGACCCCAAGACTTCCTGATCCCCCCTTTTCTTTAAGGAAAACCCCCTCCCGGACCTTTGCCACCACGGGGGGGGGGAGCTTTGGCAGGTATGGCTATGAGTTCTAATCCTGAGGACTTTTGCACCAACTCACAACTGATTTAATTCAGTGGCCCAGTTCAGCAGCTGGACAGCTTCTCTATTTTTAAGGCTTTCAGAGTTGGTGCATTCTGCCTTTCACACTCATCAGGGTGATGGGAGGCTAGACGTACACCCAGAGAATTTTGCATCTGCTCAAGGGAACTCTTTCCTTTGACCCCCACACCTGATGTATTTTTAAGGCAGGACCCCCAGAGGGTCCTGCCTTAGCCAGAACGCCATTTCCCCTCTCTCCCATCCCTCTTCTTCTTCTCCCTGACTCAGATCCCCCCTTCTTGGGCTTCCTCCTTAGAGGCGCCCTGATAGAAACAGGGAGAGGGAGAAAAAGAGGGGGGACTTTTTTTCCTCCGCTCTCCCCCTCCCGCTTCCTTTCTTTCTATCTCTCCCCAGGCGGAAGAATCGCGGGCGCGCGACTGAGTGAAGGCACCCGCGCGGGAGGGAGGGAGAGAGCGAGAGCGAGAGCGCGCGCGCGCCGCCGGGGGGGGGGAGGGAGGGAGAAAACGGGCGAATGCGCGAGGCTGCCTTCCTCAAGCTTCCCGCTCTTGCCCCAGAAAGAAGTCCCGGCGGCCGCTTCCTCCGGTATCCCTGCGCCTCCCCCCCAAGGAGGTAATCGGGGGAGGGGAGGGCCGGGGCGGCCATTTTGTTCGCCGCCGTCGCCGGGGATGCTGCTGCTCGGCTGCTGAGGCGACCGGCGCGGCGGGCAGGGGCGAGAAGGGACCCGAGGCCCCGCGGGAGGAGGCCGGGCGAGAGGGTCGCGGTGGTGGGCGGAGGCGAGGAAGGCAAGCGCCGGCTCGGGAGCCGGGGGCGGCCGCGGCGGCGGCGGCGAAAGAGGAGGAAGTCGAACCGGCGGGCTCCGGCTTGGCTCCTTCCCCAGCCGCGGAGAGGCGATGGCGGATATTGACAAACTCAACATCGACAGCATCATCCAACGGCTGCTGGAGGGTGAGGAGGGGCGGGGGCGGCTCTGGGGGGGAGGGGGTCCGCAGCGCAGGGGGGCGCCCGGGGGCGGCGGGTGGGGGAAGGGATCTGCGCGCCCTTTTGGAGATGGGGGGCGACCCCCCTTCAACTGCGCTCCCAGGAGGGGTAAGACACCCCCCCAATGATGCTCTTCACTCCCTCGGCGGAGGAGGGGGTTTGAAAATGACACACCCCCAGATATACACCCCATCCTCATCGCAGGCCGCCCCCACTTCTCTTCCCCCCCCGAAAATCGGGGTTCCCCTCCTACGATCTTGGGGGCGAAGCCTTTGGAGTTGGGGGGATCAGAAGCGCTTTGGACACAGGAAAGCTGGGAAATGGGGGGCAGAGGGCGCGAAGATGACCCTCCCCACTTTAAAGAGAGGGGCTTTGGGGGGGGTGCAACGCTGTTGGGGGAAACGCTGGTGAAGAGAAGGGGGCTCAATGGGGGGAGGGAAGGCAATACCTGTGTATGGTTTGAATATAGCCTTGTTGACCTGGGGGGGTCTCTCTTTAATGTGTTTTTCTCTGTCCCCCCCCCTTTCTATTATTAGGGATGGATTTTAAGGATGTCCACTGAGAGGATGGGAGGCTTTGCTGAATGATGTGAGGGGTAGACAGTTCAAGAAGTCTAAATCATCAGCCCAAAGAAGAGGGAGAAAATAAGGGTTGTGTTTGTGTGCGTGTGTGTGCATGTGTCACACCCACACACATTGAGACATATAAATAGGAGTACTGTATGTAATTAATGAAAAGTGCAAAGTCAGAATGATGCAGGTCTCGTGTGTGTTGCCCATTAGAAAAAGAGGTCAAGGTACAAATATTGTTACCTTCGCCTCTAATTTTACTGACAAAATAAATGTATTTTGAAATGTTTTTGCAGGTCATGCTTTGCAAGGAAACAGTTTGATAGAAACCGAGGGAATAGGTCTCTGGAGATTCTCAATCATCCAGGTCATGGTTGTCCCAAAGGGGCCTTTTCCAAAAGGCAACTGGACTTTCTTGGGGTTTTTTTCCTTTGAAAAAGTTTCACTTCTCATCCAAGAAGCTGCTTCAGATCTGAATTGGAAAGGTACCTTTGGGACAGCCTCGGAATACAGGAGTTTGCTAGTTGGGTTGCAGTTTGGGATCTGTTGGTTTGCTGGGTTTTGCAACAAAGTGAGAAGCTGCTAAACAATTTTATTCGGGTTCTGCCTGGATCTATTTGATTCAAAGCCTGGGTGATGGCACAGTACTTACTTGTGAAAACATAGGCTAAATAGAAAACTTTGATCATTCTCTCTCCGCTCAAGAACCTTACTAAGTTGTTATTATAAGAGAAGAAATTATAGGAGGGAATGCTTTATAAATAGTTTGGTGCTTGTAGGGTGAGATACCACAAAGTAAATATAAATAATGTGGGAGATTATAAGAAGGATGAGGTGGAAATAGGTCCCTCTGCAGGGTAGGAGAAGCAGAAGAGTAGGAATGGAGGATTTCTGAGGAGTGGTGGTGGAATAAATTCCCCTCTTTCCCCATAAGCTGAAAATGCATCTGGTTTTGATCTCCTTATCCATGGGCTTCATTGCACTCCTTTGGTGAAGTTGTGAGAGGATGGAAACAAAACCTGGAAGAGTTGCATCCGAGATTGAGAGCCCCAGCATGTCAGTGTTTTTCAAATTGCCCAAAGTTTTTGTACATGACGCATTTTATACTTGGATCGTGGAAATCTTACATGCATCTTTAGCCTGCTCTTTCTTAGAATAGGAGCGTAAGTAGTTTGAAGTGTCTGGTAGGGCTCTCGTTGTTTTGCCCTCTTAAACAGAGGTGGAGTCTTGCTCTGAGGGAAGAAAGAGTTTGTTGGTTAGCTTGACTCCTGACACTGTATGATTGCTGGTCCAGGGAATTATAAGGGAAGGGCGTAAAAAAGTTGCTCGCCTGCCTGTGCCTGTCTATTACGGCCATTAACTTTAAAAACAGGCCTGTTTCTTTGAGCTCGAGTGAAAATTTTGCTTGCAAACAAATTATAGACTTAATCCAAGCATTATGACATCAGTGTGACATTTTGATTACTCTAAACTCTGGTGCTGGCTTCCAGGTGGCTCCTCTCATCTAAACAATTTGGCAGACCGATCCAAGTGCTTCTCTGGGGCACTTCCAAGATGCAACATTCTGTACCTTTGGAGTATTTGTCTCCAGCCTTCGTTGCAGGAGGTTAAACTTGAGTTCGGTGAACAGAGCCAATGACCAACCTTCCTTCCAGCAACAGGCAAACTTATAAGGCAACTGCTGCGTTGATCCAGCCTTATCCAAGTCCATTCTGGATTAATAACTCAATTTGGGAATTTAATTTCCATCAAATGAAAACAACTGTCCAAAATAAAATGAACTGGGCCACCTATGTATCCTTTCTATGATGTGCCTTTCTCTAATCCTTCTTTAGGTTTGCTGAAAGACCACTGAAAGAGAATTAGCAATGCAAAAAATGACAGGATTTGTAAATTCAAGATGTTTGGCCTAGATAGAATTTAAAAAAGGAAACCCTGTGTTATTAAAGCTGTTGTTGCATGCTTAATAAAAATGGTTGCTTAATCACCTCTCCCATTTGTTTAACAAATTTAAATTTCAGACGTCAACAGCATGAGTTCAATATAGATTAATTTTTGGTGTCCTTTAATGCAACATGAGTTTTAAATTGGCTATGTACACATAACTTGGAGGGATAAATGGCATATTTACACCTTTGTTGTCTTCTATTAATAGAACTCTTATTGCTACTTAATGCTTCATCTGTACTAATATAATTTAAATTATGCAGCAATGAGGGATTTTTTAAAAAAAATATTGCCTCTTGGAATTGATTAGCTATAAAAAATATCTCATACTCTTTTTCGTCCATATTGGTAATTTCAACTCCAAATATGGAAGTCTTCGAGCTCTAAAATGATTTATCAGCATTTTATTCTAAAATGCATCTATCAGCACCTTAGAGAACGATTCTTCTTAATTGTGTATTTACCCTGTTCTTTGAAGAGTAGTAATAGGATCAAGCCCCACAATATTCTTACCGGTAGTTGAGATGCAATGGGAAACAATGGTTTGTTGCTACAAAAGACCTGCTAAGTTTTAGGCTCTCATGCTTCCTTTCAGATCCAAGAAGACATGAATGAAAATGCTGGTTTTCATTCTAGAAAGACAAAGTGCAGTTTCATATAATTTTTGAACTTTGGAAGGGTGGTATCACTATAAACTATAATTAGAACTAAAACCTCTGTGCTCCGTCTGTACGTTCAAGTTCTCCATATTTGGTTAATGCAGGGAACTCAAACTTTCAACCCCAGGAATACGATAAAAAGTGGTAGTTTTGCCCTCAGAGCAGCCAGTTTAATTTTCATTTTATAACTGGAAAAACTGCATGTTCTCAGACAAATATTAGTGAACCTGTTCCAATCTAGATCGTCTGGATTTAGGCTGAGCCTATAGACTATTATAGATCTATCTGATTAGATGGATACCCAGAAAGAAACAGTGTGTAGAACCACCTATTTTGTTTGACCAGAAAATCTAGTTATTTACTTGTTTCTCAAGGCTAGTAGATGTTGAATAGCTTAGCCTTTTATCACAAAGCAACATATTTTAATCCTGTCTAGGCCTTTAACAACCCAGATGCAAGTGGGAAATTATGGGCTTCTGGTTAGACGAACAGGCTTTCATGCTCTCTCACAGTTATACTTCTAAAAATCTAATTTAACAACAGATGACTAATAAAAATGCACACTGCGAACTATTTATGTGGTCTTCTTTGGAAAGATGGACTTGGATTTCCTTGTTCTTCTTGGGCTAAATGTTGTTGCGTGCAAGTTCCACAAACCTGAACGCGAGAGAGTTATTCAAAAGCACCAGAACGGTTTCCCTATTGGGTCTCCTGCTTGAACAGGGCTTTGGACATTCACGCCTCCTCTCTGGTGAAGGCCTTTCTTTTTTCCTGTTAGGATTTTTCAGGCCATAATTATAACTATGGTCTGAAAGCTCCTAACAGGGAAAAAAAAAAGCATAAAGTTGGTGTTCACAGTGCTTAGTGAGTGAGGGAAGCAAATTTAAGCCTGCAGAACTAATTAATTTTGATTGTGCGGTTTGTGATTAGTGCTGTTCACTAGTAAAAGGACCAGCTATATGGATGTTGCTGATAAATATTTTCCTCTGGAACAAATCACTAATAAGCCACACAGGCCACGTCCTATGATGTGCACCAGATGCTTGAAGGAACAAAGCAGGTTTGGCTGGATTCTGCCCACGGGCTCCATCCTTCTCTCTCTGCAGGATAAACAAGTGAAGTTGTAACTAAGGAACAGCTGCAGTGTGAAAATATCAACACAGGTAGTCCTCGACTTACGACCACAATTGAGCCCAACAACTCTGTTGCTAAGCGAGACATTTGTTAAGCGAATGTTGCTCCATCTCACGACCTTTCTTGCCAGAGTTGTTAAGCGGATCACTGCCGTTGTTAAATGAGTAACACAGTTGAATTGACTCGGCTTGTCAGAAGGTGGCAAACGGTGTTCACGTGACCCCCAGGACACTGCAGCTGTCATAAATGTGAGTCAGTTGCCACTTTGAATTTTGATCACGTGACCCTGGGAGGCCGCAAAGGTCATTAAAGAGTGAAAAACGGTCCAAAGTCATTTTTTTTCAGTGCTGTTGTAACTTTGAATGGTCACTAAATGAACTGTTGTAAGTCAAGGACTACCTACAGAAAGACAACAACGATCAGATTGAAGCATGTAGATGTTTTCCTCTTGGCATGCACAAATGAAACTTGGATTTGATTTGAAGCCAGTGTGATGCACACAGTACTGACTTGTGAAAATGGTGTAAGATTTATGACACCCCGATCGGGCTCTGCAACTGCACCCTTCACAGCCAAGTTTCACTTGCTCAGCCAGCCAGCTAGCTGTGTCCGTGCCCAGCAGGCCATTCCATGGCCTCCGCCCTCCTCCTCTTGCTGTTTTTCTTTTCCAGCTGATATTCCACATTCTGTGGCACTGATTAAGTTCAGTCCTGGGTGGGCTGCTCTGGAAATTATTTTAAAATATTTTTTGTACTTCTGCAAATGTAATAGTTTCCTAAACAAACTAATGTTACCCATTCATTTCTCCCTGGCTCTGTACAGTATCATTTGTGAAGTTACTCACCACACCACATTGTGCTGGGGAGAATTATAATTTAGACGGAGATTTTTCCTCCCATCTGATAAATATGAGATCATCTGTTGTTTTTCATACGCCGTTGTTTTTCTCTGCTGTTTAAATGATTATTAAATCAAGAGTGGTGTCTATGATTAACTTCTGTGTTGTCACTCTTCATAAAGGAAGCCGTGTCCTCCACCAAATTTGGAATATTTTGGTTATGAGTGGTAAGGAAGCTTAAAGAACGGGTTTTTATAGGATTTTCCTAGCAAAACAGATATGTGATATTTTTACTCACATGAACTGGCACTAATTCTGAGCACACACTGTTTCCTCTGGAAAATATTTGGAACAAAGCTTAAGAGATTATTCTTAGGTTTGAAAGCCACAATAAGTAAGAGTCACTTTCCAGTTTATGGGCTTGTCTGTCTATATCTTATCCACTTATCTCACCTTTCAGCTCTCTTTAAGTATAAAATGTTTGCTTGTGCTGTACTAGTTTAAAATGGAAAAAAAATGGAGAGAGAAGTAGGTAACTTAATTAAGGTACCACTTCTTGTACAATGTTATATAAAGGTTACATAGCAGCCACTAAAGGACACAACACTGAGAAAGGATTCCAGCTGAACCCCTAAAAAGGGTCTCTCGGTCTGGCTTCTCTCTCTCCTTTTGATGTAGCAAGCTCAGCATAAAGCACTTCATTTCTGAAAATTGTGGAGGGGATTGGATAAGGCAGTTTGCATGAAATCTTGCATATACTGCGTTAGAGGAACTTGAGAAATTCAGATCAGCTCCTCTGGTGCAGTCAAAGCAACAGACGGATGTCATTAGGCTGGCATATTAGTTTGCAGGGATAGATGGATAGATGCCTAGTGGAATGATAACAGCTGCTCGAATTTCCAATAGCAGGTAAATTATGTTGTGGACAGTTGTGAGGACAGTTGTCACTTGGTCATGTTATAAATCAAACTGTAGATCCCTGATTCAACATACACTCCTTTCAGTCTTTGATTGCAAATGTCTCCTAAAGTTTGGTCTTTGGACTTCAACTTAATTTTAAGAATATTTCTTCAACATTTCCTGCCTGGAAAGCTTATTCTTCATTAACACACTTTACTTAATTCTAATAAAGCATAGGTTAAGAAATACTAATTGTCCTGTTTGTTGGCTTTTTTAATGCAGACATCTTGGATTGGTATCTGCTGCTGTTTTGCTGTTAAATACTTGGCAGTTCTGTTAAATACATTTCAGGCTACCTGGCCATAGCTTGGGAGCTGAATTTGAAAAAAATTAGTCACGAATCCCTTCTGCCACAGAGCAGGCACGCTGCAATGCAGAAGGAACTGTTTCCATGAGTTTGTGCTAGGTTATGTGTGTGCGAGAGGGATGTTCATTGCTCCTCCAGTATCCAATGTACTGATAATGTCATTGTAAAATGCCAACATGCCTGACAGAATAAGCTAATTATGGGGCAACTTTTATTTCCTGGGAAATCTGCTGGAAATTTCATCATGATTCTGATATTGACTCAGAGCAAAGCTTGTTAAACCTAATCTTTGAACTCTTCAGAACTGTCAGTATAAGTACTTTAAACTGTTGTGGGGTTTTTTGCTTGTTTTATGATATAAGGCACAGAGGAGAGAGAACATAAAATCTTGTAGTCAATCTCTTGGAGAAGGTAATCACTGAATCTAGTTTGTTCCCTCTCTGCAAGCATGAAATAGGCATAAATTATGCAAATGAGACAATTGGTCAGCAGGATTTCTTGATCCTTTGTTTTGCTGATTATGCAAATCTAAAGCTGCTATAATTCCCTTCAATATTTTTGAGAATATTTTACATGCATTTAGAGAAAGTAGTTGACATCTTGAAACGCAGTGCTCTATAATTGTGATCAGTTTATTATTGTTACACATTGTACACAGCTTCGGCTTGAACATAGCTATGCCTGGATAAAGCACTTTTAAAATATGTCCACCTATTGCAATGGACTTTACTAATGCATTAGCAGCCGTGGGTTAGATTCACAATTATTCTGAGTGGCCATTTTGAATTTAATAAAGTGTGCATTCTTTTTAGAAGGTGCAACTGGAATAAACTGTAACGTATACTGGATATGTGGTGCTGATTGCAAAAAATATACATCAGCAGCACAAAATACGTTACCCTCAGCTGGCAGTCACAAAATAACTATGCGTATCCTAAATGTTCTGTCAGTGTGAAATGAATTGGCACATGTAATTGAAAGAAGATTTTGGATTAGGATCAAAATCCTCCTAAAAAAATAATAATTGATCAAACGACTTAATTTTAATTTATGTACTATAAATAATCATATTTTTTCCTATGTAGTGAGAGGATCCAAACCTGGTAAAAATGTCCAGCTTCAAGAGAATGAAATCAGAGGACTGTGCTTGAAATCTCGGGAGATTTTTCTCAGTCAACCAATTCTGTTAGAACTTGAAGCACCACTTAAAATATGTGGTAAGCACCATTTTTTTTACAGTCTAATAATGATTCACATAATTCGTTAGGTAATAACTTTAGGTGATGTACCTGAAGACGCTGAATCTGTTAGAAAATTGCAGTAATAACCTCTTTCAACCAGTTTGCTTGAGGATAAAACTCTGTCTTTGAATAGACTGCTGAAAGGAACTATTAGATGTAACTAAAAAGAAAGAAATGTCAGGAAGATACTGTACTTACCGTACTTGATTTTTGATAACACTGTTTAGGTCTCATAGCTGTTCAGTATATTTAAATAGTATATAATCCCTCTTACTTTGCCCATCCTTGCCATGTCCATGTGAGAGGGGGAAGCAGTAATTTCCTCTTTTTCAGAAGTATTAGAATATACTTCTTAGATATAAAACTACAGGTGAAATTCACACTTTGATCTAATTTACCTTTAAAACCGCAGCCTTAAATCATGTTCTAAGGTTTGGCATCACGGAAAAAATTATTGAAAACCTGACTGAGGTCTCTGGTTATTTCCTTGATGCTCTTACATAACGCTCCTTTTAATCTGCCTGCTTAAAATCTACCGCTGTGTTAGACTCTGCTTTGCAGTGAGCCAAACTGCCAAACCCAAAGCACTGAAAACTCTTTTCCTTGGTTTGCTTAAGGCGACATCCACGGACAATACTACGACTTACTGCGGCTATTCGAATACGGTGGTTTTCCACCGGAGAGCAACTATCTCTTTCTTGGGGACTACGTTGACCGAGGGAAGCAGTCTTTAGAGACAATTTGCCTCTTGCTGGCCTACAAGATAAAATATCCAGAGAACTTTTTCCTCCTTCGAGGGAACCACGAGTGTGCTAGCATTAATAGAATTTACGGCTTCTATGATGAATGTAAGTATGCGTGGGAATGTATGTTAGGGTAGAATGCGCCCTCCTTTTAACCATGAAACGTCCTTTACCCTCAGAGGGAATTGTGCGTTCATAGGGTGGCAGAGTGGAGAGGCTACTGGAATAAGGTGAGATGTAGCCTCTTTGATCTTTTGTATCGCCTTGCAGGCCTCCTGTTTCAAAAGCAGAAAATAAATAGTGTTCCTTTCCGGTATGAACCCCAGCGTATTCTGAATTTTTAGCAAGGGCTGTTTGTCATGTTCTTTTTTGGTTAAAGTTGTGTAGGGAGTCCTTGACATAACACCACATTTGGGATCAGTATTTCCATTGCTAAGCAAGAGAGCTGTGCCCAATTTTACAACCTTTCTTGCCACATTTGTAAAGGGAATTACCCAGCCATTAAGCGAATCCACCTTCCCCCTTGACTGCGCTTGTTAGAAGCCGGTTGGGACGGTCGCCCACGGTGATCACGTGACCCTGGGGCCCCGTTGAGAAGAGATGCCGGTTGCCAAGCACAAGTGCAAGATCCGGTTATAAGTCACTTTTTCCAGTGCCACTGTAACATTGAACGGTCGCTAAGCAAATGGTTGCAGCAAGTCGAGGACTCCATAGAAGTCCAGCCGGTCTTACCTGAAGAAAAGCTAGATCAGGCCTAGGAGTAACTGCGAGACACAGAAAGGAGGTTTTTTTTTTCTGAAACCCCCCCCACACACACACCTGCTGTTCTCTGCCACACTTGATTCTGAAATGACTTCATTGGCTGCTCCACTTCCCCAGGTAAAAGAAGATACAACATCAAGCTGTGGAAAACCTTTACAGATTGCTTCAATTGCTTGCCAATTGCAGCCATTGTGGACGAGAAAATATTTTGCTGCCACGGTGGTAAGTAATTTTGGATGCTATCTTAGGCCGTATAATTGATCAGAATCGAATTTCAAGGTGTGTTTAACACTTGAGATATTTCCAGAGGCAGACTTGACATTTCATCCCTTGTGAGCCCTTTCGATGTTTGGTCTTGCCATTCCTGCCTTATAATCTAAACATCTGCAGGATGTTTTGAGGCAGAAACCACAAGCTTGCAGTGTTGGAGGATGTGAGTGGGAGGCTACAGCTGAACAGGCGTGAGAGAGAAGAAATGTTTTGGCCCAGCAAGGGCAAGGCAGTCTTTAATTTGAGGCAACTGCGCTAAGCCAAAGGGATGTCTATTTTTTGAACATTTTATTTGGCCAAAAGGGGATTGTCTTGGAGACAGCTTGCTCTGGAAGGGGCTGGGACTGTGTAGATAGCGTGTGAAATTACACTGTGGTCTTCCTAGCATTGGATCCAGGTTTAGTTTCATTTTAACTACATCCATTTAAATGGGCACAACTCGTGACTTAAATTTCCAAATTATTCTGCTGAATCCATTTGAAGTCTTGAGTGAATCTGGACGCATTATCCAAGAAATGGAACCTCTTAGGGAATTATTTATAATTTCTCGTGTTCTGTCTTACCCTGGTCCTGTATTGAGTCCCTTGGTTGAGCAGCATCTCTCAGATGAAGTTGACTGGTTGCTCTTCCTCAGAACTGTAGGGGAAACTGCCAGGGCAACAGATCTCATTCTCCACCCCCTCACCCCCCCAGTGTACTTCCCACTGTTTTGTGTTGTGTTTGTGTTATGCACCTCCCAAGTGAGCCAAATTCAAACCAGCTGCCTCTGACTCCTGCCCAGGCTTATCACCAGATCTCCAGTCAATGGAGCAAATCCGACGGATTATGCGGCCCACAGACGTGCCAGACCAAGGCCTCCTTTGTGACCTGCTGTGGTCTGACCCCGACAAGGATGTGCTTGGATGGGGCGAAAACGACCGAGGGGTCTCTTTCACGTTTGGAGCTGAAGTGGTGGCCAAGTTCCTTCATAAACACGATTTGGATCTCATATGCAGAGCTCACCAGGTAGGCGAAGAGTAGAAGTCCCGCCCACCTCTAGCATCCACGTAGCTGCCTGGGCTTAGGACTAGTATGAAAGCACAGCCATAGCGAAAACTGGGCAAATCGAGAAGCCGCTGTTTTTTTGTAGCCCTGCATAAAACACCCCACGTTTATGTAGAACACAGTGGCTGGGGCTCTTTTGCCACTCGTTGGCAGCTAGCATTGCCCCCGTATTGTGAACTGCAGCTGCGGTGCCTGGCTGTGTGGCAATTTCAGTCGGAACCTGTTCACAGTTCTCACTGTTAAGCCATGACACCAAATGGAGCCTTTTGCAGACTTTCAGAAAAGGGGTTTACCGCATTATCCACAAAGCATTCCATAAAATTTCTGCTTTTCTGCCTTACCATATTTCCCATCCCACCAGTAACAAAAGAACCCTCTTTGCCTTTGCAGGTAGTTGAAGATGGATACGAGTTCTTTGCAAAAAGACAGCTGGTAACTCTGTTTTCTGCCCCCAATTACTGTGGGGAGTTTGACAATGCAGGTGCTATGATGAGTGTGGATGAGACTCTCATGTGCTCCTTTCAGGTAAAGTATCTTTGAAGCCCCTGTTACGTTTTTGTTTGGCTCAGTTACGGGTTTTCTTCAGTCAGCCTTCTGAGCATGAGCTATTTGAAGATGTGTTCTGTCTCCTTTACTCACTCTGTGCTGAGCTGCCCGTTGCCATAGTAGACCCAGGGCAGCCTTAATAGATTCACCTGGGCCCTTTGGAGAGGAAGTAGGGTCATCGCAAGCTGTGGGAGGAACACCACAACTGCATCTGAGTTCAGGTTCGTTGGGCTGATCTTGAAAGCCCAAACTGCTCCTGGCCTGGGATATCCTCCAGCACCACCACCACCCCTTGGCTGTCTTCTCAACTGAGCCATAGGTGGCTCAGGAATTCTGGGAGTTGAAGTCCATAGGTCATAAAGGCGCCATAGTTGCTGATACCTGGCTTATGGAATTGGAAGGAAATGCATTGATCTTTTGAAAGAGAGAGAGAGAGAGAGAGATGTGTAATCGTGGTCCAGTCTGGGTCTTGGATTGAGTCATTTAGCCCTATCTTTTCAGGTTTGAGCAGACCAGTATAACTCTACCTGTGTGGTTTCCCTGTAGTAGCTGCCTGCAGAACCTGCCGGGTATCACTAAATCAGCAAATTGTCATTCCAGATCTTGAAGCCTGCGGAGAAAAAGAAGCCCAACGCTAGCCGACCGGTAACGCCACCCAGGGGTATGATCACAAAACAAGCAAAGAAATAAGTACTCTCGGGCCCGCCTGGTTGGGACTTGTACCATAGTATATAATCTTCATTTTTTAAAACGAAAACAAAAACCGGTAACGTGTATCAGTCAGCTTGCTAAGACTAGACTTAAATGTGTTGTGGTTTTTCTTTCTGGTTCATTTTGACGGATGGCATTTGCTGGATGTAGCAGCAAATGAGACGTTCTCCCTTCTCAAGAAGAGCTTTTTAAAAAACAAACAAATAAATAATCGGTATTTGGAAAGAGGAAAAAAAACACAACACCTTTTTCTGTTCTCGATGTTCCGGCTGTACATACTTCACAGCACCTGTCCTGCCATTTTGGGTAATTGTACAACTGACTCCTTGAACCGGTAGAGACCAGGTGTGTGTGACGCCTGTTTTTATTTTAGGAGCTAAGAAGGTACCAGCGTGCCCAGAGACTAGTATGACTGTCAAATTGCATCCTGTCGATACGATTCACTTGTAAAAAGCTTTTTATTTTGTTTCGAAGGGTTTGCATTTTCCTTGTCATGTACATGAGTCCCTCAACTTTTGCCAGCTTCACTAGTATGATGTGTTTCAATTGCAGCGCCCTCCCCTCCCGTATACTTTGAAATCACAATTAAAGCCATGATTTTAAGATTTGTGTCTCTGTAAAAATCAAGGTGTGCAGGGGAAGACCCATCAGCACGGCCCGTAGTGTCTAAGCTGGATTTTTTCCTCTGCAGGAAGGACGACTTGAACTAGCAGAGTAAAGCTGTGATCAGCTGGAGTACAGGATTAAAGACTTTTGATACTTCCCCTATATTCAGTGTCGAAGCGTGCCACTCTGCTCTTTTAGCCAGTTCAGAAAGTTGTAACATGTGAAGAGACTTGCCTGAGAATTAGAATTACTTTAGGTTTTGTTTTATTTGCATCTTGAAGACTTGCTCTCTACAAAGCTTAGAAAACAACCAACTGCAGCAGTGAACCAGTGTTCACCTGTTTCTATGACTCACAGTTTCTTGTGGTTCTTTTTTTGTTTTGTTTTTAAAGAAAAACCTGTAATCTTTTTAAACAGATGACAGTGTACAATACAAATGTGATAAAATGCCTATTAAATGAGTAACTTGTTAAATCTTCTTGGCCTTGACTTTTTTTTTCAGCATCTGCATTCAGGAAAAGTCATGTGAAACTCCCCTCTCCATCCCCCCCCCAAAAGTCCTATCTAAAGAGGTGAGAACTCAGTAAAGGGAGGGTCTCTTTTAGAGGCTCAAGGGGGGGCCGAGAGGGGCTCAGGCATTTCCCTCTGGTAGGATAAGTAAATTGGGGGCTTTAGGGCTTTGGGTGGAAGGTGGGGGAGGGTGACCCCTGCCCGCCTCAGAGGCGATCCGGCCACTTTTGGAAGCGGCTCCACTGCTGGCTGGAGAGAGGATCCCTCTGGTGTCCCACGGAGGAGGTCTCTTCAAAATGGGATCTTTGCGGACCGCTACCCATACTGGAGCATAACATTGATTCCAAGCCAGTAAAGCCCATGGGGCACCGCCCTTCCTACCCCTTAATTTGGGCTGTCGGCAGGGATGACCAGAAGGTGCCACCAGGAGGGGCTGCGTTGCCAGGCCTTTGCCAGTGGGTTAAGTAAGGCTCCCAACTCGGAGCAAGGGAGGGCGAGGTTTGGGCTACAGGCACAGATCCCAGAGATCTTTTAGCTAGCGGCCCTTGACTTGAAGCGGGGGGTGGGAAAAGCCCCCAAGGAGCCCGCTCCCCCCAGGCCCCTCCCACTGGGGCAGCCCCACGGGGCAGGAAGGCGGCCGCCGGCTGAAGCCACCTTCCTTTCCCCCGGGAGGCGCCCAGGCCCGTCGCTCCTTGGAGCCGCGTCGGCAGCCCCAGCGGGACCCGGGCGGGGCGGGGCGGGGTGAGCGCAGCCCCGGCAAAGCCCCTGCCCCGATCCCGGCCGGGGCTGCCCGCCTCCTCCGGCACCCGGACGGCGCTTTCTGCACCAATGGGGCGGGGGAGGCGGGGACGGCGGCCGGGAGAGCGAGGGAGGCGGGCGGGCGGGCGAGGCTCCCGGAGCGGCTCGTGGCCCCGCACGGTACGGCTCGGGGGACCCGGCAGGGCAGGGCAGGGCAGGGAGCCGCGTCGGGCAGGGGCAGCCCCGGCGGAGACCCTCCGCGCCGCTTCCCCGCTGCGGGGCGGGCGGGGCCGGGGGAGAGGGCGGGGGGGGCACGGGGGCCGGGCTGCCCGGAACGCTCCGCTTCGCCCCCCCCCCGAGCAGCCCCGGGACGAGGCCGAGGTGCCCAGCCCCGCACTTTGGGGGGGAGGGGGCGTTTGAGGGGCCGCTTCTCCCGCCCGCTGCCCGCTCGGTAGCCGGGGAGCAAAGGGGGGCGGGCGGGCGGGGGGCTCTGCTGGTGGGCCGAAGCCTGGCAGCGGCTGATGCGGGTCCGGAGGCGGGCGGGATGACGACCCGCGCCTGAAAGTAGCTCGGCCAATTCCACCGTCGCGTGGTCTACCTCGGGGGTCGCCACACTTGGTGAACTTCACCTCCCAGACTTCTCCATCCGACCGCTGGCTGGGGAAGTGGAGTGGAAGGCCATCGCTCTCACTACAAGTGGCCGAGTCTGGAGACCCCGACTCTAACAGGCCCGCTGCTGCCAGCCAGGAAGGACTTCGCGGCAGACGCCGTTGCTCTCCAGGACTGTAGATGCTCCGGCTACGCGTTTGAAATGAAGCCCTCCCCAGAGAGGAAAAGCGCCCCCCAAATTTCTTCTTCAAATGAGAGAAAGAGGAACTTCTTTCAACATTAATAAAGAATGAAAAGGCTGCCTTTTGAACTGCGGAAGGCCTTTCACTAAACAAAGGAAAGAAAGGGCAGAGAATATAGGTGAAGCTGGGTGATTATTGAGAGATGTCCTCCAACAGGATGTTAGCAGAGTCAACAAGGGTTTACTTAAGGCCTGGGAAGTATTGCCCCGAAATGGAATGTTTTGTCATGTGCAACTTTTGATAAAGTGACTTATGTTGAGCCAAAGCCAAAAAAAAAAAAAAAAAGGAAGAGCCTGGAAAGCAAAGAATGGCTGAAAGCATAAAAAAGAGGCATTTTAATTGAGGATGGGGGGGGGACAGTTTTCTGGGCAAGCAAGAGGCTCCACCCCCAAATTCCAGGGCAGAAATGTGAGGAAGGTCGTTGAGGAGGAGTCTTCTAGATCCTAGAAGTTGGGAAAGGTCTTTCTTGGAGGAGGAGCAGCCGGATTGCAAGAAAAGTAAATAAATCCCTTGAATTGGTTTCAGTGGAAGACAGAGAATATTTAACTAGGCAGATTTTTCTGCAAGCTTCAGTGAGTTTCTTAGGTGCTTTGGCATGAACATGTTACGGTCAGCAAAGCTTGGTCAGCAAAACTGAGAGATGGACTCACAAGACGGGAGATGCCTGCTGGCCTTTGACTCAGGGTCCCAAATTGGGGAATTCTGGAATGTGGAGGTGCCAGGTTAGGAAGGCAGCACAGGATTGTGACTGTGAGGGACCAAAGATTGTACGATTAGGAATTTGCTTGGGTTCGACAGAGAATTGTGGCTTATTCAACAAATCATAGTTAAACCAGGAGGCAGCATTGCTTATCAACCAGGTGGCTGCCTGTCTTGGCCTCCCCCTTTTAGCATCGTAGGAGCAGAGCAGCTCTGCCTCTCTTCCCAGGTGAATGAAAGATGGCTAAGTGATGGTTTGTGGGAAGCTAGGATTTCTCCACAATCAACTGGTTTAGTTTGCCAGATGACCCAAGAGTCTTTCTTGAAAATGAAATCCAGCTTTTCCAGACAGGTGACAGGTGAAACATTCATGGTTTCATGCCTGGAAAGGTTCCTTCTTTAAAGTTTGGATGGGGTTAATCTTACAACTTTCCAAGAAAACAAGCAAACCAGAATAGGAGCTTTTTAATGCCCAAGAGACCTCAATGTTCTCCTGCCTCAGCTGTCCCCCCCTCCCTTTCTTTTTTTTCCATGGGACTTAGAGCACTAATTGGAGACTCCCGGAGTAGACAACGCTGCCGCAACATTTTATTCTGAGTTAAGCACCAGCTGTCAACCAAACCACTGATGTTTGTAATCCATGATTAATGGCTTAGGATGGTTCTTGAACTCAACCACTTTGGGTTTAGTCAAGAAACAGGTATTACTTTCCTTCTTGGAGCTGTCTTATTTTAAGAACTGGCTGCTATAAATAGGTAAAATCCTGATTTCCGGGGCTGAACTCGGAACTGCTTTCTCTTCTACACAACTGTTTGAGAAGATTGCGGGTTGTGTAAGCTTGTCCTAAGCTGATGTTCCCACCCATCGGTTTGGTCCAACACGTTCAAGTTCAGGAGGAGGGGGGGAGGGATGAACTATATGAAGAAAGAACAGACTATTTGCAATTTGTTTTGGGAGAAACATCAGAGGTATTTCTTCATGCTTAAAAATAGACCGCCAGCGTTTTGCAATAACCTTGAGTGTTTCAAGAGAATTCCTTGCTGCTTCCGCAGCCCCTAAAGGAAAGGGAGGCTGTTTGTTGCTAGACAATGTTCACAATAACCCCTTCTGGGCAGCAAATAGATAAGAGGGTTGTAACTCCTGATCCTGTTTAGATTATGATTAGGTCGGAGATCTCTGCATAGCCATACAAAGCTCTTCTTCCAATCACCTGGAAGCTATTTACCAGCAGGATCATAAACCAGCATTGACTGGAATTTATTTGACCGGTATGGTACCATAAACAGAGCAAATATCTGTGCCAACTGCTTCTCTCAGCCAGAGCTGACTCTGGTTGTAGTAAAACCAATTGGTGGCACTTTGGGCTAGTTTGAGCAAGTCCTGCCCCCTCCCCATGGGTCTTCCTTCTGCAGGAGCTTTCCATCGGGGTTCCTCATGCGTCAGGAGTATGCCATCCCAGCCAAGGACAAGGAGAACTGTCCTAGCCATGGTTTGTACCCACAACAAACACAGAGAACTTGTCTAATGGCAGTGGTTGGCTAGCCCTGGGTGGGCTTTCCCCTCTCGTTCACCCTCCCGGAGTTTGATCGGCAGAAAAGATTGCAACAGAAATGTCTTATGCAAAATAAAGCAAACAGGAAACGGGGTTTTTTTGGTTCTCCTTTGCCTCTCCTACAAGCCAGCAAAGGTCTCTCTAGCAGGGCAGACGACTCTCAGGGGCGGGCTTCGGGGTCCTCAGGCTTGCCTTGAGCTTCCTTGGCAGGAGAGAAACAGGCTGGGCCGGCGGAGAAAGAGAGCTTAAGACACGGTAAGAGAGAGACGGCTTTGGGGGTTCTTTGAGGATCAGGGCTGGCTTCCTGTGTGGTTGTTATATGAATTCTCTCCTTCTTGAAGGTAGCATTTTCACACCGCTTCCTCTAAAAGGATCCCCTCTTTTATCTCTCTTCGCAGTGTCTGGAGGACAGGTTGGTTTCTTAACCCTCTTTCTTTTTTTAAAAAAAGGCACATAATTCCAGGGCTTTTTTCAACAGTGATTCAAGGGTAGAATAGTTCGTTAGGGAAGTAGCAAATTTCTTGGTGATGGTGAGGATGATTTGTTAAAACTGTAAGTTATCTGACTGTCAACGACTCTGGGTGGGTGTCTTTCAGCAGAGCCTGGGTTGTTGTTTTCTGCTGGGGAGGTGACCTACATTTGATTTTCTGCATTGAGTAAGGACCTGGACTCAGTAACCTAAATCAGGGGTCTCCGATCTTGGCCACTTTAAGACCTGTGGACTTCAACTCCCAGAATTCATGCTGGCTGAGGAATTCTGGGAGTTGAAGTCTACAAGTCTTAAAAGTGGCCAAGTACAGAGAGCCCTGAAAAGCGATCACTTTATTTATTTATTTTATTTTATTTTATTTTATTTATTTGGGTTTGTATGCCGCTCCTCTCCGTGATTCTTCCTTTCTTCCTCTTTTTATCTGTCCATGAATGCATTTCTAGGAAGGTGACTGACTGAGCCTTGACTAACCAGGATGGCTTGTGATCTGCTTCTGCAGCTGTTCTCTGGGAGGTGATGTACTTTTGAGCGACCACCATGTCGATGTATCTGAAGCACTTCACGGTGGTGGGAGATGACACTGCCCAGTGGAACAACGACTACAAGAAATGGGAGGAGGAAGAGACGGAAGAGGAAGGAGAGGGGAAGGCACCCGAGGTTGCGGTGAAAGTCGAGTCG
Organism: Bothrops alternatus; assembly: GCA_034064705.1. Taxonomy (NCBI): domain Eukaryota; kingdom Metazoa; phylum Chordata; class Lepidosauria; order Squamata; family Viperidae; genus Bothrops; species Bothrops alternatus. Next base: position 953,777 of record JARGCV010000504.1, on the reverse strand, counting down.
GCACCCAGGCGTCCAACCTTCAGAGATGTCTTGAAGAGGCTGTTCCAGTCCCACAAGTTCCAGGTATGGATGGGGGACTCTTCAGATGACGGTCACCATGGGCTCCCTCATTGGAGTTTGGTTGTCACACGAGCAAAGAGCGATACTGATAATCTTGAGTGCCACCTCGTCGCTTGATTCTGGCGTTGTGTCGTTCCACTTGGTCTTAATCATGGATTGTTGGTCAATCTTCACTGGATTGGATCTGCAGAGTTTGTTAACTCATGGACAGTAGAATCCAAATCCCAGGTATGGTTTCTGCCTTGTGCTTGTCCAAAACCCAAAAAAATAATGTGAACTTAACCAGTCTTGGTTTATTTAATAAACCATATAAGTAAATTATGGCATCCCATGGTTGTGTGCAGATTTTCAATCAGGTTTATCATTGTGGGGTCCTTGCTGCTGTCTGAGGTTGGTTGCTTTATTGTAGACGTTTCATTACCAAACTAGGTATCATCATCAGTGCTAGTAAAGGAGTAGGGTTTGCTCTCTATAGATTAGTGGTTTACTCTGTCAGATGAGAGTTGATGGGAGCAGACTTGGTGGTTCCTTGATTGGGTTGTTGTTTATTGTTAGCTTGCTTATCTGAGTTGGGTTATCATTCCTGGTTTTCCAGCCAGGAGTCCAATGCTTTAACCAGCATTTCTCAGTCTGGGCCACTTTAAGATGTGTGGGCTTCAACTCCCAGAATTCCCCAGCCAAGACTTGTGTGTTGGACTTTGGTTATATTCACTGCTAACATAAACGGAGCCGACCTCAACCTCTGGTGATGGATTTCCAGGAACATGTTATTGTTTTTACCCGAATGCTCTCCCTTTTCCTCACAGATCGTGGTGATTTGCCTGGTGATCTTGGATGCTGTGCTGGTGCTGGGAGAGCTGCTTCTGGATCTAAAGATCATTCATCCCGACAAAGAGGAGATCGCACCAAAGGTGAAAAATGGGTGAACGGAGGAGACTCTCCAGGCAGGAGCAGCCTTAAGATCAGCCAGAAGGTTGTGTCATCCCCCAAACCCGCCCCCCCCCACTGTGTCCTGGGTGGCTTTTTCAGCTACCCGCGACCCCTTCTGTGCCCCCCAGGTGCTTCACTACCTGAGCCTCTCTATCCTGTCCCTCTTCCTGGTGGAAGTCAGCTTCAAGCTCTTTGCCTACCGCCTGGAGTTCTTCCACCACAAGTTCGAAGTCCTGGACGCCCTGGTGGTGGTCGTCTCCTTCATCTTGGACATCGTGGTCCTCTTTCAGGAGCATCAGTTTGAAGCGCTCGGCCTGCTGATCCTGCTCAGGCTGTGGCGAGTGGCCAGGATCATCAATGGTACGTCTTGGAAGCAGGATGGGAATTAAACTCTAAGAACCGTGTCCTCTTTATCCAAGGATGACTGAAACACTTTGAGTGAAAGCTTCCTCCTTCTCCTCTAGAACTTCCCTGTCTACCAAAACTGCCTTTACATACCCTCCCCCCCCCGCTTTGCCCAAGGCCGTTGGTTCAAGGGGTGGGCTCTCAGAGGCCTGATCCTATGGGAGACCCCTGAATAACAGAGCTTCTAGTCCAACCCCCTGCTCAAGCAGGAAACTCCATACCATTTCAGACAAGTTTGTCCCATCTCTTTTTAAAACCTCCAGTGTCGGAGCACACCCCCCCCCCTTTTCTGAAGGAAGCCTTTGCACTGGTTAATTGTTCTCACTGTCAGTAAATTTCTCCTTAGTTCTAAGTTGGTTCTCTCCTGGCTTAGTTTCCATCTTTTTGAGAACTGATAAAAGAACTAGAAAGTGTTAAGTTAGCCTCCAAGTTTGTCAATGTTTATACCATACCAGCCCTCCATTCCCTTTTCTGCCATGCCTTCCCAAGCAGGAGGTTTACTGTAAATGTTTTGCAATGCTAATTTTTAAGGGGCCCTCAGGAGTGGCTGATAGTTTTGGGAACTGTTCTGTCCTTCAATTCTCTGCAGGAATCATCTTATCAGTGAAGACCCGCTCAGAACAGCAGATCTCCAAACTGAAGCAAGCCAACTTACAGCTGAGTGCCAAAGTCCAGCAGCTGGAAAGCAGCTGTGCAGAGAAGGTAAGTTTTTAATTCCTTCAAGAGGATTGCCCTGACCCAGCTGAAACAACAGGATTTCTAGCCTACTTGCCACTAAATTTATTCCAATGTAAGGGCAGGGCTTTGACTCTGCTCTTAGAAGTGGCCAGAACCCCTCTGTTTTTTTTCTACCATCAAATATAAAATGTAGCCAGGAAGAAATGAAAGGAAAATTATCAGTAATGATAACTGAGAATTCAGATGTCATATTTTTATTTATTAGATAAGAGATAACTGCTCGTAGGCTTCCTTCAGAGCTTTTAAATTCCACTTTCCTTCTCCTGTTCATCTGATTCCCCTCCCCCAATTGGAAAAGGGCTGTTGATAAAAACATGCATCCGAGGAGGCCAGAGGGACACAAGAAACCACCTCATTTCTTTTTCTTCAACAGGAAATAGAGGTTGAAAGGCTGAACAATCTTTTGAAGCAACATGGGCTACTCAGCCATGCCTGAATTGGACCTGGGGTGGCCAATCTCTTCCGTGGATTCTGTTCTGGCCCCGAGAAGTTACTTCACGTTTACAGGGTGACCTTGGTAAAAAAATATCCTTTGGCACATTTCTCAGCACAGGCTCCTTTCCTCCCTGGCTGATGCCCTTCAGATAGGGTGGACACTGCCTTCTGCCCTCCTCCTAGTCATGCTCAGAGGGCGGGTTGGAGGGCACTCCGCTGGGACTCGGCTGCCCTAGATCTCTCTGGGAGACCCAGAGTGGTAGAACAGCTTCAGCGCTATAAAATGACCTGTGCCGTTCTTCCTTGTACGTTTCACAAGACTTCCTGGAAATAATGTATTAAATTCAAATCCATTTTCAGAGGTGGCCTCCGATAATTCACAAAAGCTACAGCTGCAGCAGCTGGAAGAGGTTTCTAATGTACAGGGCAGAATCCTTCTCCATCGTCCCCCATTTTAGAATTCTTTATTTTTCTTGTGCCCTTTGAGCAGCTGACATAGGGGCTCCATTAACTATTGCATTTTATGCTCCTCACATTATACACGACCCTGGGCATAGCAAGCAAAGTTCTCCAATCTGGGGCCCACTGAATGCATGGATTTCAACTCCCAGGCTTCCCATCTGCGTGTCTCTCTTGCGCAGCAGCACCTGGCAGAATCCGTGCCTCAGTCCGTACTGGCTTATGAACTAGCAGCAGCAGCAGCAGCAGCAGCAAGACAATCTTCCATCAAACTCTGCCAAGGTCCTCCCAAAGTTCAGGCTGGCAGAAACGGCCTTGGCCTCTGCTCACTTTGATGCAACAGCTGTTTTCAACTTCAGCGTGGATCTGAAGAAAGCTAAAAAATGGATTTTAAACAAACGGGAAGAAAAAATCAAAGGGCAGGTGGGCCTCAACGGTGGGCCAAGCCTTGTATCCTGGCTGGGCAGGGGCAGAGATATCAACAAAGGAAACGGAGCTGAGTATCTGGACGATGCTTTCACTTCCTGAATCAACCTGCAAGAGAGAGAGAGAGAGAGAGAGACTCAGTCAGGCCACGGTTTCCCCCTAAATGTGATCTCTAGACCAATGTTTCTCAGCCTCTGTAAGGTGTGTGGACTCCAGCGCCCAGAATTTCCCAGCCAGCCATGCTGTAAGGTGCCACGGTTACCTTTCAGAAGAGAAAGGCAGTTTTATTAGGCACGTGTCTTAACACCCACAGACAGTGCCTTGCGATCAGGGAATGAGTGCGCCAAGTTAAAAATAAGCTCCCCGCGTTCTTCCATCCCCTCCCTTCACAGAAGATCACCACCCACCTTGGGTAAGGCAGCCGTTGTTATGATCACCGTGAGGCTCTCAATTTTAGCCTGGGGGTTAACCAAGGAGCCGTATTTAGTCCACTTCACTTCCATTTCCAAAGACACGGGGATTTCACAGGTGGCCTGAAACAGACAGACAGACAGACGTCATAGGTCACAAGCCCCTCTTTGCGTGAGGGGGAGGCCCTCCCACCCTGGCTAAGCATGCAGGATGTCACCTACTGCACTTTGTCCCATAAACAGGGCTCGGAGCATTTGAGTCATCTATGAGAGTGCATAAAATTGTTACATAAGAACGAAAGCTGCACCCAAACTGCTTGGGGACATCAGTAAATTTCCCAGCATCTTTTTGTGCAGTGTTCTGATTTTTTCTTTTTTACTTTGCCTACATAGGATATATCCTGTTACATAGCCTATTTGCATCCCCCAAAATAGCTTGGGGTAGTGTTTCTCTTCCAGGATGGTTCTTGGGGTAAAGAAAACATCCATCCAGATGTTAGCCAGGGTTAGTCTGACTTCTTACCGGTTTGGTGGAATTGTAAGAGATTTGGACCCAGTCTGGTCCGTTCTGAGGCAAGGAATCTCCAAAAGAGGCCACATAGTCTGGAAAATTTTGGCCCCTCAACACCCTTAGGAGCTCTGGAGCCAGAAGTGTACAGTCGACACTGTTGGTAATTCTTCAAGAAAGGAAATTGCCATCAGCAACCCTGGGGTGGGTGCCTGTGTAAATTTATATAAATCTGTCTGTGGAAAAGCTAAGCAACAGTAGGCTTGTGTTCTTGTAAAAGTTGGGATGAGGTTACCAATAACTGCCATGACAATGTCTGGACTCAGAAATAAGCAGGGGAAAGATGGAGGGGTCTTCCCCAATATGGGCAGAGAAGCCCCTCTCCATATCCCTCCACACCCCAGCAATTCCTGAGGTCTTCCAGCTATCCCATTAGATGGGGTAGCTGTGGCAGTGAACTACACATCCACCTTCCCAGCATCCAAGTAAGGAGGGGAGACAACGTGTCAGAAAGATAGTAGGCTTAAGCCTTACCGCACTGTGCATCCAGACATCATATTGTACCCAAAGAGTACTGGGGTTCGGCTCCCTTCCGCCCGGAAACAATCCTGGGTTGTGGTGCTTTTCATCATAGTCAGCTGGCTTCCTTCGTTCAAACTCTGAATGACTCCAGAGGTGGATGCAAGCGAGTGAAGGAAAAACAAGGTTTTGGTGCAGCAGCCGGGCTTAGGCGTGGCGAGAGCAGCGGTTTCATTAATCATGGATTACTGAATTAGCCCCAGTTAGTTGGATTTGCACAATATAGAAGTTGTGGCTTGCAAACGTGACGGCAGGACAGGCGCAAGAAGGGGCAGAACTGGTTCAGAAACAATACCTGAGCTCAGCTTCGCAATACCAGCTACACAGATCGTCCTCAACTTACAATGATTCATTTAGTGACTGTTCGAAGTTACAACGGCACTGAAAAAAGCGACTGATGATTATTTTCCCACACTTATGACTTTTACAACACCCATTTTCCAGAGTGAATTTGGCTTAAATAATGGAGGGAAAAAGGATATCCAGTTGATCTAAATCCAGCTCTTATTGGCAACCCAATAAGATAACCTGGGCTTCCACTGAAAGGAACGGGCTGAGTATCTTGCTATTAAAAAAGTAAAAAAAAAAAAATCAATGTTGCAAATTAGTGATTTTTCATTCTTTGCATTGAATACAAAGCCCTTAGCACTGTAGGGACCGCTTTATTAAGTAGCTAATATTATTTTAGTGACCTGCAGTAAAGAAACAGTGACTTAAAAAAAATCCGAGCTGAAATTTAAATATAAATCTTTAACGCTTCTCCCTTCCTTTTGAGAAAGTTTCCAGTGCTCTGGGGGAGATATATAGATATATATATATATAGATTGAAAATTCACATCATTTAGGAGTTACCTGTATGAAACGGATAGCAAAGATCTGCTGCAGAAAAGCAGCGCTGATAGGAACTGTCCCCAGGACCAGTGAGATGGCTGCCCCCAGGATTTCACCTGCCTCAGTAAAGGTAATGAGGTAACTGGCCTGAAATGCAAGAGTGATTTACTTTATTTGACTTACGTGTTGCCCAAACTCCAAGTTCACTCGAGGGGGCTCACGGCATAAAAACCAAACCTATTATCAGAATAAAGACCTGAAGTGAGAGGGCGAGGGCCGCCTACCTCAAGAACAAGGTTGCTGCACGACTGATCACTTAACACAGGGAGCAACACAACATCTGCATTAGCCAGGCGAGTGCGCAGCCCCTCTGGCGTCTGAACTGTGACGGACTGGATGGTGACGTTAACCTGAAAAGATTCATAAGCAACAACCACCTTGTACAAGTTTACTTTGGACACAGGCAGGATTCAGACCCTACGGCTGGTGGTTTAGGCCTAGGATGTAGTTTGTTCAAACTAGGATTAAACCACAGATTGGCATAAGGTATGAATTGAACCACATACGCACTAGTGACACAAAAGCCCCAGGAAAGAGAAGGGAAAGTTATTATTCTCCCTTATCCTCTCTGTAAACTGACAGTGTTCAAGGAAAAATTGACATATCCCTTTTTTAAAAAAACCTCTCTTGAGAAGTGTTTTTTGCTCTGGAATGGGTGAAATGTTTTAAGGTAAATTTTTACTCATCCTGCACTGTAAGAGAAACCTTAATAAGATCAAACACAGGGGTGATTAGTTTCCATTTCCCCCCAGGAAGCAAAGAGAGCAGAGAAGCACTGGCTGCTCTTTCCCCTGGGCCCCATCCAGACGCATCCTTGGTCTGCACCTGCCTGCTTCCAAGGAGGGCAATTCTGCTTTGCAACGGTTTTCAAATTCACCCACAAAAATAGAGCTGTCCCTTGGAAGATCCACCTAGCGATCACCGCCCCGTTATTCCTTAATTATAGTGGGAGAGCTGCCATTAAGTATCACTAAGTACAATCTGCCTACAGTGGCTCGAAGTCGGAATTAAAATTAAACTTACTGTTTGGCTGGAATTTGGTACCTGATGGGAATAAGGAAAGGAGTCACGCTTCAGGGGAAGCATTGCCACCTATTGTACAAATGACAAGCTGGCCGGCCTTGTCCCAACCTCTCGGCATCCGGGCCAGAAAACCTCTTTTCTCTCCGAGTGACAAATAAGCCAGCAGTTCTGACTTCACACCCCTCCCTTCCATTTGTTTTGTGCCTTCTGAAGGCTCCCGAAATAAGTGCTTACCGCCAAAATGCTAAAATTGGTGTAAAACAGCATGCTGAGTTCGGGAAGGGTGGAGCACTCATCCATTTTGATCGCCGTGTTGCATTTTTCAGCCTGGGTCATTAAGAAGCCTGGAGAAAGCAGCAAAGAAGAGGACTCTGAGGGAAATCTTCAGTTTGGCGAAGACTACGTCCATTTTAGGGATTAAATCAAAAGCCCAGCAATGCTTGCCTTAAGACTGGGCTCCATTGCAACAAGCTGCCTTTTCTAGAACTCTCTCCCTGTGTCCAATATTAATGTACACGTGCTCCCCCTGGTTTACTTAGAAAATGTTCTACTTTTGGGCTCCAGAGGCACCAAAGGAAGTTCAGATTAATTCAGGCTAGAAACTTATGATAAAAAGAAGACTCATTTGACATTGTCTCATCCAAACTTCCGTTCTTCATATCAGGCCTCAGCCCCATCTAGCTGAGGATGATGGTTGTGGTAAGAAGGATACTCTAACTGGGTGTCAACTTGAGCCAGAGATGAAACGGAGGTGTAGTTTATCAATCCCAGGATCTTCTGCCTACAGCTCAGAAACCTAAGCCCCTATCTCCTGTTTGTGTTTTATCCATCTCCACTAAGGATGTAGAGATTCAGGTCTGTGTTTCGAAGCTGGCCTGGAACTCTTAGAAACACAAGTCCTTCAAAAATATTGTGCTCTAAAGAAGAAGCTGTTCTCTGACCTGCAGGATTCTCATGAGCACAATGGGAAAAAAGTGGAGCAGGCAGCCTCAGAAAGCCGTTGGTTGTCTGAATGAGATCCTTAAACTGTCAAAGGAAAAGAAAACAAGCTTCATTTTCTACCAGGAAGAAGACACTCGGTCACTGTTCATCCCTGGGAAGTTTTTGCTCGGCCCTCCCCAATCCTGAGTATCGGGCTGTGGGAAACTGCTTAGATCAGGAGTCTTCAAACTCGGCCTGGCTGAGGAATTCTGGGAGTTGAAGTCCATGAGTCATAAAAGGGCCGAGTTTGAAGACCCCTGGCTTAGACGAAGTTTAAGGCCGCTGCATTTGTCCCCTGGACAAAATCTAACGTGGCTTCAAGAGATAGGATGCGCAAAGAGAGTCTCTTTACTTTGTATCTGCTGGTGTCGTTTGCACCAGCCTCACGCAGGGTCTCGGACTCTGCTTCCGGCACAAGATCCCTTCCAGTAGCAAAGCTGCCCCTGTCAAATTCTTGAAGGAGCCTATCAAAATTCTGCAGAGTGGGTATTTCTGGAGCTTGGAAGGAGAGGCCAGCTTTATCTGGAAAAAGAAAAAGAAGTTTGAGAAGTTTAGTAAATGCATTGGGGCATTTCAGCTAGATCCCTGCACATCCGGAGCATTGTGGTCATATGGGGAAAAAAACCTGGCTACCTGTTCAGCATCTTCATTGCTACCCATTGCTACCTTTCTCTCTTCAAAAACGAAAGGAAATACACTGAAACAATCAAGGTTCATCTTTTGGCTTAACTCAAGGCTTCAGGATGGGGGCAGACTACCATATATAGAATTTGTATTGAGGTTGCAAGCCATGGACGTGATCAGAACAAAAACCCATTTTATTGGAATTAAATATTTCATATGCTCTCCAAACTTGGTTGGCTGAGGAATTCTGGGAGATGAAGTCCACAAGTTGTAAAATTGCCAAATTTGGAGACTCCTGATCTAGATGGCCACCTTAACAAGTGACTGTATTTTTTCAAGCCCTGTTGATCCCCCCCCCCAATCCTATCCCAGTAGTCTGCTTATCCTTAGAGTAACTATTCAGCGAGGCTTAAGTTTGTTCTACTTACAGTTGGAGGTCTGAAGGCAGAACACAGAAGGGTTGACTTTTTCAACTAACTGAAATATCCTTTCTGGAGGCTGAGCTGATTGATCTATTGAATAGTGGGCTTCTGGTTGCTTGCAGAAATGCCTGTCACCTCTAGAGAAATGAGAAGCTTGTCAACGTTTAACCTTTTTTACATACAGGAATGCCTTTTTTCCTACATGGAGTTAAAAAATGGTTGTCGAAACAAGGCACATAAATGATTTTAAAAACCCTCTGAAATCCAACCGCCATGTGCAAACAGTCAGTAGCACAAAAGGGCTTTGAAAAATATTTTAGACAATGTAAAAAGAAAGTGTCAAATATTCAGCTGCATCTTCCAGAAACCTATGCATGCAACCAACCTGTGCCTCTCTATTGATAGGGTAGGTACTTGATTTCATAGGTAAAAATTCATCTAGTAGTCGGCTTTAACCCTGGCACATCTGTTCTCAAAATACTGTGTGTAGGTGGCAATTGGCACTGGGGGCAAATAAGAGCCAGGATTAATCCCTGGGGTGGCACAATTCTTGTTCCAAAGAGCTGAGGACAATTTTCTGCAAGGAGACAGGGCGAGGTGTTGTGAGGGAAAAGAAAGTAGTTGGATAAATGAAGCTGGCGGTTTTGAACAGACCTGTGAAGTAGAGATGGGTCTGTAGAAAAGGCTGCAACAGGAAACTTGCTGGCATATTGCTATTTAAAGAGGACATTACTAATCTGTAAAGGTTTAATTTGGTTGTCAAATTCACAATGCATAAGAACAACGGAGGTGGAAGAAGCTGTGGAAAGGAGAGCGGGTAGGCTGCCAAAAAGGAAATGGCCTACAGAACAAGTAACAATAAAGCAGGATGCAGATTGTAATGGGTTATTAATAGTGCACACAATATTCAAAAATGCACCCCTAAAAATATCTTGGTAGCCATGGAGGTATTGTTCTAATGTGGAGAACTAGCAAAAATACTCTGCCACTGTTGTTTTTGAAACCAGGGTCATTAAATTGGGCACAGAAATGCAAGCAAGTGGCAATTCTGTTATGTAAAGTGCTAATGCAGAATTTAGCAAATTTGCATAGTGTTCAAATGGTCGAATTCTGCTTTATACCTAGCTGCAAAAACCTCTCTGCAAGCAAGCCTCACAGGTTAAGAAAAGCTTTCTCCCAGCATGCTGTTTTTTCACTTCACAGGCTCTGCGACTCAGTAAAGCTTTTAATGAAACATCTCTGCCCTCTCTATTCTGCACTGGGACTATTTTGTGAGAAGATTGTCACTTCAAAAGCTGCTTATTTGAACCACATCCTATTTTCATTCTGTTAATATACATTTTTTTTAATCTCGAGAGGGCAGCATCCTCAGTTTGCTATTCTGATGTGGCAAGTTCAAACAGAGTGCATTAGAGATCTCTGTGGAAACATCTAAATGCATATTTGCGTCAGTCTATACTAGCATGTGCACTTACGTGACAACGGGAACGGAACATGCAGTAAAAACACTGAAATCTGCAGCTGTGCAAACAGGATCGCAACAACAGTTTATGTCACATTGGTCCTCCAGCAAGTCACAGACGCATAGCTCAGTCACTGAAAAACAGATTTGACAACAATGGTAGTGAATAGTTAAGTAATAATAATAACAACCTTGAATGCAATTTCAAAACATCTAGAGCACCCCTTGAATGCCATCAGCAGCAACAACAAATCTCATCAATCAATTGCAAAAGGCAGATTGACTCGGAACAGCTGACATCCCATGATGATACCTTTGACACCATCAAAAAACATCTGCTTATTCCAGGTCCTCGAAAGGACTCGATAGGTGGATAAAAATGTCACATTTAGACCGAACATCTGGCTGACTGTGCGAAGAACCATAATTTATTAAATATACATGCCCCACCTGACTGCCAAAAACAGTAAAAATCATTTTGCATGAACTATTTTAATTCAGAGCAATTGAACAAAAAGAATTTCAGATCAAGGGTTCTTTTCTTATAGCCATGTAAATCTGGGATTTACCAAGGAGAAAAACTATAGAAATAGGGCCATAGATGAGGCTGCTCTGGCAGAGCTCCAGATGTCAATGACCGACAACTAAGTTTTTTTTCCTTTTTTAAAAATGTCATATTATTGTACTTCCATTGCTTATTTTTTATTCCTTTGCTATCGTTATCGTTACACTTTTTATCATTTTTCCGTTGTGTTCTTATAAGCCGCCTAGAGTAGCTCCATGGCAACATAGGCAGCCAATGAATTTAACAAATAAATCAAATAAATAAACTCCCATAATCCTTAGGGCTCGCTTCCTATGGCCTAGGATGCTGGGAACTGTAGTCTGCCCTGCTACCCTATGAAGGGACAGCAGTCAGACCCCTCCGCTCATCCCACCAGCTTCTTTCGCCTTTCTGCTGGAAGCGCCCAATCCGGGACTTCGGCATGACTGCTCCTGTCCATGGAGGCTCCATCAGTCCCACAGCAGACCCACCCTTGGTCACGGGCGCCGGCCACGAGCCGACATGAGGCGGCGTTTGGGAAGACGTGAGAGGCGGGCTGGATGCCTCGACGGGGCCCGGCGTCGAGATCGCCCGGTTCAGGGGCGAAGGAGGAGGGGGCTCTGTTGTTGATCCCGCCACGGTGGCTCCGCCCGGACTGGTGGACGGCATCGGAGGGGCTTCGCTCGTCGGCCCGGCCGTGGACGGACAAACCCCTGGCAGCAGCAACAGGAAGAAAGCGGAGCGCCTCAGCAGAAGCATCGATGCCGGTCCGCCCGATCGCCTCATTCCGCCTGCCAGGCCGCAGCGGCCTAGGCCTCAATTGGACGCCCTGCGCTGGTAACCATGGAGACGCACAAGATACGCTGGGAGCCTTCGGAGCTCTAGGAGGCCATGAGCTGCGCTCGAAGCATGTCGGGAAGGCGTTGCCAGGGAACGGCTTGACGTTATAGCCCCTCCCTCCAGAAGCATTTTTCTTCCTTGTTAGGAATTCTGGGACTTGTAGTCTCAGCAGCTTTTGGTCCACTTCCCACAAGGAACCCAGTAATTCTGGTTTATATTATTCGACTGACAGCACCAGGCTTCGTGTTATCCAGTCTGGGGGACATGATGGGGCTGCGAGAGGCTTCAACAAGAATGGAGGAGTTACAGGCAGAGATGTTGTTAAAAAACAGTCATTGCTCACTCAAAAGGCTAAGTTGGGGTGTCCAATCTTGGCCAGTCCAAGATTAAGACCTTCCCCAGCCAACATGGGACTTAAAGTTGTGGTCCTTATAGAAGGGAATAGTTGTAGCTCAGAGCTGAAATGAGTCCATGCACTAATGTTGTTACCTAGTTTGAGTTGCCATGGATTGTTTTAGCTGGATATCTCTGACTTTCTTGATTGTTCTTGCTTTTAAAACTACAAGCCATCCAGAATCTTGTGCAGCCAGGGGCTTCTACGTTGTAAAATTAAATTAAATGTTCATCTGGTTATTAAATGAAAAATGCCCTTTGTCGCTCAAGGGCCCTGTAGCTTCACCGTTTGAACAGCAGAGGGAGTATGGTACCAGAAGGTATTTTGACAGGCATTAAGGAAGCTAGCAAATGCCGGCTGCATAGGAACAAAATGAAGAAACTTTTTTTTTTAAAAAAGTTTCAGCTTATGTACAAATGTCAAATTTTCCACAGCTTCCAAGTCTGGCACCAGTGTGAGCTGATGACTCATTCCTAACCAAGCAAGAATTTATCCATAATGAACCCCAAACTTCTCATTTGAAAAAAACACTTTTTGATCTTGCATCGATTTTTGGCATTATTTAATGAGCAACTTTTGCACATTTTACAGAAGTACACTTAACTGCGTTTGGTCAGGTTTGAGACACACACACAAACACACCCATGTGCACAGTTGGTCCTGTTGTGAGTCTAATGACTAACAAGCTCAGTATGTGGTTATGTAAATCAGCCTTAGACTTTCCAAAATCTCGCAAAAAGGGTATGAAGCAAGCAGAACTTATATTATTAGGAACAGCAGATCCCCATGGAGCAGGCTGTTCTTAATCAAGAATCTTCCATTCCTATAAGAAGTTCAGCCAAATATCTTCACTGCTAGTACCTTCCTCCTCCCAGATTTTCAGATGTTGTTGCTGTGTGACAAAATCACAAACTCTATGACCTGCAATTAAAATGAAGATAAGGTGGATGAAGGATTGCGGAGGGTTGTTGGCAAGCACAGCCATATAAAAACCTTCACATCCAGCAGTTCCTCATAGCAAATGCTGGAGCAGCTTTAGGCTGTGTGGACTTCCACTCCCAGAATGCCCTACTCCCCCCAGGAGACTGGGGAATTCTGGGAAGTACACATCTTAAAGCTGCTGAGGTTGAGACACTTTGCTCTAGAAAGTAGCAAAAAAGAAGGCGGTTGTGCTTGTGTAATACTTGTGGGTTTATCAGGAATGTGCACTGGGGAATGATGGCATTGTAGTCCCACACCATCTGGAGAGAGTTGATTTATGCAATTCATGTCATTGCAAATTGCCTGGTATCTTAGGGGTGGATGATTTATAAGGTTACATTCAGTGATTCACTGAACACAACTAGGGCAAGAAAAGTCGTAAAATGGGGCAAAACTCACAAATGTTTCACTTAGCAAAAATAAATTTTGGGCTCAACTGTGGTCATAATTCAAGGACATGTATACAAAGAGTAATACTCCTCTGTCAAACAAATTGGCCTGAAATGTTCTCTGATCCTCCCCAATTGCCCCCCCTCCTCAAGGAGCAAAGGGCACGTCTGCAGGAGGGCAACCCTCCCTATTCAAAGTCCACATTGCCGGTTGGAAAACAACATTTTGCTTTGCTAGGAATGTTGCATATCAGAGCTGCACTGGGCTTTTTTAAAAAACAAAACAAAAAAGACCACACACACAATTTGATTGCAGCCCATAGTACAGGGTGGTCCACAAGAAATTTGAAGAAGGCCAGGCTTGCCTTTGATTCAGCGTTTAAGGAAGAGGAAAAGAAAGTTCAAGCCTCTAAAACAAGGTTTCCTAACCTTGGCAATTGTAAGACATGTGGACTTCAACTCAGTGGGTGCTGGGGAATTCTGGGAATCGAAGTCCACACGTCTTAACGGTTGCTAAGGTTGGGAAATGCTGAAGATAATAAGATGGGTATAGTCAACTCCCAGACCTCTGTGCTTAGGCCTGAAAAAGCTGTAGTGAAAATTGTGCTTATTTTTTTAATGGTTTGCAAATGAAGAACAGAGGGCGTTTTCATGCAGCGAAAGAATCCAGAAACCATTCAAGGCGAGCATTACAACTAGAGAAGGGCAGGAGCAGCTATTAAGGCTGAAGAAGAATGCTGAGATGGATCTGATTAAATATCTGTGGGGGTTAGAAAAGGGTGTGGCAGGATTGCAAATCTTGCTTCCAAGCCCTCTGGCTTGCAAGTGGCATGCAAAGGAAGAGGAAGGCCGCACCTGAATGGAAACAGATCAAGTATGGTGAAATCTCTTCTGGGGTAAAAATTTTATCGACTTCCAGATGCTACTTTGCAAAACGAGGAGGAGGAGGAGATTGGCACTGTGGCTGCAAAAGTGCTCTCCTGTATTGCCCCGTCCTGCCAAAAGAAATCTGGGCACTCATCGCCTCCACTGAGCATCTGGCCCCTCTTATCTTTCTGAGAAATCTGTGCTGTTTTGGTGGCTTTCCTGAGCCAATTAAACCGTCATCCCTTCTTCCGAAATCGCACAATCTTTGGGTGCCACCGAGAATTCCCCCGCCTTCCTAAATCAAGGCAAAGCAAAGCATGTGTCATTCTTCCAAATACTCACCCTGTTTGTTCTGCCTGTCCAGATCTTCTGTACTTGGTCCCTGGCAGATCTCGCCATGCTTTTGTTTATGTCTGTGTTTTAAAGGGAAGATAATTTAGCAATGCCCAATGAGAAATTTAACAGGTTGGCACATCTGCCCTTGTCAGAGTTCCCTTTTATCTCATTTCCTCCCCCCCCCATCATGCAAAGAGGCATACGTTGCAATAAACCACAGTTTCTTGAACAAGGCACTGTAACAACTAGCATTTCTACATTCTGCCAAGCCACAACAAGCAAACCAGTTTATTATTTAGTTCTCCAGCATCTTGGTTGCAAGACTCTGACACAATTATACTTCTGGAATTCTTCCCGTTTGTTTCCCTCCTGCAAAAGATGTAAGAAATCTCAAAGGACGCTTCATTGATTTCCAAGCCTCCTTAAAAAACTATATATAGAAAAATTAGATTGAAACGCCATGTTTAATTAACGTGGCGTCTTTTGAAACAGAGAATAAGAGTCCCTTAGGGACAGAAATGCAGGCATGGTAGAGAGGGCAGCTTTCAACGTACAGCAGCTATCTTTAGACGTGTTACCTGACAAAAGCGTAACTGAATCTAGCGGGATTACTTTTGAGTAAATATGCATAAGATCAATGGACCAGAAATCAGCAGGCCAGGGTTTCCTTGCTTTTCCTTTTGAAAGCTTGAATTTTTCTACAAGGGAGGAAAACGCCCCTCACTAGACAACCTCTTGTGCAGTGTGTCCCAATCTCAGCACCTTTTAAGATATATATGGACTTCAACTCCCAGAATTCCCCAGCTAGGTAGCATTGCTCGTGCTGGACAGGGAAGGTGACCCGCTCCGAGCCGCGCACGCACGTGCTCCGCTCAGGAAGAAACACCACTTCCCGGCAAGCCTTGCGCCGCCCGAACACGGGGGAAGCCGGCCGCTCCTCGGCCGCGCAGCATGCCGGGGCCGGTAGTCCTAGACGCGAATGGCGGGGCGCGAGAGCGACACCCGAGCCGGGCGAATCGTTGCCCCTCCTGGGGTAGCGTATGTAAATATGTGGGACGCGCCACCAATGAGGGCCGCGCGGGGCGGTGTCGTTGGAAGCCCGGATGTGGAGCGCAGACGGGCCCCGGGCCGGCGCGGAGGCGGAGCTGACCTCGCTCGTCTCTCCTGTCCCTGAGGAGCCGGCGGCGGCGGCGAGGCGAGGCGGGCGATGGAAGCGGGGCTCCCCCGAGCCGGGGCGCCGGCTGTGAGCGCCTGAGGAAGGGCGAGCCGAGCGAGCGAGCGCTAGGCCGCGCAGAGCCCCCGCCCGGCTCCCCCCTCGGAGAGCGGCGCCTTTGGGGAGGGGGCTCGCGGGCCCCTCCCCCACTCTGGCGGGGGGGCGGCGCGGGCAGGGGCGCCCCCCGGGCCCGGGAGGAGGAGGAGGAGGAGGAGGAGGGGCCGCGCCCCCCTTGCCCGCCCTCGCCGGGGCGGCCCAGCCATGTTCTCGGTGCTCTCCTACGGGCGGCTGGTGGCCCGCGCCGTCCTGGGCGGCCTCTCGCAGACCGACTCCCGCGACTACAGCCTGGTGACGGCCAGCTGCGGCTTCGGCAAGGACTTCCGCAAGGGCATCCTGAAGAAGGGCATGTGCTACGGCGACGACGCCTGCTTCGTGGCCCGGCACCGCACGGCCGATGTGCTGGGTGAGTGGGGGTTGGAAGGGGCCCCCGGACTGCCTTTGCCCTCCCCCCTCCCTCCCTCCCTCCCCCTTCCCTCCCCCCCCTCCCTCCCCCTTCCTTCCTTTCTTCCCTCCCTCCCTTCCTTCCTCCCTCCCTCCCCCTTCCTTCCCTCCCTCCCTCCCTCCCCCTTCCTTCCTTCTCTCCTTCCTTCTCTCCTTCCTTCTCTCCTTCCTTTCTTCACCCCTTCCTTCCTTCCATTCCCCCTTCTCTCCTTCCCGGTTGCACCGACTCCCGCCTTCAGAAAGAGCAGCCCCAGGTAGCAGTTGCTGGGCGGTCCAGATTACATATCTAGAGGCGCTGGGAAGAGCCGCCTAATTGCTGATCCAGGCTGCCGCCGCCGCTGCTTGCCTCACTGCTGAAGCTCAGCCTGGTGCCCAGCCACGGCCCGCCAGCCCCTCCTGCAGCCCCCCCCCAGCTGAGCTTCCAAGCGCCCCTCTCTTTGCTCCCTGGCAGAGCCTGAAGAGGAGCAGGAGCAAAACGGCAGCGCCTTCCATTATTCCTTCCATTATTCCAAGGCGGCATTTCCCAGTCCTGCCTTCTCTTGCCTGTCTGAAGCACAGTGTGGGGGGGGGGTTCCCCCTTAACCTTGAGCCCCAGGCCAGCCCTGTGCAGAAGAGGCTGCTCATCCCTCTTCCCTGGGGCCCTGGCCAGGGGCAAAGGTGAAGAGACGCCCCCCGTGACATTGGGTGGGGTGCCAGAGGTCAAACGGGGCCGGCCAAGCCTGCACGAACTTCCGGAGTCCCCCTCCAGATGGGCAGCCATAGCAAGAGAAAACTGCAGCTCCTCTGGGTGGGAGGAGGCTTTCCGGGACCCCCTCCAGGCATTTCTGAGACCACCGGATTCCAGGTTACAGTGTTGGGAGGTATGTTTAATGGCAGCCATTCCTCCTGTGTCTGAAATGTATTCGGTTAACATCACTTTGGTAGCCTTTAGTGAGTAAACACTAAGGAAATGCACCCGTTGCTCTCAGCTGGGGTTTCCAGCCCATGCAGGACGAAAGAAACGCTGCAGAATCTCCAGTGTGGTTGCTCACAGGGGTATCAAAGAGAGCAAAGGTCTACAAGGCAGGTTGGTGCTTCAGTTTATTATTATTTTTTTCTTTTATCATCTTTGGGTTTGGGCTAGAAGGCCCCAGGAGACGGAGACCTTGACCTGTGACTTGGATGTCCTTAATTTGGCTGAAACTGAGTAGGCTGTGTGTGCAGTGCTTGCTTTCTGCAGAGGCAACTGGGCCATCCATGTGTGATGGGAAGGCGGGAGGAACCCGGAGTGAACTTGGTGTGATTCATCCTGGTTCTGCACTGCGCTTGAGGGCTGCACCTCGCCGCCTCCTTCCCTGCCAGCCCACCTGCCCTGATTAATGGCGATTCCTCTTTAAACCCTTTGATGCCTTGTGACACCCCCCCAATGATTTTCTCTCTTTCAGCCAGGAGGCGCTGCAGATGGAGTTGGGGGGTGGGTTGAGGTAAAGGTGGCAATTTCTTGATTCTAGGCCAAAGCCCACAGTAAGGAGGATTCAGGTTGCTGCTGTGATTTCTCGCTTAGATCTGTTTTTTTTTTTTTTTGTGGGGAGGGTACCTCATGGCATCCTTCCACCCCCTTCTGCTTTTCCTGGTGTCCTGGCTTGACCTCTTTCCTTCCCTACTGGCCACCAGCTCCATGTTTTCCTATTTGAGAGGTCTTTAATTTATGCTTCTCAAATGCAGCTGATGACACATCATTTATTTTGGCACCCTGGACATTTTGATCCTTTCGGAGTGTCTTTAGCCAAAAAGTTGCCTTATTTTGCCTGTTTCTTTTTCCATCTAGGCCCACTTGCCTAGATGTTTCTCTCTCTCTCTCTCTCTCTCTCTCTCTCTCTCTCTCTCTCTCCAGTGAAAATTCTTTGGCTTTCTCCTTGGAAAGCCTCTGTTAGCTAGGGAAGGGTGTGGAAAAGTCAGATGAGCTACTCCTAGGGGGAAAACCTGCATGGACACCTGGAGTTAGCCCAACTTCCAAGCCGTGACCTCGTTTGACCAGCAGTTAAAAAAAAAAGTACACACAACTTTTGCCTGTTGTGTAATCAGTGTGACCTGTAAAATACGCTCCTCAAGGAGTTGCACTATGCAGGAGACTGAACCAAGGCCCAAATCCTTTTACTTGCAAAGTGGCCCGGTCCGTCTCTGCAGCCAAAAGTCCTGGAGACATGAAGTCCTAAAATTCCTATCCGGGATTTTGAAAGGAGTGGCAGGCTGGCTTTAGATAAGCCATCAGGCTCTTTGAGTTTCAGGCCTCACCTGCAGTGTAGTAGCCTCTGTAATGGACCGGCAGATGAAGTCACCCTGCATATTAAGGCAAACATCATATCTGGGTATCTGGGGAAATCCTTAACATTTCTCTACGCTCTTGAGCTGCTCTAACTTCTGAGTCCATCCTCGGTATACTTGGTGGCCAAATAAAGGCATTGCAGATTAGAAACACACCAACACACACTTGTATGCCCTTCGCAAATATGTGGATTTAGGAATTGTATTGTCTCAATCTTTGATTGTCAAAGGCAAATCAATTTCTAGGTGAGAGGGGAAAACCTGTTCACCCTTGTGACTAGAACACATTTTTAAAATGCTGCAGGGTGATCCTTCCATCGGGGACAGAATTTCCCCAAAGGTTAGGGTTACAACGACAAGCATGGACTTAAGTAATCTTAATCGGTTGGGCCCACCTGGAAAGATAACACATTTTGGAGGAAGTGCCTGATTCATGAGAACAAATGAGGAAGTTGTCGAGCATAAGCATCTTCTGAGAATCTTGGTTGCGCAAGAGGGATCTCCCATGCTAAATAACCAGAAATATTTACTTGAAGGACACTTCCTTTAGCCAGGGAGATGTCCTCTGTTCATGTTTTTCAACTTTGGCACCTTTAAGATGGGTGGATTTCAATTCCCAGAATTCCCCAGCCAGCATAGGGAAATTCACCCATCTTAAAGGTGCCAAAGTTGAGACCCACTGATCTAAGGAGACCTTGTCTTCTTCAAGCCTCTTCAGGTAGACTGAGTTGAAGCATAGAGAGTGATGGTTGCTGTTAGTGTGTGTTTGCCCTTGAATTGTTGGTGCTCCCAAGTCAGCAAATTAAAAGCTGAAATAACTCCCTGGCTTTGGATTCTGGGAACTCCTAGCTCTGATTAGAAATAGCAGAAGGTGACTTTGTCAGCTGAACCAAAACAATTTCCGTTTGGCACACCCCGCCATTGTCTTAACACACCTTCAAGGAGGTTTCTCTCCACAATTTTATTGCCAGTTTCATCAGGGCGACCTTGCTTAATGAAAAAAAGGAAGACTCTTGCTGAGGCAAGCCTGGCCAATTTACTTTGCAAATTAGGAAGTCTCCTTTGAAGGACAGCCCTCGACAAGTTAAGGGATTATTCCAGTAGGCTGAAAGGCAAATCATCACCCAGGGATGCCTTTGAACTTTGCCACCGTGTCAATTATTCAACCTGGCCGACCTTGGCATCCAGGCTCCCTGGCCGAATGTCTTTGTATTCGGCCTCAGATCTGCTTTCTTATCCTTGAGAAATTGTAGGCCATTTAGTTGATGGAGGCTGCTGGCTGATGCTGGAACAGAGAATAAATCTTAATAACCCGTTGCCATTTCTAGGCGTCACTGCAGTGTTCCATAAAAAGGTTTCGTGTCGTTCTTTTTCTTAGTCATCAGCGGCTTTTGCAAATGGGAATAAAAAGCTCTCACCAGTTTGGGGGCGCTGGGAGCTTTCTGCCGATTCCCCAACGCTTCTCTCTTGCTTCGCCTTCAGTTGCTCAGCGCTCTCGTCCTCTGCAGCTGGCCACGTCATTATAATCCACGTACCGGTATATAACGTGCCAAAAGCAGTAACTCCGGGGACCACGCTGGCCGCCTTCTCTGCAGATTGCAGAAACATGGAAACCGAATAGGAGACAGACAGCAAAAATCCACTAGGCGTCTTTCCCTGTTCTTGGGAAATCGGTGATTTCCCACTCTCACTCTGTGCATTCATAAGTCTGAGAGGCTTCGGGTCAGCCAAGAGGCAGAGATTCTTCCTGGCTTGTAGTTTGAAGGTTTGGCTTGGCTTTTGAGTTCCAAGTTCAGCACATACGTGTTTCCTTGGTGCAGAAGGGAGGGAGGGAAGGAAAAGAGAAGGAGGAAAGGAAGAGAAGGAAGAAAGAAAAGGGAAGAAAGGAAGAAAAAAGGGGAGGGAGGGAAGGAAGGAAGGAAGGCATTGCAATTGTGTTTCGTGCTGTCTGGTATAGAGAAGGGGGTCCTTTGTTGTGCTGATGGGAATACTAGAAAAGAAATAAACTTTGCACAGCCACACTGCGACTATTTTGGGGGTCAGTTTGATGCTGGTTAGCTGCAACATGTTGGCAGATCACATGGGTCATGCCACCGGTCAGCTTTAATTGCTGTTTCAGCCAGGAACATAAATAAAGGGCAGTTTACAGATTAGCAGACTTCATTTTATGTAACAAATCAGTTTTAACTTTTTGGCCAGAGATTAGTGGCTTTTTGTTCCAAAGGAGATATGCCCTAAGTAGATTTCCTGATTAGTGACTCATGCAGCCTGCTGAACGATGCTGTAGGATGATCTTCATAACTGCAGCAAAAAAATTGAATTTTTTGTCCTGTGTTAAATCGGTCAGCTGGCTTTTCCAAAAAGTGTTGCATTCCGCCTTCCCGTATCTGTCTGGTCGTTATTTCTTATAAGCATTTTCATTTTCTGGGACACAAAATATCCTTATTTCAGTTTGGTGCTGAAACTGTGTAAAGTCTATTCCTGCAATTATTTCAAAATTACCTTTGGGACTAGGACATTCTCTGCCCGGATGTATCTGTTGTCCCTTTATTCTGCCTCTCGTAAACGTGTGGCCATATAGAATTGGGAATGTCTTTGTGGAAATAATGCCAGAAAAAGAGCTAGCGGGGGGGGGGGGCTGTCCTTGGTCCTGCTGAGAACTGCTCTGCTTTTTGATTTCTGCGGCCCTTACATCACTGCATCAGTTCCTCCTTTGGGCTTTTGCAATAAAACTGATGCTTGTTGCAGTGTTGGCTGGAGAATTCTGGAAGCTGAAGTCCACGTTGTGTGGTTGAGGAACACTGCTCTGTTGCACTCATAGAATGACAGGGCTGAAAGGGACCCTGGAGGTCTTCTAGTCCAACCCCCCAAGGCAGGAGTCCTCATCCCATCTCAGAGAAATGGTGGCCAATCTTTTCTCGAAAACCTCCAGAGGTGGAACACCCACCACTTCAGGAGGCAAGGCCCGTTCCATTGGTTGTCCTCACTGTCAGGAAATCCCTCCTTATTTCCAGATTGGATCTCCCTCTCCTGATCTTCCGCCCGTTGCTCCTTGTCCTGCCTTCGGATGCTTTGGAGAATAAAGGGAGGCTCTTTTCTTGGGACAGCTCTTCACGCGTTGGAAGATGGCCATCGTGTCACCCCTAAGTCCTCTCTTCACTCCGCTAAATGCACCCTAGTGCCTTCAGCTATTCCTCCTTGTGTGGCAGGGGTCTTCAGATTTGGCAACGTTAAGACTGGTGGACTTCCACTCCCAGAATTCCCCAGCCAGCACTGAATTCTGGGAGTTGAAGTCCGCAAGTCTTAAAGTTGCCAAGTTTGGAGACTGCCCCTGTGTGGCGCAACTCAGAGAGCAGCTAGAAAGTGCCTTTTAGAAAGGGTTTCTTTGTTTAGCATAAGGCCTCTACAGAGGTCGTGCAATCACTGATATACAAACTCAGTTTGAGTTAGAGATGGCGATAAAGCCAGAATAGGCCAGTATTTGAAGGGCTGACATTTCTCTCTCTCTCTCCTCCGAAGGGGTGGCCGACGGCGTCGGAGGCTGGCGAGACTACGGCGTCGACCCGTCTCAGTTCTCAGGGACTCTGATGCGCACTTGTGAACGTTTGGTAAAGGAAGGACGGTTCGTGCCCAGCCACCCTGTGGGGATCCTCACCACAAGCTACTGTGAGCTGCTGCAGCACAAAGCCCCTCTGCTCGGTAAGAAGGCCCTTTGAGATCCGGTGTTCTCCGTTTCTGCCTTGTGGACCTCTGCACATGTTCGATTCCCCCCAGCTTCGTCTCTCTTAGAAATCAACGTCTTCCCATTTTATCCCGAGTGCCGAGAACCGGCCTGGCCGAGGGAAACGGGGAACCTTTGTCCCAGTAACGGCTTTGCTCGCTGCTCACCTGACGCGAGGCTGCTTTGCCAAGAAACCTCTCTCTCTCTTAATGTGGGTTATTTTTAAGCGCCCTGAGCTAAACCCAAGAGGAGACGTTGCCCTTCCCATGACACGTCTCACAAACAGCCCCGGCCGGAGAATTGTCTCCTTGGCTCCATTCAGACACTGGACCCCATGCCGTCCAGCGGGTCTGGGGGCCCAGCTCCTCCTTTAAAGGGCCCCCGGCCAGGAATGGTCCTCTCAAGGAGAAAGCCTGCTCCGATCTGCACCCTCTCCTCCTCCTCCCCCTCCGCGATGGCCACTGAGGCTGTCCTTGGAGAGATGTGCCTTAGTGCCTTTTCATTAGAAACGTCCCACTCCTTAATCCCTCGGGATTTCATGGAAAACCTGTTCCTGGCTGGTTCCTGCACGGACGGTGCTGCTTCTGTTGTCCGAGGGTTTATCTCGCTTGGTGTGGGTTGAAGGCTGGGAAGAAGACCCCTTCGCTCTCGTTGGAATGGGGTGGGGGGTCCTCCATCTTTGCAGACCCTCAATAAAGGGAACCGGGACTGGCGCTGCAAGGAATCCGGCTGGCGCTTTGTCAGTTTGGGGGAGAATTCTGCTCCTGCCTTTGAGGGGCTTCATATCCCAGCTTTTAACCAGAGCGGAAGGAGGAAACAAAGTCTGTTCCCGCAGAACGGCAGGTGGCAGCGGATTAAAACTCAGCTGGAAGCAACTGGCCCAAATTCTCAATTTAGGGCATTTTTTGCCTAATTTGTGCCTCATTCCGGCTTTTGTTCCAAGGGGGTTGGGGTAACCAGGGGTATTTCAGAAGCTGGACTGCGGGCCTGGCCTTTACAGGTAGTCCTCGACCTACGACCACAACAGAGCCCCAAATTTCTGTGGCCAAGTGAGACCTTTGTTAAGCGAGTCTTGCCCCCTTTTACAACCTTCCTCGCCATGGTTCTTAAGTGAATCACTGCCATTGTTAAGTTAGTAACATGGCTGTTAAGTGAATCCGTTGACTCAGCTTGTCAGAAGGCTGCAAAGGGATGGTGTGTCCTCGGGACCCTGTGACCGTCATAAACAGGAGCCAGTTGGCAAGCCTCCAAATTTTAATCACCACGGGGATATTGTAGCGGTCAGAAGTGTGAAAGCCGGTCCTCGGTCCCTTTTTTCCCCATGCCGCTGTAACTCTGAGCGGTGCCTGAAGGGGCGCTTGCAGGGGACTCCCTGCCTCGGCTGCCCAGGTAAGAGCAGCTGGGGCGGCGCTTCCCCCCAGGTGAACGTCCAACCCCCCTTTCTAGGGAGCAGCACAGCCTGCATCGTGGTCCTGGATCGGAGCACTCGGCGTCTGCACACCGCCAACCTGGGCGACTCGGGCTTCCTGGTGGTCCGGGGGGGCCGCGTGGTGCACCGCTCTGACGAGCAGCAGCACTACTTCAATACTCCGTTCCAGCTCTCGATAGCACCGCCCGAAGCCGAGGGGGTCGTCTTCAGCGACAGGTGAGGCTCTCCGTGGGGCGTGGTGGGCGGGGGAGGCAACCTGCCGCACCCGGGGTGGGTCTGTGGGGAACGCTCAGGAGAAGCTGGTGGAGTTGACGCTCCCGAGAGGTTTAGCTGCTGGTTTTTCTTTCCGTCATTATTTTTTTTGTCCTTCCAGTGATGGCAGATGCCGTTCGGTTACTTGTGGCATGGGAACCAGTGTTGGTCAGCCTCAGGAGCTTCCAGATGGGTGGACGTCAACTCCTTGCTGGCTGGGCAGTTCTGGGAGTTGAAGATTACCCATCTGGAAGTACCCGAGGCTGACAAATGCTGGTTTAAGTAGATTCATTTCTTTTGCTAGTGTTGGGGGGGGAGCTATATTCTCAGGCAATATTCCTCCCTCCCCTTCCTGCGGCTGATTATCAGTTCGTGGAGCTAAGGAGTCAAAGCGTGGGGCTGTTTTTATGCGCTCGGGCCTTGCCTGATGCTTTCTCTCCACAACGGCCGAGGCATCGGATTCAGTTTTTCCTATTTCCCCCCCGGGCGACTTGTTTGCAAAGCAAAACCACCGTTACGTGTTGTGAAGGGAAATATTGACATGACGGCAGGGAAGGTGTTTGGCTTTAAAACCTCGCCGGGTACATGCCGTATTGTCCCGGGAGGGAGGGCATAGCTGAGTTACAGGGATGGGAGGTGCAGGAATGTGAGAGAAAAACATTACAAAATGTTGAGGGCTGCTGACTTGCTGAGGTAGATGGGGCTGCCAAATAGGTTGTCGGAATACTAGAGATGGAAGGGACCTTGGAGGTCTTCTAGTCCAACCCCCTATCCCTTTTCAGACAAATGGTCCCCCAGTCTCTTCTTAAAAACCTCCAGGGATGGAGCTTCCACAACTTTTGATGAATTGTTCTCCTCCTTAGTTCTATGTTGGATCTTTCTTGGATGACTTTTCATCCATTGTTTCTTGTCCTGCTTTCAGAGGCTTTGGGGAATCGGTCGACTCCCCCCCTCCCCCAAATACGGCTGTCATGTGGTGCTGCCGGGTTCTCTCAGGGACCTTCTCTTCAACTCGGATTTTGGAAAGGGTTCTGCTGCTGCTGCTGCTGCTGCTTACATACTCCAGCAGTGAGACGGCACCTCCTGACAGCCAGAAAAGGGAGGCACATGACTACCGCTTGTCTTTCAAACCCCTTGAACGTTTCCAGCTCTGCTGGACGCCAGTGAACTCCCACTTGGCAGAACCCCAAGCTCTGAGAGGGAAGCCGTGGAAAAGCACATTTTGTCCAATCGGAGCCCCGGATGCAAAGGGCACAGACACCAGGCAGAGAAGTGGAGCAAGAGGGGGAAAATGTAGTGATGAACTGATCAAGGGGGAGCCTTTTGGATGCCTTTTGGGGACCCTCATTGGGGTCTTTGCAAAGTGTTGAGCTGGGCAAAGCGCCCTCCTTGGCCCCGGGTGCTTTAAAGCCTCCATCAGTGGCTCAGTCTGGTTCATCACTTTCGGGCTTTTGTCTTTCTCGCCAAAGGCCATTCAAGACGGGGCTTTGGTCATGGCAGACGCAAAGCCTCTTTCCCTGAGAGTCAGCTGCCCTGGGTCCAGCAGACTGGAGAAGCCCCCGCTGGCGCAGGGAGAACCGCCCCTCTTGCACAGCTTAAGCCTTAGACCCCTCGGCATTTCACATCTCTCTCTCCTTTCTTGGCGTCTCCTCAGCCCGGATGCTGCCGACAGCACCACCTTCGATGTTCAGCTGGGGGACATCATCCTGACGGCCACGGACGGACTCTTCGACAACATGCCGGACTACATGATCCTCCAGGAGCTGAAAAAACTGAAGGTCAGAGCTTTCAGTGGGTGCCACCGCAGAGAAATAAAAAATGCAGCAAGATCCCTGACAGAATAACATTTGTCCAACAGTTGCATTGTGGCCTTGGCAGCAGGGCAGGGTGCAAACTTTGGGGCAAATCTTGGTGGGTTTTCTCCCCTGGCAAAATTTCCTGGTCCTCTGCTCCGTGAGTCTGTGACCTTCTGAATCTTTTCTCCGGGTTCAAAGGTGCAAGCGGGAGCTGAGTAAGAGTTTAAAGTTGAGGGCAGGTTTATCTTTTAATCTGCTCTTGTCCTTCCCCTATAATTCCGAAAGCAGACGGACGGTTATCAGAGAGCTGGAAATCTGCTTTTCAGAATCGGATCCACTCAAACCTGCAGCCTTAGAAAGGGGGGGATTTGCGCTTGGCCTTTTGACTTGAGAAGACACAATTGCTTTGTGTTACACCGCATGCTTGCGATAGGTGAAACGAGCAAAAGCTCTTTAAACGTTCACCATCTCTTTTTGCCGCCTTCCACCCAGAACTCAAATTACGAAAGCATCCAGCAGACGGCAAGCAGCATTGCCGAACAAGCCCACGAGCTGGCCTACGATCCAAATTACATGTCTCCCTTTGCACAGTTTGCGTGCGACAATGGACTGAATGTAAGAGGTAAGAGCGGCTGAGCGGGAAGAAGAAGTCGACCCTCCCGCGTGTTTGCTCCAGAAGGCAAGGTTGGCTAGAGTTAAGTTTGCAGAAGTGCAGGAAACGAGAGAACCTGTTAATGCGGGTGCTAATTTGGTGCAAGACCTTGACCTGTGCATGCATATTTTTATACCTGCCACCATATCAAATGGTTCGATTTTACTTTATTTTTTGGTGTGTGCAGATTTGTCTCAATTTCTTGGCAGGTTTGAACTGCTGGAGTACTTAAAGACATTTCCCAAAGAACTTAGAGGAGGCTGTAGATATATTTTGATCCCTTTTGGGGTTAAATTTCCTTTTTCTGACTATGTGTTTAGGGGGTCGGATTGTTTAATTTTGCTCCTCCTGTTTTATAGCACCAGATCTTCAGCTACAAACTTGGAATAGAGTAACAGAGTTGGGAAGGGCCTTGGAGGTCTTCTAGTCTAACTCCCTGCTTTTTTAGAATACTTTAAAAACTTCTCCATGTCTTGCTTTTTAGGTGGGAAACCCGATGACATCACTGTTCTTCTCTCTATAGTAGCTGAATACACAGACTGACCGGCTGTAATGCTCAGCTTTTAAAGACTGGTGTGTCTCCCACTGTACTCGGCTTCACACGGACTATTTTCCTGCGGGCAGGATTTTCTCTCTCTCTCTCTCTCTCTTTCTCTCTCTCTGCATCTGACCTCAGTGGCTAATCACACCTTACGTCCATTGCCTGTTTTAAGATGCAGTCAAGACCCCTGGCCCCAAACCTCAGCTGGAGGACACGTGGGGATACCTCCAAGCAAGAAATGAAGAATTTTTCAATACTTGAAGCCTGTCTTTCAAAATTGACTCGTAGTTATTGCATAGAAAGCGGGGTGGGGAGGGGGCTGGAGAGGGAATAATCTTACTTATGGCTCTGAAGAAAAGGTGAGCAAACAAGAACACCAGATTGGCTCTGCGTAGTTTAATTGGGGGGGGGAAGGAGGGGTTGTTTCAAATCAGCAAAGAGAACCTCTGCAAGGTCCCAAGAGGGCGTGGCTAGAAAAAGCCCAATTCTCACCTGTGGAAGGTCAGTCCATCCTGCCCTTGGCTTAACGTGTTGGAAAACTTGTCTTTGCAGCTGAATTCTCTGTAGGCTTTCCAAGTGCAGTGAGCCCTTTGGTCTCTCTCTATACATTTCCACCTGGGCAACTTGGAAGATGTTCCAGCTGAGCCGTCCTGGGAGTTGAAGTCCGCACAACTTCCAAGTTGCTCTGGTTGAAAAAATACCAGTCTGTATGGTATTAGCCAGGAGCTTTGTTACTCAATTTGAAACACACAACCCGTCGTGAATTGTGGTGTGCACGTGTGCCAGAGTGTTTGTGAAGGTGCTAAACTGTTATAGCAGTGGGAGTGTTGGCCTGTGGGGGCCCTTTCGTAGCTGGGTTTTTCTCCCAGACCGTTGCCTAAAACCCTCTTCGGT
Organism: Bothrops alternatus; assembly: GCA_034064705.1. Classification (NCBI taxonomy): domain Eukaryota; kingdom Metazoa; phylum Chordata; class Lepidosauria; order Squamata; family Viperidae; genus Bothrops; species Bothrops alternatus. The sequence continues at coordinate 925,770 of JARGCV010000504.1, read as the reverse complement.
TGCAGAGAAGTCTAAAGATGAACGAGGGAGATGGAGGAGCGAGGCTGAGTGGGCTTCCGGCAGCCGTCATGCTGCACAAGCAAAAGCATAAGTGGGCAGGCAGCACTTGGTGGTGGTGAGTTTGCGTACAGGATTCCCCAAGAAAATAAATGTTTACAGGGCTCTTACCTGCTAATTGGCAACATCGCAGATTTTATTTTTTTGCAGTGACAAAACACTCAGTCCAATTTCTCAGTAGCTATAATTTCCCCTGCCCCATTTTTCTAAGCTTGTGTAAAATATATATATATAAAAATAGCTGTTTTTATTTATACATAACGCCTAAGAGGTATGTATAAAAATCTCGGTCAGTTTTTCATAATTTTTTCTTTTTGTGTTTGCCGGTAGGAAAAACAAAAGTCCTTTGCAACGAAAAGCCATGTTTTATAGAGCAAGTTGGGTCACGTTGATGTTTAGTTGATAATCTTGGCGAGTAAAAGCAAGTCCCTTTTTTAAAAAAAACAAACAAACTCACAAAAAGGGTTGTTTTTTTTACTGCCAGGTTTATTCTATTAAAACTGTACATTTGAGGTTACCTCAGCCTGTTTTAAATATTATTTTTGGTGGTTGTACTGTATATTTGCATAATTGTGTCCAGCTTTTATTTATAATGAACATGTACTGTGTACATGTGGCTGTTTCAATGCATCCTGCTTTTAACAGGCATTTCATTTGCGACGATCACGGGCAAAACAATTTTAATTTTAGAAGCTGTTCCAACCAATTTTTCCGGTTTTCTTTTAAATCATCTTTGTTTGTTTTTTGTCCAGATGCCTTAACAACGTAGCTTGATAAAACTGATCGGTTTTGGGGGTACGGATACAGGGTGGCATACAGTGAAATGACGAAAATCGTATAATATGAAAACATGGCCCATTGTAACGTTGTACAAACCATTTCAACCCCTCCTGTTCCTGATGCTGAACCAGCTGGACCTAAGTATCTTCTGCTAGAAATTGTATATTAATGTGTCTTTATGCAACCTCTTTCTTGCTTCGTCGGAGGAGTAGGTAGCTCTTAATGGGGAGTTTGTGTTTTGCTGGTGCCATCTCTTATTTCGAGCAAACCCTGAGGAGCTACCAACTCTCTCCCCGTTTCTTCCATTGTCCTGGGTCTGTAGAGATCATCAAGCAGGCGTTACTGTTGCTGCCCTCTCTTCAGCCTTTCTGTAACTGTTGGCTAACTATGGAGGGGAAGATGATTTAAACACTGTTTGTCAACCTCGGCAGCTTTAAGATGGGTGGATTTCAACTCCCAGAATTCCATGCTGGCTGGGGAATTCTGGGAGTTGAAGTCCACTCATCTTAAAGCTGCCGAGGTTGAGAAATGCTGCTTTAGAAGTAGCAATGAATTCCTAAGCCTTGGTGGGTTATTCTTGGTTTTGTTTAATTTAAAGCAATTTCTACTCTTAGCAGTATCTGTAAAGCCATTTGTTCCTTAGGACCATTTTTTTTAGCCATGGTCAAATTGAATTTTTAAACTTGCATTTTCCCTTCCTCCCCTTTGGGACACCAAAGACTCCCATCCAGTTTATAGCTTTTGGCCATCTGTTTTTCAAAAGCAATACTGTATTATAAACAAATTCTATTGCATGCTTCAGAGCTCCCCCTCCCCCATTTAAAGGTGAGCCTTCAAACCTAAAAAGCTCCGATTTCTTCCTAGGAACGTAAAGCTGTCTGCGCACAAGAATTTTATTTTTTTACAAATAAAAAATAAAAAAAATTTAAAAAGAAAAAGGCGAGTCTCCTGCCCTTGGTAGCACGACCTTCCCGCCGGCCCTCCAAGCCGTGGGTGCGTTTTCTCGGGGTGCCCTCCGGGGTTAGGATTTGGCCACATTCCATTTTCCCTTCTTCTCTTCAAACGGGGGATACCTGGACAGACGGACGGAGACCTAGACCCCCAACCTGCTTTGGGGGGAGGGGCACGTGTGAGAACCTCCCCAATTCATTGGAGCAGCTTCAGGGCCCACCCGTTGCGTTTTCAGGTGTGAAGAGGTAGGAAGGGGCTCTGCTGCTCCTTGAGGAGGGGGGCGTGCGTCTTGGGCTCCCGTTTTCTTTGCTCAGGGTGGGGGGATGAAAGCATCGCCAGTGGGATCCAAAGCGACCTGGAAGGCAGCAAACTGACTTCGCGAGGGTGGGGTGGGCAAAGGCCAGGTTTTCCCAGCCCCCCCTTCTTTTGCACCTCTGCCCTCAAAATCTGCTGCATTGCAGAGGTGAGACTGTCCCCCCAAAGCTGGGAGTGGGAGCCTGGACATCGGTGCCCGCCTCTTCCTTGAAGCAGGGGGGGCTTGGCAGCTTCCTAGTGCCCCCCCCTCTGCAGAAGGTTCCCTTCTTTCTTAGAAGGCCCTCCGGATCCTGCTTGATTCCCCATTCGAATAGGAAAAAAAAAAAGCAACTAGGACCGAAGGGGATCGAGATTTAAAAACCGTCCATAGTGGAAGCAAAGAGAAGAAATTACGGGAATGGCTCTTTCCCGTGGAAAACCGGACTCAGTCCAGACCTGGGGTTTTTTTTTGCATTTTTATTTTGTTTTATTTTTCCTTCTCCTGAGACAAGGATAGCTTATCTAATGAGGATGCCGATTTCTTGTTAAATGAGACTATCGTGACCTGTAAGTTATCTAAAAAAAAGGAAATTTAAATTATGTGAACTGAATGTCTGGATTATAATTTGTGCAAGAATAGTATCTGTAAATACATTTAAATGAATTGTAAAGATATTTAATAAATATAGTATTTATACAATATATGCTTGAATTGTGACTTGAAGACAAGGTCATGGTGCTCTGTTGCAATTATATTTTTTTTCCCTATTTTGATCAGTGCTTCCCAATCTTGGCAGTTTGAAGATGTGTGGACTTCAACTCCCATATTGTGGATGTTTGGGGGAGTATAATAAAGCACACAGAGAGAAATTGTTTTCCATTTTGTGTTCCTGGTTTCACTTTGCTTTCAAAAGCAGCCTCCCTTTTCTCCTCCTTCTGTGGAGCAGTTCTTGAAGAAGCTGCCCAGGCAGCAGCAGTGTGTGATTAATTGCCTTTTGTTAGGTTGCTGTGGGCAACTGCCAGCGAGAAAGGCTAAAACTGCTAAATGCATCTTGACAACCAAATGCTGAACACGCTTCTAAAACATTCCATCTGGTTGCTGTGGGCAAGCATCCTAAAATGCTTTCAAGTTGATTGTAATATACAGTACTAACCCTGGTTTTTGAACAACCTACACAACGGATAGCCCAGGTTTCCCCACACTGAAGGAAGCTCACTGAATATTATACGCTCGTTTTAATCACATCTGACCGACTAAAGGATTCTGAAAAAAGCTACAATATCCATAGGTGGAAGATAAAACAACATTTAGGAAGCAGGAGCATCCATTTGGGTAACTCAAGTGGCTAAAATAAGCAAAAATTACATTTTCCTGCAAGCCAAACTTGGCTCCTTCGCCAACAGATGTTTCCTGCAGTTAAAACGTGGGCGAGAACTGCCCGCGGGCGCAGTCCTCTTCTGGGTCGCTTACTGTGGCCAGATTGTGAAGTAAATTGGCGTCGCTTTGCTCATTAGGGGAAACGGCTCCGAAGAACAAGGAATGAAACTGGAAAAAAGAAAAAAAAATGAACCATCGCTGGGACCTTGAGCCAAACCTAGACATTCTGCACATCAGGAGGCCGAATTGCATGCAGCAGTAGCAAAGTGGGACCAAAAAACTGGACCGCGTTGAATTTTGGGATGACTTTTAAGTCCCAGAAAGCCAGCCCTACCTCAGTTCTTGGCAACTCTCTTTTCCAACCCATGTCAGCCAATTAATTGGGATGAGAGAAGCAGTGGATTGAATTCACTAAGGCAATCTGATTCTTCTCCCTTCTTTCACTGGCGGCTTCTAGGCGGCTTTTTTTTTTTTTACCTTATAGCTGGGATCAGTTGGTTCCCCTCCTGTGGAAAAGCCCTCCGAGGGAGCTGTGGATGTGTTGACGATGTCTTGATGACGTCTCTCTAAGGCAGGGGCCCTAAAGTGCCATAAAGATGGATCTGTGTTATGATTTTACCTCCCAGTGGTGGTTTTCAGAAGCTTCAGCCGGGAGCTTCCTCCTGGAGGACCTCAAAGGGCTCCTTGGGGCCTTGTTCTAAGATTATTTTCTTCCTGTCGAGTGGAGGCTCTGCAGATATGTGGCGTGCACTATATTTGGGCAGGAAGTTGGCATGATCTGACAAGCAGGGAAGAGATTTGTAAAGACAAGTCTTGTTTAGCTTCGGGAAACAGAGAAATGGAGGCAGGGCTACATATACCTCTTGGTTGCTTTGCTACCACGAAGCAAGTTGCTGATAAAGCGCTGGGTGTTTCCTTATTTACAAACTGCACTTGCTCTTTTGGGGGGTCTCCCTTGGCCTTAAGTCCCATCTAGCCTGGCTGGACAATACGAGGAGCAGTTTATGATGATTTGTAACTGTTTGACCAGACGAAACAAGTCATTGGACCCAAAGGTTACCGTGAGGGACTTCTCACATTTAACTTCGGCTCTGGCATGTGGAGAGACCTGCCAAAGGCATGACTTGACTTGGCTGCCTGCATGGCTGCTTGGGATACTCTACAGATGAAGACAAAAATATCTTTCTAGGAATTTCATTGCTGAGAACGTGACTTTTTCTCTCCTCTCTCCATGCTGAGAGAGACCCCTTATCTAAAACGGAGCGTTTTACGAGAAATCTTGGCCTGAAAATTATATTACCTGTTTTGGCCTTGTTCAAGGCATGTTGGTTTACTAGCCATTGTGCAGCTTTCGGTATCGGATAAAGTGGCCAGCACAAACAGGGCTTCTATTACCGTATCCTCAATGCTGAAGGCAACGGGCCTTGAAATGCAAAAATAAGGCTACGCTCAGAGAGAGGGCTAGCTAGAATCTGCATTTACACGGGGGCTGCTTCGCCTCAAACACACAGATGCAGAAACGGAATAGTTCCTTAAATTGCATCCATATTTCAACTCCCCTAATTCCTGACGAAAGTATAGCTTGCCAATCCATCTTAGCACGACATAACAATGTTCCTTGCTAACTTTCAATTTTTCATTCGCCAACTGCAAGCCTCAAGATGGCAAAATAATGAAATAAAGCTGTAAATTCTCCCCCCACCAATTCAGGAGAATATTTGTATCTTCCCCCACCCTTTTGCCTCTCTTTCTCTCCCCTCCATTCTGTCTCTCTTATCTCCTCTCTCTCTTTCCTGCTCCCCTATTTGCCTATGCAAAATAGGATTGGCCACAGGCTGCAGCAGGACCCAAGAGCGATCATGTTCCCCATCATGTTCCCTCTGCTGAAATAGGCCTTCAAATCCTATCAGGGCTACAACAATGCTGGAGCCTCACCTGTCGGCTTAAAGGTTTAGGGGGCAGCCTTAAGAAGCTACCTTTGTTTCTCAAGAAGCCAGGAATTCCATTCTAATCAAGATCCATCACGTGCCGCCTTATGTAACAATGGAATCCTTAACTTGGCTGCTTGGCCTCAAAGGCAGAGCCTTTGCTTTGCAATAGAAAAATTTCCTTTTGTTAAACATGTCCCCAAAGTGCGTTCCTTTGAATCGGATTGCCCGCCTTTCAACCTCAAAATATCTCCATCTTTCTACTGATAGGGGTCTCTCTTTTCTTGGAAACCAGACACCCTATGGATCACGGCAATGAACAGAGTTGTTCTCAGCCTATGTTCCTTTCTTCTGAAAAAATTCCACACCTTAATCGGGTGCTGTCATGTCATTAGCGCAGGTGCTTCTCTCTTCATATTATATATGGTTCTTGTATGGTGCGTGTAGGGCAGGGATAGGCAACCTTGGCTCTTTTATGACTTGTGGACTTCAACTCCCAGAATTCCTGAGCCAGTCATAAAAGAGCCAAGGTTGCCTACCCCTGGTATGGGTAATCCTTAGAAGTGTGTATTTCTATACTGTAAGTTCTGCATGCGTACAAATGCATTTGTGGACACTTGAGGTGATTTTAAATCTATTCTCGCTAAGCTTTCAGAGTTAAAACGAGGCCGTAAAATATGGCAGCGCTTTCTTAAAAGGAAAAAGATCTACCTACTTTCCAGAAACATCAAAATGAATGGAGACTGGGGCACTGAGAGCCTCTGCAAACACCAGAAGACCCTAAACACAAGGGAAAGGAAGAAAGTATGAATTCTACTGCTTATCACTGTAGCGTTTATTATTAGATTTTATGGGTATCTGGAGACATTTGGCCAGCCATGGCTGCGTATTAAATGCTGGATTCTACCGGATATTGGGCTTTCATGCACGAAGAACATCAAAAGAATATCTGAGTAACATTTGCTCCCTTATTCCTCCTCTCCTAATGCTGCTGTCCAAATGAGACACCTCAGCTGGTATTTTAGGGGAGGGTACCACTCATCACTTTGAAGTAGACCCTGCAACCAAGACAGTATAATTAACCATATTACCCGCAGCTCTTTAAGGCAAAATGTGACTTCCGAATCCACTCCGACTTGAATATATTCAAATTCGTCAGGACTGAGATGAATTTCCGTATGCGTTGCCTTTGCAAATTCTGTTGAAATAAAAATAGTACGAGATTAATATGACTTTAAAAAGTACAGGTTTGTTGAGAATTCCTGGAATGGTTAATAAAAGTTTGATTAGCCTACTAACACGGCTGACGACCATTTCCATCGCATGGTCACAGGTGAGCTTTCAGCTACCATATGCCTTAAAATGATATATGTGAAGTCAATGCAGAACCATTCCAAATATCAGGAAAAAAAATACAGACCACGACAATTAAACCATGGATCTGATTACTACGCTGAATTCTGGTGCAAAAATGAATGTGTATTCGATAGCTTCCTACCTATAAGCCCTATCAATTTGTAGGAAATTTGACCACCATTATCAGGGTAATTTTGAACGTCTCTTTCATTGTGGCTATTCTTTATAAAAAAACGAATAGGAACAAAATATATTTCACTCTTTACTGTTTTTTTAAAAGCAGTTTTGAGTTCTCTGTACTTTGAATATTTAAAAGACATTTTTTGATTGTATGATAAACTATGTCATGGACATACAGAAACATTTTTCTTACAGTAACTTCTTGCATTCAAGATATAGCAAATTCAAAATTGTATCTTTAATCCCACCACGGAAGCATAATCCTCACCCATCTCATCCTCTAGATAAGTCTTGAAGCAAACTTTCATTGGTGTTATACCTAATGTTATTTCTTCTTGGTACATCGGAAAATGGATCAAGATGTCAGACAGCTGCCTGAAATGAACAAAAACCTGGATAATTAATTCAGCTTACAAATTGGGCAGCTCCTATTAAATTCTCTTTTTGTCTCTGAATTAATAAGGCTGAGATCCCTTGGGTGACAACCTACCATTTGCATTTAATTCAACACACATGATCAGCCACAACAAAACAGGCCAATTGCTAATATGCCTACTATGTTACCTGGACTGGACTTTCAGTACATTGGTACACAAATGTTTTGCAAACACAGCTTGAAGAGGTTCACATTCCTGGAAAGCTAAGCTATGAGTTTTCACGACACCTGATGGAAAAGGATAGGATATCAAATCAAAGTCTCTCTGCAGACTACCACAGACGAATGTGAAATGAATTGACTGTCGTATTTTTATTTCAGCATGATTAAATAGGAAGTATGCTAATACTATCACTGATGGTGTTACCTACCGTAGTTTGGGTCATGAAACCTCTGCAAGAAAACAGCCGAACTCAGAGAACACCAAGGCCCCAGTATTTCAACAAATATTCTCCTTTATCGGAAGGGTGCTAAATATGTTATCTACCATGTAAGTGGAGGGAAAAAAGGGGGAACCATCTGCGCTCACGAAAGCAAGATTTGGGAATGGCCTTGAGAATTCTTCTCCATGAGCCCATCATCTCCAAAGCAAAAAGTGATGGATGCAGAAGCTTGCTGAATTTAACAGCTGCCCTAGGAACCCACTTAAAGGAACCCACTTAATAACATGGTGATTTTTTAAAATGTACTACCTCTTCATATAGCAAAATCAATCATCCGTTTTTTATAACACTGGCTACCCAGCTCCATGGCAGACCTGTGCTGATTAAACAGGTCAGCTGTTGCTCTCTGGTGGACAACATACAAAATAGTTTAAATTTTTCGAAAGGGCTAGGATTTTTTCCCCTAGCAATGGCTTCCATTGCATGCAAACTTAATTAAAAATATAGTGCCAGCTGACCCATCTGTAGCATATTCAATAACTGAAGCAAATGCTAATTATTGATTTAATCCCAGAGTGTTAAGCTGTAAGAGAGCCATCTTTGTAAGCTTCCCAGTGGTGGGATTCAGGTATGTGATCAGCCAGTTCTCTGTGTGGATGCCACTTCCTGAAGTCCATTCTGGGCCTGGGCAACAAAAAATTAGCCACCGGTTCTGCTGAACTGGTGCGAACTGGCTAAATCCCACCACTGAAGCTACCCCCTTTTTATCTTGAAAGTTTTTCAGAGGATTCAAATCCAGCAGATAATTTCATTTTCCTATTCATTAATTTGAGACAAAACCCACATGGTCCCTTCAGGCACTCAATAATTTTTGGGGACAGCACAGGGACTTCCTTGGAAAATTCCACAGTCAAAATATCTCAAACCCAAAACAAAGGCATGGTGGAGTTCTTTAGATCCCGACAGATAACATTTTTAATGTTGTCTTTCAGGTTATGTAAGACTGATAAGATCATATACTTACCGTGTTTGCAGAATAGCTTAAAAACAATATGGCAATTGCTCACGTCTGTATAAATGTTGCACTCTTCCACATTTCTTTCCAGCGTGTGCAAGCATCGAAACAAAGGCAGAATGGCCTGAAATGAAAAACTGTATTAATGCAGGGATTTCCTGATGAAAAATGATGATTATATTTTTTCCCCCAAAGAAAAGTACACACTGATCAAAGATATATTTGAATAAAGTATACATTTGATCATGCACAGCTTCTCTATGTATTTCACTAAATAGAAGTGTATTTTTCTAGCAATGAAACAACTTTTGGTCCAATTGGTTGAAACTTACTTTTATTATTAATTTGCATGCGAGTTGAACAGTGTTCCCATTCAGGCTCAGTTCAGAGGCATTTCCATAGGAATAATTTTGGAAGAAGGCAGATGAAAAGAAGACACAGGCATAGGCTGATCTAGAATTATTTACCGTCCTCAGGAAAAGCTGTGGATAGGAAGAAATGACTACTGATAAGCAAAAGAAAATTAGAAAAAAAAGCACAATCTGGTAACATTGGAAGGTGTTTGTTTGCTTCCAGCCTAACTCTAACCACACAAAATCAGCTGTTAACTTTGTTATACTGTGCTAGGATTTCCCAGATGGTGTGGGGGAAAACACTAGATTTTGCAATAAGCGTCTCTCCTTACTTCATGGTGGAAATCCTCGTACACTTTGCACCAATATCAAGTGCGTGTTTGTACATTGCACATCGAATTCTAGGCAATATTTAAGCACAACTGAGCTTGTGTGCATGGTACGAAGGCTCCCATCCAAGTGAGGCCCTTTGGGGCAAAACAGTGGTTTTCCTTAATGAACAACGGATGCTTGGTTAGCCTCGCCCTTGTGTGGCAATATAGAGTGCATTTCTCTGGAACCCATTACTCAATTCGGAAGTTATTTTCTACTCACTCCTTTTTCCTTGGGGTCAATCCAAAATTCATCGCTGATTCTCGCAATGGCGTGCAGAGCCCTCCCAAACACTGCAGGGAAGATTCGGGAAGAGGCGTTAATGTTGCACGATGGAAACCATTTTGGAAGGTAACGGGAGAGCTACGTTTAGCTGCAAATCGTGCAAGGAATTTAATTATATGGTTTAGGCTTCCCAACCAAGGTTTCTATTAATTTCTGAATTCAGCTCAGCAGAAATTCTGTTCCTTTCAACAGATCCCCTTAAAATAGATGTCATAATCTAAATTGATTTCACAATCATGTAATAAAATGTGTCTCTCCCCCCCCCCCCAAATTTTATTAGCATGACTGTCCTTTGGGTTGCACTTTATTCTGATTCTTATACTTACAGATAAATTTGTTTAATTGTTGCTAATTTTAATGCTTGGATATTTTATGATTTATGCTACTGTAAGCTGCACCACAGTTTTGTGTGTGTGTGTGTGTGCGTGTGTATGTATATATATGGGGGATCTGGTAGGATTAAACTGCTTTTTTTTCTTAAAGCATTGAGGTGCTATACCTCTGACACGGGCGCCCCCAATGACACACTTCATAATGCAAAGAAGAGCGATGCCCCTCCCCAACACGCGTGTCTGGAGGACGTCTGAAAGGTCCCCGCCTCAAGACAAAAACGGTAAATCTCGCCTGGAGGACATACCGCGAGAACTCAGGGAAGTCAAAGAGGGTGAGAATGATGGGGAAAAGACCTTTCTTCGGTAGAGCTACCACTTCCGGCTCTTTTGCATTGCCGCCATATGCGGGGCAGTTGACAACCCCGCTCCGCCTAACCACTCTTTCCCAGCCCCGATTACAGTTCCCATCATCTCCTACTTGGCTAAGCGGCGTGCGATGAAGGCATTCTGAACACTGTCACGCTAAGCCTTTATTTCTTCCACCCTTGCTGGGCTTCCATCGTTCACTCAGCTACCCAACAGCGCCGCTAATGTAGGGTTGCAATCGAAGAACTCTAGGAGCCCCGCCTCCTCAGCCTACGGTCTGGCTGACAGGCGCCTCCTGCAGCAGTGAGCACTTTTGCCTCCTCTCGGCTTCCGTAGTCGGCACTTCCGGAGTTTTGGGTTGGGCTCACCGGAAGCGGCGAAAAACGGGGCCCGAAGGAGCGGCGCTGAAGCTACCGAGATGGTGAGTCGTTCCGGGAGGGGGGCCGATGAGGAGCCCCCCAAAAGAGCCGGGGGTTGGCCTGGAAACCCAGTCTCGGCCTGCAATGGCGGCGCTGCCAGCCCGGCCACCCTCCAGCTGCCTGGGACAGCAGCTCCCATCATCTCCACCCAACGGCAGTGGTCCCCTTCTTCGTGAGGGGGGGGCGCCGCCCCGGTTTGACTCTGTCTGCTGCCGCGAACTCAGCAGCCCAAATTCAGACAGGCCGTTAATTGGGGAGGGGGAAGCCTTCCTCCCTGGGAAGAGAGAGAGAGAGAGAGAGATGGATATATATTTATATTTATAAAAAAAACTTTATATTTCTCCTGGGGGGAAAGTTTCCCCCCTTGGGTGTGTCGGCGCTTCTTCAGAAAAACAGTAAATGAGGGAAGAGGTTAGACCTTTGACCTCTAACCAATTACACACTCATTTTCTAATTCTGAAGTTTCCCCTTCAGTGTTGCTTACTGTGCTTAGATTTTGCAGGCAGTCCACTTCTGGACGTCATTTGCAATTGTTTCACTTTTCAAAGTCACCAACGTGTCATTTTGTGCTATTTTGTTGTCGCGTTAATATCTCCGTGAATTTTGAGCTCCGGGGGTTTCTCTTTTGTCTTCTGACTCTCCTGCATGACTCCCCTTCCGGGTGGTTCTGACGATCTGCCTGCATGACATACAGGTAGTCCTCAACTTATGACCACAGTTGAGCCCAAAATTTCTGTTGCTGAGTGAAACATTGGTTAAATGAATTTTGCTCCATTTTTCGCCCTTTCTTGCCACGGCTGTTAAGTGAATCGCCGCAGTTGTTAAGTTGGTAACACAATTGTTAAGCAAAACTGGCTTCCCCGCATTGATTTTGCTTCTCCAAAGGTGGCAAAAGGGGACACTGTCTTCTGCAGTGGTGGGACTGCAGCTCCCAGCATCCACAACCAGCCTCGTGGGAGTGGTAGTCCAACATTTCCCAAAGATGCAGGAATATAGGAAGGACAGCTGGTTGGATCAGTCCCAGATGGGCGCCTTTTGGAGACTTTCTTTGTTGGCTGTGTGTTCATCTCTGTGTCTTCTCTGGTAGAAAAATGTTAGTAGTGGGTCCCACTCCAGCTATTACTTCCCAAGCGTCCAAATTTTGATCTGCAACGGTGGTAAGTGTAAAAAACAGTCATAAGTCACTTTTTTTCAGTGCCGTTGTAATTTGGAATGGTCACTAACTGAACCGTTGTAAGTTGAGGACTACCTGTAACTCACCTGCTTTCATGATATGGAAGGCAATGGCGTATCTATCATGATGGTGCTTAGCTAACCCTGGGAAATCTTATGATCTACCTGTGAAATGAGCCACCCTGTGTAACCTCCTAGCAGGAAATTCTCTGTAATGTTGAGAAGAAGTGAGAACAAGTGCTAGGAAATCCCAAAAGAAGTGAAACAGCAATCATACTAAAATCCAAGAATCCAGGTTTTAGAAAACATGACTCAAACTGATATCCATGATTATTCATAGTTTAATATCCCAGACTTGGTTTTACATTTGATAACTATATGGAAATCATAAGTTTTTTTCATGATATTTGTTTGGGATATTTTGGTTCGTCTCCATCCCAAGCTTTCCTACCCCCAAAAAGTCCGTTGCTAAAATAAGCAGAATCCATATTGGACCTTGCGTACTGGCTCTGCTCTAACGGATTGTAAAATACACGTGCGGGGTTTCGCTGGTTTACAAACTAACAATAGGTTAAAAGAGGAAACTGCTGGGAAAGTTGATTGGATAATCCATGTTGTATCACTTGCATAAATCAGATTTACTTTTAACCTTTCCTTTGCTAACATTCAGATTTCATTGATGATTTGCCTATTAATTTGGCTTGAGATATTTTCTTTTTCTGTTGCTTCCTTTTAATTTAACACTGTTCATGTCTCACCCCTATTTTTTTTCCATCCCCATCTCCACCCCTGCTGCCCCTCCACCCTTTGCTCTTGTCTGCAATCAACCTCTTCATCCAATAAGGCTGGGCACAGAGTAAGTTGGTTCATCTTGGCCTCTTGCTGACGGTGGTGGTGGTAGGTGACAAATTCTTTTAGTAGCTTTAAAGAGTAGAATCCCCTTTAAAGGATGGAAATCTGGTCAGTAGCTGATGGAGGGAAAGCTTTGCCCTGTTTCAGCCACTTAGCTTTAACTCATTCTTTTCCAGTTTGGTGCCTTCCAGCATTTCTGCTGGAACCTCGGCTTATGTTGAGTAAAACTTCCTGGAGTTGCCATCTCAACACAACTGGAGGGCACCACGCTGGCTGGGGAATTCTGGGAGTTGAAGTCCATAGAGCTTAAACTTGCCAAGGTTGATAAGCACCACCCTAGATCCTCAAGGCAGTCTCCGCTCCCTCAGTGAAATCAACCATAGAGCAAGTGCCACCTTGAGAAGTCAGAAAGTTGGCAATTGCCAATCTGTCCGGTAGTGGCACAGCCAGCAATACCCTTTGCGATCCTGCGTTTCTTCACCAGAGGCCAACCAAGGACCGATGTGGGGCCTGGAGCCAATTTTCAAGCCTGCAGGAACTACTTTCCTTATTGGCCTTGGGTGTAAATGGCGTCTATTTAAAACAAAATACTTCAAAGGACGGGATATTTTGTTTTTTCTGAAAAAGTAGCTCTGTATAATCCCTGCAGCTTTCTACTTGGAGTTGTCTCAAACTTTATGGCCTGTTCAAACTGTTGTACGTGGGGGGAAGAAAACGAGCAAGTTGCCTGTATTTTTTACAATTCAAAGAAACTATTTGGATCAAGTCATTATTTTTTACTTTCCTCCAGTCTAATTTATCCTCACCCTCGTGGTTTTATCCGCAGTGGAATCCAAGTAGCTTATGCTTTTTTAAAAAAAATAATAATACCCAATTGCAACGGGATTTCCAAATCTTCTTCTAGAAGCTAGCAAGTCTGAGGGGCATTTATTTCTCTCCACTGCTGGAAAGTTGGTTGATGCATTGCTAGAATCTTAACTGTGTCTCTCTTCTCTCTTGTCCTAAGTTGGTGTTAGTGTTGGGCGACCTTCATATTCCTCACCGCTGTAACAGCCTGCCGGCTAAATTCAAAAAGTTGCTGGTTCCGGGCAAAATCCAGCACATTCTTTGCACGGGGAACCTTTGCACAAAGGAGAGCTATGACTACCTGAAGACCTTGGCTGGCGACGTTCACGTCGTGAGAGGAGATTTTGATGAGGTAACGTTTGATGAGGCTACTGCCAGCTGGGATTTCTGCCTGGATATTTTATCAACCTGTTCTGTATCCTTGAGGGCTAGTTTTTTTTTTAAAGGGTTTACCCTGCAAGCCTCTGTGTATGGAGATTTGTGTAACTGTTCTATCGTGTATTGCCTTATTAGTGTTTCTCAGCCTTGGCTGCTTGAAAATGAGAATTGTGCTGTTCTTTGAAGATTTGTCCTCAAAAAAGAGAGGACATTTTTCTCTGGAAGGGTTAAAAGAGGATAATGCCAAAGGTCTTTTTTGCTTGTCTCATTTTTCACGCTCTGCCTTCAATCCTAGAATCTGAATTATCCTGAACAGAAAGTGGTCACTGTGGGGCAGTTTAAGATTGGGCTGATCCACGGCCATCAAGTCATTCCCTGGGGTGATGTGGCCAGCCTCGCCCTCCTGCAGCGGCAGTTTGATGTCGACATCCTGATTTCAGGCCACACAAACAAATTCGAGGCATTTGAACATGAAAACAAGTTCTACATTAACCCAGGTTCAGCAACAGGAGCCTACAGCGCTTTGGAAAAGTAAGTGATACCTCACAAGAAACTGCTTACCTGGGGATAGGTAGCCTTGATGCCTTGCAAATATGTTGAGCTTGAATCCCTAGTATGTAAAGGCATCTGGTTTGGAAATGCTGCATTACAGCTTGAATAAATACAGCATTTACACAGCTCTTCGTTCCTGGCAATGAGAGATTTACTGCTGCAGGAATTCTCGTCTTCACCTGAGCTGCCTTATGTTAGGACTCTGGATGCCCTCAGCAAAATAATGGGTTGTTTTTTTCCTTCCTTTCCTTTCCCAGCAACATCATCCCTTCGTTTGTGCTGATGGACATCCAGGCCTCTACGGTTGTTACCTACGTTTATCAGCTGATTGGCGATGATGTGAAAGTAGAAAGAATCGAATACAAGAAGTCTTAAAAGCCAGGGGTCCTTACCTAAGTCATTCCAGGTTTTTGGTTTTTTGTTTTTTTTTGCAATTCACACCCAACACTCTGCAGAGTTTGCAGCCTCAAGAATTGACCAGGTGACTTCTCTTACCCTGTTGTAGGCAACTAAGTTTATCTGACCTCTGAGAAAATCTGGCTTGGTTTAGCTTACCCCCCCCCCTTTGGCCTCCCAAAACAGCTCCTGCTTGTAAATACTACTCAAAGTGTGCAGCAGAATTCTACCTGTTCATGTGAACTGTCTTATTCAACTGTCCTATAATAAATACTACTTCGGTTTGATAAAGATTATTATTAAGATTATTTATGGCAACCGTCCAGATGCGTTCATCTGCAGCTTATTTCATCTCCAAGCCACTTGGCCCCGGAGGATATTAATTTAACACGCTCAGGTGCCTTAAACTTCAGTGAAAGAGCAAGAGAGCCATGTTTTCACAGGTTTATTTATTTACATTTATTTATTAAATCATGGAGAACCTTTGCATCTCTCCTTAGATAAAAACATTCAGTATTATAATGTTGTCCTGTAGAAAAGGAAGGGAAAAAGGAACACCATCTTTGGAGAAAGTTACAGCAGACTTTCTGCCAGCTCACTGAAGTACATCTGGAAGAAAATAGAAAGTGCTGAGGGAAGATTTCTTCCAAGGATCAGATAAAGATAAGTGGAATTGAGTTCTGAAGCCAGAGCAAAGTCTGCATCACCTGATCCTTGCTTTTCCGGGTCATGGAAGTATTCTTTATTAGAGGCTTCTCATATCCTAAGGGGTAAATAGTTCACCAATTCCTGAATTGGATGACGAGGGCAGGGGTAGGCAACCTTGGCTCTTTTATGACTCATGGACTTCAACTCCCAGAATTCCTGCTGGCTCACGAATCCTGGGAGTTGAAGTCCATGAGTCATAAAAGAGCCAAGGTTGCCTACCCCTGGACTAGGGCTATGACTTGGCCTAGGAAATTTCAACTGGCGGAGGGTGTTTTTGGCAGAAAAACAGAACAGCATACTTCTTTTTCCCCCAAATAGGCCTTTCAGGGCGATTTAAAACACACAACGGAGTACCTTCACAATCTTGGAAGCCGTCTGGTTTGGCAGGAGAGACATTGCAGGCTTTCGAAGATGTTCCGTTATTAGAGACGCTGCCTCCTCTATCCTGCACAGCCACAAAAGGAGACGGCGAGGGTTCAGGGGCAGACCTCTTAACTTTGCATGGGCAAAGACACATTTGCATAGGAGATATATAATTTAGGGGTTATTGGAAAGCTGAGCTTCCCAGGGACATTTCCCCTGGCGGTTCCGAATGAGCGCTTGACGGCTTCCCCAAG
This sequence comes from Bothrops alternatus, assembly GCA_034064705.1. NCBI lineage: Eukaryota > Metazoa > Chordata > Lepidosauria > Squamata > Viperidae > Bothrops > Bothrops alternatus. The sequence continues at coordinate 909,363 of JARGCV010000504.1, read as the reverse complement.
TTCCTGACGGAAAGGCGTGATCTAAATCTATTAAAGAACTGGGGATTCAGAGGCGTCTTTCCCTCTTCTGTACAAAAAACAAACCGAATCGGAAATCCAGACCTACCTGTTCTGAGCCACAAGTTTTTCAACCAGGCCTTTCACTTGGCCGGGACGCCTTTCCTGTAACTTCAATAACGGGAAATATTTGACATCCACCAAGTCCTTTGCCTCGCCTTCGTGTAGAATGTAGTCCAGGATTAAACTCCTGATCTGCAAAGCAGTGGGAAAGTTATTTATTTGTTAGGAAATTTATTCGCTGCCCATCTTGTATCCAACGACTCAAGCAAGCCTCTGGCCAGGTACTCTGTAGCCTGACTCTGAAGCCGGAATCCCACCTGTGAAGCCACACCGGCAGCCTCGCCCAGACTCAGGTGCTCTTCCGTCTGCTGCAGCAGCTGCTCGAGGTCGGACGAGGACAGGAAGGCCTGTTGTGGGAAAACAGGGCCAGCTTGTGAAATCCCATCAGAAACGGCAGGAATATTCCTGGATCTCCTCACCCGAAGAGCATCCAGACTCTGGGAATTGCGATCACCGCACATCGGGAGAGGCACCAGGTGGGGGAAACGGGCGCCTTCACTCACCTGAATCTGCTGGGCTCTTTTCTCCGGGTAAGGAATCAGCACCAGGCATCCGAGAGCCAAGCCCACCAGGTCTAACTGGGCGTATCGCTTGGCAATCCCAATTAAATCCAGGTCTGCCAGGACAGGACACCTTTGCGAAGTTGGAAAATGGTTACGTGGGCCATAAAAACCAAATGGCCAGATATCTGGATTGATAAGCCCTAAAACTCAGTTCTTGAAATACACGGCGAGAGGGTGGAGAAATTAGATTGGGGTGTGTTTTTTTTTTAAACGCTCCCATAGATTAACAACTCTTGATAGATATGGATATAGAGTTATCTGGCTGAGAACAACTCCCTTATTATTACTGATAGGAAAAAGAACTGATTTGCTCCCCCCCATGTTACATGTACTCGTTCTTTATACAGGAAGTCCTCGACTTAACAAGTTCATCTAGTGACCGTTCACTTACAACAGCACTGAAAAGAGTGACTCATGATCGTTTTTCACACGACGGTTGCAGCATCCCCATAGTTTTGTTCCTCTACTTACATCAGAAGCATCTTGAAACTCCTGCAACAGACTTCTACTTGGTCGGGATTTGGTGGACATAAAGCTTTAAAAACAAAAGACAAAGAGAAAAGATCCCTGCAGGTGAGAATTCACTCCCCTCTTGAGACGTTGCTGAATTTCTGCCGTCTGTTCCAGAGACCGGTTCTCCATAGGCTGGTTAGTGGCATGAAGGGAACAAGAGAACCAAAACAACAACACACACCTGAAAGAACCGGTGCCAGAATGACGCTGTGCCAGGCTCGGCTGTAATTCGGGATCTGCAGAAAGTCGAAAAGATTTTAAAATGCCACGGAACAAAACTGGAAAATGGATCAGCCCATTATGAAACATGACAGCCCCTTTCTGTTGGTGAATCTATGATTATTTCATTAAAATATGAGAGTTGGTAGAAAGCATTTGTGCTGGACATGGTAAAAATCTACGCACCAGCCATAAGGAATAAATGCCAGAGGTCTCTTCTAGAACTTTCCTCAAATAGTGGACCTGAGAAGCAACAGAGTAAAACATGTGAACAGCATCTTATTGAACAGTGATGAAAACCTGAGTTATTTCCTCCCCTCCCTTTGCGTAGAATTTGGACTGCTTGGCAACAGTGGAGAGCAAGTCATTAAGCAGGTCAAAAAAAATTAACTGAGGTTTGATTGCCATAATACTACAGGCAAACCTACCTAACTTGCAATCGGTAGAAAAATCAGTAAAACACAAGAAAACAAGAAAACGGGATCGAGAAAGGCAAGGAAAACAAAAACGCTCTTAATGTTAGAAGGATCTCAAAATAAGTGACAATAACCAGCTAATGGTTATAAGGGACAAAACACGGATCGTTTTTAACCTTTCTCAGCTAAGTGGATGCCAAGACTCTGTAAATAATCCTTTTCCTAAAAAAAAAGAAGCACACCGCTGATCTTAATGGCTTTTTTTTAAGTTCTCCCCCCCCCCTCTAAACATACCGGAGTGAAGCCAATGCTGGGGGAAAAAAGGGCCTTACCATTTTGAACCCCATTAGCTTCTGCAGCAAACCGTTCCAAAGCACAGGATCATGCACTTTGTATTCCATGCAAAGTTCCGCCACCAGTTTGACTGCCTGAAAGTGGAAGTTTTGTGGGAGAGCGCCGATTGAACACTGATTCTGTATCGGTGCTTCTCAACCTCAGCCCCTTTAAGCTCCGTGGACTTCAACTCCCAGGATTCCCCAGCCAGCGCCGTCACCTTGGGTTCATGACTGTGGTTCTTCCACAGCCCTTTAATCAAGCCTTTCTTCGGTGCCCTCTGGAAGGACTCATAGGTGTAAGGGATGTTCAGAACTTCCAGCTCTGCCAGGTAAATTAAGCATTTCATGAAGTTCCTGGCAGGAAGCAGAAAGATTTATGAGGCTCTTACCTTGGCCAGTTAATGTAAAACAGATGATGGTTTTGATTTCGGCAGAGAGACAGACGTGAGCAAGGAGGAAGAGGCAGAGAGGAGCTGGGAAAAGTTATGAGCAGCTACACAATCGTAGAAGTTGGACTGAGGTAGGGAAAGACCAGAATTTGCACTGGGTAGCCTATAAAAGTGATTATCCTTCCTACTGTATGGACAGACTCACATTCAGGGGAAGATACTCTGCCACAATTAAACAATTACAATATATGTCAATTAAGATCAGTGGTGTGCTTTAATATATGTCAATAAACTCAGTTACTTGGGAGTCTAAGGCTAAGTAGAGTTAGAACTAGCATTCGTACCGCCAGTTTGTTAGGTACCAACTAACCCAACTTTCCCCACTGCCAAAAACCCCCAGTTTACAGCTGAATTCTCACTTGGCGCCTGAGTGCAGCCTAGGTGTGTGTGTTGTTTTGTTCTTGTTTTTTGGGAAAATGTCACTAAGACCACCCCAAATGGGAGAAGACCCTCACCTGACTTTGTTCATGGGGATTTTGAAGAGCGATTCAACAGCAGCAGGATTGGCCAGGAAGAGCAGACACCGCAATGCTCGGCTCCGGTGAGCAAAGGTCAGCTGGTTGACCCCTATGGGCTGAAACCAGGGGAGACAATGGGTCTTTGGGAGTTTGCGATGGTGGCGAATATCTGCAGCTTAGGTGTTGGATGAGGGTGGAGGTTCGTTCTCCGAGCTTTGGGGTTGGTTATCGACTGTTTCGTTACCATGCTAGGTAGCCTCTTCAGCGGATGAAGAGGGGATGTCTGTGTTGGTATTCTGTTTTTATAAAGGCATCATACTCCATTGATTTACTGTTAAAGTTTCCTTGCCAATTTTGTATGTTCATGGAAAATATACTATTTCAAAAGGGGAATTAGTGTTTTTCAACTTTGGCCATTTTAAGATGGGTGGACTCCCGATTCCCAGAATACCCCAATCTTAAAATGGCTAAGGTTGAGAAACACTGAATTATAGTATAGGAATTAATTATAGGGACTTACAGAGGTGGTAGACATGGCACATTCATAAAGAATCCTTAACTGATTATCCACTGGGTAAAGTTGAAGAAGGTATATAATTCTGCAGAAACAAAAAAAACAACGTTTTCTTTCTCAACAATCTTGATTATTTTCTCCGCGTAGAATAGGAGGTGCTAAACCATTTCCTCAAGGGGGTAAATTTGGATTAAGCCCAGTTGCCTCATGTCTTCAAACCCTGACAAATGGAATCCTTCCTTTTTCCTCGTGTGATTTTAAATCAGTTTTTTTTTAAAAAAAATACAAGCACACAAATGACAATTGTTTTCAAAACTGTGGTCTGGAGATTGCTAAGATCTCTCTTTTTTCCACCCCTGGTAAAACAGCCTATTTCCATTGAAGGGAAACACACACACGCAACCTTGCGCTAGCCGGCCATTGCTTACCGCTTCAAATCTTCATCCTCTTGGACATTTTCGGAACCCCCAGAGGCCTCCTTTTAAAAAAGCAAAAGGCAAAAAAAACCAAAAACATTCTGGTTTTGGGAAGCTGAATTCTGGTGACAAAGCTAATTAAATGAAGGATGTTCTTCCTTGGAAGACCGAGGAAGGGAGAGGACCAAGGGACGTTTGCTACCTCTATGCCAGGTCAGAATTCTCTCCCTAAGCACTTGTACACAAGTTTTCTAATTTAATTAAGCTTTGCTCCATGTTAAAATGCCTTTTCAAGGATTTATTCGCTAGCTTTCATTGTTTCCCTGGAGCTCGGGATTTAACGCTTTTGAGCAACGATTGCTATTCGGTAGATGAAGACCGTTGTAATAGCCTTACTGACGTTCTCTGCCTGGGTGTGAGCTACAGAATGAAAGCAGGTGCCTTTTAATGAAATGTGCTAGTCTGAAAAGGTGCTAGCAGGATCCAGACATTTTAGCAAAGGAGAGATGATCCCAGCAAATGCTAACCCTGAAGGCCAGGAGGAACTGTCTCTGGTGCCACCTCAGAACACCTGGCTAGCCAGGCAGAAGAGGCCGGACTTACCCCTGTCAGGAGGACGTTCGGACACAGCCACCTCTCCAGCAGCGTGTCCCAGATTTTCTTCAGATCCAGGTTGTTAATTTGTGCGATTTCTCTAGCGGCAGCGTGGATGTCTACCCAGAGAAGAGGACAAGTTGGTGAAGGGCAAAATCTTCCTTTGTCTCAGACCCATCTCAGCTCAAACCTCTTAAGTAAGAAAGGTTCCTTAACACCATTTGGGTGAGAAAGGCACGGTTTAAATAGAAGTCAAGTTCGAGTTGAGACAGGTCTGACACTTTGCTCGCGTCTGTTCCACTCCCCTCGAAGGCCGTTCTTGCTAAGAGGCAGAGGTTGAGCTCACCTGGATAGTCCCTCCCAGTTGGATTTTGGATTCTCTCAGCGATGCTGCTGTGCTGATAAAGCAGAATGATCAGGTTGGCGGGCTTGCCGAGGAGCTTCTGATGGTCCTCCGAGTTCAGTTTCTGGGCTGCCAACACAGCTTCCGTGGCCGCCTTCTTGTGCTGCCCCTGCAGCTTCTTCAGATGTACCTGGGCCTTCTCACGAGAGTCGTCCTTTGAGAAGCAGGTAGAACATCCTTTGCATCCCTCTGCAATCGGGATTCCATCTCCCTCTGCCAATATGCGCCTTTGCACCTGATTTTCTCAGACATTCAGAAGGAAGCGTGGCTCGGGAGGGACCAGCTGTAATCTCTGAATTGTCTTCCTCATTTACCACGAAACACTGGAAGAGTCTAAAACCACAGGTCTATCGTTTACCCCTTCCCCCCTCCCATTATGGGTCTGTGGGAAGAGGCCACTGGTGTCCCTTAAATTTGGGGTGGAATCTAACGATTGTGGCGCATGTTACCATCAAACAGGAACTACCCATCTGCCTAAAAATGAACTACTGAATTTGTTGCAAAAGAAAATGGCAGCAAATGAGTGACTGTGTAGAGCCTGTGATGAAGACTCGCTCTGTAACGCCCTGAGTGTCCGATGATGGAGGGGTGTGTTTGTGTGTATGTGTGCACGACTGAGGGAGTGCAGCAAAGCCTCAGTGGCAGAGTGATACAATGCACTTGACGCAGCTAAACTGCCAAAGCAATCTGTAGGAGAGGAAGTTAAATTCACCATTGCTCCCAGGGAAGGAACCACAGGTCTTCTAGAATTCCCAGCGCCCTGTTCTTCAGCACAGGCTAGGACACCGATAGTTAGCAGTTTATATCATGCATCTCTGGGTGCAACTCTAAGCTGTTCTCTGAAAATATGGAAACGTTTCACCGTACCGTTACTGTGGGATTCCTCAGCCATTTTTCTGCTAAGCCGAGGCATACTGTCAGAGTCTGGACCTTGATGTGCCCTGGAAGTAAAGCAAAGACAAGAACCAGGTTCTTAGTCTCCAGCCTCTCCAGACACAAAACCCACCAGATGAGGCAAAAGACCTTCACTGCAGGACCCAAGAGACCTGCGATAGAGAATAGCTGGCTTCATAAGGATCTACAGTTGAGAGGATGGATCTCATGGGAAGCCAGAAAGGGATTTTGGTTTGGCTCGGTCTGCTGAAGAACGTCGGCCAATGGTAGGTTATTTAATAAAGAGCAAACCATGGCTTAACCCGGTTTTAAAGGATAAGGTTCCCCTGTCCAGTCGTGTCCAGTTCCAGGGAACAGTGCTCATCCCCATTTCCTGGCTGAGGGAACCAGTGTTGTCCGAAGACGCTTCTGTGGTCATGTGGCCAGCGTGACTAGACGCTGAGCTGCACAGGATGCCGTTATCTTCCCACTGAGGTGGTACCCATTTATCTACTCGCATTTGCATGCTTTCAAACTGCTGGAGCAAGGAGTGGGAGCTCACCCCATCAAGCGGTGCTTGGGTCTCAAACTGCCAAATTTCTGGTCGACAAGCCCAGCATCTTAACTGCTAGCATCCCTCTGGAACCAACCTGTCGGAAGCTCTTGAGCTATCTGGTGGGCGAGGGCTGTGGCCCATTCTGGCTTCGTGATCGCCAGTAAGTACGACTGCACAGCTTGCATGGTTTCCTCCATCCTCTTGTCCACTGGCCATACCTGACCACTGCTTGCCGCTGCTAACAGTTTTGGCTTCAGCTGTTCTTGGAAAATGTGGATCACAGCAGACACGTAGAGGTTATCCAAGGAAACCTGGGCAGAAATAAACAGAGCAACAAACTGGCACCTGTAAGCAGGGTTGGCCCCAAAACCATCCACAACCTCCTCTTTCAGCAAACTTCATTTTGCATTTCGCTGATGGACTGAAGCACCAGCTTCAGCTGGGAAGTTGTAGCCAAAGCAGGGTTTTTCCTACCACTGTTTTTTCCACCTTTTCATTGAAAGCTTTTTGTGTTTTTCTCCTCCAGGGACTTAAAAGAAGAACAAAAGGTACCACCTCCTTACCTTCATGACTTTGCATATCAAAAGCAGCTTTGGGAAGGATTCCTGATTGATTTCTGCAGCTGTGGAGAGAAAAAAAAATTATGCAGCTCTTAAATCTGAAGACTTTTTTTTTTAAAAAAAACACCCTTATGAATAACTTTTTTTTTTTTAAACAAACGTGCACTCACAAATGATCTTCCAGAAGCACTGGGATGTTTTAAAGAAGATCAGATGGAAAGGCAGCCGGGTTTGAGCAGCTGGGGACAGACAAAGCCCCTGATCCAAGACGAATTGATGTTCCAGATCACCCGGAGGAGACAGTCTCTTATAGGACTTCAGGTGTCTTAGGAGCATGTTGGCCTGAAAGGAACAGACAAAACAAGGTGAGTTTCTTCTCTGATTTTTTTTTAGAAGCTATAGGTACACAATACACACCACTGAATAACATGGCACTCAATATTTACACAGCGTAGCGTTCTAATGGAACACAAAGACTAGCATTCCTGGGACAAAACACGGTTTTCAAATATTGGCAGCCTTGTAAGAAAGAAAAGAAAAGAAAGAGAAAGAAAGAAAGAAAAAGAAAGAAAGAAAGAAAGAAAGAGAAAGAAAGAAAGAAAGAAAGAAAAAAGAAAGAAAAAGAAAGAAAGAAAACCAGACGATCGGCTGCCACAATAGGTTCTTGAAAGCTGATGGTCTCCTTACAGAGTCGAATGGATCAGGTGAGGGTCTGCTTCAGCCTTTTCCAAGGGTTCTTGCATTGTGGAATTTAAAAACCGTTCAGCCCCTTTCGCGTAGGGAAGGGCTTCTGCGTGCTTGCCTCAAAACGCAACTTCCTGACTCTACAACACTGTTTCTGACCCTTGGGAGCTTGTGGTCCCAGAATCCCCCAGGCAGTCCACGATAATCTAGCCTTTCCTTACCCAGTTCAGTGGGAGGCCTGTGGCTTGCCCTCCACTTCTTTCAATCACGGTCAAAAGAGTTTCAATGGCTTCATAGTTATACGGATCCACCTGTTTCCCCAACCAAAAGCAAAGGAGAATGATCAAAAATGTTGTGATTACAGAGCTGCTTCAAGCAGTTCATCCCTTAATTGGCGGTTAGGGGATCCCCTGTCCTACCCCCTCAGCACCCCAATCCTCAGGCTCGAATCAATCCTGTCCTTCCTCTGTGGGCCTTTATCACCCATTGTATTAACTAGATAACTAGGACTGGGAAATTTTAAACCCCGGCTTAAATCAAACCAGCATCCTTCTTTCCGGCAAAACAACATTACGTTACTTTGTGGAGCATTGTGCTGAGGCTGGTCACCAGGCCGGTGGTGCTGCCAAGCAGCGGCATAGTCTCTAGGGCTCTGGCCACCACCAAGGCATGAGGGTCTTCCTTGGCACCCTCTTCCAATTCCCCTTTCACACGGCTGGCATGCTGGAGTTGGGTTTCAATGTAGACCTGCAGGGCGGCATCCGTGTCTAAGTGGAAGGCTCTGAAAAGCAGAATAAACCAAAAGGAGAAAGGAGTTAGGGAGGGGAAGGGAGGTAGGGGAGGAAGGAAGGAAGGAAGGGGAGGGGAGGGAAAGGAAGGAAGGGGAGGGAAAGGAAGGAAGGGAGGGGAGGGGAGGGAAGAGGAAGGAAGGAAGGGAGACATGAGAGAAGGAAGAAAGGGAGGAAGGAGATATAAGGAAAGGAAGGGAGGGAGGAAGCCAATCCTAACTATCCTAATTGTATCAAATATTTTGTGACGTGCAATGATTTCATTATAAGAAAGTTCAGGAAACAGGCCATGCAACTCCAGATATTTTTTTTCTCCTAGTTGTCTGAATCTGGCTTAAACTTCTCGTCTTCCAGGTACAAAACGGCAGGGCATTCTCCTTGCCCCTGTGGACTGCAGCTTCCTTACCGGCAGAATTTCAGGATGAGGCTGGGATCTGCATTTGGATGTTGCACCAAGGTCCTCAGAAGCTCCTTCTTCCTTACTGACGGCATCCTGAATGTATTCTGGAAAGAGATCTTAAACACGAAACACCCGTCTCAGCAGTCAGTTTAGCAAAAAGGCCTTTACGGAGTCTGTTTTCTGACCAGTAATTTAAGGTCTTCAATTCTTGGTGCAGCGATCGATTGTGAGCTGAGGTTCACCCTGCCTCCCCTGTTTCTTGGGCCAAAGAACGGAGCCGCACAACAATCTATTCTATTTTTAGCACCCGTAAAGCAGTTTCTGCAGAATCCTGGGGCGAACAGAAGTGGCTAGAATTCCACCCTGACCTTTTATTCCAAACGTGAATATTTCAGCAAAAGGGACTCACCCCGAGCTTTCCGAGCGTGAGGCCCCACTCGGCGTCCGTGACCAAGTCCTCAAAAGCTTGCCTCTCCTGGGGGTCTTCGTAGTGAAGAGCTAGCTGGCTTCCCACAACAGCCACAGCCTGGGGGGGGGTGAGGAAAACAGCCTGGGGGGCTGGCCTTCCAGGGGTGCCCCCGAGGAGAGGCCCACCAGCTCCAAGTCCTGCCTTGGGCATCTTTTCTGAACAAAACAAGCTTCACGACTTACCAGGATCTTCTTGTAGTTCTGTGACGTTTGGTTGATGATGTCCCAAAGTTTTCCAAATATCATCGCTCTGGGCAAGAGGGTGCAGTAGCCAAAGGCCAGCTGGTGGTCCACCTGGTGGCTGTTGAACACCTAGGGAGAAAGAGGCTCGGTTCCAAAGCCCCCCCCCCGATTAACTGAAAAGATCCCCCCCCCAACCTTTCTTGCTCCCCGCTGGGCACAGACTCACCTTACGCAACAAAGCCGTCGTGATGCTCTGGGTCACCGAGGCCGAATTCTGCCCCATTGCCAGGAGGAACGAGCGAGCTTCCTCTAGCGTTTTCTGGCTGTGCAGCTGATGGACACAAAACCAGAAGGAGCAACCAAATAGACATTTTTAAAACATTTATATCCTGCCTTTTTATTTTGAGCAATTGTGCAAGGCGGCAAACATATCCAACACATCTTCCTCCTCCACCTCCTACTTTCCCTGCAACAACAGATCTGTGAGGTAGAGTGGGCTGAGAGGGAGGGACTGGCCCAAAGCCACCCAGTTGGCTTTCGTGCCTAAAGTGGGACTAGAACTCACGTCTCCTGGTGATTGATTGAGCCCAAGTCACCCAACTGGCTTGCGTGCCTAAGTGGGGGCTAGAACTTGCAATCCTCTGCTTTCCAGCCTTAATGGCTAGACCAAACCGGCTTTCTTACTTTTTTACTTAGAGTGAGATCCATGTTGTTGGAGATCATGTGTTGAAGCAGGGACCAGAAAGAGCAGCAGACCAGCCCTAAAGCCAGCTCGTACTGGCTACCTTCTTGGAGGCTGCTAAGCAGAGCGAAGATGGTGTTCTCACACAAACGGTAATGGTTTTGTCCTACAACAACAACAAAACCATGCTATAACACTAGAGGTTGGGTTTATATACTGGACCATTGGCCTTTGGAGGTTGACAACCGACTGGAACAGCCGGCTGAAAGAATTTCAGCAATCAGTAGACTCCGGGAAATCAAGACAGTGTGACAGAAGACGTAAGCGTGGCTGGCTGGGGAATTCTGGGAGTTATTATTATTATTATTATTATTATTATTATTTATTCGATTTCTATGCCGCCCTATTCCGGAGAACTCAGGGCGGCTCACAACACAGTAGAAATCAACATATAAAATACATGTAAATATAAAATTGACATACATATTTACATACATGTAAATATAAAGTTGAAGTCCATGTGCCTTAAAGCTGCTAAGGTTGAGACACACCGCACAAGAGGAGCCCTCGGCTGTCACTGAGGGCTTTCTTTCCACCCACCGTTGCAGAAATGTTCAAGTTTTCAAAAAGGAAAAGCAAGAAGGTAGGAAAACCTATCCCTCCACTGCTGTCTTGCCCACTTATCTTGCTCAGTCTACGTAATCCTGGCGTTACCTTGTTCGAACGAACAGTACGCCAGGCTGGAAGATTCCAGAGGAGCGGCTTCCCGTTCTGCAAGAGAAGAGAATTTCGTCCAGAATGAGGCCAACAGCTTTCTGTGTTGAATTTTAAATGGGCTTAAAGGGAGTGAAACTCGAAGGAAAGGTGGAGGAGGTTGAACCTACCTGCCAGAGGCACAAGGGAGGAAGCAATTTTGTACGTGACAGGAACCACGGCAGAGGTGTCGAGAACGGCCCCATCTTCGATAAAGAAATCCTCAAATGTCCAGTCTGCATAAGGGTCTTTACTGGGGTCAAGAGAGGTTGCCTACACAGAGGAGAACATCACTTGGGCGAAAGAGGCTCCTAAGCAAAGAGGCTGCACTTTCCTTTTTTTCCAATTATAAAAAACAAAGTGGAAATCCTCTCAGGCACAACCCACCAGGGACAATTTCTTAGTAAATGCAGTGAAACCGAATATTCGCTACTTTACCTGTGGTATAAAGCCAAAATCTTCCATTTGGCATTTTGCATAAATTTCACGGGCAAATGAAGTGTATTTACAAAACTCCGAGATATCTAGAAGAAGATCTGGGAAAGTTGGAGAAAAATAAAGGTGTTTTAAAAAGAAAAACGTTTTCTATTGTCATCCGACAGATTAAATTTCATCCTGAGGCAAATATAGTTTTAGGAGACACTGAGACTGAGCCGGCACGTAGTACGCAATCACATCCCTCAGATTCCAGCATGTTTTATTTCTGTACTCCAAAAATCATCCGAGAGAACTGGCCAATATAATATGCGCTAGATTAAAATGTTCTCAGCAAAAAAACAGATCCAGAAAACCTGCATGCAGATTTAAATGGCGAAGGACCAGGGGGCTTCTGACTCCAGAGAGACCAAGGTTTTCCTACTGAATTATGTTTTTAATCCTGCCTAATGAGGAACCTTATCCAAGATAACAAATGGGATTTGGAAAAGCTTGTAGAGAAGCTGTATTCAATATACTTCCCTAAAACAGCTTTTTTTTTTGAGACATTTTACTGTGCCAAATATATTTTAACATGAAATATCCCTATACTGGTCCTTCAATTAAAATTAAGGAGAAAAAGCCATCAACTTTGCAGCAGGCCAATTTTTAAAAGTAATTCAAATGGGAACCATGATGTAATTATTTACAGAGGGGTTTTTGTTTTTTTAAAGTCAGCAGTCAACAAGCAAAGGCATTTCTAGTTACTTACCAGGACTGCAGAGTGTAGCTGCTTGGGAAGCCATTGTGTAGATCGTATCTGGAAGATCTTGTCCTCCTGGCAACACCATAGGAATATTGGACCCCAACATATGACAAAGCTTTTGAGACACCAGGAACAACAGGCGTCCTGTCTCTTCATTTTGACGGGATTCATAAAAGTAACTTAACGGAATTGGGAGGGGAAAAAAAGGAAGGAGTTGCGCACCAGAAGACAAGAGAAGAAACGAGGGAGGGAAACTAATCAAGCAGAGAAGCAACCTAGAACTAAAGGGAAATTTCTTAACAGTGAAAACAGTGGAATAGCTTAGTTCCAGAAGTGGGGGCTGCTCCCTTGCTGGAGGTCTTCTAGAAGACATTGGGCTACCCTTTGTCTTGTAGGGTCTCCCGCACGAGTGGAGGATTGGACTAGATTGGTCTTAACCAGTGGAAGGGCTTGCCTCCACTGGAGGCTTTTAAGAGGCTTTTAAAATGGTAGAAGTTTTCCTGTTTGTTCGATATTCTGTGTTCTAAATCCCAGGGCAATGAAGGGGATTAACAACCGGCAAGCATCCAGATGCATTGATAATTATCAAGACATCGACTGCAACCCACATTTTATTTTTTGTTCACCTGCATATCTGCAGCGCCTCTTCGACCTTTCCATCCTCTAATGCGTGGAGAGCCAACTCTGCCCCCATTTCAGCGTCTGACTTTTGCAGGAGGAACCCCAATCTGTACAGCCTCATTTGGGTCAACTCCTCCTTCACGCTGGGGTCTCCTGGCTTGGTGTCTCCTCCCTCCTGATTTCTGCGTCTCCTTGCTCTTTTGTAGGCTTCAAGGTGGTCTTCCAGGAGCTGAACCGTCTGTGAGGGATCGCAATAATCTTTGTGGGAAATACAAATATCGAAACTCTCCTGAAGGCGGAAAAAAAAAAGAAGAAGAATGGAAGTCGGGCAAGGACGACCTTCAGCAATTACATTTTGCAAGGAAAGCTCCTTGCAACGTCTTTTCCACCCCACATTCGTCTCACCTGCAGAGTTACCAGAATTTTAAAGGTTTCTAAATCTTTCTCACGCTCTTCTTTCTGCAAATGGTTTTCTGTCCAAAATAGGAAGGGGGGAAAAAAGAAGGAGATGGGAAGAATAAGAAAGATTACTGAATTGTTCCCTGTTTTTTTTTAAAGAAAAACATGAATCATGCAACATTTACCTTTCTGGAGACTAAGCAGGAATTTGAGAATTTCTACCAAAGCCTTTTTCACCTGCAGGTGCATTTTCTGTGGGTGATACAAATCGAAGAAAAATAAGAAACGAAAGACATTGGAATCCAGATTCTCTGCACAGGAAAAAGACCTCACAACAAAATTCTGTTCTCAGCAAAATAAACCTTTTCTTCAACGGTGTCCACATCTTCCTCCAATTTGATTTTCCCCCAAATCAAGGTTCTCTCAGCAATTTCCACAGCTTCGGACGGAGGCAGAGACTTCAGTAGATCGAGGACATCTTCTCCCTGTAAGCACATCCCAGGATTATGTTCAGCCCTAACAATACAGAGGAATATTAAACACAGATATTAAAGGCTTCTAGTCTTGAGCGAGTCCCTCTTGAAAGGAACATTTCTACTGCTGGTGGTTAAGAAACAGGATGACTGAAGTGTCGTCCGCAGAATGTTAATTTCTCACACTGAGTCCACTTTGAGCTGGTCAGGATCGAACTGCCAGCAGTGGGCAGAGTCAGCTTGCAATCCTGCATTCTAAGCGCTGTGCCACCGCGGCTTTTCAAGCCCTCTTTGAAAACCTAGGGACTTCCTACTGACCCTGTTCTATGTGGCCTGTTTGCGCCTGTGTTGTGTGTTTTAACTGACAAACCGTGATGAAGCAATGTGTCGTTTCGCACCGCGTCTGGGCTTAGAGAAAGGGTACACCTCTTTCCCCTTAAGCTGAATATTGTTCTCACCACGAGGTGCTGTAGGGAGCCCCACATGGCAAAACATTTGCGTTTCCTCTGCTTACTGCGCTTCGATGTTGGAACACGCGAGCCTTTGGGGACCCGATCCGCACCTTTCCTTTGTCGATGAGGTCTGCAATCTTCCAGATGTAGACTTCGGCAGTGGGCAGCATGTACGTCTTTATGAGCTTCAGGGCGTCTTCCAAAGCAGAAGGTGAGTTCTGTTTCAGGATGTATTTGGCCAGCCTCTGGGGGGAGGGGGAACCAAGCATCGGGTTAACAGAGCCCCTTCTTCGTTTTTGGATTTGGCTCAGACCTATGGGATGTTTCTGAGCTTTTATCAAGAGCGTGTGTGTGTGTGTGTGTGTGTGTGTGTGTTGCGTCCTTACCAAAATCATCTGCTTATCGTTTAAAAGGTTGGTGTCTCGTATTCCGTAGCTCTGCAGAATCTTCTTCATCTCCATCAGCTGGTGACCTTCCTCCAGCAGCTTCACCCTGCCAGGAAAAGATGGCTTTTTCCACGGCTGCTGTGCACCATGGAGATGGTTGTCCTGGCTGGCAGGGAGGTCTGGCCCAAAACTCCCGCCAAGCAAGGCAACTCCAGAGCTTTTGAATGACGCAGGACCGCCAGCGGGGTGCAGTGGGCTGGTGAGCCAATACAGGCAGTGCTCGACTTACAGCCACAACTGAGAACCCAACATTTCTCTTGCTAAGTGAGACATTTGTGAAGTGAGCTTTGCCCCGTTTTATGACCTTTCCTGCCACGGTTAAGTGAATCAGTGCTGTTGAGAAATGAGTCACCCGGTCATTAAGTGACTCTGGCTTCCCCCCATTGACTTCGCTTGTCAGGTCGCAAAAGGGGATCTTGTGGCGCCGGGACGCTGCAACCATCGTAAACGTGAACCAATTTGAGTAGGCAAACCTCTCAAGGCTGCAGAAATCTTTCCTTGAGTGGTCTCAGCCTCGTAAGTGGACTTTTGCCCACCCCTCTCTTACTTGGCATGCCCCATGCCCAGGTACCGCTGCACTAGGTCTTCCACACCTGGGCTCCAAGGAACCACCGCGCTGTGCATCAGGGCCAACACCCCGTCGAAGATCAACTGGAAAGAAAAACCTGATCATTACCCAACTCAACATATATTTCCCATCCTCCAATTCAAAGTGGCAATCCCGACTTGCCTCACCTCTAAGCTGGACATGCAGCCCAAGAGCGCTATGGCTTTGGCTTCCCACGTTGTGTCAAAAACGGATGACGATTGTGTGCATTGGCATAGCAGCAGGTCCTGGGTGCGGTGAAGGATTCAGAAAGAGGCAAGGGAGTTTGGGAGCGAAAAACCCCCCAACCCAACCGGAACCAGGGGCTTGCCTCTACCTTTATGTACTGCAGGAGAATTTCATCTTTTTCTAGGTGATGGCGACACATGTACGGTTCAATATACTTCTCTAAAGCTGCAGGGAGGAGTTCGGCTGCCAGGATTTTGTCAAGCATACAGAACACAATTGTGTTTGCGGTTTTCTAGCGGATAGGGGGGAAAACCCAGACTGATCATTTTCAGAAGAGAAGTGGATCCACACAATATGGGCAGCTGAGCACAAGTCTTCTTCACAATGATTTATTCTCTATTTTTAAATATCCCACTCTCAAGGATTTGGGGATGGCGTAAATATTGTTATATCCTGAGAGCCGCCCGTGAGGGCACCGTTGCTTTAAGGGCCAACAGAGGTTAAAATCTTACGTGTGAGCCCAAAGAAAGGGTTACGCTTGTCGCCCCAACTGCAAAAGCTTTTGACAGACACCCCCAGACTCTCTCCTTACAAATGTCAGCTTCGTGTGGGTTTATTTTTTCCTCCTACCTTTTCAAAGTCACAGAGAGCCAGCCTACAGTTATATTTCCTGTGCAGATCTACCAAATTCTGTAAGGCGCTGACCAGATCCACCAGGCTCTGGATCTCCTTATCTTCACTGTCCTTCTGAAAAACCAAACACAACCAAGTCTGGTTTTCTCGAGGCAAAACTTGACTTTTGTTCTTGGTTTGCCATCTGCATTGCTTAGATCGGCCTTTCTCAAGCTTTGCAGCTTTTAAGCTCTGTGGGCTTCAATTCCCAGAATTTCCCCAGCCAGCCAAAAAGACTTACCAAAAAATCCCAGTGGGAGAAAGATGTCAGTCCAATATCACTGACATCTGTGCTGGTAAAAAACACCTGTGCCAGCTCAAGGCCGTTTTCTGGCCAGTTGGCCTGTTTGGGAAAAAAAAAGGATAGCATTAGTCACTTTTGGCGTGAAGGATACGGTTGCCTCTGAAGACTTGGGACAATTAAAATGTGCTTACTTTGTCGGTCAGTTCGAGGCTTCGAGCACGATCTTCCAACCACTTTGCTACTGTTTTCTGGAGGGAAAAAAAAAGGTTACCGAGCTAGGCTACGTATTCATCTTATACCCAGAGCCTGGACTGGACCAACTAGACCACAAGCAAGCCCATAATTTCTGTTGCTAAGCAAGGCAGTTTTGGGGTGAGTTTTGCTCCATTTTACCACCTCGTTGTTAAGCGAATCGCTGCATTGTTAAGTTAGTAACATGGGTGTGAAGTCACAGGGGCTTCCCTGGATCTTACCTGCCCGTGAGGTAGAACTCGCCTTACGAAAGGAAGAACCACCTCCTTAAGCCACAGACCCAGCTCTTTGAGAGAAAGAGTCCCAGAGATTGAACTGAGCAGGTCATCCAGCGTTTCCCGGCTAAAGCTTCTTTCCAACTCTGCCTGGTGGAGAAAGAGAGACATTCTCACAACCTAGGGGTTAAGGTGCTTGTGAATGGCTTAAATATGGGCTGGAAAAGCTGTGCTGGAGGAGACTGGGCAGCTGCTGGCTTACAGCCTCTTGGGACAAAGGAAAGGTTCAGAAACACACCCTCCTATAAATCAGAGAGAGCCACCAGCCTCCAATATGGAAGACATTCTAGTTAGCTCCAACACGGAAGAAGCACACCTGGAAGCCACTTACCTGATGCCTTAACCAGAGATACTGGGCAGAAGAGAGCTTTCCTCCTCTGAGTTGTGAAAGGATATAGCTGAAGACGTTCTTATTGTTGACAAACTCTAACCACGTCGTTCCACTGGGGAGGAAAAATGCACAATCAATATGTTCTCATAGAGAGACCTGCAAATCCCGATATGAAAAGGGGGGTGTTATTTACAACCAGACACACAAACCCCACCTGTATCTCTCTGGCCCAAAAGCCTCATAAAAGGTAGCCAGTTTTGCTTGGGTTCGCAGCACCTGCAAAAAAAAAAAAGCAGAAAATCCTTCAACGTTAAAACACCACGAAAAGCAAAACGCTCCTGAGAAAATGCAGCGACAGGTCCCGAAATTAAAAAAACAGAACAGAACTTGAGTCGACTCTCTCTGATCTCAACCACATGGAAAGCACAGATTTGTGATGCGGTTGGCTTCACCTTACCTGTGTAAGGAGTGAGGCAGGATCCACATTCATGAAATGGGTCACAGCTGCATCTTCTTTCTTTTGGGTCTGAGATGGATCAGGAAAATGCTGTCTTTATGTCTTGTTTGGTGCCCCAAAATCTTAAAGACCATAAAAATTGAGACCCCCCCCCCGATTCTGCAAACGCACCAACCGAAACCTACCCTCATGCGAGCATAATTCAGCATTTCCTGAGCTGTTTCATAGGTCAGCCAAGGAGTATTTATGCAATACTCAACCACAAATGAGTTATCCTAGGGAGAAGGAAATTTAACGTTTTTAAAGAGCAGTGTAGAGTAAGTCACGCTCCACCTTCCAAATATTTGTACTTATTACGCACATAGGAAATAGTTACCTTTATTTTATCCAAGGTTTCTTTCGCTTGAAGTACGAGGTTTAGCCAGGCTGATCGATCCTCACTGCCAGCAGAAGCCAGTCCTTCCAAAATAGCATTCGCCTTCACTTTGTAGACAAGCTGTATTTGTTAAAAGAATTGGGCAGGGTGTTAAAAGGGACTTTAGTTATCCCTTCAAGCCATTCCTTTCCCAGTGTTCAGCTAGCCTAACATCCCCTAAATGGGATGCTGATTAATTTTAACAAACATGGCAAGAAAAGTCATAAAATGGGGCAAAACTCACCCGACAAATTTCTAACTTGGTGATATAAATTTTGGGCTCAACTGTGGTCATAAGTCAAAGATTGCCTGTACGTTGCATGATTTGCACAATAATGTCACAGCACGCATGACGGGAAGCAGGAAGCGAAGGAGAATTATTAGCGGCCCGTTACCTCAATTTCCAGTCCAAACTGTAGAGCGAAACTCTCGGCCTCGGCAAACTTGTGCTTGTGGAGTAAACGGCTCAGTCTGAGGAGAAAAACACCGATTCCCAGTCAGAAAAGGCCTCCTTAGCTCTGTGGTTCTTCTCAGCCTTGGCAATGTCCAGCGGGTGGACTTCAAATCCCAGAATTCTAGTCAGCATAACCATTGATGTGAACTCTGGGAACTGAAGTCCCACTGCCTGGAAATGGCCCTGGTTGAGAAACACCCCTTTAGCACATCTCTGCCGTTATTTGGCTGTGCAATTGCAGGATAAAAGCTGACTTGTTCTGGCTGGGATAAAATTCTGTCTTTGAAAAGGAAAGTCTCAAATCTAAAGGCCAGAGAGGACTTTACTGTACGTTCCGGGTTGCTACTTGCTTTTCTGCCAAATAAAACGGCCCAAGACCTTTGATCCTATTGGTTTCAAAAGGAAGAACTTGGCATGGATAGGAAGTCTCCCCAAGTGAAACCAACAGGAGTAAAAAGTTACTTACTTTTGCCTACTTATGCCCCATCTGGAGTTTGGGTGGGGCCAACAGTCAAAACACACCCCTCACCTGTTCTCAGGTAAGGCTTCCGTCAAGCTTCTCATTAGCAGAAATGAGACCGGAGCAGCTGAAGATCTAGAAACAAACACGTGGTTCAAAACTGTAAGGACAATGGGGAAGCTAGTCTCCTCCCATCTTGATCTAATTCAAGGGCAAACTTACTTTTGATTGTTTTCGTACATTCCCTCCATGAAGTAAATTGTATCCTGTGGGATAAATTTAGAAAGCAATTAGTGGTTCCTTCAATAATCAACAGCTAAGGGGTCATACCTTATTTCATTGTTTGACATGAGGTCACCATCTTTTAACTGTGGCTTATTCCCAAATCACCAACACACACCATAGGGTAGCATGAAATGAGAATTCAGAAGCCACGAACTGGGATTCCTTCCAGATAGGCCGATTTGAAAGCAAGCCAATTTGGCTTGGATAAAAAAAAGATTGAATTTCCTTTCAAATCCAATAAAGGCTCCCCAAAGAACGCATTTCCTGTTCATATTTTCCCACTCAATTTAGCATCAAAGACCAGAGAGGTGCCTACCGTATTTATGACACTCTGCACCAGTGAGGAAACAGGGGTGATTTCCAGAGCATACAGCTGCTGCATGGCTGGCAGTGAATAAATCACAATGCGCTTCATCTAACAAGACAGGAAGATCAAAAGGGGGGAAAAAGCCCTTCCTGAAATAAGTTTTGCTATTAGTTGGAGACCCAATTTTATAGTCAAAATCAACCAGGTTCAACTGAAAACATCTTTAATAAAATTTAAAAGTGAATACCTCTTCAACATGATCCAGTGTTGTCAGAGCAACCAGCTTAAGATTGGCAGTTCCCAGTCTTGAGAAAAGAAAGAAAGAAAGAAAGAAAGAAAGAAAGAAAGAAAGAAAGAAAGAAAGAAAGAAAAAGAAAGAAAGAGGCAGGAAGGAAGGAAGGGAAGGAAGGAAGGGCATTCAATAAATCAAATGTTTCAAGTCCCTTTGATTTAAAACTATTTCCTTCTTACTGACAAATGATCACTGTAATGAGCTAAACTTCCACCCAGGGAAGGCTGACATTTTGAGCCTTTAAAGGTGCTTTTTTATTCCTCCCCATTGCAATTTACGGCCTGTAGGAGAAAGGAGGACTAAAGATGAACCATTTTTTCCTACACTTCTCAAGGGTTTGTGCCTTAAGGGGAGACATTACCCTCCTCCTGCTGAAAAATCCGATTCGGAGGTCAAAAGAAATTCTTCAATGTGAATGGAAGGGCAGACCCAAGTCAGAATCAGCAACTGGAGGTCCCACATGGAGAGCACATCCTGCAAAAAAGAAGAAAAAACCCCTATTTTGACATTTCATGTGATCCGTTAAGGACTACTTGTCGCAAGTATCTGGGTGTGGATTCCAGGGGGTTCCCCATGTGGGACCAGAATGGAGCTTGGAAAATACTGGCTCCTCCGTCAAAGTATTTCTAAAATAAATGCAAACATACGTGCCTTGTCATCTAAGACAAACAGCAAGTTCTCCACAACTTGAAGCTTCCTTGCAGCTGGAGAAGAGAACAAAACACATCAAAACACAAAAGAGAAAATTTCCTACTGAGAAAGCCAGGGATTCGAAAAGCAAACCATCAGGGTCCTAAGGACGGTATTGAAAATAACACTCATGCTTATCAAGAAGATCTTTAGAAGGACGAATAAATCTATCCAAAGTTAAAGAAAAAGATTTGGGGCAGGGCAAGGGGTTTTGCCAGACTATTAGCAACAAAAAAATATAAATCGTATCTTTCTTATCTTTTCTCTAAAATTCCTAGGCTTAAACAGAAACCCTTCCATGATCATTAAACTTTAAAAAGCCAAAGAAAAATAAACCAAAGCAACAGCATATGATCATCTGCGTGATGGTAAACAGCCCTGTAAAAATCCGTAACTCTGCAAATGCCAGGAGCCCCTACCTTGAATCAAGCTTGAATCAGCAACATTTTGAATAGAAACCAGCTTTTTATTGGGGTTCACTTCCCATACAGACATCACACAGTTGCCGACCCCCTTTAAGAGAGGAAATGTTGATATCAGAAACCTCAAGGCAGAAGTTTGCCAATAAACCCAACTCCTGTTTCTTCTCAGGTAAGCATCTACAAAGCTGTTTACTTAGACCCGGGAACCTCGAGGCAGAGAGATCCAAGACAAATGGAAAGTTTTGCCAACTTTCCCTCTCCTGAATTCAGAGCCAAATGCAGCGTACCATACGATCATTTCCATGCTTTTGAAAAAAGCCAGTTGAAATTAAATCAAATAATGTTTGTGTTACCCCTATTATCAGCGCAAAGGTGTTGGCGGTGTCCGTTGTCGCAGAAGTGAAGCAGCCAGCCGTGTGGTAATCGTCCACTGCAATGAAACAGGTTTCCACCTGACTTTGCAACTGTTAAGACAAGACAGCCGTTCAGATAGTCTAGCAATAGTAATCCAGACTTTAGGTAAAATCTGGGATAATTAAAAGAATTCAAGCACAAGACACACACACACACACACACACACTTCCTCAAATCATTTATTAGATTTAGATGCATGTCATTTATTTTTGACGCAAGAGGCCTGCTCAGCTGGGCCTGAACAAAGCATCTCTGAGCTTCAGCAGGTGGCACCATGTGAAAAGAACGCCTATTAAACTGGCATTGGGCATCTGCTATTTGGCAGCACCTGGCAGATCTTGCACAAATCATTTTTGTATTGTTGCCCCCAGAACAGCCAGAAATAGACCTCACCTTGAAGGAGATATTATATTTTAAAATGATACAACTGGCTTTCTGCCTCGTGAATAGACACATCCATCAGTGAAGCAGAAAAGGGAGGTCTAAATTTGGAAAATGCGTGCATGCCTGGCCCCGAGTCCCGCTCAGATTTTTTTTAAGAGCAACATTTGCAATAATATTGATCAAGCGCCTCAGATACCTTCTTGACAGCATTGATGTCCATTTCGATAATGGCTGCATAAAGAAAAACATATTTTATCAGAAATACTTTAGAAAAGTTTTTTATAAAGTCCAGTCATTGTACATCTGTTCAACATCTCGTTTTTCAGAAATACTTATTCCTCATACAGCAGTGACATCTTGCTGTGTAGCATTTCAGATTCACAGGCAAAGAACAAACAAAACACTTGATAGCTGAGACAATGTCGAATGGCTTATGGAAAATCCCAACAGCTACCGTTTCCCAAGAAAATGACAATTTGGCTCAAATCTGGAAGAATCTGAATTGTGCCCCTGGTTGTCAAACTTCACAAAACACCCAGGAAAAACAAAGTCGTGCTGAAGTACACAACAGCTGTGACATGGCGGCTAAGGATATATGAAACTGCCACCAGCCATATCTGCAAAATTCAGATATCGGTGTCCTTAGAACTCTACAGGAAGTATGAAAAGTTTCATCTCTTAATATCTTATGTGGTTGGAACCTACAAAGTCTTGGCTTACCTTTCTGAATGTTGGCAAGTGGAATATGCATAATACAGAAAAAACCTCTGCTGGTCAGAATAAATGCATGATAAATACCTATAAATTAAGCAGAGGACATTATCAAGCAGCATTCCCACCCCAGATACTCCATCGGTCTATTTTTGAGTCAAGGAATACCTAATCTCTTAAGTATGAACAAGGAATAAAAACAACTCTCCTTCCTCTGAACGCCGAATGAAGGCCAAAGAATTACATTGTGTATATAAACAGAAACTCAATTATAAGATTTGCAGAAGAAACCACAAGGCAACAAAATGCTCCTGGTTTTCTTCATGGGCCAAATTCTGAGATTGACCACCACGACCTGTAAAATATATTTTCAAAGGTACCAATCTTACCTTCTATGGAACTGTCCATTTTTAGAATGAGATCCAAAAAGGCCTTTTCATCGAAAGAATTTTGAACTAACGCCTAGAGGTGATTTCACCAAAAAGAAAAAAGAAAGAAAAAAAAAGCATCATTGTAATTACAGGTGGAGTTAATGATGTTATGTATTTTCATATACTGATGGGGACTGAATCTTCCAAAGGTATCTGGTTCGGCTTGAATGAAAAAGTGAAAAAAGCTTCAGAGGGGGCACAAATACGAGTGTTCGTATTTTCTACTCCATCAGCACAGGAGTGTGAAAAAAGTAAAAGCCCTTAATTCCATTTTCAACTTAATTATTATGGCTGTGGTTAAAGTTAATTGTATTTCAGAGGAAGAAGTTTGCTGCAAAATTAGCGACCAACTTTTTCTTATGGTTAGTTTTCGTAAGGAAAAAACCTCACAAAACTTTCAGCCTATGCACAGACCTTTGCTGAAAGGGAAACCTGACTAAGGAATGGTGAACTTAGAACTTCCTTGCACTGTGCTAAAACTGTAGTTTAGCATCCTGTACCTTGATTTCTCAAATACAAGAAGCGACATTTTTACAAGAATGAGCAAGAAATAAGCCACGTGCCTTCGTTAGCAAGGTCTGTTTTGAAGAGACGTGAATCAGGTGCAAGTTCCCGCTTCTTTCACCTGCGACAAGGAACTGTCCTTCTTGACATAAGCCAACAATGTCCACCTTCGTTTCTGAAAGGTTCATAAAGCCAGCCATGTGTTGTTGCGAGTGATGATGAGGACCCCCAAAACAAAACACTTAGTTCCTGCCCCCAGCTGGAAACTCACCAAAATGGATAAACATTTGAAGAGTCTGACAAATATTGTCAAGTGCCACCACCGTCCTGTCAGCCACCAGCACGCAGCCATCATTCAAACAGTAGGCATTTAGTTCCGGGTTAGATAAAACCTGATCAGTTAAATATATATATATATATATAAAATAAAAGTCCACGTAGACAGATTGATTAAAAAAAAGCTGACCAAGAACCAATGAGCTTTGTGTTCTTGGCATATCTGTCAACAGATTAAAGCAAAAGAATTAGTGCAGCCATCAACAACTAATGCACATTGCGGCTAGACATCAATATGTAAGTAGTCCTCAAGGTATAACCATAATGGAGTCTGGAACTTCAAATCTGGGTTGTAAGTCCCCTTTTTCAGGTTGGTCGTAACTCTGAAGTCACTAAGTGACCGGTCATAACTCAAGGACGGTCTACTATTATAATAGAGTTGTAGGCCTGCTCATTTCTTTTTTATAGTTACTAGATCTTTGGATTGAAAATCAAAAGGGATCTCACAGCAGCCTTCCCACAAAAACACAAAGGTGTGTTTTTCTGGGTCAGGAATCCAGGGAAGACACAGCAGCATTGGGTGCTTATCCTGATTTGAGCCCTTGTGATTTCCTGCTGCACCCAGAGCCACTGAGATGGGTCCTTAAGGCTGTGCTACCTTTTGGGATGAGGTCATTTTCAGCAGCGTGTTCATCTGGTAGAGCGCGCTTCCACATTGCTGCCTGGAACTTATGCTCAGCTGCCCGGTGCCTGTATCATCGCTCATCAGGAGCTCGACGTTGTCCCACATCTTTACTCCTAAAATGCAATATCTTTCCTGCGTTATCTGATTATAAGATTCTCTGGCAAACCTTTTTAATACTAGGTCCTTCATTCATTGACATTGTCCCACATCATCGGAGGACAATGTTCTGTCCGGCGAAAGTCAGAAGACAACGAAGCCACCATGTGCATTAAAGGAAAGGAAGCCTTTAAATGGCGATCTGAGTTGGCAATATTGCAGGATCCAATCTGAGTCGATCACTGGGATTGGGTAACCGACCCAGATTGGATCCTTCAACATTATCCTGGGTCGCTTTCATTCGTGAGTTTGCAATGTCACGGATTTATCTATCGGTAGAACCTTTCCTCAAGGCAAGAAAGTTAGGATTTTTTGTTTTTTACAACCAGCCTGCCTGAATTTCTAAATCTCATCTCGCTTCAAAAAAGGTGTGTGTACTTTTAACAGCAGAATCAGTATTTTTCACTCAGTGTCTCTAAAAATATCTTCCCCTTTAACCCACCAATAAGCACCTGCACAAACGCCCAGTGGTAATAATGTCATTTTTCTGGATTGCACCTCCTGGACCTTAAAAGTCTGTTTAAGCTGTTTGATGACTTTTTTTTTTTGATCAAAGCAACTAGACCGTTGTAACTACACTGTATTGTCTCTGCGTCATGTGTGTGTGTGTATATATGTATTATATTTACATTTACGTGGTTACCCTTTGAGAGCTGTAAGCAACGAGATCTCATTTTAATGTAATAATGTACATTTAAAATGACAATAAAGTTGTTATTCTATTCTAGTCTCTATTCTAAGAGAAGCTACGAAGCAAAACGTGCATGCACATCCCAAACTAAAGCTTCACGGGATGAGCTCCCATCGGCGGGCTGCTTCTTACCGACTGACGCCGATCCCGGCTGGGAAGGAGGCGAGGAAACCGCGCAGCGACCGAACCGCCGAAGTTCGAGCGCAACTTTTTGTTTGGCGGGAGTTTCCCCAGCTGATCGGGGGCGGGGCCTAGCCGGCTACGGCGCTCCGCAAGGGCCAATCTTCCTCAAGAGAACGGCGGCCCAAGCCGGGGAGATAGAAAAAGTGTAGAGGTGTCCCGTCATTGTGAACCTCGTTTTCTGATGGGAGAGACGTTTGGGTGGCCTTTCCAGGCTTTCTCCTGGTCATTCAGCTCCCAATGCATCCAAGGGCTAAACTGAGGAGGATTGGGCGCATCCGAGAAAATTAGCCCGACGTATCTTTTCTTTATTGAAGAAAAATGGGAAGAGAGGGATCACATCATATTTCTGTTGAAATGTTACAACTCCTTATTCGTTGTTCTTTGGGGAAGGTGTATCGCCCCAGCAGGAGAGCCTTAAAAAGAGCCAAAGCAGGGAAAGAAACAGCAGCCGCCCCACTCTACAAGATATAGATCTATGCTGCCTCGGCCGCCGCGGCGTCCGCGCAGGCGCAGCGCCGCTCTTCTGCCTCCCGCCGCTCCCATCCGGGCATCTCCCAGGCAGGGGGCGGGGCCGAGCGGAGAGGGCTGCTCGGTCGGTCAGTTGCGGAGGCGCTCGCTGAGGGGCCGGAGCCGCGGAGGAGCCGCAGGTCCCGCTGGGCGCCCGCTTCCCCTCCCCTGCACCCCGGCATGGCGGTGAGACTCCCGACGGCTTCCCGGGCGGGCGGAGGGCGAGGCCCAGGCGGCGGGCGGAGCCGCCTCGGGTGGAAGGCGCCAGACAAGATGGCGCCCGGCCGCCATGATGGGCCTCCGGGAGGGGGAGGGGGAGGAGGAGGAGGAGGAGGAGGAAGGAGGCGGTACCCCCCCCCCATAGCGCGGCTTCTCGAAGCTTCTCTCCTGGCACCTTCGGGGGGAGAAGCGAGCGTGTATCCCTACGTTGGGCTGACACGCCTCATACACGTGTAGGTGGCGATGGTGGGGAAGGGCTTTTTGTAGAGTTAAAGCGGGCAGAGCATCCCTCTGTGTGTGTGTGTGTCTTGTGTATGTATATATTTCCTATTTATATATGTGTGTGTGTACGTATATAGATGGACCTGTATACAGCCCCAATTTATGTATGGATCTGAAGCCTTTTTTAAAGCAAATTATTATTAGAGGATGTATTCTAAAAGAACAGGACGCGTGCGTCTGTGGGTACAAAGGCTTGGGGGATGTCTAGGGCTTATTATGGGATGGGGAGAGAAGACCAGGCCCATTTGCTGCTCTTTTACAAATATAACCCTGAGAAAAGAAGCTGGTAGGCTGGGCATGTGTGAATCTTTCACATTTACATTGACTCACATACATATGTCTGTATACGGTATGGGGGGTTGCTAAAAAAAGGGGGCCAGTAGGACGGTTTGGCTTCTGCCCTCTGTAGCTGCTCCCAATTGAAGAGGAAGATGCCGAGTGTAAAGCTGTGTTAATTGTTTTAAGGTATTTTTTTTAGTGGCTTCAGGTTTCTGTTTTCTCAGGGGGAGAGGAAAGTGGGGGGGGAACCCGACCTCTCTTCCCTTTATTTGTATTTCTTTATGCTGTATTTTCCCTTTGACTGTTTTGAATGTAATTTGTGAAAAAGATAACTCCTCATCACAGGATAACCAATGTGAGAGGAGTAAAATTCCAATTTGCAATTGAATGAATGGAATCAAGTTCTAATAGCTTTGTGGGTGGGGATCTATTAACTTCAGAGGGGCTTGTATTCTGAGTAAATATTTTAACTTGGACATCAAAGACTTTGGAATAAACACACAAAAATAAATGTTGCATAAAGCTAAATATTTAGGGGCTTATAGCTCCTTAGCATTTATTTAGCATCAAGGCTTTTTATATTTTTATTGATTGGTTGATAATGCCATTGTAATGGCACATAATGCTATTATTAGTTGCCAATGTTAAATGTTGTTTGTGACCTGGTTTTAAAGCCCTTAGGGTTGTACAGCTCCAGTTCTGCTATACTCTCAGCTGGGGTTTAATTTGTTTAGAATATTCCTAAAATATAAGCAGGTATTCATCCCAAGTAAAGCACTGCAATCATAAAATTCTTGACATTTTTCCTATCTAGTTTTTCACACCTATCTAGTTATTCAGCCTGATAAGAAATTATTTAATGACAAAATTGTGTTATTCAGATTTGCTGCAATAGTCAAGTGAGGAGGGTAATTTAGTTTCTAGAGAAAGCTATTAAAATGTGTACTCTAGTGTAAAGGAAGTCAGACATATTAAGTGTATATCGTAGTTAACATAATATGTGCTGTAGATTGAGTAATTTAAAGAACTTGAGGTAGTGTTCTACTCTGGATATCGGAAGAGTAGACAGTCACTATACTGCAAATATTAAAAGTGATTTCATTTTAAATTAGGCTAGTGATTCCGAGCGAGAGGCAAATCCCCCAGAGAAATCCTCTCCCGAGAGAGAAAAGAAGAAGGAACGCTCAGATGCATCCAGCTCACCTAGAACTTCAAAACACCATTATTCAAGGTCACGTTCTCGATCAAGAGAAAGAAAACGAAAATCCGGTATGAAAGTCTCTAGCTGTTTCCATTATTACATTTTGCTAGTGAATACCCTTGTAGTTTAATGGTTGCCTTAATTAAGATAGTAATTTGTTACAATCTGTAACTTTAAAATAAATATTTCTATTCAAAATGTAACTTCTTGGAACGTACATCATAAGTGATAGTATTCTATATTCAAGGTAGAATGGTGAATTGATTAAATAGTTCAGACCTCAGAATTATGTTGAGCCTTGTATCAGGGAAGGGGGTTGGGAATATTAAGTTTAAATATTAAATTTAGCCATTTTAAATCAATAGCTTAAACATTAATATCATTGGGATTGGAGCTTATGTAGATGGAGATGATTTTTTAAAAACTATGTTGGATTACTAACAGATGCTTTCTTCTTTAGATAATGACGGGAAAAAATACAGAAGTCGGAGCAGAAGCAAAGAGGTAATTAATACTTTGTAGTGCTTGGGTATTTGTGCAGGACATATTTACAAGTATGTCATAGCATGTATAAATCTTAAGATATAATTGTCTAAATGGTAAGTACCCCAAAAAAACAAAAAAGTAAAATTCAGAAAGTGCTTGGAGTGAGAAGCATGAATGAAGCCATCCTTATAACAAAAAGGTAATAATTGACCATAAAAATTCATGTGGAGATTTACTGTGGAAAATACCATGATAAAAATTTTAATATAACTGATTCCCACAGAGCTTCCATTCCTCAGAGTTCAGCTAAGCACTTGCAAAATTCTTTGCCCATCTCATTCCACCTCGACCCTGAACTTTTTGTCACCCTTTGGGTGAGGACATAGTTGGAGTTTTCCTGTGGTGGGGTTTGCCTGTACAACAGGAGTCAAGAGATGAAAATGGTTTTGAAGCCAAAGCGAGGGGACTGAGATGAGGAAGCCATTGTGGAAGTATTGCTAAGGGAACCCCCGGCCTCTGGTGCAGAGGTGGTTTCAGTTCAGGAGCATCAGCAGTAGGTAGAAAATTCTGCTAGACAAGAGCTTTAGATGAAATTTCTTTATGTGGGACCAGAGGCTTTCTCCCCCCCCCCTTGCAATGGAAGCTCTGTTTTAAAAAAAAGTAGGAGAGTATTTGTGAAATTGACTATATTGTTTAGCTCACATGATAACATTTCTATAATAAATCATACTCAGCGTGCTAATGCGCGAAGAGACTGAACTGAAGACGCTCCAGACTCAGATAGCAAAATTATAAGCCTACTTCATGATAAGGTAACTATTAGTCATTCAAACTCATATTTCCCTTGCAAAGAAATTTAAATCAGTTATTGGATATAATGGTGTTTTTAAAGTACATGCTATATGTTTAGAAGACTATTCCATTATGTTTTCAAAAGTATTTCCCTCATAATGTAGAAACCATTCAAACTAGTTAAGAACTGTACTGTTTCTTATTTTAAATTGCAGGGGAATAACTGCTGTTAGAATTTGATTTTTCTATTGATGTTTGACCCAATATTTTTAGCTAATTTTCCTAATCTGTAATGCTTAAAGGCTAATTAAGTAAGGAGTTATTCCTAGTTCTCCTAGTAATTTTACATGATCCAAAAAGGAGGAGGACAGAAATAATATGGACATCACACATATTGGAAAAGCACCACCGTCCATAAAATACCTCTATCTTGGCAGTTGGGTTTATTTCACCTTTGTGAGCTTTTTCCATTTTTGATATGCAACAAGTACACTTTACACTCCCTTTTTTTAATCTTCAGTGTGCGCCCCAATAGTTTCATATTAAAAATTTAGCCATAAAAGTTAAAATACTAGTAATTGTGGTGGCTTAACATTTAGAATAAATTGGTGTAATGAATGAATGGTTGAATTATATATATATGCAATACTAGTTTTAAGTGAGGTTACTAGGACCTGGAAGGCATAAAGAATTACATGAAAATGTTAAGGATTGCCTGTGCAATTGCTTCCGAGTATTGCTTCCAATATAATTCATAGAGAAAAATGTATCTTTGTAGTAAAAGTACAGAAAAGGAAAGTTGCAGAGAATCTTTGCCCAAATTTTAGAGAACCAAACACTGGTAAAGTGCCTTACTACAGAAAAAGCCCAGATTGTTGCAAATTCAAAACACGATCTGGCTTGAACACTGGTTACCCGACAGACAAGGTTTTAGCCTGGGGATCCATTGTACCACCAAACCTCAGAAAGGTGGCCTATAAATCTCCTGCCACGTTGCTGGACGAGCTTTTTAAAGATTTCTCTGAGGTTCCTTTTGTGGACGAGGCCCCTCAAACACTCAGAACAGCTCTTCTGTCTCATGATGTAAAGCCGGCTGTGGCAGGAGATGTTTTAACATCTTGTGGAGCAAGATTTAAGTCAGGTAGCGGGGGGGGGGGAGCGGTAGTGTCATCTCTGCAATGTTGTGTAGATGGTGGTGTGAGAAGCATCTCAGTTGACTGGGGCCACGCTCCTAAGGTTACTAATGTTGCATCATCACAACGTATCATTCTTGATCTTCTAATGCCCATACTAACTCTTTTTGTTGCACTATTTTCCTGAAAGAACCAACTTCTTCTTAAAACAGGCACGAAGACATGGGTCCAAGGAGAAGTCCTCCAAGAAGCACAGGCCTGAAGACCACAACGATAAAGAGCACCCTTCCGATAAAGGGAGAGAGGGCCTGAACTCTTCGGAGAATGGCGAGGAGCGCCACAAGCGCAAGGAGAGGAAGTCCTCCAGAGGACGTAGCCACTCACGGTCTCGATCTCGGGAAAGGTGGGCTCATAGTTTCCCCGTGTTGTCGGTTTGCAGAGGCTTCGGGAGATTGCTGAGCCCGCTCCCAAAAGAATGGGAATGCCACCTTCTGACAAGCAAAGTCAATAGGGAAACCAGGTTCACTTAACAACTGTGTTGCTAACCTAACAACTGCAGGGATTCACTTAACGTGGCAAAAAAGTCGTAAAATGGGGCAAAGCTCACTTAACAAACGTCTCACTGAGCAACAGAAATGTTGGGCTCAATGGTGGTCGTACGTTGAGGACCAGCCATATTTGTTTCTTCAACCCAGATCCAAATTTTTATACTTAACTACATTGGGGATATCTTGGATTTTTTTCTTACAATAGTTCCGCCAAGTCCTTTTGCCACTGATTTCTCTGCAGAAAGGCAATGCTGACTAGTGTTTTTGCACTCATTCCAGGGGGCCTGTTAAGTAATACAAGCCTAAAAACTTTCTCAATTATCTTTTTTTAAATATATATATATACATACATACATATATATACATACATACATATATATACACAAACAGAACACAATGCAGATAATACTTTTCTTTGCTTGTGATTAAACGGGATAGTCAAGCTTGGAAAGGTTAATAGGGGTTTGGATGTGATTCCAGGCGACACCGTAGTCGAAGCCGCGATAGAAAAAAGTCCCGCTCCCGCAGTCGGGAGAAAAAGCGGCGCCCGAGATCCAGATCTCGCTCCAGATCCAGACACAGGCATAGAAGTCGCAGCAGAAGCCGGAGCAGGAGCCGGAGCAGGTAGGTTGACGCTTCTTATTGAGCCCTAAAAGGGCAAATGTGGAGAGAGAGAGACAGCGAACGGGAGAATGTGCTGTTCAAGTTCATTTGTGCTCTGATAAGTATTTTTGAAGACAAGAAAAATGGAACTCTGCTTCTGAACAGGGAGAGAAAGAAGAGACCTGAAAAACCACGAAAGTTCAGCCGAAGTCACAGCCGAACTCCCAGCCCCCCACCTTTCAGGGGGCGAAACACGGCGATGGATGCTCAGGAAGCCTTGGCCAGACGGTAAGAGAGACTCTCCTCCCAAATTTCCATCTATTTTGATTGTAGGTTTATTTGATTTTTTTTCTTAGATGGTTTTCACGATTCCCCTTCCTTCCTCCATTCATATTCTCTATGAAGCTGGAAATGGGAAAGTACTTCAGCCCCTTTGTCTTTGCCATCAAATGTTATCTCTCGAAACCAAATTAAGAAGCCGCAGCAGAGGAAAGTACTGGGGAATCTAATACTAGACTTGTGTGCAGCTTTTTCAGCTTGTCTTTGCTGTTTTGTTTCTAAAGGGACAGAAATGAGAAAAACCCTTTTGACATCTTTTCTGCATTGTTATTCTTAGGTTGGAAAGAGCAAAAAAATTGCAAGAACAGAGAGAAAAAGAACTGGTTGAAAAGCAGAAGCAACAGGAAATCGTTGCCGGTAATTGAACTTCCCTTTAAAATAAGTAGAGATAATAACACTTCACCGCTTTATTTTGTTTTGATCTATATCTCTAGAGACTTTCTACTCTTCTACCTTTTTAAAAAAATACATAGACCAGGAAAGTAGGATGTTATGTATTTGGATAAAAGCTGGTAAAGATCGTCTGCAAAAGAGTTTGTACGATGTTGATGGCTTGTAAAGCTGGGGTATTAGACAGCTGGTGCCTTTTGAAGAATCCTGTTTTGTCGGTTTCAGCGGCAGCTGCCACCGGCGGGTCAGTCATCAACGTCGCAGCTCTCCTGGCCTCCGGGACGCAGGTCACTCCCCAAATAGCCATGGCAGCTCAGATGGCAGCCCTGCAAGCCAAAGCTCTGGCCGAGACGGGAATAGCCGTTCCCAGCTACTATAACCCAGCAGCAGTGAACCCCATGAAGTTTGCCGAGCAAGAAAAGAAGAGGAAAATGCTTTGGCAGGGCAAGAAAGAAGGGGTAATTTTCTCGGCCGGTTTACCTTCCGTTGGTTGCCTGTGGGGAGTCTGCACGGGGATGTTTTCGGAGGCAGATCAGGGCTATCCCTGGCTGTGCAGCTCGTGACACTTTGCAGCTTTTGAAATTCTAAGTTGGAAATAGCTTTGAAGGGCTCATTCGCAGGGCCACGCTGATACAGGAACTAGGCGCTAAGCGAGTCCTCGTACTGAACACTTGAGGGGGGACCACAGGGGTGTGTGAATGGGCTAGAGGAATGGTGAAAAGGAGAAAATCACCTTTGTACATGAGAAATCTTGCCAGTGGCGACACGTTGATTTTTCTTTTATAGTACGAACACACTTCTATATGTAACCTATAAAAACTCACTACTTTCTGTTTTTATAGGATAAATCACAATCTGCGGAAATCTGGGAGAAACTGAATTTCGGAAACAAGGACCAAAATGTCAAGTTTAGAAAGTTGATGGGCATTAAGGTAGGTGTTTGTAAAGTTAGCTTTGCCTTTACCCCAGAATGATCAGATCTGTGTGCTCTCGGAAGGCCTACAGGCTATGAAACAAAACTTCAGAGCGGCACATGGAGTGAAGTCAGATTCTTGAATAAGCTCAGACACTGGGAAATACAGATTGGGATTAAAATAATGATCTGGGGATCTGATGTCCTCCTGTATACACTGCAAGAATCCCACCAACTTTTCAGAGCAGATCTGGAGACGCTGAGGTGGGGAAAGACTGCTTATGCTCCACTACTTGGTAACCAGTGAAAATTATGGGAACCTTAACGGAGACTTCTAGCAAAGCTTTGGATCTGAATCTTCGCTGTGTGCTGCTGTGGATGCCGTGTATCAGAGCAGAAGAGTTGAGTTTGGTGACCCTTTGGTGGTTGATGGCTTTTTTTCTGTTTCTCCTAGAGTGAGGAGGAAGCCGGGGTTAGCAGCTCGGTGGACGAGGAGAGTTATAAGACTTTGAAACAGCAAGAAGAAGTCTTCCGCAATCTGGACGCACAGTACGAAATGGCCAGGTCACAAACACACACCCAAAGAGGAATGGGATTGGGCTTTACGTCTTCGATGCGAGGAATGGATGCCGTTTGAGGAAACTCCTTTGGACAGCTTGAGACTCCTCCGACCGAGATTCTTGTTGAGATGTTGGCTCCACGTTCACCGAAAGCTGGCATCCTAGCTTGCATGGGTGTTAACATTGACTTTAATTTATTGACATTACAAATTTTTTGTAAATACCAGATCAGTGATAACTGGTGTTCCATGTTGTAATCAGGTTATACTCACTTCCATTATACACGGCAGAGCTCTAGAAGGACACTTCTACTTCTGTGGTTTTCAAACAACAGCCAAGGGTGAACTCACCACATGGATATTTTGTGTCCACCGTCTCTTGTGTACTTTTTGTACTTTAAACTTGTACAGTTATTTTCAACTCTTGGAACATGAAACACATTGTATTGGTGTTAAAAACTAGCAGATCGGGCCAATGGGTACGTAAATGCAGTGCAACAACCTGGTTAATAAAACTTTTTTTTCTCAAGTAATACTGTATTTAAGTTTAGTAGATAAATTATTTCAAGCTTAATTTCAAGGAATATATTTTGTAGAAAAATGCTCATCCCGATGCAGAAGAGGATAGGATTAAAGTTGCTAGAGGATAAAGAATACTGCAGGTTTTAGCGTGTTACGTATTTGTTACCTATATCAAAATATTACATTTTAATAGATTATGTTCATCTTTCTTATCCAACAGTTGTTTCCCCCGTAGTCCCTGCTTTTAAGTGGTTTTGTTCTGTGAAAGGACTAATTGAATACTGTAGAGACAAACCCCTCAAAGAAACTATGTTTTAATAGCCATTGGCCGATTAGGAAGTATTTAACAGAATGTAAAAAGTGAAATGTAAACTCCCATAGAAATTATAAATGTAAGATGAGAGATGGCGAATCGCTGTTGCAGAGGAAAGGACCTCAGATGTGAGAAAACCGTTCCTTAAAGAAAACCAAAATTTGATACTAGCTCTGAGCCCCCACCGTTAATTTGTGTATTGCACATCATCCATTAATCCTTCATATTTATCTCCCCATGCCCAACTGAGGCAGATTGAGAATAGGGATGGTGGACAGTTTAAAATTCAAACCTATTTGAGGATCACAAGTGTTCAGAATTAAAGCTTTATTTGGAATTGGGGGCACAAAAGAAACCGGGAAGTGGGTGCTGTGATTGATGGTATCTGCAGAGGCAGTTTTATATCAAAGTAGCAGGTACTGATAATATTCCAATTAAAGCATTAAAAATATAACATGTATGGTCTGTTCTTAAATACGTTTTTGGACATTTTTGCATGCCTTTCCTGATAGACAACGATTCATCTTAATTACTGGCACCGTGTCCCATCATCTTGGGCTGGAACCACAGCAATTCCCAACCTCGCAGCGGAAATACTCCGCTCCCAACATGCACTGCGGCCTAGCCCCCAACTACAACTCCCGGCATCCTCAAGC
This sequence comes from Bothrops alternatus, assembly GCA_034064705.1. Classification (NCBI taxonomy): domain Eukaryota; kingdom Metazoa; phylum Chordata; class Lepidosauria; order Squamata; family Viperidae; genus Bothrops; species Bothrops alternatus. Next base: position 874,337 of record JARGCV010000504.1, on the reverse strand, counting down.
TCCCTTTTCGAACGAGCCAATGGGCAGTCAGCTTAACCGTCGCCCCGTTGCATGCCGGGTGCCGTAGTCTTCCAGCGTTGAGAGGCGGAAAAGGCCTCGGCTGAAGCCTGAGCCTGGCTTGAACGGCGACACCGGGTCCTGAACGGCTTCTACGGCCTCCCGGCGACGGCGGCCTTCGCCTCCTCCTCTCCCTCGTCCATCGAGCCTCGCCAAGATGGCGGCCGAGGTGGACTTCGGCGACCGCGAGCTTTTCCAGCAGCTGGAGGCCGACGAAGAGGCGCCCAGCGCGGGGCCCGGCCCGGCGGAAGACGCGGCGGAGCTCCGCGAGCGGCTGAGAGACTCGGAGGAGACCGTTAGGCAGCTGCGGGCAGAGAATATCCTGCAGCGAGCGGAAAGGCCGCCTCCGCCCCGCTGGCAGGCCGGGCGGGGAGCGGCCATCCTCGGGGAGCGGGGCGCCCCGCTGGGGGGGGGCGGTGGGATTCCTTCCTTCCCCAAATCCGGATTAAGTCCAGGTACTCCTCGATTTACAGCCACAATGGAGGCCAACGTTTAAGTTGCTAAGCGAGATATTTGCTAAGTGAATTTTGCCTCATTTTACTTTCTTGCTAGTTCAGGGAATCACCGCAGTGGTTAGTAACCCAGTTATTAAGCGAATCTGGCTCCCCCATTGACTTGGCTGGTCAGAAGATCGCAAAAGGGGATCATGTGACACACACCCCGGGATGCTGTGACCGTCATAAGTATGAGTCAGTTTCCAAGCGTCCAAATTTTGATCATGTAACCACAGAGATGCTGCAACGGTCATAAGTGTGAAAAAGGGTCATAATAAGTTACTTTTTTCAGTGTTGTAGCTTCAAACCGTCACTGAATGGTTGTAAGTCAAGGACCACTGATGAAAGCCGGTTGAGGGACTTTGGGCCTCTCCTCTCTCTCTCTCTCTCTCAGCCCAACCTACCTCACAGGGTTGTTGTGGGGGGGGAAGTAGGCAGGGGGATTGGTTTGTCAGTCTATCTCACTCCCAGAGCATCTGTGGGTGGTTTACAATTTATCTCGGTAAAAAGTATATAAGCATATTATAGGAGGCAGTTGAAACAAGGACGGAATAATTTAAAGCTAGATAGGTGGAGGGAAGAGCCTTCAATGGGCCAATTTATAAAGTAATAATAGTGGGATAATAAACTAACCCATGGTTGTGTGCTCTTCCACAAGCCCAGGGCAAGTAGCAGAGCCAGGTCTTCAAATTCTTTTCAAAGGCCAGGAGGAATTAGGTGTTTTCTCTGCCTTGAGTAGTATGTAAAAAAAGATGGGGAAAAATAATAATTAAGGAGGCCTGGAGAGAGGAGGCTGCAGGGATTCCCCTGGTTTCACTCCCTGTTATCCTGCCTTGAAATTCCTTAATCATTTTCACATCAGGAACTCAGAAGAAAACTGAACATCCTGACTCGACCAAGGTAGGTTGCAGCCTCTCAATTATTTGCAATGTTTTAGCCAAGCAGAGGGCCTTCAGGTAGATTTGTAATCGTTTGTCAAAGGTTTCTGGCTCCCTGGCTATGAAATACATTGCAAAGAGATTTATGTGAGAGATCCAGGGAGGAAACCAGATCTGATGTCTCTCCAAGCCCTCAAAATTATCTTCTTAGTGTAAAAATAACAGAAGGTAAAATAGAAAATGAAAGACTTGTAAATCTGATGAATTGACAGTAAAGTCATTTTTTAAGGGTCAGGAAGCGACTTTCATATTGTAAAATTAGCTTTATGGCTTTCATATTGTAAAATTAGCTTTATGGTTTCCTTTTTAGTGGACTAACAGTGGATGACTATAAACTTGATGGGCCTTTGTTACAGATCTTGTTCATGAATAATACTGTTTCAAAGTGAGTATCTTTCTTGTGTTGGCTGAGTTCATTTTCAGAATGGATGGCTATTGTATGCATCTTAGGCTAGAAGACTTGTGGATCTAGATTTACAAGTGTGCTGGATCCCTGCTGAGAGATTTTTCATTAGCAGCTGCCCCATGTTTGATAGATTCGTGATTTTTCATTTTTTAAGAAAAAAAATGGAAGAGACTTTGTAGTAAGTCTTTGCAATAAAGGAGAAAAGACATTTAAAAATAATGTATGCGTATCCACAATTTTAAATGTTTTAGATTTGTTTCTTTATGCAATATGGAAACAAATCTGAATTTGTTCAATGCTAGCAGAAATCTATCAAAAAAATTAAAGTTATCTGTATATCTTTCTCGATGAGACTTCAATCCACCCATTCTTTTGTAGGAGAGAAGTTTGCAGAACAAAAACTACAGTGTTCATTATAAATACAATATCAGAAATCCTTAGTCTTGTCCTGTTGGCTTTAAAAAACTAAAGATAGCAATTGATCCATTCTATTTTCTGATAATCTGTTATATAGGCAATATCATCAAGAAATAGAAGAGTTTGTATCCAATTTAATTCAGAGATACGAGGAGCAACAGAGGAGCGAATTGGACAAGGCCTGCTTCAATGTTAAGCCGCAGGTATTTATCTCTGGATGGGTGTATTCTTTTATAAAGTTCTTTTCATCGTGTGATGAAAGGTAACTTGTATTGCTGCCTTAGAGATCACCCATTTCTGTTCATGGGATGGTCCTTCACAAACCCCCCACTGTGATGATGATGATGATGATGAAGAACTTGATTGAAGAACATTGATTTAACTTTGTAAACTTGATTTTCATTTTGTTAGCCTTCTAGCTTTGTCCTGGAAGAAGATCATAAAGTAACAAGCTCAAATCTGTCCAAAAAAGTCAAAGAGGCTTTTAGTGTAAGTTCCTTTTCGTTTTTGTGTTATGAGTGGTTTGAGTTTTTCCAGTTTATGGCATTAGGAAATGATTGGTAACTGATAAAAACAATTTCATTTTTTATTGTTCTTAGTCCTGTAACTTTGTTTTTTCATTAATTGGTTGAACGTATAACTACCACTTGTGAATCTTCATATTCTCAAGCCATTTATTTAATGTACTTAATTATATCAGAACTTAATATTTGTGAAATATTTAAGTACATTTTTAGTGTGATATTTTAGTCTTGATTAAAATACTGACACTTTTTGACTCTTTCTGCAGGTTGTAGGAAGTGTTCTCTATTTTACCAATTTTTGTCTTGATAAACTGGGGCAGCCTATATTAAATGAAAATCCTCAGCTCACAGATGGATGGGAAATACCCAAGTATCCTATTTAGTTAACTGTCGTTCCCTTTTCCTGTTAACGCAATAAGTCTAAAACAAATTGGGTTCCACTTACATATTTTCAATTCCTGCTAATGCAATAAGTCTAAAATAGATTGGTTTCCACTTATATATATTCAGCATCTTAGTGCCCTAAGTCTTTCCTCATTTGTTTCAATAAAACATTTCCACAGGGTGCATTTCCTGCTCTTGATTTAAACTGCTGTCACACCTTAACGTTGCATTTCTGGAAAGGCAGGGGGCGGGCATAAACAGAATGGAAGGGACCTTGGAGGTGTTCTAGCCCAACCCCCTACTCCAGCAAGAGACTCTAGACTATTTAATAGAAATGATCGTCCAGTCTCTTCTTAAAAACCTCCAGTGATGGAGCACCCACAACTTCTGGAGGCAAGCCCTTCCACCGGTTAATCGTTCTCACGGTCAGGAAATTTCTCCTTGGGTTCTAGGTTGCTTTTCTCCTTGATTAGTTTCCACCCATTGACGATTCCTTTAATCAGACAAACTTTGCAGAAAAAGAAAACATCCAATCTTCAGAGTGGCAGGCTGATAATTCTGATCATGCCCTGTTCTGAAAAGCAATTTGTGCCTCTTGGGTGGTGGCTAATATTATCTAGACAGGCATACAAACGCTACGATTGCATTTTGCTTGATACGATGGCAATTCCTTATTGAATTCTTAAGATACCAGCAAGTTTTCACGCAGATTCTTTGTCTAGATGGACAAGAGGTACAAGTAAAGTCTAAAAGGTTTGTATTTCTTTAAATCTACAAATGTTTCTGGTTTTATTTTAAAAAGCATGCCTTGTGATAGGTTAGTAGTAGATACGATTAGGGAGGGAAGTAAAAGCACAGTTTACTTTGTAATGTTAATTTTTCAGTTGGACTTTAAAGGCGTAGATAATATTTGTATCCTCAAATCTCCATAGAGGTATACAAACGGGAGTTTTGATGGCCACCGGCCTCTTTCAGGAGAATCAGAATCTTGGAAACTTGGCCTATAGAATCAATTTTTTAATCTCAATTATAGGTTCTATCTCCCAGCTCAAAGCTCTGATAAAATGCTTGTTTTTCTTTGGTTTACTGGAAAGACTTGTTGAAAAAACAACAGCTGTGAATATTTCTTGGCAGCAATGCAAAAGTGGTGTGGCCTTCTTCCCTTCTCATTGTCCATGTTGGCAGAGATTGCTAAGAGTTGCGGTGCAGCGCTTAAGAGCCACCCAGTTCCTTGTCTGCTGCCTCACGGTCTGCTTAGAATTTGTATTGGCATCCAGTGTCTTACTATCATTTATTCATTTGACATCAGATTTTGTTTGGTCGTTCATATATCCAGTACCATTTCATCGCCACGCTGGTGCGACTTTTTCCAACTTTAAAGTTGTAATTGCGCATTAGCTGATTTGCTCCTTTTGTGCTGCTGTAGCTAACAAAAATTAGAGTTTTGTGGTTTTTTTTAAAAAAGATCACTGAGAGTGTCAATAGCTCTAAGTGTGTGACTGTGTATGTGTGTTTTTAATAAAGCAGGCCCAAATCTCACTGTTTCAACTGCGGTTCCGAAGATCACCAGATAAAAGATTGCCCTCAGGTAAAGACCCATTTCAGTCCGTGCTTTGCTCAGCCTCTCCGGTGGTTGTCATGTTTGGTATCGTTTTGACGGTCTTTGTTTTCCCCTCTTAATTTTCATTTTAGCCACGAAACTCTGCTCGCATAAGCGAAAAAAGGAAAGAGTTCATGGAGGCCTACGGGGAAACGGGCAACTCGAATTTCCAGCAGAGATATCACGCAGACGAGGTGGAAGAACGGTTTGGACGCTTCAAACCAGGAATAATCAGGTACTTACTTACGGCCCAAAATTTCCCTTGCCACAAGTGTGGAAAATAGTCACAAGCCCCTTTTTTCAGTGCCGTCGTAACTTAGAACAGTCACTAAGTGAACTGTTGTGAAACGAGGATTACCTGTACTTTTTCTCCCAGGTCAGTTATTTGTCTTCCTAAGTAGCAACTGGAATGGCAAATAATTCTATAAAAAGAGTACAAGTTGAAAGTCTGCCTTCCCAAAGTCCACCCACGATGAGTGGTGCTACCAACCCTTTACTTTGGACTCGCCGACACATTGGGGAACTCCAGAGTAAAAACCGTTCCGGTCAGAAAGCTAGAATTTACAAAGCTCTCCTAATCGACGCTCGGGGAAAGGCAGCTTTTGAGGGTGGCAAATTGAAAATTCACAAAAAAGGGACACGATTACAGAATAACGGACCCAGCACTTTCTTGACCTAACTCTAACCTCCGTGATCCTTGCCTTTTCTCAATTGGCAGTCTGAAATTGCCAAAACTGCGGCTCAATTTCGTTGTGTTTTTAACCAGACCTCCTCCTTTCCCACCTCCCCACCCCCACCCCCTGCAGCGAGGAACTCCAGGATGCCCTCGGTGTCACTGAGAAGGCGCTTCCTCCCTTCATCTACCGCATGCGGCAACTGGGTTATCCGCCAGGCTGGCTCAAAGAGGCAGAAATGGAGAAATCGGGCTTAACGCTCTACGACGGAAAAGGTAAAAAAAAGGGGGTGAAGACTCTCTGTTTACTTGTACAAGCCGGCATTTGGGGAGTTGGCCCAACATCTTGCCTAGGTTGAAAGACATTGATACATTGTTTAGAATAATAGAGTTGGAAGGGACCTTGGAGGTCTTCTAGTCCAACCCCCTGCTCAGGCGGAGACTGTTGCTTGGCGTGACGTGTTGATTGGACAGCCTGAGCTTTCTCAGCATAGTTTCAACCAGGGACTAATTAGCTGGCCAGGGCAGAGATGGGGAGCTTGTTCCTTCCAGCCCGTTAGGCCTTGTTCAATTAATTAAAGGTGTTCACGCTGGATGATGCATTTTGCCAGTAATATCTTCAAGGGCTGATGTTGCTTTTTTACAGCGTCACCCAGCAGTGAGACAGAGGAGGAATTCCACCAGCAGAATCCATGTGTCACTTACGATACCTCCAAGTTGATCACTTACCCAGGTTTTAACATGTCCACTCCAAGTGGAGTCACAGATGTAAGTGCCTGTTTCCTTTTGCTGCTGTTATCCTGCCCCTCCACCCACAGGGTGTCGTGCCAGCCCACATTTATGCCTTTGGCAGGGTCCCAGCCTTTCAGGGTCACAATTTACAACTTTTTTAGCTGGAAAACTTTCAGTTCTTTTACTTTCATTTTCCAGCAACCCCCCCCCCCCAAACTGGTCTTTGCAGACAATGGTTTCACTTAACTGCTGCAAGGAAGGCTGGCGTGGCGGCCTGCTTAACAACCTGCACAATGTACGGCCATAATTACGGTCGTAAGTCAAGGATTACCTGTAGCTGTCTATATTGTCTTAAATGCCCTCGTGGAGGGCTGCCGGAAAGACAATCTGTATGTTTATCCCGGCAATACATTCGATTACAGTTCATTCTTTTTTGCCTCTGTTCTTTCTGTTAAAGATACACAGCAAAGCTTTGTCGTGTGTATATAAGCCTTGGACATTTATTCTTTGATTTCCTAATTGTTTTTTTTTTCTTTTGGGAGACAGGAATGGAGGATGTTCGGCTCGGTACCTCTTCAGCCATCCCAGCAGAAAGAAATTTTTGCTCATTATCTTTCCACTTACCATTCGGTGAATATTTTTAAGCACACTGGTCTTATTTGCCCTGAACAAAACTTTTGTTTGTTTGTTTGTTCGTTCGTTCGTTCATTCATTCATTCATTCGTTTAGATTTCCCTCTGGGGTTCTTACTTTCTCTCCTTTGTTCCTGACCCTCCTCAGGCCAGTCTCAAATCCAGGCACAAACGGCCTCCCTCTCACCACAGCTCCCATCATGCAAAACGGCAGAAAGGAACCAGCGCCGAAGTCTCGCCAGCTGACATGGAGATCGACTCTGGTATAACTTTCCTCTTAAAAATCCATCGGCATTTTAAAAATTCACCCCCGTTTTCTTTTTTCCTTTGATTCCATGAGCTGCCAGTAGAATCCACCGTCCTTCTTTGAAGCACCAGCCATTTTAGCTCCGACTTGAGGCCGGCGAGTGATTAAAGACGGTGCTCTTTTCCTCCTTTCAGATCTAGAAATGCCCCATAGCTCTCCCGGTTACGATGGCTTCCTCTTCCAACCTCCGTTGCCTCCGGGGTCTCCGCTGAAGGCCACTCCCCCCCCTCTGCCACAGGGCACCCCTCCAGGTACTCCCCCCAGACTGACTCCTCAACCGCTGTCTTGTGTGCCAGCAGCCCTGCCTCGCGACACCCCGCCTTTGACGCCGTCTGCCCTGCGGCCGGAGGACTCGGCCATGGATGAAGACACCTTGACCCTGGAGGAGCTGGAGGAGCAGCAGCGGCTGATTTGGGCTGCCCTCGAGCAGGCAGAGAGCACCAACAGCGACTCGGACCTCCCCGCCAGGACTCCCATGGCCGGCAACTCCGGGACGTCGTCGCCTTCCAGGACGGAGCCCTCCCTTCCCCTGGAGGGAGCAGCCCCCACGCAGTTGGAGGTCCCCAAAGCTGAGCCCGAGGATCCCCCTGAGCAGATGCCTCAAGCTGAACAGCCTGGCCATCAGCGGGCCTCGGCCATTGAACTGGTGGGTTTAACAACAGAGGTAGGACCTCTTCCCACAGACTCTGAAGGCCAAGCCCAGACTTGTTCCTCGGAGCCTGCCGGCTGCGTGAATCATAGCGACGCTCCTGCGCTTCCCAATGCCTCCGAGCTGCCCTCTGGAACTCCCAGCCTCGTTCCCGACATGAGCAAGTTTGCTGCTGGAATCACCCCTTTCGAATATGACAACATGTCCGAGTCCACTGGGACTTACCTCCGAATAAGGAGCGTGCTGAAAAAATACCCCAGGAGCCAGCTGAAGAATAAGAAGCTTTCCCTTTAACGGCCTGACTCGGGCCAGGGACCCAAAAAAATTTAAAGAAAAAATTAAAAAGGATTTGGGCACTTAAAGCACAAAGGGGTTGCATTCTTCCTAAAACCAAGTAATTTTGTTTTTTTTGAAAAAGTCTGGCGGATGGGCTTCCATTTCGACTTAGAACCAGGACTGATACTTCCACAAATACACAAAGGATCCGTGAATCTTCTCCGATCTTCTCCGCTTTATAGATACCTCCGAACTTTTTGCCAGCTTGGGGTCAAATACATTCTTGCCTCTCTCTACCAACTGAGGCTTTTGTCTCTACAAGGCCTGTGCTTTCCATATGGAGCCGACAGTTCTTTAAATACATTTATTGTCCGTGGCTTTTGAAAGGACCTCAGTTTTTTTTAATGCTTCCCCTGGATTCTGAGGAGGCCCAGTTGTGGTGGCAATCCGATGGGAATAATCAAGGACGAATCAACCGTTCTTTCCATCTTTTTTGAAAAGTTTTATAAGTGATTTAGGGGATTTAATTTTTTTTAATGCCACCAGCTTCCTGTTTTGGTAACATCATCATCTTTGAACTTGCTGTACATATATTTGTGCTTGTGTACAGGAGTTTAATAAAAATTTTTTTTTCATAAGTTTATGTATGCATGTAAGCCTTGAGATAAGGTTTAGAAAACTACTCTTGGAAAATCAAACTTGACAGCTTTATGGAGGATGAATATTGTGTTCTTGTTACTATTTTTTCCCTCCATGCCTTTTTAAGGGAGTTATTGCAAAGAAAATTTTGTCATCAAAAATATTGACATAAAGCCGTAAATAACACACCGGCCTAATTTAATCCTGCATGGATAGAGGACTTGGCTGTTTATTCAGAGCAGTTGTTTCCAATGTTTCTTTCACTGCAGGTTTCTTGCAGGATATTTAAGACGGCCTTCTCTCCAATCTCCCAAATGTGTTTAAATCCAGAAAAGGGTGTGTATAATTATCCCCCCCCCAGTTACCTTGGGTGACTGCTCCTGATACCAGTGACCCTGTCCATACCTGTGAATTATCTCCCGTCCTTGAAGACCTGATAATCCAAAACAGGCCCCATGGTTTGGGGGGGAAAAAAAGTTCACATCCTCACTTTCCAGCAATGAATATCTTGATGCATAAACTGATGCCAAATATTTTATTGTGGATTCAAATGTCTGGTTTTAATTAAATGTTAAAGGCAGGTAGGGTGGAGTTGAAGCAAAGTGCCTCGGCCTGAAGGGGTGGCTGTCTTTAATGACCGGAGTTTTTAACTTCGTTGAAACTCGCCCAGCCTGGACAGGGGGGAGCCCCGAGGGCTCAGGCCGCCTCCATTCGTGGTTTATTTGGTGCACCTCCTTCGCAGCACATTTGCACAATGGGATTCTCCAGAGCAAACGTCCCCCTACTTTGCTTAGTCCAGGGCTCTCCGAACTTGGCAACTTTAAGACTGGTGGACTTCAGCTCCCAGAATTCCCCAGCCAGCATGGCTCCCGCCCAAATGGGAGAGGGGCACTTGGGAAAAAACCAGACCTCTCCAGGAGGGAAGCAGAAGAAATCATGGGGGGAGGAAGAAAGGAGAGGAGGAAGGGAGGCAGATGAGAGAGGAAGGAAAAAGGGAAGGGAAGAAGAAGGAAACAAAGATGGAAGGAAGGAAAGCAGACGGAGAAGAGAAGGAAATAGAGGGAGGAAGAAGTAATAAAGGGGAGGAAGAGGAGGAGGAAGAAGAGGGCAGAAGCGGGAGGAAGAAGAGAGGAGGAGGAAGCGGTGGGAGAAGGGGAAGGAAGGAAAGGCGAGGAGGGCACCCTGCCTGCCTCCCTCCCTCTGCCCGCCCGCCCTTCCGCAGTCCCCGCCCGGCGGCCGCCCCTGCCCGCCCCTGCCGCCCGCCGGGAGGGAGGGAGGGAGCCGCCAGCAGCGCCGCCGCGCCTCGCCTCGCCTCGCCTCGCCTCGCCTGGCCTGGCTGGAGGAGGAGGAGGAGGAGGAGGCCGCCGCCGCCGAGGAGGAAGCAGGCAAGGCGGGTGGGAGGGCGAGGGGCGCCGGGGGGGGGGCGAGGGGCGCCCCGCAGGAGGGGCGGGGGGCGCCTTTGTCGGCTCCTCCGGCGCGCGGGGGGGGCTGGCGGGCAGCGTCCCCTGCCCAATCCCTGGCCCTGCAGCCCCCTCCCCACTTTGGGGGCCGCTTCCCCCTTTGTTTCCGAGGGGGGTGGGTGGAAGACAGGGGAGGCTCCCGGGCTGGAGAGCGGGGCCCCCTTTCCTTCGGGGGACCCCTTTGGCGCCCACCCCCCACCCTTGGAGAGGAGCTGCCGGGCCCCAGTCAGGGCGGCGGCGGGGGGGAGCAGCCCTCCGTGGGGCTGAGGGGGCCCGGAGGAGCCCCGGGGCTGGCTGGCCAGGGTTCACGGAGGGCTGAGTGGGGGGCGGCAGCCGCAGGCAGAGCATTGTATGATGATTGTTTCCCCATTTGCCATAGCTGCCCCTCCCCCCATCGGGGTGTGAGAAAGACGAGCCCTGGTTTGAGGTGAGAGGGTCGTTTGGGGGGGGGCTGGGGGGGTGAAGATTTGCCCCCCTCTCTGGGGAGCTGATGGTGCCCTTTGGCTTGGAGGGTCTTGACTTTGGTTGTCATTTGGGGGGGGGCTTGTGAGTTGCCCCAAGTTGTGGTCTGAAATGTGTGCCCTGTGAATCTTTTCAGTCAGGAAATAAAATGAAAACTGGTCGTTTGGGGGTCCCTTCCGAGATCAGCCCATTTTATTAAAAGGGGTGACTTGATTTCTTTGGCTTTTTTGAGGCGGTAAACGAGGGTTTCTCAACTTTGGCCAGTCGGAGCGGGGTGGACTTCAACTCCCAGAATTCCCACGGCTGACTGGGAATTGTGGGAATTGAAGTCCACTTCTCTGGGAAGCAAGGCCTGTTAGGAACCCCATCTCCCCCTGGCTAAATTAGGAGCAAATGGAGGGGGGCATTGTGGGTGGAGAGGCCAGGGGGGTGCAAACCAGGGAAGCGCAGGCAGAATCCAAGGGTGCCCTTCCTCCTTTCAAGGGGTCCCATTGGGGAGTAGGGTAAAGGAAAAACTGGGGATCCCCACATTTCATTTAACCCCTTGATTTGTGGGAAGATTGTGCTGGGTCATCTGATCTGGATGGCAGCTGTGCTGGGATGGATGGATGGATGGATGGATGGATGGAAGGAAGGAAGGAAAAATAAGGGAGGGAGAAAGTGAAGGAAAGAAGGAAGGAATAAGAGGGAAGAAAAGAAAAAATAAGAAGAAGGAAGGAAGGACAAATAAGAGTGAAGGAAGGAATAAGAGGGAAAAAGAAAAAGGGAGGAAGGGAAGGAAAGGGCAGAAAGGAAGAGGAGGCAGCAAAGGAAGGAAAGAAAGAAAAATAAGAAGGAAGGAATAAGAGAAGAAAAGAAAAAAATAAGAGAGAGAGAGCAAAGGAAAGAAGAAAGGAAAACCCACAGAGCCCACCCCACAACCCCAGGTCCCCTTTTCCGGGCTTCGCCTGGCCAGCTTCCGCCAGTGCGGGCAAGTTCGTGGATGACATCAGTGGCGGGGTGGAAGCCTCGTTGGCCGAAGGCGGCAGGCGAAAGGGTGCTTAAATGCCCAAATGCATTTTGCGTTGTCTTTCTTCTGACTTCACTTTCTTCTGCCACTCTGGGGGATATACAAACACTGTTTAACTGAAATTTTGCAACACCAGATGAAATTGTTCTCTTTGTGCTCAGTAGAAGCTGGCTTATTGTTTATTTTTTTCCACCTATAGCTCATGTGGACTTTGTATGTTAGTCAAAAGTAGGAAAGGATATAGCTTTCTTTCTCGTTCTCAGCAAAATAGATTTTATGTCTTCTAAAGCGGGAGGGTGCATTTTGTGCAGAAGGTACATATGACCAAAAGCTACAGGATAGCCTCGTTAATAATATTTAGGCTCTTGAGATGTCATCTCTACAACACATACCCTTCAGATTAGAATCCAAAATTAGTTATATTTTAAGAAATATAAGCAGAGAAATTGATTTTGCAGTAAATAAAAGGCTAAGCAATTCCTGTGTTATATCATTTTTAACCTCATAGATCTAGAGACTTACAATGCTAAGTGTGCATGTGTCTTTGTGTGATGCGATAAAAGTAGTATGTTTGTTTCCTGTTGCACTTTAAAATGGAGGTTTATCCATTTTGTCATTTTTTGGGCAATTTGGGTGGCAATTTCTTTAGCTCCGTAAAAGAGAGGACCTGAGAAATTTAATTTTCCTAGGGGAAGTTAGGTAAGAAACAATCTAAATAAAATTTAGTATTTGAAAGCTGCAATTCACCTTGTAGTTGAACTGTTTAAATTTTGCCTTTAACCCCAACCATTTTGGAGGACGAAGAATGACCAGAAACACCTTTATTCTCATTTCCCCCCTATTCCACTTAGGAAACGTCTTGCACGCTCCGTGCTTGCAGGATTTATATCTTATCTTTAACGGAGTTGTCCAGGTTTGCACCAATGATTCGTAGCTTTAAAAACTGCCAGGCTGAATTCCGTGGGGCGAACCTGGTTTTGAGCTCCCTTCTTGAAATCAAAATACAGGTTTTGTAACTCACGAGGTTGCCATTATGAAACACAAGTGGAGGTGGTGAAGGTATTTCTGCTCCGTGATTCATGGTTTTATTGTACGGCCTCTTTTTCAGCAGAACAGGCAAAGTGGTCGTGATCCCTGATACAGCTGGTCCTTGACTTACGACGGAGGCCAGAATTTCCAATGCTACTCCAGGCAGTTCTTAAGTGAGTTGCGCCTGATTTTGCCATGGTGGTTAAGCAAAACAACTGCGGTTGTTAACTGAACCATGAGGTTGTTAAGTGAATACGGCTTCCCCATTTGACTTTCCCTGTCCCAAACGACAGTCACGTAATCCTGGAATGCCGCAACCATCATAAATACACATGCTGGTTGCCAAACGCCCGGAATCTGACTGCCAGAATGCTGCAAATGGTTGTAAGTGTGAGGACCAGACATATGTCACTTTTTTCAGTGCTGTTGTGACTTTGAACAGTTGTTGCCAAGCTTCTCGCCAGTTTTGCAGCCTTTCTTTCAAACCTGGCTTGAAATGCGGGTGAAAAATTGCAGAATTCACGGAGATGGTGGAGACGGTACTCTTCTGAGCTGTTGCTACTGGGAGGTGTATCTCCTCCTTCGGTCAATTGCAGTTCTGGAAATTAGCAGAGGAAGGAGCCCAGCTTGGTAGACACCTTTGGCGTTCCCGTCCTTTGGAATGGAGTCGGTTTAACTGGTTTTTTTACGGGCTGGGCCTGGATGAGAGGCTTTTGGTATTCAGATGAAATGCCTGTTCTTAGGAAGTTGGTAATGATCTCAGTTTGCTGTAGCATATTTTCACCAGCTGGGGAAACAGAAAGAAAAGAGCTGTGAAGTTCACTCTTGGCTCGTCTCCTAAAGAGCAAACATCTTGGGAGCCTGACTTATTCTCCGTCCTGATCTTCATCGGTTTCAGAGCAGAAGAGAAGGAATTCTGGAAGGCAGGTAGACGAACCTCTGGCTCATTACATTTCTTTCTCCCTTTTCTTCACTTTTTGTCAACTTCTAGTCCAGTGAAGAGAAGGACGAGGGGAGACAGGATAGCAGCTTTCCAAGTGTTTGATGGGCTGCCATAAAGAGGGGGGGGGTTTCAACCTATTTTCCATAGCACCTGAATTTGCAGGACAAGAAGCAACGGATGGAAACTTATCAAGCAGAGAAGCAATCTAAAACTAAGGAGAAATTTCCTAACAGTGAGAACAATCAGAAGCTGTGGATGTTCCATCACTGTTTGAAAAGGAATAGGGTCTCCTGCCTGAGCAGGGGGCTGGACTAGAAGACCTTTCAGGTCCCTTCCAAATCTGCTCTTCTGCTAGTCTTTTCAGTCTGGCTGATTGCTGCGCTTTTGAGCAATTCCAAACATTTCTGTAGAAACGTCACAGGAAGGTTGCAAGAGAAATTGCACAGCGAACAGCAGCCTGGATAATTGTCTAAGAATGAAGCAACAGCTTCTAAAACATTGTCTTAATATTTACAGATTTCTTCCCCCGAGGGGAGGCGTTTAAGGGAGAGAAACTGACTAACGAGAAGAATCTTAAATTCTTAAATTACAATCCTCGACTTACAGTCACACATTCCTAGGTAAGCAAGGCGGTTGTTAAGAGGGTTGTGCCCAGTTTTACAACCGTTTTGCCAGGGTCGTTAAGCAAATCACTGCAGTTTATCCTCAAGTGAAACAGTGATCGACTTGCAACAGCTCATTTAGTGACAGCACTGAAAAAAATGACTTGTGGCCGTATTTCACATTTCACTGCCTGCCCTTCTTTGCGGGAGTAATGAAGTATTAGGCTGAAGTGTCTGAGGAGGCTGGAAAACCATGCCGTCACTGATAAGCATTAAATAGATCTAGACAAAGGGATTCAAAGTGTTAGCAGCTCACACCTTCCTTCCCTGGCTCCTTAGACTTCTATCTGTTATTCTGATTTCTCTGTTAATTAAAGGTGGGACTTTTTGTCAGTTTGTCAGTTACCCTTTTGAAATAGTGTCTGCATTCACACGCAAAATTAGCACTTTGTTTTATTATTTACACAAGAAACTATTCTCAAACTCCGATTATTGTCTGGCATCTTTGGACCTTTTGAAACCTGTTTATTTAGGTCCTCCGGCAGATTGTCTCTGATGGCCCCGTGAAACACCACTTGTCTATTTTTAAAAAGCTCCAGGAGAACAAGAGTTGTGTAAAAACAAGCTGTATTTTTCTATTAATAGCAAGCTCGGTGAGATATAGCCTCAAAGAAGTCAAGTTAGTCCAGATGCTTTGGGGGGGGGTGTTTTTTGTTGCTGTTGTTTTTTTGCTTGGAGGTGCATAGAAATTTGCTTTTTTATTTCCTTCAAAAGGAAAAAAAAAGACTAGCTAAATACATAAGCTTTCCCAGAAAAAGGACTCTTCCCATTAATCTGTTGCTGTAGCAACAATTAGAATCCATTTCAGGCCTGATTTGCTTAAGCCAAAAATTAAAATGGTGATTTAAAGCGGGGGTCTCCCAACTTACCAATTTTAAGACTTGTGGACTTCAACACCCAGAATTCCCCAGCCAGGAAACGACCTGATAAGGCTTCATGATCTTTGTGTGAGAGCCATGTCATTTGTGGCTACGCAAGGATGCTAAGCTAGGCCCTCGCTTGTCTCCTCCTTCCAGCCTAGCAGGCAGTTTCCCAGCACAACACTTCTGAGTGTCCACTTGGAGACTCTCCAGTTAGGGTTAGGGTTATCCTTCCTCTTTTTCCTTGCCTTACACCTGAATCCCCAAGGCCATCCCTTCCTTCTTTGCTTCAAGGCACCTCTCCAAACTCAACTCTTAGACGAAGTGGGTGCTGTCTACTAAAGCTAAGATTAGGATACTTGTAGTTGAACTGAAATATTTCCCTCGTTACTCTTGCTTCTGTTTCCTCCTCTTCCTTGGCCATTCCTGGCAATAATAGAGGAGCTAAGTCTGTTTCTGTTCTCCCTTGATGGTGTGGAGAACAAGCATCTATCAGGAGCATCCATTCTTCCGAGGGACGCAGTTAACAAAGCCAGCATTGTTGGGTGGCAGTGCCCGTCTTTCTGTGGTGGCATTCCAAGGGACCTGTGGTGGGCATTCCTGAATGCCTAGTGGATGATGTCAGAGCCGGTGAGGTCATAATACAAAAGGGAGGAAGAGGGGGAGAATCAGGCTGAACTGTGCGTTCTGGTGTTATTAATTAAAGAGCGCCAGCTGAGGGAATTCTAGGTTGTAGCCATCAAAGCTCTCCTGAACCGTTCAAGAATCCAATTCCCTGGATGTCTTCTTAGATATCAGCCCTGCCTGACATATCAATGCGGGAAGAACTTCTTCGTGGTTTGGATAGGTAACGTTCAGCACTATCCGACCTTTACTTAGACTTTGAGAGGAGAATCTTGGAAAATCTGCAAGTCCTCAACTTACAGTGGTTTGTTTAGTGACTGTTCAGCGTTACAACATCACAGAACAAAGATGACTTAGGGGATGCTACAACTTACAACTCTTGTAGCATCCCCCGGGTCATTTGATCAGAATTCAGACATTTGGCAGTTGACTCGTAGATATGACCGTTGCAGTGTCGCAGGGTCATAAGATTGATCCCCTTTTGCGACTGTCTGACAAGTGAAGTCCTTGGGGGAAGCCAGATTGACAGATTTGACTTAATTTAACAAGTGCAGCCATTCACTTAACAACTGTGTCAAGAAAGGTCGTAAAATGGGGCAGATTCAATTAAACATTTCACTTAGCGATAGCGATGGAAACGTTGGGCTCAGTTATAAGTTGAGGACTGCCTGTGTTGCTTGATGTGGTTTCCACAAAACGTCATCTTGGGCTCAAAATCTGGAGATGGTGACTTTTCAGTTGGATGAAGAGGTTGGGGCCCTTCAACTTCACCCCCCCCCCAAAAGATGCTGAACTCGCCTTTTAATGTTCCGTGATCGCACAGTTCTTTGTTCTTGGCTTGCTTGCGAATGTTGGATGGTTAGCCTGCTCACGGACTTGGCCCACAAGCTGCTGGATAACCTGGTTAGATCTTTGGAGGCCTCATTCCAACCTTGCTCCCATGGCCTTCTCTCAAATTTCGGACAAGGCAGGGATGCCTGTATATGAAGAAGGAAGGCTATGCCTGTGCTGAAATAAATGAGAAGGGTCTCTCCCTAATAGATACTGAGGACATTACAGAAACTGCAAGGACAATCATTTAAGACAGCTGGTGGCCTTGAATGGTGGGACGTAAATCAAATTAAATAAGGAAGGCGGCACAGAGCTAAAGCATCAACAGACAAAGAGATTGTGGAACACGGCAGGGAGATTGGGGTGGAATTGAGCTTGGCTGGCTGAGGAATTCTGGGAGTTGAAGTCCACAAGTCTTAAAGTTGCCAAGTTTGCAGACCTTGATCTATCTAACATAAGGGTGTGCAAAACCTCGGGTCAAGTTTGAACAAAAGGGCTGACCAAGCCAATCTTTTCTTTCCATATATTCAAATCTTCTTCTCTTCCTTTTGGAAGGCACACTGCTTGTCAGTAAGTGATTTAATTGCTCTTTTTCCAGTGCGTCACCACCCACGATGGGTCCTTCCCAGGCTCTGCCTGTTTTTCAAATACCTCTTGGCTCCAGTGCAAATAATCCAGTTACTTGGAGCTCCTTGATCAGGAGATGTTATTGTTGTTGCTGTATAGTTTCTCGCTGCGATTATAGCAAGTCCACCCCGAAGAGTTCTTGCAAGAAAAAATAAATAGAATAAAACCCAACCCACATGACCTACGATTTCTCTTTGAGAAGCCTGCAACGGGGGGGCCTCTGATCAATCCAAATTATTTTCCCCCCCATCCTAGCAACGAAAGAGAAGGAAGAAAACCTCATTTTTATCTTCAAGGATCTGAAGAGGGGCACTGCACGGGGACTCCACAATATGCTAAGCCATCTCGTGATCTCCAGCAAGGAATTCTAGCCTGGCCTCAACCGAGGTGGGTGCAAAGTTGTGAGTTGCCAAGGGATCATAATGCTTCTCTGCTCTGCCATCCTGAGGGTTTTGTACATGCACAAGACTTGCTGGGAAGCTAAAATGTGATTTTTTTTTCTAGTGATGATATGGAGAAGGAAAGGGGGGGCTGGCTGCCTTGCCTGCTCTCTTGAGGATTTAATTTAATTTAATTTTTTGAACCAGCGTATTGTAAAACGTAACTTAATATGTAACCTCGAATTTCTCCTATCTTGCAAAAGGTATATTCTTACCGTGGGTTCTTTTCATGCATCTCTGCTGCCGCTATCTGCGTATTTCATGCCTTACATTAAATAATTAAATAAATCTCGGGGATGTCCCAGCACCATGGACTGCTCTTCCCACTGAAGTCCGCCAGACCCTCACCCTTTTAGCCCCCCTTAAGGCTTTCAAGAAGCAGTTTCTCTCTCTAGGCCTAGGGCAGGGGTAGGCAACCTTGGCTCTTTTATGACTCGTGGACTTCAACTCCCAGCATTCCTGAGCCAGCTATAATTCTGGGAGTTGAAGTCCACTAGTCATAAAAGAGCCAAGGTTGCCTACCCCTGGCATAGGGAGGAGACTAGCCGCGCATTTTGAGTTGAATGGTGCCAGGTTTTTATTTCATTTTTAATGTTTTTATTAGTTGGGTTTTATAGTTTTAAGTGATTTTAAATGGGAGGGGTCAGATTTTTGATTGGGAGCTGAAGTGTTTGAAAGATGGGCAGCTACTAAAACGTTTTAAATCAGTACAAATGAAATAAATGTTAGCACACTTAATATCTTTACGAAAAAGTGAATAGCTTCTGGGGTGAGATTATTTACCTGAAACAGCCATTTAAACAGCAGATTCTTACTGTTGTTGTTGTTGTTTTTAAGAAAAAACTCCTCTTTAAGTGAAAGGAAAAAAACAGAAAAAGAAGTGAATAGTTTAGATTTTTTTTAAATAGGAGAGGATTGCTGGTATGTGCAATTGGCAAGCTGACTGCAAAAATGTTCCCCCCCTCCCCCCCCCCGCTTAGGAGGCCTGGATGGAGAGCAGAATTTCTTTGCAAGTCGGTTTCGGAGCAACAGAAGTTAACGTCTCTCCTCTCTTTGCCCTTGATTGGCAGGTTTAACCCAGAGGCAAGCCAAAGAGAGATCCATATGTTTGGGGAAAGATAGTGATTGCCTTCAAACTGACCGACCATGAGTATGTTGAAACCCAGTGGGCTGAAAGCCCCCAGCAAGATCAGCAAACCGGGAAGTGTGCTGGCGAAAACAGCTGCACCTGTGGCTGCAGGTAATCTGTGGCTCGCTGTGGGCCAGTTTTACAAAGGAAATGGTCGTAAGTGGAGGACAGCTCTCGTTACTATCCATGACGCTCTCCCCCTCTTTCTGTTTCAGCCTCTCCAGAAAAGACCCCGGCCGCTGAGAAGCCCCCCGCCACAGAAGGTCCGGATGAGTTTGTGGACGACTTCCGAATCGGGGAGCGTATTTGGGTCAATGGGAATAAACCCGGCTTCATCCAGTTCTTGGGAGAGACCCAGTTCGCTCCGGGTCAGTGGGCAGGAATCGTGCTGGATGAAGCCATTGGGAAGAACGACGGCTCCGTGGCCGGCGTGAGGTACTTCCAGTGTGAGCCCTTGCGTGGCATCTTCACGAGGCCTTCCAAGCTCGCCCGGAAGGCCATGCCCGAGGATGAAGCCAATGGGACCCAGGCCTCTCGGGCCACCTCGCCCACCTCGGCGGCCAGCCTGGTGTCTTCTCCTTCAGCGGCAGCCCACCTGCCTCCCACCGGCATCCCTCAGAAGACCCCCTTGTCTCAAGCGAGCAACCTCTCCAAGACCCCCAGCGAGTCCATTTCGAACCTGTCCGAAGCCGGGTCCTTGAAGAAGGGCGAAAGGGAACTCAAAATGGGAGACCGAGTGCTGGTAAGTTGTCGGGTCTCTTGGAAAAGGAGAGACGTTAAGTTGCCCTCTCAGCTCAGTGAAGGCCAGGCAGGGGAGAGGTTGAAAATGTCCTGGATTTTGTGTATTTAAAGTATTTGTGTGTTTATAGAGAAGGAAGGCTGAAACATGTAGAACAGGATTCCTCAACCTTAGCATCTTTTAAGGCTTGTGGGCTAAGTTGGAGAATGCCGCTCTAGATGCCTTCAAACCGTCTAATCTGATCAGGAAGGGATTTTTATTTTAAGTATAATGTCAACAAAAAAAGGAAAACAAAATCTATTTCTCTTAGTTCCACCTTAGGAAAGCACGTTCTGTTTTTATTTTAATTTACTAGTGGACTTTGATTCATCCTTTTAGCCATAATCATGATGTAAACCTTTTTTTCCCCTTCTACTTGAGGTCTGGGGAATATATATATATATATATATATAAACACGTCTGGTGATCTCAATCAGCTGCTTTGGCTCGTTAAGGCTTTGCCTCCTCCCTTCTGAGTTACACGGTGCCGTCATGCTTTACTAAAAAAAGATTTTGCAAAAGTTCTCACTGCTCTTTCATTTTTTTAACACTTTCCCGGATGTGAGCGAAAGTCACCAGGGTAGCAATTTTCTACATGGGCTCAGGATGCCCTCCTCTGAGGGGTAAATTTACTAAGCTGGGGGGGGGGGTTTCCCCCAGAAAAGAGAGGAAACCGCCCCTTCCATCTGTGTGTTTAACCTGGCGATGGAAGGAAATGAGAATTTCACTTGGCAGGGTTTATTATTTTGAAATATAATTATTTTGGGGTGGAATGTGACTCCTTCACCTCCATTTGCCCTGTTTCTGCAGTCAGTGAAAAGAGCATTTTTAATCCATCCATTCAGATTTATTTATTTATTTTTTGTAAAAAAAAAAAAAAACAACAAAACAGATTAAGTTTTTCTAAAGACACCCAGCTTGAGGAATGACTTCATTTGTTGGACGGGCTTTGCTTGTCTCCAGATAGGATAAAAACTGCTGTGTCTGCAAATCTCATGTGCCAACACATTGCTGCCTTTTGGGCACGGTCGGTAAAAAAGGACAGGCCAAGGTGAGATCATTCTTTTGGCGAGATTAATGAAGATAAAATCGTCCTGCGCCACGAGATATTATCAAAACATTAAAGGATTTGTTTTCTCTTTGCTGAACCAGGACAAATGATTTTGAAGTTAACTGCATAGATAGAGCGGCGTTTCTCCAGCTTGGCGCCTTCAAGATGGGTGAACTTCAACTCCCAGAATTCCCCATTTTCAAGTTGCCAAGCTGGAGAAACGTAGATAAGGGTTATGGCAGGGGTAGGCAACCTCGGCTCTTTTATGACTCATGGACTTCAACTCCCAGAATTCCTGAGCCAGCATATAATCACAAGCACAGCTGACTCGGGAATTCTGGGAGTTGAAGTCCATGAGTCATAAAAGAGCCGAGGTTGCCTACCCCTGGGTTATGGGGATCCAGCTGTGCTTGTGATTATATGCTGGAGGCAAAGAAAGATCCAAACTACAAAATAAAATATAATAAAATCAAATAAAAATAATAAAAGCTTCATACTTCGGGTTAATGTCATTGTTTCCTCATTTGCTCTCCTAGCAAGGTTAAACTGTCAGAACCGTTCTTGGCAAACGTAGCTGGTTATTTCACTGGCCAAATCAAATTCAGTTCCAAAATAATCCCATTCGTGCGGAAGAGGAAATCCTGAAGAACTAGCTATTATTTTACATTTGGTCTTTATTAGAGTTGGCTAAAGTTTGCAGCCTTTATTTTTGTCAAGGTTTTGCCCTCAGCACTGGAAAAGCCTAGGAGTCAGTTGTGTTTCTGATTTAACTGGAGGATTGTTTTGAAAGAGGGTGCAAAATTCTTTTCTGCTCTTCCTTTCCCATTTTCTTTCTTACCCACTTTCTTTTTAACTTTTTAACTTTTTTCTTTTTACTTTCGTTTTAATTTCCTTTTCAACTTCCTCATCAATTTTTTTTCTTTTTATTTTCTTTCGTTTCAACTTCCTTTTCAACTTCCTCATCAATTTTTTTCTTTTTATTTTCTTTCTTTTTTTAACTTTCTTTTCAACTCACTTTCGCCCCACTTTTTGATCAACTGTTTTTCTTTTCAACTTTCTTTCTTTCCAGGTGGGGGGAACAAAAGCTGGCGTGGTGCGTTTTTTGGGAGAGACGGATTTCGCCAAAGGGGAGTGGTGCGGCGTTGAATTGGACGAACCCCTGGGCAAGAACGATGGGGCCGTGGCAGGGACAAGGTGAGATCCTGTCCAGCTGAGAATCGGGGTTCCCTGCTTTGAGATCAACTCTGGCTGCATTTTCATTTGGGTTTCATTGGACTTTCTGTGGGGGAGGGGGCTACCTCTGGGTTCCCCCTTTGGGTGTTTCTGTCTCCTGTTTTCCAAACCAGGGGGATCTTTAAAAATGGCAACTGTGAGAAAATTCCTCCGGTGCTTTGGTTAAAGCACAAGGAAAGGGAACCCATAAGCTTCAGCCAACTTTTTATACTCCTGCTGCAAAAACAGGCCTAACTGTGAATGCAAGCCTGAATTCTTTGTCTCTAGTGGAGGAAAGTTTTCTTTTAAGAAATATTTATCTCATAAGACACAAGAAATCCCTGGAAAAGAAGGCACCGTGCTGGTTTTCTGGATTGTCTGACTTGCATAGACATCCTGAAACCTCTGTTTCCATACATTTGACCTGCTGAAGATACGTGGACTTCAGCTCCCAGAATTCCCCAGTGTTCCTTAACCGTGGCAACTTTAAGATGTGTGGACTTCTGGGAATTGAAGTCCCCGTTTTCCAAGTTGCCAAAGTTGAGAAACACTAGTATAAAGTAAAGTCTTTCTACTAAATCTTCCGCAAACGAACAAAGGTCAAACGTGGTGGGCGACAATCCCTAGATATCACTACCGTTTCTTCAGAGAGACTTATAATTCGCTAAGACGGCTCTCCTTCCGACGCAGAGCATCAATGCCTTGATTAAAGTCGGGTGTGTCTACGCAAGATTTTTCTCTGCAGTCTGTTTTCATGGCTGGGCCTCTCCTCCTCCTCTCCGTCTCAGGTATTTCCAGTGCCAGTCCAAATACGGCCTCTTTGCTCCAGTGCACAAAGTGACCAAGATCGGCTTCCCCTCCACCACCCCAGCCAAAGCCAAGCCCGCCGTCCGGAAAGTCCTCCCCACGCCCACCAGTCTGAAGCGCAGCCCCAGCGCCTCGTCGCTCAGTTCTCTCAGCTCGGTGGCCTCTTCCGTAAGCAGCAAGCCGAGCCGCGCAGGACTAGTAAGTTTCTTTTCGTATTGCGTGCTTGACGATCCTAGAGCAGAAATGGGCACTTTTGTGGGTCATACACACACCTCCACACGCACACACCCTGGCCGTTTTGCACTGCTCATTGGCCTCATAGGGGTGCCGATCTCTGCAAGCATGCATGAAAAAAAACTTGGCTAGCCCTGACAAATGGAAGCGTTCGTGTTTAAGATGTGATCCTAACCTTTAATTCAAACTAACCATGGTTTCTTAAAACAAGAAAGAGGTTATGTTTTGGATTGTTAAGGGAAGGGGGTCGGGCTTACTCTCTGCAACACATACATGCAGAGTAATATTTCTGCAAGAAGTGCATGCAAACACACACAGGCATACGTATATATATATATATATATAATATATGTGGCTAAATTCAGTTGAGGACGGCCTTTATTGTCTAAATGGAAGCAATGCCTTACAGTACCAAAAAAAAAAAAAGGCCTCTTTCTTTACTCTTCAGGTGTGAACCATAAACATACCTGGTCACCTTGCAAATTGTATATTTTACTAACTTCATCACTCCCTGTATATTAACGTAGCCTTAACTTAAATGGCTTAATCTTGAGTCACCTGCAGGAAATCTCAGTTTGCAAGTCTTCCCCACCGAGAGATGGCTTAAAATTGGGAATTAGCAAAGTTCTTTTCTCCCCGATAGTTTTTTTCCCGCCAAATTTGGCAAGCCCCTTTGTTTTTGCTGCATGTGATGCCAGGTTTGTGCCTTGGATGAGGGAGCGAATTCTGGGGTTAAACTGAAGGGCGGGTGCCCTTGTTGGAGAATGCTTAGCGGCTTAACCAGCTAATCTGCTCTAGGCTCCCTCTGCTTAGGTTGAGGCCATCAGTCCTTTGTTTCTCTTTGAACTCTTCTGTTTCCTATTCTCCTGAATGCTGCATTAAGAGTCTTGCTATGCAGGTACGTTCCCTTCCTTTCTTGTTTACTGGGCGGGTGGAAGTGCAGAATACGAAAGCAAAATTTGTCTTTTTCATTTGTTCCCCCCCCCTAAAATAGGGGTGCTCATGGAAGTCTCAGCCTCACCCTATTTTTTCCCCTGAGTTTTGCTCTTGTCAGATCAGAACTGAATTCTGAGAGAAAGCATCCTGCAGAAATATGCCCTTAACACTCTTCCAACAGAAGAGAATCACCTCTGTTCCAGGAAGCTAAAATCGGTCTCTTTGCATTATTGTATATCCCCCTATTGAGATCCTCCTGTTTCAGAGCCTCCTGGCTCTTCCTTTCCCCTTATTTGAGGGGTCCTTGGTGCTCTCTGAGCTGGGCCGTTCCCTTGAAGACGGTTCATGACCCACCCAGGTAACATCATCAGTGCTAGGACTGTACCACAGATGATGTGACCTAGTTAGGTAAAGAAACGTCTGCCAGAGAACAACCAAGCTCAGAGAGCCCCAGTCCTTCTCTTCCTCTTCCTCTTCACAAACCCCACTCCCTTGTAGCACTGATGATATTACCTAGTTAGGTAATGAAACGTCTACAAGAAAACCACCAAGCTTAGGGAGCACCCAGGACCCTTCATTTAAACCCTGAGCTACAAATATACTTTATTTCCCCTGCTGAATATCTCGTCCTATCTGGGCAGATCTGCTGGCCAACAACTGTAAAGCTGCTCTGGTCCAATCCAAATTCAAGACACCGCTGGTGTTTGCAACACCCGTGTGTGTTTTTGGACCTTTCCAGCACTGGCTGGTCTGCTCAAAACCCCTCTCTCATTCCTGCAGTTGACAGAGACGTCCTCTCGGTACGCACGGAAGATCTCGGGCACCACCGCCCTGCAAGAGGCACTGAAGGAGAAGCAGCAGCACATTGAACAGCTCCTGACTGAGCGGGATTTGGAGAGGGCGGAGTTGGCCAAGGCCACCAGCCACGTTGGGGAGATAGAGCAGCAGCTTGCCTTGGCACGGGATGGACACGATCAGGTGAGCCGAGGGGTTTAGCCTTTGAGAGCCACTCTGGTAAGTCCAAATCTGCAACTTTATTGCCTTCTGCCCACACGACAAGAATCTCCCCGAACTGCTTGTCTTCCCCTGGGAACGACCAGATAAACTAGAGTGGAACTTAAGGAGGGTCAGGCTGATGCCCCTTGCAGCTGTGTAAGGACTCAAGACTAATTCCCTCCTTGACCTCTCCTTCCTGCCTAGCTGGGAATTTCCCGACATCAGGCAGCAGCTGGGGAAGATCAAATCTCTCTTCTGTACAAAAGATTCTTCCGTTTTTACGACCCTTAATTCGGGGTAGAGTCAGGGTTACTGGATGTCCTTCCTGATTTTTCTGTATGAAAGATTAAGGAAGAAAAAAGATTCCATATTACCAAGACCATTTTACTCATCATTTTTGGGGAGTCCATTTGCTAAATTCATTGCTCGTCCTTTCCACTCCATAAGCTCTTAAAAAGTTGTCAGATAAAACACGGCATTAGCTAAATTTCTGATGAAAAGCGACCTAATATTTGGGGGGCGAAGTTGAGACCTTGGGAGAAGCGAATAGCTTGGGTTGGATTGAGGATCAGTATATATCTGATATACTGTAGCTGTTTCACCGTAGCCTCATTTAAATCACAGAGGCATTTTTCTCACCTACGTCTCTGTTAACCCAGCGAATACTGGAAACGGAAGCCAAGATGGACCAGCTGCGAGCCTTGGTGGAAGCTGCTGATAGAGAAAAAGTGGAATTGCTGAACCAGTTGGAGGAGGAGAAGAGGTAAAGCAAAGATGCAAACAAGCCCCCCCAAAAAGAAATTGAAAAAATTATGTACACGTAGCTCTGCAGCCAACGTGCTCTTCTTCACTGGAATTATAATCCAGGAATGGCTGGAGAATTCTGAGAAAAATTAGCAGTGAGCTGTGCTCTGTGCATTCCATCCTCTGTCTATAAGAGGTTACTCCAGACTGTGGTGGATCAAAAGGGATCATGCAGCTGTTTTTTTTTTAATCTTCTGCATGGATCTTTTAATAACAATCCAGACAGAATTACAACCGTTTTCCTCAACGCGGGCAGGGAAACGGTGTCTTATCCGTAGGCGGCTGGTTTGAATCTTAACGAGATTTCAAATCTTTGTTAAAGAAGCAGAACTATTGCGCTAGGATGCTTATGGGAGATGAGCTGGACCGTTCGTTTCATCTTCCTTGTCTTGCTTTTCAAAATTGTTCACAGGAAGGTTGAGGATCTGCAGTTCCGCGTAGAGGAAGAATCTATTACCAAGGGCGACTTAGAGGTAAAAATGTTTCCGATTCTGTTAAACTGGCTACACGAAAAAGAAAGCGCTTATACCCTAGCAAAGAACCAAGTGAATAAAGACAAGTGGTGGCATCTTACCACGTCTGAAAGGACCCATGATGTGACTTAAACCTTGCTAGCTGAGTGTTCTCACATTTGACCAGATTTTCTTTCTAATTCTTTGTCTCCACTGTGAGTAAGTAACCTTTTCAATTCTTGTGTTTTACTTCTGTGTTGCTCCATAACCTTTCTGGATGCTTCCCAAATCCCTAATTAAAACTGTTCGTTAAAAACCACCCACTGGAAATTAGCGCCAAAGCTTTAAAACTCACAGCGGGTGACTTCTTCTGTACCGAAGGCCTGAAGGTCAATAAAATCAAGGCTGAGAACCCCAGCACAATTGAGATTGATGCTAAATATCATCTTGTACTTCTTTGGTAAGACTTTCAAAGAATGCAAGGCTTAAGCAGTCAGACGGTCACCCTAATGTCTGAACTGCGTTCCCAGCTGACTTCAACACAATTGCAGGCCTATGCAACACTTGGGAAGTTGGGCTTCAGCAATGAAACCCACAGAGCTTGCTGGTTTTGCACGCTAAATTCACGCAGCCGGGCGCTAAATTCACATCCTCTTTAGCATGCTTGATTTCAGAAAGGAAACCTCTTGAGACATTCAATAAATGCTTTTTCCTAATCTCATGTACCATGCGAAGTTGGAAACTGACATGTTGGGCTGCAGATAATCCAGACTGAAAGCAGGAGCCTTGAACTTAATATTTCATATTAATATCATCTTTAGTTCGACTTTTTTTGTTCCCCGCCCATCCATTTTATCTGGACTTTTCAAGGAATGCTCATTTTCAGTCTGTGGTTCTTTGTCTGTTTGTGTTTATGTATGCGTGTTTGCGTGTGTACGCCTGTGATCAATAAACAGAAAAACTGTATATTATTATTAGTTTGAGAGTGTCTTTCTGCACCAGTGCATACAATTCTTGTTTAGTGACTGTTTGCAGTTAGGACGGTGATGAAAAAGCTACTTTGTGACCAAACCACGCAGGTCGGTGAAGCGAAGGAATGCTGAAGTCAGATCATAAGCATAATCATGGTTTCATTTAGCAACTGTTTTGCTTAACAACCAAGTTGCCAGTTGCTGAAGAAGGGCACCTGTACCCAGGTCTTCTTTATTCCTAAGACTGCTGGCTCATGAACGTCAGGATTGCTAAATCTTTCCCCTTATTAACCACAAAGAACTCACCATGTCATCCTTGTGGAACACACGTCCATTAGACCGTTGAGTGGTTTTAAAAATTAGGTCCATGAGAAGATCCGAGGGCGACATACTAGTCCCAAACTTGGATATTCTGGTCGTCCGGCCCATCACACCCGCTTATGTGCACGCAGGCACTCTGCAGCCACAAGGACACAAGAGATATGGCAGGCGCTGTATCCCTGTCCTTTTGTGGGATACACGTGCAGCCTACCAAACAGGACCAATAATTTATGTTTGATTGAGAGCAGCCACTGGTGTACATTTCCTTAGCCACAACTCGCGGTGTGGTTTGCTTCTTTTTTTTTAACTTGTATTTTGAACTCGCACGTTGAATGTTCTGGTAAACTCATTTTGTCTTAATTTTTGCTGATAGCCAAAGAGAAAAATATCTGAAGACCCTGAAAATGTAAGAGGACCTCTGAATGTGTGGAGACACCCCTTCCTTCTCCCGGTCTTAACACCCGATTCTTTCCCAATAAAGCGTTTGTCGCTGGTGCTCTTTAACCACTAACACCACAGTTCGTTCTCGGGACGTGCTCCCAGCTGTGTCTGCATGGAACTGAAGAATCTTTATAGGTTTTAAAAATGTAGGACCTTGATCAGAAGCAGAGAATGAGGAGGGGAAGCAGGATTCATAACAGTTGTGCTTTCATACAAACCTTCAAACTTAGCACCGTGTCCTTAATGCTTAAACCTTGCAAGCTTCTTGTGGGGGATTTGCTTCAAAACTTTGAATCGGTTCACTTAAGATCCAGGCCAAGTTGAGTGATTTCGTAGAGTGGGTTTTATTCCATAATTTAATAAGAGAAAGTGAAAAATCAGAATGGAGAAACCATTATTTTTCTTCATTTCCCCCCCCCCCAGCTTTATTCTCCAGTGGTTTTGTGAAAAATCTTCCCTTTTACAGAATGTTTAATAGTACATTCCCTGTATTGTGCATTGCACATGTGTAGTGTGACTCCTAGGAAGAACTGAAGACTCCCTTTAGACCAGGGGTTCTCAACCTTGGCAACTTTAAGACTTGTGGACTTCAACTCCCAGAATTCCTCAGCCAGCTTAGCTGGCTGAGGAATTCTGGGAATTGAAGTCCACAAGTCTTAAAGTTACCAAGGTTGAGAACCCCTGCTTTAGACTCTCTCCCTTTTCCTACACACACAAAAATCAGACCTAGAAGGTCTCTGAAGGGTCCTGTCTGCTTTTTTTTCCCCTGTGCAAAATCGAATCCTCAAGTTGGCACTTCTGTCTTGCCGTGTGGTCTTGTGCGTTCTGATTGCACAGCGAAGTATTGTGATTTTTGTTTTGCTCTTCTTAAATCAAGCTAGTGGCGTAGCTGAATGAAATTTGCATGTGACGTATTCTTTCTTTTTTCTCCTTTTTGTGAATGCTTTCTTTCTGCACCCAAATCTTTTCTAAGCAGGGTACGTACGCTGTCTTTTTTTCAACCTCCCCCCAACTGAAATCCTTTGCTTTTGAATATTGATTTAATTGAACGTTTGCAAAAAGGTTACAATCCACTTCTCTGAGCCCCCTCCCATTTTAACCCAGTTGCCAACTCTTGGAAGAAACAAGGACCTTGTGACATCTTAAGACTCCTGCTAGATCTGAAGAAGATTCAAGCCCATGTACAACAGTAGAGTTCTCCCATTAATTGGAGCAAGGTCTGGTCGAGTAATATCTCCAGTTCTCCTGGATTACAAGGTCTGTAATTCCTAAACCACAGGCCATGCTGGTTGGAGGCCACCTAATTGCCTATCTTCACCTTCAGGGTTTGTTAGCAAAAATGGGACATTGACCATTTTATAGGTTAGTTCCCCCTTATTGAATCCATCTAGTGTGTTTCTGGAGCAGGAGGAAGAAAGACCAATTAAATTTGAGATGCCACTAAGGTTGCTCCCATCTTCCCAGCCTGTTCGACAACAACCAGATGTTCTAGTGAAAAACACCATGCTCAACGGTGGACCTGATTGGAGAACGATATATTTTAAGGATCATCATAATGACCGGTAGTATAGAGGAGGGGGAAGCCTCTCTGCCAGTTGACCTTGAGGACCCTTAGCAGTTTGGACTTGTAACCTAAAGGATACCCTTGACTGACGTGATGAACTCAGTGGAGGAGTCTTGCACTGCTTTTGAAGTCCTTGATGGACCCAGGAGGGTCTCTGCTTCATACGCCTCCATGATATTTGTGTGCAGACCTCTCAGACCTGACGTCCTTTTGCAAAAAGTTTAAGCTGTTGACGTTGAGGAAGTTTTGCCCCAATTTGTTGGGCTTCCTTTCGATCATCCCTCTTGTGAAATCTTAACTCGTAAAACATGGCCAAGAAACTTCTAATAAAACCTTTGAGGGGAATCTGTTCAGTTTAGTTGAGCTCTTTTCATCCAAGGAGGTGTGTGAAGGAGGCTGGGCTGAGGGAACTTGCTCCAGAGTCATCTGGCTTATGTTGGGGTCATCTAATCTAATGCCTGGTTCAACACTCAAGAGGCATGTCACCCCCAACATCTGGCTTGCCAGCTTCTCCTTGAAGACCTTCTGAGAGAGGGATTGATCACCCTCTTCACGATGAGCTCCGGTCCTGGTGGGGTCTTCTCTCCAAATGCTCCCCTTACCCAGAAGCTTCTCCTTCTCCTCAAAGTTCTTCTCCTTCTCCAACGTAAGCGAATCACCTTCCTGCCCCCAGGGAAACGAGTCCTCTTCTAGTGAGGGCCCACCAGGAGCCAAAATCATGACTGACACAGCATTAACTTCTCCTAATTTGTGCTGAAAAGCGTCACATTGATCAGTAACTTTGGCTGCATGGTTTTGTCGCTTTTTGTCTGTGTGTTGTGCTCCTTCATACATCCACCCCTTGACGCTCGGCGTGCCAGCCCTGAGTTGCACCTTCCGAGTCCGTCTTTTACCTGATTCGTTTTTATTTTTTCATTTTTGTCGCCCTCTCCCTCCTCCTCCTCCTCCTCCTCCTTCTTCCACCTCCCATCTTCTGCTGCTCACCACTGGTAGAAGACAGCCGGTGGCACCTCCTGCATGTCGCTTCTCTTTCTTCTCATGCTGGCATGTGATGGTGGCACTGTTGTGTTCTCTTCCTTTCCCTTTTTACTAACAGACGCAGACCAAACTGGAACATGCCCGCCTTAAGGAGCTTGAGCAGAGTCTTCTCTTTGAAAAGACCAAAGCTGACAAACTCCAGAGGGAGTTAGAAGACACTAGGGTAATGGACGTTGCTATGTTTCAATCTAGGTGGCCGTGGGGTGTGCATGTCTGCATGGAAGCGATTGAGAGTTTTCACTGGGGAAGGTTTATGGTGTTGGAGCTAGGTGGCTGGTTGTATTTTGGAAAACTTGAGCGGTCTATCAGAGGCCACAAGTGTTCTCTTCTATTGCTACCACTTGATTTTGTCTTCCTGTGTCTCTAAAACATTCAGCCCTGTAAAGTCTTGCTAAACTTAAAATCCCTTTTTCTGGACTAGCTTTCAGGCTGCTGTGAAGTCCCGGTAAGATCATTTCATAGAAGGGAGTTAGAAATAATACATATACAACAAGTCTAAGAGATGCTAGAACCTCAAGAGTAAGGTATCCAGGCTTGAGGAGCTGATGAACATTCAGCTGTCCTTCATCTACACGGTGAGGACCATCTTAGCTTCCTGATTAAACTTAAAGGTCTGGAACTCTTCAAAAAGAGTTGTCTGACACGATACAGGGTCTCCTGCTCAAGCAGGGGGTTGGACCAGAAGACCCCCCAAGTCCCTTCCAACTCTATTATCCTATCTTCTAAAAGTCACGTGAAGAAAGCCTTGGTGGTTAATTGTTCACGGAACTGGTTTGGAGATGGGCTGAAATGTCGTGGCTCTTAATTTTCTGCAGTCGTGAAACTAACATTTCCTTAGAGTTTCACTTTTTAAGGAACCCGTCAAGGTGTTCTGCAAACTTCTGATAATGTGCAAGCTGCAGCTGTAAGCTTTTGATCTTAACAGCCCACATATCACTAATTTCTGATGATTGACCTATCTATTGGGATCGAGATTTACTTCTAAGCGCACAAAACAAAAAAGCACACAAATACATTTTGTGTGAGTTGAAAGTTACTATTTTATAATAGTACGTGGGATTTCGCTAACAGCTCATTTAGAGAAAATAGAGAAACATAGATTATCAGTATGTTCTACTGGTCTCTTTTGAAGCACTGAAGATGCCATGTTAGTGCTCTGAAGTATTTAGAATATCTCAGTGCCCCCTTTAATATGTTCTTTTATAATATTCTCCTTTTTAATGCTGTTTTTTCCGCAGGTCGCCACTGTGTCTGAAAAGTCTCGTATCATGGAACTGGAACGAGATCTCATATTGCGGGAGAAGGAAGTCACTGACCTTCGGTCAAGATTGGAGTCTACTAAAGTGACCAGCAATGTGGACACATCTCTCTCACTGCTCCAGGAAATCAGCGCTCTGCAAGAGAAGATGGCATCGGTGAACAAGGAACATCAGGAGGAGATGAAGTCAGTGCGGGAAAAACTTGGGGTCAGTGAAGAATCCTTCCAGAAGGAAATCAAGGCCTTGTTGTCCTCTAATGAAAAGTTGGCGAAAGAAAACAACTCCTTGAAAGCCAAGCTGGACACGGCCCACAAAGAGAATTTAGAGGTGATCGAATCGTGGAAATCTAAGCTGGAAACTGTGATGGTTTCTCATCAGCAAGCCATGGAAGAGCTGAAGACCTCTTTCAGCAAAGGAGCTGGGATCCAGGCAGCGGAGTTTGCAGAGCTCAAGGTGGAGATTGAGAAGATGAAAGAGCAACATCAGAACGAAGCATCTAACTTGAAGCTGAAGCAAGAAGGTGAGAGGTTGTGTCTCACGAAGGAGATCGAAGCCCTGAAGACCAAGCTGCTGGAGGTCACGGAGGAGAAGGAGAGTAGTTTAGAAGCGCTGAAGACCCAACTGGAAAGCGCAGAAGATCAGCACCTGGTGGAAATGGAGGACACGCTTAACAAGTTGCACGAATCCGAAGTAAAGGTAAAGGAGTTAGAAGGAATCCAGGAGAAGTGTGTGGAGCAAACCAAGGCCATTGATAGCTTTAAAACAAAGATCAAAGCTGCTGAAGCAAAGCTCATGAAACTTGATGGCCTTCAGATGGCCCTTTCTGAAGGTAAACTGGAGTTGGAGAAACTCAGTGAGGAACACGAAGCCGCCAAAAAAAAGATACAGAGTTTAGAGAATGACAGAAATAATGAAAGTAGCCAGGTTTGTACCAACATCCATTCTGTGTTATTTTGCTTTAACGTTTGTCATTTTTTTCTTCTTCATTCCATTGATTTCAATTTGTGTTGGCCTGAGGGAGTCTGTTGTTCACACATTCAAAAATTTACACCAAGCTTTCTGAACGAATTAATAGATCCCAAATTCTGAACAAATAAATGGACTTCCTGTGATATTTACAGGATGACAAAAGGAATTATTTAAAGCAGCATAATCAATTCCTTGAGGGAACTGGCAACAAGCTGCACAGAGGTCCGTCAAGTTGGAAGGGTTTTTAATTGGAATTTAGACCAATTTGTGGAATATAAAATCAGACTCTCTGCTCAGCTTCCAAATGGCCATTAATTATCCATGGAGAGAGATAAGATTTTGGTTGAAAGAGGTCTTCAATTTTAACTTCTGTAGAAGACTGTTCAGGATGACACCTTGATTGTGGAATAATATTGAGCAGGGGTCTCCACCCTTGGCAACTTTTAAGACTTGTGGACTTCAACTCCCAGAATTCCCCAGCCAGCTATGAATTCTGGGAGTCGAAGTCCACAAGTCTTAAAGTTGCCAAGTTCCTGATACTGAGCATAGGAATTCCAACTAGAAAGGTGGTTTGGTTTTTCTCTGCGATACCGAAGGCCTGTAAGGCAGAGTAAGCTTCAGCCTTTCCTATTTGTCTTCTTCACTTTGGGGAGAAGACAGTCAGTGTCTCTCTTTCAACTCAAGAAGGCTACTCCTTCCTTCAAAAGCAAGTTAGGGGTTTCAGAACTTAGAAATGGAGCCTAGAATGAAAAAAAAAATGTTTTTAAGAATTGCTATCCTCCTAAAGTTCTCCTGATGCTATCAGTGTCATGTCTGAATGCCATTCCAGTGCATTAACCGCCCCCTTTCCCCTTCATTTCCCGTTCATGAAAGTGTTTGTTTTCGCCTGCATTTCAACTTGTCCTTCTCGCAGATGCCTTGGTTTGCTTCTCTTGTTTCCTTTGGGTAACTTTTCATTTTTACATCCACCCTTGGTCCACCTGGCTAGGCTGCAAGTCTAGTCAAAGAACTGCAAGCGAGAGAGAAAAAGCTGACTGATCTGGAACATCACTTAGGCACAGTCAACCAACTTAAAGATTCTCTGGAGAAGGAGCTGGAGGACTTGGTGAGTGGCCGCTGGGCTATGGGGCCGATCCACTCCAGAGCTTTGCTTCAGGGCTTTGAGGGGGCCGTTGGCAGCTCCTCCAGAGGCATTTAGGCCTTCCAAGGTAAGACAGTCAAAAAAAGGCCACTTTTGCAGTGGTGTGATCAGAGCACACTGCGTCTGGGAGATTTGCAGTTGTCAAATAATGTTCGTAGGCTTGCTTTAGTTCTAAAAGACTAGCCAAATGTTGCAAAGAATTCAAGTAGCATTTTTGGGGTCTGGCTTAAAGCTGCTTTGGGCTGTTGCATCTTAAAGTGTAGCGTTGTGACTCGCTGTTCAGTGTGCTTACGTTGTTCTGTTCAGCCAAATGTGTTTCTCTTCTCTTCTAGAAGGAAAAATTTACGAAGGGTGCTGATGAGGCAAAAAGCTTACAAAAATCTATGCAAGGTAAGTTTCTCACAAACGCAACCTTCCTTTAGTTGTTTTTTTTTTTTAAGATGGGGCAGGAGGAACAAGGAATGAAATCTTCTTTTTTAAAAAAAATAATAAAACAGCTTGCTCAATTTAAGAAAAATCTCTCTTTGAGAAGCTGAACCGAACTCTGACTAGCCCTACCTTTTGCTCCTTTTTAGAAACTCTTGAAAAACTAAACCAAAAAGAGCTGCAGTTTGCAGGAATGTCAGGCGAACTCGATCAGCTAAGATCTCACTTCACGGGTAAGAAGAAGAAGAAGCCGCAGACTTTTTTTCACCGCGGTCGAATTCAGAAATAACGCAGCTTCAACCTTTTGCTCCCAACATTTGCAGCCACCGTTACAAAACCATCCCAGCCTAAAATCGAAAGTGTGACTAGCGGTCATTTCTTGTGGGAAGGAGGGTGACCTCCCACCTTCGTAAGACCACCTGCCTTTCTTGTCTCCTCGTGCAGCCATGGAGAAGATGCTGGGAGAAAGAGAACTC
Source organism: Bothrops alternatus (assembly GCA_034064705.1). Taxonomy (NCBI): domain Eukaryota; kingdom Metazoa; phylum Chordata; class Lepidosauria; order Squamata; family Viperidae; genus Bothrops; species Bothrops alternatus. Next base: position 839,657 of record JARGCV010000504.1, on the reverse strand, counting down.
AGAGAGCGGCAGCTGCTGGAGGCCAAAGCCAAGCTGGAAAACGAGGTGGCGGAAATCATGAGGTCTTCGGGCGACAGCTCTTCCCAGCTGACCAAAATGAACGACGCTCTGCGGCTCAAAGAGAAGTAAATCCACCCCCCTACCCCACCCCATCTGAAGTAGCTTCTCCAGGCTTCAGCCCTCCTGCCCCTCGGATAAATAACTTGGGGAGATTGTCCATGTTTTTAAAAATTAATATATTTTTTGTTTTGAAAAAAAAAAATAAGCTTGTCAGTTCTGGTTTTTTATGGTCTCCAGCTCCTGAATGATAATCTGAGCATCGGTTTCTCAACGTTGGCCTCTCTAAAATGTGTGGACTTCAACTCCCAGCACTCCCCAGCCAGCAATTTTGGAAGTTGAAGTCCACACCTTTTAGAATTATGGGAGTTGAAATCCACAGATCTTCTCCGTGCTGGCTGGAGAATTCTGGGATTAGAAGTCCACACATCTGGGAGTGGAACTTTGTACATCTTCCCCATGTTTCTCTAGGTCGGGGTAGGCAACCTTGGCTCTTTTATGACTCGTGGACTTCAACTCCCAGAATTCCTGAGCCATCATGGCTCAGCTTGGAAACCTCTCCCTTTCCCCTCAGCGTGGGTGGCGCAGGAATTCTGGAAGTTGAAGTCCACTTTGAGTCATAAAAGAGCCCAGGTTGCCTACCCCTGCTCTAGGTGAAAGAATTAAGCCAAAACCTTGCCCATAAAATGCAGATCTTGGAAGAGCTTCGCCATCATCCAGGCCTGCTTCTTCTCAAACCCACCCTCTGGGACTGTCGTCATGAATTGCTGTTGTCAATTTTAGGCAACTGGAAGAGCTGCAGGTCCAGCTTAGCAAAGCCAACACAGGCACAGCTCAGCTGCAGGAGGATTTGGCGCAGGCGGCCCACCAGGCTGAAAAAAAGCAGGAAGAAATGTCTGCACGGCATCAGGAGGAGCAGCAAAAAATGCAGAACAAATTGGGCACCCTGGTAAGAACGTGGGGAGGGGCGACAAAAATCTTGTGGGCTGTTGGGAATCTCCAGAGACATTTCCCCCTAAGTGGATCTGCAATGCTCTGTGGATTATAAAACAGGGAGGCTGCAAACTCCTGCCTTCAGTCGGATGTTCCTCTGCCTGTTTTGTTTTGTTTTGTTTTTGCAGGAGAAGAAAATAGCAGCTCACCAAGAGCAGCAGAAACACCTGCAAGCCGCCAGTGAGAAATTGCGATCGGAAACGGCTGCCCAGCATGAAGCAGCCCTCCGGGAAGTCCAGCAGGAGCTCCAGAAGAAGGAGCAGCTGCTCGCGATGACCCAGAAGACCAACAGCGAGTTGGAGAAACAGGCCAAGGAACTGAAGAAGGACGCTGAGCATGCAAAGGTGCACATCTGTTTGGCGATTCTGGGAGTTGAGGTCTGCCCTTCTTAAAGTTGGCACGGTTGAGAATCCCTGCTCTAAGCCTCCAGGTCCTTCCTGATTTTGCTGTTCTTCAGTTTGCTGACATTGGTATAGGTTTGGGAGGGGGTGCTTAAAAAACCCCTTATTCTGCTCAAAAAGAGAACCTGTGCTCCGACAGCAATTGGTCGTGTTCCTTACTGACTTTGAGCAGTTTCAGTTCTAATTGTTTTTTATTTTGCCTCTCCTTGAAAATGATTCCCATTATATCGCCACTGTGCTTTAAGCTTTGTGTTTTGCAAGTCCTCTACCTGAATACGTGGTATATATAATGACACACAGATTAGAGGGAAGGTTCGTATCCACCAGCAAGGCGGGGTAAAAACCTGAAAAAAATTATAAATCCTCACCTCTCAAAGGAGGAACGTAAGCTAAAATCTGGGATGAACATGCTGTTTTCTGTTTTGGAATTAGTCTGATCTGTAATGCCTCCGTAGCAATCCTTTAATTTGGCATCAGGTACACAGGTAGTCCTCGACTTACGAGCGCAAAATTTCTGTCACTAAGCGAGACATTTGTTCTGCCGCATTTTATGTCCTTTCTTGCCACAGTTGTTAAGCAAATCAGTGCAGTTTTTTAGTAACACAGTTGTCAAGTGAAAGTGCCTTACCCAGTGACTTTGCTTGTCAGAAAGTGACAAAAGTGGATCACATGATCCTGGGACACTGCAATTGTCATAAATGTGAGATAATTGCCAACCTGCTGAATTTTGATCACGTGACCATGGGGGTGTTAACGACGGTTGTAAGTGTGAAAAAGGGCCATAAGCCACTTTTTCCGGTGATGCTGTGTAACTTTGAAAACGGTCACTAAGTAAACTTTTGTAAGGTGAGGACCACCTGTATTTCATGCCAGTATTCCCCGCAACCTCTCCAGCGACTTGGGTAGCCTCAAGCAGGCCTCTCTGTGTGTCAATATATAAACCTGCTTAATCTTGTTTTGGAATAGTCATGCTATTTATTAATCCATCCTCGCCTGCTCGACTTCATTCTCTTTGTGTTTTGTCTCCCTGTCCTTTTGTTCATGTAGTCTTTAACCTCTATGTTAGCAACAGCCAGCAAGGAGATTGAACTAATGTCAGAGGAGATGAGGGCCTTGATAGCAGAGAAGGAAGTCTTGGCACAGGAAGGGAATGCTTTAAAGTTAGAAAAAGGTTCCTTGTTATCCAAGCTGGTAGACTTGGAGTCCAAGATTGGGCTGTTGAAACAAGATCAGGAGAAACTGTGGACCGTTAACGAGGAGCTCAATCTGGAGAACAAAAAAACAGCCAAGGAGAAACAAGAAGCTGAGAACAAAACCCAACAAGAGAAGGAGAAGAACGACGAGCTGATCTCCGAAAAGGGAAGGTTGCTCTTGGAGATTGAGGCTGCCCAAGATGACCTCCTGAAGATCACGAGAGAGAATGACGCTCTACGTACATCGAAGGCGTCTCTCCTCGGTCAGGTGGAGGAGCTCCAAGCCCACAATGAGACCCTGGCCGAAGAATGTCAGAAGCACGTCAGCCAGCGGGAAGAACTGGAGGATTGTCAGAGGAAGCTTTCGGAGGAGAACGCCGCTCTTCTCAAAGATAAGGACGACGTCATTCAGAAGCTGAAGAGCTCGTACGAAGACATGGCCAGAGACCAAAAAGAGCTGCTTCAGGAAGTGACCACCTTAGCTGCTGAGAGGGACTCGCTCTTGGGCAAGCATTTGGATCTTGAAAACAAGCACGTCGCTTTGAAGAGGGAACGGGATAGTCTCCTGCAGACCAGCCAGGACCTGCAGTCTGACAAGGAGACCCTCTTGAAGACTCAGGAGGAGAGACGCAAGAGCTTAGAGCAGGCTCTAGAGGGAAAACGGGAGCTTCAGTTGAAAAGCGAAGGCCTTCAGTCCAAACTGGAATTATCAGATAAAGAGCTTAAAAAGGTCACCAAAGACAAGAGCCAACTGGAGGCCTCTCACGCTAGTCTTTCAAAACTCCTGGAAGAGATTAAGACCAGTCGGGCATCGACAGACACCGAGCTGATTCAGCTCCTGCAGGAGAAGGAAGCCTTGGTCTGCTCCGAGAGAAGACTTGCAGCTGAAAGGGAGGAGCTTTGGAACGAAAACAAGAACCTTTCAGAAAAGCTGGCCCAGACCTCTGAAGAAGCTGCCCTGATTGAGAAAGCCTTGAATGAGAAGCTGAGCCAGTTGAGCGCGGAGAAGGAGGTGGCAACTCAGAAGTCTTTGAAGCTCAAGAAGCAGAACGAGAACTTCCTCAAGGAGAAGGCCTCGTTGGAAGCCAAATGCGCCGAGCTCCTGGCGGAGAAGCAGTCTGCCACCAAAGCTGTGTGTGAATTGAAGAAGAAGCATGAGTTGGACATTTCTGCCAAAAGGATGCTGGTCCAAGACAAGGCCAAGTTGCAGGGTAGTGCTGAAACCCTGAAGCGAGAGCTCGACCAGAAGATAGAAGAAAACCAAGATCTTGTCCGGTATAAAGCTGAACTATCCAAAATCTTAAAAGAGACCCAAAGTGCCAAAACAGTGTTGGAAAACGAATACTCTGCCTTGCTTCATGCTAAGCAACTCCTAGCTGCTTCCTTTAAGAGCAGCTCTTCGGAGAAGGAGTTGTTGAGCAAAGAGAAGGTCCACTTGCAAGAAGAATGCCAGAAGCTGAGCAAAGAGCTCAAAACCATCTGCAATAATCTGACGATAGAGCGTGAAGGGCGCACGCTGGAGAAGGAGTCCTTTCTGGTAGAGAACACCCAGCTCCATAACACCATTAGTCACTTAGAGACAGAGAAGGAGCAACTGACGCTAAAGAATAAGGAGTTGTTGGTAGAAAGGGACCAGCTGAAACAGGAGAAGTTGAAGAGTGAGTCCAGGCTGGAAGAAATTATGAAGGAGAAAGAGGCCCTCCGTGCCGAGACGGACCAGCTGGCCTCCAGCATTGAGAAGCTGAAGAAGGAGTTTGCGGCTCTGACCAAGTCCAAAGCGGAGCTGCAGGAACTTCACAGCAGCGTCTCCAAGATCCTAGAAGACCTCCGTTCCAGCCACCAAACCAGCGAACTGGAACGGGCTAGGCTGCTTCAAGAGAACGAGACGTTGCTTCTGGAGCAGAAGCACCTCATCGCCATCAAGGAAGATATCTTGAAGGAGAAGGAGAAGTTCTCTGAGGACTACTACAAGCTGCACGAGGAGATCACCCTTCTAGCCCAGGCCAACAGTGAGATGTCCGCCAGCCTTTTGGCGGCTCAGAGCAAAACCCAGACCCTTCAGCAGGAGCGAGAGGAACTGTTCTTGAAACTGGAGGGCATTGAGAGTCTGCAGGCCCAGGCGGTTATGCAGAGATTTGAGGTATCGAAACTGCTAAACCAGTTACTAACACCAATCACTAACGGTTCCTGTGTCTGCACTTCATTTTGCACGATCAAGCACCCTTGGAACACCCTTCTCAATTCTCTTATGGATAGCAAATTAAGTTGATTTGTTTTGTGGGCTGAGGGACACCTCTCTTCAACCGTTGGAGTGATGTGATGGAGGAGTGGAAGAGGGTTCTGAATATTCAAATCGGCTTTTCAAATTGTGAATAAAAAGGCATGTCGGTGTGAGTTGAATCCTGACCCGTGATTGGAAGTGGACTTATTTTAAATTGGTGTCTTGGAACTGAGGGTTACGCCTCCCTCTATTGTCTAAGTGGAGCAAAAAGACAATTTCTAAGCAGAATTGTTTCCAAAATGAAAGTTGCAAAGCCTGTTACCTTTTTATTCACAATAATAGGGTTTCACCACCAAGAGAGGACAAATTAGAAGGCTCTAACTGTTCCTATCTCCATTTCGTAGAACCTGAAAGTTCATTTCAACTGCTATTCCGTCTTAACTCGCCTGATCTTAAAGCTCAGAAGGCTTTATTGAAACGTTTCGATGATCTCTTCTTGTCCCCCAAATTTAGAGGCGTGGTTGTTGCTTTTCTGATTTTTCAATGATCTTTACAAAAAGAGTAGAAATCTGTTGGTGGTGAAGCTCGCTCCTAAATTATTAAGAGTAATTTAAAAAAAAAATTCACAAAGATAATTGAATTGGGGCCCACGATTTCACTTGAATGATACTAGCATGGGATTGTAATTTAATTTCTGCATGAAACAGTAGATTTAATTGTGCTTCTGGCACGGAAACGTGGAAGCAGAGAGGTTGGTTTGGCACACCAGTAGCAGCTGGGTTTTAGCATAAAAGATTTGCTGCTTACTCGAGAGAAATACTATTGACTAGAGCAGCGTTTTTCCCAACCTTGGGAACTTCAAGAAGGGTGGACTTCAACTCCCAGAATTCTCCAGCCTCATGAATTCTGGGAGTTGAAGTCCACCCTTCTTCCAAAGTTGAAAAACACTGTTATAGGTAGGCAATCAGAGGCAGGCAAAGTGGAAACCTGCAGAGAGCTTGGATTACAGCTCCCATAATCCTTAGCCACCATCAAATTGGCTCAACTTGTGGAAGAGAGAGCTCTGAAGGACACCAGGTGGTCCTCTATGATGGTAAGCCCACCACCATCTTCACCATCTTTTGCCCAGGACATAACCTGGGGGGGGGTTTGTTTGTTTGTTTAAAAAGACTTTAATTTTTTTAAAATCGTTTAGACTGCAAAAACAGCAGAAGATGCTTTGCAGATAGTGGAGCAAGTGACCAAAGAGAAAGACATCCTTCATAAAGAGAAGATGGAAATATTGGCCTCCTTCGAAGATTCCAAGCAGGTCAATCACAAGTTGAAAAAAGAGGTAAATAAAAATTAAATCTCTGCTTTTTCACCCTTCCTTCACTTGGAGAGGAGTCGATGGCATGCTTCCAAACGGAACATCCCAAATGCATGAGGGATTCCCGCTTTAGATCCCAAGTGCAATCCTCAGAATTTCCAATGAAGAGAAAGACTCGGATGACAAAGGATGGGGAGGATAGGGTTAGGGTTAGAGAGGATCCACTTGGAGTAATGGGCAGAGATCCAGGGCACAGCCAATGGCTACCATTAGCAGGGAGATCCCTGTAGATTCCAGAAAAGGGATCTCTCGTTTCTCCCCTTGTTCTGTTAAGAAAACGAGACTCCTGGTGAAACAAAAGTTGTTGTATTTATCAAATCCACTACGTAGCTTCCAGGCAGATGGCTAAATCCATCCCCACCTCCCACCTCATTCTAATTCTTCCAGAGTAGCCAGAGATTATCTGTTATGAAATAAAATATATCCCCCACCCCACCCCTGTTTACGGACAGGGGAGTCTGAGAGGCTGATGACAAGACCTCGCCGGAAAAAATGAAAATACGGGGACCCCAAACCTTGTTTCGGACTTTGCAGACCCCCTAAGGAGATACTATATTTTTTTTCCCAGAATTAGCTTGTTCCCCACTAAGTAGGCTGTCCTAGATCCTCACGCAGAGGCCTTGGCCCACATCTGACACAGCTGCTTTAGCAGAAATGAAAAAAGGGTCAAGACAAGACTCGGTCAGCGTTCTTCACTCCTGGGAGTTAATTTCCCTCCCCCCTTTTTCAATTTCCCTTTCCCCTCTCAAGTTGGACACTCTTAAAGAAAGCCAGCGAAAGAATCGAGAGGAGCTGACAAGGTCTCAGGAACGTCTGAACACCGAGAGCCAAAACCTGGAAGAACTTAGAAAAGAACTGTGAGTCTTTGTTCTAACTTGTGGGAGACTTTCGTTCTGGGGAGGGCAGGGGGGGGGAAACATTTATTCGTGGAATGGGAAGGAGAGGAAATGCAGAGAAAAAAGCCAGCATTCCTAAAGCTCTGTGTAGAACAAAAATAGCCAGAATTTGCAGCTGCTTCTGGGTGTAAGAGACAAAACACGGCTGCATTTTAAACAGAGATTGCTATTTTGGTCTCAACTGGCTGAAGAGGGCACAGTTTCCCCCAGTGTTCCTTTGTTTTTCCCCTGTGTATTTTCTCCATCATGAACAAAATGTCAAGGAAATGCCAAACATGCTTTATTATTATTATTATTACTATTATTATTATTAATGGCAGATTTTATGCAAGAAGTCCACCAGCACGGGACTTTCCAAATTACGTATAATTAAACCACGTTCATCGTGCGTTTTTGTTATTTTGCGGGTCAAATCAAAAATGTTCATTGCAAGTCGTAGGAGAAATGGGCTGTTTGATGCTTATTCTAAGATTATTATGGGTGTTTTACCTCTTGATTCGTGAAAGCGGAAAACTCACATTTTCGTAGATGGTTATGAGATTTATAGACAAAACTAACTTTTTTTTACACTGCAGTAGAAGCGGTCCTTGACTTAACGACCAGAACTTCTGTTGTTAACTGAGACAATTAGACAAGTAAATTTTTCAGTACTGCACTGAAAGTTACAACAGTATTGAAAAAGACTAGAATTACAGCCCACGCAATGCCTTTTTTCTTAATGAACTCAGCTGTGGCTCTCCCTTTATGGTTTACACTATACAAAATACAGTTTTAGTCTCAGGTGTGTGTGGGCAGCCTATGCAAAAAAAAAAAAAAATCTTTTTTTCTCCCAACATACACTGCGCTGCTTGAAAAGCCTGACCTCCTAAAATCTCTTCTAAAAATAGATAGCTTGATGGATGCGCGCATGCAACTCCTGCACACAGCAGGCAGGAAAGCAGATGGTAATCCCTGCTGGCCTTCTTTTATTAGGTTTTAGCGCAGGCTTTTCAAATCAAACGGTTCCCGCACGCTCGCGCCGACCAATCTGGAGAGGAAGAAATCTAATTTTGCAGCGGATTAATTCACTTACAGGAATGTAGGACACCGCGATGCAGCCGGCAGGACCCAGGGAGACGTTTGTCTCGAAAAAATATCCGAGCTTTCCTGCCTTGCCTATCGGGCGGGAGATGCTCAGGGACCCCAGGTCCTCTTCACACAGTTTTTGTACAAGTCAGTGACTTTTTGTCTTCCACAAGAGGAACACTCCCTCCAAAGCAGGGGGTGCCGGGGCTCTGTGGTTGCGTCCGTGAGCCTGTGTGAACGGGATGTTTCGTGAATGGAGCTTTTATGAACCAGCCCCCCTGCCTGCTTGGCAGAATTGATGCCTGCCAGCCAAGACAGCGGGCACCGCCGGATTGTCTTCAGATCCAGAAGCCATCACAGGGAGCTTCCTGTCCATCCGATAACGGAGACTTGCAAGAGCATTTAGGATTTCCTGGGATGGCTGCTTCATGGTCTGTTTCCAAGAGGGCGACCCGGGCAACGGAAAGAACAAGCAAGCCCTGATCCCTTGGTGATCGGGGGGAGGGAGGGTGGGTGGGCTGTTTCTCTATCAGCCATCTCGTCAAACCGTGACAAACCGTGATGCTGTTTGCAAGCTGGTCTCTCTCCCCCCCCCGTCTCGCCCCCTTCCCTTCCATCCTCCTTGTTCCTATGGTAACCCTGCTGCCTTCCCCATCTCTTCCAGAGAGGTGCTCAAACTGGCAGAAGAAGAGAAGTCCCACCAGCTTGCCGTCTTCCAGGAAGAGAACCTCAAACTTGCTAAAGAGCTGGGAAAAGGAGACCTCGCCAGTCACCAGAAGGTAGGCAGATGTTTCGGCCTCGGGTTTCCCGCTTGGGTGGGGAAGGGGGGGCAGAGAGTCTAGAAGGGTCCCTGAGATGCTGGGCACGTGGATGTGGGAGAGAGGGAGAGGAGGGCAAGGCTGCCAAAGAGGCTTGGAGAAGGTGCCTTCTGCAGGGCCAATTCCAGGGCAGAACTTGTGTTGTTAGGAGGAATCTCACCCGTGAAGCTTTTAGGGAGACAACTACGTTCACCAGCCAGGGGAGATTAGTTTTGGCTGTGCAAAGCAAGCCCTTTGTTCTGAGAGACTCGGATACCACCTCGACCCAAAACTGGGGACGGGGTGTGTGTGTTTGCAGGACCCCCGGCCTGCACCTCCTAAAAATTTGAGGACGTTAGCATCCAGAATTCCCACCATAAATAGATTTTCAGTGGAGTGGTTGTTTTTTTCCCCTGGAGCATCTTTGCAAACCAGACTCATTTTCTGGGGTACACCCAGAATCACTTTTAATTTGCACCGGAAGGAAATGGCTTTTTAGGAAGATTATGTTGAAAAAGTGGAGGAAAAAATCCCTGCAGCTGCGCTGTGAGTCTTGCTTTGGGGACAATTAATGAGTGTTTTATTCAACCTCGGCACCTCGAAGGTGTGTGGACTTCAACTCCCAGAATTCCCCAGCCAGCAGCTTAACTGGAACTTAATATGTGGTCCTGATTCTTTGCGCCTGACAAGAGGATTATTTTAGATTCTGGCATGTTCTTGGTCTAATAGGATAGAGGTTTCAGATCTCTAAATTGTTCATTATCTTTTATTTTGGTATTTTTACACGAGCAATAGACGTCTTATGGGGCTTAAAGTTTGAAGATGCCCCCTGCGAGGGTGGAAGAAACAAGATTTAGAAAGGGCCTTCTAAAGCTAGTTTTTAATAATAAAAAAGTGTATGACAATTAAGGAGTAAGGCAGTATTTTATTCCTTCGTTTGTGTGTTGGGTTGTTATTGCTGTGGTTGTTGAGTTTAGTCAGGGCCACCATGTCTTGTTTCATGCTTTTAACTCTATTCTTGGATATTTTAACCTGCTGGAGTCTTGTGGAGTGGGCGGCATTATAAATATGAAATTAATAATGAATGAAATTATAAGAAGGAAATGCTGGTTGCACAACAAGGGTTAGAAGTAGCTAAATAAAATCCTTCCCCCCCACCAAAGATATGGAATAGATTCAAGAGCCCAAGACATTTCCAAAAAAGGCACATAGTCTGAAAGGGAGGCCTTAATGGGCAGAGTAAAAATCCTCTCTTTTTTCCCCTTTTCTTCCTTCCTCTTTTGGTCTTCCAGCTGGAAGAAGAGAGGTCGGTCCTCAATAACCAGCTCTTGGAGATGAAAAAGAGGTGAGTTTATTTGCACAGCTCTGGGGCGTGTAAGCAGTTAGAAAGAAAGAAAAAAGAAGAGAATATAAATCTCAAATAGAATTCTTTGATCCCCACTACTATTCCGCGCTTAAAATAATCTTAACATTGCACCTTGGCTGTTCAAAACGTCTTCGGCAGGTGGACTATTACATTAAAAATACATCAAAGCAGTTGAGCCCTACCCATCCCTAAAATGTGGATGGAAACGTGAATTTCTGGAAACTCAATACAATTTAGCTCATCCTCAGTACTTAGTGGATCTCTTCACTTCTCTGCACTTAACTCTGAGCCATTTTTAGCATTCCCGGGGAGGGGGGGATTTCCATGGAGACGTGTCAAATCCTCAAAGCCCGCTCTGTGTCCACTTCTAAATTCTTCATGGAGAGTTTCTCTTCCCCCCCCAAAAAAATTTTTTTTTGGTAAACTTAGAATCCTGAAAAGGAAACCCCCCCCAAGGACATTATCATTCAGAAAGACCCACTTCCCTCAGGAAAGGGCCCCCAATTATTGGGGGTCCTTATTGCTGTCTGAAAGCAGGCGGCTGTGAGTTCTAGTTCTTTCTTAGACACGGTGCCGACTGGGTGCCCTTGGGCCTGTCCCTCCCTCTCAACCCTAGGAAGGGGAAGGGAGGGGCAGCCCCCTTCCGTAAAAACTTTGCCAGGAAAATTGCAGTGATTTGTCAACTCAAAAATCAGCTGAAAGCACCAAACGTATATTTGCTATACCAAATACAGGGAGTCCTCGGGTTATGACAGTCCATTCAGTGACCGTTCAAAGTTACAACTGGGCTGGAAAACGGAACTCAGGACCGTTTTTCACACTTATGACCGTTTCAGCACCCCTGTGGTCATGTGATGAAAATCCAGGCGCTTGGCAGGCCGAGGACTTACCTGTATTCTATGCTTTCAAACTTCTTTATTCGACCACAGTTTGACGTGTAGGCTAGGAAGGAACTGTTGACTGAAGTTATTGCACCTCAAATATCTGCCTCTGAGGACTTTCTCGGGGGTCTTGTCCTATAGGGTCCCCTGCTCGTGCAGGGAGGTGGACTAGATGACCTCCAAGATCCCTTCCAACTCTGTCATTCTAGGATTCTAAGCTCTTGGTCTGGGCTTGGCAGGCAACAGGCAACCTTTGCAAACAGAGGGAGGGGTGTCACGCTGCCCCCTCTTCCCCATCACCCTCCCTACCATAAGGACACACCACACCACACACACACACACACACACACACACTTTCTCTCAGCCCCTGGGTTGATCCTTTGGAAGGTGGAGGTAAGACACTGAGGGGGAATTCGGTGTTATTTCGGCTCCTTAGACTCGCTGTGGGTTTGCTGACTGTCTGACTTGGCTCTGCGCTTTTTTCTGAATCTTTCTCTTCCCTTCCTACCTTTTTGCTTCCTTGCTCTATCTGTGTGTCTTTAATGGTAAGACTAAAGAAAGTCTATCCACGTTACAATAAATAACGTGTTTTTTTCCTCCAATGAAATTGTTGTACATATTTTTTGGCTGCCTTTTGTTACCTCCGTGTCTTGCTCTTTTTTTTTTTTTTTGGTTGTTTCTGGTTTTGAATTTTTTTTATTTTTTTATTTTTTTGTTTTGTTTTGTAAAATACTCGGCAGTGTTAAATTTTTATAGATCTCTATTTTAATAACAACAAGCAGAATCGACCTTGGGTGCAAATTTAGTCCTTCCTTTACTGTATCTCGCATTTCTCTGCCATGTTTCTAACATGTGGTTCTTGTTATCTTGCATTTTTAAAGCTTGCCCAGTATTACTTTAAGGTACTTGCTTCGTTATTGCAATTTCTTTTATTTCCTTTTTGCGCCAAAGGGAAAATCTGGGTGGTGTTTCCTAGTAGGAGATTTTTGGAATTAACTCTTGCGATTGTGCCCAGAGTTAGTTGCCAAACTAATAATCTACAGAAATGAAGCACACACCAAATCCTTTTGGTGGAGTGAAATTTACTCCTTGTAAGAGACCTACTCCAGAGATTCTCCTGGTGGGCTGAGCCCTGGCTGTCCTTCAGTTAATACAAAACTGGACATAACTTTCTAAAATTAATATTTCCCAAAATGATACAGCACTGATGATGTTACCCAGCTGGGTCATGAGACATCTGCAGGAAAGCAACCTGAGAGCACCCAGGACTCCACAGTTCAGTCCTGAGCAACAGAGATTTTCTTCTGTTAGAGTTACTTTTTTAAAAAAATTCTAATTTTAAACCTCAGCTAAGGCTCCAAAACGGCCCCCAAAATGGAAGTTTTAAATTAACAGAATTTAGGGAGGACCAGCTGATAATTCCAGCACAATCCCTGCTTTGCATGACAACTCTGTGTGTTTGAGCTTTGCATGCATTTTTGTGGCTTGTTCAGTACTGTTCTGAGAAATGACCAATGCAGGCTCAACCCTCTTTTCCTCCCTTTTCAATTCTTTATCTCCCAACCCTATTAACATCTTTCTTTAAAACATAAAAATAAAAAAATCTGAAATGGATACGGTGATATGCAGATTCTGGCATGAATCTCTGTAGGTAAACCTTCTCACTTTGTTTCCCTGTCGTAAAATTCCCCCATCATTAAGGCCAACTGCAAAACTTTGCTCAGCTAAATAAAAGGACATTTAAGTTTCCAGAAAGCCCCGTTGCTGCTAATCCTTTTTCTTTTAAGATGTGATTTTTAAACAAGAGTAATGCAACAACTCTCCTAAAATTGTCTGACCTCTCTTTTAGAGAAGCCAGGTTGATAAAAGAGAATGATGAAGAGAGAGCTTCATTGCAGAAATCCATCAGTGTTACTAGTGCCTTGATTACGGAGAGAGACGAAGAGCTGGAGAAACTCAGAAACGAGGTACAAACATCCAAATATGTGAACCGTCACAGCCTCTCATATCTGGGTGGCCAATAAAATATTACCCTTCCTTCTTCCCTCCCTTCTTCCTTTTTCTGTCCCTCCCTTGCTTCCTCCCTCCTTAGGGTTCACTTAGCAGTAGAAATTTTGGGGTCAATTATGGTTGTAAGTCAAGGACTATCTGTTTACCCTTCATTTCTTTCCTTCCATGATGTTATTAAATTCACATTGCGTGTCCTTTTTCTGTTCGGACTTTTGCAGGTCTCGGTGCTCCGTGGAGAGAACGCCACGGCAAGGAATTTGCACTTGGTCGTTCAGTCCCTGGAGTCCGATAAGGTTAAACTGGAGATCAAAGTAAAGAATCTGGAGCAGAAGCTCAAAGAGAACCAAAAAAGCTCTTCAGGTAAAGCCAGCTCAGAAATGTAGGTTACCTGCAGGATCCCCTCAGGTAGCCCAGTTTCCCCCAAGGGGACAGAGCCAATCCCAGAATTCAGGGAGGGGGCATTTTGGAAAAATCCAACCAATCAGTTTTTCTCCACCGTAGCCACTTTAAGAGGGGTGGACTTCAACTCCCAGAATTCCCCAGCCCGCTGTTGTGTGTCCATTGGCTTAAAGTGTTGCTTAAAACAACCCATAGAGTCTGTTCTTTAGAGAAGCCAGACCTGAGGGAATTCTGGGAGTTGAAGTCCACATATCTTTAGCTAGCCACGGTTGAAAAACCGTGCATTACTCTGATTTTATCCAAACGTTGAGAAGCACATCCAGATGTGGCCTCCTGAGACCAAGTCAACTGAACACTCCCCAAGAGCCCAGAATCCCACCTGTCTCCAGTCTCTGATGAAGGTCATGTAAAATCCGATAGCCTTTACTTCGTGTCTTTCTAACGTGTTTTTTCCTCCCATCTTGTCCAAGATGTTTCATCTGGGGGTGACCTCCAAAAGGAAGAAGCCCTTGAGAGCCAGGTAGGCTTCCGTCCTCTGGGCCGTATCATTCCATCATTGGAAAAAACTTGTCCAAAGATGGATTTTGCTTGAGATTGTGTTTATCATGTCCTTAACATGCTAATATTGGCTTTCTTTGTTTTTTCCCCCCCTTCCTTCCTTCCTTCCTTCTTCCCTCCCCCTTTGCTTTCCTTTTTCCCCCTTGCGTTGCTCTGCGGCTGGGGATAATCTTCTGGCATCAGCAAATGGTTGGTTTTAGCTTTCTCTGCTTTTTTTTAAAAAAAATAAGTTATAATAACCTTGGGGTCCTTCTGCCAGGTAGCTGCTGTTCTCCTCAGCCTCCGAGAGAAGGCGCCCTTGTTCCTTTGGGTGACAAAACGGAGGAAGAGGAGAGGAGAGACAATAAGCGGGTGGCTGCATTATCCCCTGGGGTTTAGGGGCCTGCTGGGGGTATCCCTCGGTCTGTTTCCTCCCTGCTCTCTTGGTCCCCTTCCAAGGAGGTGGAGCTGTTGAGCTGTTGGGGGCTGCCACATTGTACAAATCAAGATAATAAGATGGGTTCCCTATTTTTTGTACAGCGTTTTTGTTTTCAAGACAAGGCTACAGGTAGTCGTTAACTTACAACTGGAATTGACCCTGGGATTGTGGTTGTAACTGATTCAGGTTGTTAGGTGTCCATGCTTGATGTTACGACCTTTTCTGCACCATCATTAAGCAAACACAAATACCGTAAAGAATGCAAGACACCACAAACGGCCGTAAATGTGAACTCATTGCCAGGTACCCAAAAAACGATCAGGAGACCTTGAGGGAAGCGTGACTGTCAGAATTTCAAATCCCTTGGGAGGTCAGCCGTAACTTCCAGCAGCCTCTAAGCAACCGGTTGTAAATCAAGGACTGTCTGTAATGCTTTTAGTTTCAAGCTTTTAGGAGCTTTTAGTTTCAAGCCATGAAGTTGAACTGAGCGCCGCCCATCACAGGGGTTATAGGTCATGTAGTCGATCCAGTTTGCCTCCTGTGGTGAGACTCACTTCTCGTTCTTCTTATCCTGAACCTTTCAGATTGACTTCCTAAATTCAGTCATTGTGGATCTTCAAAGTAAAAATGACGAACTGAAATCAAAATTGAACAAGATGTCCGAGGCAGCTCTCAATGGCGATGAGGAAGAAGTTATAAACTATGACAGGTTGGTGGTCAGAAAAATTGGGAATTTGGGTGGCTGTTTTCCTTGGAGTGGCTGATGGTGGACCCAGCTGGTTGACCCAGAGCTGTGTTCCTCAGCCTGGGAGTTGAAGTCCACATCTCTTTAAAGGGTGAAGGTTGAGAAGCATTAGCTTCGAGCATTGGATAAACCGATCCGCTGAGCTCCAGGCAACATAGAGTCTCCTCTCTAGAGAGGCCAGACCATGGGGAATTCTGGGAGTTGAAGTCCAGACTTCTTAAAGTGGCCAAGGTTGAGGAACATTGGCATGGAGAATTGAAAAACCAAAAGCCAACTTCTTGCTGACTCCTGTTTCTCAGCAAAGTTCCTCAAGGAATGCCCATGAAGTCTACCAAGGTGACAGATGGGAGGCCATCAGCTTTTCTAAACTATTTCTGTCTCGACAGCGAGGGAGACAACCAAGTCAAGAGGAAACCTCGCCTCTTCTGTGATATTTGCGATTGTTTCGACCTCCACGAGACCGAAGATTGTCCTACGCAGGCCCAGGCGCCCGAGGAACCCCTCCACTCCACGTACCACGGCAGTCGGAAAGAGGAACGTCCGTACTGCGACATTTGTGAAATGTTTGGTCACTGGACCGCCAACTGCAACGACGACGAGACCTTCTGACGCAGGGCAGGGGTGGAGAAGATGAACGTTGCTTCGGGCGCTAGTTGGACCTTGTCCTCCCCCCACCAACCTTCAAGGGTGGGGCCCGCAGGAGAGAAGAGAGGGGACCGGCACTTTTTCCTCCCAGAATTCCTTGCAGCAGCCGCCCAGCTTAGAAAAACGTAGTGTGTCCCGTCTTCCACAAGAAAGATAATTTATTCTGCCCTTCTGAAGATGAAATTAAAATAAAGAATTTAACGGGCTGCCAATTTTCATTTAGAAATTTCATTTCCTGGGTTTGCCTCAAGAAACTTCCCCCTCCGGTCGCCTGGCTTACTTTGGGGGAAGGGGGTGGGGGGAGGAAATAAGAGGAGGTGGGGTGTCAAACCAACAAGCACTTAGTTCTATTTTAGCTAATTTAAAGCTCTTTGAAATTATGCTGTTAATTTTCCTATTTGCACTAAGCTCCTCCAAGCTGCGGTTGTACATTTTTTTAGCATTTGTAACATTCTGACACTGGAATGGGTTTAAGAGGTGAGCTCTTTTTGTTTTGTTATTTTCTTTTTCCAACATTGGGTTTTCTCCCCCCTCCCCCCCCTGGCTTTGTGACCTCTCGTTCAACTGACACGCGTGAGCAAGCCTTCGTGCGTGTGCTACTGGTGCAAGACCTTGAAGTAGTGCCTTCCTTTCCGTGAGATTTCTTTAATGCTGTGAGATTTTTGTCACGGCAAAAAATACCACAAAGCAGCTCAGCCACTGCGGGGAACTTTTTTTTTTCACCCTAACAAAACCTCTCCAGCTGTGCATTTGGGAAAATCTCTCCCTGTTTTTTCAGCTTCTGTAGAGTTGTACATAAGTACATATATACATATATTTAAGAAAAACAAAGATTTATATTTTGGAAAACAATCTGATTGTCTTTAGTGCTTCTGTTATTCTGAATTCAGAGGGCTTTTGTGCACCGTAACTTGATTTACTGACTTTAAATAGCCTCAAATGTCAGAGATATTTTTTATTTCTGACTGGGGTGGCATTTTGGGGGATAAGGGGGCTAGTTTGCATGTACCAAAAAAGGACAAAAAAAAATATTCCAGCTACAGTTTGTATCCTCTTTATCAAAAAGTCTGTCTTGAAATCAAGACCTTTTTTAAAAAACCAATTAATATGTAATTTATTTATTTTCCCCTGGGTTGGAATTTTGTTCCAGATGAATGTAAAATAGAAAACTCAATGTTGAAATAAGGTGAAGTTTCTAAGAAGCCGATACCTTACAAGAACATTTTAGGAAGTATAAAACCGAGCACACTTCTGAGTGAAACTGTGTCATGCTAACTTAATGCACGTGGTGTTCCTGTGGAGTTAATCCATCAGGGAGTAAATGCCATGTACTCTTAAGAGAGACAAAGATGATGCCATGCTGTTTTTGCTCTTATTTTGAATGTCACAAAAAGAAATGTAAAGCAAACACACCATCAGCCTTCCTCGCTTTCTCTACACGTGATGGAAGACTTTAACTCTTCTATAGCTGTGTTTGGGTTCATGTGTGTTTCTTTTCACACGCACACACAGACATATAGGCACATATCTGTGCTAGTGGTTAATTATTCCCAGATTACAATCAGTATTTGGCCTATGAGGTGTTTTTTTTTTAAATCAATGTAATTGTTTGAACTTTGGAGTAAAGAATGTATTATAGGGATAGTCATTAAAAAAGCAGGGAAATCCGTATTAAACTAAACCAATTGTACTGTATCTTTAATAAAGGGATTATTCTCTACTCATCGGCCTGGCCTCCTTCTTTTCACAACTGTTACATGAGTGGAGCTTTAGTATCCTGGGTAGCAGATGCTGTCCAAGCAACAATGCTGGCTTATGTTGGCCAGCCTGATGATTTGCCGGAATAAGTTATTTAAAGGCACATCAACTTTGAAAGTGTTAAGCTGTTAAATTTATTTATTTATTTAGCATATGGCATCTACAGAGGTCATGCAATCATTGATATACAACACTAATAAAACACATTCGTACAAATACAAAGTTTAAATAAAACATCGGTACGTGGATAGAAAAAGATGAAAAAGATAGATAAAAAGAAAAAGACAGAGAGAGAGAGAGATGGAGTCTATGGAGATTCTCAGTCATCCAGGTCCGGGTTGTCCCAAAGGTGCTTTTACAAGAGGCACCTGGACTTTCTTTGTTTTTCCTTGAAGACGTTTCACTTTTCATCCAAGAAGCTTCTTCGGCTCTGACTGGATGGTGGGGAATGGAAGGATCCACCATCCAGTCAGAGCTGAAGAAGCTTCTTGGATGAGAAGCGAAACATCTTCAAGGAAAAACAAACAAAGTCCAGCTGCTTCCTGAAAACATAGGAATAGGGGACATAGAGGAAGGAAGGACGGAAGGATAGAAAAAGAAAGAAAAAGAAAAGAAAGAAAGAACAGAAAGAAAAAGAAAGGAAAGAGAAAGGAAAGTACTTGGTCAATATAATATACAAGATAAAATATTAATCATATGGGACCACAAAATTGCAATAGTATAGATACTATAGTTCAATATCTAAGGGAGCGGTTGTGAAAGATGGGGATGGGAACGCCAAAAATCCCGGGGCGGCCCCGCCGAGAGCCTCACCTGGACGCCCAGGTGAGCGGCCTGAGTCGGAGGGGGCGTGGCAGCGCCGAGGGCCCGCCTCCTCGGCCGCCTCACGTGACCGGCGTGGGCGCGGCCAGCGCAGCGGCCATGGCGGCGCACCTTAGTTCGGGCCGCGTCCCGCTGACGGCGCTGAGGGAAGCCGGGCGGCGTGAGCTGCGAGCCTTCCTCGACAAATGCGCCGGATCCAAGGTCGGCGCGGCCCCGCCCCGCCGGGGGCCCATACGCCACCGCCGGCCGGGAAGGATGGGTCCCCGAGTCCCCCCTCCCCTCCCTAACCCGCAGCCTGGACCCTCATCCTATTTCTAATTATCCTCCTCATTGGTGGATATTCCTCATGCATTGATGCCATTCCGCATTGATATTTTTAATTATCGTTATTGTGCATTGATATCATTTCCCATTGATATTTATTCTGCATTGATATTCTTAAGTATTATTATCATCCTTCGTTACTCATATTATTGTGCAGTGATTTTATTCTGGGGTAAATATTTATTGCATATTGGTGTTTTTAATTAGCATTTGTTCATCAGTATTATGCACTAATACTGCACATTGATACTTATTATGCATTGATACTTTAAAGTATCATTATTTGTCATTCATTTACTATATTAATCTACATTGATATTATGCACTATTATAAATTATCATTTGTTATTCGATGATATTATTATTCTGTTGCTTTGCATGTATACTGAGAGCTACCACACCAGAGACAAATTTCTTGTGTATCTAATCACACTTGGCCAAATGGAGTATTCTGTATTATTATATTCTATATTGTTGCGTGTTTATATTTTTATGCATATTTTTATTGTTACTCATCAGTGTTCGGTTTTTATTATACATTGATATTCTTATTAGTCGTCGATATTTTGGATTCATTGTTGTTACTTATTGGTATTTATTATACATTGATATATTTATATGTCTTCCAAAATGTTTCTCTTAAACCTGTTTTTTTTTTTCCTTAGGCCATTGTGTGGGATGAGTATCTTACAGGGCCCTTTGGATTGATTGCACAATATTCTCTTCTGAAGGTAAGATACACTAGCTCTTTCATTTTAAAAGTATGCATACCTTGTTCTCTTCCTGTGGAAAAATAAAAAAAAACACATTTGGCACATCTGGAGCGATACAGATAGTGGCAAGCTTCTATTTCAAAAAAGACTTGCTGTTACCTCTATCGGCAAGCTGGTCCTCAAACCCCTTCTCTTTCTCAAATGCTCCAACAAAATTGAATACTTTCATATTTGTTTTGATTGTTTCCTTCCAGGAACATGAGGTGGAGAAAATGTTCACCCTTAAGGGAGGCGCCCTTCCACCGGCTGATGTCAAGAACATTATTTTCTTTGTCAGGCCCAGATTAGAGCTCATGGACATAATTGCCGACAATGTGCTCAGGTAATGTCTCTGGGGTTGGCTGTGGCCTTTCTCACGAGGACAAACTCTACTGTTTATGTTGGCAGAGGAAGGTCAGAATATATGTTTTTTCCCCCCAGTTACGCTTATTCATTTTTTAATCAGCTTTTAGGTCTGTACACTGTCCAGAGTCAGTTCTGAATTGGGGGCGGGTTATTAATCTAAATCAGGGATGTCTAATCTTGGCAAACTTCAGGATTTGTAGACTTCAACTCCCAGAATTCCCCAGCCAGCCATGACTCATGAATTTCTGACTCACGAATTCTAGGAGTAGATGTCCATAAGTCTTAAAGTTGCCAAGGTTGGACGCTCCTGATTTAGTGATAACTTAATATTTAATAAATTAGAGTGCTCTATAGACATTGAATGAATGAATGATGGTCATTTGAACTGGTCCAGGGACTATTAAAATTCAGCTGGCTAAGGCTTGATTGCATAAACTTCTCTTTTTCCAGCGAAGATAAAATCCGCTGTCCGCAGCGCGACTTCCATATCTTGTTTGTGCCACGTCGCAGTTTGTTATGCGAGCAGCGCCTCAAAGAACTGGACGTGTTACACTGTTTTGTTCACCGAGAGGAGTACAGCCTGGACCTCATTCCCTTTGATGGAGACCTCTTGTCCATGGAGTCAGAAAACGCCTTTAAGGTCAGAACCTGCACAGGACTAAGGAGGCCACTCCCGAGACGGGAACCTGGAGCTCTCCGGGCCTCGTTTCTGATTGCAGGAAAATTGAGAGCGACTTTCCTTTCTCCTAGGAATGCTACTTAGAAAATGACCAGACCAGCCTCTACCATGCGGCAAAAGGACTCATGACGCTCCAGGCTCTCTACGGAACCATCCCACTCATCTTTGGAAAAGGGGAGTGTGCCAGGGTAAAAATAAGCTGGAAAGCCTTTCCTAATTTATAGCTCAGTTTAACTTCCAGCCAGCCTCTTTTGCAATGAGGGCCCCTTGGTTTAGATCAGGAGTAGTCAACCTTGGCTCTTTTATGACTCGTGGACTTCAATTCCCAGAATTCCTGAGCCAGCTTAACTTAGCTGACTCAGGAATTCTGGGAGTTGAAGTCCACGAGTCATAAAAGAGCCAAGCTTGACTACCCCTGGTTTAGATCATTTAAACTAGCATGGTAACTTTAAGACTGGTGGACTTCAACTCCCAGAATTCCCCAGCCACGTGAGTGTGTCTCCTCTATTGTTCTCAGGAAAGACAAAAGAATACTTTATCCCTCTTCTCTTGGCTGGCTGGGAAATTCTGGGAGTTGAAGTCCAGGAGTCTTAAAGTTCTCGAGGTTGGATGCCTCTTGTTTAGATGCTAAACGGAGGCTGTGGAAGGTTTGTTGCTGATGAAAAGCAGCTCAACAGAAGATCCTAACTGCAGAGGATCAAACCATAGGAACAGTAGAATGTCTGCCACCTAATTTGGGCAATGTCTGAAATAGGCAGAGATGGTGGAAACCAGGATGGCCTGCTGGGTTGGGAGGGTCTTCTGCTTGGCTTGGATGTCTAGGAATTCAGCCAGCAGAGCAGAGCAGAGCGTGAGAAAGGTAGTTTTAAAGTCTCCTGGTCTTTGGGAGGTTCATCTCTGTGGGCGGCCTGGGCCGTAACCTGCTGGATTCTCTGGATTGCAGCATGTGGCAAACATGATGATCCGCATGAAGAGGGAGTTTTCGGGGATCCAGAACCCCATTCTGCCCGTCTTCGATACCCTTCTGCTGCTGGACCGCAACGTGGATTTGATCTCTCCTCTGGCTACCCAGCTGACCTACGAGGGCCTGATTGATGAAATATACGGAATTCAGAACAGTAAGTAAGGGCACGACCGAGAAGGTAGGAGCTCTGTCCGTTCCTGTCAGCCTGGCCTGCCTCGCACGGTTGTTAGGGGGGAAACTGGAGGAAGCAGGTTCCCCAGACCACTCTGAGCTCCTCAGACCAAGTCCGATACAGATAGACCTCGAGTTACAACAGTTCATTTAGTGGCTGTCCAAAGTTACAAGGGCACTGGAAAAAGGGACTTAGGGCTGTTTTTCACAGTGATCCCCTTTCCGGACTCCCCCAGGCTCTCACGATCAGAGTTCAGCTGCTTGGCAACTGGTTCATATTTATGACGGTCGCAGTGTCCCGGGGTCACGTGATCCCCTTTTGTGATCGTCTAACAAGCAAAGTCAGTGGGAGAAGCCGCATTGACTTAACATCCAGGTTACTAACTTACCAACTGCAGTGATTCATTTAACAGCTGAGGCAAGAAAGGTTGTAAGATGGGGTAAAACTCACTCCATATATACCTCACTTAACAACATAAGTCAAGGACTACCTGTGTACCTTGAGGGTGTGTCTCCTGGGGCTTCCCTCAAAACATCTGCCTCGTCCTTTTTTTAAATGATGTTTGGCAGCCTACGTGAAACTTCCCCCCGAAAAGTTTGCCCCCAAGAAGCAGGGAGAGGCCGCCAAGGAGCTCCCCACCGAGGCCAAGAAGCTGCAGCTGAACTCCGCGGAGGAGCTGTACGCAGAGATCCGCGACAAAAACTTCAACGCCGTGGGCAGCGTCTTGAGCAAGAAAGCCAAAGTCATCTCGGCTGCTTTTGAGGTAATAAAGCGACATCCGCTTTAGATTGTGAAATGGGGGGGGAAGCTCACTTAACAACATAAATTGTGATGGTCGTAAGTCTTCATCCCTCTTCTCTTAGATTCCAAATTTTGTACGGCTGCATTGAAGAAGTCTGTCTCTTGAGCCAGGGGTTGTGTTCAGATCTCAGTTCTGTAATTGATGCAACAGGGATATTCGCATTTTTGCACTGGGAGGGAGGGAGGGAGGGAGGGAGGGAGGGAGGAAAAGGGGGGTGTTGTGTTGTCAGATCTAATAGGTGATAATGAAACAGGAGCTTACACGTAGCAGAAGAAGCCTGTTAATGGCCAGCTTCATTACGGTCTTTCTGCCTGGGCTTGCCATTCGTGTCATTGTCACTTCCCTCCATTTTTGCACTTGTCAACAAGCATGTGGGATTTGCGTAGGTTTTTTCCCCCCCCTCTTACTTTGCCCTGAAAAAGCTGGGTAGATTAATTAATAGATCATTATATTTCGTGGATATCCGGTCCTTAGAGTTATATTCTCTGCTTGTCGTTGCTATGGAGATAATTCCACCAATCCTGCTTCGGAAAAACCACCTGAGATTTGACAAATGATGACCTCTCAGACGGTGATGGAGGGGAGGGGGGGTTAGAAAGCTGCCGTGCAAAAGGGGTAGAAATCCAAATAAGATTAATGGGGCTGTGAGGAAGGAGGAAGGAGAGCTGGTTTAATAAAGGGATTAAGGCATGAAGCTAGAAAGTGGGAGATGGTGAATTCTGGTTCCACCTTAGCCTTTAAAAACCAGCTGGGTGATTGTGGGCCAATCGCCAGGAGATGGTGAGTTCTAGTTCCACCTTAGGCATGAAAGCCAGCCAGTCTGTCTCTGAGCCCAAGTCACCTCCCAGGGCTATTGTGGAAAAATAGGAGAAGGAAGCTGTGTCGGAGACGTTCCCAGCCTTGAGTTATTTGTAAAAAGGATAAAGGGGGGATATAAATGAAATGAAGGGCTTCGGATTCTGATTTACGTTCTTAGGAAAGGCACCATGCCAAAACGGTGGGGGAGATCAAGCAGTTTGTGTCACAGCTGCCACACATGCAGGCTGCGAGAAGCTCTTTGGCGAACCACACCTCCATCGCTGAGCTCATCAAAGACATCACCAGTGAGTGGTATCTGTTGGGGGGACGGGCACGAGGGAGGATAGGTGTCCCCTCTTGAATGAGGAAAAGACCGAACTGGTTTCAATCTCTTCCCTCGGTTTTGACCATTGGCCAGATCTCAGCAGTATCCCTGCTATTAAAATATCTCAGGATCCCACTAAGTGTTTACAACATGTTTCATTTTTGTATTGTAAGCCTCTGAAGACTTCTTCGATAATTTAACAGTGGAACAAGAATTTATGTCCGGCATAGATACCGATAAGGTAAGCCAATGTTTTCTCAAATAGCTGATGTGTTTTGCATAATTTTGGCTAAAAATTTAATTGGATTTTTTTCTGCGCAGGTCAACAGTTACGTAGAAGATTGTATTGCCCAAAAGTATCCCTTGATTAAGATACTGAGGCTCGTTTGCCTGCAGTCAGTGTGCAACAGTGGCTTAAAGCAGAAGATGCTGGACCATTACAAGAGAGAAATCCTCCAGGTGAGGTTTTCGTAAAGGCAAATGTTGATACAGCTTGGGGAAGGCCATAAACCATTTGGAGAGTTTTGTAGAATTAAAAGAGTCACAGATAAGGAAAGAAAAAAATCAAGCAAAAGATCCAGATGTTTTATCCTGCCTTAAGGTGTATTTTACTTGACTATGCAGTAGTTAGCCAGTTTCCTTTTTTTTCTTATTTGAATAGTCGTTATAATTTTATATTTCCTCTGAAAATTGTTTGCAGACTAAAACGCAGACTTGAAATGGTGAGAGGTTTTTAATGTTAAAGCTGGACTTTCAAATCCTTGAAAAGAAAGCTAAAATGAATTCGTAGATATGAAAATCCTTTTTTTTCCCTTTCCTTTCAACCTGGCAGGTAGATAGCTTCAAGTCTCAGTGGGTGAACTCACCATTTCATAAATAATGTATAAAATGAATATAAAAGGCCATTGTGCTCGTTACAGACTTACGGCTACGAACACATCCTGACCTTAAATAACCTAGAAAAGGCTGGACTTTTGAAACCTCAGCTGGGCAGCCGGAACAACTACCCCACCATCCGGAAAACTTTGCGTTTATGGATGGACGACGTCAACGAACAGGCAAGTTCACCTCCGCCTCTTGCAGCTTTCAAGAGACGGCTTGCAAAGGGGCCCTAAGTTAACCTGCTCTTCCTCTTCACCTCCGCCCCTTCTTTGCTCTCTGCAGAACCCAAACGACATCTCTTATGTATACAGCGGTTACGCGCCTCTCAGTGTGCGCCTGGCACAGCTGCTTGCCCGGCCAGGTTGGCGAAGCATCGAGGAAGTCCTAAAATTACTTCCGGGCCCACACTTTGAGGAGAGGCAGCAGCTGCCAACCGGGCTCCAGAAGAAGCGTAAGTCTCTTTGGGCCTCCTGTTCAACCCAGGATATGTATTTTAAGTGCTTCTGGGACTCCTACCCCAGTCTAGTTGCCTCTTGTAGACTTGGGGGTTCCAATGTGGCCACACAAATGGGATGATAGGTAAACTCTGGGAGGCATCCAGTTGCTTCCAAAATGTTACAATATCCAAAGAATCTTGATTAGATTTAATTCTGCATTGCACTTTGTATCTCCTGTATGGCGAATGTTCCGGGACGGTATTACAGGGAATCCTTGACTTACATCTGTTTGTTTAGCGGCCGTTCAAAGTTAAAATGACACTGAAAGAAAAAGTGGGTTAAGACATCCTCATGCTTATGACTGTGGTTCCCAGGGTCATGTGATCAAATTCGGTCCTGCCTTTATGACAACCTTCCCAGCCACTTCTGACCAGCAAAGTCAGTGGGGGAAGCCATGTGATTCACTTAACAACTGTGGCAAATAAAGGTTGTAAAATGAGACCTGACTCGCTCAGCAACCACTTGCCTAGCGACAGACATTCTAATCCCAGTTCTGGTCGTACGTTGAGGACTCCCTGTGTACACATGTTTGTTCACACTCAAATAATAGCATATTATTTCACTGTGACCGAACTGCTCTGAACTGCATCGCAAGAGGATCGTTGAGTGGATGGGAATGAGCGGCAAAGCACAAAAGAAAATTTTGAAGGCAGTTTTCAGTTTTTTCTCTCTGAATTCCAGGTCAGCACGGAGAAAACCGCGTGACTCTCGTCTTCTTTCTGGGAGGCGTTACTTACGCCGAAATCGCAGCCTTCCGGTTCCTCTCTCAGATGGAGGACGGGGGCACTGAATATGTCATCGCCACCACCAAGCTGATCAACGGAACAAGCTGGGTCAAGTCTCTGATGGAGAAGCTGGAGCCCCCACCCTTTTAGGAGAAGCAGCAGCAGGAACAGGCCGAGCAGGACTCGACCGACGTGGGATCACGCTGTGTAATGTACGTGCGGAGTCCCTCAGGGGAAACCGAGGCCTTCGGAAGAGAGAAGAAGGAGTGGACTGAAGTGCAGCGAGGAAAATGGCTTCTCAAAGTGCTTTCTAACAAATACGGACCCAGGAGGGAAGCTCAGCCTGGCGATCTGTGTTTGCTTCGCTTCCATGCGTCCTTCACAAGTGTCATTCCTGGACTTTTCCTTATAGTTTCTAAACCCTCCTTTTTTAGTGTGCATTCCGCAGACTTTCGGGACATTTTTCCTTAATATTTCCTCCTCCTTCCCATTCTGTACTTCGCTTGGTTTTTCTTCTTTCAGTCCACTGATACTCTTAATTGTTCTCCCCAGACAGTTAATCATGTTGGTAGATGATACTCTAACCATATTCCCTCTTTGGCTGCCCTTCTGAAGCTTGAAAGCCTGTAAATCTGTAAAAAGATCTGCCACTTAGGTTACCCAGCTCTACCCCAAGCCTTCTGTTTTGATGGAATTGGTTTCCTTGTTTCTCACTGTTTTCCATGGCAATCCTGGAAATATGGCTTTGCTGCCTCTTTTGAAAAATCCTGCTCTCCTTTCCTCATTAATATCTCTTTAAATGCTTACAGGTCCTCAATATTGAACAAACTCTTTTGCACTGAACGTTATTGCGAATAGTGGGAGAAGAACACAAGATTATTGTTTAATCAAACCTCATTCAGTTGCAAACAAAGAAGCATGTTTAAAAAGTGCTGGAACATTGCATTTGAAAACCGAGAAGATAAATGTTATAAAGACGCAAACAGGCATTTTCCAGCCTGCATGTGTGTGTGAGACTGCTTTATTGAACATGTGCAGTTTCTACCATAGTGGAAATAGACCTTCTCCCTGTCGTTGTAAAAATATGATTCCCATTAAACATCATTATTGCAATAGCTGTATTACTCCCCATTCTCCAGAGTGCCACAGCCTCACAAACGCAAAACCTTAGAATCAGGAAAGTAAGTCTGTTTCTGGACAATGTTGACTGAGTCTCGGGGGAGATAATTATACTCTTAACAGCTTCCTGGGTAGTTTGATTTTGATCTACTTTTGATGAAGGCCTGGATGATCACAAGGCTAATAATTTGATAATAAGATCTCCTGATTAAATTTAGAGTCCATTTGTCAAGCCGTGATGTCTAAGCCAAATGGGGAGAGGGGGATAATTGAGACCTTTTAGGGTGTAATAGCTAGGAGGAGCCAGGGAAACAAGGGGAAAATAAAACTTTAAATAGAGCGGTAACATGCTTTTCAGGTTAGAGATAAAGAGAGACGTAATGCCGGTTTCCGCAGCAAAATAGGTAAACGTAAAAAATAGATTAGAAGCAGGTCAGTTTTTTTTTCCTAAAAGTGCCAAACAGCCTGTGTGCCTTATGCCATTTTCCTGCCTTCCATTTTTCACCCCATGTTATTTTCAGCACCTCTGAATTTGGCTTTTTTTTTTTTTTTACATTTTAAACGAGAGAGAACCAACATATCACAGGATACTCAAGTAGCCAAGAGAGAAAATTGTCCCTAAGTAAGAGACATTGCAAAATGTCACCAAGGGACAGAGATCCAAGCCCCAAATGACGCCGGCTGCTTGTTATCAGTTGAGAGATTTAAAGCAGATGTTGAATTTGAAAACGTGTTGTTTTTGGCTCTATCCACATATGTTTAGCTGTTGTCATACATTCACTTTGTGTTGAACAACCACACATCTTTTAATAAGCGTGACGTATTTGTTTTAGTGAAGACTGCAGTTTAGCATGTAAACCTGCCTCCATTTCATAGTAAAAGTTATCATTGCAACACTCAGGAGAAAGTTTACTCTCTCACTCTCAATGGATCCTTAGATTTATCCTACCCGGTGGCTAGACATAAAAACCTACCCTGTACTATTTTGGAAAAGTAGAAAACTCCAGTGGTACCTTAAAGGGTAAGACATTACACTGCAGGTACTCAACTATCTTTTTAAAAACCACTTTCCTTATTACTTACTTTCTATTTTCATTTTTAAAAAGCCTCGGGATATGTTTTGTACTGTGCAGTGGAGAACAAAGAAGATCTGTGTATCCCATTGCAGAATTACTCTCTGGCCACACCTATTAGTGTTTCACTCGTCCAGCGTATATATAGAGAGCATCGCTGTGCTGCCTCTTCAGATGAAGACACGGTCCACCCACGTCCAGAAGTCGCTCGCTCAAGACGAGCACCAGAAACAGCCACAAAAAGGATCCTCAAACATCATTATTCAGAAAAGGTGAGCAATCTATCTGCATCGAAGTATTAATTAACTTTTATTTCATAGAAGAGGTGTCGAGGCTTAATTATAAGAACTACAATCTTGCGTGAGATAATATTCACATCCAAACATGCATTGCTGAAAATCATACGTTTGGGGATTTTAAGGAAATTCTCTGAAAGTAGTTTTTTTTTTTTAAGAAAATACATTACAGGTCCTTGGTTTGCTGGCTGTCTTAATTTGTATGTTGATGGGAAGAAAAACAATCTCAATTAGTAGTATGCAGATCTCGGCTTGTTTTTTTCCACCTTTGGGAATAAAGTGAGATTAATTATTAGCAGTACGTTTCTCTTAGTAAAAGGAAAATTTACTATAATTAACATGCTCAAAGCAAAATATATCAAAATCGTTGTAAAGATACAGCAGCATCTTTAAGACATTTATTAGATCCCCAACCGCACATTTCTAAAAATTGGAGATTGAAAATGAAATTTTTATAAAATTTAGCCACTATCAAATTATTACAGTGTTGCAGAACAGTCGATCATCTTGACGGGGAGATTAATTTTAAATCTGCCCTCCCCCTATTTTAGGTGGATGGAAAGATGCAGGCCAAACTATTTGTAGATAATCGCCAAACCAGAAACATTATTTTCCTGGCAGCCTGTCCATTAGATGCAATTATAACATTAAATATTAAAGTGGGCTCCCTCTGGAAGAATTGACTGCTTTGAGGACTGGATTTAGTTGGTACTAATGGACCATTAGCTATATATCTTGAGGTTCTGTGGCTGCCCAACCTTGGAATCCTCTCAGGCTGGCCGCTAGGATCAGCTTTCCTAAAAATGATGGTCAGATCTTGCAAAATTATCTTCCAGTCCAAAGACAGGGACCTCACTCCCAAACACACCTATTTTAATCCTAGGCCAATTTACTCACCAACCAGAACACAATTCCCAATAAAACTTCTTTCTCACTAGTTCTGTCTGATATGCACTGCTTTAAGTCCCTGCCATAGATCACGAACCAGCTTCTATTTTGTGGCATCTTTAATTTAGTTCTCTTTTCACTCCTTCCCTTCCTCTTCCAGAGCCAGCTGTTCCCATGCAATTCTCCCCACCAACTTTGAAATCCAGGATGATGCAAGACTCCTTTACTCTTCATTTTCTGAAAGTGCTAAAGGAACTCCTGGCTTTTGTGCTGTTCAGTTACACTGTCTTGTTTGGAGCGCTGTTGTTGGCTGGATGGACGACTTACTTCCTTGTGCTAAAGTGACAACACCCTGTTGCAGTTCTGGAGCCTGGAGACCTCAGCTGGACAAAATATCCCTTTCTGTTCCAGCGTTTTTCCAGACTTAAATTCTGATGCTTTTTAAAGAACCCCTTGGTTTCAATCTAAGGTTTCTTTTTTAAAATGTATTTATCAAGTATCAAAATCTCGAAGAGTGATTAATGCGCTTCATCTCTCCAATCCATTTTTTTAATATATAATCTCGCAGGAATATCCATCTTAAAAGCTGGATGCGGCTGAGCAAGTTATAACATGCCTTTTATTTCCTGATATTGTTAAACGCTTCAGTGTCAATTTTTTTCCTCACTTTGATTGAACTCTGAAATTAACTCCCAATCTGCACTTTTGAATTTTTTTTAATGAGGTTTTTTATATTTCCTGCGTCAGGCAGCTTCTTCTCCAAAAAACAGCTCAATAAAATTACTTGCAAGTCTAAGATTGTCTGTGTTAAATGCTCAAAAATTTAAGTATAACAATTCACATTGCTACATCTTATAATGTGTAAACTTTTGGAAAAAAAGGAAAACAGGAGATTTGAACATATGCACTGTCCTACATACTCTGAATGATTGATAAATGTTTAGGTAAAAGTTAAGTAACAACAAAGCTGCTTTTTATTGTTCTCCATTTCTTATTAATAAAATTTAACATATGCTTTAACTCCAACCCTTTATGTAAGTGACAAAAATATCTGTACAAGTACGGGAATTTTGTCGGAAGCTCCTTAATGCTTCAGTTTCTTTTCAAGGGAAATTAATTACCCAATAATCTGAGTCAGACTGAAAGATTTAGCAGAGGTTCCCACCCAGCTTGCTGACTTAACATTAATGCTTGTTTTGTGCAAAGCAGCCTGCTTGAAGTGTGTGAATATGTGTAAAATCATAGGATTCAGAAGCGTTTAATTCTGACCTCAGTATTAACAATGATTAAAGTTAGTTTTTAATCACATACAAACATATACACTGATTAGACCTTGCAAGCCAATTAAAAATGTAATGAATGAAATACCCGGAACACCTTATATTGGGATGAATAACAGAAAGAAATAAAAATTATTAAAAGTAATTTTAACATATTCTGAAAATTCATTTTTATGATGATGTCCACTGCTTAACTCCTTTGAAGAGTTTATCAGATGTTCGCAAACATCTAGGAAAATTTTATTTTAACATTAGAGGAGCAAATTAGTAACATTAAAAGTATTGCACAAAACTTATCAAGTGACAGGTAAAGGGGCGCATGCGCCCTCTTCAATGAATCACATTATCCTTAGGGCGCATGTGCGTAATCCCCTTTTCATTAGAACTACCGGTAGGGTTTTCTGTTTCGGGGAAAGAATAACAACCGACTGTGGTCTGGCGATCTAGGCTTCTCTGGCTCTATGATGCAGACCTTTGCTTTCCATTGGAAGTTGAAGGAAACTCGTTCCGTCCTAGAGTGGAACAGAAAAGAAACGATGACACCACAATAAAGCGTGCGTGGGCAGAAAGAGAGGAGGAGCCAGGGAAGGAAAAGAAACCCGGAACTGATGTAATTGCAGACACTTGAGCAGGAAGGCTAGATCGTCTCTCTGCTGTGACTGGGCGTTGTAAGAATACGTCATTTCCTGCGCGCCTTGTTGCCATTGAGAGGGAGAGCCAAGATGGCGTCGGCGAGGAGCTGTTGGCTGTGGCGCTGCTGCGCCTTTTTCGGGTATTTAGAAATGGCGGCTTCTGTTTTTTCCCTCCGCTTCCCGGAGCTCCTGGCCGGGGCTCGTCTTCCCTGGGAGATCCCGGCACCTTCCAGCCTCCCCAGGCTCTCCCTCCTCGGGCCCTTACACCGCTGGACGAGCGGCCTCTGCGGGTTGGGGGTCCCGGGGCGCCTGGAACCTCAGTTCCCATCATCCGCAGCCGTCCCTTGCCTGGGTCTCCTGTTGTGCTGCTGTGCTGTTAGTCAGCGAGGCCTCCCGGCTTGGTGTCCACGAAATGCGGGTTGCCTTCGGCACATCCAAAAACCTGGTTTCGGTTTCTGAAAAGGGTTTTTTTCACGTGGATCTCGGGCGGGTCCATGAGGGGGGAGCTGCCCCCTGTTGCCCACCCTGCGGGGCTGGAGGGAGAAACCGGAGGCATCGGCTGTTCGTTGCATAAATGGCCGGTTCTGTTGCAAGGAGAAAGGCTGGACCTGCTTCGCCTCTGTTGCTAAAGGCAGCCGGTTTTCCCTTCTTACTATTTATTTTGTGCTTTTAAACTCCGTTGTGGATTGCACTGAGGAGGGAGGGGGCCCCACTTTCCTAATGGAATCACTTGAAATTAGTTTATTAAACCCTCGTTTCCTTACATGATGCTGCGCAAGGCTAGTTTAGACATGATGGATTCGGGCTGTGTGGCTTGTGTTTTGTTGTTTTGTTGTTTTTTGGCTTGCTGCTCTTTTACTTGGATGGGTGTCGTTTTCTAGACGGAACTTTCCGCTCTTCTCCAATGTGAGGACACAGTGCGTACCTGGATTGAGGGCACCGTGGAAGAAAATGGCCACTCTGGGATTTGGAATGACCTTGGCTGCTATTCCTATTGCACAGGTAGTTTCCCAGAAAGTCCCGGGTTATTCTAATGCCAGAATAGGAGCTTCTCCTTAGTTTTAGGTTTATTGTCGTGTTTAGGTAAATCTGTCACTATATGCTAAGCCTTCATTAGTTTCTTCCCTTCCCCAACTCTTGACAGCTTTTGCAGAGCCCAGTAGATATCAGTTCCAGCAATAGCCAAGTTGTTTTCAATAGTTTACCTGAAATTATGCCCTTAAAATGTAGGTTAATCCATCACTTAATCTTAGCCAAGAGGCTAAAAAGCAATAAGGATCCCCAGATTTATTGCCATTTCTTTTGCCAACGGTTGCTCTATTTTTCCAGTAAAACCTTTCAATTTCTTGTGTTCTTATGTTTATGTTTACAAGTTGACTTGTAGGGACACAAGTTTCCAGTTGTATGACAGTTCCTAGCTTTTTTTTCTTTTTAATGACAACACACATTATTTCCTTCTCTGCCAGTTTTGAAAAGTCATTCTGTTTTTGAAGCAGCAACTAATGTTTGTCTTTCAGAAACACGATCCGGGTTCTCTAAGCAATGAAGCCTTGATCCGAAGAGCGGTCTCTTTAGTAACTGACAGCACCGGGACCCTCCTTTCTCAAACCACTTACGCATTAATTGATGCTCTAACGGAATATACAACGGTAAGACGCCTGCCTTCAGGATGCCACGACTGGTGGTGTGGTGCACATGTTAAGCCACTCTAGGAAACCTTGGTTCCAAGAAGTGCCCTACAATTGCCAAATATAAAGTAAAAGTTAAACTCCAGACAAGCACAACCTTAACAGGCTGGGTTTAATTACAGGCAGTTTACACACTGGTGTCCCTGTACCAGAAATACACGCATCTCCTGGGGAAAATGAATTCCAAAGAAGAGGATGCGGTTTGGCAAGTGATCATCGGGGCCCGAGTGGAGGTGAGCACCCTGATCTTGGTGCCTTTTTGCCCTTCAGGGACTCAGGAGGTCTCCACCATCTTGACAGTGTTGTGTGTGGACCCAAGAGGGTCAGATCCTTAGTAGTTTCTGATGGGTGACCATAAATAAGGAACCTCAGGTGAGAGCGATCTGTAAGCTGTGCAAAAAATGTGCCAGATTTCATTGTTTTAATTCTGGCTTTGCTTAGATGACGACAAAACAGCAAGAATATCTCAAATTGGAATCCAGGTGGATGACCGCCCTGAGACTTTCAGAGATGGCCGCAGAAGCAGCATATCAGTCAGGTGAGAGATGGGCAAGCCTCTTAATCTTAACCCACCCCCCTTTCAAACTGTTGACAGAATCAAATAGCTTCTTCATTTTTCCACCTGTCGGAAAAATGTTTTAGCAAGAAATGTTATATTTCACTGAACAGTCTCTGAAAGGGTGGAACAGCACTGAAGTTACTTAACTCCCTTCAGACCTTCTTCAGAATATGCCTTTAACCCCTTCAGTAACTCCTAAATGCGTAATAGGAACTCCAGTTGACCTGGTGGTCTTGAGGAGGAACTCGTGTGTGATATAAAAGGGTGTGTGGAGAAACCAGGGCCTTTCTAGCTTTGCCAACAAGAAAATTACATATTGTGGGTTAAATCCAGAGGTAGAATCAGTGGGAATCATTAATCATGTTGGCTTTAGTTAAGTCTACTATGTCTGGATCCCAGTCATTGTCTGGATCCCAGTCCTAGTATGAGTTGGGTTTTCCTTAATCTGAGTGGCCTTGAAAATGCACAAACTCTTTGCAGGCTTCCTCTGCAAAAACAAAAGACATTGAATCGTCCTCCTTTTTTCAGGAGCTGACCAGGCCTTGGTGTCAGCCCACAACCACATCCAGCTAGTGAAGACCCAAGTCCAAGAAGCGCGGCAGCTGTCCCAGAAGGCCGAAACCAAGCTGGCTGAGGCGCAGACGGAGGAGCTCCTGAAGCTGAAGGAAGAGGACCCGTTGCTACTGAACTCTCAGCAGGCTGTCAGGGAAGAGACAGAGGAAGCCTACCTTCGTGAAGATTGAGGATTGCTAGCATGGACACGATCCTGCTTGGTGGGAAGGGATGGCACAGAAGTGGAGGAATAGGTGCCGCTCCATCTACATGGCTTCCCCAGCCTGGTTGGCCCTCGGCTTTGAGCTGTGGGTATTGTGTTGCCTGTGTGTTTAAATTCACAGCTATGCAAATGCGAAGTAATCCTACAAAGGGGTGATTTTTCTGGTGCCGGAGGTCTGATTTGAGATGATCCCTCCTCCGCCAGAATCTAAGGGCTGTGTCTTGTGTTGCTGGTTTTTTTTTTAAAAAGTGAAAGGCGCTGATGTTGTGAAGGACAAATGCTCTACCTGAAATTTCAAGCATTAGTTGTGGAAAATTTAACAGTTTGGAGACTAAATGTCATTTTTGTGTTGTTGTTTTTCTACTGATGTACTTGGGGTCATTCTCCCTGAGCCAGTTTTTAAAATAAAAGTCTGAGGAACACAACTCGACTCCTTTGTTGTTAACAGCGAGATGGAAAGTGTGATGGAAAAAACATCTGTTGTTATGGTTGAGGAATTTGGCAGACCAAGCTTATCTGCAGCCACGGGGTCATGTAGGACAAACCCCCTCTTTGAAACACCACATTCAGAACTCACACGGGGAGCTGTGTGAAACAGACAACATCTGGAGCGTTGTTAAGTAGATAAGACTCCTCTCTTAGTTATTTTCAGTTTATTGACTTAGCTCTTGATGCCAAGTTTTAGACCTACTTTAGCTAAGTTTGTGTTTAGCTAAAACCGGTGCATTGCATCTGCTTTTAGTTTGCTGATTCCGGCATATGTTTTATCATTTAATTTATGCAATGTCCTTGTGCAGTCACACATAAATCTGGGTGTTGATTGGAGCAACAGGAAAGTGTTGCTATGTCTGTTAATTTCTAGGTTATTCCTCTTTGCTCTTATGTGGCGATTCCCAGTCTTGCCAGCTGTAAGATGGGTAGATTTCAACTCCCAGAATTCCCCAACCAGCAGAAACTTTGGTCTAAAGGAGGAGTCTATACATTGCATGAAGCAGTGAAGAGCCACCTCACTCAGGAAAGGACCAGCCTCAGAATGTGCACCCAGAGCCTCCTCGTCTCTTAAGAGCCAAACTGGTCTTGCTCTCTGCAACCCTATTCTGAGGCTTCCTGCATTTTTAAGATGGGGGAAGCCGATTCCCACTTGATATGTTGCATCTGAAACTCCACAGTCAAAGGCACGGGCTGGCTGACTTGTGAATCGGGTCCCTCTGGAGAGTCCTTCTTCCGCCCCTTTCCTGCAAAAGGAAAAGAAAATCAGAAATAAATCGCTCCGCTAGCAGCTGCGCAGGTTCATCGCTTCCTTTCTGAACCTGATTGTCTCTTGTGTGAGCTTTCCAACATTTACAAAACTACGTTGACACCTTCAAGGTAACCTCCGACCAGCTTGCCAGATAGGCTGACGTTCGCCCGAAGTTGAAATCCAGTCAAAGTCAAGGATACCGTTGGGAGAAAGCCAGCACCGGTGTTTCTCAGCCATGGCCACTTGAAGAGGAGTGGACTTCAACTCCCAGAATTCCCTGGCCAGCCAGCATGCTGGGAGTTGGAGTCCAACCATCTTCAAGTGGCCACGGTTGAGAAACGGTCATTACAATCCTAGAACCTGGAGGTGTAAGGAGCCCCTCAAGCAACGGAGCTCCGGGCACTGTGGTTTGCCAATTGTTTCTCTTTTTTTAAAGTTCCTAGTCCATATGAGGGCAGCGAAACCTTGCCATTGAGATCTTGCACAGCACTGTGGGCTCAAGGTGGAAGGACAGGTGTTAAATACAAAAATAAAGACAACCGCTTTTGAATACACTTAACATTTTAGTATTAGATGAGAACCTATGTTTGCAATCCAAGAAACTTGGAGAGTCGTCATCCAGATGGTTAAAATATGCTCGCAGTTGCAAATACTCCAGAAGCTGAGCTGTCTAGCTTACCCCTGGTAGGGGAGGGGGTTGGGGGTGGGGGTGTTTTTCGAGAGATTGCACTGTCGATCCCAGATTTGGATTTGGCGTCTTTTTTTGCACCCTTCTTGCTCTCCTGCAAAGTAGAAGATAAGATTTCTGCATTTCACCCAGTGGCAGAAACATCCCTTGTCACTTTTAATTCAGACTGGTTTTTATTTTTCTTCCATATCATTTTTTTATTTACTGCTTTTTATCTGATATTACTTTTATTTTTATTTAATATTGGTCTTTTCGTTTTTATTTAATATAGCTCACCACCACTTGTTGAGGTGAGCAACTATACAAACTGGTTAAATAAATATCTTTCCACACATTCAGTGCAGCCAGATTTTGAAAAGGGAACTCTGCTTCTCAGCGGGTACCTTGTCTTTGGGCGATGGCGGGGAGATGCTCCGCTCGGTTATCTGTACCCCAAAATCACAGGTGATCTCCAGCAACGATGCCCCAGCTAGCAGTTTCTCTAAGCTGACATGAAGAGAGCCCAGGGTCCTCACGATGGGGGGGTCGCTTCGGAGCTCTGGGGAAGGGGCTTTCTTTTTCTTTTGGTTCCCACCCTGGTTGGACACAGAAAGGAATCTGACTGCAGGGCTACGGCCACCATCTTGACTTTTTTGACCCCCATAAACACTGTGGATGTGACTGCATGGATCTGTTTTTCCCTCTATCCTCCAATCTTGGAAGTGACACAAAACAAGAGGTTTGGCTTCCCACAATTCTCAATGGGGCCTTGAATTAAGCCTTACCTTTCCAGTGTCTTTCTCCTTCCCTTTCTCGGCCTTCCCCGAATCGGCTTTTCCTTTTGCTCCTTTCCCCTTTCCTTTCTTGCTTGTTTTTTCTTCAGGAGTCTGGATCACAGGCCAGGAGACAACCTGGAAAAGATGTGTTTCATTGCTCTGGATGAAGGAGAAAATTGGAGAGAACAGGAAAAGGGAAGGGGAGGGGAGGGGAGGGGAGGGAGGGAGGAAGGAAGGAGGAAGGAAGGAAGGAAGGAAGGAAGGAAGGAAGGAAGGAAGGAAGGAAGGAAGGAAGGAAGGAAGGAAGGAAGGAAGGAAGGAAGACTTGCAAAAAAAAAATGTCTTTATTGCAGACAAGGACAAAAACTTTGTCCAAGTTGGGAAAACCAAGTTTAAAGAAACACAAAGGGTTGAGGTCTGCTGAACTGCTTGATGGCATGATGTACTTAAGAGAACACAGGCTCACACCAGTCCAAGGAGATGTTTTTATGAACCAAAGCTTAACAAAAAGGACTGGCACCTTCTCCTCAACAACGGAGACGGTGGTTCCAGCAAGGAGATAAGTCTTGAGAGCCACCAGATCCTGGGTGAGATGCTCTTTTCGGTAATCGCAGTCAATGGCCTCTGCCCAGCCCCTCTTGGCAGTCGAGTGCATATTTGCTACGTGGGCGAGAAAGGAAAAAAAAATTTGCCATTTAACAAATTAAAAGTTACCAACTTTCCATTCCGTCAACCATCGCTCCCACTTGGTTGCAGACACATTTTGGTAAAAGGGAGCTGAAGCCACAAACCAGGGATTCATCACCCTCATCATTGTGGTCCAAATTTTTCAGTTACCCAGAAGTCCTCAACACATAGACTGAAAATCGGATGTTTTTTTCTGCAAAGGACATAATGGCTATCCATTATAGGCGTAAAAACACAGAAAGAAAATGGGGAAAATGTGAGCTTGTGCTGCGTTCCTGCAGCATGCTTTTAAAATTATTTTTAAACTAGTCCTCCCCACAGCCATGCTAAGCTCAGCTGGCCCTAACTTTTGCTTCATTCTCGTGGCCTGGCTTGCTGGCTAAACCTTACTCATTTTGTGACAGTCAATATATCGCGTATCTCCATGGCCTGGTTAAGCCACAGTGAGGATTCTCAAAAGCTGGGCGCCTCGCACCCCAAGCAGGGCCTTTCTTTCCTACCTGCTGTGTTTAATCATACGAAGAAACTTACGCACCTCCTGGCTCGGGCTGCAGGTCCAGCTTGGGCAAAGGCTGAGAAGACAGGGGCTCAGTTGTCTCTCCATCCGCCACCACTAAGGGTGAGCTCACCACGTCCCCTGCGGTCAATGCTCCCCTGTGCTGGAACGCAAACACACCTGTGATGCCCCCAAACACTTCATCCTGCTTTTGATCCCCAATTTGGTCTGTTTTTTTTTAATCATGCACCCCGATATAATTTAGAAACAAATGACTAAAAAGCTCCACCCCTACCTTGCTGGCTGCCTTCTCCCATTTTTCTTCACCCTTGGCAAATTCATATGTCACGTAGTAGCTGTGAGTGACTATTGGGGAGTCAGGACTGCCCTCCAGTTCCTCTGGGCTGAGCGGGCTGGGGACGCCTCGCATTTTGCCAATGGCGACGATCAGTTTGACATCCGACAGTAAGGCCTCTGGAAAAGCAGGGGAGGGGGAAAAATCTGAATTTCTCCAAGCTCCAGACAGGAGACATCATGTGAAACTGTTTAGCAAACTGGGGAGCGAGTTGACGTGATAGTGTTTCAATATTTGAGGGGCTGCCACAAAGGAGAGGTGGGGTCCCCCTATTCTCCAAAGCACCCGAAGGCAGGGCAGGAAACAACGGATGGAAACCGATCAAGGAGAGAAGCAACCTGGAACTATGGAGAAACTTCCTGACAGTTGGAACAGTTACTCAATGGAACAGAAGTTGCCTCCAGGTCAGGACTGGAGGAAGACTCACCTGGGAAGGTGGACAGTTTGAGGAAATGGTGCCTCTCCTCCGGGGTGATGATGATGTCATCGAAGACAGAGATGTGGGGCAGGCTGTCGATGGTAAAACCTCGGTAACCTGGAAGGAGGGCAAAGGGGTTTCCCTGCAAGACGAGGATCCGGAGCTTTTTCAAACCGGAGAGCTTGGGAAGGAGGCTCAGCAGGTCGGTGAAGTTGTTGTAGCTCAAGTCCAGGGAGACCAGGTTGGGCCTAAGAGGGGCAATATACGCAGGCACAACAAAGCTCCCCAGGACAGGGAACATTTGTAGTCCGGGGTTGAAATGAAGGGTCTTTTGTGCTCTCTGACCTTTTTTGCAGAGGGGGATTTCAACCTGGGGGTGAGACATGGCTCATCTCCCCATTGGCGTCTGAGAGGTTCCTTTGCTCTCTCCATCCTGTGTGAAGCCCCCTGCCCTGCTCTCCTTTCTCCAGGGCAACTAGGAGGAGCAGATTTGCAGTGTGGGAAGGGAAACAGCCCCTTTTAAAAAGTGGGGGGGGGAATCTCTTGGCTGGACAGGTTACCCTGCCTGTAACCGGCTCCCTTTGTGCTTACCAGAAAGCAGCTGCCAAATATTGTTCCTCCGAGGAGCCGAGCTGGCAGTTGTGGCTGAGACCCAGATGCTGCAGTCCAGCTGGGGGGGATGTGCACAGATCTTTTAAACTCTGCACCTGATTGCCACAAAGCTCCAGCACCTGATGAGGAAGGGAGGGATAGGATAGACTAGAGCTGGAAGGACTGGAGGTCTTCTAGTCCAGCCCCCTGCCCAAGCAGGAGACCATATACCATCTCAGACAAGGGCCTGTCCAGTCTCTTCTTAAAAGTCTCCAGTGATGAAGCACCACAACTTCTGGAGGCAAGCAGTTCCACTGGTGAATTGCTCTCACCGTTAGGAGAACAAAAACACTGCTGGGCTTGATTTGCTGGCCATGAGTTGTACTTTAGCCACAAGATAAGGCCGGCGGGTGAGGGATACATGCCAGCCAGCGATAACAGCCATTTTATCTTTCTTCTTCAACCGACAGGAAAGCCACTTCACCACATGCCCAAATACGGTGAGGTGACAGAGCGATGGCCACAGGAGGGAGACTCCCAAGGGGGGTTTCGATCCTCTGGACTCTGTCTTCCCTTTCTTATCATTTTCCACCCATGAGAGAAAACTGATTTATCCTTGGAAGATCTTTCAAAGGGTTTTTACCTATTTTCCTCGTGAGGATCTCGTCAGCCATCCAGAAATGAATCAGGCCCAGTTTTGTTAAAGTTTGGGCTGCCCCACTCACCCACCCACCC
Source organism: Bothrops alternatus (assembly GCA_034064705.1). Classification (NCBI taxonomy): domain Eukaryota; kingdom Metazoa; phylum Chordata; class Lepidosauria; order Squamata; family Viperidae; genus Bothrops; species Bothrops alternatus. The sequence goes on along the minus strand of JARGCV010000504.1, from coordinate 799,502 downwards.
AAGTTGGGATTTTCTAAAATGTATCTTATTCGCGTGTCTCTCACCTTTATTACACTCTTTGAATAAGATCCTTTTACATCATGGGTTTTGTGCCGTTTTCTCCCCCTACGTAAATAGGGCCAGGCTTACACGGGGGGGGGGGCAAATAAGGAGCAGGACTTTATTTTGAGTGAGTTCTATCCCATTTTGCAACCTTTTTTGCTGTAATTAAGAGAATCACTGCAGTTCTTAAGTGAATCGTGAGGTCGTTAAATGAATCCAGCTTTCACCATTGACTTTTTTGGTCAAAGGTCAGCTGACCACATGACCCCGGGACTCTACAACAGGCGTAAGTACATGCCAGTTGCTGAGCATCTGCATTTTGATCACATGACGAAGGGGATGCTGCAACAAACATTAAGTGTGAAAAACAGTCATAAATCTCTTTTTTCAGTGCTGTTGTAACTTCAAATGGTCACTAAACAAATGGCGGTTATAAACTGAGGACTACCAGTAATTCAAATGAAATAAAAGTGACAAATACCCTTGTTTTCCAGTTTGCTTTTTGTTCTTTAGAGGAGAAGGTAATTGGGCCCATATAATTGTCTAATGGTAAAGGTCGGCCTTGTGCTCTCTCCACTAGGAATCACAGCCAGTGTGCCCTGCTTTATAGAAACATCACAGAGGGGGAAATTGTTCCTTTGATTTACCTTGAGGCCCGGAGGGAGATTGGCAGCCGGGATGGTGCTGATATGGTTTGCCGTTAAGATCAGCTCTTCCAAATTGGGGAATTTTAACAAACCCCCATCGATTTCGGTCACCTGAAAAGAGAGTCAAGAGAATGTGCCTTGGGGCACCCAGAGGTCATTCAGATTAATCCATATTCACACAGACAACCCTCTAGACCAGCTTTCCAATTCAACCTATGTGAGGTTGACGATCCGGGGTGATGAGATTGAATCTAACCTAAATCTAACCAGCATTTCTCATTTGGAAGAAGACCCTCCCAGCCATCAGTCCAGTGTTTGAACCTATTGGCACATTAGACCCATTTTACAGAGGGGGAATATTAATCCCAAAGGTCTGGGGGCCGCATACACACTCACCCCTTTGTTCACGATTCGGAGCGACCTGAAGTAGGAGCAGACGAAGCTGGTCCGGACGATCTGGGGGTGCTGCACGGCCAGCTCCCGCAGCTGCTGCTCAGGGGGGCTGCAGTCGGAGGGCAAGGCCCAGGGGGAGTCTGGGCAGCGCAGGAACTCTGTCAGGGCCTCCGCCGTTTCTTCGTTGGGCGACAGGAGGCCATTGCGTCGGGGCAGAGTGGCCAATCGGAGGGCAGGCAGGCCGTGGAGACGGGGGGGCAGGCGAGGGGGGAACCGGGATTTATTCTGGGGGGGGGAACACAGAAGGAGGGAAACCATTGAAGGGCAGAGCATGGAAGATGCCCAGAGTTGCTGCTCTTCGGAGTGGGCCTGGCTAACCATGGTTTGGGCAATAAGCCACGATTAGCCATACCTTGGCTGGCCTGAAGCCTCAGAGGGCTTGGCTGTGGATGATGGGCAGTGAGACCCCCAGTGTGGAGACCTCAGAATAGAATTTTTTATAGAACAGAATTCTTTATTGGCCAAGTGTGATTGGACACACAAGGAATTTGTCTCCGGTGCAGAAGCCCTCTTGTGTCCATACAAGCAACAAGTGATAAACCATGATCATAATCATAAAAAAAACACCACCATAAAACACTCAGTGATAGTCATGGGATATTAAGTAAGCAATCGACATAAATCGTAAGATACAAAGAACAAAGTTAAGAGTCATAAAAAGCTAAGGAAATAGGCAATAGGGAAAAGTGAAAAGGATAGCAGCTAATAGCCCCCCCCCCGTCCCTGCCCTAGCTACCCTTCTCTCTGGGGGAGACACGGAGGGCTGTCCCGCCCCCTTACCCAGCTCCCCACCCCGCAAGGAAACTGGTCCAGGCACAGCTGGCGAAGGTGATCCCAGAAAGCCGCCGAGGCGCTCAGCCCTTCCATGGCATGGCGGCTGCAGCAGGGCCAGGCCGCGACTCCCGTTGCTAGGATACGGGATTTGGTTGCTACGGTAGGGTTGCCCACCGACGCCAGGGGAGGGAGATGCTGCCGGCTCTCCAAGGGGGCGGAGTCTAACCTGTGCTTTAAACACCCACCTAAGTTGGCCCCTTCCAGAGACTGTAGCGACCATCGTCCCCAGCACCTGGCTGGCGGGAAAGGTTGCTGGAGATGAACACCAACAGTTGCAGTTCTCCTCCTCACTGCACTTCCAACGGATAAGATTTTTTTTTTATTTTGATTTTCATAAAATTATTTTGTTGTGTTCTTTCCGTTTCAATCCCTTCTGGAAACGACTCGAGCGGCGGAAGGAATCTGACTGATATAACACAATGTCCTGCTCAGGAATCCGGTCTCCCTCTCTAGGTGCAAGGAGGAGCAAAAGAAATGCCTCGGAAAAATAAAATTTTGGGATTTGGAGGCAGAGCAATTAAGATCAAACAATAATAAGCTTAAATATTTAAGTTTATCTTAATTAAGTTTATCTTAATTTCTCTGCCTCAAAACTCCAGGGTTTTTGTCCTTTTTTTAAATCTTATGAGCACATACAGCAGGGATCTTGTGGAAAACGAAAGGAACTTTTACGAATTCCAGAGGGTGCAGAGAGGTTTATTTGCGCAAGGTTCAAAGAGGACATGGGCTGCAACCCCATCAAGCCATGGAGAGACATCAAATCAAATCATGATTAGAGATCTAAGCACAATACAGGTCGTCCTCTACAGATGACCAAAATCGAGCCCAGAGTTTCTGTTGCTAAGAGAGAAATTTGTTGAATCTTGCCCCCATTTTATGACCTCCCTTGCCACCGTTGAATCCGGCTTTCCCATTGACCTTGCCTGTCAGAAGGTTGCAAAAGAGGATCACGTGATCCCGGGATGCTGTGACCGTCATAAATATGAATCAATTGTCTGAATTTTGATCACGTGACCAGGGGAATGCTGCAATGGTCGTTAAGTGTGAAAAATGGTCGTAAGTCCCTTCTTTCAGTGCCATTGTAACTTTGAACGGCCACCAAATGAACTTTGTAAGTCGAGAACTGCCTGTAAAACATCCCCAGATGGGAATTAGAAGCAGAAATGCTGCAGGGTAAAAATGTAATCGTGGAATATTCAAAATGCAGCCTCACTCATTCTAAGCCCCGGTTTTGGCTTTCCAAGAACCTTCGATTCGCTGCTTCCTTTTGTGGCAGAAATGCAAAAATCCCCCCCACACACACACACTCACACCTTGTAATGGACAAAATTAACCACCTTATCTCTTCCTTTTGCTCTTTCTGCAGACTAACCTCCCCTCCCCCTCCCTTCCGCAGGTATCCACATTTGAAAGATGAATAGGTGTGACTAACATTTCCCAAGTTCAAAAACTGGAGAAATTGAAAGTGAGTCAAAAAAAAAATGCTTTCCATGAGATAACATGACTGGTGCTTTTAATAATAGTAATAATAATAATTTTAAAAAAACCCAGAAGCATTTCCTTCATTCTTTGAGCTTTTCCACACCATATTCGGGTGCTAGAAATGTGAACAGTTTTTCCAGTTTTGAGGAAAGAAAGAAAGAAAGAAAGAAAGAAAGAAAGAAAGAAAGAAAGAAAGAAAGAAAGAAAGAAAGAAAGAAAGAAAGAAAGAAAGAAAGAAAGAAAGAAAAGAATTATAATATATAATTATAATAGGAGAAGGAGAAGGTTTGAGGGTCTGCCACATCCAGCTTCTCGGAGCTTCTCCGGCACTAGAAAGGAAAATGGAATTTTTCAAATGGAAATAAAATGAAATGAAAGCATCAAAAAAAATACACAGAGCTGATTACAACAAGGCTGACTGATTTCTCACGTTATCAGTATATCTTTAGGTAATTTCCAGAGAGAGAGGACCTTTAAAAAAAAAAAAAGATGCATTGTCTGTTTAGAGCCCGAACGGATACTATAATAAACCTTCAATGTCCAGAGGTCAGTTCAGCCAACTTGGGATGGCCAAAACCTGTTCCCAATGTAAGCCTACAAAACACCCCTTCTTCATAATATGGGCATTAGGCTCTAACAGGGACCCTTCCCTTTTATTTATCTGATCAATCAGATCAAATAAACGCCCTTCTCTAAGGTAGGGTCAGCAGAATCCAAAGTTGAGGGTCTCTGTAGGGGAGGGTCAACCCAAGCAAGATGGCAGACAGAACCACCCAAGGGCCATCAAAGTCCCCTTTGGGCAGTAGGTCCATCACAACTGGACCCATCTTGAAATATCGGACGAGTGGAAACTGGACTTCCAGGAACGTTTTCAGATCGACAGCATCACGGCAACTGCCCCCAGACACAAAGACACACCATGTGGGAAATCAATCACGGATTATCTTAGGAAACTGATCACAATCACTTGTGGGTGCTTCGTCAGGGTAGGAAACAAGATAACCATCTTCCCCAGGAGCTGCTTAAATACGGTGTGACCAACAGCCAAAGCAGAGAAGCAAACTCAGAAGAGACAAGCAAACTTTGAAGGCGACTTCCGACTCTCAGCGCTTCATTCACCATGCTTAAAGGTAGGCACACTTCAAGTTCTTGGGTGGGTTTTGGGTTAGGGTTTTCGCAATGCAAAATGCCCAGGGGCGCACACCTGCCCCACTGCTAATGGGCTCTCTAGACCCCCTTTGTTTTTATGCCAGGGTTAGACCTCTTAATCCAAAATCAGTGCAGAAGCTGAGATGATTTGAGGGAAGGTGCTAGGGCACGGGGATCCAACCTTGGCCACTTGAAGACTAGGGGACTTCAACCTCTGGAATGCTGGCTGGGGAATTCTGAGAGTTGAAGTCCTCAAGTCTTAAAGTTGCCAAGATGGGACACTTCTATGCTAGGGGATAACATGGGAAATTAGAAAACACTTTGATCATCAATCAAAATATAAATATTCATAGGTCTGGGTACCAAGAGGGTCTTTCCTTCAAGTGCCTTGGTTTGGGTTGTGTTTTGTTTTTTTTCTAAAGCAAAAGATTGCAATGAAAATTAAGGTGGACAAACGTATCTGGAGAGTTTCAGAACTGGGAAGGCCAGGTGATAAACAGGCCAAGATGCTCCATTCAATCTTGTAATGCTGATCACCGGCTATAAGGAATGGACGTAGTTCTAACTGGACTTGATCCCTTTATCGCCGGTGACCCAGCCTTGCAATGATGGAGACGGAGGGGGAGGAACCATTTTCAGAGAGAAAGGCGTGTGTTTCCTACTGAATCCACAGAATTTCTGGCCCCCCTGGAAGACGAAGGGAGAAAGCCACTGTTTTAAATCACGGCCCTGTTTCCCATGACTCATAATCTATTTATCTGCTTTCCTGACAGAAATGACCATGTTGGTGATTGTCCTGTGGGGCACCCAGGGAATGCCCACTACACCTTCCCCAGCTAATCGGAACTTGAGGGAACTATATTGTCAAGCAGAATGGTTACTTGAAAAATATGTATCTGTAAGTATGCTGCACCGATGCCCCCTACTCCAGTTGACTATTAGACCAGGAGTCCCTAAACCTTAAATTTTGCACATCCGCTTCTGCTTTGTAGGCCAGATCAAGATATTTGTCCTCCCATCCCTCTTTCTCAAGCGAGACCAGAGCTCCTTATTTCTTAAGAATGGCACTCAAGACATTAAAAATCAGAATCAGAATCGAGCTGGAAGGGACACTGGAGGTCTTCTAGTCCAACCCCTTGCTCATGCAGGAGACCCTGTACCCTTTCAGATGGGTGGCTGTCCAGTCTCTTCTCAAAAGCCTCCAGTGATGGAGCACCCACAACTTCTGGAGGCAATTCTGCTCCACTGGTTGATTGCCCTCACTGTTAGGAAGTTTCTCCTTAGTTCTAGGTGGCTTCTCTCCTTGATTAGTTTCCATCTATTGCTTCTTGTCCTTTCAGTTGCCTTGGAAAATCAGTTGACCCCCTCCTCTTTGTGGCAGCCCCTCAAAATACTGGAATGCTGCTATCATGTCCCTCCTAGTCCTTTTCTCTAAACTGGCCATACCCAAATCCTGCAACCGTTCTTCACACGTTTTAGTCTCCAGGCCCTTCATCATCTTAGTTGCTCTTCTTTGCACTTTTTCCAAAGTCTCACTTCTTTATAATTTGGTTCAGGGGACAGAGAGAAAGCCCAGGGCAGCATCTGGAGAGAACATTCTTTAGAGGTTCACCTTTATCAGAAGGAGAATAAAATGTAGGCTAGTGTTGGGTGGGAAGCCAACTTTAACTGACGCAGATCTTTGATTCCATTTTTGTAGATCGGTAACAAATATTTGCCTCCTGAAATGAGGTCAAAAATACAATTTGAGTTTTCCCAATCCTACAATTTCACCAAATCAGCAGAAGAATGTCAAATTCTCCGGGAGTTCAAAGAGCTGTTTATTTGGCTGAAGAACACCTATCAGCAAGATAAATTCCTGAAATCCGTGATGGGCCCCTTCACGATCCTTGCTGAGCTTCAGGAACACTACATCAACCAGACCTGTTCGGAAGGAGCATCAGGCGAAGTACCAGCTTTCAACGGCCCGAAGTACAGCCCAGAGAGCAAAGGACCCTCAACACAAAACATGCTTCACTACGTTTTTGAACTATATAAAGGTCAAGTACAGAAGCTTCTGAGTTCAAAATTAAAGCTGGAACAGAAAATCATAACGGAAATGTGTAGTGCTAAGGATTAGTAAAACTGCAACCAAAATTTACCAAATTAAGGAATGCAATTTATTTATTATATTTATGCTATTTTATATAACTTCATATAATATATATTATATAACTTAATTTAAAAATTAAATTATAGTTAATATTCATTGATTGACGTATTTCTTACAGAAACAGTTCCACTGGTTATTTTATTATATTTAAATCTATTTAAAGTATTTGGATCGTCAACTGAAGGAATGTATTCTTGAGTATTTTAATTTAAGGAATGCTACTAAGGTGCTATTGAAGATTAAGTTTAGTGTTGTAAATTGACATGGATTAATTCTAAGTGAGTTGTGTCTTAAATGCAATGTGTAATGAATAAATAAACAGATATACAAAAACGAAATGGTTTCTTCTTGAGATTTGGAAACTATATTTCAGTTATTTTATTTCTGCCTTCCAGGGTTTTTAGTTATTCTGCTCAATTAAGACGCCAAACCCTTTCAAATTGGATTCTGGGTTTAAATTCCACCTTCTTGAAAATCATTCTAGAAGCTTGGAATCCACTAATTCTGACACGGAGTTTGAGGGACAAAAATACAGGTAGTTCTCGAATTACGATGTAGAATTAAGCCCCAAAAATTTCTGTGACTAAGCAAGGCTGTTGTTTGGAGAGTTTTATGCCCCATGTCTTGGCACGGTCATTAAGCAAGCTTTGCTTGTCAGAAGATTGCAAAAGGTGATAAATGATCCCCGGGATACTGCAGCCGTCCTAAGTACATGTCAGTTGCCAAGCATCTGATTTCTGATCACGTGACCCTGGGGATGCTGCAAAGTGTGAACGCCAGTCACAAATCCCTTTTTTTCAGCGGTGTCGTAACTGCAAACATCCAGACGATTGATTTTTAGCAAACCGAGGGTGAGGCAAAGATTCTGCCCACAGGCATCCGATGCCCTTCTTGCTGTCCAAAATCGTGTCAAGAGGTCCACTTTTATAGATTACATCTCCGTCTACAGAGATTCTCCATCATCCAGGTCCTGGTTATGCCAAAGGGGCTATTTCTAGAGGCAAATGGACATCCTTGTTTTTCTTTGAAGAGGTTTCGCTTCTCCTCCAAGAAGCTTCTTCAGTTCTGACGGGATGGTGGGGAATGGAAGGATTTATACTCGTTTATACAAACGACCAGCGGTCTGCAAGGTGTATAAATCCTTCCATTCCCCACCATCCCAAGAAGCTTCTTGGAGGAGAAGCGAAACCTCTTCAGAGAAAAACAAGGAAACCCAGTTGTCCCGTGGAAAAACAGCATCTTTGGGATTACACCTCCCTGTGCTTCGGCTCCTAAAGAAAATGCATCAAAAGGTTTTATCCACCCAGCCCAAGTGTACTTACAAGTCTGAAGAGAAAGATAAGGAGCTTCACGGCATCCAGACAAGCTCCGTTTTCATAACCAGCCTAGCAATCAAAGTAGAGGACTCTACAGCCATCTGCCATGAGGACTAGCAGGGTGGATTTTGGGGTGCGTCTTACAAGGCTGAGAAATTCCCCAGCCAGCAAGTCATACCTCACCAGTTTGGAGCGTCTGAACCACGCCGAATTGTCTCCTTGCTACTTGGCAACCTCTGAAACTCTGAGCTGATCTAAACAGGATGTGTTTCTCTACCACATGAATGCAACGAAGCTCACAGGTCTCCAAATCTCTTGTGTGGAATCCTGGTGGAAGGGGAAAAAATGGCTTTTAAAAAAAAAATATAATAGGGGGGGGAGGGAAATGGCTCAGGTGTCAAAGCTAAGGTACCCCTTTGCTCTCGGATCTCCCCACCCCGGGGGCTTAAATGGGTGATGGTCCCAGATGCTTCTGTCTCACGGTTCCAATGTTGCACACTTATGGACCTGATCATCTCGAATTCTAAGGCAGGTGATCGAACGGAAAAAAGTTACATGTTTAAAGCTCCTCAAAAATAGCATTTTATTTCTGTTGTCTCATAAAAAAATGCAGTGATGTTATCGGAAGATCGAAACGCAAGCAAATTGCCACCGAATTGGGAGTTTCATGCATCAGAAATCTAGATAACAAAGGCAGCGGCTTAATTCTGCAGCCTTCCAAAAAGGCTATTGATAAAAAAGAAAGAAAAAAAACACGTACAAACTTCATCTTTTTTGCTTGCAAATGAGAGTACAAATTGCCCAATGATTTCAGACATTATACAGATAAAATATCTCCCCAGAGGCTAAAAATCCCAATTGCATTGCTAAAAAGACATGCATCTTTTTTTGGCTGCCTGTTGCAGATTAAAATCAGCCCCACCCCACTGAACAATATTGAAACTGCATTAGCAAAAACTGTTCCAAAAGCTCGCAAGCGTATCACCCCTGCTCCATCCAGGTGATCAAAGTGATTGTGGAGTTTGCAGTAGAAGAACAAAGAGGGGAAGCTGAGCCAATGCATCGCATACCCAGATCCTGCTTTCTGGGTGGAGAGCACCCAAACAGCAGAGATGGACTTCAACTCCCAGAATTCAACAGCCAGCCTGGGCAGACTTCAACTCCCAGAAATCCCCAGGCTTGGATATTCTGGGAGTTGAAGTCCATGCATCTTAAAGCTTCCAAGTTCAAGGAAGACTGTTCCAGAGCATAAAAGTTGCCCAGATGAACCAGTTCTAAGGTGGAACATTGCTCTCTATTGGTGCCTAGAGATGGGGTGGATTTCGGTTTGCCTGAGAGCCATTTTTGAGCTTAAATCACAATCTCAACCCAGACACCCCTTTCCAACAGTTGTGGTCCCAAGGACTAGAGAGCCTGCTATCTATCATACGAAGAGCCAACTTATCTTACCCATGAGATAATCTGTTTCCATAAAGTTCAGAAGTCTGGATCAATGGCAACCCTCACTGCTATCAAGATTTCTTTACCAGCCTTGTCCTACTCTGTGGATGGAAAGCCACTGTGGTTCACACTCAAGGCTGGTAGGACGTATTGCACGGAGTGGCGAAGTAGGACGTCTTCCACGTTGGAGGCCAATACTGGAAACTCAAGAACTTCTGATGGGCAATCCTGGTACAAAATTCAAAGTTGGTTACCCCAGAAGGCACCTCTTCTTTGAAGGCCACTTTTTGAGATTTGTGAGAATGACACACGCACCAAGAAGTGAGACAGAAAACATGGAGAGGACATTTCCACTGCAGGTGACCCTCCAAGAGACACTGGAATGGCTACCGCAGGAAGAAGGCCCTGGATGAGAGACCCCGACTAGAATTCAACCTATTTGTCTTATGTTTTTAAGCTGACTGTCCGCTTTTTTGTTCTTCTCCTGCACTTTCAAACTATTATTATTCCCCAAAGGATGGGGGAAATTGCACCGTTATGTGCAAAAGTACATCTGTGGAAACAGGCTCCACTAGACAGCCTGCCGAGGGTGGCTCGAGACAAGTTTAATTAATTTAATTTAATTTATTTGGACTTATATGGAGTGGGCTCTTCTAAGGCAGATGGGACCCCCAAGACCCTTGGTTGTACTAGAAATGGCCTGGGAGGTTGAAAGAAAGAGCCAAGAGTCAAAGAGTTGAATCAAAGAGCTAAAAGTCTCTTGGGCTGCGAAGGTCCTGATGAACCATCATTGTCTGTTATGGAGGAAAAAAATTCATAGCTATTATGGGTATTACTGTTGAAATAGGGGAGGTAATAATGTGCTTTTTGGCTTATTCTGCACAACTCCTGGCAGCCTCAGATGAGGGCTGTCCGAACGGGCGAGGGCAAGAGATCTTCAGTGCCAGCTCCCATCTCTGATCTGCCAAGCTGGTGAAGATCTAGTCTCGTGGCCTCTCCCTGCCCTTTCTCTCCAACACCAACAGCAGCAGCATTTAGGCTTATATCCCACCTCAGAACGCTTTAAGAGCACTCTGAGAAATTCACAGTGTAGAGCAAATCCCCACTGTCCGGGTCCTCATTTTGCCAACCTCGGAAGGACGGGAGGCTGAGTCAACTTCGAGCCCTGTCGGGATCGAACTCCAGGCTGCGGGCAGAGTTTTGCTCTGCACTGCTGCATTCTGACCACTGCACCACTTGCGTCTGAGGTCAGGTTGGAGAAAAAGCTGATTCCTACTGCATATTTTAAGAGAAGCTGCACTGCTGGAAACAGGTTCCCTGAGTTGCATTTTCACATTGGACCAAAGCGTTGGAGAACCTCAACTCTCTGCTCTCCCCAGCATAACGCTCGGTTGGATGATGCCTCTTGTCCCTGATGGTGAGTCAACACAAGGAAGCTTCCGGGGCCTCCTTCTACAGCTGGACGCCCTCCACATTGTGGGGAAATACAAGCCTTGTATTCTCGGCTAGCAGGTGGGCTGAGAAATACAAAGGAAGCTTGTTGCTACACCTCTGGAGGAAGTCCCAGACTGGGGAAGCTGATAAAGTCTCTGTTGAGTCCGGGATGTCCACCGTGAGTTGAGCGTGTCTTCTGTTACGTTTCCCCAGGGGTTTTGTGGAGTTTGCCCAAGGCCTGGCTGGCTTGCTCTTGCAAGAGGGACGGGTCGGAGAGGATGGAGGTGGTGGTGCTTAAGTGCCGGAGACTGTTGAGGACCACTAGGAGAGAGGAGGATGCAAAAGAAACCATCCAGCCCGGTTAATTAAGACGGCATCCCAAACAGAGATTTTACAGGATCTCAGGAGCAACTCAACTTACTGGGCCTCAGGACGGGGAGCGAGCAGTGCTTGTCCAGCCACATCAAGGCTGTCCGGTTCAGCTCCTGCAGGCTGGTGGTGGACACCATGTCGTTGAAGGTTTCAAACAGAGGCTGGATGAGGACGCTGAACTGCAGAAGGGGGGGGGTTGGGTTAAGGTGCAAACACACAGCTGGAGATTTCTGGACACTAAAGGACACTCAGGGGAGGGGAGGGGGCTGGAAGGCAAGGGCACCTCTGGGGAAATGTAGCAGGTTAAATCGAGGCAGAGGTCCAACCAGCTTTGTTGGTTTATGAAGCTCCCGGGTCTTTCTCCAGAAGTATGAGAAGTTGGAGAGCGCTGTCAGTCAAGAAGACAAGCAAGGGGTTCTACAGAAACTATTGCTTTTTCCAGTTCCATCCCTCATTCCATCCTCATTCCATTCCATTATTCCTTCCTTCCTTCCATTATTCCTTCCTTCCTTCCATTATTCCTTCCTTCCTTCCTTCCTTCCTTCCTTCCTTCCTTCCTTCCTTCCTTCCTTCCTTCCTTCCTTCCTTCCTTCCTTCCTTCTTTCCCTTCCTGAAGTGCTCCTGAATCCCCCTTTTTTTAACCACTCTAAAAAGATCTTCAGGACATTTGGTATAAAACCTGTAAAATTCACGACTTGAAAACGCAGCAAGGATCCAGCCAGCTTTAAAAATCGGTTAAAAATGACACCAGGGAAGGTATCTGAGGGAAGGAGGGATGCCCCAGCAGCCTAGCAGAGATTCCAGGTTCAGGTACCTCCAGAGGACCAGTCCTCTCCCCTTCCCAATTCTCCTGTGTAGTCTCAATGGACCCTCCTGCCTTGCTGACATCACTTCCTAGTTCTCTTCTTCCCCTGTTCGACCTTCGGGCCTTCCCCAGTTTCACATACACCAAAGCAAGATACAATCCAGAATTTCAAGTTTTGCTGGCTCCGGTTTTGGATGTAGTCTTCAAACATGTTCCTCATCTGGTCAAACCGCTGCCTCGTGATGGGCACCCCGGTGGCAGGCAACTGTTGCTGGCAGGAACTAGAGAAGGAAAAAGAAAAAAAGAAAGAAGAAGAAAAAGGAGGGAGGGAGTTGTTTACAAGTAGTCCTTGACTTACAAACGTTTGGTTGGTGACTGTTCAAAGCTATAAGGCCACTGAACAAAGTGACTTTACAACCAGTCCTCCCACTTACGACCACTGAAGGACCCCCACGGTCCCCTGATCAAAATCTGGATGTGCTTGGCAACCAGCACGTACTTACGACGGCCGCAGTGTTGGGGCCAGGTTAATAATTTTTTAGCCTTTCTTTTCCGCATTTTTATGAGATGGGTGGCCATTTAAACCAATTAAGCCAAGACACAAAGGAGAGAGAAAACGTCTGTGTAGCTACTCTGGGTCTGAGTCCTCACATGATGGCCGCGTTCAGCTCGACCGTCTCTTCCCGAAGGCGCCGGGCTTCCCCCTGCATTTGCGAGCGCTCCTGCTGCAGCTTGGCAATGTACTCGACCGTCTTCTGGAGGGTGAGGGCGTGGCTGATCTGCAGGGGGGAGGGCAAAAAGAGGGGCCAGATGGGGGGGAGCTATGCGACACCACCCTGGGCCTGAAATCTCTAAAACCTGGCATGGAGGAGGAGGAGATGGGGGGGGAACTCTTTGGGGATCCCCCCTCCGAAAACCACTCACCGATTTAGAGTTTGGGGAGACCAGGCTGTTGAGGGTGCCAAAGCCAATCTTGATATTGAATCTCCGTTTCTGCTCAGCTGAGATATGCTTCATTCTGCGGTTCTGTGCCCATCCAAACAAAACAATCACACACACACACACACACCCCATTACTTTGACCGTGTTACCTGAAGCTCAGGGATTCTCCCCCCCCCCGTCCGTCCCTCACCTGGATGGGCCGCCACGGGCGAAGGTGCTCTCTCTGGGCCGGATCCCAAATCTTTGGAATCCGAAACCCTGGAACACTTGGTGAGGTTTCCAGATTTCGACCCACCTTGAAAAGGGGCTCCGGCGTGCCTTTCCTGGAGCGGCTGCTCTGCGGGGACGGAGGGCCGAGGCCCTGCTCGGACGGGTGGGGGGAGGCCTGTCTCGACGGCTGGCAGTCCCGGACTTGGGGAGAGAAGAAACAACAACCAACACACACACACACACACACACAGAGCCCATCAGCTACATGCAGCCAAGCTGCCCCAGCGAAAAAGGGACAGTCTCTTTTCACTGAAATATAAAACCAGACCTCGACTTGCGACGTTTCGTTTAGGGACTGCTCGAAGCTACAATGGCACTGAACGAAGGGACTTAGGACCCTTTCTCACACCTACGGCCGTTGCAGCATCCCCAGCAAAGTCCACAGGGGGAGCCATATTCGCTTAACGACCGCCGTACTAACTTAACAACCACAGTGATTCACTTAACAACCGTGGCAAAGGAAGGTCGTAAAGTGGGGCCAACTCATTGAACCAATGTCTCACTGAGCAGCGGAAATTGTGGTCGTTAAGTCGAGGACTACCCGTACGCTGCCCCGAGCCCCTCCCTCCCCAAGGCAGCCCCTCACCTGGGGAGAGGAAGGCACTGCTCAGCATCAAAGGCATGGGCTCCGCTGGGGCGGGCGCGATCTGCTGGGGTTTCCTGGGCCGCAGCCCCGGGCCCGCCAGGGGGAGGACGAAGGGCGTTGGCGGCTGCAGGAGGCCGTGGGGATGCACCACCGCCGCCTGGAGTGTGGCAAGGAGTCCCGCCGGGCCGTGGCTGAAGGTGGTGGCCGGCACGTTCTGCGTGGGGGTGGCCGAGGCGGTGTGGGTGATGACCGAAGGCTTGCCGGGCCCAAACTTCGGAGCCTCGGCGGGGGTGAAGAGGGGCACCTGCAAAGCCAGGTCCGGGTTCAAGGAGAGGAGGGTCTGCTGCGGCGGATGAGGAGGGACCTCCCCCTGGAGAGGCAGCCCCAGAGTCGGGAAGCGAGGCAGGAAGTGGGGCTGGCCGGTCAGGGGCAGCTCTGGGGGGAAGCCGGGCGTCTGCAGGCAAGGCTCCTCGCTCCTCAGGCCCAGGCACTGGTCAGGGGAGAGGATGGAGTCAGGCCCCGGAGGGGCCACCAGCTCTTCCCCCAGGTTCACCGTCGGAAGCGGGCTGCGTAAAGCGGTCGAGGAGAGGCTTGAGGTCTGAAAAGGGAACGGAGGCCTGTTACGTGTCTTATAAAAATAATGTCTCTTTATTATTTGACTGGTAATAAAAGTGCAACCAATCAGTGTTTCTCAAGCATGAGCACTTTAAGGGAGGTGGACTTCAGCTGTGCTGGCTGGGGAATTCTGGGAGTTGAAGTCCGGCCCTCCTAATGTGGCTGAGGTTGAAAAATACCGCAACAAATAAAGGATGGAAATTTTTTAAAGCCGGGCTTGAAAATTCACGCAGCATGATGGGGAAAACATTGGCTACCCAGTCAACTCGGATGCCCTGCACCGCCTCCCCGTCCCACTTCAGCATCGCCTCTTCCCTTGCTCACCTGGGCACAATGTTCCGTGGCCCCTGGCAAAGAGGCACTGGGTGTCAGGCTGGGGGTAATGCTGGCAGGAAAGGGAAAAATATCTGGCCAAGACAGAAGGAAAGGAAGCAGATCCTTGTTATATTTCCTCAGCTCTTTTAGAACAAGGCAGCTCTGTTTCATTATCTAACTACGTTACCTAGTTGGGTAAATGTCTGCCAGAAAACCACCGAGGTGAGAGAACACCAAGGACCCCACAATCCTCCTCCACTCTACCAACCCCCCCTCCCTTCTAGCACTGATGACTTTACCTAGTTGGGTCATGAAACGTCTGCCAGAAAACCACCAATCTCAGAGAACACCCACCACCCCGTAATTATTTGTGATTTCACACACATATCCCTACAGCTGGAGAAAACATTTCAGCCCCTTCCAATTCCACAGGGATCCTTTCTGTCTAAGGGTTGCCGCTGCTGGCTGAGATTGGCACTTTGGAACCGGTCGTGCTTACCTGGGAAAAATTCCAAAGTCTCCATCCAGTTGGGCTGCAGAGGGTAGAGTCCCGGCTGGATCATGTCAGCGTTGCCCGTGTGTGCTGGAAAGAGGTGAAAAACCGGAGCATCTGTCACACAGGCTTCTAGAGAGCAAGAGCTCCCGCAGAAGCGAAGGAAGGCGAAGAAGGAGGTGAGCCATAAGGAGGGACAAAACAAGAGGCATCCTTCCACAATGAATTCACTTTGGAAGTTGTGGAGAGAATGGGAGAAGGATTCCAACTTCAGATCCCAACCATTAGGAACCGGTCCCCATCGCCGCTGAGGTTTTGGGAGTGAAGGTGCCTGACATCCCCCGAGGGGCAGCAGATTGGGGCCCTCCGGCTATTCGTAGGAAGGATGCGCTGTGGGAGCTTTGGATACCACCCGATCCTAACAGAGGCAGCCACAGGAAGCCCTTGACTTATGGCCATAATTCAGCCCCAAATTGATGTGGCTAAGCGAGACATTTGTTGTGGATTTTGCCCTGTTTTACAACCTCCTGCTGCGGCTGTTCACTTAACAACGTGGTTGTTAAGTGATCTGGCTTCCCCCACTGACTCGGCTTAAGGTCGCAAAAGGGGATCACGTGAGCCCCGGGACGCTGTGAGTCAGCTGACAAGTGTCTGAATTTTGATCACGTGACCGTGGGGAAGCTGCGACCGTCCTAAGCATAAAAACAGTCCTAAGTCCATTTTTTGTAAAGTGCAGCTGTCCCTTCAAACGGTCACTAGATGAACTGTTGTAAGTTGAGGACTGCCTAGAAGGGGGGGCAGACTTGGGAGATATTTGGGGGCTAGTTTTGTGGGTTGGGGTGGGGGCAATTAGACTGGGAATTAGCAGCCGCGAGGCCTGATGGAGGGGAAAGCAAAGTCCTACCTCTCTCCTTCGGATTCGGCCAGGTGAGCAGCTGGTGACTGGACAGCGTAGAGAACAGGGTGTCTGAAGATCCCGACATGTAATCGTCTGTGGTGAAGAACTCTTCCAGTTCCATGGGGCTCTCTTTCCTGAAGAAGCCATCATCCTGGGGGTGGGGGGGGGAGAAGGACAGGAAAAGGTGAAGCAGAGAAACTTGGGATCCTGCAGGATTCTTCAGAGGAGAAAATGAGTATAGCTCTGAAATTGATGTTAATCCTTTAACACAGGGCTGTCCAACCTCCGCCATTTTAAGACTTGTGGACTTCAATTGCCAGAATTCCCCAGCCAGCATTGAATTATTGTGCTCATTACAGTAGACTTCGCCCCCACCCCTACCCTGGTTCTTCTCTTCTATAAAATTTCCAACTTCCAAAGTGCTCTGCCTGAGTGTTCAGATGGAGCAGATCCTCTATTCAATCAATCAAACATATAATCTGGATTTGTTTCAGTCATTCATTTGTTGGAAAAACTTAAGGTGGTCTCTCCTGAACTGAGAAAAAAACCCCGATAGTCAAAATAATGTTTACCTGGACCAAACTGGACAGGTCTTCATCTTTGTGCTTTTGTAACTGGGGAACAAAGAGGAAGGAAATTGAAATAATTGAAATCAAAACTGAAACAGGAAGGAAGGAAGGAAGGAAGGAAGGAAGGAAGGAAGGAAGGAAGGAAGGAAGGAAGGAAGGAAGGAAGGAAGGAAGGAAGGAAGGAAGGAAGGAAGGAAGGAAGGAAGGAAGGAAGGAAGGAAGGACAGACAATTTTCCAACTTGGAGCAGAATTTGAGTCACCCACTTTATGGGATCCAAATCAGTTTACTACATGGCTAGAAACACAGCCGATACCCCAAATTTATGCAGACAAGATACAAAAGAAGACCATCCGTTATTATGCCTTAAAGACACTCCCCCAAATATTATCTCATTATCTCTGCTGTTTGACTAAGCTGCCTGATTTGAGCCTGGCCTGTTTGCTTGACAAGAGAATCATCTCAGTTATTGGGGCCTCTAACTGGGAATTCTGCAATCTGAAGTCCCAAACCCAGCAGAAAGGGGAGAGTTGGAACATGCTATGTTAGAAGGTTAAGTTGTATTGTCATAAACCAGTTGCCGTTGGATCCACACAGTTAAGTTTACTAACTCTGTCCAGCTCCTTGACAAGCTGAGCTCAGGAGGCAACTCCCTGGCAAAATGGAATTATTTTTACCCAAAATATCAGCCATTAAAAAAAAAAGACATACTCTTTTCTTGAAGTAAGTTCGCCACTTATGATACTCTCGGATGACTATGTCAATCCGCCTCCTCCAATATCCCTCATTCGTTCGACTACTACCCTAAAAAGAAAAGAAGTATGATAGGAACAGGAGAGATCAAAGGAATTTCAGACAAGCCAACCCAACCCAACCCAACTCAATTCAACCCAATCCAATCCTTTACCAGCGTAAGTTGGAAATCCAAGGTCACTATTACCGCCCATGGATGTCTCCCCACAAACCCCTCCAGGAAGTCCCAAATAGCACAGGAAGGAATCAGCTAAAGGCCAGGAAGCTGATCTACAAGAAGGGGGAGCTGGGACAAGTGACTTCAATGCACCCACCTGGTCTACCTCAGGAACATCCACAGAACCATCCAGGGGGGTCACAAAATTGCACACGGGGTTCTTCCTCTTCTCTAGATCTGAAAGAGAGCGAGAGGCTTTGCCAGATGTGCATGTTTGATGTTTCCAACTTCAGCCGTTCTCTTTTAGATTATTTAATGATGCATGCCTCTCCTATTCATTGTGCTTTTTGTTAAACGATGTTAGTACAAGAATAAAACTTCCACACAAAAACAATACAGGCCCAAACATTATGCCCAGAGAAGGTGATGAGCCAGAAAGAGAAGCCGGCCAAAACCCTCTTGGAATCCAAGCAAGAACAGATCATGTCTTGCTCCTGATCAACTGCGGGAGACTGTCTTGCTTTCCTACGAATCCTTCACAGGATTCTGACAATAGGTTAAAATCCAGTAGTTCCTTTAGGGAATATTACGGGGCGATATTTTGCCACACCTCCCCTTTTCTGTTTGCAAAAAACAGATTTAAAAATTCCCTTCTCTTGCAGGAAAGATCTTGTGAAGAAGCAAATTATAGCTGTTTTGAAATAACCGGACTCTTTCTGGTCTTAACCGAGATGTGAATTTCTCTTTTTAAGAGCTCTTCGGGGACAACGTTTGTGTGTTACTCACACTGAATGTACCAAGCCCTCCAGATGGCATTGTTGAGTCGGATTTTGTCTCGACACAATAACTTCAACCCTTTGAAGTTCTTCCACTTGGGGGAAACCAAGGTCCCACTGTAACAAAGCAGAGCAGATTTGCATGAAGACAAAGACAAATCACCAGCTCTGGAGTCTGCCCTGCCTTTTCTAAACCTTTGGAAGGAATCGCAAGGGGTTTTTTTCATGCCAGTTCCCAGTTTTGGAGCACCCCAAAATGGTTAACTTTTGGAATTTGTCAACATTTTCTTCAACGGGAACCATCGGGAGTTGCCGGGAAGGTATTCTAAAAGCTGAGCCTGTTCTAAGGAGGGAGGGGGAAAATGTGTTTATGGTTTGGAAAGGAAGAGAACCTGCAGCTTCCACCAAGAAAAAAGAACTGTGCTACTGGGTTGTTTAAAGTAGACAGCAATTATTTTCAGAAGGATTTGTTTGAGCCAAACTGGTAATGTTTCTCACCTGAAGAGGTGTGAAGTTCAACTCCCAGAATTCCCCAGCCACCAAGCTGGCTAGAAATCTACCCATGTTGGCTAGAAAATTCTGGGAGCTGAAGTTCACCCCTCTTCAAGTTGCTGAGGGCGAGAAACACTGTTCCAGATCTTGAAAAATCAGGAAGGTACTTCTCTTTCCAAGCTTTCATCCACCAGGTAGGCTGGAAAAGCAATCCCCAAAATTCTCCAGGTAAAATGACCAAAGGAATTCCGAGCTAAAGTTCCATAAGATGGGAATCTGCATGTTTGGGAAACACTGCAACGTCCCTTCTCCCTCTAGCTAACAAACCTCTTCAATTCCCACTTTTAATTCAACGCTCCTGATTTCTTTGGCTGTCTCTGAGTTGACCAGCTTCCCCAACCGATGCTAGCTAACCCCACCCCACTGCTCTGTTCTGGGTTCTGCTCCATCCATCCATCGCCCGCCTGCTCCTCTCTTTGATGATATTATTCCTGAAATAATCCTGTAAGGGCCCACAGCCGTGAGGGACTTAAGTCTAGACAGGACAGGCGTGACAGCTGCCTCCCCTTCTGTTCCATCACTCGGGGAAAATCTCCTTTGAAGCTTTCCGGGCCACGGGCCTTGATGCCAGCCAGGGGTGCCTCAGCCCTTGCCAGGCTTTGGAAAGCAATAAGCAATAATAAAGAAACCTCACGCATGCAGGCGCCAGTTTTTACTTCAAACGCTGCAGTTCCTTCATTTTCCCTCTGGACCGTAAACAGCAGTTGCTAGAAATCTTTCCCAGGGTCAAGGCCAAAACCAAAAGCAGTGTATGGTCTCCATTCCCAAAATAAACAATATATTTTTGGCTCCTATTCACAGTTCCTCCTAAGGATAATGTGTGTGATGCATATGTGGTATAGGTTAGAGAAATCAAATTTCTCTTACAGGGAAGCAGACCTGCTAATTCCGCTCTCCTTAAGTCAAGACTAACCACCTTTCTTCAAGCAAATGTTTGTTCAATAAAAGGTGAAAGGGACCTTGGAGGTCTTCTAGTCCAACCCCCCTTTACCCTGGGTTCCTGAGAAACTGAGTTGGCTCGAGCTGAACCATATCCTGGGCAAGATTTAACAGCAAGAGACGAATCATCAAGCCCTTTGGGGACCTTATAACTGTCCACCTCTGTGCCAACATTCAGGATAGTTGGCAATTCTGGGTTGATTCCACATTTCAAGATGGTCTGTGTGCAGCTCTTCAAAACAATCACAAGTCCAATATTTCATGGGGGGGTGTCTCCAACTGGAGGAAACGGAGCCGGACAAGGCCCCCAACTTCAAGATGGAGCGGTTTCTGACATACAACAGGTGGAGGAACCTGAAACCCCCCCAAGGGCCTATAAATACATCAAAGGCAAGTGAGGATCTGGTTCAAATGGTCTGGAACAGAAGCAGCTCACCTCTCACACACTGAGAGACACGGCAGAAAAACCCCTGCAAAGTGTTTCTCGGTTAACCAAGAGGTCAATATGGTGGCAATGAACAGAGAGAGGATTTTGCTGCTTCCTTCGCCATCTTTGCCCAGACCGTAAACAAAAATCTTTAATGCAGAGATGGACAACTATGGGCCCTTTACGACCTGTGGACTTCAACTCCCAGAGTTCGTGAGAGGGGAATTTTGGGAGCTGAAGTCGACAGATTGTGCTGTAACCGATTTTAATCTGTTAAATTAATGAACAGATCTCATCTGTTCCACTACTTTTTATTATTGGTATCATTATTATGATTATAACTTTACTATGTTGCATGTACACTGAGTGGTTATGCACCAGAGACAAATTCCTTGTGCCTAATCATATTGGCCAATAAAAGTATTCTCTTTCTTTCTTTCTTTCTTTCTTTCTTTCTTTCTTTCTTTCTTTCTTTCTTTCTCTTTCTTTCTTTCTTTCTTTCTCTTTCTTTCTTTCTCTTTTTTTCCTTTTCTTTCTTTCTTTTTCTATCTATCTATCTAACTATCTAACTATCTAACTATCTAACTATCTAACTATCTAACTATCTAACTATCTAACTATCTAACTATCTACCTATCTATCTACCTACCTACCTACCTACCTATCTGAGTTGGGAGGGACCTTGGAGGTCCTCTAGTCCAACCCCTGCCCAAGAAGGAGACCCTATACCATTCTGGACAAATGATTGTCCAATCTGTTAATTTCTCCTCCAGCAACGCATCTCTGCTGAAAGCTACCACTTGTATCTGGAGGCGAAGAGACAGTGGCTGACCCACCCCATCAAGCTTCTGCTCTAGGACAAAATCCAGATTTCTGGCTGGCCCTTATCAGGAGAAGACAAGCCGGAGTGCTTTACAAGGAAGTCAGGCTGGCCCAACCAGTGCCAGAGAAATGTCCAAACTGGAGGCGGTTTTGCCTCTCAGGGACAGCGTCAAGCGATGAGATGGTCAAGCAGCCTCCACTTAGCACTCTGGAGTGGCTGTCTTATCAAGTGGCACTTTATTATCCTATAATGCAGCGAGTGTCCGGTGAAAGGTGCGTCCAGGGAAGGGCTCCCCTGCGAAGGGACACAACACAAGCTCTTGACAAGCTCGACAAAATGAGCAACATCTTCTTCTGAACGAAGGGCATATAACTGGATTAAAGATGGCACTTCGCCCCCGGCGTACTTATTTTCCGAGCACGGCTTTTCCAATGCCAAAAAAGACAGACTGGGTGTGGAAATGAAAAAGAGAGGATGCTTCGGGAAAAATCTGCCATCGAGAGCAAAGCAGACAAAGCGCAGAGACTTTGTTTCGAGCCACAAAGGAAGGTGACAGATCCCTCCCGTACAAGAGGGACGAGAAGCTCTTCAAAAAATCCAAGTGAACCAAGTGAAATTAGGGAGAAGGGAGGGGGGAAATGATTTGACATTGAATTCTAGCTCAAACACCAAGATGTTTCCCCACGTGGGAAGCCGTAAAAGCACCTGAACTCCTTCACACTTTGTTTATTTGCACCAAGAATAAAACTATCTCACGAACCCTCAGCCTGTTTGTTTAGGTGTGGCACAAAACCTACTTTTAGCACACCCAGAACTACTTCTACACTCTCAAAGAAGCTAAAGCAGCTCCGTTTGCAGGCAGGGAGGCATTTCCCAAGCACCATTTTAAGACCGTTTGAGCCCTGCACGGTTCCTAGATTTAAAATTACGTCTGCTTGCAGTTCTCCTACCTGAACTATCACAGCCAGGATTCAAGCATCGGAAAGAAGTTGGCTGTCGTGCTCAGGAAGAGCAACATTCTTCTCTTTCTTCTGTTAGGAAGAAGGATGTGGCTCTTCCCAAGGGGAAACCACAATACAGGCAGTCCTCGACTTACAACAGTTCATTTAGTGACCGTTCAAAGTTACAACGGCACTAAGAAAAGTGACTTACGATCGTTTTTCACACTTACGACCGTTGCAGCAGTCCCAGGATCACATGATCAAAATTCAGACGCTTGGCAACTGGCATGTACTTACGACAGTTTTGGTGTCCCGGAATCACATCATCCCCTTTTGCAACCTTCCGACCAGCAAAGCTGATGGGGAAGCCAGATTCACTTAACAACTCATTTAACAACTGCAGCGATCCCCTTAACAACCGTGGCAAGAAAGGTTGTTAAATGGGGCAAAACTCACCTAACAAATGTCTTGCTTAACCACATAAAATCTTGGGCTCAATTGGGGCCGTACGTTGAGGACAATCTGTAATTCATCCTTACTCTGTTTCAGGACAGGACAAGAAATTCCAAGATTACTTTTTTCCCTCCCCCCCCCCAGAAACGTTTCTTTGACTTCTATGTAAATTTAGCCACTAAAGAACGGATAACTCTAACTCTTCCTGCGGTTAATAAACCAAGATGTCTGTAATTGCAAGAGCACTCATGGCCCAAAGCATTTATTTCACACCTGGGTTTAGGAAAAGTGTTCTTTTTTCACTAGTCTCATAAGGGGCTGCTCCTTCTTGTCTAGCTGAGAAAAGAGCAGTGGATACAAGGGAAATTAGTCTTACTCCAGTTCTAGTAGGAATCAGCTAAAGAGCAACAAGGGTGCCTCCTATTTTACAACAGGCCAAAACTCTTTGTATAAACAGGAAATGAAGTGGGCCGCAAAGAGCTTCCGCTGGGAAGTAAATTAGTAACACAAAACAAAACTCAGGAATAGCACAGGTCACACCTCACAGTCCCAGCATTGTTCCTCCAGGAAAGAGTTCACACATTATCTCCTGGAAGATCTCGCTCTCCCGCAGCACAGCTCTCCCATAGAGAGGGGAAGAGGGAAGGAAAGAGGAGGGAAAGAGTGGGAGAAGGAAGGAGAGGGAGGGAGAGAGAGAGAGAGAGAAAGGAAGGGGGAGAGAGAAGGAGAGGGAGAGGGAAGGAAAGGGAAGGAAAGGGAGAAAGAGTGGGAGAAAGAGGAGGGAGAGGGAGGGGAAAAGGGAGAGAAAGAGAGGGAGAGAGGAGGATAGGGAGAGGGAGAGAAAGAGAAAGGGAGAGAGAAAAAGAGAAAGAGGAAGAGAGAAGGAGAAGGAGAAGAATCTGTAGAAATAGGTGACGTCCAGATAAGACTAGAACTTCTAAAAGTGACAAAAATTAAATATATGAAAATATAACCAGGCAGAAAGCGAATAAGCCATCTAGAGTTGCTTCTAGGAGAGATAGACAACATAAATTTAATGTAAAAAATAATAATAATCACATCCCATATTGCATTTTTCATATGTGCTGAACTGTCCCAACCTCTGCACCTGCAGTGAGTCACATGCCAGAGAGGGACAACTTTCCACTTCCCTGTAATAACCATTTTTCCAAGGCACTTAAAATGAGGAAACTCCGGCTACAGTTGAGTCATAAAACGGACTCTCCTACCTATCAGCAGGAAAACAGACCAGTTAGGGAACGTGCAAACAGCAAATTTCAGCTGATAAGGCAGGTTTTCAGGAAGACAGTTCCATCCAGGGAAACCACTTCTTACCAGAATACAAGTATTCCTCCACTTGGAAGTTGAGGACTATCTGTAAACATAAGGTCCAGGACAAGGAACCCAATCCAACAGCAGAACTGGGCAAGCATTATTTTTATCCAGGGAAAACATTCCCTGCAGATCAGTTGACGAAACTCCAAAAATATATTTATAGCAGGAAAAAACAGACCACCAAATAGTAGTAGTGACTTTGCAAAACTGCAGTTTGCTGTAATTTTTGCTAATAGTTACAATATATTGCTTGGTCTTACCAGCCACAGGAGGACCAAACTCTAAACTGGCTTTGACTTATTCCTCCGCATATACTTTCATCCTAGTTCCTCACCATTATTCAAAAAAGTAAACACTCTGCAAACAAATTGCTGAAGCATAAACATTTCTTGCAACCAGGCAAGCACAATGCTCCTTGGAATAAGTTCCACATTATAAATACGCTTTTCAGGTTGTTCTGTGAAGACCATATGTTGATTGCACTTCCTAATATGGGATCAGCTTCAAGGCAGAGCAGAATATTGTACATACAGCTGTTACTGGGTGAAACTAGACACAACTTCAGGATAGTGACAACCACAGATTCAGCCTGGTTTTTTTCTTTTTGAACAGATTTCATTTGTAATCTTTACATTGCATTTACAGGTATGGTTAAAACATTTTTAGTGCACACAAATGCTTTGTTTGGATTTACTGCACTTGTGAATGTGACCTAAACGTAAACATGTCCTTAACTCCCGGCTAGGCAGGCAACATCCAACACCCCAAGCAGAGGAACAGAAACCACAGAAACTGAAAAGCAACAAAACCCAGAAATGTTAAAAACGAACAAAGGAAGGAAAACAACCCACAAGGTGCCAGATTCAAGTCCTGTTCTTTCTTTCAGAAATACAAGCAGTCCTCACGACTGTGGCGACTATCCACAGTTACGACCAATGACCCAGTTCTGGCCTTCTGACAGCTGCAGAGACCCCTGAGGTCAGGTGGCCACATTTTGGGCACTTGCAAATCGCTCACCTTTGCAGTCAGTTGCAGCGTTCCACAATCACCCAATCATGGGGAGGGGGGAGAGACCCCTGCCCCTCAAAGGGTCTTTTTTCATGATTTCTCTGTGGGTCCCTCCCCTCCAAGGAGCCCCAATATTCCCAGCTAGAGCCTAGCAGCTGCCCCCTCACCCCCCCTGGCCTTCTGACCTCTGGGCCTTTGGCGCCCCCTTTTACGCCCGGTCCCCTCCTGAGACCCTCCCCAAGCTCCCCCCCCCGCTCAGCCCCGGCTGCTCCGGTGCCCCTGGCCCCCTCCGAGCCCCCCGCCCACCTGTAGGCCAGGCTCATGCACTCGAAGAGCTTGGTCAGCGAGGCGTCGATGCTGAGGCGGCCGTCGCGGGCCCCGCCGGCGCCCCCCTCGGCCGCGGCCTCCCTGCGGGCCCAGCCGCCGAAGCGGTACGTCTGGCAGGTCTGCTCGTTGACCGTGTCGAAGTCGTAGCCCTTCTTGGGCGGGTGCTCGCTGTGCGGCGACGACACCATGAAGTGGCCCGAGTGGATGATCTGCCCCGAGGACGAGGACGAGGAGCCGCCGCCGCCGGGCCCGCCAGACCCCGCCGGGCCCCCGGACGCCGCCGCCCCGCCCGCCGCCGCCGCCTCGTCCTCCTCGCTGCCGCCCGACGACGACGACGACGAGGAGGACGGGCGGGCCGCCGCCACGGGCCGCCGCCGCCGGGGAAGAGGGGCCGCCGGGCCGGCCCGGAGAGACACGCCGGAGGCCATCGCCGTCCGCCGCCGCCGCCCTGGCCCTCGCGGGTGGGCGGGGCCTGGCCGGGAACACCCCCCGCGGCCACGCCCCCCGCGGCCGGCCTTCCTCGCTGGCGGGGCGAGGGCTTCCCCCGGCCCCGCCCACTCGCCCCTGCCACGCACAGACACGCGCGCACCCAAATACACGAGAGAGACACGCAGAGACCCAAATACACCCGGAGAGGCAAGAGAGATCCAGACACACGAGAGAGAGAGACACACACACGCACACAAACACAGCCGCAGCCAGGGTCGCCCAAGGGATCCAGATGGGGCTCTCCAGAATCCCCTGCTGGGCCCGGCCGTGGAGGGGAAGCCCCTCCCCCAAAAGGCCAGTCCAGGGGCCAAGCTCAGCCTCCCCGCTTGGGCGGATAAAGGAGCCCGAGCCCCCCGTCGACCTCTCTGGAGCCCAGCTGGGAGCGAGTCCTGGGGAGGGGGTGGCAGAGCTGAAGCCTCTGAAGCCCCCCAGCCTCGGCTGGCGTCTATGGAGGGGAAGCAGCCGTTTGCCAAGCATGCTCCTGGGGTGCCCAAGACTCTTTCAGGGCCTCTGCAAGGTCAAAACAGAGAAATCTTTAAACATTTCTCAGTTTTTATTTCTAATGCAGTGTGTACCGATAGAACCCAGATCAAAATTCTTGGGGGTCCTCCCTCATTCTCAAGAATGCAAAGGGGTCCTTGGATCAAAGAGGGGGAGAAGGGCTGGTCTAAAATTTTCTACAGGATGGTTTGCCCCAGCTGCCCCTGGATAGGCTGAGCCACCTGTTTCTCCCCCCCCTTTGCCTCAAGCCCCCTTGTGCAAAAGAGGACCCTGCCTAGGTTTCCAGACAGGCCCTCATGCAGCCCCCCCACTATAAATGTAAGAGCAAACAGTGAGATATTTTATATAAAACTATATTTTGGCTGAACAGTCACTCTGTGAGCGATGGGCGGCTTCTAAATTTCACAAATAAAATAATTTACGATATTCAAGGACAAAAATTTATGGGCCAGGCCACCAGGTAGATGATCCAAGATAATAGATAATGCTAAGAAAACTTTGGCCCATGGGGCACTCCATCACCAAAAAGGACCCAGCCTTTTCAAGCTCGACATGGAACTGAACCCAGCAATGGTTGTAATGAAAAGTGTCACAAGCTGCAGTGTCGCAATTTTAATTTTAATTTTTTTTCTAAATGAAACCATTGTACATTGTACAAACCATAGCTACTGATGGAATAAATAAGTGGAAAAATTATACTGCTGTACAACACACACAAAATCATTGAAGGATTGGGGGAAAAAAACCAATTAGGTGTTTTCTTTACAAAAAAAAACATCAACAAAAAAGAAAAAAAGATAAAACCCACAAAATTCTTTACACCTCGCTAGCAGGCCTTTAGATACTGTATAAAGAACATTTCAAAACATATCCATGTTTCAGGGTGAAGAAAGTTAGCCCCTCACAGTTCCCATCTCCCACCCACCCATCAAGCCACTAATTGTTATGCTGCCTCATTAATTGTTGTTCTTAAAAGCGCCCGCACTTTTTTGGAATGTTTTAACTCTTTCCCCAAGCATTTGAATTTCAGAAATGAACGGTTTGGCTGTAAAAAAAAAATCTGCCTTTTCATATAGCTTCCATTTCAATCAAAGTCAGTTAATTACCTTGCTAGCTTATGTCTACCTACTTGGAGGGCCAAATAACCCAACTATAGATTAGGAAGCACTTCTGAACTCTTGCACTATTTCTGACTAATGTTGGATACGGCCCACCACGGCTAGGGCTGCACTATTCCCCCCTCCCCCGCAGGCCTGGTAGATGACTCTTATTAATTCACACGAGAATTTCCAGTCACTGTGATGCAAAATTTAAATTCTCCCCCCCCCCTTAGGATCTGCAATCAAACCAGTTGCTGAACCTGAGTCCCAGTAAAGCCAGACCCAAACTGGATCTGGGACCAGATCTGAAGAGATGGAGGCACCCTCCCCCGCACATCCTGAACAGCTGGTTCTCAACCCTAAACCTTCCAACAGTTCAAAGTGTAACAAGCTTGCACGACCAAAGGGCCTATCCATGTTATTAGGCACTTCGAAAAAAGACACAAAGCTCAATCTAGACACCATTGTACAATTCTGCATATCTGCTCTGTATTACACACACACACACACACACACACCCCACCTGTTCAAATGGTGCACACAGACATTAACAGGAATAATTTGTACAATTCAGTTCTCTGCCCAGCTGCCTGCGTTGGGGATGAAGATTCCAATCACCAATTAAGGACTATGAGGATGCTGGTTTTTGCTGGTTTTTCTGAGCCATGGAAGGACAAAATGACCACTACTCTTCAAAGTTAACTCCTGAGCACTTTTCCTGCTGCAGAATTCATCTGAAGTTCATGGAAAATCAGCCACATAGGCCACAGGAGAGATTAAAGAAGCCAGCTTTATCACTAAACCTATCAAATGTCAGTAATGCCAATAGATCTTTTCTACCAAATGAAATAGTTGAGGTATTTTAGTGCTAAGTATATACTTTATCCGTTTAAGTACAGGATTCAGCTTTGAACTTAAAAAAAGAAGCCTATTTATTTCCTTGGAAACTTTGTAAAAAAAAAACATCAAAGCACAACCACAAAAATTGAACCTTCTATAGACAATTGGACAGGGTGGTTTTAGAGCCATGGACCGTCTGAGTGATCAATTAAAAGCTACATAATCACGATATTTTTAAACTTCAAAAAATATATTTGTCTATTTCATAGATCAGCCAACATGTCCCCCCAAGAAAACCCCACAAACCCTGGTTAAAGATGGATGTCATGTCCATACTAACCAGTCACTGCCATGTCTGAAGCAGATACACCAATGAGAGGGGGGGGAAATATCACTTTAGCATTTAATTCTGTATATTGTGCAAATACGTCTCTTTCAGATAATGAATCTGTGATCCAAGCACAAAGAGACCTTCTAAGGAGCACACTGCTGTCATGAATAATTTTCAAGAAAATTTAATTTTGATGAGATGTAAATATTTATTTTAACACAAAAATGAGAAGATCTTCTCAAATTTAAAATGCAGGCCTCCTCTTGCAGTTAACGCCTCTATAAACATTTGATGGATGGTCAGACTTGACACCTTCACTTCGCCCAACCATTTTTTTCATAATTAATTGCAAATGCAACACAGCAGTCAAACCTAAAGCCATTTTCACCGTTGGAGAAATCAGAAATATGTATTTTTTAAACAAGCAATTATTAAGGGAAGTGTCTGGATTGGAAGCTTTTTTTTTTAAAGGCCACCTACTAATTCCATAGCAAACTAGGCGTAACTGTTTTATAGTTGCTGTGACAAAATGCATTTGTTCTCCTTTGCTGTCTTCTGCTTTTTATAAGCATTTCTCCTACAGAGAATATTCCCACCTACTCAAAGGAGCTGTAGGAGCTTATCCAGTCCTTAAGTGCACAAAAAATGAGCGTAATCTAGCAAGTCCAACCGCAACATAGCCCCACTGGAAAATGACAAAGTGCAAATCTGTTGCGACTGAAGCTGTGTTGATTTCACTAAATTTTGTCCCCAGCAACTGGCATAAAAGCACCCCAAATGTGTAAGTCACTCTGCCCTTTGCAGCTTCTATTAAATCAACTTCTGTGGCCAAGTCAAGCATGCAAGGGGACACAGCTGTCTGAACGAGAGATTCCGAAAATCACGAAGCTGTATTTACAGGCAAATCTTGAAACAAAGGAGTCTCAAGTACACAAATGTTGGACAACAGTCAACATCTCAATGAAAGAACAAAACGGTAAAATCCAGTTGAATCTTTAAAAATGATTGGAGAACAGATCTATTCAAAATTTACACCGGCCATTCAGCGTGCATCCATTTGTAACGAAGCCACAAGAAAGCTCAAAGACGGATTTCCAGCTTCAAGTACTTAAAACGCATAATTGCTTTTGTAACCAGATAAACCCTAATTTAAGTGAACGTCAGAAACCAATCAATCAATTTTAAGAAGGCTATGTGGGGCAGCCTAAAAGATGCATTATTACACTAGAAAGTCTGTAAAGCAAGGAGGTTTGGGGGGGCACACAAAGCAGTGCAGGAGAGGTTTACTTATTTAAGAAAATTTATACTTGAACATGGTGCATTTCAAAAAGGAAGCGAGCCCTGGAGGTACAGGAAAATCAAGTGTGGATCCGCCCGCCCTCCAATTGTGAAAATGGCTTCTTAATTTCTCTCATGTTATCTCTTATCAGGACAGTAAGCACCAGAGTATTTTTTTAAAAAAACAACAACAACGGAACATATTTTATATGGCATTGTACTAACAGGCTACTTTGCAAAAGAGAAGTTGCAGAATTAGCCCTGTTTTGTTTGTTTGTTTTTTCGTTTTGGGACACAAGGCACAAAAAAAAAAAAAAACAAGAAAGAGACATCACACCAGAACAGTGAACTTCACATGTGAAGAGAATACCTGACCTGTACCATTCTTAAATATCTTATAATGTTAAATAGAGAATGGGGGGGAAAAAATACATCAGCAGCATAATTGTAATTCTGAAATTAGAAACAGTGCGTAGACCCTCCTGAGTGTTTACTCTAACCATTTCAGAGACAGTAACTTAAATGCTCAACAGTTTTGCTTCATAGGAAAAAAAAAAGTTTTCAGTGTCTGAAGGGATTAAACGTTTGCTTGGTTTTCCTTGGGTTTTCGCCTGGTAGCTTGGAAAGTTTATAGGAGTTTTCTCCTGGTCCAAGAGAAGATGCTTATGTACGGTTGTTCGATAATTTAGCCCATTGATGTACCTTTACATAAAAACCGCCCAGGAAAATCTAAAGTTTATATTTCATCCATGTTTTCTTGAGAGGGAGCCTCTACTTTCATCTTTTTAGGAGGTGGCACTCCTTCAGAGTCCTTAATGCAGGGAAAGAGGGAGAAAGGGGGGGGAAGAATCAGCGTTAGCAATGAATAAAATCAACCTGTTGGTTTTTTTTTTTGTATTTGAGGATAAAGAAATAGATAACACCACTATTAAAGGAGACTCTTCAGTCCGACCACAGTTAATTGTATAATTTTCCAAATCGCAGGATTTATTTCTGTGCAACATTACCCTGGAAGGTCATTGTGCACGGCTATTTATGTGGCTCTTTTCTAGATCACGATGAGTATTTAAAGAAATCTTAGAAAATTCTCCGAAGTATATCAAAAGAACGCCCTTGAAGCTTAAACTCCATGCGGGCTATAAACAATCCAAAGGGTTGTAGACATTTTTTGTGCTACAGAATATGCTGGCACCATATTAAAGATTTGGAAGAAAAAAAAATACTTCATTCCTATCCGTAATCAATCTTTTTGTTTTCTTATTAGAATTTTAAAATGAAGAAAACTGGCAGCACTGGCTTATCAAAATTGGTCCTCTTCCAGATGACTAATCTTTCCAGTTTTTTAACACTCTATATTAGGAAATAGAGCATGCTCTAGTCCAGTGTTTCTCAACCTTGGCTGGCTACTTTAAGATGGGTGGACTCCCAGCTCCCACAATTCCTCAGCCAGCAGACTGTTCTTCAACCTCATAGCTAAGGAATTGTCAGAGGGGCAACAAACACTCGAGCTCAATCGGTGGGTCAGGAAAGCCAGATTTTATTTCAGGCAGCTGACTAGCTAAGTGGTTGTCTCAGGCTTCCATGAATTTAGAATTACAGTTTAACTTTAAAGCAAGAGATGCAGAAAAGCACAATAAAAGCAAGGAGGGATCTTTTTCCCATTACCTGAGAGTTTTTAGATGTCTCTGTGGTTGTGTCGTTTTCTGCTGAAGGCTCTGTTTCAACTTTCTCCGAACTATTGATGGAATTCTCCATCGAAGACTGTGAATTCTGTTCATCAGATGCATCTGGGGGGGGGGGGGGAATGACAAGAAAACAGCTCTCAAATCATCCGACCGACCGTATGTTGCTTTCAATTTGCTTCTATCGCCATATTAAAGAGAAGCTGGCTGAGTTTTATTGCCACTGGAGTTCTGAAGACAGGTGCTTTTGCTTTGTTCTTTCTTGAAGATCGTACATACTTATTCTAGGAAAATTTCTTTTCTACAGGAAAGCAAGGCAGAAAGAAAGAACTGCCAATGGCAAGCACTGAGCACTTTAAAAAGAGGCTTTAATTTAAAAAACTTGAAACTGAAAGGCTGAAACTGTACTTTTCATCTAATTATACAAATGGATTAAAAAAAAGCAGAACTATACAGAATTCATTTAACTCAGCAGCTGACTAGGATACTTTTGAGTCACCACTAGAGGGAAGCATAGTATTTTAGGCAATACAGAAGATAACCAATGTGATTTAAAACCCTTTGGGAATATTTGGACAGTGTTTCTGGGACACAGATAATTTATGGGGAGAGGGAGAGATGCAAGGTGTGAATGTTTCTCCTTTTCAAGCCTTCACAGTAGGCTTTTAAACAGTAGAGAGTTAACAGCAAGAGGTAATCATATACAAAATATGGAATTGCTTGTACCATCCATCCTGTCTACCATCTCTGTTCAGGAAAACGGTCCCAGGAACCCCATCGTTACCTTCTGACCCAGCTTCTTCTTTTGCATCCGTCGGAGTATCGTCCGACTTTGAGCCAGGGCCATCTACCTGCCCTGTCGAGTTCTGCTCGGGCAAGGGACTCGAGTTGCTGCTGTTCTCCTGCTTTATGGGGGAAGCATCAGCTATAGAACTCTGGTTGCTATTGTCATCTGCAAACAAAAGAGATTGGCTTGGTGAAACAGGCTGAAGATCAGCACTCACACAATCCAGGTGATGAGATTTCGACCCCACGCGTGCCAAAATAAATATCTGGTTGAGCGCCACACGAATCTGCATTTCACAAATTCACTAAACTAAAGCAGAAACGCAGTGCCAGTTCAGACATCCAGAACCCAGAGTGCTTGATTACAGAAGCTGAAGTCCAACAGGTTGGCCTAATGAAAAAATTGTCCAGGGCACAACTGCTGACATCGCAGTATCCACTCAGGCACTTGCTGAACAATGCTAAGAAAAGCTACCACTTCACCCATTTATCCTCTTGGAGAGACATTCAGAATGGGAAAATCACAGATTCATCTGAGGGTAACCAGGGCAACATGTAATGACTCACTTTAAATGTTAAAGTGCTTCTGGAGAGAGAAAAAAATCTTAATTTTTCAGGTTCAACTTTATCAGGCTGAGACTTCCAAGGGACACAGCTACCCCGTGTCTCAAAACCTCTTCTTAGATTAGATGAGAATTTGGAAAACTTTATTTAAAAGGCCACAAAATGCAATCAGCACAAAGCTAGAGCCACATAAGGGACAAGATGCCAGATCCCAGAGGATTTAGTTCCCCATTTCTCATCATGCTGGTTACTGAGCTTATATTGGGGGGGGGGGGCAAAGAAACATGCAGGGATGCACATTGACATAAAAGACCAAATAAAAGTTGAAGTGTATTTTTTATGAATTAGATAAACAGCCTTTTGGATTACAGCACTATGGAAAAATAAAGTGCCACAATTCTCAGCAGGAGACTTGTTAGCCTGAATGGCGCCTTTTTATTCCGCACTTGTCAATT
Organism: Bothrops alternatus; assembly: GCA_034064705.1. Lineage (NCBI taxonomy): Eukaryota > Metazoa > Chordata > Lepidosauria > Squamata > Viperidae > Bothrops > Bothrops alternatus. The sequence goes on along the minus strand of JARGCV010000504.1, from coordinate 766,172 downwards.
GTTACTCTTCAAAGCTAAATCTAAAATTGCTCCTAAGGAAGACTTGGCGTTCCCCATGCTGGCTGGCATCAGCAGTCCCCCTCTTCCCCTGGCCCCACTCACCGTGCATATCCATCATCCCAGGAGACGAACTGTTTTCTGGGGTCGTCACCTCAGAACCACACTTTTCATCTTTGCCTTTTTTCTTGTTCTTGGCTTTCTGAGAGAAAGGAGAAGAAGATGGTAAGTTTGTGTGTGGCTAGCTTGAAAGTTAGGCTTTCCCAGTGAAGTCTGAATCTCAAAATTGCCACTCTTGTGCTGATCCCTTGTTCTAAGCCACCTTGTTGCTGGGTACTTTGTCTGTCTTTTTAAATTTGATTGGAAAGGTGGAACCTTTTTTTAAAGGAATATTGTCTATGATCATTACACAGCTTCAAAAAGTCTACTTATGTTTTGGCTTCTTCTTTCTACATGTTCATTTATGACATTAGCATGTTTTTATACATGGCGATACAATCCAAAAGATGGGCTTTGGTCTGAATTTGTGTTAAATCTGGTCTACTGTTACCAATTTTTAATACTACTTATTCATATCCATACTAGTTGCGATAGTAACTGGGTCAATAAGGAACCACAAAGCTTGTTGGGTGCATAAGGGCCAGGTTCTGTTCCCCCCCCAGCACCATTACAAAAGATAAAGCAGCAGAGAAAGACAATAGCATCCGTTGTGTGAAAAAAACATGCATGAAAAAGGATGCGGCACTTTCAATTAGAAGGTGATGTAATTGGTCTCCTAGGAGAAAGTGCCAGCTGCACCACTCTGCTCTCAATATACAGAGCCTGCTGAGCGAAAGAAAACCCAGATGATCGGAAGGGAGCCTCGTGCAGAAATAAGAGTGTGAGGGTTGGGCAATACAATCAAAATCAGAATCAGAGGCAGATGGCAGATGGCAAAAGGACAGCCCCAGGCCGCAGAAGGCCCTGACTTAATGATGTCTGTTTTGAGTGGCACTGCTGCAGGCCAGATGGGTGGAAATATAACAGCTGCGCCTAGGTGCAGAGTAATACCGGTAGTTACGGTTCTAAGGTAGCTGCAAAGACAGGCAGTGTGGATCTCTTTTATATGATGCAATCAGCAACTCCTAAGAGGCTGAGGGTGAACTGAAAAGTGTGGCTTCCCACAAAGGCTTTTCATAAGACCTTTGCTATCAAGAAAACTGAGACATAGGTTTTAAGAAAGGACACTTAACATTCAATATAATGTCATTTATGCTGCCAAAAGAGTCCTTTTCTCTAAACTTTCAAATGAATGGGGTATCATGAAACACTTACATCATCTGTTTTGGGCTCTGTTATTGGCACCCATTTGTAAATCCTAAGGGATGTGTCACCAACTGTCACCCATTTCTTCTCCCTAGAAAGAGGCAAAATTATAAATATTTAGTTACATGTATGGTCTCAAAGCCCCTGTGCAAAACCCAGGCAACAAAGAGAAGGCATACAATAAGCCTCACTTCTACAATGGGAGGCAAACAAGATATAAAGCAGAAGGAACTTAAATTTCAAATTCATATAGTAAGGATAGGGAGTCTTTGATCTATGACCACAACCAGACCAGAATTTCCATTGCTAAGCAAGTCTTGCCAATTTCACTACCTTTTTTGCAGCAGTTGTTAAGCAAAGCACGGTCGTTGTCAGATGAATCCCCTTTATTTATTCACTGATACATTCATTTTTCGCCACTATCCCCAGTTATTTACACTTTTTTTTTTTGCTGTTTAAATCTACCAGTTACATCTCTTTTTAAATTACCTTTCTCTTTCCTTACTATTTGGTTTTGTCAAAGATCTATAAATGAGACTCAAGGACATTTCTTTGATCCAAAAAAATGAAGGGAGCAACAAAAAGTGCATCAGGGACTTGAGTCTACAGCAGTACCGTTGAAATAGTAATTCAGGGATTAGAGGTGCATTAATGCAAGTAGATCTGCTTCATAAAAACCATTTTCTCTGAATATCTGGCACAAGGTGAATCGTGGTAAACATCTCTTATGCAAACATGTTAACCAGACAATGCTAAGAATTTCTAATTTCCTGGATCAGACTACCACTCCCATCAATATTATTTAATCAGATATTAAGCATGGCCTTTTAATAGGATTTAAATACACAGCTTCCCCAGTACAGAGTTGGGTTTGCAGGTGAAATAAAGGTATATTATCACTTACATGCTTCAAAATATACCCCATCAGCATCTATGCTGGGTTAAAATAAATATTTGCAAGACAGAACTTCACATTCCCATTTCACTATATGCTTAAGCAGATAAATCTAATAAAGGGGGAAAGAACCATCTGCTAAACAGAAGGCTGTACAGCACCACCCTGCACCCCAAACCTGCCTCCAAAAATGCACACTGATACAGCAGAAATCTGTACAGAATGCCTTCCAAGATAAAAGGACTCAAAGCCTTCATCTAACCAAGCCACAAGCAAACAACCCCAACAAGCCCCATGGAGATGACATTGTAAATCTATAGGACTCAACCTGTCCTCACAACAGCAGAAACTCAAGAAAGAAAGCAACATGTCTGCTCTCAACTGCTGACCTAAAGCAAACCCAGCAAGTCATTCAACATTACAAAGAATCATTGGCTGCTGAATCTTCTGGGTATCCAAATTTGCCAGCATTCACTATGTTTTCCAGTCACCACGGAAGAACATTAACACATTCAATCACTTCACTTTTTGGGTCTTCAGAAATTCCCTAGATCACCACTGTTAACTTGTAAAGTCCTGGCTTAAATATTTCATGCTTCTGGGCTATACATACAAAGCAACGCTTGCATCATCTTTGACTGAGATGATTCCAAACAAAATCATGTCATCATGACCAGCCCATAGTTCATTTTAATTTCCCCTGTTGATGGTATAATGTGTTAGGTATTACACAAATCGCCTACAACTTAATGGAAGAGGACAAAACAAGCACTGGTTCCCAAGTTTTCAGATAAGTGAACTGTTGCCAGCTATAAATATTTCCCATGAAGGCTGACTGTTATACAGTATTGTGTCTCAAACCCATTGCCTTTAACTTTTCCCCTGAGAACGACTGGAATTATTAAACAATAATCTTATTTTGGATCTGTAAAGCCCAGCCAGGCCCTGGAGCTATGAAACGTCTGGGATTGCCAAGTGAATGAGGAATAGTGGCAACAGCCCAAACTCTAGCTATACTAATTAGGAAGTCCCAAGGATTCCCCCCCCCCAAAGGAACATACACACAATCCCAAACTCTTTTATTTTGCCACCCAGTTGATCAAAATAATTGAAGGGGGAACAAGAGTTACTCATACATTCATCACTCCACCTGTAATTGTAAAAAAAATATTTTTCTAATTATTACAGATGGAAAATTCACCACCTACAAAAAAATAGAGACTCAAGCATTCGACAATTTTAACTGCATCTAAATACAGCTTTGATCTAAGCAGTTCTGAACCTACCATACATCACCTCACAAATTGTACACATTGACTTATATTACTCTTATAGAAATGTCAAAGCACACATACGTAACATCAAGTGGATGAAAGCCCCACCACAGGAAACACTTAAAATTCACCATGTCCAGCAAGAAAAAAAATGATGCCATATCAAAGTTGTTCACAATTTTATGTTTGAATTTCTGTGTTATCTGAAGGATGGGTTTCTTCGGTTCTGATTTAATCACATTTTGTATTGCCTGGAATACTTGGTACAAGTTGGCTTCTATTGTGCTATTTAACACAATGACACTTATCTACAGCCAGCTTTAACTTTCAACATTCAATGGTGAAGTTTTAATTTCATGCCAAAATTTCCACTTAAAAAATACCGAAATCGGAACGCTGTTCTCATCAATTCATCATTATACATTTACGAGCAGATAATTGGTCCTTTGTCCCCCAAGAGAACAAGCTGAACAGTTTTGTTAACTTATTAGGAAGAAATAAGCCCAATGTCCCTGCACAGAGAGACAAATTACTGGCATGAACAATTTTTTCAAATGTCAGGAACATCAACAATCTCCTTTTGAAGGATTGAGCTACTGTACTAAGATCACCTGCTCACAGTTACTATAGCAACTGAAAACACTAGCCAAAAGTTTTCCAGTTTTGTTTGTTAAGCAGTTAAGAAAGATTGGCATTTTCTTCTTCCCTTTGTCATGGGGAATCAAGTACCATGCAAAACCAGCAAAGCATCAAGCACTGTCAATTCTCTTCTAAATGAGCTCATTGACTTTGTTTTTCAGCATCTTTAAGTTTCTAGTTTGAAACTGCTGTGTGGGAGGGGGGGAAGCACCTTGATTCCTTGCACAACACAAGACCGCTCTCTCAGTTAAATTATATTTTTTTTAAAAACTAATCAATTGTTCTGTAAGAGAAAGCGTTTCTCTTAAAATCTGCTTGTTTTTAACAATCACCTACAAAAATTGTGATTTAAGAACTGGAATCAGTTGTGGAAGGGCATAATGCAACTCAATGAAATTATTTAAACTTTTCTTGAAGAACATTTTAAGATGTCATCTGATCCAAAGATACCAAGCTGCACAATGATTGCTTATTGTGTCTGAATAACCATTTCACGGTGTTATGTTTAATTATGCCATCGAAAACTCCACAATAAAAGTCATACCACATTTCTCAAAAGAATGCAATCATTACATGCTGCAAACATTCAATAAACCAGGATGGATTTACCAAGGTTACAAAAATCTAATTATATCAAATTCAAATAGCAATAACGCACCTCTTTTTAGTTTTGTTCAGAATTTAAATCAATAGAACAATACAAACAAGCAGTTTTGACTTGAGGCATAAATTTAAAAGAACAAAGCACTTCTCAAAAGAATATTGTATCATAACACTTTGGACATTTTAAAGAACATCCTAAGCTAATAATTACAGAAAAAAATGGAACAGGACAGATCAGAGAAACACACCCTGAAGGTAGTAGGACAACTCAATAGAGAAGTCGCACCTTTGTGACCAAGTATGTCTTGTCTGGTGAAAACCTCATATTCACTGTTCAGCATAGGCAGCAGAAGATCCCAATAACACCTCCCCCGAAACAACTGGAGAGTGGGGACCCGGGTGCTCTCTAGTTGTTGTTTTGCAGACATTTCATGACCCAACTAGGGAACATCACCAGTGCAGAAGAGAGCGAAGTGATGTTCTCTCGCCCTGATGATGTTCCCTAGTTGGACAATGGAACGTCAGCAAGAAAACCACCCAGCTCAAAGAGCACCAAGGACCCCACAGTCGTCGTCTTCCTCTCCGCAAAAACCCACTCCTTTCAAGCGTTGATGTTACCTAGTCGGGTCATGAAACGTCTGCAAGCAAACCACCCAGCTCAGGGAGCTGCCAGGACCCCCACGAGTCAAGCCTGGGCTACGAATCTCCTTTCCCACTGACTATCCTTCAGACGCCCACCGTGCTCGGGGTAGGAGGGCCGTCTCACTGCTGTCCAGCACCTTCAGGAAGGAGCCAAGAGGCGAAGATACCGGACTGGCACCTCAAGCCAGCCTCGGACGGCCGCTGAGCCCCCAGCTGGGCAGGAGGGAGGGCCAAAGGCTGAAGCAGGAGGGGAGGGGCAGGGACCGGCCGGGGGGAGGGGGGCGCAGGCCACGAGGGGGGCCCGGCTCAGAAAGGGGCCAGGAGCCCGGGAGGAGCCGAGGAGAGAAACCTCAACCCCCAAATGGAGGAGGAACCCCGACTTCCAAAGCGGGGAGAAGAAAACAGGAGAAGAGGTCAGGACTTCAACTCCCATCAGCCCCCGCAGCCGGCCAAGGCCCGATGGGAGTTGTAGTCCAGAGCCTCGGCTCGCCGCTCCCGAGGCCAAGAGCCGCTCCTAGGGAGGGGCGGGGGGGCAAAGCCGGGTCGGGGTCTTGAAGGGGGGCAGGGGGTGTCTCCGAGGGTGGGGGTCCCCGCCTCCCCCCGAGCCCCCTCCTCACCATTTGCGCACTTTCTCGATGGCCGCCATCACCCGCTTGATATCATCCTTGGCGCGGCTGCGGGTCTCGGCCCGCACCGACCGGCCCGACATGCTGCTGAGGTGGCGGCGGAGGGACTCGGACTGAGGCGCCGGCGCCGCTCGGAAGCTGGGGGCGAGGAAGGGCAGCGGCAGCGGCAGCAGCCGGAGGAGGAGGAGAGGGAGGCCCGGCCTGGCTGTCTGGCTGGCGGCGGCGCCCGGACGCACAATGAAGCCTCCCGGCCGGCTCCGCCCCGCCTCGAAGGAAGGAAGAAAGGCCCGAGGCCGCCAGGGAGGCCAGCCGAGGCGGTGGGCGGGAGAGGCGGGCGGAGCTCACTGCGCAGGCGCGGGGCAAGCCGCGCAAGCGCAGATCCCCGCCCGGCTCGCGCTGGTGGGGGCGGAGGAGGGGCGGGGCCGGCGTGTTCCCGCCCTTTTCTGTCAGCGCGGTCGGCGTCGCTCATCCTCGAGGCGTCGAGTGAAGGAGCGGAGTGGAGCACGGGCTTCTTGGTCCCTCCGCGTGGTTGTTCTCCGGAGCCTTTTCCTTGGCCGCGGTCTTTCTTCAAAAGGAGATATAAGTTTAACAAATACAAGTAAAATAAAAATAATAAAATAAAATAAAAACCTGGTAGGGCTAAGCCAGGCGGGGATGAAGTGAAATCCTGCCTGATTTTACAACCTTCTTCTGCCCTGGTCGGTAAATGAAACACTGCAGCTGTTCAATGATTCGTGCACATCTGGCTTCCCCCACTGACGTTGCTTCTTGGAAGCCTGCAGGGAAGGTTGCAAACGGCAATCCCATGGTCCTCGGACACTGGGTGCCGAGCGTCCAGATTTTGACCGGTGGGGATGCCGTGATGGTTGTAACTGAGGATGGGTCACAAGCCACTTTTTTTTAGCATCACTGTAACTTTGAACGGTGACTAAATGAATGATTGCAAGTCGAGGACCAGCTGTCAAAAGATCTGGAAAACTGCTTCCGCACCTCTCGCTTTGGATGAGGGACGAGGACTTCCCCAGCTTTATACATACGGAGTCTACAACGGACTTTTTTTAAAAAAACAACAACACCCCCAACATCTTTATTTTCCATCACATTGAAACTAATCATTTCTGAACATTTGTTTTTCAAAAATAGTTAAGTTGTAAATCTGGGGATAGAAGATGACCCAAGGCGAAAAAGACCAAGAGTGTAAATCACGAATTCTTCACAGACAAGAAACTGCCATTCGTGGCCTCGTCGGAAGTTCGCATCTCCGTCGTCACATCCGTCGGTTCTGGCATCGGTAAACCCAGGATGTCCTTCGTGAAGTAAGCTGCCGTCACTTCCTCGGGGATTTCTTCCTGAATTATGTCTTCTGAACCTGGGAAAGAGAATGGATGCTAGGACTTGGTGCAAGGAATCTACAAGATAACTTTATGCGCAAGCTACACTGAACTGATTTTTGCCCTTTAATTGCAATGCAGCTCTTTTCATGTTCTTGCTGTTTTTTTCCCCTAGGATGGGAGACCACTAAGCGATCCCAGGCTCTAAGATGAGTTAGAAATTAGGCAAAGAATCCCAAAGAAAACAGTAGCAAACCATTATTTAACGGTCCCAAGAAAATGGGATACTTTCATCAGAGGGGGTTGTAGTTCAGTACCTGTGGGATCATAGCTGCCGACCTCCACGCGTCCCCCCTCGGGGTTGAAGCCCAGAAGCGTGGTGAGATACTCGGCCAACTCTTCTTCAGTGAAATGCTCTCCTGCTCAAGGAAAACGAGAAAGCACACAGTCGCCTAACCTGAGCAGAATCACGGCATACCACCAATTTTCAAAGGTTTTGCACGCTCAACGCTCACACCTTTGTGTTGCAGCAACAATAGCAGGTCATCTCGGTTGATGGCAGCTTTGTGGTCCTCGTTCTCGTAGCCCAACACATCGAAGGCCTGCTGAATTTCCCTCGAGGCCAGCCCAAAGGCAGGCCGGTGGTTCACGTAGAGTTTGATGAAGTCCCCTAAATTAATACGGGTGACTTGCTTCCCAGTATCCAGAAACTCACTAAATTTGACTTCGTTCAGCATGTCTTCAATCTAAAAGGAGATCCCACCTCCATCAGATCTGAGAAAGCTTTCAAAACCTGGCCTAAGCCTAACCCTAACCCTATTTTTAGGGTATGTAGTATCTCTTTTTGTATTGTTTTATTCCTTTTAACGTTGTAAGCCAACCAAATTCACCTCCTGGTGAAATGGGTGGCAAATAAATTTAATCAATAAAAATAAAGTTTTCTTCAGGAGTTATCTTTTCCTGATGCATCAGGTTTCGTTTGGGATTGGCTTTTATTGTTTTAACATTAGGTACTACCGTAGTTGGGCAGGCTCTAAATCAGGGCTGTCCAATCTTAGCAACTTGAAGTCCACAGGTCTTCAAGTTGCCAAGCTTGGACACCCCCAGTCTAAATCAAATAAACAAACAAACACAAATAACTTTCAATCATGTAGCCACAGGAATGCTTTGGCAAGCAGAAAGAAGGAAGGAAAGTGTCTTCTTCAGTCATCTCTGAAACCCAGTTTGCAGAATAGGATCGTTTTCCTCTTCCTCTGATTTACAAAGCTGGCCAGACTGAAAAACCACGATTCCCACAAGTTCCAAACTGTGATTGGAGACATCCTTCCAAAGGAGGATTGAGGAACAAGGGTTGAGGAAGAAATCACTGGATTTCGGAAGTCAAATGAGGTGCTTAAGGACCCTCCCCACCCGCCCCCGCCCCTGAAAACCCACTGACCTGATCCTCCGAAGGGTAAAACCCCATCGCACGCATCAGAAAGGAGACCTGATCCAAGGGGATGTGTGTAGACACCTTCCTGGGTTCCATGGTGTTGATGCCCTGATGGACCAGCTGAGCGTAGTAAAAATAGTCTTCCAGCTCCTGAACATGTACAAAGGATCTTGAGTGTGCAAAAACAACATTCAATATAGGTAAGACCTTGACTTATGGCCACAACTGAATCTAGTCTTCTGTTGCTAAGTGAGACAGTTAAGTGACTTTTGCCTCATTTTTTGTTGCCACAGTCGCTAAGCGAATCACTGGAAGGGTTAAGTTAGAAAGACGGTTGTTAAGCCAATCTGGCTTCTCCTCCTTGACTTTGCTTGTAAGGAGGTCGCAAAAGGGGATCACGTGATCCCGGGACACTGTGACCGTCATAAATATGAGTCGGTTGCCAAGTGTCTTAATTTTGATCACGTGACCGTGAGGATACTGCAACAGTCATGTGAAAAGCAATTTTAAGTCACTTTTTTCGGTGCCGTTGTAACTACAAACGATCACTAAACGAATGGTTTGTAAGTCAAGGACTCCCTGTACTGAAAGATTTGGCTTGGTGTCTGTCTCTATCAACTGTTAGTGGCCCTTTTCCCTTCTGAAAGGGTTTTATTTTCTGAACCCCACTATTTTATGGCTGCTGTTGTGCTGGGATGTGTTTTGTGGCATTACCGGAATCCCAAACGGAGCACACTTACCTTGAAAAATGCACCATCTCTGCCACCTTCCAACAGGTTGTAAAATGGGATCAGGTCTTTGCCACCCAGGAAAACAGCAGCATCCAGAGCACTGAAGGAGGAGACAAGGCAGGGGGTCCCTGATGAGAAGACCTTGCAGGGAAGCTCTTGGTTCCTCACCTGCCTCCCCTCTACCAGAAGGAAATAAAAACTCCCCACCTTGGAGGAACTTAGCAAACCTAACCTCTAGCTTCATGTTTCTCTACCTTAAAGATGGGTGGACTTCCACTCCCAGAATTCCCCAGTGTTGCTTTGCCTCCTGAGGCCACCAAAGCTTTTCCTCAAAGGAACCATCACTTACTCGAGATTCACGTCCCACTTCATCACCGTCGAGTCGCTGCCCCCTGCTGTGAAGAGGTAGCGTCCGTTGTAGGAACAGGTGAGGTCGGCCACACTTGCAGGGTGGCAAATGAAAGCTGAAGACTTGTGTGGGTTCCCATCGATGGGCAAGATCTGCAGGCCAACCTAGAGAAGAAGATGGAGAGGAGAACCAGTTTCTCCCCAGCCCCGCTTGGAGGAATTTGAAGATACAAAGGGAAGGTGCCTTCACGTCACCTCCGCTACCTTATCTTTTGTGATGTAGGCCAGGTACCGCTTCTGAGGATCCTGGTCCTCACCCAATGGAAGGATGGCAAACTTTTCAAGAGGAGAACCATAGGTGGGTCCCAAAGTGGTCTTCCTAAAAGAAGCACGTCGTGAAAAAGCCTAAGAGCCCAACCAGCTCATACCATGAGCAGATCCTTCTCCCATTGGCTCTGTTGCCTTTGAAGAAGTCCACCCCCCACAAGGGTTTTCCCCACCTAGCTACCTGCACAACTTGGTGGTCACATTATAAAGCTTCATTTTGTAGTGATTGTTGGCCGTGAGGAAAAAGTACTCCGTTGTAATTGGGGGATACCAAGCAATATACTTGGGGACCGCGCTCTGCTCAATACGGTCTCGTCGGATTACCACCAACTCATCTTTGACGCTATTCGCCAAGTCGTATTCCACCTGAAAGCCAAGTGAAAGCCAGCAATCACACCAACTAGTGTGAGACGTAGCAGAGTGAATCGCTGGGTCTAACTGTTGGTTAGGCAAGTGGACCACCGTTGACCCAACTGAGTTGACCCACGTGTTAAGCCAAGTCACTTGTACCATTCAACTCAAAAGGCTACCAAGTCTTCCTGTTGAGGTTGGGACTTTGTGGCCATAACTCACTACAGATCCAGAAGCATCTTGATTCCCATCTTGTTCTCTGGAACCCACCTTCCTCCTTTGACTCCAGGCCAACCTGCTTTGTCCTGAATGAACAACTACCTAGGTTTGTTGGTCCTGAAACTTTTCCAGAGGGAGTCTCCAATCGGGTGGTCCATTTTCACCAGATGTGCCCAGCCACTGGACTTACCAAGAGCCGGTCTTCTCCAAGACTTAAGAGTCGTGGCTCACTACTATCTAGGTGCACCCCAAAAAGTAGGGTGCGAATTGGCTTGTAGTGGGAGTGGAGCGCAGCCAGGCGACCCCAGACTTTCTTTTCCTCTACGTCAATTTTTTTGTAAAGGTTCAACGACAAATTTTCATCCTAAAAGACAAGAAAAATCAACTGGGAAGGAAAACCACTATTGTGGAAGTTGACATTCATACATTTTCAAGTTGCCAATTTTGAGAAACGCTCTTCTGTGGAGAGCTGCGAGGAACACTGAGCTTGTAGCCAGAACAAGGGGTGGCCCGTAGGATACAGCAGTGGGATGAGTCCAGGAGGAAGGGGGTCACTACTTACAGCAGTGGCGAGATATTCAGAATTGTGGGAGAAGCTCATGATGGTGATGGGTCCTTTTGAGAATTGAAAAGGTTCTGGATGGTCGTTTTCCAACGATATGGCATCAAGGATATAAAGACCCCCATTCAGAAAGCCAGCAGCTAGCAAAGAACCTAAGATGCACATCAAAAAAGCAGTTGGTCCAACTCTGGTTAAGGTTCTGGAGATTATTGAGACACTGTTTGTTCATAAGCCATGCTTGTCCTCCTAAACCAAATCTTCTATGATGTTTCTCCAAAACGTCTCCTAACCACTTTAATTATTGGTGTCCACCCTTAGGGTGGTCTAGTAGACACCACCATTACTGATCACTCATGGAGGACAGACCCATGAAAGCCTTGTCCTGAGGTAGGAATCCATCAGAGATCAAAGCTACAGGCAGGAAGCTTCTATTTAAAGGTACCAATACTCCCCAAAGGACCCTGCAGCATTTTAGCAGTCAGCAGGCGACAGGTTTGGGCTACAAGTGAGTTTTAAGCTTAAAAAAAATTCTACCTATCAATTTTGCAATTACGATCGGAGGCTAACATTACCAACATTGGATGCAACAATGGGTAGCAATTTTTACAGATTATCTGTGTCAGTTATGGCAGTTCTTGATTGTAAGAAATAATTAATTAGGTAAGAGTTGGAAGAAAAATCAGGGCAACCGCAGTCTTTGCAGTGGTCCATAGAAAGGCTTCTGATAGGACAAGCAAGCAATTCAAACACAACGCACAAAGTTGCTGTATAGTCTAAAAACAGCTTTCTGCAGCTTTCTGAGGCCAGCTCAACCAGACCCAGCAAATAATTCTTTAGACAAGTATTGTGATTGTTTAGGATTCTCTTCCTCAGACAGAAAATTGAGCCCGGGGAGAGGAGCTACTACCAGCTACCCAAAAATATGAGAAGGACCGATGACTACCATCATGATTGTAACAGAGGCTGCTGATGCTTTCGCCCTTAAAAATTCGGCTGACGAGGTATCTGTTCAGGAGGTAGCTCCAGACTTTCAGAAGGCCACAGTAGCTGCCCTTGGCCAGGAGAGGTTTGCAGGGGTGGCAGATGACGGCGTGGACAGCGTCCTTCGGTTCCTCCAGGCACTTGGTGACTTGAGTTCCCTCCGTCTTGACGTGAATCACCACGGCATCCACAGTCGCAAGGATGAAATTCCTGCCTCGGGGGGGGGGGAAATGGTTGCAAACTTGAAGACAAGTCCATCCTTTCCCCTCCCCAAATCTGCCCAGCTTGCAGAAGGCACTCCATTCCTTCAACCCCCATCATGCCCAACAGAATAATAATAATAATAATAATAATAATAATAATAATAATAATAATAATAATAATAATAAATCTACGGGCCACCAAGATCTGCTCACCTAACAATGAAGAGTTGGCCAGATAAAGTGCACGACTCGGGGTACTTGGTGACGTCTTCAGGGGAGGGGGGTTTCTTGGAGAAGGAGAAAGACTGGATGGGTCCCAGTTTAAACTGGCTGTACCAGTGCATCAGCTGCAGGTCCCCATCATAGAATTTAACGTGGCCTCTCATGTCACAAGTGACAAATAACCTGGGAATAAGCATTGGCGGTAGAGATCAAAGGATAGACAGACAGACAAATAACCTTTATTGTCATTTTTTTACTGTGGGCACAATGGCACACATTAAAAATGAAATTTAGTTGCTTGCTCTCAAAGTATACACATGCATAACGTATGTAGGTCTTTGGTTCTTCGGGTTTTCTCCCACGTAGAATTTGAAGTGTCTTGGCGACGTTTCGACGAAGTGTCATTCGTCATCTTCAGGCTGGTGCTTTCGGCTTCTGCTTCTAGGAGCAATGTGAGATTTTAGCTGTTTCTTCCTTTTAACTGCCAGTGGGGGTTTGAACTGATTGGCTGAGAGTTAAAAGGAAGAAACAGCTAAAATCTCACATTGCTCCTAGAAGCAGAAGCTGAAAGCACCAGCCTGAAGATGACGAATGAGACTTTGTCGAAACGTCGCCAAGACACTTCAAATTCTACGTGGGAGAAAACCCGAAGAACCAAAGACCTACATACAAACACCCGCGAAAACCTCAGAAAACATGCATAACATACTATACACAACTTATATATAGTCAGGTTTTTTTTCCTTTCCAGCCCACCAGGTTCTCGAGGTGGGCTTCCCTTAAAGAAGTGGCTATTTGGAGGCTGGAATTTGAAAATAAAATAAAAATTCAGTTTTGTGAATTGCATTGAATTGCAGGGTTTTTACTGGAAAAGCTGCAGCAAAATACAAGAAGGGTCCAAAGTGGGATGTTCAGCTTAGCTGCAGTACCCTCTGCTGGCCAAAACTGAAAATTCTTCCTCAACAGGCTTTTAATTGTACGATGGTTTTCCCTGGTTACGGGTATCCCCGATTTACGGCTATAATTGAGCCTGCAATTTCCGTGTCAGTCGAGACCCGCTTACTCATCCATGATGGCCAGGACGGTGATGGCGTCTTTTTGTAGGTGCACCAGCTTGATGGCTTTCATGTTGTACACTCGGTCACACGTAGCTTGCAAGGGCGTGCAAACTGTGTCCCAGATCACCAGCTTCCCCTCCGAGGTGCAGGACAACGCTTGGGAAGTGCGGAAATGGAAACGGGATTGGCTGAAGAGTCCCACCGCCTTGTTGAAAGTCTTCAGGAGGACCACCCATCCAGTTTGGGAAGAAAAGAACAGGAATCAGGGCCCAAAACATCGAAAACCGCGGTCTGCAACTTCTATCAGGTTTATTCCATTCCTAGCCTTCTATTTATGCATAGGCAACACTTCATATTCACACACACACCCCAGTAACATCCCTGTGAGGTAGATGAGGTTCATAAAGGTTGCCTGGCCAAAAATCACCAAGAGCTGAGGAGAGTTGAGACGCTGGGAGCCCGTTTTGAGCTGTCAGAAGCAATTCTCAATTGGTGTCCAGTGGATACCTGTCAAATATTTTCATTTTCTGATTTAGGGGTCTACCTTTCAGGAAATCTAAATTGGAAACCAGCCTGTGAAATCATCTTAATGAAGAAGGAGGTCTTGGCTTTCAGAGGTCTTTAAACCCCCTTTACACATTTGCTCCCCTCGTCAATGGGATCCTGCACAGACCACCACCCATTATAAGCATTTCAGAGTCTCCAATATTTTTTGGGGGGGGGGACACTGACTTACTTTGTCTGTCAAGAGAGGAGCATGGTAGAGCAGATTGCTCTCCTCCTAGGAGAAATAGAAAGAAAAGAGGGTTAAGTCTCTCAGTCAAGGGTGTCCCAACTTGGCAACTTTTAAGACTTGTGGACTTCAACTTCCAGAATTCCCCATGCTGGCTGGGGAATCCTGGGAGTTGAAGTCCACAAGTCTTAAGGTTGCCAAGGTTGAGAACCACTGCTCTAAAGGTTTACTCACCTGAGAAGCCACCTCCTGCTGCTCCTGTGTGGAAGACACAGGAACATCCTCCCAAGACCTCATCCTTCAAAGTCTACTTTGAACCAGACCGTCAAGAACTTCTAACTGTAGACCCTGCTCGCTGGGAATTTTAGGAGGTGTCATTCCTCTCTCTCTTCCCCCCCCCGTCCTCCCTAGAGGACGCAAGTTTAAAGAAGGCAGGTTCTTGAAATCACCTCGTGTTAAAGTAAGACACTCAGAGAGAGAAGGGTGTTGTGGGATGTCTCACTTACTTCCCACAAGTAGAAGATAACTTGGCTGTTGCTGTTGCTCACCAGCTCCTTCGGCGTTTGGAGACTGAACTCAATGTAATTCTGGAAGAAAGACGCGATCGTTGCTGAGCACCCCCATCAAAGCTGCATTTCATACCTGAACACCAGGCCTGGCCCAGTTTTGCTTCTCAATTCTGGCTGAAGGTAAAACTTGGTGGCACCAAACCATGGCTTCACCCAGCAGGGCAAAGATGGGGCTTTGAAGCTCTTCATTGCCGCGACCAGTTATTCTTATTTTGCTTTTTAATTCCTGCCAGAATAAAGCCGGAAAAAGCTTGGGAGGAGGACAGAGAGGCTAGTGGGGGACTGTTTTTCTCCCCTGCCAATATCTCGTGGGTCAGCTAGAAGATGCACTGAGTCAGGTCCGTAAATGTAGCATTTTACTATTGGTACAGTTTATGGGATGTATCCCTGAACATTTGTGGCTGTGCTGGAATTTCAGAAGGAGAAAAAAATTACGCATCTTTGCTGAGCATGAAGCAAATGGTGATGTGTGAAAGGATATTTTAGAGCAAAAACTCCAGCTGTTCATGAATAGCTTATCCTCCTTCCTCTGCCCCATAAACTCATAATTTATGCCCTGCAGAGTTCTTTTGCCAAATTTTCACAGGGGATAAAAATAAATCATAATAATCGCTGCGTCTCACGTCAGCAATCAGAAGGTCTGACCTGGAATCCAAATTGAGGCAGGATTTCCACACTGCAGACCGGCTTGGTGTCCAGCGTGGTCCACTTCCAAATTGAAATTTTCTGAGATAAGGAAGAAAATGGTGGATGGTTGGTGGGTGGCAAAGACCCTAACCCTAAACTAGAAGGAGGTCAGTGTTCCTATCCACAGGTTACGAGCTGAGCCTTGCCTCACAACTGCTCTCCCTCCAATGTTTAAGAAACTCTAGGAAGTGCTTCCTTTACCTGAACCTCTTCGGCTCCAACCGTAGCCAGGAACTTGGAGTCGTGAGAAAGGGTGATAGCGCTGACTCCTCCTTTGGGGTGACTGTCGAAGATGGTGTGGACTGGAATCCTGAAGAACAAGAGGTCTGCAGCTGTTTGGGGACCTGTGGCTGAGTGGATTTTGTGGGTGCCAACTTAAGCATCTGAACCGGGAGGAGGACTCAGTAGAGCTACTGGACTAGGTCTGGAGACCTCTAGATATTTACATAGTCTTTATATACCTGAACATGATTAGTTGAACACTGATGATGTAACCTAGTTGGGTCATGAAAGGTCTACAAGCCAACCACCAAGCTCAGAGAGCACCAAGGACCCAACAGTCCTCCTCTTCCTCCTCCTCCTCCTCCTCCTCCTCCTCCTCCTCCTCCTCCTCCTCCTCCTCCTCCTCCTCCTCCTCCCATTCTTCCAGTCCTCAAACTCCTCTCCCTTCTACCACTGATGATATTATCTAGTTGGTTAATGGGACATCTACAAGAAAACAACCAAGCTCAGAGAGCACCAGGAACTCTACAGTATAATCCTGAGCTACAGTTATTCTCTTCTGTTGGAACAATTAATTGAACTGGGCAGCCAAGAAACCAGCCATCGGTAGCTAGTTTTGGACCAGCAAATGTCTTTGAAGGTGAAGCCTATTATTTCATTCACTTTTAACAAGATAAACTGAGATGGATCTTGTCCTCCAAATCTTACTTGCTGGTTCTACAGTGGAGAGGGGCTCCAAACCTGGCAACTTTAAGACTTGTGGACCTCAACTCCCAGAATTCCTCATGCTGGGAGTCTTAAAGTTGCCACATTTGGAGAGCCCTGTTCTACAGCAAGGAATAAGGTTTCCTTTTCAGCTTGGCAACTGCTTGGAAAAACGCCTTTCAATTCCTGCTCTAATGGTCACTGAATTTGACCAACATTTTGTTGGGTGCTGCAAGGAGACAACTCAACTCAGAAGTTCAAGAGGTACCATGACTTGCTATCAAGTACAGGGGAAGCTCATCCTGCAGTCACTAGAACCTTACGCAGAGTAGCTGTCCCAGATGATCACCAGGCTGTCAGGACCTCGATCGGCCGTGGCAACCCACCGCCGGTCGTCGCTGACACAGATGCAGGAGATGCAACTGGAATGTCCCTAAGAAACATGGGAGGTCTCAGGAGAAGCAGACACCCTTGTGAGGAGTTCTGCTGTTTCCTATAAGAAAGATGATTCCTAAGGCTCAGAGAACTCGGTCTTACCTGCAGGAGATACTGTTGATTCTTCAAGATGTCATGGATGACAGCAGTGTGAGCAGAGACATACAACAGCACCCGTTGATCCTCATCCAGAAGATTGAAAACAGGCAGTTGGCTGTTATAGCCAAAGACCCACGACAAGCTCTGGAAGAATTGTCCAAGTCAGATTATTTCTCCAAGACATCCCTAAGGACCATCCAGACTAGCCCAATCAGAAGGCCCACCCAACTAAAAATCACAAGAGGGGTTGTACAGAAATCCAGATGTTGGAAGGCATCAACTTCCCTCTATTCGCTGTCCTTCACCCGGACTCACCAGAGGGTGATCAGAGAGTGGCTGAGTCTTCTCCTCAAACAACATCCCTGGGAAGGCTGATAACACAATTGAATCTTCCTCCTGGAATGGAGTCGCACTGCTGGCGGTGGTTTGGGTCCTGGACGTCTCACTCTCTTTTTGGGAGGTCCCCATCCCTGTGTCTAGACTGGTCATTTCACTATCGCTTTGTGGTTCTTGGCTTCTGAGGGACATCTTGGACTTCTCACTCCCCAAGCCAGGAGTTGTTGAGCCCGTCCTGCTGGTGGACCTCCTCATTTTTGAGGGCACCGGTTCTAGGAAGATGCTTTTAGCGGATTCCTGCTCCACAAGCCCAGGACCATTTTCTTCTGTTCTGGCCTCTGAGAGTTTTTCAGTGCTCGCTGGACCTCTGTCATCATCGCTGGTGCCAGGGCTCTTGCCATCCTCTCTGCCAGCTTCAGAGAGATTGTCTTCTACAAGAATCTCTGAAGTTGGGGAGGTTTCTACTGACCGCCTCTGCCCTTTGAGCTCTTCATCTTCAGGCGATGGGGTCCTAATTTCATGTCCCTAAATAGCAAGAGAGAACTTGCATTCCTGCTGTCTCCTGTTTTGCCTGATTTTGAATCTTTACCTGGATTATTCCGTTCTGTGCTTCTGAATATACAAAATTCAGAGGCCTTTTTGGGATGACTGGGACATTCCCAGCCTTGCTATGCAACAGGATGAACTGACTGCATCCAGGGACAAATTATTACGAATATTTATTTACTAATGTTATTTTAATTCATAAGAATTCATCTTTACATAATTAACAATATTATTTACTAATATTCTTGAAATTTCAATTAGTCTGGGTTAGGGTTAGCCATGCTGGCTGGGAATTCTGGGAGTTGAAGTCCGCCCATCTTCAAGTGGCCAAGCTTGAGAAACATGGTTTTAAGGAGATGCCAGTCAATGGCAAGAGAGGTTTGGGGGGGTTGATGATATGGTCAATATTGTCCACTTGCAGCATCTTTTGCCACTGACCGTAGTTACTGGAACTCCTCGAATCAATATTTCTCAACGTTAAGCCACTTGAAAATGGTTGGACTTCAACTCCCAGAATCCCCAGCTTCCTAGCCTGGCTTCCGACTTACACTTGAGGGTACCACAATCAGAGGACCGATTTTCGGCAACAAAGTGTGATTTTCTGCCCAAGGGAGGTCAGTTTCTTCCTCCTCTGAGCCGAGTCCATCGCTCTCCTCAGGAAGAGTTTCTGGATCTTCCAGGCGCTCCTTTGAGGTCTTTGTTGGATAATCCCACTGGTGGCTGTTCTTCTCCTCCTCCTCCTTGTCTTCCTCCATCGTCTCCTGCAAATATTTGTAGGGTTGAGAGAAAGTTGGAATGGCGCTAGCTGGATGACGGTTCCCTTCCCCAAAGGTTTGGGATCATTCCAAATTGAGGGGAAATAGCCACGTTTGGGCTGAGAAACGTGTCCAGAGTGCCCATAAACTTCATCTTGAAGTTTGGCAGAGTCCATGCCAGTTTCCAGGCATTCTAGGAAGTTCTGCCCAATGGCATTACCAGCTTCCTCATCCTCAAGGAATTGCCAGAGGGAGCATAATTGCCCAGGTTTCCTCACCAGCTGACAACCTCAGATCCTGGCTTCATGTAGAATAATAGAACAACAGAATAAGAGTTGGAAGGGACCTTGAAGGTCTTCTAGTCCAACCCCCAGCACAACAGGGAAACCCTATACTATTCCAGACAAAACCCTATACCATTCTCTTCTTAAAATCCTCCAGTGAGGAGCACCCACCATGCCTGAGGGTTGAAGTCCAACCTCAACAATTATCCAGGAGGTTAAGCCACGATGTGTCCATACAGGTTCCTTCAACCACAATTCAGAAGTGGGTCACCATGACCTTCCTCCAGGATTTTCAGATTTCCATTTCCACCTGTACCCCATCATCTCCTAGTGGCCTCCTTTTCAAGGTTTGACCAGCTCTGGTCTTCCTTAGCCACAATTAAACGAGTCAAGGTCTCACTCCGCCAAAATAAAACAAGACCGACAAAATTGCCCAACCAACAGAAACCTTTTTTCTTTTTTGAGGAAAGAAACAAGTCTCTGCAGAAATCTTAACCCAGAAATTCCACCTCAATCATTGCCTTTCATCCCTCCCCCCCCACCCCGGGACAAAACCAACTATAGTTTCCATTTTTTTCTTCTTTTTCTGGCTTAGACAATTCCAAAAAACAATGATTTAAATCTTCCTGAGGTTCAGCTTTGCTGATTTTCCCCCTTTCCCCGAAGAGCCTGTCCTCACCTGCCCGCCTTCTCGACTCACCTGCCGGCTCCAACTCCAGCAGCGACTGTTTGCATCCCATTCCGGTTGCCACGGCAACCGCCAGCCGCCTGCAAACAACTCCAGACTGAGTTGCACGCTTGGCAAGCAGTGCAAAGCTTTGCTTCCCTGAATTTCGAAGGATTCAAAACCGGGTAGGCAGGCTAGCACAATTTCCTTTCTTGTCTAACTAGACACCCCTTTTCACACACCCCAAAAAAACCCCCTCTAAACCAGGTGCAGGGTTGATTTTGCTGTCTGTTAGATTTATTCCAGGCTGCCTGGTTTAATGTTTTTAGCACCCTTTTTTTTAGGTTTTCTCTATCTACCACCCGGAGCCCACTGGAGTTGGGCAGCCAATAAATTTCAGGAAATAAATAGAAATAATCCATCTTGCAACTGAGAAAGGGCGCTTTGAGGTTTTTGCAAAACTCTGTTGGAGGATGGTGGAATCGACTGCTTTGGGTGAAAGAAAAAAGACTCTGGCTGGCTTTCTTTCTATTTTGGTAACACTCTTGGATTATTTTTTTCTTGAAAGAAGTGAAATGTTGATCTTGGGTTATAATTTATTCTAGTTCAAAACGGTATTGATTCTTAGGTTTTTATTTGTGCCAAAGAGGCTATTTGTTTGTAGGTTTTTTCCCTTTTTTTCCCCTGCGCTCCCAATTTCGCTTTTTCCGTACCACTTTTTTTCTTTTCAATTTTTTTCCTTTGCCTTTCGTAGGTTATACTTTTCTGAAATTTAATAAAGTTTTATATAAAATAAGTCGGATGAATGGGGGGAAAAAACACCTTCTGATTTCCCAAAATTCCCAGCTTGACTGTGGGACGCAGGATTCCTGTTGGGTCTCCAGCACTTCGAAAGATTTAAAAAAAACAAGGAAAGGGTCCAGTTGATAAAAGCTGAGCTGATTTTTCAATCTGTGATCAAGAAAAAGCAGCAGCAATGTGGAGTTTCTCTCAGTTTTCCTGATCTGACTTTTTCCTTTTGTGCCTGACCTACAGTATTAGGCAGCTACCATTTAGTACAGCGGTTCTCAACCTTTTTCAGGCCGCAACCCCAACCTGTGCCGCGCATGCGCGGTGTGACCCCGACCTGCGCCGCGCATGCACGGCGCAACGGCCCGCATCGCGCATACGCGGTGCTATCCCGCGCATGCACGGTGCTGCCCCCTGCGCCGGCCGAGGGGAAAAGGGGAAAAAATGGTGGACTGCGTTGTTTGGCGACCTCCGTGAAATGGTCATTCGACCCCAAATGGGGTCGCGACCCACAGGTTGAGAACCACTGATTTAGTATATACGCTAGAAGAATGTTCTGTAGAAGTATTTGAATAATAAAGGCTGATTCACATCTCTCGTATTAAAAAGCATTTGAAACACCTAAATTGTAACAAGGTTTGGGAGAAAAAAAAATCAGGGTTCTGTAAATCCAGAACGCTTTGTTGCAGATCTTCATTTT
Source organism: Bothrops alternatus (assembly GCA_034064705.1). Lineage (NCBI taxonomy): Eukaryota > Metazoa > Chordata > Lepidosauria > Squamata > Viperidae > Bothrops > Bothrops alternatus. Next base: position 744,899 of record JARGCV010000504.1, on the reverse strand, counting down.
ATAGTATTTATTTTCAAGCTTGTGTTTCTAATAACTGCACTGATTGCCTTTAAAAAAGACTTTTATCCTAAGTGACAATACAAAACACATCAGGTAAGGTTTTAGCACATTTCACAGAAACGATGAAGGACGAAAAAGAAAAAAAAATAACACCAGGAGAATGGCATAAATCTTTATTGTCCGATTCCTGGACCAAACAGGGAAGAATCCAAAGGAAGGCCACAAAACTAAGTTGCTCAAGTCCACCATGAATTGAGCAACTTGTCCTTACACCCAAGTTAAAACGTACTGAATACCTTTTGGGAATCAGGGGAAAAAAATTCAAATGACATCTGCAGGAAACACAGTAAAAGCCCCAAATTCCAAATTCATTTTAGCCATTTCAGCTTCTTTGGAGAGATGCTAACATCAAAATGACATATCACCCAAAAAACACGAGTTGGATCATCAGTCGAAGTCATCTTTGCAAAGGAACAATATTACAACTGGAGATCGGGAGGAAAAAGAGAAAAAGCAAATTAAACTTTCGGCAAGCACCAGATAGTATTAGCACCCGACTTTTGTTCCTCAGAGAAGCAAGAGAATTTACACAAGTACAGACAGAGGAAGGCACAATTCTACGGCTGTTTTTTGACCATTAGAACTTTAAATAGATCAAATATGCTCAAAGTTTGGCAATACCTACAAAAAAAGAATGGTTGGTGAAGATGATGGAACTTGCAGAGATGGCTAAATTAACTTCTTTGATAAAAGGTAAAAAACAGTACCTACATTTATGGTTGGCTGGAAACTCCCTTACAGACTTTTTGATGAAATAGAAAAAAATGCACTTATGATTTGTAGTTTTGAGGGATAAATAGATGAATTAATTAAATGGATAATAGAAAAAGAACGAGCTTTCTTTTGTCATCAAAATAAGAAATTATTTATATTTGCTGCAAAGAAAATCGGAAGCATCTTCTATTTTTTAATTCTTTGTATCTTTTTGGCTTTTTCATTCTCTTTTTTTCTCTTTTCTGCCGTTACTTGTTATTCTGTTGTGTTACTTTTATTCTCTTGGTAAAACTTTGAATAAAAATCTATATAGAAAAAACTTTAAACAGATCAAGATGGAAATCTTGGGATTTCTCTTCTATCTTCACAAAATCCTGTCTGAGCATCACAATTTTTATGTTTCTTTTTCTGGGATTATTAATATTGGAGATCGAAGAGAGCTAAGGATACCAGAGGCCAGCTACTGTTTCTTCTGAACATTTCATTCTCATAATTTCAGTCACGGAAGCATCTTTTCCTGAACCCAAAGTTTGGGAATACTTACCCCAGAAGTCCTTTCCCACTCCAGCGCTTTGGGGTCAGCCCCAGATGGGTTTTTTTCCCTCTTCGAATCACAGTCACCCTTAAGGGTTTCTGGGGGGGAGAAACAAATAAACAAAAATAAAATCAAAAAATTTCTCCCATTCAGTTTGGTTTATGTAGCTAACGGGGGGGGGGAGGGCAGAAGAGCTACAATGTGAAATGTCCAGATAAGCCCCTCCCAAACTCTTTCCAGACCCACAAAGAAAGCAAGCCGCTCACGTCCTCACTGTGCTGAACCACAGTTGCAATGTTCTGCAACGATTGGAAATTCTGGCTGTTGACCGAGCCAAACTCGGCGATCTCGTCGCCCACTTGTAAACCCTGCAGAAAGAAGCAAAAATGATCCCTTGTCTCGTGTTGAGTTGGGCCAACTGCTCTTTTTTAGACAAGCCCACTTTGCAAGGCTTTGATTATGTTGACGAAAGGAGGAGGCAGAGAAAAGTCTGACGCCTTACCAAAAGGCAGGATGTAACAATGCAGAATACAGAAATAAAGGAAGGTCCCACCCACTGGGCTCCAGAGCAAGAGAGCCGGTACTTGCCGCGAAGCTGGCTGGGGAGCCGGGAGTGACGGCGTTCACTCGGGCGAAGGGCTGGGGCAAGGCCTGGCTTTGGGCTTCAGCACGAGCCTCGGCCTCATCCTGGTCACGCTTCTCTTTCTCCCGGGCGTGCAGCTGATGCAGGCCCTCTTCCACCTGCTTCATCAGGACTTGGTGGTCGTTCTGCAGACCTGAAAGCGGAATGGCGCAAATCATCACCAATACTTGCTGGTTGTCTACCGCCCAAATTCTGATCACGTGAAGCTGCAATGGTTGTAAGTACGAGGACCACTCTTAAGTCACCTTTTTTCCCCAGTGCCATTGTAACGTTGAAGAGTTGCTAAAGAAATGAATTTAAGCTGAGGATTTCCTGCACGCAAAAGAAGCCAATGGATGTTTGCAGAATGAATTAAATGTTTAAATAAGGAGACAGGGCTTTAAACCTGCTGAAAATTAAGGACTTGGCTGCTTACAGATGATGTTGTGTCTTGCAGTCCGGACTTGGTAGAGGTCCACATCTGCCCGAGGGTAGCCGTCAGCGTCTACGAGTGGCTCATTCATTCCAACCCCTTTTTGCTGCAAATAAGAAAATCAAAGTGTCCCTTTTCAGATTTGTTTTTTGCGCAAATTACATATGAATTCACTGCCCTATGGGAAGCCCTCATCTGTTCCACGCTGGCTACCCAAACAAACCAAACTTGGCTGGGATGGTAAAAGATGCCAGGCTGCAAATTACGGTTAACAAACCAGCTTCATCCCGTATGTTCAACAAGCACCAACAAACCACCTGTATTTTGGCTAGATAGATCAACTTAGATGTAACAGGTTATGGTGCCACAACTTGAAATCTCACTTTAGGCTCAGAAGATATGAAAATTGGGCAGAAACTTATTTCAAAAGCTCCCGGCAACATTTTAAACCACAGAAGGCTGCAGAGAGCAGCTTCAAAAAAAAAAAATTTAAAATTGAAAAGGCTTTTGCAATGACTCAGCTCTGAAAAGGAGTCCTATGCACTTCCGGTGTTTCTTAGCAAAATGTTTCACTTTTTGTCATCCAGAGGACCCTCTCCTCCTCCTCCTTAAACGTCTCCCCCCCCCAATTTTGCATCTGGTGCAGAAGCTGAGAGTTCAGATCTAACCCTTTTAATTCCAGGATCCTTCCCTGTTTTGTATGCCTGCAATGTTTCGGCCAGTCTTTCTCAACCTTGACAGCTTGAAGATGAGTGGACTTCAACTCCCAGAATCCCAAGCTTCCTGGCCTGGCTTCCTACTTACACTTGAGGGCAGCCCTGGGGAATTCTGGGAGTTGAAGCCCACCCTGGTTTTAAGCACTTGCTTGCAAGTAAAGGAGCTTGCAAAGCAATGCATTTAATGTAATGCAAATATCTGCCTTTGCAGCCCCCGCCCCGCCCAGGCTGGAAAGGACCTCCTGCAAAAACGAATGATGGGAGCTGTAGTCCTTTAAGGCCTCCAGCTGGTTTCCCCCCAGCCCAGCCCCCCAACTCAGCCTGTCCTGCCACTCACATCCTGCAGGACTTCATAATAGGCCTTGATCTGGGCCTCAATTTCGTCCTTCTTCTTCAGCAGTTGCTGCAGGTCGCTGACCGTCACCGGCGGCTCCTGCAGAGACATTTTCCGAGCAAAAACGCCACAAACGCTCCAGGCTGGGAAGCCAGTGGCAGAAACTACGGGTCGCGACGGGAGGCCAAAGAGCGCGGATTGCGAAGTTCGTAACAAGGAGGCGGGGCGAAGCGAGGAGGCTGGCCGGTGGGAGGCGAGGGGGTGTGGCCGGCTTGGCGTCGCTTGGGATTCGTCCATTTAAAGGGAGCGAAGCTGGTTGAGTTGCCTTTGCGCGTCTGGATGGGCTGCTTCATGTTTATTCCCCCCCCATTTTCCTGAATAAAAATAAAGGTTAATAGAATAAAAATGCAGTTGGTGTGTTTTAGAGGCAGGAAAATGCCAGGACGTTTTTATTGTTTTATTTATTTATTCAATATTGTCAAGTGAATTTCAACTGTTCAATTTCTGTCTTAAATATCCCTCCCTCTCTCCATTCTCTCTCTCTCTCTCTCTCTCCATCTGTCTGTGTCTGTCTCCCTATCTATCTATCTATCTATCTATCTATCTATCTATCTATCTATCTATCTATCTATCTATCTATCTATCTATCTATCTATCTATCTATCTATCTATCTATCTATCTATCATCTCTAGCTATAATTGTCTATCAGTCATCTATCTACTATGTAATTTAGTTTGGCAATTTACAGCAATTTTTATTTTTTAAAAAATAAGGATTGCTACCATCTTTTTTTTTCCTTTTCCTCTTTCCAAGCTCTGGTTCATGCATCCCTTCCACTGCAGTTCCCACCAATCACAGATTTTTTTCTGAACCGAGACATTTTCCCCGTTATCTCTAGCCAAAGTTTTTAGGGAAAGGCACCATTATTGGGTTGGTCTCCAAATAGCAGATGAAGAAAGGCGGTTCTGGAGAGTCGACATAATTACCTCCTGGAGAAATATTTGTAGTAATGAACCTAACCTTGATTTATGTTTAATTTCGAAACCAGTTGTGATGGGTTCGCTTGTAAATAACATTCTGCCATAAATATATCCATACTTATTGTACTATTTTTCTTTGGAGGCCCAGAAAAAGGAGAAAGAAGTAGGGGACCAGGAATTTTCTATCAATATCCTGCATCATCATCACCACCACCTCCTCCTCCTCTTTCTTCTTCTTTCTTCTTTCTCCTCCTCCTCCAGAGAGGCGTCTTTCTGAGCTTTGACGAGCAATTCCTAAAATGAACGTTCTTCTCTCCGCCAGACAATTGGCGCCATCTTGCAACAGGAGAACCTCTGTGGTGAACCCCAGGATTGAACTCTTTGAGTTGCTGATGGTTTTCTGGCCTTGCAATTTTCCCACAGAAGTTATGCTAGCAGACGAGATCCCATCATTCGTGTGGGTTGGTGGGTGGTTGCCAGATGGGAGCTGGCAGTGCAATCTGGGTTGGGATGCGGTTTCCTTTTTGATGGCAACTTGATTAGAACCTCATTTCTTCCTCAACGAAGCTGCTGTAGGTGTGGGCCCAGGAAACAGATACCCAGAGTTGTTTGTTGGTTTTCTTCCTAGATTCCTAATTTTATTTAATTTTAATTTCCATGCACTATGCAGATGAGATGATTTGATGTGTCTGGCATTGATTTATCTGTCGGATGTTGACATTCAACCTAAAGGGAGAGCCTAGCATGAACTTGCCAACATAAACTTTTTCCATTAAAAAAAGGGGGGGAGGTTCAATTGCACTACCAAAGCCACCTTGACTGGTCCCTGGAGTTGCAAGACGGTAGCCTCCCCCCCCCCCCCGGCCAAGAAAAATCTCCATCAAATCTCCCTTCCCATCAACAAATCTCGTTAAGAAGACTCTGGGATTTGTGCTTTGTGCTGGAATCCACCGGCCGAGAAGCCGAAGAATGGATGTCCTACGCTCTGCCTCAGTGGACGCGGTTGAGAAATATCAAGTTGTGTTTAAAAAGTTAAAATGTATATCTGGAAGAGGAGGAGGAGGAGGAGATGTGGGGAGGAGCTGGGGCTCTCCTCTTTTTATAATTCAAAAGATTTCCACACTGTCTCTCTGCCTCTTTCTGCCTTCCCACCTTCTGTTTCTTCGGCTGCAAGGAAAGACCAAAATGGTGAGAGTCCCAAGGCTTTGACCCTTTTTTCCTCTTTTTCAATAACTTTTTCACAGGATTTTTACTTCCATTCTCTGCAAGATGGATTCCAAGCTCTGTTGGCCCATTCTTGCCATTCTCTATTTTCTTAAACTATGTGTTGAATTATTAGCATTCTTCCAAATGGTTGCTATTATTTTGCTCTGTACTATCCTTGCTTCTTAGCTAAAGGGTGCCTTGCTTGTCCCTTCTATAAAACTGGCAAATGTATTTTAAGACGCTGCTCAAACCTGCAACATCACAGGGATGTCTCAGTTTAGTGCCTAAACTCTTTTCTTTTCACAGAAGTGTCATTTTGAAGAATGCTAGATTTATAGGTTTTTCATGCACCTTTTTTTATGACTGAACGTATCACAATCTAGTCTTGACTAGGTTCTAGCTGTATAAAAATATTTGTCCAAAAATAAATGTTCAAATCTGAATGTTATCTGCACTTGATACAGTTGACCATCCTTAAAATGTAGTTTAAATTCAGTTAATAAGTTTTTGTTTTGTTTTGCTTTGTCTTTGTCTTTTTCTTTCTTGGAGTAATTAAAAGAAAATCCATGTTTTATTCTTTTTTCTATCAGACAACCTATACAGATAAAGGAGAAAAGGTAAGCTCACTTATTATATTCTTCTTAAATGTTTTGTTTGGCATTTAAAAATTTTGAATTTAAAAAAAATTCTTTAAGAGTTTCTTCTTTTGAGCGTGCCTATCAGTTGATTAAATAAACGAGTATTTATCCTTCAAAAGATTACTCCCATTGGAATCTCAAATGCAGTGAAACAGACTGGATAAAAGCCCATTTAGAAATAATGTTTTTTCTTAGCCATAGAAAAACTTGTCAAAATCTGTTCTTAGCAAGCGACGTATGTTGCTATAAGAGTAGGTTGATACAAAAATAGCATGATGTGGTTTCAAATTTATATCTATTGAAAAAAAAATATTTATCTTTTATTTAATCTGGTTTTAATTATAACTATGACTTTTACATGCATTACTCCAAGCTGGAGCAGCCATGGAACATACCCTGATCTGGGACAAGTAATGAATTCCAGATTTCTGTCTGCATAAGTTAATTAGGCATTAGAATGAATAGATAATGCTACAAACTTATCAGATAAATCTTGGGGGTTGTAAAAGCAGCTCAGAAACGGGTGGGGTTCTCTGTGTTTGGTTTTCCAACCAAGTTTACCTTGCAATTCTGGAAATCAGCAGCTGGGTATGCAAAACAGCCAAGCAAAAAAATTAATTTGGTGCTTGGCTTAGCCTATTGTGAAATCAGCCACTATAATTTGAAAATCTTGGTTTATGGAGGTCACCTCTACTCCCTCAGTTGTGGTTTATTCAACAAACTGTCCTGAATGGGAAAAATAACTGGAGCCTCCCACCTCTCTGGCTCTGACAGATAAATTTAGCAATCCTCTTGAAATGGATGAGGCTTCAAAAGGTTGAACTTTGCCTGGAGTTTACAAACAGGGATCTGTGCTTTGTTAAACTCTAAACCCAGCTTGTAATGTCTGTATCAGATCAAGGGCTAAATTGTTTGCCGAGAAGGAAATGCAACCGAATCCAGCAGGTGATAAGTTTTCCTCGTTGGTTAAAATAAAAATAAAAATGGAATCTTCTTTAAAAACATTACTCATGGGGTAACCACCACCCCTTGGATACACTCCACCTCCTGCGTAAGAGCTGGGTAAATATTTTCCAGTCAATTTAATCTTTAACCTTAGCAAGGTTATCAGGAGCCTTGCCAGCCCAAACAGTGGTGAAGGCTGAGGGCATCTTTGCAAAATGATTGCAAATCCAGGGGTGGAAGCCACAGCTGGAATCAGCCAGCCCCAGGCCAAGCTGAAAGCAAGCCATGTCTCTCTTTGGGACGCTTTCTTTGGGGATCGAATTCTTCCAATAAAATATTTGTCACCCAGAGTAGAACTGGGGGTCCTTGGTGCTCTCTGAGGTGGGTGGTTTTCTTGCAGACGTTTCATTACCTGACAAGGTAGCATCATCAGTGCTAGAAGGGAGGGGGGTCCTTAATTTTTATCTGCTATAGAAGTGCAAGCCCCGCAGCCTTCTAACACTGATAATGTTCCCTAGTTGGGTCATGAAATGACTGCAAGAAAACAACCAAGTTCAGAGAGCACCAAGGACCCCACTGAGGTCCTCCTCCAGCTGCAATCCTGAGAAATATGAACAGGAATCTTTATTCAGATATTGTCTCTGTAGCTTCCATCTCCTCTTTGGTTGCAACTCAGCTTGTATCCCTGGGAATCCCCCTTGGCTACCCCCAGATCAGCTGAGCCGTAACCCCCTGCCCTGTCTTTCCTTCTCCTTCAGCCGGCCCGAGGCCGATTCCTGCACTTCCACTCCTTGACGTTCTGGGTTGGCAATGCCAAACAGGTAAGCGGGGTCTTGAGCAAACACCGGCCGGGGCCCTTCCAGGCGGCTCCCGTGCCTGGCTGGGATGAACCTGGGCAGCTTCTCCATTGGAGGGCGGAAAGGCAGGGAAGGAAGGATGTTCCAAACCACCATCTGCATTTGATTTAGGGTTTACGCTTGGCTGTCACGGAGACATGTGCTGCCCAATGCAGCCCAGGGCTGGCCAACCCGAGGCATGCACGCATGCACACCCCCCCACAAACACCCACATAGACACTCACAGGGCTGACTCTCCAGGCCTCCGCTCTGCAGAGTCCCCACATCTTGTGGGGGGTTTTGCAATCTGTCAATTTCCCAGGACGGCTGAGAAAGCCATGCTGAAGCTGTTTCAGTTTTTCCTTCTGGCAGGGTTGATAATTGATCCCTGATGCCATAGCCTGCCTCCGTGGGATTCTTCCATTTATCATTTGAAGCACTTTGGCTCCAAATGTTTCCCAGATCAACATGCTGTGCTTTTTCATGGGCTCATGATTCCAAAAGCAGGCCATAAGAGGGAGCGTGGAGGGAAAAGAAAGAAAGCAGCCTTGGCAGAGCGGAGTATTTTTCGCAAAGTGGCCGGTGTTTGAATCTGGAATCTTCAAAACGTGACACCTCATCTGGGGCGGGAACTATGGAGCTCCAGTGCCTATCAGACTCAGCAAGCAAAGTCAAGGATGGGGATGATGGGAACCAAGGGGCAAACCACACTTGGAAGGGGTTCAGAGGGAAGGAAGGGAGAGAGGGAGGGAGGGAGGGAGAGGAACAGAGACAGAAGGAAAGGAAAGGAAAGGAAGGGAAGGGAAGGGAAAGGAAAGGAAAGGAAAGGAAAGGAAAGGAAAGGGAAGGGAAGGGAAGGGAAGGAAAGGGAAGGAAAGGAAGAGAGAGGAAAGGAAAGGAAGGGAAGGGGAAGGGAAGGGAAGGGAAGGGAAGGGAAGGGAAGGGAAGGGAAGGAAAGGAAAGGAAAGGAAAGGAAAGGAAAGGAAAGGAAAGGAAAGGAAAGGAAAGGAAAGGAAAGGAAGGGAAAGGAAGGGAAAGGAAGGGAAAGGAAAGTCTTCCGTTACAGTAGTTTCAGTCAAATTCTCTCTCTCTCTCTCTCTCTCCTATGAGGAGAGAAAGAGTTAAGAGGACCCTCGTCTAATATAGCTTCCCTCTCTGTCTCAAGGCTGCATCCTTTTACTGCAACAAAATGGGGTTTGAAGAACTGGCCTACCGAGGCTTGGAGACTGGCAGCCGAGAGGTGGTTTCCCACGTGATCAAGCAGGATAAGGTAAAATGCACAGAAAATAATATCATGACTTGAGGTCTTGAGAGCTGCCGATAGGCTGGTTCGCTCAGTAATTTTCTACTTGGTTGTGAAGCAAAGTCAGCAAGTCGACACTCCGAGGTAGCAAAAGAAGGAGAATTCAAAATCTGAAGCCTGCAAACAGTTCTTTCAATCATCTTAGTCCCAGCTTGCCCTGTTCCTGCTCTTCTTATCTTTCAAAAGAGATCTTGCAAAAAGATAATTTCTGGAAAAGCAGAAGATCAACATTAATTAGCAGGTTAATTAATTAACAGTCTTCATTAACCTTGGCCATCATCTCAGAAACTAGATGAAAGTTTGAAGTGATAAAGGAAATTCTTGACTATCCGTTAATTGTGCCTTAGAGGCAGTGCATTAATTCTCTCTTTATTATGTTTATTTCCAGATTATATTTGTTTTTTCCTCGGCCCTTAACCCTGGAAATGAAGGTAAATTTAGAACCGGTGGGACCAGCATTACCATATTATTATTGTTGTTGTTGATGTTATTATTGTTATTTGTTGATATTGTTATTATTTCTTGTAAGGTGTCTGATGCTTTTAGAGTGAGATGGGTGGCATATAAATTTAATAAAAAAATTTAATAAAAAAATATCGTAGCAGGAGACCTCTGAACCCTGTTCAGATTAGCACATGTGATGTGCTTCTTTCCTATGTGGCTATCTAGTTAGGATATTTATATATTGTTTGGTTATTTCTCGGATAATAAAATCGGCCATTATTACTTGAAGCTGCTGTATTATGAGGATAGGCAGAAATTTTGGGGTCCTGCTGAATGGGATGAACAGCTGCTGAACATCTGTGCCCCAAAAAAATAATGTCCATTTTGACTCCTCTTTTTCGATCCACGTAGAAATGGGACGACACTTAATACAGCACGGAGATGGCGTCAAAGATGTGGCCTTCGAAGTGGAGGACTGCGACTCCATTGTGAAGGTAAAGCGGAGAGTCCTTCACACATTCAAGACTTTGCTTTTGTGGGAATTTGCAGGTTCCTCGACCGAATGCCAGCCTTCAACATCCCTTTTATTTCAGAGAAGAAATCTGGACCATCTGTCAAGGCCATAAATAGAACATTAAGCAGAGGGACAGCTGCAATGGGTTGTGGGTCCCACCTGCCTAGAGATAGGATAGCTAAATTGAAGGATGTGATGGCCACATTGCCTAAGGCAGTGTTTCTTGACCTTGTCCACTTTAAGAAGTGTGGGCGTCAACTCCCAGAATTCCTCAGGATTTGGCTTCTCTGGAGAACAAACTCTATGGTTGGTGGAGCATGCTGGGTTGGTTGAACCAACGTTTTAAGTCAATGTTTCTCCATTTGACTACTTTAAGAAGGGTGGACTTCAATTCCCAGAATTCTGGAATTGAAGTCCACCCTTCTTAAAGTGGCCGAGCTCCAGAAATTTGTCTAAGGCAAGCTGAGGGCAGTATTACAGTTTTGTCTTCAGTCTTTGGAGAAAAATCAGTCCATGCGGTTGCTAGGTGTCCAAAATGACTTGATGGCACATGATCAATCAATCTTTGGTGAGGGTCACATTTTGACAGCAACTCTTTAGTGAACAGGCAAGGACCTCTTGGGATGTTCCCATGACAAAATGCCAAACTTGCCCAGCATTTTGAAGTTTGCCAGTTCTCACCCCAGCCTGTTGGCTGTTCTATCTGACGTTACTTCATTCTCCCATCCTCCGTTCAGAAAGCCCGAGAACGTGGAGCTCGGATAGTACGAGAGCCCTGGACAGAAGAAGACAAGCACGGGAAAGTGAAATATGCAGTCGTGCAAACGGTAAAGACTTTGGAGAAAGGTTTCAAACCAGAAAGGAGAAGAAGGGAGATCAGAATAGCAGGAAAAATGGTGGTTAATTGGGTGGGAAGGTCTTCTCTAGCCTGGCATTCTTGTAATGAGTTGGCCTGAAGTTCTCAACACTTCTAGTCAGGTGAAAATGGTGGGAATTGTGCTGGATGGGCCTAGAAAAGGCCACACTGGGAAAAACTAAGCAAATATTACTGAATCTGGGTTGTTTTAAGACGAACAAGCAGTGAAGAAAGCAAAATAAAAAGGCTGGGAGACATCAAAGGTAGGTCGAGAGTTGGTGAGAAGCAAAATTCTGGCTCTTCTTCAGCTTGGTAGCTTGAATAGTTTTGATGTAGGTTGTCTCCCATTGCTTTGTACAAAAGAGGGGAAGGCCCCAAAATCTCATCTCCAAAGAGAGAAGCAAATGCTGTTAAGGAAGGAAGCTCTCTGCTTTGAGATGGTCTGGCTTCACAGGATGGTCTCCTCCAATGCTGGGCAATCTGGTTGCTAAAGAGCTTCAGTTCCCTCAAAGCTAGCTTTTGGCCAAAAAATATCTAGAAGGAAATAATCTTTCCTCCAGACTTCTCTGTAGATGCCAGAGACCTTCTGCCCAAGTGCAGACGCTCTACCAGCTTCTTAGGAAAGTCTTCTCTCCAAATGTTGGTGCAATCTGATCATCTTGTGTTTCTTCTTCTCTGACAATATAGTATGGAGACACCACCCACACACTCATAGAGAAACAGAACTACAAAGGACTCTTCTTACCTGGATTTGAAGCCCCTCTCTTTAAGGACCCGCTCTTAAAAAAACTGTAAGTATCCAAGCCAGCTTAGATGTTGCCCTCAAATCCCCCGAGTGCAGAGAAAATTGCTGGCTACTCTCTCCAAGATCAGCCAGTTGTGGAAAGCCTCAGGACAAAAACGGGTTGTGCGGCAGCAATTCCAGATGTGCGTGAGAAAGGACAATTCAGTAGAAAAGAAGGAATAGGAAAAACTCCCCATGTCCCATGGAAAATGAATTGTGACTAATTTGAAGGTCAAGGATGGGGAAGCTGGGGAGAGAAGAAGATTGATCGGTGAACATGATATGGTCATGTTTCTCTCTTGTTTCCAGACCTGCTGCAAAACTGAAATTTATTGATCACATTGTGGGGAATCAGCCTGACCAGGAGATGCTCTCTGTGGTAGAATGGTGAGATTTTTCTTTGAAACCTTCCTTAAAATGAATAAAAGCAGGTGTTGAAACTGGTGGCACCCAAGTGGGACATGAAGATGAAACTTTAGCTAGAGTGTCCGTTAGGGGACTATAAGACATGGAGTACCAACTCATCAGGATGAGGAAGACTGGCTTAGAAGAGGAGCTGAAGGTTAGACTCACCAGCTAATGTTTCATTACTGAGTTCTATATAATCAGAAAGATGTTTGGGATTACTTTGGGGTCTCTCTGGACAGACCATGGCCTGCTAGGTGATCTTCAAGATCATTTTCTCCTCTGATCAAAGGTTTCTTCACCACTTTGAATAGAGTTTTGATATTAAACTCCAGGCCTCCTTAGGAAAATATCAGAGCCCTGTTTGGATATTTGGGTAACAACCAACTGCTCTTTGTGCTTTCCTGAGCAAAGATCATTATTGATTAAAGTTAATGAATAAGAGCATTTCAATAAGAGGACAAATGGCAAACATGGCCTAAATGTCACATTCTCCTTCTAAACTAATGCTAATAAACATCCGCAGCAATCTTTCTCAGCCACTTTAAGAGGTGTGGAATTCTACTCCCAGAATTCTTGGTTAACTTGGCTGTTTCCCAGTCCTTGACCAATATGATGTTGGATGGAATGAGAAGGTTTTAGCGTCTACTTGAGGTCTCTGTTTTCTGGTATGGCCTCGACAGGTATCAGAAGAATCTCCAGTTCCATCGCTTCTGGTCTGTGGATGACAAACAACTGCACACTGAATTTAGCGCCCTGCGGTCTGTGGTTATGGCCAATTATGAGGAGACCATCAAGATGCCCATCAATGAACCTGCTATGGGCAAGAAGAAATCTCAGATCCAGGTACCAAAGCTGAGTCACCAATTCTTCTTGCAAAAAACGTTCTTGTTTTTGGGGAGGGGATCTTTGCTACCTCATCTATCTGGCCTCTTCTCCAACCTCGTGCAAGATCATCAAGCCAAGATTGGGTACTGCTCTAGCAACAGGTGGGATAGTCAGAAGGATATGTGGGCTGTCCTTAAGCCCTCTTGTTGTCTTCATGAGGAATACAGAGCCAGTGCTGAAACCTAGCAAACCAGGATTCAGAGCTTCAAACCAACATCCTTACCCAAGTCACGTCACAAGTCAGAATGAACCAGGAGCAAGCACTGGTGATGCTGTGATCTTAACCCACCAGAGCTCTGCACCACAAATGCAGGAGAGTGTAGACATGGTGATGTTCTTCAACCTGAGATCTTTGCATATGGTCCATCTTGGTTGCTTTTGTTCCACAGGAATACGTGGACTATTATGGAGGCCCGGGAGTCCAACACATCGCCCTGAACACCTCAGACATCATCACTTCAGTAAGAATGTCCATTTCTTTACAACCCTCCCCACCGAAAATGTCAACCACTTGGAAGGGGTCAATCTTACACTCATGAATCTTCTCCTGATGTAGATCACAAACTTGAAAGACCGTGGCATGGAGTTCATGTCCGTTCCATCAAAGTACTACCAGCAGCTCCGGGAGCGGCTGAAGACAGCCAAGATCAAAGTGAAGGAAAGCATTGACAAACTGGAGGTCAGTTGCCTTCCATTATAATGGGGGATCATGGTTAGAGTGTTAGCCTAAGATGTTATCACTTTAGATGGTTCTTGAGAAGAAATGGAGGACAGCAGGAAGATCAGGAGGCCTCTTGAGGGAAAGAATGGCTACAGAACTATAATAAAAACTACTACCGGTATTTATCGTTCATTCATTTTGATGGCAGTCCTTTTGCTCAAAGATGGATACATTTTATATATTAAACTGACATTTAATGGAGTAGATGACTTGAGTCTAATTCTGCTTCATTGGAGCTCCCAGATGCTCTAACCAGCACGGGGAGTTGCAAAATGAAAAAGACCAGGTTGGTTGCATCTGTTTGAGAGACAGGAGAATCTGAAGAGAAGAAAAATAGCATGCTTTACAGATAGTGAAGCTGTGCTTTCATTACAACTTGCAGTCAAAATGTTTAAAGTTGCTCAGTTTCTTTGGCAACTTCTTTCAGTCTTTGGTCGTTCTCTTTCAAGGAACTCAAAATCTTAATTGACTTTGACGAGAAGGGCTACCTGCTTCAGATCTTCACCAAGCCCGTTCAGGACAGGCCGACCGTCTTCCTTGAGGTCATTCAGCGCTACAACCATGAGGTGGGTCCCTCAGGGGCGACGTCCTTCCAGGTTACCTTGAAGAACAGTTGATTTTGCAGATGCTGTGGGGTCATCTTTGGGCTTCCTCTGGTTTCCATCAGCTTTCCAAAAATCAGAGGCAAATTTTCACTACCAAGGGGTTGGAAGTCCTAAGGAAATTTCAACTGAAGAGTTGGGTGATAGGATTTCTGAAGCCTGCTCTTGCTGTTTGATTGTCTGATCTGGAGATCTTCTAGCCTAGGGATCTCCAAACTTGGCAACTTTTAAGACTTATGGACTTCAACTTCCCAACTCAGCTGAGGAATTCTGGGAGTTGAAGTCCATTAAGTCTTCAAGTTACCGATTTTGGAGACTCCTGCTCTAACCCAGTGTTCCCTGATTTTGGCCATTTCTGAATTTGTGAACTTCAACTCCCAGGATTCCAGTGGCAGTACAGCCATGGATAAGGATTTTGGCAGTTGAAGTCCATTCTCCTGAAATGGCAAGGTTGGGACACACCGTATTTGGCCAGATGATATTCTAAACCAGAGTTAATTAATTTGAACAGATAAGTGTTTAATTTATTCCCTTGCTCACTGCTTTGGGGAGGGGTCTGTACATTCGTGAAATGCAGAACTGGATCGCCAACTGCCATTTTGGATCTAAACAGAACATCCCAGCATCAGAGAAAAGAACCTTATCATTATTGGCAGACACAGACTGGTGTGTAGGTTAGCAAAAAAATAGTACTTATGCCTGGTTTTTTTTTCCTTCCAAATTTAGGGTTTTGGAGCAGGAAACTTCAAGTCTCTGTTTGAAGCTATTGAAATTGATCAAGATGCTCGGGGAAACCTCAACATCCTGACGCCCGACGGAGAGTCCAAGGTCATGTAACGTCCATCAGCCCCAAAGGGAGATTTTTCTCAGAGTGAAATGTGACGGGCAAAGATTACACACTGATCTTCCATTGTAACCAGATCTTTTTTGTCAAATTAAAAAAAAAATGAGCTTCTTGCAGTGTCTGTTTTGGGGATAACGCTTGGAGAACAGATGGAAAATGAACCAGAGATGATGACACGTGAATATCGAAGGACTGGGAAAAACGGAACCGTGATGCCTCCTTCTCTTTTTAGCTAAGGTTTCTCAACCTCTGGGCAGTGTACAGGTAGTTCTTGATTTACAACCACAATTGAGCGCAGCGTTTCTGTTGTTAAGTGAGTTTTGTCCCGTTTTATGACCTTGCTTGCCACAAGTGTTAAGTGAATCACTGCAGCTGGTAAGTTAGTAACATGGTTGTTAAGTGAATCTGGCTTCCCCATTGACTTTGCTTGTCGGAAGGTCGCAAAAGGGGAACCTGGGAGACTGCAACCGTCATAAAGATGAGTCAGCTGCCGAGCGTCCGAATTTTGATCACATGATCGTGGGGATGCTTCAAAAGTCGTGCCTGCGAAAAACGGTTACAGGTCGCTTTTTTCAGTGCTGTTGTAATGTTAAACAGTCACTAAATGAGCTGTTGTAAGTTGGGGGACTACCTGTACTGTTAAAACCTAAAAAAACAAGCAGCTGCATGGTGCGGCCGCCATTTTGACTTTTTTAACCTCCCCTGCGGACACTTCCTGCCAATCATCTTCCAGCCACAAGAGTCAGAAAGCAAAAGGGGTATTCTTTCAAGCTAATAAACCAAGCACAGATCTTCTATAAGAAAAGTCAGTATATTTATGGTTTGCTTTATAAAAGTTACTATAATACAATGGTACATAGTATTCAATTCACAAAAAAATATGAACAAATATTTACAGAATGACACACCCACAACAAAGCAAAACAAAAAAAAAAGAAAAGAAATAAAAATAAAAGAAAACCCAAACCACATTCTTCAAAACAAAAGTACGAACTGATGGCAGAAGCCTAGATGCACAGAAAACGGTCCTACGGGGGTTGGTTTTTTTTAATACAGTTGTTTAAAACAAAAGGGAACAGAACTTTTTTTCTTTAAAAAAATCCTCCATCTCCAAAGCAGAGATTCTCTCTTTTTTTTTAAAAATTCATTTATTTCTTTGTTTATTTATTGAAAAAAACATAAAAAATATAGGTCATTTACTGCAAACCATTTTTTTTAAAAATCCCCTTCTTTGCGCTTTTTTTTTTTCCACACTGCAAATTAAAAACTGGTCTTTTTTACAGAATTCATGAAATCAGAACAACGGAGGTCTTTCCCTCTGTTGCAAGACCAAGCCCCTTCCCCAATTTAGAGTGCTTCTTCCCCCCCACCCCCAAACCCTTGCCTCATTTGACAGCTGCAGCAAGCAAGGGAGAAACACCCCCCCCCAGCCACCCAAACTGCCTCTGAGCATACACAGCCTTTGCTGATGATGCCTGTGATTCTGCAGCTCATGCCGAGTTGCGGCCCGTTGGGCTGTATTTTTTTTTTTTTTTCATGTCACTTCTACAAATATTAGCTGGGTAATTGTGAAGGAACATTATAAAATAGAAGAAGAATTTAATTTGCAAAAAAACAACAACAACAAAACTTGCAGATTGGCTTAAATACATTTTAGGTTGTCATTAATAGACTGTACACATTTTCTTCGTTTGAAATAAATAAATTTTTTGCACATTAAGGTTATCAGAAAGGCAAATAAAAAAAAGCCTCAACTTGGCATTTCTTTCTTTTTTTTTTAAATCTTCAGCGTCTTAATGCTTCTAGTTTGATCTACGCATTTGACCCCAAAAAAGTTGAGATTTTGTACAGAATTTACATTATACATAGCTTGACACAAGCTGTAAACGACGCCAGCTTCTCGCTCCTGGGACGGCGACCCCCCCGCCCCCCCCAAGACGCTGACTCTCTCGCTGAGGTCTTCTGCTGGCAATTTTTTTTTCTTTAAAAAAAGAACTTCAAACTACTATTTGTCACTTTAACAAATTATTTACATGCTTTTAAAATACAAACAAAACTGCCCCCAACAAACAAAAATGAACGAAACAAAAACAACCCGCTTCCCCCCCCTCAAATAAAAACGACGTGTTTCTACAAGAAACAAGGGTTTCGAAGAGAAGACTCGGAAAGGATGCCTATGTACAGGTGATGATGTGTCTGCTTTAAACGTCAAAATTTCATTTGGAACCCCAATCCTCCCACTGCTTTTCTTTAAAAAAAAAAAAGTTTATACAGAAATGCACTGAAATGATCCCTGAAAATAGGTTAAAAAAAAAAAGGACAAAAGTGAAATAATAATATTTCATCCGAGTTTTAAAATGTGCCCCCCGCCCACCTCCCCATGGCAGAAAGAGGCTGTTTGGACAAGATAAGCAGCTCCCAGGGTTGGTTGGCTCCCTCCGGAATTCCCAAGGATGAAGCTGGAAACCCGGGTGTGGGGCGACTGTCTGAAAGCTAGCTTGGGCTCAAAGTACAGAAGAGCATTTCCCAAGTAACCGTGGTGTGAGAACTCAAGCAAAGATGAGGCTGATCTTTCTCACTCCACCTCAGGAGAGAAGAGGCGAGATGTGGGCACGTTCTCCAAGCGATGGCCTTCTTCTTGGGGATCCAGCTGAGGAACCTCAAGAAGGAGAGCCGAAGGACCTGTCTGTGGTCACAGCTAGGCCCCTTTGAGCTGTCACTAACCCATCCCCCCCTCCTTTATTTAGGATGGAAGAGAATTTGCTGAGATCAAATTCTTTTCAGTAGAAGAAATCTAACCATGATTAGAGCAGGAAAATCCACGGAGAAACCTTGGATCTAGGAAGGAATCCATTTCCACGTATCTCAACGCTTCAGCTCTCCCCTTCTCTTCCTCTTGTGCCACAGCGTGGCTAAGATTAACCAGCAGAATCAAAGTGACAGCAATAGACCTAGGATACACTTCCCTATATTTCATTTTGCACTTAGAAGAAGAAGAAGAAAAAAAAGGGGGGGGAGGAGAGAAAGTTCATAGATGTGAGAGAGGTCACAAGGAAGCTTTTCCCGCACAAGCTGCTACATACATTTCAGAGTATGCCTGTGTGGAGAACTTCTGGGTGGGTTACATTCACAGCATGAAAGGGAATAAAGGAAGTGACAGACAGCCATTACCTGGTCTGAATTATGGGAGACAGATGTGGATTTGTCTACGATGGGAGGCATCACGTGCCAGACACTGACAAGCCTCAGGAGAAATGGCGAGACAGCAGGGAGCAGGGAAGAGACTCAGAGCCAGACCTGCTCTCCTTCCTTCTCAATCAAATCCAACTTCTCCACCTTCAAGGTCGAAGGAGGACACCTCTACAGACTTAAGGAGCTGGGCTGAGGTTGCTCCTGCTTCTTCCTGTCCACTAAGCTTAGAGAAAGGCCTGGCGTCCACTTCTTTAGGCCTCAAGCCACAGAGGTCAGCCTGCACACCGACCAATTAAGGAACACCCAGAAGAATGGGCTAGCAGCGTCCTGCCATCTTATAAAGGGCAGAACACAGAAGCCAACGTAAGCTAAACCACAGGTTTGTGGGGAGGAGAAGGAAAGGGGTTAGGCGTGTCTAAAATAATATTTAGGCAACCCCTGCTTGCCTCTGCTTGTAATCCAGTTGATGGGTTTTTAGCAGGGCCGAGTTTCAAGGCCAGAGAATTCAACCAGAGGCGTCACAGGTGGGCTAACAATCCAAGTTTTGCCCCTCAATTTGAAAGCGAACCCTTCAGCCCCTCACCTGGCTATCACCCTAGAGAGGTGTCCCCTTCTCTGATGTTTGAACCTACTTGGTTTGCTGCAGGAGGACCACCTTGGAGACCATTTTGACAAAAAGGTCGGTTTGAAAAGTCTTTGCTCTCAAGGCTACGCCAGAGTGGTAGGTGGTGGACACAACAAGGATAGAACCTTGTAGCTGCCCAACTGGCCTCTACCAAGCTGGCTGAGCTGCCAAGCATGACTTTGGTCTTCCAAAGACTAACCTGCTTGCATGACCAAGACACTGCCAGAGAGGAAATGGCAGCTTTTGCTTTGGGGTTCTGAGCCACTCTAGGAGTTGAGTCCACCTTGTCCTCCTTCTGCCCCACAGAGAGGAACGACGGGTGCCCGGCAGGCAGCAGAGCCTGGTGGACTCAAACTAAGAGGGAGGGACCTTCTCTGCTTTCAAAACCATCAGGCACGGCTACACTGGTGAGGGACGGAGGGGTTTTCAAAAGGAAGGCTAGGATGCTCCGCATTTTATACCTGGAACTTCATGAGCAAGCATGGATTTCCGATCTCTGATTTCTTTGCATTCAGAAATTGAAGCAAGCCTGGTGGGATGAGACACCCCAGCCCCCCATCGCTGTTCACCTGGACGTTCCTTAAGAGCTTCAGCCAACTGCAACTCCATATCAAACTGACTTCAGTTTATGGATCCTCCCCTTGTTAATACCCCTCCTTGTCTCCGCTGGATGTATTTCAACTGTTGGAAGATCCTCGCTCGCCCCCCTGCTCTCCAAGAGCCCCCACCCCCCCACCTGCAAATGAACAAGGAAAAGTAGCAGCATCTTATGAAGAAAGTCATGTTTTTAACGAAAGGACAAAATACCTGGCTGTGCCCAACGGGAGCTGGGCTGATGCGGAGCAGGTGGGCAGGGAGTTAAAAATAGTGTTTTGATGTCGGAACAACTCGGGAGCAGACGAGGGATTTGATGAGAAGCACCTGCAGCATGAGAAGTCCTGGTGTGCGTGTCTGAAACTGGCGGGTCTCCTTCGGGAAGGAGAGGACGTGCCCAGCGGATTTGGGTTTCTCTTCTTTCACTCACCCATTTTTCTTTCCTTTCCCTACTTCCTTCCATTCTTTTTTCTCCCTCCCTTTTTGGCAAAAGCATGGCCAAGCACCCTCGGACCCCGCAGTCTGGAGGCTGCCGACGCCTGTCCCACCACGGGGGCTTCTAGTTGAGGGTCCCTCTGCAGTTCTCGGAGCCGCACAGGCAGGGGATCTTGACGTCCTCGATGGGGAACTTGTAGTCGTAGGTGATTTCCTCGTTGACCCCAATGTGCTGCTTGGAGTAGATGACGATCTTCTTCTGCGACTCCACCGTGACAACCTTTGCGTAGCAGTTGGGCTGCGGGGAGAGAAGAGAGGTGAGGGCTGGTGGCTGCCCGCAGTGCCCAGCCCACCACGGGAGCCTCAGGTGAAAGAGGGCCTGCCAGAATAAGGAAAGACTCACGTTGCAGCTGTGGTTGATGAACCGGGCAAAGTTCCCACACTTGGTTGCGTCGATGATGGTGTCGTGGTCCACTCGGAACATGTAGCTGCTCCCGATGCCTTCGTCTTCATAGCGCTTCTCCCGCATGTCCGCGATTACCTGTGGGGGACACCTTCAGTCAGGCCCAATTATGTGCTGGGGGTGGAGGGAGGGAGGGAGGGAGGGAGGGAGGGAGAAAGAGATGGGAGGGAGGGCGGGCAATGGGACCCAGACAAAGGGCAGCTGCTGAAGGTAACAGGATTTCAAAGAGGAACACAATAAAATCCAGGGTGTCCCTAGAGCCAGACAGAGCAGGGATACCTCTGACCCTCAAAACTGGCCTAGCGGTTATAAAATGCAGAGCCGAGAGAAGGTCTGTGCTCAAAGGCCGGAAAGGGTCTTCCGGGCAAAGGAGGAAGGCAGAAAGAAATGGGATGGTGCCCTCCACTCGGCTGCAGGTCTTCAGTTTCTTAATGTTTCACCAGGATCGGGAGAGCTTCTGTAGCAGCATCCGGGGACAGGGTTACCTGTGGCAGCTTACCTGTCGGATGTTTTGGCCCACGTACTCGATCACCATCTCGTCGGCAGCAATGGGCTCCATGGCAAAGAGCCCCCAGTCGTGAATGTGACTCTTGCAGAACTTTAGTTTTTTCTTCCGGAACTGCGGAACGGAGGCAGAAGACAGATTGATAAAAAAAAAAAAATCCACCCTGGGAAAGTGCTAAGCTTCCTGCTTGTCAGGCCACAATCTAAGGCAGAAGTCATCCTCAAAACGAGAGGTGGGGGGGGGGCCTTTTGGAAACGCTGATGACCCGTTGTCCTCGTTCAGCAACCACAACGGGGTCGGGCAGCTTGGTCGTTAAGCAAAGTATTTGCGAAGTGAAACCGCAACCGTGCTTACGCTCCGACTTTGGCTTCCCTCGGCTTTACACACCTGCGAAGGGCGTTAATGCGAGGACAGGGGCAAGGCTGCTTTTTCACCCCTGTCGCACCGGGGAATGTTGCTGAGCAAGGCAGTCATTAAAGGAGGACTACTTGCAAACTGTTGGGCTACGCGGGTAGGGTTGCGTGACACGATTGCCTGTCTCGGGAGGATTTGTACATTTTGGCTTTTTGTTCCTACCCCTGCCCCATCTCACCCTTCCCTGTGGGGTCGCTGTCCTGCTTCTCCCAGACCTCCATCCCTCGGGGGCAGCCGCCCAACTCACCTTGAGCTGGTTGAATTTGAGCAAGTCGCTGTCGCAACTTCCGGTGAAGGATGACAGGAGCCTGCGCTGCTCTGACCGCCGCTCGGAGCCGGCCCGGGTGGAAACGTGCAGCTGAGCAGGGATGCTCATTCCCTGCGGGGAGGAAAGGGTCACCCTGGGGCAGGCAGATGGGGCATCTGGGGTAAGGGGGCCTCACTCAGGTAATCCTCAGCTTACAGGCCACAATTCAGCCCAAAATCTCCACTGCTAAGTCAGACAGTTCTTAAGTAAGTCCTTGACTTACAACCGCTTGTTTAATGTGACCGTTTGAAGTCGCAAGGGTGCTGAGAAAAGGGGCTCATGACTGTTTCCCACACTTATGACCGTAGCAGCATCCCATCCCTATGGCCAGGTGACTCGTGTTTATGACGGTCGCCGTCTCCCGATCCCCTTCTGCAACTTTCTCACAAGCAAAGTCAATGGAGGATTCACTTAACGACTTAGCAAGTGTGGTTATTCACTTAACAGCTGGGCCAAAGAAGGTAGTAAAATGGGGCTAGACTCACTTAACTGTCTTGCTTAGTGACAAAAATGTTGGGCTCAATTGTGGTCGTAACTCCAGGACCACCTGCACTGGGGTAGAATTCCCTTTTTCTCCTTTTCTCCACTCAACAAAATTCAAGGCAAGTTCGCTTCCAAGGTCCAAATCCTTCAGGTCACGGCCCACCAGGGCAGCCCCCTCACCTGCGTATCGGTGGGAGGGTCCTCTGCAAACGCCCGGCTGTTATTGAGGTATTTCAGCTTGTCCTTCTTGTCGATCTTGTAATAGCCTTCACTTCGGGCACAGCCGGTGACGTGTTCCCGCATCCCATCGTCCCGTTTCTTCTTCTTTGGGGTGAAAAAGCTGGTTGGTAGCGGGATGTTAAGGGGAAAAAAAAACAACAGCAGCAGGGGTCGTTAAATGCTCCCCCCCCAAGAAATAAACAGCGGGGGTGAAGGGGAAATTCAGTGTGTTCCAGGCAGAGTGCCAGCTGGGGGTTACTTGTAGGTGGGGCTTCTGTGTAGGGGCACCTACCTGATGTCGCCTACCTAACGGTGATACCCGTCTCTAAATAAGTGCTTCTCAACCTTGGCCCCTTGAAGGAGGGTGGGGAATTCTGGGAGTTGAAGTCCATCCGTCTTCAAGTGGCCAAGGTTGAGAAACGCTGTTCTTGCAGGTTACTTGCAGGTGGGTCTTCTCCAGAAGACACCTATGCTCTGCTCCAAAATTATCTCCCTGGTCCAAAATCTGTGAATATCTGGCAAAGGATATGAGGATGGTACACCCACAGCGTGTCGTTGAGCCAATCCATGCCGTTGTCTTGCTGCAACAAATGGTCGTAGGTGACGCAGAGGAACTGGATGTCCTCTTCGTCAATCCCTCCGTTCCAGATGTCGTACAAAATGGTCATCTCCTCGAACTCAGAGCGGGGCCGGAATTGGAACCGAGGGGGAGAATACTCGGGAGAAGGGATCTGCGGGACGTCGTCGGGCCTCTTCTTCTGCCGCCTCCACTGTTGCCTTTTGGCCTTCAGGTAGCCCTCTTCTTCTTTGAAGTCCTCGTTCCACTGGTTCTCCAACTCCTTGAAGGGCAGCTTCTCCACCAAGACGTCGGGAGGGAGTTTCTCGTGGAAACCCTCGTTCCGGAAGTCCAAGGTGACCGCTTCCGGGTCTTTCAGAGGGTAGAAGCCCTCTGGGTGGCTACCAAACAGCTCTTTGTTCACAGGACTTTCCGCCAAGGCCACCGGGATGGGAAGCAGGGGAGGCTCTACGGGCTTTTCCGAATAGGCCTCCAACAGGGGTCCTAAAGGAGAAGCTCGTTTCGGCCGGCCCGGTTTCCTTTTGATGGGGAGGATGGAAGAGGGGGTGGCCGGAGGGAGAGGGGGCGAAGCCATGGGGATGTCCGGGAAGGGCAAGATGGACCTTGGATCCTGACCGCACTCCTCTAGTGCCATCTTGGAGTCCATGAACAAGCAAGGCTGAACTGTGAGAGGCTGGCCAGGTGCCAAGTCCAAGTGGGTGTGGAAAGCTGGCACAGGGGGGCTGGCAAAGGGGATAGGAGAGGGCACGCTGTTCACGCCAGCCAACAGGGAAGCACCGAGAGGTTCTTTGAAGACTTTCTCGTCGGGGTCCTCCTCCGACGGCTTCTTGCTCGTGAGAAGGCAAGGGAGGGCGGTAGCGCCAGGCTCGGGGAACGTAGGCGTGAACGTGAAATCCCGCCCAGGTGTCCGTGGAATGCCCCCGCTGTTGATGCCAGGGGATTGGGACGGGTAGGAGAAAGGGCTGCCTGGCACCGGAGGAGAGCTCAGAGTCAGGCTGATTCCGGTGAGAGGCGCGTCGCTCCCTGGCGTGGCGGGGATCGTGTCTGTGCTGTGGGACTTGGAGAGACTGTGGGAACACTTGGCTAAAATGTCCCGCCCTGGCGTCCGGGGCAGCTCCTCTTCTAGTGCTGTCTTGCTTGGGCCTAAGTGATCATGGAACTTGTCCGGAAGGAGCAAGTATTCCTCTTTATGAGGTGCAGCGGAGGACAGGGGAAGGGAGCAGGGCGGCATGGCGGAGAAAGGAAGCCCGGTGGACTCCAAGTGAGTCACCACTTCCCTCCCGGGAGTCCGAGGAAGCTGGTCCTCCTCAGCCTCAGCTACGCAGGGCGATTTGCCTTTTGCTTGGATTTCTAAAGTGCTGTCATTGGGCTTAGTAAAGGAGGTCCTGTTGGACAAGACTTCTCCAAAGAGTTCCACTGGGGTTGGAGGACGGAGGCCTTCACCATCCTGGGCGACCGGTTTAGGACCATCCAGCATCTCAGGCTCCAGTTCGACGTCTGCTTCAGACTCCTCCGCTGGGAGAGGGAAAAAAACAGAGGCATGAAGGACCACCATCACGTTCTTCAACCTTCTCTGTTATAGGCATGGAAGGAACTTAGCGTCTGACTGAGAAACAGGATTGTTGTCCATGCCAATCTACCCAAAACTAGCCCAGCAGGTCCCTTTTTTGTAAGCAACGTGAAATATGGAGTCCTCGGTGCTCACTGAACTTGACTGCTGGCTGCAGACATTTCATGACCCAACTAAGTAACATCACCAGGCAAGCCGAGCACGAAGTTCGGAGAGGCTGAAAAACTCCACAGTTCTACCCCGAGCTACAGAGATTCTCTTCTATTGTAATATGAAGTACTCTGATGTAAAAATAAGGTACATATATACTGCAGGCCGGACCATACTCTCTTGCAAAAGTGATCATATGTTTTGGAAGACTCCACGTATTTTACCACAGCTTAGAAATTGTGTCCCTCTAAGCTTAAAATTCCTCCCTTGTAAATCGCAATGCGTGCTTCCACCTGAGCAAAGGCTCCAGTGTGCCTTAATTTTAAATACTGAACAAAGAGAACTTTGAGCAACTTATATTTACCAATATTTGTAGCTTAGGGTTGAAAGGGAGGGTCCTTGCATGTTCTCCGAGCTTGGTTGCTTTCCTGCAGATGTTTCATTACCAAACTGGGTAACATCATCACTGCTGATGTCACCTGGCTTGGGTAATAAACGTCTGCAAGAAAACAGCCAAGCTCAGAGAGCACCAAGGACCCCCTCAACTGGTATTCATATAATGTTACATAACTAATATAAATAAATTAAAGACATCGCCGGAGCATCACCCAATCCTTAATTAATATTTGGGCCTTGAGTTACCTGGGGACATTAAGAACCAGCCCTTATTTTCAGGTCGCGCTTAAAAAACAACAGCCCCTAAGTGTTAGAAACCAAGAAGTAGTAGGTTGCAGATGGGCTTGACGGAGACTGCAAGCCAGGCGATGGCTTAGCGTGATGGGTGAACTCAGCCCCCGGGAGACGCCTCGCCGGAAAAGGAAGAGGGCAAGATCCTACCTGTCCTACACACTGGAGACAGCCGGAGCGCCTCCTCCTGACCTCTCTCGACCACCACCAGCACTTCGGCAGCCGAGGACTCCTCGGGAATCTCCTGGTTCTGCTCTTCTGCTGGCCTGGTGTCTTCTTTCATCTCTCCTCCTTCTGGAGCTGAAGGGTCTGCCAGGGCCAGGGGGATGTAGTCCTCCTCCACCGGAAAGAGTTCCAAGACGGTCTCCTTTTCGTCCTCATCTTCTGGTCCCGGAGGGAGGGACTCGAGGGCCAGTTCAGCAGGCAAGGTCTCCCTCACTTGTGATAGAGAGACCCCCTCGTCATCCTCCATCTGTTCTTCGTAATGTTCACCCTCCTCCTGCTCATCTTCTTCCTCCTCCTCCTCCTCCTCCTCCTCTTCCTCCTCCTCCTCTTCTTCGTCTTCATCATCAGAATCAGAACTTGTCCCGAATTCTGAGGATTCCTCACTCTCATCAGACGACTCGAGTTCTGCTCTGGAAGAGGCAGGACTTCCTAGATCTTCTGCTGGAAGGCAAAACATTTCTGGTTCATTCTGATTTTAATATTTTTCTCCTTGGTTCAGAACAGATCAGAGGAAACCGACGTTTCTGTCGGTTTCCCACCTGATTTTACTCCTTTGCTGCACAGCCTCACTAAAGACAAAACCTCTCTGATGTTACTAAAGTTATCGGAGCTGGCAGCCACTGTAGCGTCCCAAACAAAACTTTACCTAACGCCCTTTTATATTACAATGAAATATTCATTAGAAAACTTGCAAATTTGATAATTTGGTAAGGGATACAGCCGAGCAAAGTCAATGGGGGAAGTCGGATTTGCTTAATGGCCGCATGCGTCACTGAGCAAGTGCAGTGACCGTTGACAACGGTGGGAAAGAAGATTGTAAAATCGGGAGCAAGCCATTTAACAACCATCTTGCTTAGCCAGGGAAATTCTGCAATTGTGGTCGTAAGTCGAGGACTACCTGTGCAAAACTCCCTCCTTTGGCTACTCCTTCATTCAGAATATCGTCAGCTTTTGGTAATTCTCCCCCCCCCATGTGTTAAAAACCAACATGCTGTTTTCAACTTGTGATAAAGCTGCACACCTTCTTCAGAATCTTGATCCTCTTCCTTTTCACTGATTTGTGCTTCTGTCTCCTCTTCTTCCTCCTCCTCCTCCGCCTCTTCCTCTACCTCCTCCTCTTCTTCGTTGACATCTTCCTCTTCCTCCTCTTCCTTAGAAAGAAGGAATTTGGAAAGCTCAGCAAATACGTTTGGCCCAGGGGTGAGAGAAAAGGTGTGGGCCGAGAGCTGGCATTAGGGTAAGAAGCCTCGGCCCTCAGTGACCCATTTAACAGGCAGACCAAAAATTATGGGGGTCGGTCCGAGAACTATCTCCAGGGCATCGGGTTGGGAAGAACCAACCTAGATAAACATAAGCACCAGCCACAGACCGACCACGTGGTGGTCTGAGTAGCAAAGTTTTACTCTCAAAGGCAGGGCATTGAGGAAGAATATAAATAAAGAGATCCTTCAATCCTGCCAAGTAAGGAGAGTAAGGTGGCTTCAGGCTGTAACCCACTTGAATCCTGACTGTCCTTTTCCTGGATGTAACTGAGGATTCTGGGACAGCCTTCAGTGCCGTCATTTACCTGGTCACTTGTCGTGTTAGTAACCCACTCCTGTGGATAAAACGTTTTATGAATGGCCTACAAGGTGAGGTTCAGGGTTCTAAGGATCTTTTGATTCCTCGTCACTTATGTCATTGTGGAACTGAAGAAAGCTCAGGGTGTATACCTTGTCGGACACGGATTTCATGACCCCTTCCTCTTCCTCCCGTTCTGCCTCCTTTTCCGAAGAGGATTCCTCCTCTTCCTCCTCCTCCTCCTCCTCTTCCTTGCCCGAGTCTTCCTCCTCTCCTTCGCTGTCCAGCTCCAGTGGCCTGGCCGGTCTTCTTCGGAGGCCCACAGCTTCCGGATCTTTCCTGGAGAGCTCCATGGCTGCATCGGGCAGGTCTCGATCTCGTTCAGATTCTAAGGATAAAACGGGAGTGTTGAGGGGAGGGAAGAGAGTCAGACACAACTTTTGCGAAGTCACAGATAAGCAGATTGGACATGGTTAAGCTCCTTGAGCCAAATAAAAGCTTAGAGATGTAGTGTTGTCACGTACGCTGTGCATGATATGGGACCAGCAACGTTGCCAGTTGTTACAGGGGACACTGTGTGCCGGTTCACACAATTTACTAAGTCAAAAATGCAGTTGGTTTGGTTTGACTTAGATTATGTGAAAATGCTCACCCCTGCATACGGTCTCTAGGGAGACTAATTTATTTATTTATATTTGCCAGTCAGTCTTTATTGCTGTTTAGAAATGAGGTGAAAGCACACAATACTCTTTCCCCCTCCTCCTCCTTTCCCCACTACAACAACCCTTGAGGTGGGATGGGCTGAGAGAAATATACTGGCCCAAAGTCACCCAGCCAGTTTTTCCATGCTTAAGCTGAGACTTGAACTCACGGTCTCCTGGTTTCTAGGCCAGCACTTTAACCACTATACATGCTTAATATTCCCAGTTCACCCTCCTGGGCATGCTTTCAAGATACTATCAAGGTGCTCTCTGCACACATTGTTTGGTCATATGTAGAGCAGTGGGGTTTAAGCCAGCCATGCCAAACTTAATCCTACTGGTTCTATTCTGATCACGGGTTAAGCCTAGCTCTAATCTGAAAGAGGAGGAAGCAAAGCTAGCACCTTCATCTTCATCATCTACGGAGGTAGATGGCCGAATTCGCTTCTGATCTCCAGCTGAGGCAGCTTCAGGTGGTTCCTTTCTCTTCACCTGAAGAAAACAGAGAACGAAATCTCTTTTGGGAAGGGGTGATTTGCTCGTTGTCTTGCCTTAAGACTCACAAACGTTTAAAAAGAGGCTGGCTACAGAAGAGTGCGAAAACAAGATTTCCTATACAGGTAGTTCTCAACTTACACATCATTCATTTATAGACCATTTGAAGTTAAGACTGTTAAGGGGGCTATGGCCAACACCTTAAGCCCCGATCATGCTGTTCTTAGGTCTGCTATGGGACTTCTAATAATTCATCAAAAGTTCTCTGATCCAAGGAGATGAAATCTACAGCCATGTAAGGCGCTCCCAAATAATTGCTCTTCTGAACCTGTGGTGCTCTCTCTGCAGAGAGAAGACCACTGTTGGCTCCAATACACCTGCTAGCTGTCAATAAGAGCTAAGCAATCCAACATTCTTTGAACAGCTCCTATAAGCTAACATAAGGTCAAAGTTCAGGGCCTAAAATCTGCACTGGACACCAAAGCAAACACCCACTTCCCGTTGTTGAATGCTCTTACCTTAAAAGATGGTAGTCGGATGGCGCCTCGTAGCCCAATTCCCAAGCCGATCCCTTCGTATCCCAACCCTTCTCCTTTGTTCCAGTTCTCCAGAAGACAGGAGGTGATGCGGTCCTTTGGTTTTGGTTTCTCCTCATCTTTATGGTCCCCAGATTTCACCGGGGTCAAAGATGCCTGGGAAAGACAGGCAAAATCTCACTTTGGGGCCAAAAGAGCCTTTTCTATTCTATTCCTTTTCTATACTATACTATTTCTCTGAACAGATGCAGTCAGCTGATCTATCTCCATGAAGATGACCAGAGCTTTCTTGATTTAAATTTCACAGGAGAAATTCACCATGAATAAAGCCTGGGAAGCTAAACCCTGCCCCACACAATCTGGACCTCAACCTTGTTTGCTGCAATTATTCCCAGATTAACTGCTGGATCTTCACTTGGTCTGATCTTACATTTATGGCTGCAAATGGGATGAGTTTTATTACCCAGATTCCACTTTAAAACTGTATATTGCCAGAATCTGGAATTTTAGTAATGGTCACCTGCAGCAGAAAGCTATCTGAACTCAACGCTATTATATCATCAATTCAGGATTATTCATGTCCGAAAACAGGCTGATGTTTTATGGGTATTCAAATACATAGCATATTGAATCATGCCATTGAAGACAAGAAAATAGATGATCTAGACTGATGTTTTTCAAACTCAACCAATTTAAGATGTATGGACTTCAACTCCCAGAATTCCCCAGTCAGCCATTCTTGGAGTTGAAGTCCACATGTCTTAAAGTCACAGGTTGAGAAACACTGGACTAGAAC
The DNA here is from genome assembly GCA_034064705.1 of Bothrops alternatus. Taxonomy (NCBI): domain Eukaryota; kingdom Metazoa; phylum Chordata; class Lepidosauria; order Squamata; family Viperidae; genus Bothrops; species Bothrops alternatus. Next base: position 714,984 of record JARGCV010000504.1, on the reverse strand, counting down.
CCAGGTCTCCACAAACTTGGCAGCTTTAAGACCTGTGGATTTCAACTCCCAGAATTCCTTAGCTAGCACGAGGAATTCTGGGAGTTGTCCACAAGTCTTCAGATGGCCAAGTTTGGAGACCCCTGCTCTAGAAAATCAAGGCTAATTAATTTCACCAACTTCCTACCTTAGCGAGACGTTCTTTCTTGTCCCACCAATCGTCAAACGCCCGGAATGCCACCACTTCCACCATCTTCTTGTTCAAATCCCTTTTCATTATTGCTTTGAGCTCCTTCACGATCACCAAAAGGACGCCGTCCACTGTGGCCTTGTGCGGATCTTCCTTCTTGGGCTCATAACCCGGCGGGGGGACGGAGGGGTCAAACCTGGGCAAGGGAGGCCACTGTTGCCCCCGATTCATAGCTGCCCCCATAGAGAAATGCCGGTAGGGAGGGAGGTTCACGAACTGCATCCGGTTGCTCACGAAGGGGGGATACTGGTAGGTGTTTTGCCCTTGCATCAGGCGGCTGAGCATCTGGGTTTGCATTTGGAAAGACATGGACAGCCCGCCCCACTGGTTGCCCAGGACGCTGATCATATCCATCTGCATCAGAGGAAACATCCCGGGATGGAAGGGAGGGAGAGGGGGCAAGATATGAGGGGGAGGGACCCCTGGAGGAGTTGGAAGGGGCGGAGGGGGGACGGGGACGGCTGGGTGGGTGGGCGGAGGCGGGGGAGGAAGAGGTGGAGGCATCGGGAAGACCGTCTGGGGAGGTGGCGGGGGAGGCAGCGGAGGAAAGCCGGGCGGAGGCATTGGGATGGAGGAGGTCATCACAGCGGTGCTGCCGATGGAGGTGTTCACCACAATGTTCTTGGCACATTCTGCGCTGGGCGATTCACTCATCTCGTCATCCGAGATCTCCATGTCTTCCCCTGAAGACTGATGACACTGGGAGGGAGGGAGGGAGGGAGAAGAGGAGGAGAAAGGTCCACCTTAGACCGGATCAGAAGCAGAAAGAACCCTGAACTCGAGAGGATCTTCAACGCTCATCCACCCCCAAAGTGCTCTTCATATCAACCTAAACAGATAAATAAATGACTCCACCGAAGATACACCTTGACCGGTCTTGCTGCTCTGAAAGATACTCAAACTGGCTAGGTTGTTGAACGTAACCCGACAGGACAGAGTAAATAAAAAAAGGTGTTTTGCCATGAGAGGTGGGTTTCTCCTCTCCCCCTCCCCTTCCCACCACAAGCAATCCAGTTGCTAAGCTGAAGAATAAAAGCGGTTCTGAGAAATCTCCAATCTGGGTTTAATCAAGACAACTTTGAGTCAACTGTGACCACCAGAGGGCGCTCTTGGCAAAGAGTGAAATTTATCTTCTGCAGTGTTTCTTCAGCAGCCTGGAGCTCCCGGTAGAGCAGGGGTTTTGCAGTCAATAGAGGTCTTCCTACTGGGTGCAAGACTCTCCTGTGGCGTCAACCTTGTAGGAAGGTCTCCCAAGGAGAAGATAAAGTAGAGACCTCCAAAGAATCTCTTCTGGTGCTGACCTTGTAGGAAGGAAGGTCTCCGGAGTAGAAGACAAAATAGATCTCCAAGGGGGAAGACTCACATATTCTCCCATCTTGACTCTAAAGCAGGGGTTCTCAACCTTGGCAACTTTAAGACTTGTGGACTTCAACTCCCAGAATTCCTCAGCCAGCAGTCCACAAGTCTTAAAGTTGCCAAGGTTGAGAACCCCTGCTCTAAAGCTATGTGCCCAGCCTGATCATCATGGGCTGTGCTATTTGGAGACCTTGGGAGGTGCATGCCTTCTCGCTGGGAAAGCTGCACTAAAGTGTAATTATAATGAAATATTTTTAGAAGACAGGAGAGCACAGAAAACAGAATGGGAAGCCACCAACTACTCCAAGCCCAACCCTTTTACTTTCACAAAGTTTTGCCATCTCAAGCCATTGCTCGAGTGTGAAGCACAATCAAGGGGACGTCAGCTTGCAAACCAACACAATCAAAAAATTGTAAAGGAAAAGAAAAACGTAACTTCAAAAGGTCTATTGGGTTGAAGATACTCTTTGTTTAAGTTCAAGAACTGCCTTCACCAAGAAATAGGAGCGCCTTTGATTTTTTTAAAATGTAAATGTGAGAAACATCAGGCAGAGGGATGGTCAAGAATAGTCACTTTGCATCAGTTCTGTATTTCTTCTCAGCAAACATCCTAGCCCAGGGTCTGCCCTTTGTCCCAGGCCTGCGCTAAGCAAAAGCCCATTATCTGACACCTGTCACCTGCCAGAGACTGAGACTAGTGCCTAAGTACAGCAACAGCTGCAAATCCATCCAGATGCTTCTTAAGCGACAAAACGGGCTCCTCGCCGGGAGGAGAGAAAATTGAACAACATTTACGCTGCTTTATTCAATTCTCACAGGAGGGAAATTTAAGCTGATCTTTGGAGACCCAAAGAATGAACTGAGATCTTCTCCAGAGAATTGCAGCTCGCTCCTCAGACTACCTGGGTTGTAGAGAAATGCCACAGCAGTGTGTGTTTGTGCCACCCCATCAGACAGGCTCAGGTGCTGCTTTGTAATGAGTGCCTGCCTCCCACTAGGAGGACTTGGGGGGGGGAGAGACAAATGAGAATACTTGAGAAGAAGGAAACTCAAGAAAAGATCTAACGTCAACACCAGCGGTTTCTTAAAAGCTACAACATCACTTGGTTTAAACTACACCAACTTGGAAAGCCTCAAAGCTAGATCAGACACATCAGCATAAAGGAGGTACTGTTGTCTACAATCACAACTATCTTTGTAATCTTCAATGTTTTTATAGTTATATTAGCTGAGGTCAATAAATGAGCAGAAGCCAGCGTATCACTTAACTGGTTAATTAGGAAGAGCTGGGAAAAGGTTTTCCAATTAAGCATATTTTTGGACCAGCTATAAACATCAACGATAGGAGAGACCAACAGATGAATGCTTTTAGCTGGAGAAGAAGAGAGGAGAGACTGGAGAAAGAGGAGAAGGAAGGGAAAGGGAAAGAGAGAAGAACCACTGAATTTAACTCAGTAGCCAGGGCGAGAATTACGTACATAAAAGTAGTCCTCGACTTTAACAAGAATTTGTTTAGTGACCGTTCAGAATTACAAGGGCCCTGAAAAAAGGACTTGTGGTCATTTTTCACACTTACAGCCCCTCCGGCATCCCCATGGCCATGTGATCAAAATTCAGAGGCTTGGCAACTGACTCCTATTTATGACGGCGGAAATGTTGCCGGGTCCTGTGATGACCATCTTTTGAGACCTTCCAACAAGCGAAGTCCACGAGGAAGCCAGATTCACACTGAACAACCTTCTTACGGACGTCACTGAAAAGACTGTAAAATGCGGCAAAGCTCGCTTGGCAAATGGAGGTGAGAAGGCCGAAGGATTGCAGGAGAAAGTACAAAGAAAAGAAGGCTGGCACCAGAAGAACCGAGCATTTCTTGACCCTTCTCTATCATCTAAGAAGGAACGTGCAATTGGATCCTGCGTGCATCCCCTGGGAATAAGTCCTATCACGTTCACGAGGGCTGAGGGACAAAGACAGACAGACTGAAACTCAGGTTTTAGATGCTGGCACTGGTTGGCTCTCCAAGCTTGTTTCCTTCTTGACAAGGAATTCCTGCTGATGATGTTATCTAGTCTGGTAACGGAACATTCAGAAACTAAATTGAAAGAAGCTTGGCGAGCAGCAGACAGATGGAACCCGACTCAAGATGTGCAAATATCTCCAGTAAATGAAATCCCTCTTCTTTCAGTGACAGCCAGATATTGAGCTATTATCGTCTCTCACCTTTTTGTGGGAAACAACACCCAGTGTATCACAATACAATACAATACAACCGCTCATAAAAATATGTAGACTCCTTTTAAAAAGCCATTCGAGGGAAAACAAAAGAATCCACCGTCCAGTGGATCAATTGCTCCTGGAAATAAAATTGCTTTCCAGGTGACAAAACCGCTCCCGGGAAGTCTTATTGCACGAGGGAAAACAGAAGCATCTTTCTGCTAAGCCCCAACCAGCTGACATAGAGGGGAATTTCCATCACACAGCTTGCACAGCATTGGCTGGGATTTTTAATTTTTTTTAATTTCCAATATTAGCAAATCAGTGTCTTTTGCATAAATGGAGTAATTCTTCCCTCCCCCTCAAATCTCCGGTGTAGTCTAAACATTTCCAAAAGGACATGATATTCAAGCAGAATAAAAGATCCAATTTTACACCTTGAACATCTCATGTGTTATAAAGTGAACGTAATCCGTGTTTATTACTACACCTGTCATCCTCAATTTATGACCAAATTCAGACCGGACCTTCTATTGCCAAAATAAGAACTGGTCATAAATACCTTTTTTCAGCATCATTGTAACTCTGAATGGTCATTAAACAAATAGTCGTTAAGTCAAGGGCTACCTATACACCCTTGGGTGCTGAGTCCAATGGATTTCTCAGACAAGCTGGAATGTCTGAAGCTGCTACCGATACTCACAACGCACTGGAAACAGTGACTGATGCCATTTTTCACCCTTAGGATCATGGCAGCGTCCCTGGGATCTCCTGATCAAAATTCAGACACTTGGCAACCAGAATTTGTGACGGTCGCAGCATCCCCTTTTGCCACCTTCTGACAAGCAAAATCAACGGGGAAGCCAGATTCACTTAACAACCATTTGATTCATTTAATAACTGCAGTGATTCAGTGGCAGGGAAGGTCGTAGAATAGGGCAAAGTGCAATTAACCACTCACTTAGCAACAGGCATTTTGGGCTCTACTGTGGCCGAACCTGCGCATCTGCTCCCTTACCTCTTCCATTTTCTCTGGCAGGGGGCTGCTGCTCAGGGGCTGCATTTCTTTCGCCTCCAAGGGCTCCGATTTGGAGGTCCTGCTCAGCTGCTCCACAGGGGTGATGCTCGCCTCGGCTGCTCCTCTCGAGTTCTGGCAGGCGGAAGCCGTCCCGACGATGGGCTCGTCGTCGTCCGAATCGGGCAACGGGGTCGGGCTGATGTCTTCCAAGCCAGTGCTGGAAGGGCGCGAGGAAGGGGTTTGTGCTTGGTAGCTGGGCTGCGAGTTCGGGATGGGGGAAAGCTGGGACGAGGACGAAGAAATGGGGCTACCTTCCATCCGAATCTCATTGTCCGAGTCGTGCTCATTGAGAAAATAGAGTTTTGTTCTCTGCTCTTTTAAAAGCATTTCGATCCTCGAGTCCAAACTGTTATGCTGAGTTTCCGATTCTACAGTCGGGGTGCCGGGCGTCTCGCTCCCTTCTGGAGTCTGACTGAAGGACGCCCCAGCGGAGGGCTCATTAAGACTGTCGGGCTCAGGGGGCGGCGGGGGCGGAGGAAGAGGAGGGGGCTCCTCGGGTTTTTCCTTTGCAGGAACAAATTCAACAGGAGGAGCTGGGCTACTTTCTACAGTCACCTCGGCGGGAGGCGGAGGCGGAGGCCGCCGGTATTCAACCTCCCGGGAAGTTTGAGAAAACGGGGGCTCTTCGGGCTGGGGGGGGTATGCGGCTGGGGCTTGATAGGGGGAGAAGGCAGACTTGTACGTCGAAACACCTGAGTGGCTCACTGGGGACGTGTGGGAATATTGCACCGTTTCCGGCTGATGGGACTTGAAGGCAGCAAACTGATGCTCGGAGCTTCGGAAACTCCCAGCTGAGTTATGCACGTAGTGGTGGCCCAGACGGCGGTTATAAGCATCTGTGAATTTCGTTTCGTGCCTCCGGGGCTTGTAGCCGGAGTCCTGTCCGAAATGGTAGGCCGGCGTGGTTTGTCGGCTAGAGTAGGCAGAGTCTTGGGAAAAGGGAGTCCCCAGGCGTGGGGTCAGAGGCGTTCCTTGGGACTGGGGGGTGAACTGGCTGTAGGAGTTGGGGGTGTCCTGTCGACAACTAGAAAAGGCCGTGTCGTGGGAAAACGGGGTGCTGCTGTTTGGGGTGGTGGAGGATCCTGCCGAAGAAAGGCCACTGTCCTTGAGCCGTTTCAGAGTGTCGGCCAGCTGCAAAAAATGGGAAAGGAGGACCAGTAAATAACAGGCGAGAACCACTAGAACTGGGGTGTCCAACATTGGCAACTTTTAAGACTTGTGGATTTCAACTCCCAGAATTCCCTAGCCAGCAAGTGCAAAATACGGGTCCTCATAGTGTAACTCCCCCCCCTTTATGTGGGGGTTGAGCTGTGGGTCTGGCTTAGCTGCCAACCCTGGTTGAATGGGCAAATGCTAAGTCTTCCTGAGGGTGTCACCTGACACACACAAAATTTGTCTTAAGATGCTGAGAAGGAAACGCAGCCCCAGCACAAAAAGTTCCTGACGCTGAAGCCACACTTTTTCCTCTAATCTATTTATCTGTCTTTTTTTTTAAAAAAAATACTGTGCAGAATTAAACACACTATTATTATTTTTTAAAAAAGTTAGGGCTTCCAATAATAAAATACTGAGAAGACACAGCAGGGCAAATGGCATCTTTCCAGATATGGATTATTAAGAACTAGAAGAGCAGCCATTGATTGCTGTCAATTAAAATTTACTTTTGACGTCTTCAGAGGTTTTGTGAATCTGAAATTCAGAGCAAAATAAAATGGAAACTTTCAAAACTAGACTGATGCTAAGCTTTGCAAGAAATATATGTAATGGAGTGTATGTATGTATACACACACACATGCTGGATTTACTACCACAAGTAGGCCTGGAATTTCTGTTATAGGTTTGAGTTGGAGGTGATTTTACTATTTTTATGGTGGCCGTTAAAGTGAAGCACATGGTCATTAACTGAATACAGCTTCCTCAATGGGAGGTTGTTTTTTTTACCGGAAATTGGCAAAAAAAAAAAAGGGTCCCAAATCATGATTGCTGAACTGCAGGATGCTACAAACGGTGGTAAATGTGCACCAGTTGTCAAGTGCCCAAATTGGGGTGACGGGGATAATGCAAGAGTTTTAAGTGCAGAGTTTTGGTTGTTTCCAAGGCTATTATAACTTTGAACTGTCGTTAAACAGTCATAAGTCAAGGTCTACCTGTATACACACACACACACACAATCAACCCACTATATATATAGCCTATATATGTTTCATACAGTGGCAGCAGGAATCAGCCTTGAAACTAAAACATTGAAATATATATTGAAATAAATGGGTAAACCACATCAATAAAACCAAACCCTATAGAGAAACAGGGTCTGAGTATCTGTGGACTCCAGGAAAAGGGTCTTAATATTATTTCCCACCACTAAGGGCCCCTGAATCTGGCTGTACAACAGGAGAATTTGTAGAAAGACCGGTGAGAAAGATCGCTCTGAAATTCCTTTGCTTTGTAAGGCAACCCAGATGAGAGTGGATTCCAAGCTGAGCACCAGGAACATGAAACGTCACTCTTAATTCTGGATAAATTACACTCTACAAACAGGAGAATAAGGGAAAGGGAACAGAGTTGGGCAACTGTAACAGGTTTTTTTTTAAAAAACACAATGTTTCCTCTATAATTCTGAATATAATGTCTGTGGAAGAAACACTGTTGTATTTAAAAAAAAAAAACATCCGCAGAAATTGCCAAAGTCAGTGATTGTGTATCCCAACAAGAGATGATGTTTCAAACAAGGGAACCACGTGTAGAAATTGCTCAACAGAGTTAAGAGTTCAGAGTACAGTGGTTTTTTTTAAAAAATTCAAACTTCCAAAAGGCAGCCGGAAAGTAATAAAGGACACTGTCCCAAAGCAGCTGCTGCCTTTTTACATACACTGGCCTGATCGAGTAAAATTATGCCGTTTAAGCAATTGAAGATTAAAGACTGAAGAAAAGGGAAGGCATTTAAAATTCTAGGGAACAGGTGCTTCCGTCCAGGAGGGAGTCAGCTTCCCAGGAAACATATCCTGAACAAGGGTAGTTTTAAAATATTCATTTACATTCTTGCTAGGCAAAAGTGAACACTCACGATGGATGGAAGCTCTTTATACTTAATTAAACACCGGTTTAATCTAAATGATTTACAAAAGGTTAGCCAATGGGATAAGAAATTCGGACTAAGAAAAAGCAAGTGACACCCCCAGGAAACACACCTATTTTTGTTTTCTTAGCAACTTGTGGTGGCGTTTTGTACAACTGGCTTTCTTCGCATCCCTTGTCCAAATGTATAGGGTCAAACTTCAAAGATTAACACTACTTCAATTCAGTTATCTCTCTCCTGCCCAGATTTCAGATTCGGACTAGGTGACTTCTTAAGCGGCTCTCACAAACCTATTTCAAGTGGAAACGTAGGTCCTCTTCCTCCTAACTAGGATGAATCTTTGTTTCGACCTGGGTACAGGGTGAAATCAAAGGTCCCTGCTTCAATCACTCAAAAGCAGACTTCTAAGGTAAACAAGTCAAAATCCAATTTTATCGTGGTCAACTGGCCATAAGGAAAGAAATGGACATCAGGAACACATTATGCTGTTAGAAAGTACGCTGTTAGTAAGTCTTCTGACTACTAGCTGTTGAGCGCGACAGGAGCTCAGAACAAACTCGGCAACTTACAAGATGGTTTTGACAAGTCAGTCATATAAGCGGTAAGTTCACATGAAATGTACAAGGCTACTCCGGATATTTTAAGAGTCAATTGAACTGAGATGGGCAGATATAGAAATGGAATAAATAAAATACAATGAATTCTGTTAGGGAATTTTATATATACTCTAAATCAATGTCGAAGGTGGCCCCTTTAAGATGTGTGGACTTCAATGTCCAGAATTCCCGTCTATTCCAAAGTTTGACTGCTGAAGGGAAGACCAGAACAGGCGTGGCATAAACCTCAGTCATGTCCTTCTTGAGTCAGGCAGACAGACCAGTATACCCCAATCACAGCTGGCTGTCAACAAAGCTCTTCTCAGCCCATGTGCCAAGTCTGGAACATCACTTAAAATGGACCAAGTTCCAAACATACCTGCAGGGTCTCACTGAGGGTGGGGGATGCATCCTGTTCATTCTCCACTGGCAAAGTCTGCGGCGTGTAGAGCCCATTCACAAGGAGCTCATAAAAATGCATGCGCTTCTCACCTGGAGAGGTAATAAAATCACTGTTAAAGGAAACGGGTGGGCAATGTCTAGAGTGACCTAGAACCCTCGCTTTTGCCTTAAATGGAGAAAGCAACGGATCTGGGCTTTGGGGTTGTGCATTAGTGACCCCTGTTTGTGTGAAAATCAAGAGGGCGGGCATTATCTCCTTTCCAGATGTCTAAATGGTAAAAAGAGTGACTGACAGTCAGCAAATCATGGCACAATGGTTGCTCTATTCACAGAGAAGGAAGTTGTCCTAATTTAATGGTGGCAATCTACCCCTTTATTCAGACCCAGCAGGTCCTGAATGTCGGTTGTTGAGAACAACAGGGGGAGAAGATTCATGAGAAGACAGGAGAATTAGGGAATAATCAGAAGCTTCATATCTGCTTCTATGTCTTGCTTCTGAGCTTCTCCAAAGGGACAACTAGATAAGCCTTGCTCTCTTCCCAAGTTCTGTTCTTGCAATCCCAGTGCAGCTGTATGAAGTTGCATGTACTTTGCCTGCCTGCCTGTCTTGGTTAATCTGATTGGAATTCTGCAGGAGAGGCCCACTGAAGTCTTCTTGGTCCACCAGTCACTCTTAGCCTCTACCCCACATTATCACACTTCATTATGTGACAAGATTGTGCGATTTCACTGGACAGGTTACTATCTCAGTTACAAAAAAAACCAAAGTTATCACTAGACAGGCCTTATTATCTCAGGATTAGCAACAACGACACTCGTACTATACCCTAACAAAGAAAATGTCACCTTAAACGACTCACAGTTAAAGTTACAACACTTTAAGATCTCTTCAGAGGCCAACATTTAAACATTATGCACTCTCTTTAATAACTGAACATCACACAATTAAGTAAAAAGTATTGGATATGTCAGAATCCAAAAAGGAAACAATTATTTCAAAGGCTAGTATTTATAGAGAAACCTAAAACTTTTTTGTTAGCAGCAAGCAGTCAAAACGCGTGCAAAATACTAATGTGAGTTTTCATACAATAACAGCCTAAAGTTTCAAGCAATTAACTAAGAATTATGAAGATTTCACACTATTGTTTTCATTTAAAGCCAGAAAGGCTTCAGGCTACAATCACTCCTAAGTAAATTCTGTTTAACTCTCTAGAATTACTTCAAACTAATAAAGTTAGGATTGGGCTGGACTGAAAATATTAAAGCTCAACTGATGTATCACAAAGTACTCAGGGCAAAGCTGAAATCACAGATGGTGGTATTGTTTATTGATTATATGCCTCTAGTCAGAATTAATGCAATGGTGCCTCAAAATAATGTTGAAAGTACACTCAATAGCAAAGCCATCTACCTGACCTATATTTCCTCTTCATTGATCTCCCCCCCCCTAATATGCATGTCTGAATCCTCATGTCACAACATGGGTGAAAAAAATGTTCTATTTCATATGAAATTCAGTGAACTGGATCAAAGTTCTGTTCCAGCATTTACCCCTGAAAACAGCACACAGTTTCGAACTTTAGCACAAACGCTTTTAAAAATAAAGTATTTCAATTCACAAAAAAAACCCTCTGCTTTGTTTACATAGGGTTTTCAATCCTTTTACTCCAAAACGTAACATTTTCCCCTTCTTTTTAAATGGATTCTTCTCGTTCTCAAATAAACAAGTTACATGCTATGTATTAAAGTAACAAATTGATCAGAATGAGTGAAGTATGTTTCCTTGCTGCAGGACACAAAGAAGAGGAGGAAAAAGCAGCAAGAAAAAAATAAAACAAAACTATTTCTTATCCATCTAGGAATTATAGAAACCATTCCATTCATCCTTAGTTGCTTTGCTTATGCCTAGCAGGGCCAGCATTCCAGGCTCTGAACTCCAAAGAAATAAGGATACACTGTCTCTTTAAGAGACAAAGCAAGACAGATTTTTGCAGTCCCCTTTAAGAATATATTGATTTCCACAGTAAAGCAACAAGATAAAAGGAAGGGCTGTGCTGTAATCCCCCTTGCGGGGGATAAACCTCCCAGATTATTTTCTCAGAGGTTTTTCCAAAGGGAATTCTTCCACCCCTACCATCCTTTAAAGGCAAAGCTTACTTTGGGCCCAGAGGTGCAAGGAAAGGGTGGGGAGGGGGCAGTATAGCAAGCAATGGGTCAGCAAGAGTGAGGGACTGAATGAGTGAAAGTGAGCGGATGGCAGCATTTGCTAAATTACAGGCCTGTCTCTTAGCAACCAACAACACATTCAACTCCACGTGACAACCAAAAGCACAGAAAAGCAAGGAGACACAGCGGTATGTGTGTGTGTGAGAGAAGGGGGGGGAAGTGACAGCCATTTAACAGTCTCCCCCTTTTAATTAACAGCCCTCCCCGAGATCTGCAAATGAACCCCCCTCCCTCCAGGACTGGAGCAAAAGGGAAGGGAAGAAAACAGCGCAAGATGGAGGAGAGGGTTGCATCCAAGGGTTCCCACCTTTTGTATCCAGCTGCACGTGGATGATATTCCCCATGACGGAGGTGTTGTGCAGGTGCTGGACGGCTTCCCGGGCGCCTTTGACGGTGGCAAAGATGACTTTGGCGATGCCCAGGTGCTTCCTGTTCTTGGGGTTGTACAAAATCTCCACTTCTTCCACCTCACCATATTTTTTGCACATGTCGGTCAGGAAGTTTTCACGGATGTTGTCATTCAGCTTGGCAAAAGTGACTTGCTTGGGGGGCACGGGCCCCACATAAAACTCATCAATCTGGGGGTTTATTTCACCGGAGGGGGGGAGGAGGAGGAGGCAGGGCCCATAATACGGGGATGGGGAGGGAGGGGGAAAGAAGAGGAAGGGGGGGAAAAAGTGACGGGAAGTCAGTCAACAGTTTGGTGGGAAAAACGAAAGTTTAAAGTCTCTTCAATGAAAACACCCAGGTTGCTATCTATCCACTTGGGCATGCCTTGTTTACACAACAACTGACAATCTGGAAAGCAGCTCTGAGGGCTGCCTCAGTCCAGCCAACTTTTGACAAACAGCCGCTCAATTTCTACACCTGGCTGTCTTTGACTATGGCACTACTACACTAATTGCTCAGCAAACAAGAAAGCCCAAAGAATAGGTTACGCGCGCGACTTCAGCCAACAGTAGCAGCAGCACCGCTGAGCCCCTCTACCTTAAATTTTGGGACGGAGAGTTCCAGTTCTTTCGTTTTGGTCCAGATGCGTCCTATCCTGGGATCCTCCACGCACTCCACGGGAGCCAGACTGGGATTCTGCAAAAACAATAATAAAAATAAATAGAACAGCACGGGGGGGGGGGGGGGATGTCACTCACCTCCAGAAAAGCCAGCAGGTAGCGATCCAATCCTTGCCAGCAGGGCAAAAAACTTTACCCTGCAGGACTGCAAAGCAAGGAAGCTGAAGGACAGGCTGATTTTCTTTTAAGGGGGGGGGGTTTAGATGCCACTGGGGATAAAGGGGCTGGAGATCCCCAGCCAGCGAAAGAAAGCTGCAGGTTTTTTTTCTTTCTCTGACAGGCTACATTAGGTCAGGGGGTGTAACCTCAAGCTTTGCAGGTTGTTTCCTGGCCAGCTTTCTCTCCCCCAGGACATCAAGAAAGCTCTTTGCTCTTCCCTAGAAAGAGGATCACTGAGGTTTCCGAGAAGATTTGGGGGGGTGGCTGGAAGAAAAGGGGGGGAAGGCATACATGCACAGGTAGCTTCCTGCTTTCTTTTTTCCCCCCTTGTCCCCCAGGGGATCCCCCTTACAGGAATGCTGAAGTGCTGCCCATCGTAGCGGTAGAGTTTGTGCTGGCCTTTCTTCAGCGCCGGGTCAATAATCAACTTGTAACTTTTCCAGTGGTGGTTTTTCTTCTCGGAGGAGGGACCCGCCGGGCCGCTCTCCATGCCGTTGATCCAACCTGGGGAGGGGGGGAGGAAGGATGAGCCCCGGAGTTAGAAAGAAAGAAAGACAAGAAAGAAAGAAAGGAGAGGGAGAGGGAGGAAGGAGGGCAGAAGGAAGAGGAGGAAGGGAGCCGGGGCCCCCTCCGCCTCGCAGCCCCGGCCAGCCGGGGAGAAGCGGCGCTGCTGCCGCTGCTGCCCCATCGGGGCCACCGGGGGAAGGCAGGCAGGCAGGCAGCGGCGCTCACTTGAACTCAGTTTGCGGACCGGGTCCTCGCTCGGCTTGGCTCGGTCCGCCGCCGCCGCCGCCGCCGCCGCCGCCTTGCTCTCTTTGAAAGACATTGTCCGCCGGGCCGATCGTCGGTCCGTCCGCGGGCCGGGAGAAGCCGCCGCCGCCGCGCCTCTGCCTCGGCCGCCGCTCCGCCTCCGCCTCCGCCTCCGCCTCCCTCACACGGGGCCGCGGGCTCCCTTCCGCGGGGCCGGGGCGCCTCCTGCCGCCTGGGCGCTTTTCCTCCTCTTGGCGAGCCAGCACATATTGTGTGTGCGCGCTGCCCGCCTGCCTCCTTCCTTCGGCGGCTGCTCAGGCATCCCACAATTCTCCGCCCGGGCGCTGGGCGAATGGCTAACCGCCCTCCGCCGAAGGCACATTCACGGCAGCTGCGCCGCGCCGCGCCGCCCCCCCCGGCCCCGCCGCCCCCGCGCGCCCCGCCCCGCCCACCAAGGCCCGGGCTTCTCCCCCGCCCCCCCGCGCCCCCCGCCCGCCCCGCGCCCGGCCCGGCCCGGCCCGCGTGGAATCTGCCGACTAGCTTTACCTAGAGGAGGGGAAGCGGGGCCCGGGCTGCAGACGGACCGGGGACGGCGGGGGGGGTTGGGGGGAGAGAAAACGGGAAAAGGGGGGCCGGGAGGGGGGGCCGAGAGGATGAGACGGTGTTAAGGGTGGGGGGGCTACGTTGGAGACTGGGGGAGTCCCCCCCCAAGCTTGGCAGGGACCCGCGGCGCTCAGAGGCCCCTTCCCTTCCCCGGCGGGCGGGGGAGGAGGAGGGGGAGGAAGAAGGGGCGCCCCCGTTTTGTTACAATGTGTCAATTTCACCATTCAAGGCAGGAGGGACCGAGCGGATGAAAGGCGCGCGGCAGCCAATCAGGAGGGCGCTTCCATTCTGCCGCGGCCCGAGCCAGGCCGCCTTCGCCCCCCCCTCCGCCGCCCTCCCCTCCCCTCCCTTCCCAGGGCGGCTTTGTCGGGCTCGGGGCGGTTTGGCCTCGGCGGGGGCTTTTGGGTGGGTAACGGGGAGCCGCGCTGAGGCAATTGGCTGGTCGGAGGGGCCCGGGCGGGCTCAGCCAATCGGGGCGCCGCTTGCATCGGGCTGGCGTTATTAGAGGCGGCGCGCGGGGCGAGCGGCGCAGACGGCCGAGGAGAGGCGGCCGGAGTGGAGCGGGTGCGCGCGCGGCCTCCCTCGGCCACGTTTTTCTGCAAAGGGAATGAAAGTGGCCAGCTGGGTTTGCCTTTGTTTGCGGGCGGGCGGGCAGGAGGGCTTCCCCGCTCGCGTGCAATGCTCGGCCGCCTTTAGAGGACCCCGAGGAAGGAGGAAGACGTGATAAAAAGCTGGATTGTTTTTTCTCCCCATCTTGACTCGGAGCCCGTCCTGCTCTCGTGTCTAACTAGGTCATGGCACGCCCTTACGCCAGCAAGCCCCAGTTTTGCATGACCAAACAAAGTCAATCACACGCGTCTTTTGATCTTTTTCTTTCTTTTTCTTTTTTTGGAAAGCGCTGGCTTCTCTCGTCTGAAGTGTACATTCCGAGATAAGTCCGAAACACTCTTAAAAAAAAAAGTAGCTTGGCCATCTTTTAAAAAGTTTAAATCCTTCCGTGCTAACCAGGTAACGTGGTAAAGCTATAGAGGTAGGCACCGTGAGATTCTTGCAAAACAGGCAGGATCTTTTCTTTTTGTCCTTTTACATTGTAAGTACCCAATCCATTCTGTCCTTCTTAATAAGTGTAGTTTTCATGTTAATGTTAACTGCAGTTCTCCTGGTTTTATTTCTTTCAGGCTTCATCTGCATGTCATGATATAGCTATATCTATATTTGTCTTGTTATCTAAACCAATTGCTTATAGAGATGCTTGAGATGTAACTTAACCAGGCGTAGCCACACTAACATGGGCAGATCGGGCAGGATTTGACCAGGGTGTTTTTTTTAAAGATGGTGGGCTGTGGGGGGCAGGAAAGACCACGCTGTTGTCTCGAGGTGCGGCGTAAATCGCGAAATGTAGTAGCTTAAGGCAGCCCAAGTTGGCCGGAGTCAAAATCCGTAAGATGTCTTAACACCCCCCCTCCTTGTTTCTAATTATTTGGGTTTGGTTCTGTTGTTTTTAGCCATAGCCATGACTGGAGATTTGATTTGCAAATTCGCGGCAGATCAGGGAGTGCGTAACCAACATTAAGCAATAATGGGCTTTTTCCCGCCCTTGTATATGCCCCAACCGCCCCCCAACTTCACCTCCAGACCTGCGTCAGGAATGGTGTGCGGGTAAGTAAAGCTTTCGTCGCCCTGGCAGTGGAAGGAAGGAAGGAAGGAGAGAGCAGGCCTCGCTCTCCCTCCCTCCCTCTGCGACAAAAGGGCTCCTCCCGGACGGAGAGCTGAGCTGTGTCCAGTTCGGGGAGAGGGCAACTGCCGCTAACGATCGGGGGCTTGGAGGGGGGGGGGACTCCGTCCTTTTCTTCCATCTTGCCCAAACAAAGCGCCGGGCTGGAGCTGGAGGGGCTGCTCTGCGGAGCCAGGCGGGTCTCAGAGAAGCTGCCAAGCGGCTGCCCTTGAAAACCAGGCGGGGGGGGGATGCTTTTTTCCCTTCTTGCAAGCCGGGAGGTTGGCTTCCTGCAGAAAGGTGGTTTTGTGTGTGTGTGTGATTTTGCTGAATGCTTTTCCTTTTCCAAGCAAGAGATCTGGTGATCCGCAGTAATGGAAGCGACTTGGTGTTGCTCAGCTGCCCCCCCCCCCGCCGCCGCCACCCAGTGCAGGATGCGAGGAAGAGAAGCAAAATGGAGTTTGGCCGGTTCTCTGTGCAGAGCCCGGCAGGCTGGAGCCGTGCCTGGGGGGGGGGCGGTGCGCAAGGCTGGCTCCCAGTGGGATTCTTTGTCTACCTTCTCTCCTTTTCTGCCTTGCAGGAGCTACTCCGAGGGGATTTTTTTGGGAGGCCGGACAGACCCCCGATCGGGCCCTGCCTCTCCCCTCTGACGAGCGGGGACGAAGCAGAGACTTGCAGGGGGGACGGGGAAAGATGGTGGCCGTTTTGCAGCCAGCCAGGCTCCCTCCTGCCTGCTCTTCTGCTGAGCACTCCAGGGGGAGAGGAGAGAATAGCTGGGTTCTTTAGGCAGCAGGCTGAGCCCTCCTATGTCTCTCCAGCAGCAGCACTCTGTGGCACGGCTGGGCAGGCAGCCTCTCCCCCCCCCTGCTTGCAGCCAAGGGAGAGGGTTGCTCAGTCATGGCGGCGCTGCCTGCCTTCCTCTGCTTCTGCAGGCGCTGGGCGAGGGGTGGGGAGGACTCGCCCTGAGCTCCTGCCCTGGAAGCTCCAGGCTGGGTGTTGGCGGAGTTGCTCAGCCTCTCCTCCCCCCCAGCCCTGACCCCTAGGAAGGGTGAGCTCAGCCATGTTGGAGGAGCAGCAGGAGGAACAGCAGCTGCAGCAGCAGCGAAGGCAGCCGTGCCCTCTTGTCAGAGCAGAGCGGGCTTCTTCCTGCTGGCATCTGCCCACTTGGCAGCGGGAAGCCTGTGCCAGGCGTAGCCTGGCTGAAGCCACTCGCTTCCCTTGGTTTGCAGGGCCGAGATCCAGAGTAAGGACAGGAGAGCCACTCGGGCTCTTCCTTCTCTTTCCTCCAGCCAAGATGGCTCTCTCTCCAGCACTGGATCATGGGTTGCTTCACTGGGCTCGGCCGCTCCCAAATGGGGGCATTGTTGAAAGAGCAGGGCGACGCCTCGGGCCTTGACTGCACGCCAGACTCTTCCATGCAGCCTTTTCCAGAGGCTCGGCCAGGATCTTTGGGGTTTTTTTTAACCGATGCAGAAATGAGTAGAGGAGCCACCAGCTCTGGTTTGGGGCTTAGGAAAAGATTAGCTGGCCTCAGAGCAGCCGGACTGGCAAGCCTAAATCCATCTGATCTTTCTCTCGGGAGGGGTGAGGGTTGAAGCCTATCAATCTCTCGGGACGGGTGAGGGTTGAAGCCTTTCTCTTCCACATCCCTCCTGCTGCTGCTGGCTGCTGGCTGCTGATAAACTATTCAGAGGGAGGCCCTGGGTGTTGCCTCTCGGATGCCATTTTATTTACCACCTCTACCAGGGGATTTGCTCAAGCGGCTAAACCGGTTTTTAAGCAACAGCTCCGAGGAACGGACTCTGCCTGCCTGTTAAACATTAAGCCACGTCATCCTTTGTGGGAAGAGAGAAGGTAAAGCAATTGCTTAAGTCGAAAGCATACAAGCGGGACATAATCCTGGTGAATTATGCCAACTGCTTCAGAGTCAACCTGCTTAGTCTGACATTGTACACTTGGCAGCCTTTTAAGTGGGGTTGGGAGAACTGGCTTTCATGTCGGCCCCCAGGCTGAAGGAGGAGGTGTCCTGGCGCATTGTTTTTTCCATGTGAACAGTCCTGCTGAGAGAGAGAGTGGTTGTGTTCAATGTGTGTGTCTTCTACCATACCGATTTACCATTTCCTCTCCCTCAGTAGGTGACCCACTTGCTTGGAGTGAGAACAGCGAGCCCAGTCCCCAGATGATGGTTAGGAAGGCATCTGCCCAAGATTGCTTATGTTGCTGGCAGAGAAGTGGCAGCTTGATGGCTTCTCAGATTCCTTTCAGATGAGTCGGAGCCAGGTGCAAGCAGCAGCCCAGCACAAGCTTGATCCTGCATCCCGGATCTTTGTGCTTTTGTGCGTCTTCCTTGGGTTTTTCCTTCCCTCCCCATTGCACTGAGCCTAATGTAGGTCACTATGCAATGGTTACTTTTTAGGTTCCAGTCTTTTGCAACTGGGCTAGAGTATTGCAGGTTAGAATTTTCCAAACAATCCATAAATATATTTCTTTTACCATTGTTCTATACAGATGCATCCTGTAATTTTATTTCCGTGCTGCAGCAGGGCTGGAACACATGGAGAATTATATGTAGAACTTAATCCCATGATTTCAAGGCTGGGGTATGATGTAAACTGATTTTTTTTGCAGCTTGTGTGATACTGACTTAGACACAGTGGAATGCCTGGTCCTCCTCCTTGACTGAAGTGCCTGGATTAAGTACTACGTTGCTGTGTCCTAATTTGGGATTTCTGGATACTAGACTGTTTATTTTAAAATTTCAACAGGGTGGCTGTGTCCAAGGCTGTAAGACAGAGTCTTTTGGTTGATCAAAACAGACGTTTGGAATTTGTTCAGTACACTTTTGCTTTTAGCGAAGACTGTGTTACCTGTCGGGTTTGTTAAATTGTCCCGAGAGGATGGTTTCCAATGAGTTTGTGGAGAAATGGCTTGCCTGCTTCATCAGTTTAGCCAGTAAGCATTGATATTTTTATATGTTTCAGTTTACGTCAGTTTCAAAGGTATTTCACTTCAGTCCCTTTGAACTGTCCTTGGAGAACGCTTGATGTGCAAACTTCCCAGCGTTTCTAAAGATTTTCAAGTTAAGAGGTAGAAGTTCTATGTCTTTCTAAACCAAGTGGTTCAATGTCTGTGTAGGATGAGAAAGTCTGAATTGAGGCCAGCGTGGAAATCTGAACTAACTTCACTCAAACGTTGGGAATAAGCTGAGGGATAGCAAGTTCTTACAAGCTAGCCTCCTGGCCTGCTTCCTGTTTCGTTGTATATTTAGACAGCCAAGACTCCACCTATTTTTGTGAGCCAGAAGACTGAGTAAGAGGAGCAGTTTTATGAAATGTTTGCACTATCTGAATGGTTCTTTGTTCGGAGCAAGGTCTAATTGAATGAGTTTCCCCCCCTTTAAACTTTAAACCTTTCTCCAGCAGAGGAAGAAAGGGACTAAAGGGGGGGCTGTTTAGGCAATTATAAGGGGATCTTGAAGTGGGCAGAAAGAGATGAAGCAAAAGAAACAGGATTCGTAGTGTGAAGTGAATGCATATGGTAGGGAAAAAAATGGAGGAATATAGTAGGAGCTTAGGTAAAAGAAGGATACTCTATGGAGTAAGGTTAAGCTGCTCTTGACCATAAAGAACAAAGCAGAATCTCCACATTCATCATGTGACTGGTTCAGTGTTGACAAAGTCACTGCTGGGGGGTGTGCAACTCAGTTGCTCTTATCATCTTGTATAAGCAGCCAGTTGTCTATTCAGCAGGCCGTAGCAACCCAAGGTTAATGTGTTATTTGAACCCGGTCTTGTTCACATATTGTGCTATGCCATAATTCGATCTGTCTGGTCTTGATTAAATATTATATATCATCTGGTCTGCTGTGGCTCGCTCAGCCAATCATGGCTGAGGTGCAGATCTTGTCATCGCATCCTATTAAGGAGCAGTTGCTAGGTTGCACTGGCCTGCATTTCACCTCCTTTTTGGAACTGCTTTCCAGAGCCCGATGCCGGGCTAGGCAACTCTTGGCAATCTAACCCAGGAACCTTTTGCATGGATACCCTACTGAGAATTTGAACTTGGGCAAGGAATATGGTATTGTTGGAGCTTGGCAAAAGAGCTGCATTAGTTTTAATTTTGGTAATGCTGCTAAATTGGGTAGCTTTGGTAAGCCTGAGCATGCAGACATGACATTATCCCAATAAGAGTCAGCCAATTCTTTTAATTGTATACTTCTGGCAAATTGTTAGACAAAATAAAATTGTATGTCCATCCTCCAAGTCCTTCCAGTTGGTATATTAATGGCAGCGGTAATCTGAGAGCAGCAAGTGCCATTTGGATCATATTACCTTTGAATAAGTGCCTTGGTGATTAATGCTGCCCCTTTAAGGCAAAAATATTAGGACATTTTGCATAAACACGTGCCTACTGGTTAAAGTTCTGTATAAGACTACAA
Organism: Bothrops alternatus; assembly: GCA_034064705.1. Taxonomy (NCBI): domain Eukaryota; kingdom Metazoa; phylum Chordata; class Lepidosauria; order Squamata; family Viperidae; genus Bothrops; species Bothrops alternatus. The sequence goes on along the minus strand of JARGCV010000504.1, from coordinate 695,073 downwards.
AACATCACATCCCGAAGCAGGCTGTGCTCTTCCTCAAAAGGGCAACTTCTGTTATCTGTTGTCTTACACCACTAAGAGACCTTTGAAGTAGCATAATTCAAGTAGTATGAGACTCTGCTCCTACTTTATGACAGACAACAATAATCTCTTATGCCCTGGAGTAGCTGGATGACATGTGCTCTGAATAGTATTGAAAATGACATGGTGCAGTGTATTTTGTGCATAATGTGATTTCAGGACTATGTTCTAATGTATCACTGTTAGTAGAAGCTAGGTTTGAGTTTTATGGGAAATCAGTTGGCTTCCCATTGTGAAAAGTTCTAAATCACACACATGGATTGATGCGATGTGTGAACTTAGAAATCTTTGCTAGGCCAAAATAAACTCATTCTGTTCATGGAGCAAACTGACTTCAACCCACCTACTGACTCCTCTGATAAAATGGTTATTTTCAAGTATTCAAAATGCAGCTGCTAACAATGCAAATCTCTATCAAATAGTGTGGATGGGCTCTCAGTAGGATTATTGACTATTAGTAGGATATTCAAGGACATTGGCTTGGCCATTGAAAATGACAAGTCTCCTACATGATAGCCACTAAAGGCTAGATTTGCTGTAGACACTAGATTACTGAATGAACCCATTTTCTTGATTCACATAACATGCTGATAAAATAAATGATTTGAATGAGCAAAACCTTGTTCTTCGTTGCTTAACCCTAGTTAATCACTAAGCAAGCTTGGAATGTTGTACAAATGCTGCTTTTAAGTCTAAGTGACCTGGTTAAAGTGTCATACATTTGTAATGTTTGCAAATTTCCTTAAGCTTAATATTTGAATGTATCTTTAATTGAAATCTTTTTTATCAACTTAGACAAGGAACTTTTTATCTGATCTTTTGAGTGAATTGCTAGCAAGTGTTAAATAAACAATTAGTCTTGTGCTTATTTCAATGTTTTCCCACTAGCTAGATAAAAAGGAGTCAACATGTTCAAGCAGCAACTATAAATGCTTTAAAGCTACAGTGCTAGAGTACTGCCACCTCCGTCAGTTTTGGGTATACTTCATTGGATTACAAATTTTGAACAAATGTCAGTATGCCACAGAGGAAACAGATAATACTGTAACATGAAACCTGGAAGATAGAGCTATGAAACTGTGCAGCACCACATGAACCAATTTATACAAAAATAAGGTTTATTGTACTTACTGTTTCTGTAAATTGACTTCATCCAATATCATGCTTTTGAAGATGCTAAATTAAAGGGAGAATGTAAAACATAGTTAAAAGAGGGCAGTTTTGCTATTAGTCGCAGTGCTAACTCATGCTAGGCTTAGAGAAAGAGGAAGTATGTTTCTCATTTTACAGATGTGGTTTGTTCCCTTTTCCGTGTTTACTACCGAGTGGACAACTTGTATATTACACATAGAGTAGAACTCCACCCACCCACCAGTGGAGTACAAAACTAGCATGCTCATGACTGAGAGATTTTGTAATTAGTGGTCAAAGTATAAAAGCCAGAAATGTATGCTGTACTAATTATTTAAAAATCATGCAAAACTACTCCTTAGCTTCCTTTTAGAAAGAGGATAGGAAACAAAGGCCACATTTAAGAACCAGAAGTTAGTTTAGCACACAAGGTAATTATGCAGATAAAACAAAAGCAGAGAACATATTGTTCCCAATCCCTGAAAGGGGAAAAAAATGGGATTAAAGTACAGTGACTTGTAGTACTTTTTCAAGAAGTCAGTCACAAGCATTGCATCAACAATGGTAAATATCAGTCAGAAGTTACTTCTGCCTTTTGTCTTCCATGAACTTGATCCCACCTCCCAATTGTAGCTAGTGTGCATGAGCTGAATGGATTTTTCATAAATACTTGAGCTTTGTGAAATTACCCAGCTTTCAGAGGTGGTTTTCCCGGCGAGGCTCATTCAAAGAACACAGGTCCAAAACCCTGTGGAAGAGAAGACATTGCTTGCTTGTGCTTTCGGGTCAGCTGACGTCTTCCTCCGCCATCCGCCTTTTGCTTTTTGGACTGGCAGTAATTTCCCCTTCCGTTTACTGTCACAGGTGTTTTTTAGGCCTAGAGGGCCATCTAGTGGTGACACGAAGTACCTACAGGGATAGAAATGGCCTCCCCCAATTAATGGTGACTTCATGGACATCCAAGCCAACATCCATGGATGTTGCCAGGCAAGGTGCTGCCATCTGTTGAGAGCTTTAAAAAGAATGTTTAAAACTGCTAAATTGTATAGTGGGACACAGCTCCCAGTTTTTCTGCTGAGCCAGCTCGCGAAACATGTATTTAAAAATGTAAAGTCTGTATTGAAATGCTATAAGCACAAATAGTGTGAGACAAAAATAAAAAGGTATTTGCTGAACATGACTTTGCCATCTGTATGGTAATTCTTTTTAGCGTGGGTGTTTATTTCTTAATCCCAAACTGAGACTTCAAAAGGCAGGCCAAAGGTTCATAGATACTTCCTCCCTCCTGCACGCGTGCAAAAAATAATCTTAAGCTGCTTGGAGGAAGAATAAAAATATAGGGAGCATTGTTTACATGCACAAGACGCTTGCACTGGTACTCCAAATCCTATTTAAAACCCGAAGACCATCCTTTATTTTGCATGTTTTCTTGCTGGAAAGGAGCAAGAAACAACTTCCTGGTAAGCATAAAGTACCCCAGGAGATGAAACACAAGTGTGGCAGCAACAAAATCTTAGCCATTATGGCAACCTCAACATTCGCCATAAATTCCAAGATGGGTTGCTGCATTTATTAAAACAGCCTTAAACTTGGGATCCACCAGGACAAAGTAAAAAAACCCACATATGCAAATTGATAATGCTAAATACAAGTAATGGTACTGAAGTGTCTTACGAATGTTTTTCACACTTTCAACTGTTCCAGCGTCCCCATGGTCCCCAGATCAAAATTCAGACACTTGGCAACTGACTCATTTATGCCAATTGCAGTTACCTAGGGTCATCTACTCACCTTTTGTGACCCTCTGACAGGCAAAGTCAATGGGGGGTCCAGATTCACTTAAGAACTGTTACTAAGCAACTGCAGTGAGTCACCTAACACGTATAGCAAAAGTCAGTAAAATGGGGCAAGACTCACTTAGTAACAGAAATTTTGGGCTCCCTGGTAGTTAAGTCGAGGATTACCTGTAATAGTCATGTCCTCAACCTAGTTAGGGCTGTTCACCAAGCCAGGATTACAACTCCCATCAACCCCAACCAGCTGCCCATGATATAGTGTGCAATGGTGGTGTGTACATGGGAGGGGGAAATAAACTAAATTGCAGAAACCTATACATCCTAATTTATCCTGGCAACCTCTTTGGGGATGTAACTTAGAGGGCACCCAGTTGAAGAGCCTTTCATATCTATAGATTTTTATCTCATTTTATAACTCAAGGTGACCAGTATACTCCCTATTTCCCCCCACAACAATCCTGCAAGGTGGGCTGGGCAGTGATTGACCCACAGGTGGTTTTCCTGGCTGAAGCAGAACTAGAACTCGCAGCTCCTGCTTTCTAGGCCAGCACCTGAACCACAAACTGGCTCTAAACTGATCCGTCCCGAAAATTGGGGCAAAAGCATAACCCGCGTTAGGGTTGATGCAGAGGCGGCGAGGTCGGGTTCGACCCTCCCTCGCCACTTTAACTTCAGCCGGCGGCGGCTACTCGCCGCCTTCCGAAGCCGCAGCGAGGAGGGAGGAAGGAGGCGAGGCCTCCGCCGCCTCTCCTCCACTCTCGCCCGAAGAGCGGGTCTTTCGAGGCGGCGGCGGCAGCGTACTACTATGGCCGAGAGGAATAGCTCTGGACCCGGCAACCGGGAAGGCAGCGAGTCGGGGAGGGGCTCGAAGACGGCGCTAAAGGCGGTGGTGGTGGGCGACGGCGGCTGCGGAAAGACTTCGCTCCTTTTGGTACACGCTAAAGGCACCTTTCCCGAGGTAAGCGCCGGCTTTTATAGACCCTCTCAGCCAATCAGGACTCGCCTGGCCCCCTCCTCAGCTCTCGCCGCGCGGGAAGCTCCCCATTCCCGTATCCCCGCGCGGGAAGCTTCTAGAAGGTCTGGAAGCTTCCTTCAGGGGAGACTTCTGGAATCCCGGGGCAAAAAGGGTGGGGGTAGCTCAGAAAGGGATTCCCCCGCATGGCAGATCTCAGAATCCCCTGGCTTCCTCCTCCTGGCCCCTCTGGAGGGTTCCTAATTGGGAAAGGTGCCATTTGTAGCACCTTCCTCAGGCAATATTCCTCTCAGGAGATTCTTGCCCAGTAGCTAACATCAAATCAGTCCAGATGTGCAAGACCAACTCAGCTGGGGATGATGGGTTTGATAGCATTACCACCTGTGTCCTTCCCAAGTGCCAGGATGGCCCATGAGTTCAGTGCACTGAAAATGGCAACACTGTCTTGACTCCACCTCAAGATGAATCAAAACAAACAATAAAGATGGCATATAAACAAATAAACTTATGTCAGGAAATGAAGCCTCTGGATTTATTTTAATTTTTTTAAAAAAGCATCAGAGTCATCTGGGTCTCACTTTGAGGGGTTCCATCTTTGTCCTGTTAGAAACAGGCAAACAGCAAACCATATGCCTCCCTGATTGGAATGGGAAAATCAGAAAATCTTGCCTTATTGCTACAAACGACACATGCAAACTTTGTGGAAATTATTAAAATGGGGCAAATGTGTTTCACTTGGTGGTTCATCTTAGGAAACATCTCAACATCTACGTAGACAAGGCAACAGGATGCATGAGTGATGGACTTCCCGTTACTAATTTACTTATTGCAATTTAGAAGTTGGGAGATTGCATATCACTGATGGCCTCAGAAGTCATCAATTTTTCTGCACATGGCTCTAGATTAAAGACTTGCTATCTCCATGAATAAATATTTCTGCAATCAATGTGGGCCCCTATTTGATATAACCATTAATGCAAGTCTAGTTCCAACCAGTTCAAGAATGCATAGGTACAAATGGGACTGAAATCCAGGGCAGAATCCAGTTCTAGCAGAAATCCGCCTTTACTTCCAGGATTGATACTTGAACAATTGCAGAAATCCGTGCACAACATGTGTTCTACTTGAAGGAGCTCCTGGCAGAAGTCAGTGTATCTGGAGCTCTGTGGTATGCCACATCCTAGATGCAGCTCAAATCAAGAGAAAAAAAAGACTTAGGTTTTGTGCTGGTCTACAGATCTTAGTCTTAGTCCAACATAATGTCTGCTTCAGGCATTTGGATTTGTTGAGTATTTTTGGACCACTAGTTAGTTCTTTTGCTGCCCATCAGTTTTCTATGTTTTTATGTATTTGCTGCTCTTCCTCAGGATGGCAGGCAAAGAAACAAGCTATCCACAGTCAAGGCTCAGTCTGCTATCTTTTAAAAGTCCTTATAACATTTTTAACCGTTTTTAAAAGTTTACAAGAATTTTATGGGTTTTTTAAAAAGTTGAAAAAACGGTTTTAAAAAAGTTTTAAAAAGAGTTTAAAAACATGTGGTTGCCATCACTTAAGCATTTGGAAATTTTTGTGGCTATTTTTGCAGAAGGGAAATATAAAGTTGTAAAACACTCTGGGAGGAGCTGTGAAACTTGACAATGTATACTAATAACACACTTATTTTCTACTTCCGGACAGCAATACGCCCCTTCGGTCTTTGAAAAATACACAACCAATGTTGCTGTGGGGAAAAAAGAAGTAGTCTTACATTTGTATGATACTGCAGGTAAAGTTCATCTTGATTCTTTTTTTTTAAATGTTAGCTCATCAAAAGGTAGACAAGTTAGGTGTTCCTCTAAAAGTATAGGTAATCCATGTGGTGCAAATTAGGAATATTATCAGAACATATCTTGCTTGGCATAATGAAAACACTGTCCATTTGGAGTTTTCCTGCTCCACATTATTGTAAAAAACAGAGCAAGCAAGAAGTCAGCCAGACACACACACACACACACACACACACACACACACACACACACACACACACAGAGAAATGTACTTAAATTTATTTGGTAATTTCTTCATTTTAGGACAAGAAGATTATGATCGCTTACGGCCACTCTCGTACCAAAACACTCATGTGGTTTTGATTTGCTATGATGTCATGAACCCTTTTAGCTTTGATAATGTATTAATCAAGGTAAGAGGTTTTAGAACTAAAACATGAAAGAATCATGGTTTTCTTCTCTATACAGTCTTTTGTGAAGCAGCTATTTAGAAGTCCTTTAGTGCACATATCATTTGGAGCTTTCTCCCAGTTGGTTTGGTGACAACTTAAGTGTGCTGTCATTGTAAGCCATGATTTAGTGATTTGCATAAACTATGAGCCAAACCAGTTGCAGCTTATTGAAGAAACTATCATTTAGCATATGTAATTCCGGTATTTCCAAAGCTACACCATCAGCATTTATCTAACTCTCAGCTTTCAAGGCAAGCAAGGAGAATCCAGGAAAGGTAGGAGATGGCTTCTAATAAGCCACAGTTATTGCAAACCACAGCTTAGTACCCCATAGATCCCATTTCCATTTGAGTTCATCTGGCAAAGTCCACCCTTTGTTCCCCAATAGTGGATCCATGAAGTCAACCACTTCTGCCGCGGAATCCCTATCCTGTTAGTGGGTTGCAAAACTGATCTCCGGAAAGACAAAGAACACCTCAAAAAGCTCCGCTCTGCTCAACAGGAGCCGATCACTTACAAGCAGGTAAAGAGAGCAAGCAACCTCCTTCTTCAGATATGATCCACCAAATTCAGGTCACCTGTCCTTTCGAGCGACAGCAAGTCGAAGACCTGCTCCGTTGAGGCATCACCCATAACCAAAGCTTCAGGTCTGCCTACATTCATGTGGAGACCATTTCCCACCAGGAGAGCAATTTGATTGAAGGTGGTAAGATGAAGAGCTGAATTTGCTGCCCGACTCAGCGTAGAAAAAGTATTTAATGATCGAGTTACACAAAATGCAGCGAGCCACAAAATGATTTGGTTTAGACTTAGGAGGCTATCCCAAAGGTGCTTTTCAAAAAGGCAGCTGGACTTTCTTGGTTTGTTCCTTGAAAATGTTTCACTTCTCATCCAAGAAGCTTCTTCAGTTCTGCTTCTTTCAAGTTTTTTTTTTTTCCTTGAAAAACTAAAACATTTTCACGGAAAAAAACCAGAAAATCCAGTTGCCTTTTGGAAAAGTATCTTTGGTACCACTTGGATGATTAAGACTTTCCATAGAGACTTAGGAGGCCAGGCAGCTCTATTTGCCCATCTTCTGCAATGAGATCAAAGCAGACATATGCTAGCCTTTCGGTTTGCTCGTACAATGCTCAGCTTCTAAGATGGGGCACAGTAGGGCACACAGCTCCCTGCCTCCTGGGACCCCCATGTCCTCCCAGTCAGTAGCCCTCCTCACCATCAGCTTCCCCAAAGCAACATGAAAAATTCATAGGCCATCAACCAGTTTATCTTGTTGTTTGCTGTTGGTGCCAATCACACAAGGCTTCTGTGGGTATTCTCTCTTGCAGGGCGAAGAAGCCTGTTGCCAGATTGGTGCCAGTGTGTACCTCGAGTGTTCAGCCAAGTTTCGGGAGAACGTCGAATCCATTTTCAGCGAAGCGGCTAGCATAGCGTTGAACGCCATCAAGAAGGCCAAACGCCAGAAGAAATCAAGGCCTTGTGTTCTTTTATGACGTGAAACCGGACAGAGGAAGACAGTTGTTCTTCTTCCTTTTTCTGTGATATGCAGGGAAGCATTTGTAGTTTTCTATCTGGATTTGAAAAGGTACTTTTCATTTGGATTGTAACAGGAGAAGAAACTTGGTTTGTATTAATTTCTGCTTTTACTGGACTTTTGCATTCAATGGCGAGACGTTTCATTAGGAAGGAGCTCTTCCATTCCCAGATCTTTACTTCTAGAAGATCACTTTGCTACTTCCCATTTTTTAAATAACAATTTTTTAAAAAGCCTCTTTACGCCATAGCAGTATTACCAAAATGAAGTGGTCCTTTTCAATAAACTTTTCAAGGTGCATAACATACTAAACCATAGAGTTTGTTCTATTTTTATTTAATGCAATATTTCTCAACTGCAGCAATGTGAAGATCTGTGGACTTTCAACTGCCAAAATTCCCATCAGCACACTGGGAGTTGAAATCTCCACATCTTCATATTGCATGGTTGAGAAATACTGATTCAATGCATCATTTATAGCTTGCAGACCGTAGTTTATGACATACAGTGGTCATTAACTCAGCTGAGTGTGCTTTTTCAGCCATCTTTAGTTAAAATAAACCATCATTCAATATGATATATGAATTTAAAGGTTGATATCATACACCAAACAATTCAGATTTTAATCAGTAGAATTTACCTGGGTACGCAGAGCATGCATCAAAGCGGAGAAGAGGTTTGCCTTGGATTCCAGCTTGCACCTGTCATTTCCAGGGCTCTCTTCCGTGATCCACGTTCTCCCAAATTCTTCCCAACTAATTCTAAAAGGCCTGGCAATAAACACATCCTACAGGTTAAAGTTACGTTACAGAATTGCAGGGAGGGGGAAGAAACCTCTGGAGCTGTTCTTTGCCATCTTCTGCCCCTGGAAGAGCCAAGAAATTTCAAGGGAAAAAAAAACATGGAAAACATCACTGCAATCTTTGGGTCAACAAAAACAGGAACAAATTGTGATTCTCCCCCCCCCCTCAACCCAGCAAGTCAAAGAGCAGTGTAATTAAAGCTCGCTTTATTCCAGAATAATTCTATCTCCGTGTCCCTCCCAGAGAGGACCAACATTATGTCTCCTCAAAGTTTGGGATCTTGCATTCAGTATAAATATATAAACAGGTCACTCATTGGTGGGAAGACAGCAGCATTGACCAATCAGTCAGTTTTGGAGGAGACAATGGGACGTTGAGTGGCATTTCCTCCAGGACTTTGCTTAGCGGCAGGCCAGTCAGGAAGCTGGAGAACTAGCTGGAACACATGCAGAGAAGGCCACCATGAACCACAACTCCATCCCACGTTGACTTGTCCTGCCTGCCAGTTCAGTCCTCCTCTTTCACAACTTCTTGGTTTTGTTCTTCTGGAATTTTGTATGGACCACTTTCAGCGTGGTGAGGAAGTTTCCGAGGAAGAGAATCAGAAATGTCAGAGCCAGAACTGAAACCTAAAGAAGACAGGAAGACAAGACCCACATAGAGAGACCCGCTTTGGGGGTAGACGTGACAACGGGAAAAAAGATCACGCTGGAAAAGTATGAGGAGCAACGTTGGCCACTGGTTAAGTTGTCCTCTTGATGTGTCAGAATTAACAATCATTAACTCCTAGCAAGAGACCTGCATAGGATTGGGAAAGCATTTTGAGAGATCATTTATAACTAACAAGCAGGAGTTGGCCGTTGTTCATTTACAGTGGATCAAAGAAGATTTCTCTTTGTTCTCTGTGCCGCAATTTCTATCTGATTATGGTGGATTAATTTCATAAAGCAAGCACGCCTCTTGGATATTGAAAAGCAACTGAGCTGCTTAAATACTGATTACCTCTAAGTGCCCAGGGCCCGGCTGTTAGCTCAACCCTACTGCTCAAAAATACTGGAAATTGGAGAAGGGAAGAGCAGCATAACATTCAAGTTTACCAGATCTCTGTCTTCAGTTTGGGTGAAAAATGATGCCCGAATGTTCAGAAAACTTCATTTCATTAGGCCTTTTCAGCTGTTCACAACTCAAGATCTTCATCAATATTAAACCACGAATGATGTTCTTTGCAACTCTGTGTTCCGTTTCTAGATTTCTCAACCAGCCCATGGAGCCCTTCCCCACTAGAGTAAAAGTTATTTTGAACCAAAAAATACTTACTTGCCATTCTTTACACTTCTTGTGCCTGGACAGTTCGAAAAGGGTGATCGCATTGTAGAGTTGCCAAAACTTAAGCAGAGGGAGGGAGAAGGGGGGGGAAAGGGAGATTTAGGAACAGGGTTCTGCTCACAGAGTTCTGAGCCATGATTGTAAAAAGCCAAGGAGAACTTTAAGAACTGTATTTATCACCAGATAATTATTGACAATTGTAATCCTAAGTCAAGGACCGGCTGTATACCAAACAAGAATATCGGCAAACACGTGGCATCCAACTTACCTGCCCAAAGAACAAAAAAGGGAGGAGAAACGTCAGACCTCGCCACATCCAGGACTGAAACCCCTCTATCAAGAGATCAGAATAATCACAGTCAAATTAAGCAAATTAAAAGACCATCTTTTATCCAATCTTGTTACAAGGGAAACAGTTTCTAATGGACCCGATAGATGCAGTCCACCGAAGAGCTAACAAAATAACGAATTTATTGCAAAATCAATGGAAACAGATCATTGGTAGGAGATTTAGGTTCAAAGTCCTGATCCAAATACTGGAGAACTAAAAGTCTTCAAACAAATTGGAGTGCCTAATACTTACCCACTGTGAGATCTAAGTGGTTTCTTTTCCCCAGTGCACGGAGTCGATAAAGGCACCCACTCTGATAATAATATTGAAGGAACTGGACACAGCCTGGAAAGAAAAAAGGGAAATAGGCTTAAATTTTTTATAAAAAGGGATTAGAGCTGCAATTTATTAACCTTCTGTGATTTACACCTAGACCTACAACAGTCCTTGACTTACAAGCATTTGACGTTACAACAGTCTGAAAAAAGTGACTTAAGTCCGGTCCTCGCACATATGACCACTGCAGTCATGTGACCAAAATTTGAGTGCTCGGCAACCAATTTGTATTTATCATGGGATCACGTGACTGTCATTTGCGACCTTCCCAGAGAACTTCTGATGAGCAAAGTCCATGAGGGAAAACCGATTCGCTTAATGACCACGATTCATTTAACAACCGCAGCAAAAAAGGTCATGAAATCAGGCGCTTAGTTCCAGTCCCAAATTACGGGTTATCCGTCGAGGTCCACTTACACTCAATCACAAGATAAATAAATGAACTTTCCCAATTAACTGTGCTCTTTCTGACCCGATTTTGCTGTGCTGCACGCGCTTGGCTTCCTTCAAAATTCCACTTTTCATGTGGATCCGGTATGTATGTTTACTTACTCTGAAAAATGGAGAAAGATAAAAACTGGTTCCGGAACATTTGGTACATGAGACCCTCTGGCCTGTGGAAAGAGGAAAGAAAACAACAACAACACAGGGGTGATTGAAGAGAAACAGCACAGCTGTGACTGTCATATCCTATTGCATCAGACACTATGCGGCGCAGAGAAGAAATTTAAAAAGCGAAAATAACATCTGAAGAAGAAAAAAAAAGGTAGTATCTGGGTTGAGGAAATTTGGCTTAGACCAGGGGTGTTCAACGTTGGCAACTTTAAGACTTGTGAACTCCAACTCCCAGAATTCCCCAGCCAGCCATGCATGGCTGGCTGGGGAATTCTGGGAGTTGAAGTCCACAAATCTTAAAGTTGCCGAAGTTGGATACCGCCAGCCTAGACCAACCCAAACTGAACCAACCCAGATGGAGGGGATTATGAGCAAACTGGAATAGCTGTTAAAATAATTCAACGGATTCAGTTCTGTTTTTACGATCAAAGAATCTCTAAGGCTTGTCTGCCGTTCAGAGGACGAAAAGAGGGGGAAAAAACCTGCTTACCAAGTTAGCATCACTCCAGATAAGAACGTAGAAATGTAATGATGAGACACCCACCAGCCTTTAATCCTGGAATAAAATAAGACACCTTTTAAGCCATTTTAGGCTTTGCAGTGCAGCACAGAGCAGTATTTTGCAACCCTAGCAACTGGAAGATGGGTGGACGTCAGAGCCCAGAATTCCCCAACCATCTTGAGGACTAGTACCTCGATCCATTGCTGATGAGGATGCTTTCTCTTATCGTCAGCGTGCAGTAATACCATACCAAGAGGAAATTGAACACTTCATCAGTGACCCTGCGGGAAAAATTGGGGATTATTTCCCACCCTCCAAAAAGCAAAATACCCAGAATAATATTTATATATGTACACGTAGGTACATACTTTTTTTAAAAAAAATAAAAAATAAACTACAAATAAAAAAACTGGGGTCAGTGCAGATACTATGCAGGTTCAAAATCCAGGGCTATAGTTCAAAACATGACAACCGTTTGCCGAGCCGCCAAGCTGCCAACTTACCGATAATGGAGAACAAACCGGCAGGCAACCGCTCCAAGCAACAGGATGATGGTTAAGTAGAGTTTGAACTTTTCATATTCGTCTTTGTAGGCAAACCTAGGACAAAAGAAAAGAGACATGCCATTGCAAAGCCAGAGCTGGCATTCTGTGCCTTTTGTCCTTGCACCCATTCCTTGGCCTGCACACACTGCAGCCTTGTTCTGACAGACCACGATTCCTGGTTTATACAATCCAGGATTGACACCTATAGGCTGGTGCAGCCCGTTTGGACAGACAAGATGTAAACAATTCAAGAGTTCAGAAAGAAGTTCTTAGTGAACCAGCCTTCTCAACAGACATCAGTCCGGAGCACCCATCATCCTAGCTCATTCTGGCTGAGGAAACTAGTCCCTGTAGTCACCTATTCAGTGGAGCCAGGCCCTTTGCGTGCAAGCCCTCCCAAATTCTCCTAAAATAGCACAGAATTCACTTACTTGGCCTGGTCGCTTAGCAGAGTAACATTAACGTTCCCCAACACCAGATTTAAGTACAGACTGAAAGGAAAAACAACAACAGTCCCATCAGTACAAAGCATCAGTCAGTTGGGGTTTCTGGCAAAAATTATCCATTGGGAGACTTGCTGTTTCTTAACTTGCTTAACGACTGTGGCATTTGTTTAATGACCGCCACAAAAAAAGTCATGAAACCAGTCATGGTCCCGTGAAGACCCACGTAACGACTGGCATGAGTTACAATCGTAATTTTGGGCTCAGTCATGGTCTCAAATTAAGGTCAGCGAGAACTGTAGTCCCGACACATCGGGCTGATATTTATAGTGCCCTTTGATCCACCCAATAAACAAGCATTTTTAATTCATTTTTAAACTCAGTTTATAGGGCTGCCCATCTCAAATACATGTTATGGAACAGCATAAGGCTATGGGTGTTTTTTTTCTTCCCCCTCCCTGCAATTCTGTAACGTAACTTTAACCTGTAGGATGTGTTTATTGCCAGGCCTTTTAGGATTAGTTGGGAACTTTGGCTATGGGTGCCAAATGGTGAAGAATCCCTTCTAAAAGAGGCCCCTCAACTCTCCCTCTTAGCCCCTCTGTGGCTCGGCTTGCCGGGGTCTCCTGTCCTCCACGGATGCCCTGACCAGGTCTGTATGGGGTTGATCCTCCGCTAGGATCGTTTCAAGTAAACGTGGACATGAAGACAACCTCAAGAAGGAGATTCAACAACACAAACCATCGTCCAGAAGCTCTTTGAGACTTGCCAACACCCTCCCATCGGCAAACATCTCCCGTTCCTCTCCAGCTGTGCCAACTCTGGATTTAGAGATCGCTCTAAAGGCGGTTCTGGAAAGCCTTTCCAACATGTTGCTTTCAGCTCCCCTGATGGCAGGTTCTGCTTTGTGCTGAAAGGACTCCAGGTCCCATGGGCGGGTTTGAAAAACACGTGTTTCTCTTTTAATAACACCCCTCTGCCTAACCTCTAGGCGTGCAGCTCCTGACGGGCTTGAGGGCCACACCTACCTGTTCCTCTTCGGCAAATAGGCCTCCATGTCGAGGAAAACATTCTGGCGGTCACGGATCTGGTTGTTGATCTGCAGGATGAGCTCCGTTTCTGAGCTGCCCTGGCCGTCGCACCTGGACACCGGGGAGGAACACAAGCACAGGAGTGCCAAAATAAGAGCCTGGCAGCCAATTACACCAGCGGAAAACAGTTAAGCAAGGATTCGCTTTTACATGCAGTTGTGAAGTTAGCAACCAGGTTGTTAAGTGAATCTGCCTTCCCCATTGACTTTGCTTGTCAGAAGGTCACAAAAGGGGATTGCGTTGTGTAACCCCAGGACATTGCAACCGTCATAAATATGAGACAGTTGCCAAGCGTCTGAATTTCAATCACGTGACCATGGGGATGCTGCAACGGTCGTAAGGGTGAAAAGCAAGCATAAATCACTTTTTCCTTAGCGCCGTTGTAACGTCAAACTGTCACTAAACAAACGATTGTAAGCCAAGGACTGCCTGCATTAGGCATGGGAGAAGCCATTACCTTTTAAAGTTATCCTGCAACTCCTTCAGCCTCTGTTTTTGCTTCTTTACAGAACTGCTGCAAGCCACCTGCAAGCTTGTGAGTTCCTCCAATTTCTGTTTGTAAATTTTGTGGGTTTCCTATAAATATTTAAAAAGTGCATTAGATTCAGAGAAAGAGGAAATTACTTATAGAGGCCTACAATATTACATTTGCTTATTTATGTTTAAGCAACTTTGGTTGCTGCAAATTCCACGTGAGCTGGAAAAAGAATGACTTCAGGACTCTGGTTACACGGGAAGATCACAGGACACAATTTCCCAAACTTATTAAAGTTTATGCCATTTCTGGAGCAGCATCGCAAGTCACAAAACAGTATCCAGTCAAAACGACAAGCGGTCTTGAAAACAGATTCAGAAAAGACACAATGGGGAAAATACCTGGAGGACACATTTTCAATTCTTACTTCCCACCTTTGAATATAAAATCACTGGTAATCTTTTCCCAAAGCAGTTGATAAGCATAAATAAAACCCAGCACCACAAATGTGATCGCCGTTTGTGACTTCCCCAGCCAGCTTCTGACAAGCAAAGGGGAGAAGCCGGATTTGCTTAACGGCCAGTGTTTCACTGCATGACTGCAGGGATTGGCTTAAAAGCTGCAATAAAACAGTTGTACAATCGGGCAAAACTCATTTAACTGCCTTGTTTACTAAGAGAAATTCTAGTGCCACTATCGCCACAAGTCAAGGACCAGGAAGATCTCTCAATTCAAACCAGATCGCCTCTTCAAACCTATCCCCGTGTCCTTGAAACAAGAGTCCTTTTTTAGAGAGTTGGTGACAGAAGCTTTTGTCAATCAGGGAACGGACTCAGCTGCTGGGCAACCAGGGGTTTCTCCTAAAGAGGTCACTTGGTGAAGGACAAGTACCAGGTGGAACCCAGTTCCAGCAAGCTGAGGCGTAAAGACCAGCTGCCAGCCCCCATCATCCCTTCCAATTTCAAAGGCCGTATCAAGTGTTCTAGGGCATTGTGGGAAATTCTTTAAGGACGACTGACCCAGGGACATCCTGCTATGCCCTGAAGTCCATCCCTAGCCAGACAGCAGCTCAGGGACAGTTCCGGATCCCTCCAGATCTGTGGCTTCTTTGGGGCTAATGATGATTAGGGATCCAGCTGCAAGGAAGGAAGCAAACAAGACCTGCCTGCTACGACCTGCCCTTTATCAGCCCCAATTAAGGACGACATTGTCAAGAGATTAAAGGCCGCATCTTGTACAAAAGTGGGGCCTGTGATTTTCCTGCAACCTGCGGCCTTTCTGGAAATCTGGAGGGGGAAGCTCACCCTTTGGCCTATTAGCCACCCACCCATTCCAGGAACCTCACAAACTCCATTTGGCTGGAGACCAGTCTTGGCACAGGTGCCCGAGATTGAAGATTAATCATTTCTAAAAAAGTTCCTCCAGGAACGGATAAAGAAAGAATGAGTGCAGAGAGTTCAGTGCTGCCCACTGCAAATATAGCTAATCCTCAACTTACAACAGTTTGTTTAGTGACCGTTAAAAGTTACAACAGTATTGGGAAAAAAAGGGACTCGTGACTGTTTTTCACCCTTACGACGGTTGCAGCATCCCCGTGGTCACGTGATCAAAATTTAGATGCTTGGCAACTGGGTCACATTTATGACGGTTGCGGTTGCAGAGTCCTGGGGTCGTGTGATCCGCTTTTGCGACCTTCTCACAAGCAGAGTCCAGATTCATTTCACAACCGTGTTCCTAACTGAACAACTGCAGCGATTCGCTCAAGTGTGACTAGAAAGGTCATAAAAAACTCACTTAACAAATTTTAGGCTCCACTGTTAGACTCCCTGTAGGCCAAACCCACGACAAAAGTTTCATGTTCTTTCCTGGGACTCTAAATCAGCTTTTTAGGAGAAAGCAGCACTCCAGCATCACCCTCTTCCCCAAGTCCCAGAGGTGCTTTTTCTGGAGGCAGCTGGACTTTCCTGTTTTTCTTTGAAGACATTTTCGCTTCTTCTTCCGCTCTTGACTGGAGGGGGGGGAAACTTGGATGAGAAGCGAAACATCTTCAAAGAAAAACCAGAAAGTCCAGTTGCCTCCTGAAAAAGCACCGCTGGTGAGGGAGAATCTCCCTTGACCTCTTCCCCAAGCTTATCCTTCATTCGTGGGCATTAAGTGGCCCCTCCTGCTCCCTCCCATATTTTGCAAGGGTTAATCAGCAATTAACCTGGTTGTTCTCCTTTGCTTCATTTCCAGGCCAAATGTCCCTAAACACTTTTCTTCCCCCTGTTCCCCCGTCCAACGAGGCCACATCTGGCTGCAGCTGTACCAATGGCCCCTCCTCGGCCTATCATGGCAGCGCCCGGGGGAGGGGAAACAACTCAGTCTCCCCCTCCCCTAAATGTCTGCAAGGACCCCCTAAAAAAAATCCCCCCTCCACTCAAGCAACTCAACGACTGCTTCTCCCCCCCCCGTCGAGCTTCGCTTTAAGCCCGCACCAACCCAGGCAGGGCCGGGCTTCATCTGCCGGCTGCGGATGATGGGTCTGGAAGTCATCTGAACTCCTACTGCTTTCCCAAGAGGAATCGGGCAAATCTCAGCCTTTTCACGTGTTCCGCAGCAGTCAAACGGGCCTGGAGCTGCTGAACCCCGCAGCTTTATTAGGGGGGGGAAATCGGGGGAGGAGAGACCCCAAGTACCTTTCACCCGCCCCCCCCCGCCGCTTTTCTGCCAAGGCTGCTTTGCCCTGCTTCCTCCCTCCGGGCGCCCCCAAGCTCAGGAGCCCCCGGGCAAAAATGACGCAGGGCAGGATTGTGTCTGTGTCGCGGGAGGAGAGTCGGGGGAGCCCCCTCCCCAACGAGGGTCAAGGGGCGCCCGTTGCAAGGAGGAGCCGGGGAGCCGGGGCGACCCCACCCCCCACCCCGCGACCGGCCCCGTACCTGCAGCTGATGGAAGTCGGCCTGCAGCTCAGTCCAGGCGTCCAGGGCGTCCTGCATGGCGCGGGGCTCGGACCCCCGCGGGACCCACCGACGCCTCCACGTGCGGGATCGGAGGACCCCGCTTCGCGCCCCCCGCCGCCCGCAGCGCGATGAATGAGCAGGCCCCGCCCCCGGCCCCGCCCCTTCGCTGCGCCGAAAGGTTAATTCATCGCAGCCGCTTCTTCTCCCTCCTCCCACCCCGGGAGCGCCCGACGGCGCAAGCGCGTCTCCTCGGCCCCCTCGACCCCGCCTTCTGGGTCCCGATTGGCTGAAGCTCAGAAAAGAGCTTCCCGTTGGCCGCGCCCCTCCGAGGAGGCCAGGCGCTCCGCCCACCCTGCTTAACCCTTAGTTCGCCGTCCCTGTGCAGGGCGTGGGAACCCGAGCGCCGGTGCGGTGCGGTGCGGTGCGTGGTGAAGGCATCGGGAAGAAAAGGGCTCAAAAGAAAAGAGGAAAGGAGGAGGGGGGGAAGGAGAAATGAAATGGGAAGGAGAGGAGAGGAGAAACAGAAAGAAAGGAAAAATGAAACGGAGGAGAGGCGAGGAGGGAAGGGAAGGGAAGGATGTGCAGCCCCCAGGTGCCAGCGTTGCACACGCGGTGTCCTGAACTGCGAAGGGCTCGGAGATTCCCACCCTCTCGCTTGCAGCTCAATGGCCCAGGTTGACTCTCTGACCCGGATCGCCCAGGAGCCCCTGTGGCCCTCGGGAAGTTGCCATGCGCCAGAAAGACCTCTGGGGGGCGGGAAGCTTTCAGCATGGGCCGCCTTGCGCCTCTGCTGGGTTGCTATGGCCACTTCCCTGGCCGCGCGGGCTCCTGTGTCTGGCCTGAGCCACCCAGGATGACCCCCCAGGATCGGCCCCGCGGCCCCCCGGAGGCAGAGCCGCTCTGTGCCCTGCAGTGGAGCCCCCCGAGCTTACAAGGGCAGATACAAGGTGGGTCTCCATTTACATTTCTATGTTGGTTTATTTCTTTGCCGCCTTTTCCTCTTGTTTTTTTGGTCCCCCAAAGTTCCTCTGGATTTCTAATGGGAAGACATGGCAATCGAGGAGAAGGCGACGGGGAGGGCAGAGGAAAGTTCAGACACCAGGTCTGAATGCAGCCAATGGGGGGGGGGGGATATAGTATGAAAGAGGGGAATAAAAATGCCTGCAATTTTGCCTCCAGGGATATAAACATACGGAGGAGGGAGGAGTTTAGTCGCCGCTTTTGGAGACCAGAAAAGCTTCATTTCTGGCTTTTTAAGGCCTTTTGTTAGTCTGAAGAAGGGTGCCAGCCTCTTCCAGTTTTTGGCTATCCCGGTTCTTTTTCTGTGATATGATTGTGGGTAAGATTTTTAAGGGCTGAACCAGGGTTATCCTCTCTCGCCTGCAATATTCCAGAGCAGGGTTCCTCAACCTTGGCCACTTTAAGATGTATGGACTTCAACTCCCAGAATTCCCCAGCCGTGCGGACTTCAACTCTCCGAATTCTATGGCCACGTGGACTTCAACTCTCAGAATTTCCTGGCTGGAGAATTCTGGGAATTGAAGTGCACCCATCTCCAAGTTGCTCAGGTTGAGAAACACTGACCTAGAGGATCCTACGATCTTCTTTGTCCCATCTGGGGCTCCACATCAATACAGAATAGGTAGCTCGGGGGTCTCTGAGGTTCTGAAGAGCCGTCCAAGAGTCTGGAAGAGTCTTCCAAGAAAGCCATGGAAGGGGGCGGAAGGATGGGCCGAAGGGTCTGCCTGGCTGGGCTCCCTCCCCACCCCATGAGAGAGTCCCAGGGAAACTAGGCTGCCTCAGCCGCATCCATACAGGTGTGCTGGAATTGGAAGATGCAGGCCGGGCCAGGCGATGATCTCCTGGGAGATCAGCGCCTCGTCATAAGGGCAGGCTCTTGATGTCGTGATGACCTCAGGAGCTGGGCCAGGATCCCTCAGCCCTGCTCCACGGAAGGGCCACACCAGCAGGGCTGCTTCAGGGACGGTAGTGAAAAGGGAGGAAAAGCAGAAGGAACATCCCCTCGGAATCACCTCCGCTCCCAAGTGTAAGAACAGAAACACGAGCCTGGACAGGTAACTTGGTTTGGGGGCTGAGCTGCTGATCTCCAACCAGATTCACAGATGCTGCCAAGTTAGCAAGAGGTTGGCTTGACGAGGTTGGCCTCAATGGGTTGGCATGTATCTGGGCGTTGTGGTTTATGAATCAAGGCTGATGAGGGTGTGGTACCATCGAGCCAAAGGTGGTTCATTTCAGCCCCCATGGCTGAACAGCTCAGCGCTTAGGACAGAGGTCCCCAACCCCTGGTCCGTGGATCGCTACCAGGCTGCGGCATGCCAGCAACCGATCTGCACAAACAAGCAAAGCCCATCTCTGAGATGCAGACAACGCACAAAACTACGCACTCTCTGCTTCATGGAAAAACCTTTCTCCATGGAACCGGTCCCTGGTGCCCAAAAGTTGGGGACCTTTTTCACTATGTTGTTAAGGCGTCCAGAGTCGCTGTCACGGTGTGAGATGGGCAGCACATCAATTTAATAAATAACACATACACCAAGGGCTGGGCTCACCGGCTCCGTCTCTCTCCCCTTCTTTCTCTGCTCCAGATGAGATGCCCATCATCAAATACCCCCGAAGAGTCGACCCCCTTTGGCACGAATGGGACAGGAAGGCGCAAAAGTGCGGGTTGAGGCACACGGTTTACGCTGTCAACGGAGACTGCTATGTCGGGGAATGGCTGGACAACATCAAACATGGTAAGAGGGGAAGGGAGGGCAGCTGCACCTGTTGGATGTTTGGCTGGCATCCACAGTGTCTCACCTGCAGTTTTTTTTCCTTTGGAACCTTGGCAGGCAAAGGAACACAAATATGGAAAAAATCCGGAGCGATCTACAGCGGAGACTGGAAATTCGGAAAACGAAACGGCTTCGGGACTTACAGTATTCCAGACCCTGTGACAAAAGATTATAAGAAAGTATATTCCGGCTGGTGGAAGAATGACAAAATGTGGGTGAGTTTATATGCTTTTTAATTGGGACAGGGTTTTGCTTTGGAGTGGGGAGAAATGTGACAGGAGAGTGGAATTATTTCACCGGACAGCCATATACAATTTAGAGTAATCGTGGGGAGGAAACCACAGTTTATTTGAAAAATGGGATTTCTGAGTGTCATTTCACACCCACAAAGAGTCAGTTATCCATTCCTCTCATCCGGATTCTTTCACCCTTTCAGGGCTACGGAGTTAAGTTCTACTCCGAGGGAGAGTATTACGAGGGCGAATGGGCCTGGGGGAAGCGAAACGGCTGGGGGCGGATGTATTACAAAGACGGGGCCATCTACGAAGGCCAGTGGTCCGAAGACAAGCCCGGTGGTCAAGGGATGTTTCGCTGTAGTAAGTGTCCAACTCAGCTGCACTGATGGCCAGATGTAATGGTATGTGAGAAAGACTTTGGGACAGGGAGCAAAGAAAGGCTGCCAAAGGAACTATTAGATAAGAGACTGCTTAGCCCTCAGTTAGCTAATGGGTGGGACATGAGATTCAGGAGGGACCCTCCCTAGTTTCTCAGCCTTTAGAGGAAATGGCTCTAATGATTTGTGGGAAAGACTTTGGGAGATAAGAAGACGGGTCTCCAACCTTGGCAACTTTAAGGCTTGTGGACTTCAGCTCCCAGAATTCCTCAGCCAGTCATGTTGCCTGGGGAATTCTGGGAGTTGAAGTCCACAAGTTTTAAAGTTGCCAAGTTTGGAGACTCCTTCAATAAGAGACTGCTTAAGCCTACAGCTGCATCATGGCTGGAGAAAGACACTCAGAAGGGACCCTCCCTAGTTTCTCAGGCTGTAAAACATAGCAGGAGAATTGTACTTCCAGACTTGCAAGAGTTTATTTAAAAAAAAAACAGGTTAATCCCATCTACCTCTCAGCTGTTGGGACCTCGCTAGAAACTAGAGTCTAATTTCCAAAGAAAGAATCCTTTGCCAAGTTTCAGGAAATTCTGGACAGGACCCTTTGGTAAATCTGAAGGGTTTCAACCTTCCTAAAGGTTTTGCAAAGGTATTCCTAAGCCGAGTGTCTCAACTGGATTTTTCCTTAGGCTAAAATTAGTCTGCAAGGTTAATTTTATCGGCCTCGGCGGCTGCCAGTGTCCTCCAAGCTGCCAGTTGTGGGAGTCATGTGGTTGGCATGTCTCCTGTTTAGGATTAGGACAAGGAGACGGCTGCCATAGACCATGCTGCCTACATGCTCGCAACCTGACACTGGCCATTAATGTGGGTTTGACTCACTGTTACAGAAAGGCTGGAGAAGAGCAGATGCAGCAGCCCTGCAATCTGATGTTTCTCGCAATAAAAAACATTCTCCTGGACCCAAATTCTGGGTGAATCCGTTTTACTTTCCTCCCAGGACAGCTCATTAATCTACTGTTCTTATAAATCCTCTTTGGCATTGTGCTTTGGTTCTTAAACAACTTTATCTCAGGACAAGACCCTCTGCAAGAAAGCGGAAAGGGAACGGATTATTATTATTTTTTAATTTTGGCATTGACAAGTTCCCCATCCGTCAGTTGCAAAAGGCAGCTTGATTCGGAGCAGCTGAAATCCTGCAGCGAGACCTCAAACACTATTGAATATCAACATCTATCTATCTCAGATCCTTGGGAAGGACTTGAAAGGTAGATAAAAATGCCAAATCCAGTCTGAACTAGGCAATGAACCACAAAAACTATGAGAGTTAAATTTATTCTACATTTTAAAAATGGCGGATTCTCAACCAAGGCTACTCTGCCTTCAGTAGTAAGTTTTGGGCATCTGAGAGATACTTCCTGGTGTTTCTGGGTTCCATCCAGAACTAAAAAGGGATTTTTTGGCAACCAAAAAATCTCTCCTCCTCCAAATGAAAATATGGCTGCTTCTCTCTCCGTGGCAGAAAATGAAAACCGCTACGAAGGTTCATGGAAAGACGGAAAGAAACACGGTCCAGGAAAGTTTATCTACCTAGACACCGGCCAGCTCTATGAAGGATACTGGGTGGCAGACATACCGAAGTGTGGCACCATGGTTGATTTTGGCAGGGATGAAGCTCCCGTGCCCACCCAGTACCCCATCCCCAAGGTAAAGGGCAGTCCATGTGGGTCCGGATTCTGAAGGTGCTTCTTCCCATGAGTTTTGGTCATGAGGTTAAAGCATTGTTTCTCAACCTGGCAACTTTAAGATAGGTGGACTTCAACTCCCAGAATTCCCCAGCCAGCCATGCTTAGAACTTAGTTAATAAATCATTGCCAATAAATTAGTTAGAAAATAGCTTGGCTAATAAATCATTGGATAAAGCTGAAACTCCAATCGAAGAAGCTTGGGATTGACCTGTGGGGTGCTTGGTGCTCTCTGAGCTGGGTGGTTTTCTTGTAGACCTTTCATCACCCAACTAGGCAATCTCATCAGTGCTAGTAGGGAGTGGGGTTGGCTCCCTGTTTATATACAGGTAGCCGTTGACTTACAGCCATTTTTTTAGCGACTGTTCAAAGGTACAGTGGCGCTGGAAAAAAGTGGCACACAACGACTGTTGTAGTGTCCCCAATTCACCTGATCAAAATTTGGGACGCTTGGCAACCGGCCTGTATTTCTGACAGAGGCAGCATCCCGGGGTCGCCTGATCGCCTGTCGCAACCTTCCCAGCCGCCTTCCAACAAGCGAAGTCAGTTAGGAAGCCAGACAGGCTTAATAACCACCTGATTTGTTGAATTACTTAACCACCATGGCTAAAAAGATCATAAAATTGGGTGTGACTCTCTTAACTACGGGAAATTCTGGTCTCATGGTCGTAAGTTGAGGATTTCCTGCAGTCGCCTCTCAGCGAAATGGGCTGCAAACAAATACATTAACAGAGTAGCTTGTCAGCAGAAACTACTCATTTTAGCTGATCAATTAAGTTCTTTTTTTTTTCTTCCAGATCGAACTGGCGGATCCAGACGGAGTCTTAGAAGAAGCTGTTCTGATATTACAGAATGCCGAAATATTCAATTCTCAGCCCCAGAAAGAACGAGGATGACTGTAATTCTGCAGACATTTCTCTGGTCAAGGCTGCTTTTTAACAGAAAGGTCTCTCTGATGGATGCCATTCCTTGGAATATATTATCCTGGCTGTCTTTTGGGCTTTTCCTTGTTTTTTTTCCTTAGGCGGGGTAGTTTAGCAGCTGAAAGGGAGGTATGGCTAGGAGACCAAGCAGAGATTCTGGATCGATTTGACCAAAGAGGAGTGCAGATAGTCCTCAACTTACGACAATTGGGACTAGAGTTTCCATTGCTAAGCAAAGTGATTCTTAAGTGATTCGTGCCCGATTTTCTGACCTCTTTTGCCACGGATGCGAAATGAACCGCGGAAGTTGTTAAGTGAATCATGCAGTCGTTAAGCAAATCCAGCTTTCCCCATTGATTTTGCTTGTCAGAAGCTAGCTGGGAAGGGCACAAACCGTGATCATGTGACCCTGGGATGGTACGACTGAATTCAAGCGGCTGAATTTCCATCATATGGGCATGCTACGGTGGTCGTAAGTGTGAGGAATGGTTGTAAATCACTTTTTTCCAGCAGCATTGTAAAAGTTGCTTAAATCTAACATAAACTCCAAGCCACCATTTCAAGAGCCTTTTAAAAATGTTGGACTTGTATTTTTTTAAAAAATTTTTTAAATCAACCAACCTCAAACTTAGCACTATTAGAAAAATCACTCTGTGTGGGTGCAAAAAAAAAAAAAGCTGAGATCAAAATCTAGCCAGCCAAAATTTGAAGTTCTGTCTGAGCGTGAAACCTGTTAGGAACCCCTACAGAGGTGCTAAATATTTTGGGTTTTTTTTCCCCTGAGGGTTCAAAAGCAGCAGTCGAAAAGGAAAACTCCAACACACTTTCTCGAAAACAGGAAAAAGCTCGCCTAAGGGAAGAAAGCATCACAAAAGTAAACTGGAAAAATAATTTTAATTTTCCTACTTTCTTTTCTAGTCATCTGGGCAATTACTGAGCAAATATTCACAGTCTTCAAAGAAATTTGATTAAAGAAATATACGCACCTCGCCCCCAGTTCAACCAATGTGCATGGCAGAATCTCCTCTTTTATTTACTTCGTTAAGTTTTCACAAAATGTGGGAGGAGGGTTGAAAGAATCAATCAACACCGTCCCACCAAATTTTGCCAAGGGAAAATAATAATAATGAAATTATTAGTCTAGAAGACCTCCAAGGTCTCTTCCAGCTCTATTCTGATTGGATGATTAATGAGGGGTCCTTGGTGCTCTTTGACCTTGCTTGTTTCCAACAGGCATTTCATTAGCCAACTAGGTAACATCATCAGTGCTATTCAAAATGATCTCTGCCAAAAGCACTGTTTCTCAGCCCTGACCACGTTAAGCAGGGTGGACTTCCACTCCCAGAATTCCCCAGCCAGCCTCTCTCCATTCCTTGTTCTCATCCAAGCTTAGAAGATTTTCCTATTTTACAGCCACTGTGTGGGTTAAGGGTTTGATTTCTACAATTAGAAAGTTTGGAGATTTTTTAAAAAACATTTTTTTGAGGATGCCCATAAAAATAAGATAAGCCAAAGTATTTTATAAAGGCAACAATGACTTCAACGAACACAATGGCTGGATTAAGCAAGCGCGCAGACACACACACACACACACACACGGGTACAAATGTGTTTTCCTATCTGAACACACCCCGAAATAGCTCTCCAATTCAAACACGCCCGCATTCCTGCAGGAAAATTTTGAAACCTACCATGTTTTGAGTCACTAAAAATAAAAAATGGAGCAAGGAAACAAATCAAAATAAAAAGGCCCATTTTAACTCTCCCTTCGATAAGCACTTCCAGAAGTCAACCGTGCATCAATGACAGGATTTATCCTTCAAAATGAGTACTCTTAAAATATATATTTTCAAGAAGAGAACAGATTATATTTAAAAAGCCGGAACCCCATTCTTTTAAAAAAAATTGCAAACCAAACTTAGTACAGTACTTCTCTCTAATTTATTCTTATTGATAAATATATATTCACTCTTGTTTTTTTATCAAGAACTATTTTTACATGATAGCCGTTTCCAAGGAAAAAAATCAGTTGTTTTTTCCTTGTCTACCAGTCACTCAGTTAACATAACGGTTAAAAATATTCTCTTTTGGAGCCCCCTGATTGGTTGAGGAACACCTGAGTTCGAATTTGCAACCTTCTGTTCTCCAGCAAGTCTGACCCTGAAATCTTATCCAAAATGTTTGGGGGGGGGAGTTAAATGAATAACTGGAAATATGTCTCTGGGGAGTCCTGTACAAAGTGCCAAAAAATCTAATAAATGCAGTATTTTGTTTTCTTTTAAGGGTAGAGAGTAGACCAGATGTGTCCAGCTTGGGTAACTTTTAAGGTTTGTGAACTTCAACTCCCAGAATTCCTGGCTGGGGTATTCTGGGAATTGAAGTCCACAAGTACACCTGGGGTAGACGAAGCCTTGTGCACCCCGTTTTTGCATGCCCCTATTTTTCCCTGCAGAGAACCACTCCATTTCCAGAGAAGACACCTACTCTGGGCCGTGAGCAGAGTATCGGAGGTCCTCGCTTCACATTAACAAAGCAAAAAACCTTAAATTGAATTCAGCTGATCGGATGAGATAAAGAAGAGATTCAGTGATTTCCTCCATTGTATTACTAATTCAGTGCAACCATTGGCTCTAAACTACAACCAAACACTTTGCCCTTTGGGATGGACAGCAGCTTGCTCCGGTCAGTTTCCCAGTCTTTTTGGAACTCCTGGCCCCGAATCCCACCTAGGCAGCAACTCCCCCTCCCCAACCTGTTTTTCTCACTGTGTTTTCTCAGGAAGGAAGTCTCTAACCCACACCCAACGGTTGCCGGAATGGGGGCAGCTTGTGGCTATCAAAGCTGCTGTTTTGGTCCTTACAGTCTGTTGAAGAAGGAAGCTTGTTTTCTTTCATTTCTGATATAACATTCCAGGTCTCTCCTCTCTCGTGGACTTTGAAGTAGGTTAGGGTTAGGGTAAGAGACCTGCTAAACAAGTAAGAGCCCATCTTTATTTTCAAGAGAGAATAAAGCCCAACGTGTTTGCAGGAAACCCAACAGTCAACCACTCCAGTGTCTCTGAATTGGATTAGCAGCCGAGATGTCTAAGCCCGACATTCAAGAATCCCAGGCTAAAAAAAATGACAGGGTAAACCAGTGGTTAAAGTTAAACCATTCTGAGATGTTCCAGTAGTCATTTAAACAAAATGCAAATTCTGTCAAGGCAGCACTAGATACAGGAGGAACTTCTGCTTCTAAATGATCAGGAAGCCCACCGAACAAATAGCTCTTCCGTCTCTTTTCTGACCCTCGTCCAGCTTCACTGGGCAAGGATTTTAGCACAGAAGCTTTCTTTCAAACAGAATTCTGCAAGGCGGGAATATAAATGACATGCCGGGCAATAATGCTTTCCTGATACATATGCACGCATACATGCACACACAAACCCACAGAGTTTCGTGGGCCTTTCCCTGGTAGATCCAGAGTTATTGTGCCTTCTGTTCCTAAAAGAAATTATGGAAGACTGGCAAAAAAATGTCCCCCTTTCTGCAAAAATGGAAACCAGATTCTGACAAAAGCCCTGGGGAAACACACACTGACTTTTCTGAACTCTCTTAAATCTGGGAGTGGTAGGAAAAATGAAGAGTATAAAAAAATCTCCCAGGCCTGATTGCATGCTCACTCCTCACAAAACTGTAAAAAATTTCAACAGGCAGAGTAGATGGGTCTTTAAATCTATCTCTGCCTCAATGAGGACTAGAAACCAGGGCTTTGGGTTTCCTTTTCAAAAGGAAAAGCTGCTTCTTTAGAAGCTGGTTACGGGCTGACCTGTGGCTGGGGGCGGCTCTGTGTGTCTCTCTCTTGCCTGTTTTGCTTCAGTCAGTGAACAAGACCCTGGATGTTGCCTCCAGGCAGTGCACGACTCCAGCCAGCCTGTTATTTGACACAAAAGAGTCCAAGGTAAACTACTTCCCTCCAGATCTCTAATTACCCTACCCACCCACCGTCAAATTTTATTTTTTTTTGCATTTTCTCTGTTGATGAACCACTTCAAAGGAAACAAACCCAGTTCACAACAAGGGCCAGGAGAGCGGTGGGTGACTAGATGTTCGTATTCCACAATTTGACAAGAACAATTCTTTTGCCTTTTATTGGTTTCTTATTACTTCTTAAAAGCCCTAAGAAGTCACTGTCCAGTTTCTACTCCTGTAACCTCTCTCCCTACGCGGAGATTGCAACTCAAACAAATTCAGGCCCGGAAAGTTCAGAAGAACTTGGTTGGCTCCATCATCTTTGATCTTCCCAACCCGAGGGCACTTTTCTAGGCATAATGGCCGCCGGGAGATGGTAAGGAGTCCCCTCTGTGGTCCAGCTGGTCCTGCAAGCGGGCAAACTCGGCCAGCTCGTTCAGCTCCTGGAACTGACGATCCGTCTTGTGAGTCACCAGCGAACGATAAAAGTGGACGGCAAAGATGATGAAGACCACCCCGAAGGGGACCATGATAGTGGTGGAGGTGATTGCTGCAGCCTCACCAGCGGTGATGGTGCCGTTGCTGGCCTGCATGTCGGGGCCCGTCTTCTTCTTCAGCGGGTGGAATTTGACCCAACAGAGAAGCACCACCTCGGCCAAGAAGAGCAGAGTCCCGATGACGGTGGAGAAGGCCCAAGCCAGCTCAATGTGGCGGTGCATGCGCTCGTGGGGCGACTCCTTGACCGAGTTGAGGTTGTGGACATTGCTGACGGCCTCAATGTTGGGCAAGATGCAAGTGCTGATCATCAAGGCAAAGAGGTGGACGGCCACCAGGACGGTCGTGCAAGCGCTGAAGGCTATCAAGAGTCCTGGAGGGTAGTCATGTTCCGCATCTAGCTGGACTTCCACCATGGCCACCTGGAAGGGGGTAGACAATGAAGAAAAGGCTCTCAAATAGCTTTTGAGGCTGAGGGACCTGAATAACCGGGCCCTGTTTGGTGGTGTCCCCTTTATCCGTGGAATTCTACTCCAATTGACATTCAGACATGCTCCAGTCTGAAATCAAGCTTTTTTTCAGAAGCCCCATTTTAATGAAAAACAAGATATGAACCGTGTGGTTGCTTACACAGAGTTGAAAATGTGTGGGCATTTCCTTAGAAGAGTTTCAGATGAGTGGTTGTTTTCCAGTAATTGTACATGGGTATTGCTTTAGTTTCTTACACCAAGGGGAATAAAAGGTAAAAAGAAAGTTACCCAGATGTGTGTACTATACAGGAAACTCCTTAACCGTGATTGAACCCTTGGTGTGGAAAAGAAATAAACAAACAAAAAAAAACCCATCCCTCCAATATGACTCTGGTTAGCATACAGCATTGACAGCAAACCATCAATAAAACTAGCGGCTCATGTCCCATTTCTCTTCTCATGTCACGTCCAAGCTTTGTTTAACCATAGTTAGTCAAACCCACCATAGTTTGCAAAGAGCAATGGCTAGATTTGCACAAAACGTTGTGCCAAAAAAAAAAGAGAGAGAGAGAGCAAAGACTCCAAAACTACATGGAGGAAACATAAGTTTTCAAATTCTGGATCGACAGACAGACGGGAACTGGCTTTGGAGAAAGAGGAAGGAAACAGATGGCTGTCAAAGGGAAGAGAAGCAGAGGCCTTCTTGGGAACCCAAATGTCAAGCAAAGTTGAAAAACTCATCCTTTGCCAATGAATGGGAAGGGGTGGTTGAGAGTTTCACCCCCTAAACTTTGAACATCCACCTTCCCCAAAAGTAGGTGAGGTTCTCAAAAGGTAGGTGGCATCAAAGGACCACAAAGCATCAAAACTTTCTATCCGTGTCACCCGTTTTTGTTTTTGTTTTAATTCTGAAAGGTGAATCCATTCAGGCTTCCAAACAGCGGAGGAAAAAGTCAATTTTGCTTTATGGAGAAAGAGAAACTCCTTGTTTCCTAGCATTATACAGCTGACACCCTGGGAGCCTCCTTTGCTCTTCCAGCTAAGAAAGGAGGCTAAGAAAAGCAAAAAGAGGAAAGATCCATTGAGTTTTGGGCAGGCAGCCAGCACCACTTTGCTCAGCGATGCTGAGAGAATCAGCAGTGACGCATTTATGGAATGGCCCGCTCTTTTCCCCAGAAACGGAGAAAAACCACCTTGCAATCTGGCCTGAAGGGCTACAAAGGAAATTAAAAAACCTGCCTCAAACCGAATGTTCGCTGTGCCAATTAAAAACAGCCAAACAAAAGAAAACACTTCCGGCTTTTATTCCGCTGCCAATATAAAAACACCGAGTTTTGCAGGGGAACCAAGATAGGACAAATAGATTACAATTCAGAAGAATACAAGTTGCTTTCTTCCTCCAGATGGAAACATTTTTTTTTAAATCCTAGTTTAAATGCTCGGTCACTAGCATTAGTGGTATGCTAAAATACAACCTGGCCAATTAGGGGGCGAAAAATTCATTGCCAAGATTGCTACCGAATCAGGTAGCTTCAGGTTTTGGAAAAGAACAAAACTCGCAAGCTTTAACCGATTAAAGGTGGACCTCAGCACTCGTGCAAAGGTTATTTTACGAGGATTTCTTTGGAGAAAGAAAGAGAAACAACCTTGGTTTTTATTCTGCACAAAGGCAGTCCTTGACTTACGACCGCAAGGGAGCCCAAAATGTCTGCTGCTACATGAAACACTTAGGCGAGTTTTGCCCCCGTTTTACAACTTTCCTTGCCAAAGTTGTTAAGCGAATCGTGACAGTTGTTAGGTTAGGAACCTGGTCGTTAAATGGATCCGTCTTCCCCCTTGCCTTTGCTAATCAGGTTGCAAAAAGGGGATCACGTGACTCCCCGGGACAGAGCAGCTGTCATAAATATGAGTCAGTTGTCATGCATCGAATTTTGATCGTGTGACCCTGGGGATTCTTCAAAGGTCAGTATCTGTGAAAAACAGTCATCAGTCACCTTTTCCAGTGCTGCTGTAACTTTGAATGGCCACTAAAGGAACTGTTGCTAAGTCGAGGACTTCCTGGATTTCCATGGGAAAGAAACTGCCCAAGCAGGTTGTCATGCGCTACGTAAATAAATAAATAAATCCCTAAGCAGGTCAGATCTCTGAAAAGGTAAACAAGGAAGTGAAATCTCCGCCTTTTGCTGGATCTGTCTCTCAACAAAGCTAGGAAGCCCCAAATCAATTTCAATAAAATCTGGATAGCAATTAGAAGTTGAGGATGAGTTATTTATTTATTTTGGGGGTGGGGGGGGGAAGCAAACTCTTTTGCCCCTAAAAGTAAAACTCAAGAGTTTAACTGGAGCCGTTTTAATGTCTTATACAGGTAAACTTTGACTGACAATAGTTTATTTAGTGACCATTTGAAGCTACAACGGCCCTTAAAAAAAGTGATTTATCACCATTTTTCATACTTAGCACCATTTCAGCCTCTCCGTGGTCATGTGATCAAAATTTCAAGACACTTGGCAACTGTCTCATATTTATGACGGTTACAGTGTCATGGGATCCCTTTTGTGACCGGGTTAAGAGAAAATCCTTAAAACCCTATTGTGCTCTGCTGAAACCTCATGTAGTTGGCTGGAGAATTCTGGGAGTTGAAGTCCAGCCACTTTTTGCTCGTCAGAAGCCAGCTAATAAGGTCACAAAGGGTGATCTTGTCACCCCAGGACCCTGCAACTATCATAAATGCAAGCTGGTTGCCAAGTGCCCAAACTGCAATCACTTGGGGCAATGGTCGTAAGTGCGAGGACCAGGTCCTCAGTCACTTTATTTCAGCACCATCGTAACTCTGAGTGGTCGCTAAACAGATGGACATAAGTCAAGGACTATCTGGAAAGAAATTCATGCTATGTTTCACACTTCATGTTAAGCCTTCATAATTTTTTTTGGGGGGGGGTTTACAGCCTAAGGAAATTGACACACTCAAGCACTGGTGTTTTATTCCAGTCCACGGTTAAACAAACCGAGCTTAGAGCAACGTACAAACTCAGCCTTTGAAGCGGAGTGGATCTTTTAAGCCAAGAAAGCTGTTAAGTTTTTACAACAGAAAGGAGAGTTTTTATTCTTAGTCCTCCTGAGGTCAAAACTCTGCTAGAACAAACAGTCCTAAATATACAAAAAGGAAGCAAAGTTTTTGAACCATGGTTTCCCCTTTCTGTAAAGGCCTCATTCAGAAATCATATCCTGTCCCATTCGCCTGAAACCTGGCAATCCTACAGGAATCACAACAACTTTAAAAAAGAAAAGAAAAGAGAAATTAAACTTCCAAGCAAAGTCAGCTGGCTAAGAGCAAAATAAATACTGCTGCAGGCCAGAAAGCTTGGAAAAAGACGGCTGCATTTTTAAAACAATCCCTGGCTGCTCATGGATGGATGGGCTTCCCAGAGCAGGCTGGAATTTATCCTCTGTCATGTGAGAACCCTAGCCCCAAATCAAATCAGAAGTAAGGGGCTGAACTGTTCTGTAA
The DNA here is from genome assembly GCA_034064705.1 of Bothrops alternatus. Lineage (NCBI taxonomy): Eukaryota > Metazoa > Chordata > Lepidosauria > Squamata > Viperidae > Bothrops > Bothrops alternatus. The sequence goes on along the minus strand of JARGCV010000504.1, from coordinate 663,447 downwards.
CTGAATAGTTTTGGCCAGGCCATTCTACGCTGCAAACCAACATCAGCAGCCCCTGCCTTCTCTCCTCAGACATTTTAACAGCAAGCCTACATCACTCTGAAAATGTCCAATTCAGTCTGAATCTATGCAGACATCATAGATTGATCCTGTAACTGAGGATTCACACAGGACTCAGAACCTGACAGGTGTTATGCTGGCCTAGAAGCTAGGAGATGGTGAGTTCTAGTCCTGCCTTACTCAGGTGTTATGCTGGCCTAGAAGCTAGGAGATGGTGAGTTCTAGTCCTGCCTTACTCAGGAAAGCCAGCCGAGTGACTTTGGACCAACCTCTCTCTTTTTCAGGCCAACCCACCTCACAGGATTGTTGTTCGGAGGGGATTTTAACAGGAGGAGGCAAGAGGGCCAGTTGCACTTATAAATAACAAAATGATAATTTTAACATCCTAAGCAGCCTTGCGGTTGAGATGGGCAGCAAATCAATGTGAATAAAGACATAAAAGTGGGATGGGGCAGGCAAGAAAGATTCAGGGGGACGTTTGCAACCCAACTCAACCCTAGAGGAGACGGACTATGAAGCCCCTTGCCAGAGCCCCGATGCAAATGCTGGAAGACGCGTGCACTCTGCACATGCGAAAGAGCAAACACGCGGGGAGGCCAACAGGCACAATCGGAACCAGAGGGACGCCGGCGAGAAGCCGCGAGGAACCGGTGCAAAAAAAGGGGGCAAGCGGTACCCACCTAATTCCCGGTGCGGGGCTAAGTCTGCGCCCGGCCTGGACCCCCCCTTCCCTTTGCACGCATTCACAGCCCCCTCCCCACAGGGGGGCTCTTCCGCCCTGGCCCCTCTGCAACCGCCTCCCCCGCCCCTCCGCGACTGCCTGGCCCATCCTCCCCACCCCCGCGGGCCCCGCGCCCCCGCTCACCATGGCGAAGCCGGAGAGGAGCGCCGAGGTGCGGCTGGAGGCTTTGAGCTTGGCCCGGCTGAGGTAGAGCTTCCGCCAGGACAGCGCCTGCATCGAGTGCTCGTTGAGGCTCATCGGGCGCCCCCAGCCAGCCCCGCCGGGCCGTCGCCCCCTCCTCGCTCGCCGCCGCCGCTCCGCCTGCCCGCCGCCCTCCCGCTCGCTCGCTCGCCGGCCCGCCCGCGCCCGCGCCCGCGCCCGCGCCGCCCCCGGGGCCGGGCCAGCGCCGAATGTCAGCCCCCGCCCCTCCGCGGGCCTCCCGCCCAGGCCTCCGCCCAGCCCGGCCCGGGACGACCCCCTTGCGGAGCCCTCCCTCCTCCTCCTCCTCCTCCTCCTCCTCCTGCCGCCGCCAGCTGTGCGGACTCAACTCCCAGGAGGCTCGGCCTTGGCAGGGCTGCCTGCGGAAGTCTGGGAGTTGAAGTCCAACCCTGTGGAAGAGACCCCCCCCTCCCCAGCTAATCGGTTGGCTTGGCGCAGATGGAAAGGAGGGGTCCCGGGTGGTTTTCCTGCAGACGTTTCATGGCCCGACTAGGGAACGTCATCAGTGCTAGGAGGGAGTGGGGACTAAGGAAAGGAGAACTGTGGAATTCTTGGGGCTATCTGAGCTTGTTTTCTTGCTGACGTTTTGGTGTTAAAAGGGAGTGGAGACTGTGGAGAGGAGGAGGGGGACAAAAAAGGTCTGTGGGGTTCTTGGTTTTCTGAGCTGGGTGGTTTTCTTGCAGACATTTCATGACCCTACGAGGGAACATGATCAATGCGAGAAGGGAGTGGGGTTTGTGGAGTGGAGAAGGAAGACTGAGGTCCTCTGTGATCTCTTAGCTTGGGTTTTTCCTTGCAGACGTTTCATGGCCCAATTGGACAATAAACATCAGTTGTAGAAGAGGCAAAACCCCCATCTCCACTGATAATGCTACCTAGCTGGGTCACGAAACGTCTGCAAGAAGGGACCCCACCGTGCAACCCTGAGCTACACATTTTCTCCTTTATTGGTAGCGTGAACTCTCCCCAGAGTAACCAGAGTAGGCTACAAGGTTTCCTTGGTGTAAACTTTGTGGCGGCCAAGGCAACTTAGGAGTTGGTGCCAAGCTGGAAATCATGGTTTATTATGCAATGGAATCGATCTCCCCCAGCTTGGGGTTTGTCAACCAGCCATGGGTTTCACTACTAGGTGCTTTTTTAAATAATGATGATGATAATTTTATTATTTGCTATACATCTCATTTCAAAGCTATCTGGGCAGTTTGACAGTGGATGCACCAATGGTTTGGGAAGAGGGTCATGAGGTCCAGGCGGGGGTCTCCAGAAAAGCTTGAATGGCAACCCCCCCCGTTTAACAGCCACCCCATTAGGAAGAGGTTAGTAGCCACGTCACTCCGAAACAGACAGCAAAAAGCCCAATTCTCTTATCTGAAGTTTTTATTTGCTGAGAAAATTGAAATGGAAGCAAAAATCCTGTTTTTCTCCCAGGGGAGCCACAATTTCAAGTCTTTCCCCTAACCACCCTGCAAAGTAGGCTCATCTCATCTCTGCCGCGTGGCCCCCCTTCCACTCAGGAGATGAAACTTCCACGGGACACTCGATCCACGCCGGAAACCTCTCCACTCCCAATCCAGTTTTGAGCAGCCCCACTAAGGGGGGGCTGTCTCATCTGGCTCGGCCGACGATGCCCATCATCTCCGGTCACGGCGGGCAGGAGCAGCCCTTCCTCCCGTGGCGAAGACGGCTTCCTCGCCCAGCCAAACCCACCGCCGCGAGGGAGCGAAGTGGGTCCCGAAAGCCGCCCCACCCGCGTCTCTGGGCACCCGGGTAACGGACCGAGAGCTGGCCGCGCTCCATCCTCCCCCCCCCACGCATCGCCCCCGAAAGATGCAAGTCCCAACTCGGGTGGGCAAAGGCTTCCCCACGTGCGCCTGCCCCTTCCGCGTCTGCACTGGCTCCGGGGAGGAGGAGGAGGAAGAGGCGGCGACGCTTGGCCCCCAGCCTCCGGCTTCCTCTTCCTGCGGCCTGCAGGGTCTCTCTGCCAGCCCGCCCCCCCGTTAACCCCCCAAGTCCACGCGCGGCAAGTCAAGGGCGGCCCGCGAGAGCCTCCCCTCCAGCGCTTCGGAGCGCAGCGACCCGGACATTCTTTCCACCAACAGCGCCCCCCCCGCGCGGAAAAAAAAAGAGCCACTCCCCCAGCCGTGCGTGCATGCAGGCGCGTGCACTCATCCCCCCCCCTTTTCAAGGCCAGTTGCAGCGCCTGCGCGCTGGCGGAGACTCGCGATCCGACCACAACACCCGATCGCCCCCCTCCCCAATCCTCGCGCGCGCTTTCCCAGCCTGGGCGCCCCCGAGAAGGCAGCGATCCTGGGCGCCCAGATCCGGGATTTCCCTCTTCTCCTCTCCCCTCCCTCCCTCCCTCCCTCCCTCCCGGCCCGGTCCCCTCCCCACTGTTTATGTTCCGGGGACTCGCGTGACGCCTGCGCGCCCCCTCCTCTCCTTCCCCTTGCACGCCGAAGGCTGCGGAAAGGATTGTTTGCGGGACTTTTTGCATAAGAAAACCTAGAGCCCCCCTCGCCCCGCAGGGGAAAGCAAAAGAACAAACAAACAACCACAAAAGCAGAAAAAAAAACATAAAGCATCGCCCATCCCCTCCTCCTCCTCCCCCCCACCCCTGCTGAGCGATCCTTTGCTTTCGGAGCTGCTCCGGCTTGCCCCCCCCCTCCCTCGCTCGCCTTCACGCCCCCCCGCCCGCCTCCCAGCCTCCCAAAGAAAGTGCTGATCGCCCGGGGGGGGGAGAGCAAAACTTTAGAGAGAGAGAGACCCGGATGGCCTTTTGCAACCCACGCGGGGGGGGCAGAGGCTGCTTTTTTGGTCGGGAGTTGGGTTATTTGGGAAGCCTCTAAATTGGGAGGGAGGGAGGGGGAGCTGGGGGAATTTTCCGGGGGTTTCCTCTCCCTCTCTCTCTCTCTCTCGGTTCCCCCCCCCGCCCCAGTTTTGGGGCCCAGCCCGGCAGGAACCCCCTCCGACCTTTGCAGCAGGACCCAAAGGAGGAACTGTTGACTCTTTTAAGAGATGAAAGTGCTCAGATCATGGAGGCAGAAAGAGGCTCGCCCAGGAGACTGGTGTGTACTTTCTCGGCTCGGCTGGCGGGTGGCGGGGGGGGGGAGGCGAGATCGAGGAGAGGAAAGACCCCCCCGGGAGGGGTTGGCCGCGGTGGGGGGGAGGGGGCGCGATCGGGACTGCCTGCGGGCCGGCTGGGCATTTAAACGAGCCGCGGGGAGACCCTGGATTTGCTACCGGCGGGGGTGGGGGTGGGAAAGAGAGAGAGAGGAAAAGAGAGGAGGGGAGGGGAGGGGAGGCTCGTGCGTGGACCCCCTCCCCTCCCGCCGCTGCCGATCCTATGGCGGAGGGGCGCGCAAGTCGCGTCCCCACACATGCAGCCGCCTTGTTTTTTGGGGGGGGATCTGGGCCTCGCCTCTGCTGCTTTGGCGGGAGGGGGCGAGGAGGCTTAATTCTTCCCTAACTCCCCTGCTGTTCCCCCCCCGCCCCCCTCCTTTTCCCGTCCCCAGATCTGGTCCCGGTGGGCAGAAAAGACCCCCCACCCAAAACTTGGGATTTCCGCGTTGGGCGCCCGGGAAGCTGAGCCCGGCTTGGGAAGCCGCGATGCGCGCGTTGGGGGGGAGGCGGGTGGGAGAGATCCTGGGGGGCTGCGGACGGGGACCCCCGTGTTACATAACGCCGTGTGCTTTTTAAAAGGCCGGCTTCCGGTATGACTCGGGCAGCCTGCGAGTCTTATGTAAATCGGGCTGCCTTGTTGCTGCTGGCTCGCCCGGCGTGTGTTGGGCGAGCCGTTGCTAAGGGAAGCCCGCGATCGGGAGAGTGGTCGTGTGAACGGGGGCAGAAAAGGTGCCTGTGGGTGGGAGGGAGGGTCTCTCGCAGGCAGAATGCAGGAGCAAACCCCGCAGTACGGGGGCAATAGCGGGGATTTGTGGCCCCGAGTCGAGAAGCACCCGAGTCCCCGGGCAGGTTCACACGCGCGCCCCCGAAACACGGGTCCGGGCATGCAGGGCAGAGCGGTGGCCGGACGGAGCAAGCGGGGCCGCCTGGCCTCTTGGCCTCACCTAGCGCAGAGAGGGTCCGAGGCCGGCCGTGCGGGGCCGCCCCCTGCCGCCCTCCTTGCCCAGCGCGGCGCCCGCGGGCCCCTGCCCGGCCTCCCCCACCGACGCGCCCCTCACCTTGTCTGCCCCCGTGCAGCGCTGCATCGGCCGGCGCCTCTACGACGAGAACGAGGACCTGTCCGACGTGGAGGAGATCGTCAGCGTGCGCGGCTTCGACCTGGAGGAGAAGCTGAGGAGCCGCAGCTACCGCGGGGACTTCGTGCGGCCCATGGACGGCCAAGGTGAGCGCAGCGGCCCGACGGCCTCGCGCCTCCGCCCACGTGCCGCCCGGCCCGGCTTCGTATTTCCCGCCAGCCGCGCCCGGACCGGGGGAGCCGGTGACGCCGCCCAGGCGGGCCAGGGGAAGCGGCGGATGCGCGCTCCAAGGCGGCGGAGCGGCTCCCGGCCGGCCTGTCCCTGCCGCCGCCGCCCCCTGGCCGCTTGGGCCCTTCGGAGGGGTCGCCTCAGGCCCGGCTGGATTCCCACCTTCCCCTTAAGCCTGACTTTCCCCGCTGTCCCCGGCCCCAAAAGGGGACCCCCCCATGTCTGAACTGAGGCGGCTGAGGGGAGAGAGTGAGGGTCCCTTTTCCGGTGGGCAAGGAGAAAATGGAGGTCATCGAGACCCCTCCAAGGACCCACCTGAGAGAGGGCTGAGGACTCCATGGCCCTGAATATTTCCCCTCAGACTTGAGGATTAGCCATGACCTAGGGAGAGTGATGGGCTTTGCAGTCTGGGATCTGGTTGCTTTTAATGCTCAGGACCCGTTTCTGAGGCTCCAGATGTGCTGACTTGGGCTTGGCTGGGGATGGTGGGCTTGATCCTTGGGCCTGGCCGGGGATGGTGGGAGTTGTGGTGCCAAATAACTGGAGAAGCTAGAACTGGGTGGATAATTTGTTCTCTGGCGGCTCTTAGCTTATTATAGGAATTGGTTTTCAATGGACATTTTAAGTCCATTTTCCCAGAAAGTAGTCCTCCATCTGTTTATTGGGTCTAACTCCTTGCTAAATGTTCCTAGGATTTGGGGGGTTTTCAACTCTTTAAAATGTTTAGCCTGGGTTTTCAATGATTGAAAGTTTATTAACTTTTCACTTTTGAACGATCGCCAATTAAACTGTAATTATTCATAGAGAGATGGTCAAGAGCTCAGTGGCATCCTGAAATCAAGTCTCCTTGAGAGGAGGAGACATTGCTGGTTAAGCTGGAGTCTGTCACTTTTGCTGGCATCCTAAGTTGCCTCGCAGGGTTGTTGTGAAGAGGAAAAAGTAGAGGCAGAGAGTTATTAGGACGAGGACAAAGCTAGCCCACGCTTGACCTCTTTTGGGAAGGAGAGGAAACAACGTGATACGTTAATGATTCTCAACATGGAGCCTGAAAGAAATGTAAAATTACAGACCCAGCACCAAAGAAAACCCTTGTCTAAAGCATACCTGCATGTACCATTTGGTTAACTCTGCTGAACGACGGACGTAGGATGAGGAAGGAGGTTGGAAGAATTTCGCTTTGAAAAACTAAACTCGGCGTCTGAGTTTAGACTTGCTAAGCTAAAAGCAAGGCGTATTATGACTACTACCACTTAGCAGCTACTCTTACGAAATGTGGATTTCTTCCACAGGTGGTTTTTGACTTACAACCATTTGTTTAGCGACCATTTAGAGCTGCACGGCACTGATAAAAGTCACTTAACGACCAGTTCTCACACGTATAACCGTTGTACCACCCCTGCAGTCATGTGACCAACGTCCGGGTTGTTTGGCAACCGTGTACTTACAATGGACGCAGCCTCCCGAGGTCACGTGATCACAATGATGACCTTCCCAGCAGGCTTCCTACATCCAAAGTCACGGGGGGGGGAGGGATTTGCTTCACGATTGCATGATTCGTTTAATGACTACAGCGCTTCACTTAGCAGCCAAGGAAAAAAGCTCATAAAACCTGGTGCAACTCCCTTAAGAACCGCCTTGCTTAGCAACCGAAATTCTAATCCCAATTTTGGTCGTAAGTCGAGGCTACTTGTATTTGCCAAGCTTTTTTTTAATGGCTGAAATCTTACCACTGACCTGTCTCTGACCTTCTCTGCCTTTTCCCCACCAGATTTCAATTTTGAATACGTGCAGCGGGAAGCGCTGAAAATCCCTCTCATCTTCCGAAGTAAGGCTGGACTGGGAATTAAGTAAGACCACCCTATTCTTAATATATATCATCCTTTTGTCTTTATCTAGTCTTATAGCCAAGCTGAGATAAATGACAGGAACTGTGTGCTTGGTGGGTTTTCAGCTATGGCAAAGCCCCTTCTCTTGAGGAAAGGTGCTACAGAAGAAAACACTCATTTATTGTTATTTGATAAACAAATTTATAGCAGAAACTAATCAAGGAGAGAAGCAACCTAGAACTAAGGAGAAATTTCCTGATAGTTAGAACAATTAACCAATGGAACAACCTGCCTCCAGAAGTTGTGAATTCTCCAACAGTGGAAGCTTTTAAGAAGAGACTGGACAGCCATTTGTCTGAAATGATATAGGGTTTCCTGCCTGAGCAGGGGGTTGGGCTAGATGACCTCCAAGGTTCTATTCCATTCCATTCCATTTTTCTTATTCTATATTTCCTGTTCTATTCTATTCTATTCTATTCTATTCTATTCTATTCTATTCTATTCTATTCTATTCTATTCTATTCTATTCTATTCTATTCTATTCTATTCTATTCAGCTGCCGAAGTCATACATATGTGCCTTTTATTCTTCCTATGAAGAGAAGAGGCTACCCTGAGGTTCGCAATCTGGCTAGGAATTGGGGACCTTGGAAAACTTCTAATTCAACGAGCAGAACTGATGCTAAGCGCCTAGACGGGTTATGGAAAAAACCCTATCTTTCTAAAGATGATCCTTTGGATAAATCAAGGTCTCCGGTCTTCTGTTTTGTATCTTCAAATTGTCATATAGCAATGCTGAGATTGGCTTACAGGTCAAAGCTGTGATAAGGAGAATTGTCCTAACAGGGAAGTTTAACCATCAGTATCAAAAAGAACCATCCAATCACCAACTTCCTTTTTTTTTAAAAAAAAAAATTGCACTGAGGAGGTCAGAGAACTAGAAGAAAGTTTGGATGCTCAGGATGGCAGAGACTTCATTGTGACTTCATTGCTCTAGCATAAAAGAGGTTTTTTTTAAAGAAGGAGTTTGAGGGTGGCTGCCAGCTGCAGAGGCAGAAGAGAAAACTTCAAATTCGGAGAAGAAATTCCCAAGAACCACAGTTGGCAAATGAGTGGGGGGAAAGGGAAGATTTTAAATTCTGTCCTTGTGACTGCCGCTTAGCCAGGGTTAGTGTGTTGTTGTTCTGATTTTGACTCTCTGTTTTGCATTTAATTTAATCCCTACGCCTTTCATCATTTCAGAATGCCTGATCCAGACTTCACTGCCCAAGATGCTAAAATGCTTGTGGGTAAGTTTCTGTGCATCTTTCCATAATGCAGAAGTGATGCGTTGATGTTCTGATTTGAGTTTTGGTTTTTTTTTAAATAAAAGAACGAACAGGGTATTATGTGTAAATTATGCAAGTGAGAAGCTAAACTGAGAACACATAACCGAGGTTGCAGGCTGCAGTTGCACCCAAATCTATATTTTGCAGAATAGAGCCATGTCTGAGAATTGAAAATTTGTGGTATAATTTCGGTATCTTCCTTCTTGTTTAGGGGAAAATACTGAGGATGATTAAAAGTTAATTTGAATATGAAAGTGAAGCCAGTATAATAATCATCAAGCTGGTCCTGGATATCTTGTAGGATGTACCAGATACCAGAAATATCAGCCAGTTTGAATGACACTGATTCTCCCTATAGTGTATTTGGAATTTTCTTGTGTTTATTTTGAAAGTCTTTGCTAGGAATAAAATCTTTGCTGTATTTTCCCAACTCTTCCAGGGAGCCGACGGATCGTGGATGTAGTGGATGTGAACACCCAAAAAGGCATTGAAATGAGCATGGCTCAATTTGTGCGGTACTACGAAACCCCTGAGGTAGAGCGCGAGAAGCTGTACAACATGATCAGCCTGGAATTCAGCCACACCAAACTGGCCAATATTGTCAAGCGTCCCAATGTGGTAAGTGGAGATTCTGGCTAAGCTTGGGGTCAATGGGAGCATCCCAGTTGAGCCTGGGTCAATGGGAGCATCCCAGTTGAGCTTGGGGGTGAACATAGCCAAGAGAACAGATCTTTCTCTGTTGTTTCCTACCTTAACTCTGATCTGCGTCTTTTCTAGGTGGATTTAGTAGACTGGGTGGACAACATGTGGCCACGGCATTTAAAGGAAAGGCAGACCGAGTCCACAAATGCCATTTTGGAGATGAAATATCCCAAAGTGAAAAAGTAAGTGGGTTTTTCTTCCAAACTTCCTTGCTAAATTATGATTAAAGCTAGGTGTGTTAAGAGTGTTGAGCCTAAATTCAGAGGAGCTTTGTGCATCTCCGTTGAAAGATTTGTATGGCCATGACAATTAATGGCTGGGGTTTTTTTTGGGGGGGGGGAACCATGATTTGGTGACAAGTGAAGTGCTGTGATGGAGAAGGACATGGCTGCTTCTATGTCAGAGAAACGCCGACAAATAGAAAGGAACCTTGGCTGTGATTGGGCTGAATTGCTGTGATGTCAGTAGGGAAAGCCAAAGATCCATGTTTATGGTTCAGCCTTGCTTGTTTTGTGTTTTTGTTGTTATAAGGAGGTTGGGCTGGATTCACAATGGCAACCGCAAAGGGTGTCCCCCTATTTTGTGGTGGATTTAGGATTTCCTTCTTACAAGAGAATTTTTCCTTCTTACAAACTGTTTTACCTCTGGCTTTGTGGTTTTTTGAATTGCTACAGCTGTGGAGATAAAGACATTTCTTTTTTGCTTGTGCTTTGCCAAGTAGGTCACCCAGATCCTTTCTTAAACCTTGCAACAAAAATGCTTACGTGTCAGAATTAGCTATGAATTAGAGGTTCGTATATAACAGTGTTCAAAGAACCGTGCTGTACGTAGATGCTTATGCGTGGTGCTGTTTTTCGGATAGAGAGAGTAAAATGAGTAAAAGGATAGGGAGAAGTTATAGGTAGTCCTTCACTTACAACCATTTGTTTAGTGACTGTTTAAAGTTTCAGTGACACTGAAAAAAGTGATTTGTGAGCTTTTTTCACACTTACAGACATTGCGGCATCCCAATGGTCATGTGATCAAAATTGGGATGCTTGGAAACTGGCATGTACTTACGATGGTTGCAATGTTCCAGGGTCCTGTGATCCCCTTTTGTGATTTTCTGACAAGCAAAATCAATGGGGAAGCCAGATTCCCTTAACAACTGTATTTACCAACTTAACCAGCTGCAGTGATTCATTTAACCACTATGGCAAGGAAGGTCGTAAAACAAGACAAATTCATTTAACAACTGTCTCACTTAGCAACAAGAATTTTGGGTTCAGTTGTGGTCGTAAGTGGAGGGCCACCTATATTCGGATAATCCCTCAAGCAAAGCAACTTTCCAAACAGAAGCTACAGTACAGTAGCTTGCAATTTTCATTTCAACAACTCTGTGTCCAAGGAATACTTTCAAGGGGTAACCAACCCCCTTCCGTAAATGTTGTTTTTGATGGTTTCCCCCAGCCCCAAAATAGCTTCTGTGTTTGCAATATCTGAGGGAGTTTGTTATCTGTGCATATGAAAAAAGCTGGCTAGCACAGATGACCTTACCTAGTTTGGGCAATGCATAAAAACAACCCAAGTTCAGAGAGCACCAAAGTGTATCCCTCCTTTCTTACATGCTTCTACCTCAGGTGAGAGAAGACAAATTAAAAATGGGGGGGGGAAGAGGATGGTTTAATTTGAAACACACATGCACACACACACACAGAGAGAGAGAGATTTAGATATTTAGCTGCACTTTGTTATGCTAACAAAGATCCCTGTGAGAATGGGTGCTTTTAGTGAAAAATGATCCCTGGAAAGTTTCGTGGTTTTTAAGTTTTGGCCAACTCCAGGCCTGTGTCCTGGGCCTTGATGGCCCCCAACTGGGGATATGCTCAGTGTTTGGCCCTTCATTCAAGGCTGGAAGAGGTTCGGCTGTTTTTTCCAATGTGCCTGTTTTTTCCAATGTGCGATGGATGCCTTAGCCAAGCAGGAGGAGGATCTCCTGCTCAGAGCAAAATTGAGTGGGAGCGAGAGAGGAGAGAGATGGGCGGTAGAGCAAAGCAGCCGTCACTGTGATTTCTTTCTCCCTGCCTCCTCGGATAATAAACAAATTTCCCACTAAATTCCCTCTGGGCGTTTTTGAGCAAAGAGAGGGGCTCACGGCCTCCACGGAAAACCCCCTACAATCCACCTGATCCCTGTGTTCGTGCAGGCTGTGTTTTCTCTGGTCATCTTTCTGTCCTGGCCCACCATTTTACGCTATGGATTCTGTAGGGTTCTTTCCTAGCTTCCGGCTAAGGAAAGATCTAAGGAATTTTTCTCTGTTCAGCTTGGCCCTCCTGCTGTTTCCTGCACTTCAAAAAACAAAGCCAGGAGATAAGATTGGGAAGAGATTATTTTTCCTGGGGGTAGCAGATGGGAGAGGGTATGAATTTCTGTGCTACCTTTTTTGTGGTTTTGGGGCCTTAATTTCTTGGAATGCTTCCTGGAGGACGGGTGTCCTTTTGTGTGGGGAACTCTTTGAGTCCTTGACTCACAATAATGATAAGAGGGTGAAAGCTGAAGGAAACATCTGCAAAAGATCAGATGTTTGACCCTCAAAGCAATCACAATTGCCTTTTTTTGGGTGGGGGGGGGAGTTTTGAATGAACAGGTGTGTCTCTTGGCTCCTGGTGATTTATGGACACAACTTTGTAGCTGGTAGAATAGAGTGGACATATTTGGTCTGCATTCGCACAGCAATGTCTCTGCAAGGGTGTGCATGCGTTGGTGATAGCTTGTGCTAGTTGAATCTATTGGAGACAGCCGATGGAGGTTGTCGGGTGTGTGTGCGTTGGTGACAACTTGTGCTAGTTGAATCTATTGGAGACAGCCGATGGAGGTTGTCGCTGACTATCAGGGGTCTCTTCTAAAAACAGCTTAACATCTGGGATGCCGCCCTGCACCATTTGGAACAAGCCGCTGTAAAGAGAAAGGAGTTTTCCTATTCTGAAAACCTAACATTCTGCGGTTTTGAATGGAGAAAAAAGGAGCAAGGAATCCTGTTGTTAGCCTCTTCATTGCCTCTCTGTTATTTTATCTCCTCGTTTTGGCATAACATTCTGCAACCTGACCCAGATGCAGGTCTGTCTGTTGCATTGTTGCCACCGGCTGCTTGTTTACACCATTGTGCAAATGTTTGCTGTACAATAACATCTGAATGAAAACATTTTGGGGGATTTAAAAAATAGAAGGACAGTTTTTAGCAGAGGCTCCAGCTGGGAACTTCCTCCCCCCATAAGAAAACATCCCCCCCCAAAAACGTGACAAGTCCTGCCTTTCGTTGCCTTCTAATTTGGGAGCAATTAAAGAACAGAAAATGCCAGGTTCATTCAAAGAGTTCAGTGCTGCCTCCGCCAGGCTGCAGCTTCGAAAATGCCACCATCACGCCTGCTTCTCGGCTCCTCATTCATTTCTTTACGGTTTCTTCCACCCTCCCAGCTCTCTTATTATTTTCAGCATCTTTCAAATTTCTCTTAACCATCGCTGGGGGGGGGGAGGAACCCAAAAACAAAACACGGAAGAGATGCTGAAATAGTCCCCCCCTTGTTTTAAGGAATGAAATGGAGGTCGCTTGGCAAGCTCAGAGCCCCCCTGAGCAAACCCCAAATTTCTATTTATTCCAAGGATTGTGTCTACAAGGGGGGGAGGGTCAGGAAGCTGGAGCTGAAATCTCTTTAAGTTTTGTCCGTGGTCCTCTTTTTCTCCCTTTTTCCGGTATTTTTTAACCAAAGGCACATAGGAAGGGGCCTCTGGGTCAGAGAGGGGGGTGGGGTGGGGTGAGGGCTGGAAAAGAAAGGGGAAGGGGGGCCTCTTCCTTCCAAGATGGAGGCTTGAGCGCGTTTCAGGAGCAAGTCCCTTAGAAAAGTTAGGCATTCTGGGCTGTGCTGGGCAAACCAGCCCACCCACTCGCTGTCTTTTGAAGAAGCGGGATTATCCGTGCAGGAGAAACCGGGCAGCCCCACGTGACTCCAGCCCTACACGGAGAGGAAGCCGTAGAGGTCAACACAAAGGCATCTCTCCAGAGTCTGCTTTGCGGAGAAAAGCTTTGCGCCCTCCCCAATTTCCAAAGCCTCATTGCCAACCCTTGGGCTTTGGAAAGAGAGAACAGAAAACCCTCGGTTAGACCCCAGGATGAAACCGTTTAGACACAGAGGATCTCCCAAGACTCTTTCTAAAAAATATGAACTCATCCTGACTAAGGTTTCTTAGAAGCAGAGGCTGAGTTTTGGGGTTTACGTGTGTGAAAGAAATGGAGCCCTTAAAGAAGTCTCCCTCTGTCTGTGGGGGGGTGTTTCCTGGGGTTGGAAAACTTGCTGGGAGGGAGGGAGCAGAGAAGAGGGCTTGTTTCAGAAAGAAGATTGATTTGGAGAGGGACAAATAATTCCATCCATTCTGTAATGATGGAAATGAGGTTTAATGCCTGGAAGAGAGAGGGGCTTGCTTGCAAGGAAGAAGGCTGAGCTGACTTCCTAGCTAGAGAACTCAAGGCTTGAGCAAAAAGGAACCAGAAATCCGAATATTCGGAAACCTGATTTTTGCAGTGTGCAGAATGCTTCATATCTGAATAATAATGCTTCCTATTTGAGATGGGAATGGGGGTGGGTGGGTGTCTGCTTTCTGGACAATGCGGCTTAGCCTCCTTCCCTGCTGCAGGAGGCAAAGCTTTTTGTGCATCAATTCATCCAGTTGAAACGACATTCAGCTCAGGCTAAGAACTCCAGTTCCAGTTTTAAGACTACAATATATGCAGATTGTTCGTTTGTTTCCAGACTTGTCCTCAGGATAAGCTCAACTGTATTCTCACCTCCCCCCACCCCACCTTCCAGTCTGAACACGATCAAAGGGGTTGTGCTACTAGCATTTTATTTTAAAGAAAAATATTTCATATAATCCCAAACCACCGAGGATCTTTCAGACGTCTGCCAGCCTAGTGGCCGGTCACATTCAAAGTTGCTTTCTGCTTCCAAGTTTCTCGCGGGGGGGGGGGCTGAATCTCCCCAAACCAGCCCCTGAATGGGTGTCACTTTCGGCTGGACCTAGAGGAAGGGGGAGAGAGGGGGGAAAGGGGAGAGGGCTTAGGAGCCTCGGAGGAGGGAAGAAGGACTCGTATTTTGAAAAGGGGCTCCTGCAGGACGTCTAGACTCCTCTGTTGGGGAGGTTGAAGCTTTCTTATGTGCTCCTTGGATATGTTGCCAGCTTGGAATGCGCTTCCCCAACAGGGAAGGTTTAATGGCGCGGCCAGGAAAATCCCGTGCCCAAAAGCCAGACAAGGTAGGCTGTTTTGCAAGGCAGGGCTTGAGTTGCAAAACAAAACGTTTGAGTTGGCTTCCCTTTCCTTCCCATTCTCCTTCCCAACTCCGTCCCTCCCTCCCTCCCTCCCCACACATTTGCCATTTTCCCCATAACAGCAGCATTGCGTATCCCTGTCAACTCAGAAGAGGTTGCTAGGCAGCTCGCCTTTTTCCCTAACCCGAGACTTTCTGATCGCCAAGGGAAGCCTCGCGAAGGGCACCGTTCTCTCCCCAGCCTGTCGCTGGGAGGATGCGGGCGTCCACCTGGATGGTGTCAGAGGGGAGGGGAAACGGCGGCTGATTGGCGGGAGTGCAATCAGGGCACACACGGTCTGGTAGGGGAGGCGAAGGACACACACACACACACACACACACACACACACACACTGGCACGCTCAGATTGAGGTAGCCAGCAGCCGGAACCAGGAAAAGAGGTTAGTGTGTTGAGCTGTGCACATTTCCTGCGTCTCTTAAGGTGCCCGTGGTGGGCAGGAGGATGGATCGGCAGCGCTGGGTAGGAATGAGACCATCCAGCCAAAAAGGGATGGTGCAAAACTGATTTTAAAGTCTTCCCAATAAGAGTTCTCTTAGGAAAAGGAGTGAACGGAGCACTTGAGCCTTCCGGTTTAACAGTGTGAGATTCAAGCAGAACTGTTTGTAAACTTTGCCCCTGCGAGGATTGGGAAGAAAAAGCATCTTGTTTTGGGGTTCAAAGTGAGCGCTGAGAACAGAGAAGCAGGCACAGCCCACGTAGAGGGCCAATTTAATTCGGGCAGCCTCTCTGTGGTGTGCTCCCTTCAAGGAGGAGCGGGAGGCTGCGTTGCCTGGTTTGCGTTTGTTTTTTTTTTTTTCCCCTGCAGCAGAAATCTCTCAGCTGCTTCTAAAATCCCACCCAGAGGACCAACCGAGAAGCCTTAACTGGACCTGTTCGCCAATGATCTGCACATTAGAATCCCTCTCGGTGATTTTAAAGAGAGATTCTCTTTTGCAGGTACTGTTTGATGAGCGTGAAAGGATGCTTCACCGATTTCCACATTGATTTCGGAGGCACTTCGGTGTGGTATCACGTTTTCCGGGGAGGAAAGGTAAGCGATGTCTCCGCGGAAGGCAATCCTTTATAAAATCCTTGTCAAGAGCGGAGGCTCAATTTTTTTCTTTTCAAAATAGGCTTTGGGGAAAGGGGAAATCACCCAGCTAGGAAAGAAAGGCACTCTTGCTCTGCAGTGAATTTAAGATTTAATATTGGACATGCTCGTTTGCTTCTTTTTAAATGGGGGTTTCTCTCTGTTTCTAGATCTTTTGGCTGATTCCTCCAACATTGCAGAACCTAGAACTTTACGAGGAATGGGTTGTCTCTGGGAAGCAAAGTGATATTTTTCTGGGGGACCGCGTGGAGCTGTGCCAAAGAATCGAACTGAAACAAGGCTACACTTTCTTCATTCCTTCAGGTAATTCCCTCTTGGAAGAGGATCTGGTTTTTCAAGATCCACCCTTACTGTTGACACATTGGTGGGCAGCCATCGTTAGGTCCAGAGTGAGGAGAGAGATGGACTGGATAACGTACCTTGACACGCTCACTGGGAGAAAAGGATTGCATAAAAGTTATGCCTCCCCCCGTTGGTTCTGGACTTCTGCTTTTTTTGGTAACTATAGAGATGATCCAGCCCAAGGATGTCCAACCTTGGCAACTTTTAAGACTTGTGGACTTCAACTCCCAGAATTCCCTGGCATGGCTGGCTGGAGAATTCTGGGAGTTGAAGTGCTCAAGTCTTAATGTTGCCAAGGTTGGACATCCCTGATCCTAGCATTTTCTAGCTCTTTTGCTTATTTCATGTCTTATAGCCTATTCCCAATGCTCTGATCCAGGGTTTGTGCTGCCTCAGCAGCTGAAGCTGAATAGAAAGGCTTTTGAGGCAGATCCTGAAGAAAAACACAGTTTTGTAGGCCGGATGAGAGCAGGACTTTATTCCCAACATGACTGACTTTTGTGATGTGAGTCGTTTCCTCTCTTCTCTATCTTTTTAGGGTGGATACATGCGGTTTACACCCCAGTTGATTCCTTGGTGTTTGGTGGAAATATCTTGCATAGCTTTAACGTTCCCATGCAACTTCGCATTCATGAAATTGAGGACAGAACAAGGGTAAGGACTCCTTAGATTTTTGATTGGAGACATTGAATCCTTGTTCTGCAGAAGGTACCAGGGCACCTGGAATAGGGCACCTTGGTAGCTCAAAGGAAACTTCGTTGGTCTGCGAACTTTTCGGTTTAGGGGTTCAGATATTTGGAGCATTAAGTTGAAATCTCAAAACCAAGAAGAGCAAAGGGTGAGGTTCAAAGCAGAGCAAGCTGGTGGAGAATTGGTCTTCCCTGCCTAACTGGTCACCAGTTTGGATAAAATTAATGGTTGGGTTCACCCATGGAATTCAGCAATGGCTTGTTGAGTGATCACAACTGATTACATTCTCGTTCATTCTGAGCCATACATTCTAGTAGAATCAACCAGAATGAGTGGCTTAACGCATCATGCTAAGCCATAAATTATGATTTACAAACCACAATGGCCGAGAACATACTCTCTACCACATTGTCAGGGTGGAGAGGCTTGTTGCTTTAATGGTTTCTGCAATCTCAGTTTGTTCCATCTTATTATCCAACTAGGTTTAACACAATTATAGCTTATCACACATGGGCATCTAATTATCTTTTAAGTGCAACCTTTCGAGGCCTATTTCTCTTGTGGGGAAAAATTGGAATTCTGACAAGTTCCTGGACTTCCAGGGAAATTCTAGTCTTTGTAGGGGGTGGGCTTTTGACAACTTAACAAGCACTTTTCTCGTTCCCCAGGAAAGTGGGCAGTTTGGGCATCACTCTGTAGAGCTAAAGAATGCTCTTGAAGAAGCTTTAGTGGTTTGCTTTGAGATGATGCAGAATTGAGATTTGATTTGGGGATGTGTCTCCCTCCTCTGGAATTCTGGAGGGTCTCTTCTTCCAGGGCTACAGACCAGTTGCTCATTTTTCCCAACGCAGTCATAAAAGTTACGAGTCTGTTTGCTTTCAGCCTCTTCTTCTTGTATATCCAGGACGAACTTGCTATGGTTAAGTCAACCAGGTTTACTCAAGTCAGGTGTTTGAATTATCACTGCATGCTGAGTTCTTCAGTGATGGTTTGAGCTGGGTTTCCGTAACAGACATTGGCTGTAGTAGACTATGAGTCACTGTATTACAGGAAGAAGGATTTCAACCTGTGGGTGATTTAGACACGAGGATTTGCCACTCAGGAGCATCCTTAGTACAGGAGACAAAAAAAGTCAAGGGAGTGGCCACAGCAGCTGGGTGCTAAGAGTGAGGAAACATTGCTCCGCCCCCTTCTTTCTGATTGGTTCCCCAGTGGTGGAAAAGGTTTTAGAATGTTGGGTTTTGTCATGGAAACTGTCTGATTGGCTCTCTAAAAGCTGGTAAATCACCACTCTGATCAACTATTTCTAGGGAATTCTGGGATTTCTCCCCCCCAATGCATCATCACTATTCCTGCTGTTGGGCACATCTGTATCTTGCTGTTCCAGATGTGTTGGGCCTTTCCAACCCATTGTCAAGATTGATGCCCATGCCATTGTCCCCTGTCTTCAAAGGGCGCTTTTGGGACTGAATCTCTATTAGAAGAAGATTGGAACAGATGCCTTGATTTTCTGATAGGTCCATCCCAGCTTGAGAGGATCAGGCTTCTCCACCTGGACATGTACACACATGCCAACCTGACATTGTGTAGGCTTCAGCTGTAATGCAGTTAAGAAGATGAGTTAGGACAGTTGGAATATCCACAGCCCATGTTGATTTTCAAAAGGCAAGTTGGGGACCACTGAAAAAATCTTGAGCTATTGAGAGGCTGGATTCTTCTCCAAAGGGTGTGAGAAAGTGAGTCCCTATCTAAAACAATATCTAAGGCTCGTCTTTATTGGTAGCCTTCAATCATGATTGTAGTCAGGTTTACTTAGAACAAAAGAGACCAACAGCAAAAGAGAGGTGTAAAAATGTATGCAAGATGGATCGGGGTGGGCTGATGACCCTGGATGTGATTTCTCTCTTCTGGTTCTTCCTCTCAAATATTGTCTGCTAAAGGGCCTGTCAGATGACTACACAAGGAAGACAACCTTAAGATCCTTGGTAGCCTACTTCTGCTCTCCTTGTCTTTCAAGGTGAATAGTTACCTGTATTCCCTGCCTGTCTAAATTCCTTTCCTAAGAACTTGTCTTCTCCACCTGGACATGTACACATGCATGCCAACCCCAAGCCAAAGTTGGATTCTTGCAAGAATCCCAGATTTTGTCTTCCTTTCAGTGTAGAGTGAGGGCCAAATATGTCATGATTTGACCCACAACAAATGTATAACTCGGCGCAAGACTGCCTGGGCATGTTGCAGGTTGTGGCTAGTTTAAGAGGGACATACTCTTAAACATCTCTAACCTTCTCATGAGAACAGCCACCTTCCTGGATCAGAGGAGAAGACTACTCTGAACAGAAAGTTGCTTCCAACTATCATAATTCAAAAACTGGTAAGAGAAAGTGTTAATTGAATTTATACCTGTTTAGCTCCCTGCAACACCTTGGCTTGCAAGGGAGAAGTCCTTGTTTTTTGGGGGGTCCAAATGTCTGTCACACATCTGCGACTTTGCAGATGTGCAGAAGGAAATGTAGAGACAGACCGCCATGGGACGGAGTCCAGAGAGGCGAAGTTATTAGGAACTCAAATTGATGCTTAGAGATTGACACACACCCCCAGCATGGGAGCACTGCATGCTTTTCACTGTCTTCAGTATTTTTTTTTCTTTTTCCTTTTAAAAAAGCATTGGTTTCCCCCATTCGCCCCCCCTCCCAAAAAAAGAGGCAGAACTAAATTTGGTGAATTGCAAAAGAAAAAAAAAAGAAAGAACCTGTCAGGAAAGCATTGAGCAAATGATGTCTTTAATATATTCCCCAGGCGTGTGGCTGAAAACCTTTTGAAGGCCGAGGGGTGGAAAGAGGCACCTTCCTATTTGTAAGTCAAATTCTTTTGCAAATTTTGTTTCCCGCAGTGCTCTCTTTGTTGTAAAATTAAATGGGGTAGAAAAATGCAGGATTTGAGTTCCTTATATGAACGTCGCTCTTTTGACATTGGTGAGGTCCTTCCCAAATTTTGGAAGTCCCCTCTAAATAGGCAGGAATGACAGAATTCCTGGGAAGTCTGAGACTTGCAACTCTTGCTGCAGGTTAGGGAGGGGTCTCCGATGCCCCAAATTTGAGTGGCAATTATGCATATTTAGGAATGGCCGTTTGGAGAATGTAGAATGTTTCTCTCCTGACAATGGGCCAAACATCTGTCTTCCCAGCAAAGCATCCAGGGCTGAGTCTCTCGGATCTCCAGAGAAACAAATTATGGACCACCAGGTGATATAGACTTCCTGCTCCAGAATCTGAACCATCACCAACACAATAAATTATACCAACCCAGAAATAAGAGTGGGTCTAAAGATGGGGAAGAAATAGACATTTGCCAGGCTCCGAGTTCTGCAGAGGGCTGAGGTCCTACCAGTCCTGTCATTTTGACTTGGCACATGTGGGCACTTTTGCAGGTTTCTAGGAGATCAGGATTGCAAGAGAATTTTGAGCAGACATCTTTTCCAATTTGCAAACTTGGCAGGACCGAAAAGGGATTGTCCTTTAGCCACGAAGAAGCAGATATTGAATTTATTCCATGGTTGCCCAGATCTAAAGCTAAGATCTAACCTCTAAGATAATCAAAAGCGCAAGCAGAGGTGTCTGCTGAGATGCATGATTGTGTATGTGTCAAAAGAAAATATAGATCTTGACTTTTTAGACCCTGAGTATGGATGCTCCTGAGGGCAAGGTTTAGTCCTCAGCTGGCCTCTTGGTCACTCAGTTCTGATCAGAAGTTCTTTTAGATGTCCGAGGAATGAGATCATGAGGCAGAACAAATCATGTTGTTTGTTGGTTGGTTGGCTTGTGTTTGTGTTGTGTGAGCCGGTCACTGTGGTTTGGAAATCATGGTTAATGCCTTGGCCAGCCTATGGATCCAGCTGGTGTGGTGACTTCTTCAAGAAGAGCATGACTAATAGTGATTGATTGTGAAGTCAACTCATGCAAGATAAGGTTCTATGTTAAGTTGAAGGTCTGTCTAATAAGTTACCTCTCACAGGAAGGTGCAAATTGTTGATCCGTTGGTCTGAGCAAATTGTGGGTTAGTTGACCTGCATTCAGACATGTTCCTATGTTCTCCCCCCCCCCAGGTACAAGCCAAGTTCCGCTACCCATTTTACTATGAGATGTGTTGGTATGTTTTGGAGAGATACGTGTTCTGTCTAACCCAGCGCTCTCATTTCAGCAGGGAGTATCTACAAGAATCAATGTTAATTGGTAAGTAATTTGCCTGAACCTCAGTGTGTTTTTGGAGTAGCAGGGAGGAGAGATGGAAAGGTGCCCTTGGTTGCAGAAACTTTTTCAAGTAGACACTGGACTGGATAATTCAGTAACTCAAAGACATGCATGAAGACTCTCTCTCTCTCTCTCTCTCTCTCTCTCTCTCTCTCTCTCTCTCTCTTTGTTTATAAGGGTTGGTGCCCCGCTTCAGATTGTATATTGAAAAGAGCAGGGATTTGGGGGATAAACCAGCGTTCTGAAAGATAGAAATAATTGAGGTTCAAGTTGAACTAAAACTTTGGTGGTTCTTGTGGAGGTCTCGGGGCATTTGATCTTCTGGAAGGTTTTAATTTGTCTTCTTCTCTGCTCCCAGATACCACGAGGAAACGTAGCTTGGACAGCTTCTCATCCGATTCCTGGGGAGACATGGATGAGGATTTGTGCGAAGTTGGTCCCCAGGAAGACAAGGACAACAACCCAGAAAAAGTCCCCAAAATCTCATCTGACGTCCCCTCTTCTCCTAACAGCACACACTCGGAGGGGAAGGAGATGTTGGGGAAGAAACCAAAATCTCGCTTCTTCAAAAGGACTCTGTCCAACGAGTCGGAGGAAAGTATAAAGTCAGCCACGGTGGACTATTCCAAAACCCCCGCAGGGTCTCCTGCCACGGAGGTCCCCGCCAAGTGGACTCACTTGACCGAATTTGAGCTGAAAGGTTTGAAGGCCCTAGTGGAAAAACTAGAATCTCTTCCGGAGAACAAGAAATGCGTCCCCGAAGGCATTGAAGACCCTCAAGCTCTCCTGGAAGATATGAAGGTGGGTAATGGACAAACGTTTCCCTCTGTAGACCTGAGACGTGGTTCGTTGGTTGGTGGCTTAGTGTGTAGATTAAGCCCAATCGGTGTCATTTACAAGTCATGGCTTATGGTTTAGTACCTGTTCTTGTGCTGTTGGGTTGAGGTCCCATGGCATGTAGAAAGTACCAAGTTCAGGGACACACATGTCATGGGTTTAAAAAAAAAACAGTCATGGCTTGGCTAGTGCTGTGAGGACAGTTGTAAGCTTTCACCATGCCCACTCATGCGGTTTCATGTGTTGTGTTGAGCAATTTGGGAGTAAAGTCTATGGCTGGTGTCAACGGGTGGTCTTCGGAGGTGGTAGGCGAGAATAAATCTCCCATTTCTTTCGGGAAAGTGATACTATCCTCTCACAGATTTACATTTTAACTGTGATGTTTGGGACTTAAGCAGGAATTAGCAACCGTCTTTTGCTTGATGCGCAACACAGATATTTAAAATTGTGGCTAGGGGTTGCAGACAGAAAGGAGAGGAGAGGAGAGACTCTATCACCCAAGGGTTTTAATCCTTTTTTTATTATGCATTTTGAAATCTTATATGTGGTCATCCTTTTTGTTTCATTTCTTTCTTACCTTCTTTTGTATTTCAATTTTAAAAAAAGGATTATGTGGTACAATAACCCACTCAAGAGTTTAAATTTAGTCTTTGGAAAATTAAAATCTGCAAGGCCCTTTTTTAACTTTTCTTTCAGAAACAAAGGTGGGCTTTGCATTCTCTTAGCTCTGAAAAACGCAGAGATTATCCCTTTATTAACACTTCGGGTGTGGGG
Organism: Bothrops alternatus; assembly: GCA_034064705.1. Taxonomy (NCBI): domain Eukaryota; kingdom Metazoa; phylum Chordata; class Lepidosauria; order Squamata; family Viperidae; genus Bothrops; species Bothrops alternatus. The sequence continues at coordinate 640,827 of JARGCV010000504.1, read as the reverse complement.
TGCCGTCCTGCAAAGCTGTTGACCTTGCAAGGGCCCCCACATTTCAGAGAGGAGCCCAGTTGCAATGATTTTCTCTTGGAAATTGCTTGCTTGACTCCCCTGCTATGGAGAGAAGTTGGCTGAGCAGAAGTTCTTCTGTTGCCAAGCAAGATGGTTGCTAAGTGAGCCTGATTTTATAACCTTTTTTGCCATGGTGGCAAATCGGATGTTAAGTGAATCATGTGGTCGTGAAGCAAACCCGGCTTCTCCCATTGACTTTGCTTGGCAAAAGCCGGCTGGGAAGGTCTCCGAGGACCCCCTCAGGACACTGTCAAGACCCGAATTTTGTTCACAGGACCGTGGGGATGGTGCAACGGTCATAAGTGTGAGGACCAGGTTGTGGGTCACTTTTTCCACTGCTGTTGTAGCTTCAAACAGCCACTAAACGAAACGGTTATAAGTGGAGTAGTCCAGTTTGGGCCTTCCATTTTTACCCTGAGGATATTCTGCTGATTTTGCCACCTAAGAAGGAAATTGACAAAATACCCATAAAATAACACAGTGCTTTGCCTTATTTCTAACAGTGGTTTGTTTGCTGAGCCAAGCCAAGATTATCTTTGTTTTATGGGGGAAAGCCTCAAGGGCACCTTTTCAGGCAGCCAAAGCCAGAATTTATAGTTTTGCCGGCATCCTTGTAACTCGGATTCACACAATACGCCGAGCCCAAGTCCAATTAAACCACTTTGATTTGGTTTGCCTGGGATGACCAGCTGAAATAGGCTTTTATTATGGTTTACTGAATAAGTCAACATGGTTGGGTCCACGCACGTGCAAACCTACGAGCCCTGGTTTGTGAAGCCCAATGATTTTTTAAAATGAAGCCTACAATGCGGGCGATGGTGTGAAAGCAGCCCTTGCAAAAACCCTGATATTTCCTTCTCCTTCCTTTGGAAACAGAATATCCTGAAGGAGCATGCAGAGGATGACCAGAATCTGGCCATTTCTGGGATCCCCGTGGTATCCTGGCCTAAGAAAAACGCAAAGGTAGGATCTGGGCCCATCCTGGTTTCTTTTGGTCGCAGGCCTCAATCCTTCAGTCACCACTGTTGTTGTTTTTTTCCTGAAAAGAGATTCCCCGCTTCCCCCCCCCCAGAAAGGGAGTTTCCTCCAAGGTGTGTTTCTGACATAATTTCAGCTCTTTTGTTGAGCCCCCTTTGCGCTTCCTGGTGCATTTGCGTGAAATGTGGTTGCTTTAAGGGTGACTGTTGCTTTAAATGCTGTGCCTTTAAGGTCAGACAGGCGCCCTGTCCAAGGTCTAGCAAAGGGGCCGTGTCCAGACACATGGCCGATTATTGTGAGTTATTGCAAGGCTGTGTCGGCTGATTTTGGGGTTGGGGAAAAATAGCCCCTGGCATCCTTCGGTCTCCCAAGCTGGAGAACCCAAGTATATTCTTTTGGCACGTGTGGAGAAATATTTCATATTTTTAAGTCTGCAAAAATATTATTTCCTGTCTCCCAGGGGCCTGGCAGGGCCGGTGCTTCTGCAAGCCCCCCCCCGCCCCCGCCCCCGCCCCCGCCCCCGTGTCTCAGGGCTGCTTCCGCTGCCCTTTTGTGGGTGGACACAAAACGGGGCCCTTCCCCATGCAAGGGGGTTTTGCAAGGCAGGAGCCCCCTCCCCCCAAATGGGTCTGGCAGGCCTCCCTCCCCCCTCAGGGCATCCTCCCCCCCCCCAGCAAAGACCCTCCCTCTGCCTCCTCCTCCCTCCTCCCCCCTCGGCTGGCTTCCTCCGCCCGGGCAGCCAATGGAGAGCTCGTCTTTTGTTCCTCTCCGGTTGAGCTTGCCATTGGCAGCGGAGGAAGGCTCAGCCTCTTCCTGGCTCCTCTGGGGCTCATGCATATGGATGAGGGCCTTCTCCGCTCTTCCTCCTCCTCCTCCTCCCGCTGGGGATAAGGAGAGGCCAGGAGCACCACCGAGGCAGGCCGGACAGCTGGGTTACAGCCCCACTGCCAGCCATGCCAGCCCGGCCCCTGCTGGGCTCCCCGTGAGAGAGAGATGGCCATGTCCGCCAGCCCTGATGAGGAAGACTACGACTCAGAGCAGGACCAGGTGGGGTCCTCCTGGGTTTGTGCATGTGTGTGTGTGTGTGCATGCACGGGCTGCATGTCTGGGTGGGTGTGCAGGCTTGCTTGCATGCATGGCAGTGGGTGGGTCTGCCTGGGTTTTTTTTTTCTGGCAAGCAAAGTTTGCACCTGGCTCCTCTTCTGCTTTGCTACGGGTTGGAAGAAGGCAGGAGGGGGGTCCTCTCTCCAAGGGGGGGGGCAGGTCAAGGAAGTGGGGTTGGGGGAAGAAGACCTTCCAAAGCCAGCGTCAGACCTGGACTGCCGTCTTCCCCCTTCTTGGGGCTGGAAGTCCGGGCCCAGTGGGAAGCAGGGTCTTTGGGCTGGAAGGAAGGAAGGAAGGAGAGAAGGGAGGGAGGAGAGAAGAGAGGAAGGAAAGGAGGGAGGGAGGGAGGAGAGAAAGGGGGAGGGAGGGAAGGAAGGGGAGAAGGGAGGGAGGAGAGAAGGGAGAAAGGAAGGAAAGGGGGAGGGATGGAGGGAGGAGAGAAAGAGGGAAGGAAGGAAAAAATAAGGAGGGAGGGGGGAAAGAGAGAGAGAGAGGGAGGGGGAGAGGGTATAAAAGGGTCTTCCCACTGTAGTTTTTTTGTCGTTTTTGTTTTATTCTTTTCAGACAAAGATGCTGCTTTGACTTTGCTTTGCAGGAGATTTTTAACCAAAACAATCTGGTTTTTTTTTTCCTTTAATCAGAAGGGGCAGGAAGTTAGATCTTGGATGTGCTTTGGAGATCTGTGAAATACCTTCAGCTAGGAATGAACTGAGGTGTGCGGGACAGTTTCCTTACAATTGTCTCCCTTCACCCCCCCCATGGAAGACTTAATCCTATCAAGATAGGGAATGGATGCCTGGGGCATCTTAAAAGGGGTCCTGTAATGTGGGCAGGGGGAGAAAGGACCACCTCCCAACTGACAGCAGAGCCAATTTTGGGAAGCTACTAGGATTTACCAGTTTAAATTTGCAAGGATAGTTTAGTATTTAGAAGTGAAAAAGCAACCTTTTTTTTTTATCTTTACCCTCAGAACTAAGGTGTAATTTTTTACCTGGCTCTCTTCATCTATCTCAAGTTTAAGTATCCAACTGAAAATATATTTCTTAATCCCTTGATTTGCCGTTGGACCTCTGTGATGACTCTTTTGTAATATTCCTTCTCTATATTTCCTTATTCTGCCTTTTAACATTTATCAGAGCAATGAATTGGGTTGTTTATACTTAGTCTTGTAAGTTTATTACGTTTGTGGTTGGGTTAAAAATACCAAACAGTATTAATTATTTTTTTTAAAAAATGAACATTGTTTTTTTAAAAAAATGTTTTAATTGTTTTAGAATTGCTTGCCACCTGGGATCAGTGGGTTGAGATGGGTAGCTGTAGAAATTATTTTTTTAAAAATAAAGTGGATCTAATTTAGGATTCTGTAGTTACTAGAATGTAGCTACTAGAATGTATTTTTTTAAAAAAAGAATTATTTGTTTTGGTCATTGTTTTAAATTAAAAGCTGCACATGAAGCCAATCTCAGTTTTGTAGTTAATATTGGGCCCTCTCAAAGATTTTTAATTATTTTTTAATTGATCCCTTTGGTGTCTTGGCTTAGAACTGGGAATCCATCAAAGGATCCAATAAAAAAAATCTTAGAAATCAGTAAAAATGGCTGCTAAAAAACCTCTAAGTGGCCCTCAATAATTTCTTACTGTTGATTTTCTGCAGCTGATCCATAGATGAAATTTCCAGGCTAATCTTCCAGTTATACTTATTTTATTTATTGGTTCAATTTGATGACACCCAACTCCAGACAATTCTGAGTGATTCATAACATACCAAACAGCATAGAAAAATGGAAACAACAGAGAAAAAGCAAAACCAAACGTTAGTTTTTAGAAAGGATTATAAAAATTCTCAATCTGCTAAAACTCACAAAGATTTTACAGGAATGGAAGTTTGCTGATGTGTGTTAACTCTCATGGAGGTCCATCACCATGATTTGGCACTTTCTCCAAAAGGAACATAAGAAATCAAATATACAAACTGCATTTTTTCCCTCGTGTTTCTTGGCCCAAAGTCACCCGGCCTGTTTTCACGGCCAGGGCAGAATTAGAACTCAAGTCCTAACTGACAGGCTTCCTCCTCCTCTATCACAATCAATTTGCGAGGTCTTTTTAACCTTTCCTTTCGTGTTGATACTTTCCAAGCTGACTCTCTACAAATTCTTTAGGGCTACTTGGCCTGCATCTTCCGTGGTGTTAGACCCGGGTCCATCTGGCTACCTTTGCACAATGGCAAGGCCGAAAAGCTCTGTTGCTCCCCGGCCTCCATTGCCTGCACCTCTTTAATGGCATTTTGTGGTTTACCAGACCATCCCCACTCAGAAAAGCTGCTACTTGGGTTTGCAGAAAGAGGAACTTGTAACCAAAGTTTATCATAAGCCGTAACGTCTTTGCCCCTACAATGGTATCAGCCTTGTGGTCCTTGGGACCAGCTTCCCAACAGCCGCCAGGATGGGAGGGCGTCACCCTTTAAAAATCCCACCGCCTCTCTCTCTTTCCCAGAACCGGACTGTTGGGCGTCCAAAGGGGAAGCTGGGTCCTTCCTCCGCCGTGAAGCTTGCAGCGAATCGGACGACTGCAGGCGCGCGCCGGAGAAGGACGCGATGTCGCAAGTGCGAGGCCTGCTTGAGGACAGAGTGTGGCGAATGTCACTTCTGCAAGGACATGAAGAAGTTTGGGGGGCCTGGCCGGATGAAGCAGTCCTGCATTATGAGGCAGTGCATCGCGGTAAGCACTGTCGCTGTTCACCGGGCCGGGAAATCGGGGTCCACTTCAACTCCCAGAATTCCTCGGTTTGTGGGCTGGCTGAGGAATTCTGGGAGTTGAAGTCCATGGCTCTAAAGCTGCCAAGCTTGCAGGCCCCTGCTCCAGGCGATCAGGCAGAGGCCCCGTCTGCTCCAATAGCTTTTGCGGCCGTTTCCGATCCCCTGACCTGTCCTTTATTCCTGCCTCCGTAGCCAGTGCTGCCTCACACCGCGGTGTGCTTGGTGTGTGGAGAAGCCGGCAAGGAAGACACAGTGGAGGAAGAAGAGAGCAAATTTAATCTGATGCTTATGGAGTGCTCAATCTGCAACGAAATCATCCACCCGGGGTGCCTCAAGGTAAGGACGGGGCTTTGGAGACTTGGGTCTACAGGTTGTCCTCAACTTACGACACAGCTGAGCCCGAGATATCCGTTGCTAAACAAAACATTTTCTCTTTCTACCCATCTCTCTCTCTCCCCCCCCCTCTTTTTCTCCTTCTCTGCCTCTCCCTCTCTCTCTCCCTCCCTCTCTCCCTCAGGTCCGAGAATCGGATGGCGTGGTGAACGAGGAGCTTCCGAATTGCTGGGAATGTCCAAAGTGCAACCATGCTGGAAAAACGGGGAAAGTGAGTTTTACAGCAATGATTTTGTTGCCTGGAAAAGGAAACAAAAAGTATTTTTTATGCGTTTTGCCCACTGAGTCTTTGTCGGCCTCCAACTGTGACTTTTTACCGATTGGACAGGGGGGGGAGAGCCCCTCCCCCCCGCACAGATCTTTTAACAAGGTCGTAAAATGGGGCAAAACTCACTTAACAAATGTCTCGCATAGCAGCGGAAATTTGGGACTCAATTGTGGTGGGAAGTCAAGGGCTTCCTGTATCAAAAGAGTAAAAACAATGATCCCCTCACACACACACACATCTTTGCTTTTGAGATCCCAACCCTATTTCTATTCTGCTTTCTTTGCAATAAAGCTCAACTAATCTGATTCGTGGATCCCTTCTTTGCCAGTCGATCTTCAAGGTTTCCTTCTGAAATGTAACAGCAACACGTTGCTCCCTAATTGAGTGAGAGAATGAGGATTTCTGTAGCCCTTTCCGGGAGGAAAAAAAAAAGGCATAAGATATAAAGTTTGCTTGTGTGTTTTGTCTCTTTCTGGCGTACAAGCAAAAGCGGGGTCCTGGGTTCAAGTACGCCTCCAACCTGCCGGGCTCTTTGCTCAAGGAGCAGAAGATGAACCGGGAGAACAAGGAAGCCGTCCCCGAGGTCCCCAAGCGGAAAGTCGAGTGCGAGGAGTCGCCCCGCAAGAAATCCGACGAGCGCCCTCCGAAGCCCCCGCTGGACCCTCTCCTGAGGAGGAAGTCGGAGGAAGCCCACCTGCGCCGCAAGCGGAAATTTGAGAAGCCCCAAGAGCCGGCGATGAGGAAGCGGGTAAGACGGGGAAATCGCCTCCCTTGGATGTTTTCAGCTAAAAGGCAGGAGAAGGTGCCTCTGTAGGAGAGGCGTAGTGGAGGTGGGTCAGGAGCTGGGACCCCCAGTGAAAATGGCCCCTGCCCCGGTGTATCCACAACCTCTCCAACTTTAAGCCTCACAAACTTTATTCCCCAGAATTCCCCCAGCCATCATGGGAGGAATGACTTCCAATCAATAAAATCCATGCTTTCCCTCCTTCCTTCCCTCTCTGACCATAGCTAAAACTGGGCAAAGAAGAGAAGCTGTTCAGAAAAAAGGTAAATGACAGTTCAAAGGTACGAGGGTACTGAAAAATAGGACTTTTGAATGTTTTTCATACTGATGACCATTGCGGCATCCCTAGGATCACGTGATCCAAATTCAAAATTGGCAACTGACTCATAATTGTGACAGTTGCCGTGTCCCGGGGTCACGTGATCCCCTTTTGCAAACTCTGACAAGCAGAGTCAATGGGGGAAGCCATTGGTACCATTGCTGTTGGTATCCTCCCCCTTTCTAGAGGCGCTCCTGGAAGACCCCCGACGATCGGGTGGCCGCCTTCAAGCCCCTGCGGCGCTTCAAGCAAGAGCCGGGCGAGGCCTTCCCGGAGGAGCCTCCGAAAACCAAGGAGAGCGACCAGTCGCGTTCCAGCTCGCCCACGGCGGGGCCCAGCTCGGAAGGCCCCGAGTCCCGGGAGAAGAAGAAATTCAAGATCCGCCGGAAAGCGCGCCTGCCCAACAAGGAGCTGAGCAAGGAGCTGAGCAAGGAGCTAAACCAGGAGATCCAGAAGACGGAGAACAGCCTGGCCAACGAGAACCACCAGCCGCCCATCAAGTCGGAGCCGGAGAGCGAGAACGAGGAGCCCAAGCACGGCCTCGGCCTGGAGCGGCCGCATCCACTCAGCAAGGGCTTCAACGGGACGCCGCGGGAACTCCGCCACCAGCTCCTCTCCAGCCTCCGGAGCAGCAGCACCCCCAGGGCCGTCGCCCGGCCCCCGCCTTCCCTCTCGCCTCCCAAGTGCATGCAGATGGAGCGGCATGTGGTCCGGCCGCCCCCCATTAGCCCCCCGCCGGACTCGCTCCTGCTGGACGATGGAGTGGCCCACGTGATGCAGAGGGAGGTGTGGATGGCCGTCTTTGGCTGCCTCAGCCCCGAGGAACTCTGCATCTGCATGAGGGTGTGCCGGACCTGGAATCGGTGGTAAGGATTGGAGGGGCTGGGGGGGCCCTATGAGGAATGGGGGGGCAGGCTTGAACTGGGGTGTCGGGGGCTCCTTGGGAACTGCAACGGTTGTGGCTCTGACCAGGGTAAAGAGAGGCTAGAATTCAGTGAGGCTTGGAAAAGCTGGGTGTTGTCCTTCACTGGGGTCAGTGAAGAAGCCTGATTCCCTTAACAACTGAGGCAAGAAAAGTCATAAAACGGGGCAAATTCATTCAACAAATGTCTCACTTAACGACAGAAAATGTTGGGCTCAATTGTGGTAAGTCGAGGACTACCTGTATTTTTCCCCAAGATGTGTCTGTCCTTTCTCCTCCAGGTGCTGTGATAAAAGACTGTGGACCAAAATAGACCTCAACCATTGTAAATCCATCACTCCCCTGATGCTGAGCGGCATCATCAGAAGACAGCCGGTCACGCTAGACCTGAGCTGGACAAATATATCGAAAAAGCAGCTGAGCTGGCTTATCACCCGCCTTCCAGGTAGGCTCCACCTTGGCGATTCCTGCCTTAGCAGATGAGGGAGGGAGCAGGACTGTCATGCAATTAGGGCCACTCTGCGGAGGGTGACATTCTTCCCTCTCCGTAGGTCTCCGGGACCTGCTTTTGGCTGGGTGCTCGTGGATTGCCGTGTCCGCTCTCTGCAGCTCCAGTTGCCCCCTTCTTCGCACTCTGGACAGCCAGTGGGTGGAAGGCCTGAAGGATGCTCAGATGCGAGACCTTTTGTCACCGCCAACTGACAACCGGCCAGGTGCCTATTCCCATTTTTTGACTCCTGCAGCAAGACTGGGAGAGAAACGGAGCACAACAACCAATTTTCCCATATTGGGGGTCTCGTGATGGCCTCACGAGAGTAAGCCTAGAAGCTTGAAAAGTCTTGCATTTTGGTGGTGGTGGGGGTCCCTCCAGGCGTGACTGAGCCTGTTGAATCACAGCCTCTGCAGATGAAATAACAACAGACTTTGCTGCCTTTTTGTTGCTTGCGCAGGCCAGATTGACAACCGAAGCAAACTGCGCAACATCACAGATCTCCGCCTGTCCGGCTTGGACATCACGGACGCTTCTCTGCGTCTGATTATCCGGCACATGCCTCTCCTGTCCAGACTCAACCTCAGCTACTGCAATCACGTGACAGACCAGTCCATCAACTTGCTAACGGCGGTGGGGACCACCACGCGGGATTCCCTAACCGAGGTTATTTTGAAAGGTAGGCTGGGAGAGATTCAACAGGTAGAGTTCTGGGAAAGATCTTTGCGCGCCTTGATTTAGTGGTCCACCTGCAATCTTAAACAGTCCCAGAAGAGAATCCTGCTGGAGCGGTGAAGATGGGGATGGAAAGAGCTGTAGAAGCAGCCACTTTCTGATTCATACTGCCATGAAACCTCACATAATTCTTTTAATACAGGAAGCCCTCGACTTGTAACCATTTGTTTAGTGACATTCACGAAACAAAGAAGTGGAAGGAAGGGGCTTGCAGCCTGGTCCTCGTACAGGCAACCATCGCAGCATCCCCTCAATCAAGTGATCAAAATTTGGGTGCTTGGAAACTGGCCTGCGTTTCCCATGGCTGCAGCATTCCCAGATTGCTCTTCGCAACCTTCCCAGCCAGATTTCAACAGGGGGGAAGCTGATTCGCTTAGCAACGGTGCGATTCACTTAAAAGCTGCAATGATTTGCTTAACAACCACGGCAAAAAAGATGGTGAAATTGCCCGGTTAGCCACAGAAAATCTGGTCCAAACGAGAGCCGTGAGTGAAGGACTCCTTGAAATGTTTGGAGATGGACTGATCGATTGCATTGACCTACGGTCAAACTCGGACCGCAGGTGTTCCTTACACCTTACAATGGAGCCCCAAATTTCTGTTGCTAAGTGAGACATTTGCTAAGTGAGTTTTGCCCCCTTTTACGGCCTTTCTTGCCACCGTTGTTAAGCTAAATGCTGCAGTTGTGAAGTTGGCAACACAGCTGTTAACCTGGCTGTCTGTCAGAAGGTCACAAACGGGGATCACATGATGCCGGGACACTGCCCCCGTCATAAATGTGAGTCAGTTGCCAAGAGCAACTGAATTTTGATCACATGGCCGCGGGGATGGTACAGTGGTCGTAAGTGTGGGAAACGGTTGTAAGTCCCTTTTTTTCCTGTGCCGTTGTAACTTCGAGGAGCAGCACTCGTGCTTCCTTGACGTCCCTCCTCTCTTTGTGCTTCCAGACTGCAACCGGGTGACGGATCAGTGCCTGTCGTACTTCAAGCGCTGCGGGAGCATCTGCCACATCGACCTCCGTTATTGCAAGCAGGTCAGCCGGGAAGGGTGCGAGCGCTTCATCGCCGAGATGTCGGTCAGCGTCCAGTTCAGCCAGGCGGAGGAGAAGCTGCTGAAGAAGCTGAGCTAGTATTGACGAGGACACGGTTTTCAAGGGAGGCGAAGAAGCAGGGCGAACAGAAGGACCGAAGGAAGTCGGAGGGGCGTTCCCCCCACTCACCCACCCGACATGTGGCGTGGATGTCGTGCGGACAGACCCGACTGCGCAGGAATGTATGGCAGGCAGCCGGGTTAGGAATCTGGCGCTCTGGGGGGCCGTCGATGTTCCTTCCTGGGATTTTCACGTGCCGAGACGGGCCGACTCAGAACTGTGGCCGGAGCGCCTGCACCTTTGCTTTAAGACTTTCTGCAGGCCTCCGAAGCGAAACGCTCGTTCTGCCCTGGTGAAGGCCCCCCTGCCTCTTCTTGCCTTCAGGACTGGTTGGTTTGTTTTTTTCCTCCCCGTTATATGTTGACCTTATGCAAAACTATTTTTGTACAAATCCCTTTAAAAAGTTATTTATGCAAAGTTCTCGGATGCATTTCCGGCGTTTTGACTTGGGTTTCGCGTTGCCAAATGTTTCTGGAGTAGGGGGAGCAGACTTCGGAAAAGAGAGACGGCCGATCAAAATGGATATTCCCCACTTTTGAAGGGGTGAAGGGAAAAGAGGGAGGGGCATACTTTGATGGGGGAGGGGGAAATAGCATGTTTTGTATGCCGCTTTGTATACTCTAGCAACACAGTAAGGCATGTTGTGGAAAAGAGGTGTACAGATGAAGGATGAAAGTGTTATTAAATTCTCCCCGTATAAAGTCCATTTCCCCCATAATTTTGAAAGCTTTTCAATGACAGCTAGTCTCCTGGAAAAGCATTAAGATATTGGGACTTTCAAACCCATCTGCTAGTTAAGGAGTTCTGGTTTTTTTTAAAAAATGAATTGTTATAATTTAACTTGGTTAACTATTTTTTTTTTTTAAAAAAAGAGTGGGTGGGTGGGAATTGAATATACAGTACATTTAAGTGCCATTGTTGTAAAGTGGTCTCTCTCCGATTGATTTCCTTCCTCATGCATTTTTACCTCTGTTGAAATTTGTATAAATGATTGTACAAAAATAAGAGGCTAGGTGGGCAAACTGCTCGTTTGTATTATACATGTTGAACCTTTGTAATAATTTCCTGGAAAAGCCCCCCTGGCTTCAAACCCCCCCCCAAATTGTTTTCCAAGAGCAAACTCAGACAGTAAAGAGATTCCGCGTTCAGTTGTTCTTCGTTAGTGGCATTTGTGATCCAAGGGAATCCAGTTGCTTTGTCCCTTGGGGAAAGTAAAAACTTTTCATAGAAGATCATCTTTTGCTTACCTGGTGGTGTGTTTTTCCCTTTCCACCAGCATCTCCAAGTCACAAACCCTTCAGGTGAAGCTGTGAAGCCTATAGGTTTAATACTGTCAGAGGGAAAAACAAGCGTCTCTGCTCGTCTGGGCTTTTTCGCAGCAAGGAGGCAGAGGAAAACAGACCAAAAGCCAGTTAATGAAACGTTTATTAAGCCAGCCGTTACTCAGAATGTTATGGATATGCTACATTCTCGATTATGCACGTACCCCAAAAAACTCGCTTTTCTACACTGTGTCGTTAGAGACATTTTCAAAAAACAAAGCCATCATATCTTGCTCCCTTCTGAAAAAATGTCAACTTCAAAATTTGAAGTTACTTGAGCCGGATGCCGAATAGATACCAGGCTGCAAAGTTAGGACCTCTCCCAATTTTCTACAAATCCTGAAATTCATACCTTGGGGCCCTGAGCTCCGAAATGCCTCTGCTTCCCACACACACACAGCCGATTTGAGGATTTTGCACGACCCCAGTGCAAGCTTTGGTGACCTTTCACTTGCCCCAGCTATTCTCTTAGAAACTGTTGGGGACCTGCTGCAATAAGTGTTGCTGAAGAGGAAAGATGGTGGCAGAACTGATGATCTTTCAGGGCCCCCAAAGCAGCAGGGCTAAATAAGCAAGATTGCAATTGTTTGCTCCGAGACCTGGCTCCCTTCCCTCCCCCTGCTGCTGGACTCCTTCATTACCTGGTTCCTTCCTGGAGGTCTATACTTCTGTGGACATTGGGGTTTGGGAGTTAGGCGTCTGGCTGGGTGCAGGGGGCTACAGCAGAGTCAGATCCTGCCCTGATGACCAGGAAACATTCTGGTGCCTCCATCCACTGCAGGGAGGCTGGACCCACTAGACTGGTCCATCCCCAGTGCCTGATAGACCCAGTTCCAGGAGAAGTTGGGGTTATTCCTATAGGTGCGCAGTCCATCTAAATCCTTCTCTATCATAACACCTGTCCTAAGGAGCATTCCCCCCTCCCCAATAAAGTTAACTCTATCACTGTTACCATTCCAGAAGCCCCCCCCCCCCAGGATCTGGCTCGGTCACCAACTCTGGGGATCCCAGGGAACTACACATTCTTAGAAGGTTCCGTTGCAGTTGGTTCTTTTACTGTCTCCATGTGATTTGCATATTCTAAATTTTTAGTGTGCTTTTTAAATATTCTTTAATACGTATGTTGTTTTACTGATTGTTGTGTGCCACCCAGCATTGCTTTTGGTGACGGGAAGCTGTATAAATGTGATAATTCCAGGTAAACCTTCTCAAATGAGAATGTAAACAGAACTAGCTTGAGTTGCCTGTTCTGAATCCGAGGACATTTCTAGGATCTCGGAATGGAAATATAAACTGGCTGGCTGGCGCTCTCTCTGACGCAGACTCTAAAAGGCAGCTTTCAACTCTTTCCATTAAGGCTACTGTAGATCACCAGATACAACACTCTGGAGGATTGGCACAACAAACGGTCTGCCAGCCCACCCACAAAATCCTTCCCCCCCCCCAGGCAAGAAACGCCCCAGAGAAGACTCTGCTTCATCCCGTTGCTCTCTGAGGAAGTTAAGTGTGCTCTCCTTCGCCTTTTCTGCGCTTTCGGGCTGATTTTCAGAAGAGAGCAATCTGAAGCGTTCAATCTCTGGCTTCGAGTTCGACTCTACTCCAGTCTGCCTTTTTTTTTTTCTTTTTAAAAAAAAAAACTGAAAAGGAAAAGAAATCCAGTTCACACAGCTCTATCTTTAAGAGGCATCTGACTTGCAAAGCAGAAATACAATCGGTCAAAGCTCCTAAGCTCCTGGTCAGGATGCTATGAATTAACTGGAACCGAGGCTTTCCAGAGCCTCCGCACGTGACCGTCTCGGGAGGAAATGTGTGCAGCGGGAAGCTTCCGGTGCTGGGCCCAGGCGCTCAGGACTTGAACACATGCACGGCCCGGACTACGAACTGGCGGCAGATCGGACACTCGCTCATGCGCTTCCCGCATTTGGTGCAGGCGACCATGTGGCCGCATTCAAGCAGCACGCAATCGATCACCGCGTCCATGCAGATCCGGCACAGGTTGTCGTCCTCGTCGGCCAGCGGAGGCTTCTCCCCTTCTGCCAAGGAGCAAACGGGCACAGTTAGAGAAGCCGCCACGGGACACGTCAGGTTTGTATGATTAAAACAGTGGTCCTCAGCCTGTCACTAAGCGGGGCATTCGGCATTCAAACGCCTCGGAAGAGAAGCACAGAGAGAGAGCACCTTCCCTCCCCCGAGCAAGCCCACGGGAAGGAAATGAGGAAACTGGAAGACTCACGCAGCCGGTGATTTGTTTGGTTCTCCTTGTAGAGCCGGCTGACTTTTTCTACCAGTTCCCATTTTTCGCAACATCCCGAATAATTGACAAAGTTACAAGCCAGGATTTCTTTCAGCTGACGGACGGTCAGCCCTTCCACGTCATCCAGGCTGGAAATATCGGACAGCGAGGCCCTGGCACGCTTCCTGGAGTGGCCCGGAGTCTGAAAAGAGAGGTGTTTTCGATGGGCAAAGGAGGGAAAGAACGCTCCGTGTGCAATGAGCCCACAAGATCCTGTGAACTGGGCCAATCCCCCCCGGGATCCCTCCCCCCCCCCTAAAAGGGCATCTACCTTGTGTAGGAGACAAAACCCAGCAAGGGCAACAGGCCGGCCACAATTATGATGCTGGCACTTCCTGGCCGGTGGGGATCCAACACAACTGATAAAAGATCCATTGCTGTCTTTAGGGACAGAATACCCAAGCAGGCACCCGATTATATTTTGAAATATTGTTTGGTTTGCCTTAAACCAGAGGTGTCCAACCTCAAAACTTTTGAGACCAGTGGACTTCAACTCCCAGAATTCCAGGCTGGGGAGGATTCCATGCTGGCTGGGGAATTCTGGGCATTGACGTCCACGGGTCTCAAAGGTTCCTGAGGTTGCATATCTCTGCCTTAAACCGTATCAGAAAACTGAGAAGGGAGTAAACGCTTTGGTCAAATGTCCTGAGGCGCTTCGTTCCTTACTTCTTGTGCTGCCTGGTCTTCCTCTGCCCCCAGATCCGCCGAGAGTCTCTCGCTGGGCCCCTAAATGCACAAGAAGTGTTACTGCATGCTCATCCCTTCCATTCTGGTCATCTAGAAATGGCAGCTTCTGCTCCCCATTGGCCCAGCTGGGGAGGCAGAATCACGAAAGATCTTTCTCTCTGCCCCCCCCACTTTCTTCACAAACCTACCAGTAACTGTATGTCACTGTCCATATTCTCCTGCCGGCTGGCAAGGTCTCCCTGAGAGGTGGACACCAATCCAGACAGAGAAATGCGCTGGGTCGAAAAACTGGAAGCCTGCGACTGCGTCGAGTACAAGCTGCTAGTGTCCGTCTCCTCCTCGGAGGCCAATCCGTGATGGCACAGGATGAGGTCGACCAAGTCTTCCTTTTCGCGGCAGGTGTCCGTGGGGATGTTCCTAAGGAGCAGGTACTGGCGCAGATCCTTGACTTTCAAGCGGATCAGCTGCGGCCGCTGGAAGGCTGTCTCCTGCAGCAACTGGCAGGTGCAGCACCGGCGGAGGCTGTCTTGCAAGACGGAGCAGACGGAGCAGAAGTCCTTCTTGCACTCACAGCACACGTGCTGGAGAAGGAGGAGGAGAGGAGACGGGGGGGGGAAGGAGTCACACACACCTTGCTGTGCACAAGGAAATAAGGAATGTCCTATTTGATAGAGGTCGTCCTTGAGTTATGACCACAATTGAGCCAAGAGGTTTGGGCCTCAGGCTTGACTCAAAAGGAGGACCTCCGGCTTGGCGTTTCTCACCTCCCAGCTACGAGGGCTTCCAAATGTCCCAATCTCCATTCTGTTGTCTTCCTATGTGACAAACAAGAGCCCGCAAGCAGGGCAGTGTTTAACCCTGGAGATTTATCGGAAGCCTCCTGCCC
This sequence comes from Bothrops alternatus, assembly GCA_034064705.1. NCBI lineage: Eukaryota > Metazoa > Chordata > Lepidosauria > Squamata > Viperidae > Bothrops > Bothrops alternatus. The sequence continues at coordinate 625,681 of JARGCV010000504.1, read as the reverse complement.
TCCAAGCCTGAGACGCTCACCTTTTTCCTGAATACGGAGAAGGAAAGGCCACAAGATTTGCAGACCGCGGGGCTCGCTCCCGTGGCTGCTGCCGAGGAGTAGACGGTGAAGTCCGTGCTTGGCGCAAACCGAAAGGGGTTCGCTCCGCTTCCGAATCCGGCCTGCTGGCCACGAACCGCTCCTGTCCCCATGACCTCATTCAGCAACCCGCAGCAGGAAGCCCACATGGAGGTCGCCCCTGCCTGGAAGAAAGCAGCAGAAGCAAGTTCAGTTTTCCCAGGCTGAAAGACAACGCAAAGACACACACACACACCCGCCCCCCCCCCGGTCTGTCTTCAGGACATCCTGCTGGTAACCAGTCAATCTCTTTAACGCCCGAAGCGATGGAGAAGGAAGACCCACAACACCAACCGACCAAGAGATCTGGATTGCTCCCCCTTGTCTGTCCACAACTGGAGTTGCAGGATGCTCCCCTTTCGGAAGAGGAGCTTGGTTGTCCAGTTGTGGCGACTGCCTCAGGTGGTGTGCGAGCTGTTTTCAGGTCTAGGTTAAGGAAGGACGACAACAAACACCCAGTCTTTTACTATGGTGGAGAAGGGCATCTCCAACAGATGCGGCTCTCCTGTTTCAGGAGTCCGTACCTCTTTTGGTTAAGGGAGCTCGGCCTTTCCCACCTCAATCCACTCAGACTCCAGGGCCTCTGCCACACCTGTCATTTTCTTCTCTGATCTGTCACCAATCATTTAGCCAAAGTAGGGAAATAAAGGAGAGAGTCCAAGGCGATTCCGAGCAAGCGACCAGCTCTATAGTTGCAATATTCCCCATCCAAGCAGGCTGGCTGAGCTTCCTCTGAAGATTTTTCAGAAAGGGACTGGCCTCTTAGAAAAACTACAGAAGCCCTGGAATTTACACCGAAGGAAAAACAGAAAATGAGTCAGCAGGACAGGAACTGCAGATTTAAAACAGTCCCAGGATTCAGGTGCCACCTGTTTCAGGGATCAGCCTGTTTGATAATCAATCCAGCTTTAGATAATTGTTGATGCCGAAAGAGGCTGAAATCCCCACAACTAGGATTGCAGTTCACATGCCTTGACTTTGCCTCCTTGTTTTCTTGTTTTTTTTCAAAGCTCATTTTTGGTCCTTCTTATTGTCTTCCTGTTTATCTTACATATTTTTAATTCTGTTTGCTATATTGTCAGCCACCCAGAGTTCTTCTGGAGTTGAATGGAATAAGGAAATTAATAAAATATAAGGTCACCCGAATAGTCTGCCAAGAAACACACCTTCCTCGGATTCTTCGAGTTGTATTTGACTTTCAGGGAGTTTAACCAAAAAGGTACACAAATACTTACATCATCATGCGGTTTCTTTGGAGAAGAAAAAACAGCAACCAAAACAAGGAGCATTTTAACGGAGAAAAAAACACGGTTCCCCTATTCTTCTGAAGAACATTCTAAATGTATTACTCCAAAATCCTCACACCCTGAACACATCCTGTAAGGTTGCAACAGAGTACAAACTACCAGGAGCTAGGATTAGAATCTCTTTGCATGCCTCAGGGTTGTGCTGACAATCCTATCCATAATTCATGCCCCAAATTAACCCCAATTCTTTGAAAGCATATATCTAAGGATGTGGCTGTTGTCCTACAGGCTGTTTGTATACGGCAAAGCCTCAACAAAACATCAAGGGTAGAAACACCAAGAAAATGCAATTGTGCTAGTTTCGATACAGCATTCATGGCCGGAGAAGCTATCAAAAGTGCCCCAAAACCTGGGTCTCCTCCTCCAAAAGGGGTGCAACATTTCCCACCCTGGGAATGCTGGAATCAAGCAGGCACTTTGGTGGAACAGTTTTTTCCAGCTAGTTTATTTTTCATTTCTATCGGCCCGTTTCTAGTTGCATTCTTCACTCCACATTGTGAACAATTTGAACTTGTAGTCGGGATGACTAAGAAAGCATTTTGGGGGAATTTAAGAACTCTGCCCTTATCACTTAGTCCCCAAAGTCCTTCTCTCCTTCCTGTCTTTAGCCAGTTTCATTTTCTCCCTAAAGCTCACATTTCTCTCACGGCCACTGCTGAACCGCACTGATCACCACCAAAGAGACAAATTCCTTTTATCAGTTTCAGCTCTGCTGCTTCCATTCTCCTTGGGAGGATTCTGTTTTTTTCAAAAACCCTTAACAACCATACTTTCAGACAAAGACCGCAAGACATAGCCCAAAAGATTTCATATACAAATCCAGAATCAATCCATAACCATGTACTTTCTAAAAACCTAAAACTACACAAAGACAGCATAAAGTCCCCAGCTAATTCCTACCACCCAGAAGATTTGTTTTTAAAAATATATCTGTTTATAAAGAGACACTAGGAAGAAATACATGTGGAATTCCATGCAAGGAATGGGGCTACTGCAGAGAAGACCCTGCTGCTTGTAAATAAGACAAGTCAAGATCTGTGAATAGCTGCTCCTTTTTCCTTGCAGGAAGTGACCGTGGCGAGGTGGTCACATCCAGAAACATCTTTTCTCATTACAGAATCATACCTGTGTTACTGTTAGTCATATTCAATAAACTTAACCTTTTGTGGCTACAGAAGTCCCATCAGCAGGGTTTATTCTTATGCAAATGACAGGATTGCAGCTAAAGATCTATTTAATCAGATGAAGAGTCTTTGTACGTGTAATTTATAGGTATATATGTCCCACATAAAAATGCAAAGCTAACATTTACCCAAAGCATTTTTTTTTGTCACAGACTTTGAACTGGCCCACCCAAATTTCATGGACCTTTAATTTAAAATCCTGGACTAAGCAAGGAGGATTTGATGTCCTTTCTCTCATTATTACGACTGTAGAGTTATCATCTGCACTACAGTGAATATTATAAAGCTCCATTCTACATTCTGGTTAGTTACTTATCACCGATAAAACAGCTGGCAATAAAGAAGGAATTGTAATGGGACACATCGCGCTGGTTCATGATATTTTCTAGCGCTTGTTACTTCCAAGAAACTGCACCCCAGGGCTGGACTTCGTCATCTTAGACACTCTTGCTGTCCAATAAACAAATGGCATTCCTGCACATATTCCTCCAAATAAGTCCACATGAAACCCAGGAGCCTTGTCCCCGAGGAGAGAAAATAACACTACAATTGTTACTGAGCATGTCTTGTAAAGCACGCTGTCTTCTGGAAGGAATTCTTGGAATAATTGATCATAGAAAAAAAGTTCCACCCAATTTTTGGAGTCCATTTTAGCTTTTCTGCTAGGGATGGGAGAAGAGGGCCATTAGGGAAAACTGTTTGTGTCCCACCTAGTGAACATGTGAACAGTGGTAGACAACAGGGTGTTGTTATACCTGTTTTATTTCCTACATTTCATTTCCCCCACTGTCCAATCCCAACAACCGGTGTTGTACAAGGCTGTGTGTCTGTCCACGTGCAAATTCAGGCACATTCCCATTCTGAAGTTACTCAACAACAGGCTTTTTGCAGGTGGCCCCAGCACTTGAGAATGCTCCGCCTCATCGCTGGCATTTGAATGGCACCTTTTACAGCCTCTTTTAAGACTCCTGGAGATCTCCCTTGTCACTTCTCTCCAATGGCTTTTATTTTCCTTCCATCCTGGTTTTAAATCGAAGCTCTTTTTCCAACCTCTCTTATGCGCGGCGGGTTTTTTCTGTTTGTATGGCTCCTTGCAGAATGCCCCAAGGCCGGTACGGAGGCCAAGCAGAGTCCTTGTGCACTGTGTGTGTTTGCTATGCAAACAGCAAACACATACTCCTTTCCCAAGACCGATTCAGCAAATAAACCCTAGCGATGGCTCCTTGAATTCCTGTTCTTCAGAAAAACGTCCCTCCAACGGTGCCCCAACCCAAGATGAGGACTGGAGGGATGCTGCTGCTGAGCCAGGGATGGTTTGGGGGGAGCAGCTCCAGGTCCAGAAATTATCATCAACATTTCACAATAATGATAACAATAATTCCCTGCAATTTGATCCTTCTGGAGAAGGATGGAAGTTTGTGGTCCAGCTTGAAGGTCTGTTTTGATGCCCTGCTGGGATTTAGGGGGGACCTGAAGAGTCTTTTTTTGGGAGGGGGTCTCCACCAACCTCTCCGGGGAGCAGCAAGAGAAACAATAATAACTAATAATAATCACAATACATAATAATACCGGTTCATTATTGCTGGATTAAAGCCCCGCCCCGGATGTTCAGACCCACCCCTTCATTCAGGACGCCCAGAGACCCCCAGACCCAATTCCTCCCCCCTTTGGGGAACCCCCGCAGCCCCCCCTTTTAGCCCCCCTCCTCCTCCCCCCCCCACTGGTTCACCTTCATGGCCGCTCCGAAGCTTCCTCCTGTCTTCGTCTCGACCGGGATAGGACCGGAAGTGGGGGGAAGGGGCTCCAACGGCTCAACCGTCTCCCGCTCGCGCCCCCGGCCCGCGCGTTCTCGCGCCACGGCCACTCGCCTTATCCCGCGCATGCGCGAAGCCGGTTTTTCCTTCCCCTTCGGGGTCCACAGCTGGTAGGCGGGGCCAGTCGGGGGGCGGGGACCAGGAAAGAGGCCGCTTGTCGCCCCAGCCATCAGCTCTCTGCCTTCCCATTGGCTGTCCCCGACGGCCAATGACAGCGCCACAATCGTGGGAATTAGAGGGGGGGATTGGTGTAAATTGCCGAAGGGGTGAGTTCATGAGGGCGTCCTTGGGAAGGTGGGGGGGGGAGAGTGTGACGTCACATAATGTCTGTAAAGAATGGGGATCTTACCTCACATGTCACATTCTTTCTCTGGAAGTTCATGATTATAATGAAAACTACTAGCATTTATTTGATTGGGGTGACTTTATACTAAATATGCCTATTGGAAATATTTTAGAAGAACTTGAAGACATACAGTAACAATAATAAATGGTGTTCATTTTTGGGTTCTTTCCCTCAGTTCCACTATTTTTTCAGCTGTTCCCAAGTTATAAATTATGAACTCATTAGTAATATAAAGTAATCTTTAAAATTGCCGCCCTGGAAAAATATTTTAAAAGCACAGCTGTTGTTTGAAAAACGGAAACTCTTATGTCTGCAAAACTTTGTACATGATTACTCAGAAAAGCAATTTTTGAAATCACGTATTATGGAGAGAACTGAGCAGGAAGCTTTTCTGTTCAGGAGTTTTGTCTTTTCCCCTGCCTAATCCTGCATCTGCAAAACCTAGAGATTATGCTGGAGAAGTAAGCTATTCTTATCTGCTATTTTTATCTTTAAGTCCTTTTAAATTTACACCAAGGTCATTAGCATAGCAATTGGTAATATGACATACAGACCTTTGCTTAATTGTGGAATAAACCAACTTTTAGTATTAAAATGTAAGATTTACTGACATGTGTTATATGCAAGATGATAACATTATATATACGTCCCTGTTTTGTAAGCCTAAAGCAAAATATGAGCAATGGGAATGAATATATCCCTGCAAGCTTTCATGTTCTCCAGTAGAAGAGAATATTTGTAGCTCCAAGTAGAACTATGGGATTCCTGGTGCCTCTGAGCTTGATCATTTGCTTGCAAGCATTTCATTATTATATTAGGTAGCATTATTCGTCTTAGGTTATCAGGTCATCTTCCAATTTCATACACAGAACTCCTCCTCTAGGGACAACTACAAAAAAGATACAGAATAAATTTAAAAAACAAAACAAAAACCCTAGATATTTGCAATCTAGAACACTGAAGCTTTTCCTCTGAAATGCCACTTGTCTGGAATGGCACAGGGTCTCCTGTCTGTGCAAGGGGCTGGAGTAGAAAACCTCCCACGTCCCTTCCAACTCTTGTTATTCTGCTATTTTTCAAAACTTCTATTTCTTTTAAGCCCAGCGGAACTCTGGGCACCGCGTCTTTTGTTTCCGTTCCTACCCTGACCGTGACTCCCCTCAAGCGTCGCTTTCATTGGCTCAGGCTCGGCCCTCGCGCGCTTCCTCCGGCGTCAGCGATTGGCTACTCAGCGACTCAGCGGCGGTCGCCCGGGTGACGGCTGCGAGGTGCGTCTTCATATGCGGTCCCCCATCGCGCCGCGAAGGAGCCATGGCCAGCGTCCACGAGAGCCTCTACTTCAACCCCATGATGACCAACGGCGTGGTCCACGCCAACGTATTTGGCATCAAGGACTGGGTCACCCCCTACAAGATGGCGCTGCTGGTGCTGATCCGGGAGCTGGGCCGGACTGGGCCGCAACTCAGCCTGCTCGAAAAGCGGCGGCTCAACCGGCTACTGCTGCCCCTCTTGCAGGTCGGGGGGGGGCTGGAGGGGAGAAAGGGGCGGCCTGCATCTCTTTATTTATTTTATGGTTCTATGTTCTGTATGAATTCATCAGTTGGGTTAATTCAGGAATTCAACTTTCAATGAATTGTGAGTTAATGGATTGTGTGAACACGGCCATTCTAACTGTTAGTGTTACTTTTTTATTTAGGGTCCTGATATGACACTGTCTCGTTTGATTCGAAGTATTGATGAATGCTGCTCTGAAATAGCAAATTCTGTTCAAACAAGGTATGTCTTTTTCCTTTTGTTGCAAATGCCAGTTTGTTTTATTTGTGTTTACTCTTGTTTGCTTACCAAGAAGACTTGTTAGTGGACATAAATGTGCTTTGAAGGATGCAGGTAAGGGCTTAATAAATTTCTCCAGGTTTTTGGTACTTTATGTGAAAAGAAAATTTGTTTTACAAGTTTGAAAAGGTTTCTTGGGTGAAGAAGCTAGTTAATCCTTTTTTGGGTGGAGTTGGTTCTACAATTTCAATTCTAATTTCAAAATTATTTTCTAACATTCATCCTTTGGGAGGGACTATTGTTCATATGCTTTGCATACACAACATTGCAGTATCCTCTGCTGGCTTCACTTACAGAATCAAGCTGATGGCAGAAGGGGAATTGAAAGATATGGAACAATTCTTTGATGATCTTTCAGACTCATTCAGTGGAACAGAACCAGAAGTTCACAAAACAAGTGTTGTAGGTAAAAAATCTGTTGTAAGTCGAGCACTACCTGTACTGCAGTGTGATCCCTCTAGAGCTGATGAGGCAAGAGAAGGGGCAAGTCCACAATAATAGTGTACTCCTTGTCTCTGCAGGCTTGTTTCTGCGCCACATGATCCTGGCCTATAATAAGCTTTCATTCAGCCAAGTCTACAAGCTTTATACAGCTCTCCAGCAATACTTCCAAGCTGATGCCAAGAAAGGGAGGGGGGATGAGAGTGAAATGGAGCTGACACGTTGCGGCGAACCGGATGAGGAAATGGAGAAAGAAGAACTTGATGGACCATTCAGGTTAGTATTTATTCATTTCTAGAAAGTACAGGTAGCCCTCAACTTACGACAGTTCCTTTAGTGACCGTTCAGAATTACAACGGCACTGAAAAAAGTGAAGCATCCCCAAGGTCACGTGATCAAAATTCAGGTCACCGGTTCATATTTATGACCTTTGCTGTGTCCCCCAGGGTCACGTGATCCCCTTTTGTGACCTTCTGAAACACAAAGTCAATGGGGAAGCCAGATTCACTTAACAACCGGATTAGTAACTTATCAACTGCAGTAATTCACTTAACAACTGTGGCAAAAAAAGTTGTAAAATGGGGCAAAACTCATGTCTCGCTTAGTGACAGAAATTTTGAGCTCAGTTGTAGTCGTAAGTCAAGGGCTAGCTGTATTTAGGCAGCCCCAATCTAGGAGGACTCTGAGCAGCTTATTACTCAGACGATATTGTACATAACGTTAAAAGCACAAAGTCTGGAGAAACCAACAACCATCGAATAAGCCAAAACACACACAAGGAGTGCTATTCTCTTTATCCCAAAACTGGGGGAATAGCCTGTTTTTTAGAGCTCATTTAAATAAAGGAAGCGGTGGAAACTATGCACCCTGCTATACTTAAGAATATCTCAACTCTGGTTTCTGAATAAAAGCCAGGATTGATCCCAAGATTCCCTGGTTTGTGTAGCCAATTCAAACTCTTGGATAAATTTGACTGAAAGTTCTGAAATTGTTCTGTTGTGTACAATTTCTGAAATTGTTCTGTTGTGTACAGGAGGGGGCCCATTATAAAGCTATCGCTTTATCTGTACCTAGGAAAATAGTTTGCAGGTTCTCAGAGCCTGTGACATCTGGTAGGTTTCTGTCCTGATTTTTTTGCCCTTTTTGAAATAATTTGCTGTCTTTGCTACTTCTGTCCTTTCTAAGTTTCTGGTGAAATGTCATGATGGGTTCTCTCTTTGAAGGGAGGAAGAGATATCCTGCAATGGCCCACTCTCACAGAAGCAAGCGGAATACTTCCTCTCACAACAGGTATGTTAATTGTTAAGCTCAAGACCGACTGAGTAGTTTGGTGTAATCTACTTCCCTTCACAGCATACTTAATATATCGGAAGATGAACAGTGGGATGTGGAAGAGATTCTGTAGCTTGAGGATTAAGGTCTGGATACATCTGCAGTTCCAAAAGGCGAAGTGTTTTATTTAATAAATTTCCCATTATCTCCCTAAAAGAATATCGGCAGTCGACTGCACAAGAGGCACGCCACAATATAAGGGGGGCTTCTCAACCTTGGCACCTTGAACATGCGAGGACTTCAATTCCCAGAATCCCTCAGCTAGCATGAAGTCCACATATCTTTAAGTTGCTAAAGTTGCAAAACACTTGATATGTGCAAAGTTCTGTTGCGGTGTTGACTGTAAAAAGGTTCAGTTTATATTGTTCCAGTAAATTTACACCTGTGATCAGAAACAAACGATTCTTTTTTGAAATTTAATTCTAGGCATCTTTGTTGAAAAATGATGAGACCAAAGCACTTTCTCCGGCATCTTTGCAAAAGGAGCTGAACAACTTGTTAAAATTTAACCCAGATTTTGCTGAAGCGGTAGGTTAGATTAATTTGTTTTCTTAGGTCCCGCCTTACTGGGTGTATAGCATTGCAGTGGGCTACCGGTAAGCAGCATGAGTGGGAGGGAGGCAAGGCTGACTTGGGAGCTGCGTGGGTTGCTCTGGTGTTCTGATCCAGGTAGTCCTTGATTTAGAAGCACAATTGGGACCAGAACATCTGTTGTTAAGCGATGCAGTCCTTACGCGAGTCAGGCCATATTTTTATGTGTCCATCCAGTCATGGTTTGTAAATCGTACTCTGTGACTGGATGTCATGTGAGAACCCACCATTATGAACCAAGCTGGTGCAATGGTTAAAATGTGGTAATGTAGGCTAATTCTGCTGACTGCCGGCTGCCAGCAGTTCGATTCTCACTGGCTGAAGGTTGACTCAGCCTTCCATCCTTCCGAGGTCGATAAAATGAGGACCCATCTTCATATATGGCTCTGGCAGTTTATACAAATTTGGTTGTTTCTTTCTAGCATTATCTGAGCTACTTAAACAGCCTTCGAGTCCAAGACGTCTTCAGCTCAACGCACAGTCTCCTTCATTACTTCGACCGCTTGATTCTCACCGGGGCAGAAAGCAAAAGTAACGGGGATGAAGGTTATGGGCGAAGCCTCAGATACGCTGCCCTTAATTTGGCTGCACTGCATTGCCGGTTCGGTCACTAGTGAGTTGTTTTTTTATCTACTTTCAGAAGCCGACAGGCATCCACCCCCTTTCCTGCCTACTTGAGTCTCCTATCTTCTCAGACCTGGGTTGGGATCTGGGTCGAGTATATCTAATAACTCCTAACAATCCAATAATATAAATGGTAAAATGTTCTTTCTTTTGTGCCCCAAAGAAAATTGAATTTCTGCATCTTCCTCTAAGAAAACTAGGTTGAGTTGCCAACCTCCTTAGCGGCTGGTTCTATATTTATAAGAACATATATTACTTAATATTGAAATGGATAGGGGAATCACCAATCAAAATAAAATGTAACAGGAGTATAGTTGAGGCTAGACACAAGGAGTGGGGGAAAAAGGCTTACTAACCCAGACGTTATCAAAGACTAATACTTAGTATTGTATACCAGGTGTCATGATGATTGCTGCACAATATGTTTTTATGTTCAATGTTAATTGTTTTAATAAAAGAATTTTTATAAAAAAAAAAAAATACTAACAAAAAAAAAAAAGAACATATATTACTTAACGGCCACAATTGAGCCCCCCAAATTTTTCTTACTAAGTGAGACATTTGTTAAGTGAGTTTTGCCCCATTTTACAACCTTTCTTGCCACAGTTGTTAAGTGAGTTCACTGCACTTGTTAAATTAGTAATACAGTTGTTAAGTGAATCTGGCTTCCCCATTGACTTTGTTCATTGCAAGATTGCAAAAGAGGATCACATGACCCCGGGACACTGCGACCGTCATAAATATGACTCGGTTACCAAGCATCTCAATTTTGATCATGTGACCACGGGTGCTATAATGGTTGTAAGTGTGAAAAACGGTCATAAGTCACATTTTCTGTGATGTAACTTCGAACGGTTGTAAGTTGGGGACTACCTGCATATTGTTAATAGAGCCTGAACAGAGGAAATGTCTCTCCTCTCCGATTGCAGCCACCAGGCTGAGCTGGCCTTGCAGGAAGCCATCCGGATTGCCCAGGAATCGAACGATCACGTCTGCTTACAGCACTGCTTGGTAAGCTGGTGGAGGCTTCATAGGAGATCTCAGATCCTTCTTACCACTGTTCGGTACCAGTGCTCTGAGTCCAGATGGCAGCTGCCGTGAATCTAGGATCAGATAGGCCAAACACAGGATCTGACCAGTTTTGAGCTAGCTTTGAAAAGAAAAAAAAATGGCTGCTTGAGCTTCCTTTCACGGAATCAGTGAGAGCAAGCCGGGCGGCGTGCAAGGATGCTTCTTCTGACTCCGAAATCCCCAGTACTGGGGTACATACTGGGGTGTCCATGGAGACCAGTCTTCTGAGTGAAGGGACTTCTCAGTCCTCAAGTAACAGTCCTGTTTGTCTCCTGTCACTTTTTTTTATCAGAGCTGGCTGCACATCTTGGAACAGAAAAGATCGGATAGCTGCATACTTCTAGAGCATTCCGTGAAGAAAGCTGTATATTTTGGATTGCCAGTAGGTTGTCGATCACTTGGTCCATTTCTTTTTTTTCCCTCCTGTTTTTAAAGTCCCTTTTCCCTGCTTGGCCTTTCTCTCTTTCGCTTGGGTTAGTAACAGCTTCCTCTTTTAAAACACCGTCTCTCCTCCTTTCCTAGTATTTAGCCTCTCTGGGGATCCAGTCTTTGGTCCAGCAAAGAGCTTTGGCAGGAAAGACGGCCAACAAGCTAATGGATGCTTTGAAAGACTCCGACCTCTTGCACTGGAAACACAGCTTGTCTGAACTGATTGATATTAGCATCGCCCAGAAGACGGCCATTTGGAGGCTGTACGGGCGCAGGTACGTCCAGCGTCGGTCACGGCAGAAGGTCTGAGTTGCTGTTAGGGATTCTTAGGAAGCTCAGAAAATCTGAAATTGTCAGGAAGCCGCATTCAAGCTTATTTATTAGATTCATCTGAATGAGAATTACGAGCGCAAATGTACGTCTGTGGTCCAGTAAATCCCAGAAGCCGAATACGTCGGTGCACCTGCAAACACGGGGAAAAAGTACAGAATACATTGTACTGGTTTCCATAATGGCCACTGCAGGATTAAGCTCTTGAATGGCGCAGAGCCCTTTTCTTTTAAAAGGTACTGAGCGCCTCTGTTCAGAATGGAACAAAAGGAACGAGCCAAATGCCGAGGCTGTTATTCTCTGCCCATCGGTAGCCTGGGTTTTTTTTTTTCTCTCGCCCCAGCACAATGGCGCTCCAGCAGGCCCAGATGCTCTTGAGCATGAACAGCCTGGAGGCCGTGAACGTAGGCGTTCAGCAAAACAACACCGAGTCTTTTGCTGTGGTGCTGTGCCACTTGGCGGAGCTGCATGCAGAGCAGGTGGGTGGCGCCTTTCTGTGGGCTGAGATTTCCCGCTATCTTGTATGATCCTTGCAGTAGTCTCGGCAAGTGCCCTTCTTAAGGTTGAAGAAGAGAGTCGGTTTTGGGGGGATCACCCGGAGTCGCACTCCATCTGTCTCATCCAGATAGATCCCTTGCTGGTCCTGCTGCTATACTCCCCGCTCTGTCCCTGTAAAGCAGCATTTCTCAATCCTGGCCGCTTTAAGAGGTGTGGACTTCAACTCCCAGAATTCCCCAGCCAGCATCTCTGCAGGTGTTTGTACAACTCGTACTTGGGAGGAGCTGTTTATATGACACTTCAGCATCTCATCTAAGTGATCCATGGTACCCTAAATCAAAGCAGTATCTTAACAAAGAACAAGACTCTTGAAAGTATTTAAAATAGTGCAGCTTTATTAAATGTATTTGATAATATGTTAAATCTTTTTTTCAGGAAGTATTTTTTTGTAAGCCGCCTAGAGTCACAGAGGAGTGAGATGGGTGGCCATATAAATTGAATGAATAAATAAATAAAAGCACTTCTTCGCACTGTGCATTTCTTATTTTTGAAACTAAGGATGAAAATCTCTTAGCTCGAACATACGTTTCTACTCTGTTCTTTCCAATCTCACTTTTTATACATCAGGGTTATTTCACGGCAGCCTCTGAGATTCTGAAGCATCTTAAAGAGAGATTTCCCACCAACAGTCAGCACGCCCAGGTGAGCTTCAGCAGTAAACCCTGAGAGAACAATTTTGTCTGACATTTATTTATGTGTTTGCTTTCAAAATTCTGTGAGTTGAATTATTAACATTGTGCTGGCTGCTTGTTTCTGGAAGTAACTTCTAAATAGTGCCAGATTTGGATTTTGTCATACAAAAATAATGTTAAAGAGAGCTAAAAAAAAAACATTGAAAAGATTTAAATCTAAACCCAAAGTGTATTAATGCATAAACCAGACTATCGTAACCTCCTGCTTTTTTGGATGTGTGGGGTTGCAAATCCCACAATCCTGGGGCAACAGGATCCATTGCCGAAATTGAGGTTGATGGGAGTCCCAACACATCTGGGATGTCATATACATTGGGACAAACTGGAACAAACTGGACAGACAACGATACGTGTGGGGTGTGCAAACTTCGTAAACAGGTAAAAATCCAGTTCTTTTTAAATCTAGACTCTTGTCTGATCTTCTTGCGCAGCTGTGGATGCTGTTTGATCAGAAAATCCAGTTTGACCGAGCCATGAACGATGGCCGATACCATGTCGCCGACTCGTTGGTGGCCGGGATCACTGCTCTGAATAGCTGCGAAGGGGTTTACAGGTGAGAGATCACCCAACGGCAGAAAGAAATAAACGTGAAGTGTGTTTGTGTTGCTTTCGAGTTGTGGGAGCTGCTTCCCTAGCACCTGAAATGCAGTCCTGGGATTACGGGGAGGGGACGGCGTTTGATGATGGCTGGAAGTGCTGGACAGGCCACAAAGCCCCTTTTTCGAGGCTACCGTAACTCTGAAGGGCCATTAAGCAAGTAGCCGTAAGTCAAGAACTGAATCTGGAAAGCCACATTAGTTTCTCTCTTGCCGTCCATTGATTTTTCTCCTGCGGGTGGGCTGGGGCTCATCAAACCCCTGGATCCTGGGTCCTGTGAAAAAAAAAATGTTCATTTTTTTTTGTTAAAATTTTTTGCCTACTATTTCACCATGGGCGGCTTGCAACAATAAAACAGAAAAAGAGGAAGGAAAATGTAAGCAATACAATAACAAAGGAATAAAACAATACAAATAAACAGTGGCACAAATGCTGAGCAGTTAATACCTTTTCTGCTCTTCTGCGCTTGCCTTTGGTCTTTCAGGAAGGCGGCTTTGCTCAAAGCCCAGAATCAGATGTCCAAGGCACACAAACTCCTTGAGAAGCTCTTGATCCACTGCCATAAAGTTAAAAACACCGAGATGGTCATCAGGTAAGGCAAAGGCAAGGGATGCTCTTGCTTGCTTCTGTATTTGCAAGACCGCTCGACTGCAAGCACCCACTGAGTGGCCAGGCACAATCAAAGGCTCCAGAAATGCACAGTGCTTAATCTGAACCTCCGGAGGCAGAGTTTAAAAACCTCTTGGGAATGTAAGGTCAAGAGGGCTGGTGTGTGAACTACTTTTTTTGTCCAGGAGCTAATTCTGATTCCTCCTTTCTGTTTCTTCTCCCCTCCCTCGGGGGCAGCATCCTGCTCTCCGTCGCCGAGCTGTATTGGCAGTCTCTGTGCCACATGATCGCTTTGCCCGTCCTGCTGCAGGCCCTGGCCCTGGCCAGGGAATACCGCCTGCAGTACTTGGCTTCGGAGACCATCCTCAATTTGGCTTTTGCCCAGGTACCGCTTTGCTCCTTCTTGCGCTTCTCTGTCTGCCGGATGGGGACCGAAACCCTTCCAGAAAGCCGACAGCCCCCTGACATCCCCCACGTAGGGGGTTAAGCGGGTTGTTCGTTGACTAAACCACAATTGGCTGGCGTCGTGAAATACTTAGCCACCAGGAGTCCTTGGTGCTTTCTGAGCTGGCTTGTTTTCTTGCAGATGTTTCATTACCCAAACTAGGGAATAATCACCAGTGCTAGAAGGGAGTGGGGTTTGCTGTCAGCTGATATTCTGGTGGCTTGCCCTGTCAGTTTCCTTGGTTGGGTGGTTTGCTGTGGCAGTTCCTTGATCGGGGTGTTGTTTACTTGATTGTTGGTCTGACGTTAACCTTGGACCTGGGTGCTGATTGCTAGTGGGGCGGTGCTGGGGTCTTTTTGTTCCCTTTTGGGCTGGCTGATCGTCTCTTTTGCATCTAGATGTTGTTAATGTCCAGGTGTTTCTTCATGGCTAATACGTCAGAGTGCCAGGCTTCTAGAAACTCCCTGGCGTTTTTGGATTTGCCTTGGTCTAGGATGGTCTAGCTTCACTTAGCCATAAACCATGCTTTATAAGCTACAAATAAATCTCACGTTGATTTCATGCGAGGATGTGCTGTCAGTTGCAAGGGTGTACTGTCCGTCTTCCCGCCTCCTGCAGGGTCATTTTTTTTTAAAATAAGTTTGCCACTGGGGAGTCGGCCAAAGAGGTAGAGAAGCGAGGAAGTGACGGTCGCCTTCGTGTCTGCTTCTTTTCCAGCTGATCCTGGGGATTCCCGAGCAAGCCCTCAGCATCCTGCATATGGCCATCGAGCCCATCCTGGCCCACGGGGCCGTGCTGGACAAAGGAGCGGCAATGTTTTTGGTGGCCAAGTGCCAGGTGGCTTCTGCAGCCTCTTACGACCCTGCAAAGAAGGCAGAAGGTAGCTCTCCACCCTGCAGGTGTCCTTGGAAGATCTTGGGGGAAACGTGGGAGTTGCCCTTTGAGAAAACGGCAGACTTAAACGGGCATTTCCACCAGTGTGGGCCCCCTGATAGAAAGCACCTCGCCTGGGGCTTCAGAAAGAGCCAGAATGAATAGCCCTGAATTTCCCTATTCCCACCCCCACTTCCCCCGTTTTGTGTGTTTGTGCTTTCGAGACTGCCTCGACTAATCCCTGCCATTGCCTCCTTCTTAGGGCTAAGAGGAAGGGACTGGCCCAAGGTCACCCAGCTGCCTTCGAGGGTGGGACTCCCAGTTTGTAGCTTGGTGCTTTTAACCACTAGACCAAATTGCCCTCGACTGTTTGGCTGGTTGGTGGGCATCTGTTAAAATACCCATTTTGAAAATCGGGCGGATCTAATTGAAAACCTCTGGGTTTTTTTTTTCTTCTCTCTCTCTCTCTCTCCCTCCCTCCCTCCCTCTTTCTTTCCTTTCTTTCTTTTTCTTTCGTTCTAATTGCAAACCTCTGGGTTTTTTTTTCTTCTCTCTCTCTCTCTCTCCCTCCCTCCCTCCCTCTTTCTTTCCTTTCTTTCTTTTTCTTTCGTTCTAATTGCAAACCTCTGGGTTTTTTTTTCTTCTCTCTCTCTCTCTCTCTCTCTCTCTCTCTCTCTCTCTCTCTCTCTCTCTCTCCCTCTCTCTCCCTCCCTCCCTCTTCCTTTCTTTCTTTTTCTTTCGTTCGTTCGTTCTTTCTTTTTGTCCTGCAGCTCTGGAAGCAGCTATCCTGAACTTGAACGAAGCCAAAACCTATTTTGCAAAAGTGGACTGTAAAGAACAGCTGCGGGACATCGTCTATCTGCAAGCCAGGCTCTTCCACAGCCTGGGTAAGACCCAGGAGAGGAACCAGTGTGCCATGCTCTTCCGGCAGCTTCACCTGGAATTCCCCGCCCGGGGCGTCCCCCTGATCAGCACTTTCAAATGAGGCCTCTGAGCAAAGGAATCCAGTCTTTGGGGAAGGCCAGTGGAGCCCCGCAAGTGGAACGAGATCTGTAGCTCCTTCCTCCGCAGTTCTTGCCCCCCTCCCTCCCCCCCGTCTGTGTGTGTGTCTCTCCCTGCGCCCTGTTCGGTCTCTGTAAATGCCAATAAATTGCTCTCTGGGTGCCCAGATGTGGGCCTGTGTTCCGATGCCCTTCGTGCCCGGCTTGTCTGTTCTTGAGGATCGAGGCCATCCTGGTTAAAGGTGGCATCCTGTTAACCCATCCTGGTTAAAGGTGGCATCCTGTGTGCCCCAGACTGCCTTTACCAATTGGGTCCCACTGCATGTGGTCCTTGATTTAACGACCACAGTGGAGCCCAAAATTTCTGTTGCTAAGCGAGACCCTCGTTAAGTGAGTTTTGCCCCGTTTTACGACCTTTCTCGCCACTGTTGTTAAGTGACATTTGTGACCATTGCAGTATCCCCACATCGCCTGATCAAAATTCAGCCGCTTGGCAACTGACTCGTACTTGTGACCGTCACAATGTCTCGGGGAGGGGAGTCACACGATCTTCTTTGGCCACCTTCTGAGGAGCAGATTCAATGGAGAAGCCAGATTCACCTCACAGCCGCAGCGACTCACTTAACAGCTGTGGTGAGAAAGGTCGTAAAACGGGGCAAAACTGACGTAACGCCTTTCTCACTTAGCAACGTAAAGTTTTGGGCTGAGTTGCGGTGGTGAGTGGAGGACTGGCCGTATCGATATATCTGGCAATCTTTTTTTTTTTTTTTTCACAAAGTGCAGCAGCTCTTGGCCGGCGTGGCTGAGCTTTCAAAGCTGGACGTCCATCTTTGTCCCAAAGTCCATCGGAGACCGATCTGTTTTCCAAATGAGAAGCTCTCAGAGCCCATCATCCCCCTTCTTGCATTATTGAAGCCTCTCTGATGGAGGCAGCGTCCCCTCCCGTTGCAGTCCGGAGGCTCAGGAGAGGCTTTTAGCCTAGGTAAAAGCGGTGTCGGCCTCTTCCAGAGTTTCTCCTGGCCTCGCAGCGGCTCCGGGCGGCTAAGAGTCCGTCTCTCTGGCTGGGGGAACTTTTAAAAGCTTGGCAAGGCCTGGAGGGGGGCAGCGCCAGTTGCAGGAGGTTCTGAAATGCTGCCTTTCTTCTCTCAGCCGTAGAGATTGTGCAGGTGGGGAAGGTGGAAAAAAGAACACAGATTTGCCCCACTGATGTCACGCATGGCGGGACTGTAATCCTAAGTACGGGCAGTCCTCGACTTACAACAGTTCATTTAGTGACCGAACTTAACGGCACTGGGGGGAAAAAGGGGGGCTTAGGACCGTTTTTCCCACTTAGCGTCCCTGTAGTCACGTGATTTGCATTCGGATGCTTGACAACTGACTCGCATTTATGACGGTGGCAGCGTCCTGGGGTCAGGTGGTTCCTTTCGCGGCCGTCTGTCAAGCCAGATTCACTTAATAGCCGGGTTAGCGACAAATGTTGGGCTCGCTTGTGGTCGTAGGTTGAGGACTACCTGTGTACTTGATCAACCAAGGGCGACTGCAGGGGCAACTCTCTTCCCACCCTCCTCCGTGAGGCTCCCCAGAGCAGGGTTGTTTGTCCCTGGGGAGCTTTTAAGGCCGGGGGACGCCCCTCCCCTCCCTGAAAAGTTGGGGCTTTCTCTTTTTTTTCTCCACCCCCCCCCCAAATCTCTGCAGTTTGCTCCTGGGGGGAAAGTTCTCCTGCCTTCTCAGCCCAGGGGGGAAAAAGAAGCGGGGGGGGGAGGGAGGAAGAGAGAAAAGGGGGGGAGAAGAGCTTTGGGAGGTGGCCTGATAACAACCCCCTCCCCTCCCTTGCACCAATCAGAGCCGGTCTCGACGGCCCAGCTGAACCAATCAGCGGCCAGCTGCTTGAAGCCGACTCTCACTTTCTAGACAGGAAAAGCTGCGGGCGCAGCCAATCGGGTACAGCTGCCAGCATCTGGGGCGTCTGGCTGCCGCTGTCGTGCCGTGGACACCTTCCTCGACGGGCTGCGGGAACCGCTGGGTCTGTAGCTGCCTGGATGCCCCCACCGGTTGGAGCCACAGGCAGGTGGGCTGGGATGGTGGTGGAGGAAGAGGAGGCAGGAGTGGCAGCCTGGGCTTTGCAGCATCTTTCCTTCCCCTGCATACTTTCTTCCTGGGTGGGAGCGGGTGGCTTTGGCTCGGAGGGGGGTGAAGGGAGGGACGCAGCCCCTAGATTTTGGGCAAGGGGTCTTTGGGGAGGGGAGAGATGCTTTTTCTGCTTGCCTCCCACCTGCCACATCTGGGAAAAGGATGGCAGCACCGTGTCCATCTGTCTGCTTTCAGGGGGAAAAAGCATGGGGCATTGGGAGTCCCCCTGGCAACTGACATCTGTTTGGAGAAACCAGGAAGGGCTGGGAGAGCTAGGAAAGGATCCACAGGCAGGAGGACTCTCCCGTTCTGGGAAGAATAAAACCGGCCCCTTCAAATGCCATCCCTACTCTTTTTGGTTGCCATGTAGAGCAAGCCGACAGAAGGAGGGGAGAACTGATGCTCCAGATCCCTCTTTGGGTCTCGAAGGACTGTGTTGGGTTTGTGTTTTGTTTTTTTCAAAGTTTGGTTTTGGGGTTGAACTGCATGTTACATGCAGAGCGTTCAGGACACTGCTGGGCAGGAGGGAACCCAGCAGAGGACTCTCCAGTGGGTGGTTGAAATCCATGAGACAAGTGGGATTATTTATGGCCGATGGGAGGAGAAGTGGTTCTTTCTGGCTTCATAAATTAAACTCCTTGTCCTGAATGACCTGGGCAGGATTGGGACTTGCCAGGTATCTCAGAAGGAAATAATCAAAGGTTTGTTTAATCCTTGGCAGACAAGCCAGCACAGAGCTGTGCTGGCTGGGGAATTCTGGGAGCTGAGGTCCACACCTTTTAAAGTGGCCAACGCTGAGAAACACTGATTTAGAACGTGGGTCTTTAGCAGGTATGCTTTTGCATGGTGAATCCTTTTGCCTAGAAACCTGGGACAGAAATTAAACAGGCCAGCCAGCTCATATCTTCCTTCCTTCCCATTAGCTAACATGCAGCGAAGGGGAGGCGATGTGTGTCTGTGCGTCTTCCAGACCCAGCTCTCATGTTCCAGTTGAACGCGGAAAAACAGAAGTGCCCATTGAGGCAAATTATTAAGAGGGGGAACTCTGTTTCCTCTCCTGTCTGGGGTCACGAGTGCAGATCTCTGTGTAAATCAGATCAGCTCCTGTCTTGTTAGGATGCAAGAAATAATTTAAAAGAAGTAGAGTGGAAGTTAATTTTGTGTTCGTTCAGGAAGCATATGGCTTCCAGCTCAATATCCTTCTCAATTTCAGAAATTCAGAAATAACTTCCTTCTCTTAGACTCACTCCTTGAATTCTGGGCTTCTTTTATGAGCCGAAGCTGCTGTTGTTATTGTTGCTATTAGTTTTGAACAGCCGTGAGGCTTGTTTCTTGCCTCCCCACCGCTGATAGGCAAAATGCACCGTCTGTGCAGTTCTGCGTAGATCCACGCCTCCAGTCCAGGTCCCTGAGAGCTGCACAGTGTGGCCGGGGCGTTGTGGGGGTGGGGGCTCTGGAGCCACCTGGCTCCTTCTGAATTCTCCAGAACAAGATGGGTCTGCAGCAGGCAAGACCAGCGTGCCCTTGTGCACCCAGAAGCTGGACTTTGGGATGAATAAATGGGAGAAGCAACAAGAGGGAGGGAGGAAGAGAGAGAAAGAAAGAAAGAAAGAAAGAAAGAAAGAAAGAAAGAAAGAAAGAAAGAAAGAAAGAAAGAAAGAAAGAAAGAAAGAAAGAAAGAAAGAAAGAAACTTTGGCAGAGGTCCTCCTGCTGCTTTGCCTCCTTCCAGTTGCTTCTGTCTCTTTGTCCTTGTTCTCCTCTGTTTTATCTCCCGCCTCCCTTTTTGCAAGCTGCAAAGTGTTATCTCTACAGATTCCCCACATACCGTGGGCTGAGAGAGAGGCAGAGGGAGAGGGAGAGGGAGAGAGAGAGAGAAGGGAAGCGAAGCAAAGCAAAGCATGGCTTGGGCAAAGGTGCCCTGAGTTGAAGGCTGGGGCTTTTGTTTCCTTTCCCTTCTGTCTCCCCCGCTTTTTTCAGTCTTCATTGTTGCAAGGATGTATTTTCTCTCCAAGCGTGTGGGACTGAAAAGAGAGTCCTGGAATGAAGTGTCAGATGTGTGGGATTAGAGACGAGCTGAAGGCTGAGACATTCCCACGGAACCCAGCTTGGTTTGGAAGCCACAGCGTGCCTGCAGCTCAGAGGGACAAATTCTGGCAGGTGCAGCCCAACCATCAACCTTCTTTCACATTTGTGAATGTCGTTTCCACCATCCCCAGAAAACTGGGCCTATTGGATGGCTGCATTCCTCAACCTGGCCTGCAGAGAAAGACTGATCTGGATTGGATCAAACATCCAGGTGGGAGTCCCGAAGGGGCTATTTCAACAGGCGAGCGGACTTCCTTTGCTTTTTCCTTGAAGATGTTTTGCTTCTCGTCCAAGAAGCTCCTTCAGTTCTGGACTTTGAAAGAAAGTCCGCTCGCCTTTTGAAAAAGCCCCTTTGGGACAGCCATGACCTGGATGATGGAGAATCCTCATCGACATTTAAGATGGGAGGACTTCAGCTCCCAGAATTCCCCAGCCAGCATTCTGAAATCCTTTCTCAAATCCCAGCTCCCAGAATTCCCCACTTTGGGTCAACAGTGGGACTCCCAAAGAGGTCTTGGAAAGCTATTTGGAGGTCCTAGGATGAGACCCTCTGTTTCCTCACTTTGGCCATTTTAAGATCGGAGGACCTCAGCGCCCAGAATTCCCCAGCCGGCAAGGGTGGCCTTCAGAACCTGTTGATCATGGTTGATTCCACGAATAGCGCTTAAGCCACCTGATTCGGTTCTGTAGGTGAATTGTAAAACATTCTCTGTTGCTTTAGCTTACATCTCAAAGCCATGCTGTGGCTTAATCTATCAATGCACGGGGTCATCATTGAAGCAAACTATGGTTTAGCACATTCCATCAAGCCAGCCTGTCTTTTCTCTCCAGCTTCTGATTTGTGACTGAATGTCAGCCTTAATTCAGCCTGGAGAAATCTTTTCATTATACTTCATTATCTCTGCTCTCTTTCTCTCTGAATTGCTTTTAAGCATCGGCCTAATGGCTTTGGGGAAATTTTAGTATGCTAAGGAGAGTGGAGAGAGCATTATGATGGGGAATTCTGAGCTCATCCCAACTGGTTAAAATCAGTACGGGAGGCTGCCGGTTCATAGCAGAAGGCTGTTTCGTTTAATGGTGGAAACAAAAAACAGAAACAATGGAAATTTTAAGACCGGGATTAATTAGAAGAATGGGTCTGTTGCAAAGCTATTTTTAAAATGAATAGAATAGAATAGAATAGAATAGAATAGAATAGAATAGAATAGAATAGAATAGAATAGAATAGAATAGAATAGAATAGAATAGAATAGAATAGAATAGAATTAGAGTAGTGATAAGGAATAGAATGGAATAGAAGACAATAGAAATAGAATAGAATAGAATAACTTTATTGTCACTTTAAATGTACACTAACCAGCATAGATTAAAATAAAATTTTGTTGCATTCAGCTCTCAAAGGGTAAAAAATAGGGTTAGTTTACTGCTCAAGGCTTGTGTGCTATTGCTATAACCCAGCTTCTGTTTTAATTTCAGATCATTTTCCTACAAGCATTTTTTTCTAATTTTATTTTCTAAATTTCTAAATAATTCCCAAGCCTTCTTGCTAAATAGAGCAGAGAGGAAAAACTTTCCCCCCTATGGAAAAAGGGGGACTGAAACCTATCCTGGGGTCTGAAATCCATGGGGACCCCAGTCTCCTTCTGCCCAAACCTCAGTATCCCAGTGACATGTGTCTGCACAAAACTAAGAGATTTCTCTCTCTTTTTTATTGTTGTATTTGAAATTGCTTTTTTTTTTTTTAATTTAAGGTTGGGGGGTGAGTGGTAAATCTGTCTGTTTTGAATGAGGAGGGAAAGGGTGTGTGCTTAGGGCATGTTATTTAGAAGGGAAAAAAGTGATGGTAAAAGAGTTATTGGCACCTGTCACTCACCTGCCCACATTGCTTTCCTCACTTCTTATGATTTAACTTAACAGGCATTTCTCTTGTCAAGATTCAGAATCGCTTGGCCTGAGGGTGGAATTTGAGCAGGAATTTTAAGGAGGGTAGATTAATCGGCTGTAATTTTCTGGAGTCCTTTTTTTCTCTTCTCTTTTTGGCTTAGCCCAGGGGTCCTCAACCTTGGCAACTTTAAGCCTTGAAGTCCACCAGCCTTAAAGTTGCCAGGGTTGAGGACCCCTGACTTAGCCTGTTGCCCTTCTCAAGTTCAGCTGCTTGGTCTTGTTCCTCCTTTGTCCTGCTCCAGCGTCCAGGAGAGCGGCTGCCGCAGCATGGGAATTCAGCTGGTCAGCACATAATGCTCCCAGGCACCTCCATCGGCCCTGTCCCCGTGAAGCTCCTTCTCTGCTGTGACTTCCTTGGCCAGGTGCAAGAGAAGTCTTCCTGCTTGACGGATCTAAAATGTGACCTCCTGGAGCACCATGGAGTCCTCCGTGGTGGTAGCGGAGTACGACTCCCCCCCCAGTTCCACAGCAGGCCAGCCGGAGGGGCTGGCGGATGAAGAGCCCATGGAGCCATGTGTGGAGCAGCCCCTTCTGGGCCCGGTTCCTGGAGGTCATGAAGAACCAGGCCCGGCCGACCCTCCGAGGGCTTCCTCCAGAAAGATCAGGGAACCTTGGATCAAAGTCAACCTTTCAAGCCGCAAGCTGTCTCTGCAAGAGAGGTCTCCCTCCGTCCAGTCCCCCAGCGGGAACATGGGGGTCAACGGGCGCTACATTTACCCTTCCCTCCCTTACTCCCCCGTCACCTCCCCACACTCTTCCCCACGTCTGCCCCGCAGGCCCACCATCGAGTCCCATCGAGTTTCCATCACTGGATTGCAGGTAAGAGAAGCAACGTCCCTCCCAACTCCGTTTGGAGCCGAGGTTCCTTGTTTGCTCAGCGTTGTTAAAAGAAGGAGGGAAAAAGGAGAAAAAAAACAAACAAAGAAGGGGAAGGAGAAAAGGTGGGGGGGAAAAGATGCAGAAATACGGTAAGTGGATGAAGGAATTACGGAGACTGTATGGCTATTTTTCCAGTATATTATTGATAAGAAATGAACTGTAAAAAAAAAACTACATTGAACTATTTTGGCAAGATGGGAAAGAATTTGATTCTCAATGCCAAAACCTCCACATTTCTCCAGAGAGGAAAAGAAAAAGAAAAACTAATAATAATTGGAACTATTAGTACCGTTTTATGCTTTTTTTGTGCTGTATACTGCTCAAGTCACCTCTTGTAAGAAGGGCAGCAGTATAAATTGGACAGACAGATAGATAGATAGATAGATAGATAGATAGATAGATAGATAGATAGATAGATAGATAGATAGATAGATAGATAGATAGATAGATAGATAGATAGAATGATGGGTGGATAAGATGGATTGATGGATAGATGGAAGGAAGAAAAAGGGAAAGAAAGAAAGAAAGAAAGAAAGAAAGAAAGAAAAAGAAAGAAAGAAAGAAAGAAAGAAAGAAAGAAAGAAAGAAAGAAAGAAAGAAAGAAAGAAAGAAAGAAAGCATACTGACTGATGAATTCTGAAAGTTGGTCCACGCCTGTTAAAGTTACTGAGGTTGGCAAACGTTGACTTAGAGAACTTGCAGGCAATTTATCTTCTGCCATTAACGCTTGAGGTAAGTGGGGCCACACCTTTGATCGTTGGGAGAATAAGTGCTTCATGCTTTCTACAGCACTTACCTTCCAATTAACCCCCCTGCATTTGAAGCAGAGAAAGGACAATTGAACGGTGCATTAAGCGCCATTCCACGTCAAACCGAAGAGGAGCGTCCAATGGATTTCTGGACTTGGGGCTGTTTTTTGTTACTCCCGGGATTCTTAGGACTCCAGCGTCATTCTCAAAGACGGAAGGGTCTGGGGGCTCGGAAACCCCTATTTCTGTCCCTTTTCCTGTTCTTGCACAGGTCACTCTGGTTCCCCCGCCATCCTTTTCGTGAGAAAAAGAGAGCCCCCCCCAATCCTCTTCCCATAACTATCGAAGGAGGAAATGAATGGAGCAAATGTATTCGCTCTATATTTATTTACTTAGCACGTTTACACAGCTGTCCGTCTGAAGCAAAGGACTTAACGACTGTTGTGGACACAACCCTTGCAGCATTCCCCATGGTCACGTGCTCAAAATTCAGGCACTTGACAACCGACTCGTACTTACAACTGTGGCAGCAAAGTCCACCGGAGGTCAGTCGTGGTCGTAAGCCGAGGACTACTGGTTCTAAAAGAAGGATGGGACTTTGTGCATCATTTAGTGTGTTTTGACCCAGAAAAGGTTTTTTTTTCCCTTCGGGTTTTTTTTTTTTTTTTTGCCTCTTAGCGGAGCCTCTAAAATTGACCACAGTGGGCTCACAGTGGGACCTATCCTCTTTATTCAGAGAAAGGGGGAGGAAGGGAAATTAGGTAGGTTTTTGGGGTTGTTGGTATTTTTTTTTTTTTTTTTGCCATATATGTAGCTGAAGAGTTGCAGCGACAGCAGCCGGCTGATTAGAAACAGAAGTGGGTGGGCTCCGGTGTTTTCATTCCCTTCTTTCCCAATTAAATATCAGAAAAAAGATGCATTTATGCTAATACTCTCCCGCGCCCAGTGGGAATTCTAGGAGGTTCACTGCAGCAGATGGAGAAGGAAGCCAGTTGGCAAGACGAGGGAAAAAAAAGATTAAGAGAGGGTGGAATTAGCTTTCAGCTTCCTAATGTAAGGGAGCGCCCGATGGCTGGCAAGGTAAGAACTTGGCCTGCCTGGGTTTAGTTCTCTCTTTCAGATCCAGCTGGGGGCAAAAGCGTGTTTTGTAGAATCCCAGGGCTGGGGGGGACCTTGGAGGTGTTCTAGTCCAGCCCCCACCCGAGGCAGGAGTCCTTATCCCACCTCGGATAAAAGCTAGTCCAATCTTTTCTTGGAAACCTCCAGCACTCCCACCATTCTGGGAGGCCAGCTGTTCCTTGGATTTATCGTTCTCACTGACGCTCGTTTCCAGGAAACCGAAAACCTCTGGATTTTTCTAACTAGCAAACAAGCCAGGAATGGCCTGGAGTTCATACTTGGCTGTGGAAGAGAACCGTCAGAGATCCCAGCTCTGCTTTCGGCAGAGTTTCACTTAACAGCTGTGCAAGAAAGGTCTGCAGTGGCGCAAAGCTCATTTAACAATGTCTCACTTAGCAACAAAAACCTTGCACTCCATGGTGGCTGTAATTCGAGGACCATTTGTAAATATAAATAGCACAAATATCAGTATAAAATTATAAATAACCAGGTTATAAAAATGCATAAATAAATGCAACCGGCAACTGAATGTTTTCAAAGTGTTTTGAAGTCAAGGGTGGGGATAATGGTAGCCGAAGTCCTGGGCACCTCATCCCTGTCAGATCTTCTCTGTTTATATGTGTGCTTGTGTGTGTGTGTGCGCGCGTGTGTGTGTATCCCCACCCTTATGTTGGTGGCTTCTATGGAAACAATAACTTAACTGTACGAATGGAGGAGGTTTTATGTTCCCAAAGGGGAGGAAGAAACACAGCTTAATGGCAGGTTGTTTGGCTATCGACTTTCGGTAATTCATTTTGCCTTTTCTCTTTCTCAGGATTGTGTGCAGCTCAATCAATACACTCTGAAGGATGAAATTGGAAAGGTAAATCACACACACACACACACACACAGAGAGAGAGAGAGAGAGAGAGAGTCCTTGCATCGTTGTTGCATATTGGGGATGGAAACTGACCTTCTGCCTTTGTAAATAAACATACCAATTAAAAGAACTTGTCAATCATTTCAGCAGCATTTAGGAAAACTGTTGTTTTCTTCCTGTTTTCTTCACCTACAGTTTGTGTGTGTGTGTTTGTGTGTGTTTGCAGGGCTCCTATGGTGTTGTGAAGCTGGCATACAATGAAGATGACAACACTTACTATGTGAGTAAATGCTCATCGGCTGGGATGGATTGCTTCAGTTTAACCAAAAAAAGAGCTAAAAAAAATAGAGGGTGGAATTGGGTGATGAGTTTTGATAAGGGAGGATTCATCTTCTTGCACAGGACCAAGTTAGGTGGGGACTTAATTTATTTAACCCACCTATCGGTTTTATCCCCAGAGCAGAGTTGAAACGGCATAAAAAGAACAGCAGCGTAGAACTCATTATGAAACCGTTTTGGAGCAACCAGTAATTAATTTTTGTGTGGCGTTGCGAGTTGTTTTGTTCCCCGGCAACTCAACCTCCTTGTCTCCTGCAGGCAATGAAAGTGCTTTCCAAGAAGAAGCTGATGAGACAAGCGGGTTTCCCACGTAAGTTGGGGTGCGCAGGCCGCTGTCCCGGGCAGATGGGTGGGGAGGAAGCAAAATAGTGGGACCCCAAAAGATGAAAGGGATCAAAGGTCAGCCTGTTTCCTCAGAAGGCCTCTGAGTCCCAGACCTGAGGGAATTAATTCAGTGAAGGCCCACTTGGTTTGGCCCTGGGTCAGGGGTAGGCAACTTTGGCTCTTTTATGACTCGTGGACTTCAACTCCCAGAATTCCTGAGCCAGCATGGCTCAGCTTGGAAACCTCTCCCTTTCCCCTCAGCATGGCTGGCTCAGGAATTCTGGGAGTTGAAGTCCACGAGTCATAGAAGAGCCAAGGTTGTCTACCCCTGTCCTACGTGGTTGGTTTTGTCTTGACTCCCAGCTTAAGTACCCTCCATCCCTACGGACGTCATATGAAAAACATAAGAAGGGTTGCAAGATTTTGTTACAATAAAGTAGAGTTGGCTCCACTGGTCATCTTTCCTATCAGGCTGACCAAGCCATTCTCCACCAGCCTTCCAGGTTGATGACAGGTAGGTAACCTATATCTGTATCTTCTCCCTCAGGCCGCCCTCCTCCTCGGGGTGCCAAACTGCCCTTGGAAGGCTTCTGCCAACCCAGAGGACCCATTGAGCAGGTCTACCAAGAGATCGCCATCTTGAAGAAGCTGGACCACCCAAACATTGTCAAGCTGGTGGAGGTGAGGAGGATCTTGAACAAGAGGCACTTCCTAGGTATAGACACATCTCTGGCCTAGGCAGATTGTCTGCCAGAGCCCAAGCCAGAAGCTGAAGTGGCATTCCCTGGAGGAGGTGTGAGCGGTTGGGTTTCCAATATGACCCCACTTCAGTTGCCAGAAAGGCTGGCCAGAAGTTAGCGAGAGGTTTCTGCTTCCCACATTAAAATCTGAATTCATTCAGAGAATTTGGTATCGTGCGTATAGCTCAGATATAAAACCCCTTTTGTCTTTCTTGTTACTGGCAGGTACTGGATGACCCCACGGAAGATCACTTATACATGGGTAAGCCACCCTGCTCCCTTTCTTTTGGTACTCAGAAAAGGGAGGGAGGGAATAAGATTCCTCCTGCCCACACAGGTTGCACCCCCTCCAGCTTGCAGAGGCAACCCTGCCAAGGGGTTGATTGACCCAGTCAGCTAGTTGGGACCCTTTTGTTACGCAAATGTTTCTCCTTGTAATTAACGGCCTGTGTCTTTTGCATTTCAGTGTTTGAACTTGTGAAAAAGGGGTAAGTTGATTATTGTTTTTACCATTTTTAAATAATAGTGCACATGTTGCATTACAGAACAAGGGGAGAAATTGTTGCCCTAAGCATTTTACTCCCTATAGCAATATTTTTTTTCAATCTCTGTGACTTTAAGGTGTGTGGACTTCCAACCCCCAGAATTCCCTAGCCATGGGGAATTCTGGGAGTTGAAGTTCATACATCTTAATGGCTGGCGAATTCTGGGAGCTAAAATTCACACATTTCTAAGTTGCTGAAGTTGAAAAACACCGCTGGATAGTATGGCAGTAGGTTTTCTGTTTTCAAATTTCTATTTCCGCACGTGGACTACAATATGACTCACAATTTTTAGTCACAGTGAAGAGTTGGCTCTGCTTGTTTGAGCCCTGAACTAACCACGTTTAAAGTGTTAACTATGATTTGTACAAACCATAACGGCCCACACTTTGCACTGAGCCACAACCTGTTGTTTTTTATTTTTAGCTCTGTGGGATGAGCAAATCCATGCTTTATCATTTAATACTATGCCAGTGTTGCTTGTTTAGCAAATTGTTTTGCTCCTGAGAAATTAAAACCGTCACTATCCCAGGTACCAGGTACCAGGTGTGCTGGACTCAAGGAACGGCTGCTAATCCCTCTTTTACTATCTCCTACCAGGGAAGTCCTCTCCCGTCCAACTGGTCTCTTTCAATTCATTTATTTTTCCCTTCGTAGGCCGGTGATGGAAGTTCCCAATCTGAAGCCTCTTACTGAAGACCAGGCACGATTTTATTTCCAAGACCTGATCAAAGGCATTGAATACTGTGAGTGTGTAGAAAAACAAACAAACATACAAAGCTCAGAACCAGGCCTGGTTTGAGTCCCAAGGCTGGGCCTTGTAAGACAATGTGGAGATGGTGTCTTTTGAACCCGTGCGGAGTAACATTTTTCCGCATAGCCTTTTCTTACAATAAATAGGAAGTGCTCACCTGCCCATCTTATCTCACATTTAACGTTTCTCCACAGTACACTACCAAAAAATTATCCACCGGGATATTAAACCTTCCAACCTTTTGGTGGGCGAAGACGGACACATCAAAATTGCCGATTTTGGCGTGAGTAATGAATTCAAAGGATCAGATGCCCTGTTGACCAACACGGTGGGCACGCCAGCATTCATGGCCCCAGAGACGCTCTCCGAAACCAGAAAGATATTTTCAGGAAAGGTAAGTGGAGGGAAGGAAAAGCGGCACGCAGAGTCTTCCTGACTTAATCTTATTTTCCTGCCATTGGGTAGGAATGGAAAAGGTTTTAGAACCGACTCCTAATTCAAGCTGACGCGGTCTCTGCACCTGGCCTAAAGCAAGCCAATGTAATCCGAGATTTGGGCCGAGAGTGTTGTATAAATCCTGACAATCGTGGCTTAGTCAAGGTGTGGCTAAAACAAACCTTAAAATAGCACGATATGTGAACCTAGCAGGTTGGTGATTTAATGTTAGTCTGTGGCCTCAACTGTCCGTGCCTCAACTGTGAAGCTGTGTGATTTTAGGATGGACCATTACGTCTTAAGGCAGATCACTAGATCTTATGGCAGATCCCCTATTTCCCTATGGAACTGGCTTGATGTGTCAGTCTAATAATAATTTATGCCAGCCTTGGAAAGTGAATGGAATAGAGGCATTGCTGTATGAAGAGGCAAAATATCATCTAGCTGTTTCTCCCAGTGATAGAAGTATCAGTGATAATAATGCAAGGAGCAAGCATTTTTGAAAAGCTAATGTATATTTCCTCCTTCCCTCCTTCCCTCTCTCTAACCCTAACCTTTCTCTCCTCCCCTTTTTCCTCCCCTTCCTTCCTTCCTTCCTTCCTTCTTCTCCCTCCCATTTCTTCCTTCTTCCCTTTCTTCTCCCTCCCTCCCTCCCTCCCATTTTTTCCTCCCTTTCTTCCCTCTCCTCCCTCCCTCCCTCCCTCCCTCCCTTCTTTTCCAAGGCTTTAGATGTCTGGGCAATGGGAATCACGCTGTATTGTTTTGTCTTCGGACAGGTAACAGAATGTCTTTTTCTATCTCTATGCCAGTTTTTTTTTCTTGGTCAGGTGCCAGGCCAAAGAAAGCATTAAATTTACAGAATGCAAGCCTCTTAATAATGGCTATTAAGTCAAGCAGAAATGAGTGGATCTCTCCGTTGTGGTTTGTCATTTTTCCACTTCTTTGAGTGATCCAATTCCTCCGCTAGGGCTGAGATTCCTTTTTAAAAAAAAACAAAACAAAACAAAGTGCTAAAGCTCAAATGTGTTTCCGTTTATATTCTGCAAACAGGCAAGATTGCGGAATGTGTGGTTCTTAATCCGGTTTTGTTAGCTCCGTGAAAATATGCCCTTTTTCTACAATTTTGTGTGATTATGTTGTGCCTGTTTTATGGAGTAGGTGGTGTTAAACCCTTTGTAGGTGACCCAGTTCTGGGTCAGGTTGTCGTAGAACTGTTTTGTCACCCACGCAGTGCGATTCGAAGGGGAACTCATCCAGTTTCTCCTCTGTGCCAGCCATAACATCTCCCTGGATATTCTTATCCTTCCCAGTGTCCTTTTATGGATGAGCGGATCCTTAGTCTGCACAGCAAAATCAAGAGCCAGATGCTGGAGTTTCCGGACCAGTAAGTGAGAACACAGGTTGAGTCCTGTAGATGCGTAGATGCTTTTTAGAGGCATTACAAGTTCTCAGCCCCGCTGGGAGGAATCTAGCAGCTCAGATCGGGGGGGAGGGGAAGCAGGGCCCATGTTTCTGAGGCCGATCAAAATCACAACTCAGATTATTGGCCGTGACTTCCTTTGAGGGGGAGACACGTTCGCTGCTGACCACCATAATTCTAACCAATCAACTCAAGAGGCAGTGTTATTTCTTTTCTTTTTCTTTTTAATCATCCAAGACCAGACATTTCTGACGAACTGAAGGATCTAATAACGCAGATGCTGGACAAAAAACCCGAATCCAGGATCACCATCCCAGAAATTAAGGTAATTCACACCCCACACACACAAAATCCTCTTCCCCAACTATTTTTTCTGAAACCAGCGGCCCAGCCTTGTCTCTTTCTCTCCCTCCAGCTGCATCCGTGGGTCACCAAGAACGGCATTGAGCCGCTGCCGACCGAGGATGAAAATTGCACGCTGATCGAGGTCACCGAAGAAGAGGTGGAGAATTCAGTCAAGCACATTCCCAGTTTAGCCACCGTGGTGAGTGGATTTTGAGCTCTGCACTTGAGCCGCTGCCAGGCTTTTGCGTCCGTGCCAGTTTCAGTAATGGCTGTGCCATTAAACCCTGTCGGTCTCTGCGGAGAGGCAGAGAGCTTCAAATGGACGGGGCTGGTTCAATTCTAGATTGCTCTGGGCAAGATTGGGAAGGTTGCCTGTAGTTTTAAGAGGACAAAGAGGTCCTGGCTCACCGTGGTTCACTTAGGGCGGGGGTAGGCAACCTTGGCTCTTTTATGACTGGTGGACTTCAACTCCCAGAATTCCTGAGCCAGCCATGCTGAGGGGAAAGGGAGAGGTTTCCAGGCTGAGCCAGGCTGGCAGAGGGAATTCTAGGAGTTGAAGTCCACCAGTCATAAAAGAGCCGAGGTTGCCTACCCCCGACTTAGGGACCAGGTTCCAGGTTATAAGGGCACTGAAAAAAGGGACTTGATCACCATTCTTCACAGCCACAATCTTTGCGGCATCCCCACGGTCGTGTGGTCAAAATTCAGATCTTGGCAACTGGCTCGTACTTATGACCGTTGCCGTGTCCCAAGGTCACGCAATCCCCTTTTACGAACTTCCAACAAGCAAAGTCCACAGGGAAGCCGGCTTTACTTCTTAACCATGTTACCCGCTTAACGACTGCCGTGATTCATTTAACAACTGTGGCAGGACTCTGAAAAGGGGCAAAACTCCCTTAAGAGCTGTCTCGCTTAGCAACGTCAATTGTGGGCTCAGTTGTGGCCGTTGTGTTCTCAGATCCTGGTAAAGTCCATGATCAGGAAAAGGTCCTTTGGGAATCCGTTTGAGGGGAGTAGAAGAGAAGAAAGATTTCTTTCCACACCAGACCGCCAGACATACTTGATGTAAGTGCCTCGGAGGGGGCTATTTATTTATTTATTTATTTTAATTAGATTTTTATGCCGCTCCTCTCCAAGGACTCGGAGCGGCTAACAACATAAACAAAAACAACATCTCAACATTTCAAAAATCTAAAACCAAATCTACAAAGCATTTAAAAAGACTCCCCAAACACATTCATCATTCACACACAATCACAGTCATCCCCAGGCCTGCCGGCATAGATAAGTTGAACCATAGTCTCCCTTCCCTTCCCTTCCCTCTCTCCCTCCCTCCCTCTCTCCCTGCCTTATATCTTGAGATTGTACATCTCTTAAAACTTGAAAAAGTGGGTTTGGGGAAAATTCCCCCCAATTTTCCTTCTGTTCCTGCAGAGAGCAAGCTATCTAAATGAAATAAAAATGGTCATTGCACCATCGCCCCCCCTTCTGCCCCCCCAAAAGCATTGCAATTGTTCTCATGCCTTCCTTTGAGTTAAGGACAAAACTTTTGGCTTTGACGATCTTTGTCTTCCTTCCAAAGCAGAAAACAGAGCAGCGAAGAGGCTTTCCACACCATGAACGATTTGCCAAACGTGAGCGAAGACGAACTGCTTTCTTGAAAAAAGAGAAAAAACCTGGCCCTTCCAAGAGATCCTGCTTAGCTCACCTTGCCTGGTCTGCGAAAAGAAGGTGTCCTGCAGACGGTTGAGCCGGCTTGCCTTGCAGGACGTTGGTCCATTGTTTAAATACCAAATGTAAAGATTTTCCTGCCAGCATGCTGTACAGATCAGAATCCATTCTATAACCATCCCAAAAGATCTCTGCTGATTAAAGACAGGATGTGGAACCCAGAAGGATGATCTTCAGGCTCGCTGGTGGTCATCCCCCAGCGGTGAAGCATCGTGCTGACTTTCCAGAAAAAAAAGAAGCAGCAAAGAACTCACCAAAATAAAACCAAGTTTGGGAAGAAAGCTATGCTTGCTCAGGCCAAATCCTTTGCAAAAAAAAAAAAAAGATCCAATTTTTTTTATCAGTGGATGGCTAAACCATGGTGCTTCTTGCCAAATGAGGATCGAGAAAACGCTTGCTCTTGGGTGGTTTTTTTTGTTTTGTTAATAATTATTATTGTTATCCCTTTTTACTGCATGGAAACCAAACCGATGTCACACTGAGGAAGTATTTGCGGAATGCTTAGCTTTTTGTGTGCAGGCGATTGAGTTTTAAGAGCGGGTTTTTTGAAAACTCTGAGTTTTTCCTAAGTCCGAAGGGAAAGGCGGAAGGGACGCACACCGGCAAAGGGCAAGAACGGTGCATTTGAAGATGGGTTGTGCGGTTGCGTTCAAGCACAAATTGCCAACATGCATTTGTTTTGGTGCAGCAGTCTGCTTGGCTGGCAAAGCACAGGCTCCTATTTACTGATCATAATTCTACTTTATATCTGTGTTATTGTATGGCTATGTACACAAAATTCAGGGTTTTATAAATAGTAGCCATCTGGTGCTTGCTGGCATGTTTCAAATAAGTCAAATAACTTTCAAGGATGGGCATAGAGATTCCGCTGTTTTTCAAGACTCTCCAAGGATTTTTGATGTTGAGCACTTTTCCAACTTGCTTATTAAGTTCCTCCAGACTTCTCGATAGAAAGCAGTCAGCATCGTGTGTTCCAGTAGAGTCGCAACTCCTAAAGGAAGCAACTGTTGTGGCAAGCCTGGGGGATCCCGACGTATTCTGAACCTCACCTGTAATCCTTTTCACAGATTAACCTTGCTCGGAAGTAATACGTCTCATTAAACTCTTTGCATCTGCTTTTTTTTTTTAAAAAAGCAGCCAAGAATTTACGCATGGAAAGGCTGCTATGGGTTTTTTGTTTGTTTTTTTTTAAAGAAAAACATGTTTTAAAAAAAGATAAAAAAGCTCTCATTCCATTAAAAAAAAAAACGAGCATCAGAATATTTCTGGCAGGTTCCCTTCTGTGTGGGCCAGGTAATTTTGACTATAGCTTTCGTATCTTATTCTAACATGGCAGGATTGTGAGAAGGTAACATTCATTGCTGTAAAAGCAAATGAAAAGGGGTAATTGTAATGGGGGCTGTATATTTTCCTGAGTTACTGTCCCCAACATTGGGAATACTGGTCAAGAGTGATGGGAATTGTGGTCAAAGAAATGTTGAGAGTGAGATTAAGGAAGCATTGGATGGAGTAATTTTGATTTGTGTTTGCCGTGTATCTATTTAGCCATTTGTGACTCTACTTTAAATATCAGGAATATTAGTTTTTCAAGGCATCTTTTGTAGAAAGCTGGCTAGTTTGGCTGCTGAATAATCCCTGACAGCTGCTAATTTTATATCAGCAATGAATGCCTCAGGTTTGTACTACATTACAGCCTTCAAAGCTTCCAGCTTTCCCTCCTTCCTTTCCTCCCTCCCTCTCAAATTTTGTTGATACTGTATTTTCAACTCAACCATTCATTAACATGAAGAAAAAAAGCGATATAAATCATATTTCCTAATCTTTATTTTCTCTTGCAAAATAGATAATTCTCATTGGTACTGCCTTACATTCGTCTCCTAAAACGGAAAGTGCCATTATCTTTTCATTTATATATTAAATTTCGATGGATATAAGCAGGGCAGTAGAAACTCAGTAGTAGAAGCTGGAGGTTGACACGCCTGCATGTCACATTTATTTAATATCCTGGCAATTTCCAGAGTGGAATTGTACTTGAGAGGGAATTCTCAAGGTCTGTTTAATTCCAGCAATAGAGGCTACTAATTGCCCCCCAAGTGGCACTTTTTAAAAGGGTGACTATGGAAGACAAGTGTCCAAACAAGTAAGTGCAAGGCAAATCTTTCCACCCTTTCCAAAGAGTGAAAAAGGGAAGCACACCAGAAACTGGCAAGTCTAGAAATATCAAAGAAGTATCTTGGTCCCACCACCTCTCCCTGCACCCCATCTGTCCGTGAACTGAATGGTGGGAAAGGCACATAGAAGATCTGATTTGGAATTATCTCGGACTACTCAAAGCTCGACAGCCCCTACATCCCAAAAGCGTTGAGGATTTGCAGGAGTACGTTGCTTTCCTTGGGAGAATCTCTAGGTGGATCCAGGATGCTGCCAACAGAAGCGAAGGTGGACAGAACGACTCTTTTCCAGGGAGGAAACGAAATGAGCAGGATCTGTTTGTGAAGAATCATCGCATTGTGGAGCAGTCTTGAACTTCTGTCTGGGATCCATACGTTGCATGGTCCCCCTGCTAAAATAAAGGTAACATTCAGGATGGGAGAAACCAAATAGAACGGGTATAACATACCATAGCTGGCTGGGGGGTTCTGGGAGTTGAAGTCCTCAAGTCTTAAAAGTTTCCAAGGTTGGACACCCCTGAATTAAGACTGACATTTTCCTCCCAAGATAACAGATGAGCAACTAATAGTAAATAGATCACTCATTCAGAGAAAATATTTTAGGTTCTTTGTTTAACAAGCTACTTAGATCCATTCAACCTTCTCTCTTTCTCTCTCACACACACGGAGATTATAATTCTCAGACTATCTGGAGAGATCACAACCAATTCCACCGCCAAGTTTGCACTTAACTTTCTCTCCTTCTGGAGTCGAGAGCTAAAACCTCTTAGGTAGGAGAAAAGAGTTTTTAATTTAGTGGTTTGGATACAAACTGTCAGCCGTATAAAAGTGATGGGAGGTGGCAAACTTACCAGTTCATAGTCTTCCACATATTTATATTTCTTTTCTCTGTAGTAGTACCTTTTCTTCATAAAATACAGGACGATGATATCGCAGAGGACAGTGGTCTAGATGAGATTTCAAGGAATTTATTTTGAGAAATGAAATCTTCTAAAGACCAGGAACATTTCCAAAAACCACTCGGGAGAAAGAAAAAAAGGCTCTTACCACGCCGAACAGGGCCAAGCCAGATCCAATATTGATCATCGTGGGGATGATATCAAACTTTCCAGCCTAAGACATGTGAACGGAAGCAAATTATTCCGACATATCTCCTTAAGAACACGGCAAAGATCGTCTATAAACTGCTGCCGATTCAGACAATACACTAAAGCCGTAGACTGACTTGTTTCCATGTGTGACTATTGATTGTGGTTTATGGGTCACAATTAATGGCTTAGAGTAACATTTTTCAACTGAGCCCCTTCCAAGAGTAGAGGCAAGTGACAAAATGTCATACAATTTCCAAAAAACTTACCTCGCCAAATACCATAATGTCGAAACGTATGCCATAGGCCTTGGTGAGGGTCCGGTACTCGACGTTGGGAGATGTCCGGTAGTATTTGGCAAACCTGAACCAGAGGAAAAAAGCAACATCCAAACTAATGATTATGACACCATCACAATAACATTTCTATGCTAGAAATATGGCCAAAAATATTGAATATTTTAAACCTCACTGCCCTTCCAAGATTTATGGGCTATTCATAGGTATCACCAAGGCTTCATAGTGATCACAAAATAACATCCTTCTCAGTAAAAGTTTAGTCAATTATAGTCATCTGTTACATTCACACAAAATCAAAACAGCACTTCAAATACTTTGTCCCAGTTATAACAAACTCATAAATAAATTTTACACGTTATCTAGCAGCACTTCACCAACTTTGGCACGAAGCAATAAAAATCACCAGGGGAAAATCAAAAAATAAAAATGAAAAAACAAAATACTTCTTTGGCATAAAACAGTAAAAATCACTAGGGGAAGCCATGTCAGAGCTAAAATTCTCCAGGGATAAAACGAAATCAGCCTCTGGAGCAGTGTTTCTCAACCTTGACAATTTTAAGGCATGTGGACTTCAACTCCCAGAATTCCACAGACAGCATTGCTGGCTATGGAATTCTGGGAGTTGAAGTCCACATGCCTTAAAATTGTCAAGGTTGAGAAACACTGCTCTGGAGCCATCAGGTCACCAGCTCCAGGTGAGATGGCCCACCACCAGCTTCCAGATTTGGCTACTCGGATGGCCTTACCTGAAGTTGTATCCTGGGGAAACAGAATGAGCAGAATCCTTGTTGTCAATTCGCCGAAAGGAATACTTTGGCACGCAACGAGAAGCTGGGAAATCTAAGTTGCAGTCCCATCGGATCTGCAGTCCCATCACGCCACCCTACAAAAGGACATACCAAACAGGTGCAAAGGCTGCAACCGCCATCCTTGAACAAATTGTCCAATGTCGTAAGCTTCTGGTTTTCACTGGAACTGACTGTTCCACATTTCAATAGTTTGGTGGTCAGCTCTGAATTCCCTTCAATGCACCCAGCCCTTTAAGCACTGCCTTTGGCAGAAGCAAGGAAAACACAAGTCTAATTGCTCTTCCTTTCCTGGCCCAAGGCATTTTTGGACTCACCTCAATGGCCATCTCTTGAAAGTTCTGGCCAGCAGCTTCAACTATGTCCCCGAGGCGAAAAATTGGGCAAAAAGGGTCAGTCTTGGTGTTGTATTTGCAGTCCTTGAGGTAGGTGTGATTGATGGTAGGAAGAATGTTTCTCCTAAAGGGAAAAGAAGTCTCTGGATTTATGCTCCCTGAAGGAGCCCATGTTCCGCGGCTTAAGTAACCCCCCAAGTAGACCTTCCATACTTTGGTGGCTCTGTTGAGGGTTATCTGTATAGACCAGGGGTAGGCAACCTCGGCTCTTTTATGACTCGTGGACTTCAACTCCCAGAATTCCTAAGCCAGCTATGCTGGTTCAGGAATTCTGGGAGTTGAAGTCCACGAGTCATAAAAGAGCCGAGGTTGCCTACCCCTGGTATAGACTGTCTGTCTCACTGCCTCAAGTATCTGCCCTTTTCATCAAAACAGCACCAGTGTTTGATGGAGCCATTTTGTGTAAACTACCGAACCCCACCTAGCCCAAATTTCTTCCCCTATCTAGCTCCCACTCCAGCCAAAAGAGGTGAAAAAAAGTACACATACTTTGTAAAGTTGAACTTTGGGTACCAGATGTTGTTCTTCACGAGAAGGGTAAACTCCTCAGCATCCCGCAGGAAAGCTGGCCTGGAGGAGATTGAGCAAGAGACAGAGGCGAAAGAAAAAAGGCCTTTCTGAAAAGATTTAGTTTCTTATAGCCCAAGTTTAAACACCCTGATTTCAAAGCCATCATCACCCCTTCAAAAAAGGACTTGAAGATCAAATGAGACATGAGGGCAGAACTTGCATGTAACACTAAACCATGATCTGCTTTAGTTCAGTTTTCCTGAACAAGTCATAATTAATCTCGCAAAATACAGGATTTGGACAGTTCTTCATTCGCTCTCCATTTTGTTTTCCTACTAGAACCTGAGAGAAATACAAATATAAGCCAGGATTGTGATTTCAGACATAAAGACAAGGAGCTGGCATCAACTCTTGAAAGGTAACTCGGCAAGATGCCGTTTCCACAAAGAGTTGCCTTCCACATCCTTCCTCCTCCTCATCCTCCGTCCCTCAGATGCTCACTTGGGGATGTTATCATCATTCTCCACCGGACACCAAGCAAAGATCTCGCAAGTCTTGATGGAGGGATCTGTAAGGTTGTACACTCTGCACTTTCCGGTCTGAATACCTGAAAGGATACAGAAAGGGCATCGTGGACGGAAGCTGGGATCCTCTCAAGACAGCAAATATGAAGTGAGAAGGGGAAAGAAAGCCTTAAGCTTCACCCCAGGGTGGGTCATTAAACAGGCCTCCCCATACAGATGTTTTCCAGGCCATCACTTCTGAAACTCAAACAGCAGCTTCTGTTCTGCTTCACATTTCACAACGTTGTTAGCAGCAGCAACATCGTATGTTCGGAACGGGAGAACCTCAAGGTCGAAAGCATGACCCCTACCGTTGCTGTGGGTGCTGACGTAGCCTTTTTTGCAGTCTGCCTCGGACTTGCATGTGGTGGTCTTATCTGGGAACTGGATAGGAAGAGCAGCAAAGAGATAAAGAAAGAATCTCTTATCTGTTCTGCAGTCCAAAGATCCCTTCAAATGTACTGCAGACTTCGGCTACCAGGGCCTTGGAGATACGGATAGTCCTCGACTTACAACAAGCATTTCCATTTCTAAGCAAGGCAGTTGCCAAGTGAATTGCACCCAGGTTTTTTTTGGGTCACGGTCGTTAAGCTGAACACTTAAGTTGTTAAGTGAATGCTGAATGCCAAATTTTGATCACTTGACTGTGGAGATGCTGCAATGTAATTTTGAAGATTGGTTGTAAATTGGTGTTTTTGGTGCCGTTGTAACTTAGAATATCATTAAATGCATAGTTGTAAATTGAGGATTGCATGTAATTGCATAAAAGGCACACACAAAAAAGCAAAGAACTGAAAGTTCACCTGCTAAGCATGGATGTATTGAAAGCAGCCAAAGAAAGCGAAGAGAGGGTCCTCAGAAAAGGATCCATATTCTGCAACTTATGGAGATTATGCAATTATCCATTTATCTTATACCTCTGGACATCGCTCTGGGTACACACAAGGCAGATTACACCTGAGACCAGTTATGATCTCCTGCCCCTTTCCGAACTCTACTCCCAATTTCACATCCTTGCTTTAGTTTTTCAGAGGAAAGATACCCCAAATCTGACGATTAGCCATTATCGCCGAGCCTACCTCTGGACAAAGCCCTTGGGTCTGATTCAGCGTGATGATCATATTTGTCATGATGAAAACTGAATTCTCAGCCTAAAGAGAGGAAAGAAGCAGGGTGGAAAAATGAGTTGAAATAGAGAAGACGTTTGATCTGGATTAAAAGCCTGAAAATGCAGCATTAAGAGTTCCTTCCTTTAGAAACAAAGCATCTGTTGAATTTCGCCACTCCTTATTTACAAGTTTACATTTTTTCAACCACTGTACCATCCTTTAGACAGGACCATCAGTTTCCATGAGAAGAGAAATATTAATTTAAATATACTTCTCCCGGGGTTAGGTGCAGGATGAGTTACATGTTGTAGGCAGAAAAATATGGACTAGATAAGGAATTCTGGAGCAAGTGCAACTATGAGCTTGCAGAGAGTGTGGAGACAGATGGAGAAACATTTCTCCACTAATATCATGTTTCACTCATCGTTGCTACATGGAAGCTAAAAAGATCAGTGCCTTCCCACAGAAACCAAACACCATCATCCGAAGTTGCTCACAACAAGAACTAGAGGTTGCACACCACAGATCCATTGTTCTCTGTTAGCGGAGATTAAGGGAAGGAATCCCCCTAAATCTGTCAAAAACCACAGCACTGATCTCCAATGGACCCACCTGAGGGGGGATCACGTAATCAGCCGCATCCCAAACCCGGGGACCCAAGTCGGAGGTGTTGGTCATGGTGACGCCTTTCACCTTGGTGGTTACTGAGCTCACCACCGAGTCGGTTTCTTGGTAACCTTTTTTCCACACAAAGACCCAACTGCAAGGAAGAGGGAAAAAATTCTCAAAATGGCTGCCTCAGGTCTCAGGGAGAAAGAAAATGGATTTAGATACCACGTGTGTCTATTTTACTTTAATTTCTTAGTGCTTAGTTCATAGATAGATAGATAGGTAGATAGGTAGATAGATAGATAGATAGATAGATAGGTAGGTAGGTAGGTAGGTAGGTAGGTAGATAGATAGATAGATAGATAGATAGATAGATAGATAGATAGATAGATAGATAGATAGATAGATAGATAGATAGATAGATAGACAGACAGACAGACAGACAGACAGACAGACAGGGCTTGTCTTGTTCTTTATCTCACCATCTATTTTAATTGTGTATTGTGTATTTTTCATTTAAAGGATGATCAACTAGCTTGCAAGAGTGACCTTGCTGACTCTGTGACGAGAAAGTTTTTGTATTTATTTGTCAAAAATTACAAACTCAAATGAACAAAATGAAAAAACTAAAATGGGACTAAAATGGGAGGCCATCTAAGAAAACTGGGGCTGTATGGGTGGGTGAAGAGCCAATGAAACACGGAGTCCCCCAAACTGGGCAACCAACAGGCCGTTTTGGTGGGGAAAAACGGCTATAAAAGGGGCAGCAGGCGAGGGCATCTCTCAGAGAGCTGAAGAGGACTGAAGAGGCAAGAAGGAGGCAGAGCAGCCCTGAGGGGCAAAAGAGCCAAAGTCCCCCCCCAAAGATCTCCAGGATGGAGGCCAGAGCAGCTGCCCAGAGGGTGGGCGAAGGGGCAGAAGTCACTCCCTGCTGAGTCACTGGGCAGCCGAAGCCCCTCCAGGCTGGTCTTGGAGAGGCCAGAAGGTCCCATAGAGCTGAAGCCCCTCCAGAGGCGCCTGGGCTGGAGGCTGAAGAGGCCAGAAGGGTCGGAAGAGGCCAGAGCAGCAGCCCTGAGGGGGCTGAAGGGGTGGAAGTCCCTCCCCACTGAGCTGATTGACAGACTGAAGGGCAGGGGGGCTCCGAGTGGCCAAAGAGCTGGAGGTCCCTAGAGGCCAGAAGGGCCGAACAAGCAAACCCCAGAGGTGAGCGCTGCCCTCCAGAGCCAGCTGGGCTTGGGGCGCAGGGGCTGAGGGGCAAAGGGGCTGGAGCCCCCCTGCAGAAGGGCCCGCCATGAGTTGGAGGACGGGGGAGGCCAAGGACACCCAGCTTGTGTGAATCCGACCCTCCCTTGACCTGGCAGCGAGAGCTGAATCCCCTTCGCATTCTGCCTATTGCTACCTAGTGGGGGAGTGGAAGCTCCGAAGAACAAGCAACGCCCAGCCCAGCCCAGCCCAGCCCCCCGCCCGAGCCTCCCTCCGTTGCTCTCGCCTTGAGCTGCCCTACGAAGCCTGCCAAAGCGGCGCTGAGCCCCTCGCACCGGGGGAAGCCCCTCTTGGACCTTCGCACTTCAGGGAAGAGCCGAACGCCAGTCCCAAAGGAAGGCAAGGACTGCAGGCCGGCCTGCGAGGAGCAAACCGCGCCCAGGCAGCTGTTCAACGGGTGCGACTTTCCCCGGCCGGGCAAAACTCATTTCCGGGAGGGGGGGCTTCAATAGACCCTCCAGGCAAATCGGCAAATGCAGGCTGGGGATCCTGGGCGAGGGAGTCCCAGCCCGGCTGGAGGGCGCTGCGTTGGGGGATAGGGCATCGCCCTCTACACCCGTTTGAAACTGCGAGGGAGCGAGAGCCAAGGCGCTGGTCCCTAAGAAACGCCCGCCCGCGCGCGCGCGCGCAAGGAAAGAAGCGAAGCCGGCGCCTTTCCTTACCCGATTATGTAGGCCAAAATAGCCAGCTGCACCAGCCGGTTCATGAGCCCCACTTTGCGGCTCTTGATGGAGACGATCCGCGGGGTGTCGTACTCGAAGAGGAAGCCGCGGAGGGCCCCGCAGCACGCCCCGGGGCTGCCCATGGCTGCCGCCCGCTCGGCCGAAGCGACTGGAGAAGCGCGGGGTCAGCCAGCCGGAGGCGCCCGCTTCCTGCCGCTGCCTCCCGTCCACCCCCCCCCCGCGGCATGTTGCAAGAGACGCCGGGCCGGGCTTCGGGTTTGCAGTCGAGGCGTGTCCTTCGCCTCCGATTGGCCGCAGGTGGAGAAGCGGCTGCCCACAGGTTGCTCTGCGGGCCGGAGACGGTGGGATCCCCGAAGCGTCTCCGCCCAAACCTCGCTTAGCACTTCGGAAGGCAAACGCGTGCAATGCCTTCCGACCGCGATTGCAGCCGGGGTTGGGGGGGAGGATGGGAACTGGAGTCCCCTTTCCCCGGGGGGGGGAGAGGGAGGTCATTCCTCCGCCCCTCGCTTCTAAAGCCGAATTCTCTTCAAGGGAAACCACAAGGGCGATGAAAGAAGATCTTGCCTTGCAGGCAGAATCCTTGCCAAAATAAAACTGGTACCCCAAACCCAAGACCGGCCTTCTGAGCTTCAATCCAGTTTGGAGTAACTCCCCGACCCTTCACTGTACAGCTCAGCAGTTCATTAAATAATTTAAGATATCACACAAGGCCGTCACATAAATCAGCTTAATGAGGCTGCAAATCTTATGCATGTGCTAATTGCAAAATAATTATTCAGCCTGAATTTCTATGCATATTTGCCTGGTGGTTCAGCCTGTGAGAAAGGAAGAAGTTTAAACATAAAACGGTCACAATTGACTAACCATAGAAAGATTAGCCAAGCCCTGCAGGTAGGCTTGGCTAGAAGACACACTCAACAAGACCAAAGGATGGCAGAGGGAAGTTCTAAACAATGTAACCAAGAGGGGGGGGGGACAGGATGTATTCTGGCTAGGCGCATCAGACATTGTAGCCCTGGAAGTCCTCTCAAATGGGACCTAAGGGGAGGGGACGGGGCGTCGCGATAGGAGTGTATGTAATGTTATGTGTTTGAATATTTTTGGTGAGGTTTCTGGGTTTAGAACTTCCTGTTGAAGTCTCTCACCAGGATCCACTGCACTTTGCAAACCGCTTTTCTATTTTCTGCAGAATAAACTCTTTTTCTTACCAATCCAATTTTGTTGGTATTTTAATCACGTTTCCAACAAGCCTGACTATGCTGCTAATTTTAATCAGGAATCCATGTGAATCAACACAGCGATTCAGATCCCAGATATACTACAGGAAAGCCATGTAGATAGGGCCTTCTCTGACAGCAAAACAACTGGACTAATTGCCAAACTTTTAGTTGGCTTTTTTATAATTAAGTCTACATATCCCTATGAAACCGCCAACTGGAATTGCTGATTCACAACCAGAAGATATTTAATCTTCCCTGGGATTTTTTCCCAGACAATTTCCATCATGCTTTACAATATCTTGTTAGTTGAGATTAAGCACACAGAATCTTTTATTTGTTCTTTTAAATTTAATTTTCATCTGTACAGAGAAGTCACATGAGCATATTGTAAAAAAAAGGATAAATTCTGCAACAATATATAAAAATGAGATCAAAACAAAATTGCAGAAAAATTGCTAAGAAATAGATTTTATTTTGCAACAATTAAGTAGATGAGCGTGGAAAGGTCAGTGGCTACTTAAATG
This sequence comes from Bothrops alternatus, assembly GCA_034064705.1. NCBI lineage: Eukaryota > Metazoa > Chordata > Lepidosauria > Squamata > Viperidae > Bothrops > Bothrops alternatus. Next base: position 581,851 of record JARGCV010000504.1, on the reverse strand, counting down.
TTAGGTTTGCTCCCTTGCGTCTGATAAAGAGAAACCACTTGAAATAGCTTGCTAGACCAGCTTGTGGACTACAAGAGAGCTATCCTTTGCCAACAGGCCACCAAATGATTAAAAAAGAAAGCATAGCATAGCATAGCATAGCAATTCGTGAAAAGTATGTGGGGCCAAGTCTCTTTTTGTGTAGACTTTTTAGGTACCAAAGTTCAGTAATGACATTGAATGGAAAAGTTGTTCCCAGGCAGAAATTCCCCAGATATGGTATCCCTGCAATTCACAGAATTCCTAGGCAGCAGAAAAGCATCCCCCAGCCATATTCTGTGCACTAAGAGCATTTCTGCACTGCACTCCCTTTTAAATGGAGAGGCTGGAGCTGAACCTGAGGCATTTTGCGCAAAAAATATCCAGGCTTTCTTTGAAGGATATTTAAAATGAGAAGATTCCCTCTGGTTTATCAATGTTGAAAACAAAAGGGATTTTCCCCATTTCCTGAGAAATGAGTTACGGGAAAAGAAAGTTGAAAAGGAAGCTGAGTTATGGGAAAAGAATAGTGCAAGTCGCTTCAGAACAAAATAAAGAAAGGACTCTTTTTAAAATAAACAAAGGGACTTTTTTAAACAAAGGTGGCTCTGTGTTGGGATCAGCCAACCAAAACGACCTGATTTCACACCACTGCTAGTAAACCACTGCTAGGTTTCTGGGGAAAAACAAGCAGGCTCATTCTGTAGTTTGGCTGCCTCAACGTGAGAAATCTGAGCCCTGTAAATTGACTTTTCCAATCCTGGTTCTCTCCGGATATCCCAGTGAGGTAGACAAGGCTGAGCGAGGGAAACGAGGCACAAAGCCTTCCAGGGATTTTCGTGGCTGAGCTGGGATCGAAACTCTGCTGTCCTCTGATCTTATCCAATAGTCTAAAAACATCGTCCAGTGAAAGAGCAAAGATGATGGCAGGGCCACAAATGGCCATTTTTGAAAAGCAGGAGGCAAAGCTGATTAATTGGCACGCGTGTGTATCCACCCTTAAGGCCGCAACGCAGAGGTGCAACCAATAGTTACTACTTCTTCTCGAAACCGCTGTATTCGCCGTTCTCACTCGGAAAAGCATCTCTGATTCTCCATCTGCAACAGTTGGGGATCACGGCCCTGGCGCCCAAGTCACCCTCGCCAAAGCGCCAGTGAATATACCGCTCGTAAGCACAGTGCCGAAAAAGCTGGTTGGCAACCCCAGCCTTCAGATCCAACAAGGGGTTCCTGTAGAGCAGAACAAACTCCAGCAGGGATCGGGAGAGGACGAGTTGCTCAAACAGAGGGGAGGTGGCGATGCAGACCCCGTCCGTTTTTCGGCAGCAGAGCTGTTCCCAAAAGGCGTCTGCTGGCCGGCACTTTCCACAGCAGCACCAAGAGGGACGGAAGCCAGGATCTTCCCTTCCCAGGAGGAGCTGCAGCTCTTGTGAATTTTGGGGAGGGGCTGTGCGGTCCCAATATGGAAATTGGGAAGACTGCGTGAAATCGCTTTGGCATTTCTGTAGGTAAAAAACATCATATTGGTGGGTGATGGTTTGTTTTTCTCCCAAGGGAGACGCTTTGAAAGGAAGGGAGTGTGATCCTGTACCATTAAAAATGAAGCCCTTCCATGTGACACAAGACTGCCTTTTCAGAGATCTGGGAAGATCTTTGGCTGGTCTGAAGTTGCAGGAAGGCCAAATGGAGTCCTGTTCCAAATTACTGATGCTCGGGTTATCGTCGTCAGCGTGAGCCACACAGAGCCTTGTAACTTGTAGTTTAACCCCAATTGTGTGTCATCCAGATCTAAACCCAGATTCATCTCAAGCCTCATTAGTTGCCACAAGCCAACTCTTTATAAAACATGGCTGAAATTGGTTTCCTTAAATTAAGATTATCTGCAACATTTAGCTTGGAACAACATAGAGGGAGTAGTTCATTGAAAATGAGAAACACAACCATGAAAATCCAAGCTTTGAGTGTGATACTAAACTATCTTCCAGCCTTGGGGGGCATTTAGTCTGTTCACAAATCTCTAGGCAGGCACCCCAGCCGATACCTGTGCACACCCCAATAAAAGCAGATTCCAAACTCACGTCCATGATCCTGCCCTTGATGTTCTGTAAACTGGTCTTCAAATATTCGTCAATCATTAGGATGTTGCACTCATCAACAAACGTCACGTAAAACAAAGTCTGTCCAGTCAAAGAAAAACCAAAGAAATTAAGACTTAGCATTTTACTGGATCAGTATGATATTCCATAATTATTAACGGCTCAAGATTTCATCTTGCACCAATGCAAGAAAACTATTTTTCAGGATGGCAAAAACAGAGAAGGAGGGAAGGATAGTCTGCATATATATTATATCATGTTATATCTGCATGCATATATCACTTCCTTGTGGCACTGATGATGTTGCCTAGCTGGGTCAGGAAATGTCTGCAAGAAAATCACCAAGCTCAGAGAGCACCAGGGACCCCACAGTCCAGTCCTCTCCTCCTCCTCCTCCTCCTCGCCTTGAATCCATTAGTGGAGATATAGGGACCACCCACCTCTCTAGTAAGTTTATAGGCCACCACAAATGGGTCTCCATGGAATATTAAAACCATAACATGGTCTGTTCATTTTGTAAGGGAAGAGTTTAGATCCCCTAATGCTCTGTGGGATCCTTTTCCTGCATTGAAAGGTCCATAAGGAATGACAGCGTATCACATTTAGTTATATCGCTTACCCGTCTTGGTCCCAGCACCGTCTGACACTTCTTATTGCTATAATACTCCTTCACTGGTTGAGATTTGGACGGATAGGAAGCGAGCACACATTCTACAGCTAGCTGAGCCTGCAAAGACAACACCGTGTGCAGGATTGTGCAGGCCATTCTTCTAACAAATATAATCAATTCATAGGATGATTTTGAAATTGTGAAACTGGGAATTAGAGCCGTGCGAAAGCCCGACCGCCAGCAGGGTTCAACAAAAGCATCCGAAGCCCCCTTTCGAGACGGCTGAGCTGGGCGTCCAAATATGAGCACGAAGACCCCCATTTTTAAAACCCAAAGACAGAGCGGGACGATTCCATCCAGGGCAGACGCTCACGTCTGAACTCGCCCGGGGACCCTGTGGGAGAAAACGATCTTACCAGGCCGAAGTAGGACAGCGCTGAGCCAATGTACACCACCAAGTCGATGAAGCTGAACTTCCCAGCCTTTGGGGAAAGAGAGGAGAAGCAAGGAAGGGTGCCACATGAGGGACATCTGCTAGGGCTTTTGTGTTGCCTCCATGGGATTACAGGTAGTCCTCACCTTCCGACAGTTCCCTTAGTGACCGTTCAAAGTTACAAGGGCACTGAAAAGAGGGACTTATGCACACGTGTCCCATTTGACATGGTCAGCTGATCAAAATCCAGGCACTTGACAACTGACTCCTCTTTCTCCCTTGCCGTCTGTCAGGCTGCTCAGAGTTACTTCTGAGTAGTTCCTTTTTTCTTCTTCACTTACAAACACAAATCTTTAGCCAGACTAAAGCAGACTATTTGCGTCATTAAAAATATTCTGAGAACTTCAAGGGGGGGAGGCACGTCTTAACTCTCTTCCTCCCAACCAATCTAAGCTTCCCTGTCTCGTGGTCGTCTGGAATGCAGCCCCTCCCTCCCTCCTCCCTTTTGGGAATCCAGACTGCATTCCACTACAATCATCCCATCAAGGAAAGTCTTCCTTCCCCTCTGAACAGCAAGGAGAGGGAATATGTTCAGGATCAAAACCAACAAGGAGGGCAGGATTTAACTTCTCCACATGGACTGCTAGAGACACACCCCAGTCGGGATGTCCGCACCAACGAACTGACAGCCCCACCTGAAACTGAACTGCCCGTGGAGGGATATTTCTCATTTGAATTATGTGGGGTTTTCTCATCTACACTTAAGACACAGGGAAGAAAGCCAAGTCGCATTTACCGTGCCAAAGATGAGGATGTCGAAACGGATGCCGTACGCTTTGATCAGGGTCCTTTCCTCCTGTCTACCCGGCTGCTTGTCATGCCTGGCAAATCTAGAACGAGCAGACAGGAAGGACTGAGAAGGTCTGGGGCCTCCAGGTTCAACTCTTAGGTGTTCTCTGAGTGTGAGTTTCCCTGCAGGCGTCTTAACCCCAGGCTAGGTAGCATCATCAGCACGATGCCCCAAACGCACTCCAAAGGAGAGCTAAGGAGGGACTATGGCATCCACCTGCTGACTGTAGGGAAGCTAGGATGGTCAAAAGTGCGAGGACCAGTCATACATATTTTCTCAAAGTTTTGAACCATTTCTCAAAACAAATGGCTGCAAGTTGAGCACTACCGACATTTAAGTTTCCACCACACTTCCAGAAAAGTGGAAAGTGAAAAAGGAAGAAGGATGACTACTGGGTCCTCACATGCACCTAGCAGGAATAGAATCAAAAGGAATAGAATCCCCAGGAATATTGCAGCCAGAAGTGAAAACAGGATGTCCAACATGCTGTAATAACACAACTCTAATGAGTTTAAAGGAGGACGAGGGGAGACATGATAGCAGTCTTCCAGTACTTGGGGGGCTGCCCCAAAGAAGAGGAGATCAGCCTATTCTCCAAAACATCTGAAGGCACAACAAGAAGCAACGGATGGAAACTAATCAAGGAGAGAAGCAACCTAGAACGAAGGAGAAATTTCCTGACAATTAGAACAATTAATCAGGAACCACCTGCCTCCAGAAGTTGCGGATGCTCCAACACTGGAAGTTTTTAAGAAGAGATTGGACACCCATTTGTCTGAAAAGGTATAGGGTTTCCTGCCTGAGCAGGGGGTTGGACTAGATGATCTCCAAAGCCCCTTCCAACTCTGTTATTATGACCATCACATGGAAAAGTAAAACAGAACCTGGAAGGTCCTCCCTCTTGATCTGTGACATCCCCTAAAAAGAACCTCAAAAACCATAAGTACTTGAATATCCATTACCTAAAGTTGTAGCCCCAGTAGAAGGCGTCATTGGTTCGTTTGTCATCCAGGCGCCGGAAATCGTAGTTGGGACTACAACGGTGCATCCATTTATCTAGATTGCAATCCCAGTTAATTTCGATGCCGATGATGCCTCCCTTGGGGAGAAGACCATCAGAGAAGTAAGTTTGCAAGATGGATTGAGCAGGCGCGAGAGCTTGTAGCAGGCATTCCTGATTTCCCCCATTTTCTGCCTGCATTTGTACAAGGAGCTGTTGCAGCAGCTCTGCCACTTTCTCTTGTCAATTTCTCAACAAAAAAAAAAAGAAAGAAAAGAAAACTTTAAATTTGGTTTGAATTCTCCTTTTTGCAATCAAATTCCACATTTGCCCTTCTTAACTCAGTCCTTCCAACTAACAGCAGCCAAAAAGTCAACAGGGCCTCTGGCCATTTTCAAAGTGACTCCCACCTGAACGGCCAGCTCTGAAAACTTCGCTCCCGCCTCTTCAAGAATATCTCCCAGACGGAAAATTGGGCAAAGTGAGTCTTTGTGTTTGCTGTATACACAGGAAACATTGAATTTCGGGGGAATATTTCTTCTGCAAGGAATAGTGAGAACAATTCATCAGTGGAATGGCTTCCCTCCAGAAGCTGTAGGTGCTCCAACACTGGAGGTCTTTGTCTGGAATGGCATAGGGCTCTTTGATGACTCGTGGACTTCAACTCCCAGCATTCCTGAGCCAGCATAAGGGTTGGACTAGAAGACCTCCAAAGTCCCTTCAAACTCTATTATTCTATTATTCAGAAGAGGAGCAGTTTTATCAGCCTAGCCACACAAATGCATATTTAACAAAGTGCCGGCTCTCGGAAGACCAAGCGTAGATGCTCTTTCGGGAATTTAATGGTTAACACTTATTTCTATTTTGTTGAAGTCCAGCCACGCAAACACAGATTTTAGAAGCTCTGCCACTTCTTAGCAAACAATCCCCATCAGGGGTTGATTTCCCAGGGAGGAAGCAGGAGGAAGCCTTGCTTTAAATACAGCCATCCCAAGCCAAGAGCCCACTTACGTTGTATAATCAAATTGTGGGAAGTGGATGTTGTTTTTTATAAGCACGGTGAAATTCTCAGCGCTGGCCAGAATAGCTGGTCTGGAAGGATGAAAATATCCAAGTCAGTTCTCGCTTAACTAAATAGTCACAACCATCATTAGACAACTGAATCATCCTAGCTGGGGGCCTGTTCAAGAGGCTGTAAAATTGGGGCCTGTAAAATGCATGCCAGAAAGTTGCTATGGTTTTCACAGATTGGTTTTTCTGAACAGTCTTCAAGGATGACCCTCAAAGATGCCTTGTAGTTATTTATGCAGGAAGCCATTAAGGCAGGGATGTCCAACCGTGACAATTCTAAGACTTATGGACTTCAGGTCCTAGAATTCCCCAGTCAACATGGCTGGACACCCTTGCATTAATTCAAAATGGAAGGGGACACCTTGGATCAAAATGCAGAACAGAGTAAAACAGGATACAGGAGCAGCTAAGAAAAACACCTACGTTGGGGCAGTTTTGGCCGACTCCACGGGACACCAAGCGGAGACTTCGCACGTGCTGATGGTGCTGTTGTATTTCACACACTTGCCCGTCTGGATGCCTAGCGAGGGAAGAGACCCCCGTCTCATTCAAGGACCCTCATTGGGAGACCAAACAGCTTCTCGGGAAAGGAATTTCAACCGGAAACTCTCTTACCATTACCCTGTTGGTCTACACGTCCTTTCATACAGCTTTTGTCTGTAGTGCACACTGCTTTGGGGAGAGGAAACTGAAAGGATAAAAAGGAAAATACATCTAGCACAAAATTCCATTTCAGTCTCCCAAAAGCACAGCCTCCACTTTTGAGGCTTATCTGTCTCTCTCTCCTAACAAGTTGCATCTGGATAATTTATTTATTATTTATTTGTTTCGATTTCTATGCCGCCCTATTCCGAAAACTCCAAAAATATTTTCCTATTATCCCTTTTTTTCCATGACACTGTTTTTTCCTCCAGGACAGCTCCTCAGGAGTAGCTCATCACAAGAGATCCCTTCCCAGCTTGATCTTTGTCCAATTCCCCTGCAATTCACAAAACGCCCGGTTTCCACAGCCACCTTGTAAACAGGTAGAAACAGAAACAGCCGGGAGCCTACTTGCCAATTTTCTAGCAGATGGGAAGGGAATAAAAAAAAAAAAAACCTTGCCTAGAAGAATATTGGACTAGTCACAACCTGCTTCACGTTGTTTGAAAACCAGGGATATGGGTGGGACACACAAACCAGTACATTACTGTATCATAGAAAACAGTTTAAATTAAATATAAATATATTTGCCAAAATAAATCGCAATCTTTCACCCCGCTCTGTAAATATTAAGGTCAGGTATGAAATTTTGACTTTGGGTTTTGCTGATTGGATGAGTTTGTTGCTATAGAAATGGGTAGTACCTATTAGTACCTATTTAACAGGTTAAAGCTAAAGTTTGCCTTAAAAGTAAAGAGTTTGCCTTCATTCATAAAATGTTATGCTTGTAATGTTGCTGTCTGCGCTGAAAAGACTCAGAAGTCACTTTTTCTTTCTTTTTTTCCCCTCTCTAGATTGCACTTCTTTCTCTTCCCTTTTTTCTGCCCTATTTCCCTACTATTTTCATTGCCTTTTATATTTTAGCTCTTGATAACCTTAATAAAATTATTTTTTTAAAAAAACAACATAGAGCAGGTATGAGACGCTGGTACCTCGGGGCAAAGTCCTTGGACCTGATTTTCAGTTCTGATGATGTTAGTCAGTACAAAAAAGGAATTCACACCCTACACGAGCGAAAGAGAGGGAGAAAAAACAGATTCACTTAGCTGGTCTCCTGGAAAATAAATCTGTTGCAACGACTTTAAGATCTCACATGGACTCCTTCGAAAGTTAAAGTCACAAAGAGGATGGAGGGCTTTTTCTAACTATAATTTAGGGGAAGAGAAAGAGAGGGGGCCTCCAAGAATTCTAGCATAAATTTGGGGTCAGTTATTGTAGCAGGAGAGTCTTCCCTAATACATCCCTGTATTCTGAGGCTCAACTCTTTGCTTCACTGGGAACCTGACTGTTTTCTCCTTTTGCTTCCCCCAGTACTCACCTGCCCAGGGATGGTGTATTCGGCTGTATCCCAAATCCTTTTGTCAGTCTGGGACACCCCCTTCACCTTCACGTGCACCGAGCTGATGACCGAATCTCTCTTTTGATAGCGCTGATCAACCAGCAGGGTGATACTGAAGAAACACAGCGGAAAAGGTTTGCCCCGGAGGGTTTATTTTGTGCCCACTTCACAGAGGGGAGAACTGAGGTTCAGAAAACTCTCAACTGTCCGTTCAGAATGTAATCGATCTTGCTTCAGCAAAATACTTTTAAGCAAAACATGGCTGAAAAGAACACGCAAGATTGTGGAGTCTTTAGTGTCCCCTGGACTTGGTTGCTTTCTTGCATACATCCGAAGAGGTGACCTAGTTGGGTCATGAAAATGTCTGCAAGAAAGCCACCCAGCTCAGCGAGCACCAGGGACCCCACCGTTCAACCCTCAGCTACAAATATTCTTTTCTATTGATTAACATACAAGATTCCTAGGTTTGTGGATTGTTACTTATTCAGTTGAACTGCCCTAAGAGTCAGAAGCTGAGTCTTTCAGAGTGGCTGGTTACATCAGAATATTTATTCCGTGTGGGTGGAAAGTTCATTTGCCAAAGTCACAAAGCTGCACTTGTCTGTATGAAAACAGCTTCCATTGAGCGATGTGCTTTGGAACCGGGGATCTTGTAAAAAGGTCTCTAGAGAATTCCAGCCCTCTTTTGCTCAACTCAAGTGAAAAAGTGTCTCCGTTCTGGGAATCAACTGCCTTCAATGGTGATTCTTCTTGAAAATCCATTCTTGTATGTTCAGTTCAGCCCATGTCCATCAGAGATCATAACAACAATACAAGCGTATAATGTGACAAGGTTTGGACAAGGCTCTTTCAATGAATATTTTTCCACTGCAAGAGATTCCCAACCCCAGACTCGGTTATTCTGTATTCTATATCCTATATTCGTGACATCTGATGTTGGTGGATCAGATGAACAAGAAATTGGTCGATGGAAAGTTCCCGTCAAGACGGTAGCATTTACAGTCTGTTTTTGAGAGCAAACTGATGCTGTGGTTATTATTTCAGATCTTGATCTGGAGAGGGATACCCACAGCCCAGATTTCCCCCTATGCCTCCCTTCCCCACTGATTTAACCAACTCTTCCCTTTCCAACTTACCTAACATAGAGAAAAATCAGAAAATGGATTATCCATTTTAGGCTCCCCAACCAAAAGTTGTAGATGCGTAATACTTTGTTGGTTTGGAATTCACACATGCTCTCCAAGCTGCAGCAGGCTGCCATCCTGGAAGGAGAAAAAAGAAAATCTGTCTTCTGGCTTTCAGTACCACAACCCCACAAATATTAATGTCACAGGAGGAGGAAATGAATTTCTTTCTGCAAAGGGACCTTTGGCTCCCACGCCAAAGTCTCTCTCTCTTCCTTGCTCCAAGAAGCCTCTTTGTGCACGTCTTATCTATCACCATCTAATTTTCTGTTAACAAAGCTCAGCTCCTATAGTTATTTCTTTATTTCCAGCTTGCTGTTTCAATTAGCCAGAAACGTCTGTTGGTCTTATCTGTATATAGTTAATTTGTCTGAGTTTATGACTTGCAGGTGGCTTCTCCTACCGGTACTGAGCTTTGGACTCATCAGAAATTTCTGAATGATAATCTATTCCTTTCAATTCTGCCAATAAAAACCCAGATGGCTTAAAGAAGTTTTCATGGCAGCCGCAGAGCAGCTTTTCGCCCTTCTTTTTTTGCAGGATTTCCTCGTGGTCTCCCATCCAGAGATGATCCAAGCATTTCAGTTTTTGGCAAATCGCCCCGAGGGATTCAATGGATCCGACCACCCCCATTCTTGGGGAGCAGCCCCTTCCAGAGGCGAGCCGTTCCCATGCCCCTGCCCAGACCCTCCGCCAACGGGCTGTGGATTCTGGGCGTTGTAGTCCCACCCCTCCCGAGGGCCAGAGAAAGGGGAGGCCGAGCGAGCTCATTCACCATTCGGCCGCCGCGAGACCATCCTCTTTCCTTCCCCCTCCATTTTCTCAAGAATTAGACTTTTGTTTTTTGCCTCCTTTCTTCTTTCGCGCGTCGCGCAGGCGCCGTCGCAGCTTTTCCCTCCTTCCCGCGAGCGCGCCTTGCCCCGCCCCTCTCCGCGTCGTCGCCTGGAAGGGGCGCGGCTTCCTTCGCCTGACCAAGCCGCGCCTCCTTCTCCTCTCCGTCCCCTCCCTCCGGCTCCGCCGCCATGGCAGTCACGTGATCGGAACTGGGCCCCGGTCGCCTAGCAACCGTCGCCACAGGCCTGGGCGCTTCCGAGGTGGGGAAGGGGCGCGAGGCGAAGCGGGTGGTCGGGGGTCCTGCTTAACATTTCGGTGGGGGGGAAACTAGGGAGCTTCGTTTCCTCCCAGCCTGAATGGGGAAGGCTGCGCTGGGGCCCCCGAGAGGATGCAGTGGGGAGCCCAGGAAGGACCGAGGGGTCCTGGGCCCAGATTTGGGGGAGGGAGGAAAACTGGCCTTTATTTCTCTGAGAGGGAGGTGGGAGTCACCCAAATAGGTCAGTTCCCCACGTCAAGAAAGGTGAACTACGACTCCCAGAATTCCCCAGCCAGCTTGTCTGGCTGGGGAATTCTGGGAGTTGTAGTTCACCCCCTCTTGAAATTGCCCAGATTGGGAAACACTGTAAGAAGCTGAGGGGGACTCCCTTTTCTGGGTCTAAACCCCAGAAACCCACACATTTTTCTGGCTGCCAGAAATGCCCCATAGCACCGGCAACTTCTCCTTCCTCAACCTTTCAATCTCTTTCTCTTTTTTCTCTCGTGCAGATCCTCTTCTGGACACCGTCATGAGTGACCAACTGAAATTCATCGTGGAGAAGCTCAACAAAGAGCCGCTCAAAAAGAATTTCAACTTAATCACTTTTGATTCCCTGGAGTCAATGCAGCTCTTACAGTTGCTCAGCGATGTTTTGGGCGAGATTGACCCCAAGGTACGTCGGACTTTACCAGGTCAAAAATCTCTGTTTGGAAAACTTGTTGATGCCTTATTAGCTGGAAGTGTCTGCTCTGGTTTTTTTTTCTGTATCTTACGGCGGGTTGGACTAGATGACCCCAGGGATCTTTTTTCAGCTTTGGGGTGATGATTCTGTCTGATGGCTTGATCCTTTAAAGTAGTCTTATCCAAACTGGTCCCAGATCTGGCAAAGGCTGGGCTGATAGGGAGCTGTGGACGTTTTGAGGAACTTATCTACAGGGTGTCAGACTGGGCAAGGCTGATATACCAAAAGCAGATCTGGCTGGCTTAGTGGCTTGAAATAAGAACATAAGAACATAAGAACATAAGAAGAGCCATGCTGAATCAAGCCAAAGCCCATCGAGTCCAGCATTCTGTGTCACCCAGTGGCCCACCAATTGTACATGGGGATCTTGAGCAGAAAGAGAAGGCAAAACCCTCCCTTTCCCTTGACCCCCAAACAAATGGTACTCAAGGGAATCCTGCCTGCCTCAACCAACATAGAGGCGGCACATGGACATCTGTTTTAATAACCACCAATACACTTTGCATCCATGAATCTATCTATGGGACTCTTTTCTTCACCTTAACAGAGTTAGATGCGCTAAGACTGTGCCCATAGAAGGGAAAAGCACATCTGACTAATGTTTTCACTTACGGGAAATTGCATAGAACATATTCATTATATTTGATCCATTTAAGCTGCATACAGTAATGCATTTCATTATGTCAGTTGTACCTCAACTACGATTAAACCTTTCAGCACATCGTTGACATTAGAGAAGAGTTGCCAGAACACACAGCAAAACGGATGTTGACCCTGCTTGGCATTCTTAAATACAAACCTCCAGGAGGTACCTGTGACTTGTAAGTAGTAGTAGTAATAATAATAAAAATAATGTATTAAATGTATATACTGCCCAACTCTCAGTGACTCTGAATAGTTTACAAACTACTAAAAACATTTAAAAAAACAAAGGAAAAACACAACCCTTTTCCCAAAACACACTTGGGATTGTTGTTTTAAAATCAGCTGTTGTTGAATGCAATACTATCTCTTATAGAGCCACCAGTTTGCTAATTTACATGTCACATAATACTTTACTGTTATTGCTGTTTATTAGATAATCTGAATTTTGAGGACTAACTGTGTTGAGGCATTGAATGTAAGGATGGGGACAATCATGACGATCTTAGAAAGTTTGTTTTGTATTTATCTTTCCACATCAGCAATAGTTTATGAATATATGTGGGAATAAGTCTCAATAAAATCAGTTGGACTCCGCTTCCAAATGACCATTATTGATTTTGAGATTGATTTTGTTCAGGCTGGATTGGACTGCTGCTGCATATACTGTATTTATTTCAGCTCCCTTTATTCATTCTACTTAACGCTAGAGGGTGCTGCTGTTTTAACACAAAGCACCGGAGTCTTTTTTTCTCCCCAAGAGCTTACAATATAAAATGGACAGTGCAGCTTCAGTTGATTAATGGCAAATCGGTAGCTGCTTATTAGTTCATTTCTCTGAACTGCAGCCATGATTGTATAGTGGAATTTGCCAGGTTTATCTGAAGAGAATGGCGTTTAGCAGGGTTCCAGGGCTAAATTAAATCAGGCATGTGTTGTGGCCAGCTTTTACAGGCAGCCTCTCAGACACAGTTGCGGAGAAAGGGAGATTTTAATTCATTTGTCTGAATAGATAGAGGGGGTTGGGCCTTCATCAAGGCACAGTCTGCGAGGGCAGCTGGGGATGAAAACTGAAAGCATAGAAATTAGCAGCCTGTTGGAAAATTTAGAAAAAAGCTGACCAAAATTGGGAGACGGATTGATGAAGAATCACACAAGAAACTGGTGTCCTTGATGTTGAAAAACTGATTCCACTGACCCTCAACCTTTTGATAGCTATGCAAGAAACTGCTAATTCTTGGCTGCCATTATTCTTTTTTTTTTTTTGTAAAAAAAATTATTTTATTAAAACCATCAACATTAAACATAAGTTCATATTAAAAAGCAATCATCATATATCCTGCAATACAACTCTAAGGATCAGTCTTTGTAAACGTCTGGTTTAGTAAACATTCCTCACTCCTCACGTCAAGCCTCAAGTATACGCCTGATACATTTTATTTGATTGGTGTTTCTCTTATATATGGTCTGTCTACTGTTTCTAGTCTATCACCTATTGTTCATTCGAGCTTCAGAAGTAAATTCGTCTCAGTAGTAGTGCAATCTTTTATGATCCCTAACAAAAGATCCTGAGGTAGAAATTCAGTATCCTGAGGTAGAAATTCAGTACGCTTTTCCAATATTAAAGCAATCAACATTAAATCTGGGCTCATATTAATAAGCTGTCCTCATAAGACCTGAAAATACAGCTCTTGTATATGGTCTATCTACTATATCTAGTCTATCACATATTGTTCATTCGCGCTTCAGAATTAACTTCGTCTCAGTAATACCGGTAGTGCAATCTTTTATAATCCCTAACAAAAGATCCTGAGGTAGAAATTCAATAACCTGAGTTAGAAATTCAATCCGCTTTTTCAATATTAAAGCAAACAACATTAAGCATGAGATCATATTAAGAGGCAATCATCATATAACATAAAATACAACATTAGGTATTAGTCTTTGTAAACGTCTGGTTTGGTGAACATTCTTCACTCTTCACGTCAAGCTTCAACTGTATGCCCTTTGAACAATTTTATTCCTGTTATTGCAGGAGCGCCTTCCGCCAAGGCTTAGTTACAGGAAGCAAGCCTGTCATTCACCCGGTCCTGCATTGGCTCCTTCAGAGGACCTCTGAGCTCAAGAAAAGGGCCTACTTGGCCCGCTTTCTGATCAAGGTCGATGTGCCTACTGAGTTCCTCCAGGACGACACGGTGGCTGATACGAACAGACAGGTAGCCCTGACCTTATACTTCTCATGCCACGGGCAAGGAAGCTAGGCACCAAAGAATCCATTCAGTGGTGGCTTGTAAGACGGGCAAACCAAAGGCAGAGCATGGACAGACCTCTTTGGGTTTGTTTAAATGTGTCCTAATTTCGGCATTAGAGATCGCCTTTTTCTTTTTGACAGTATGAAGAACTGATGGAAGCTTTCAAAAGCTTGCATAAAGAATGTGAACAGCTCAAGACATCTGGCTTCTCAACGACAGAAATAAGAAGGGTAACAAAATGTTGAGATTTCTGAACAGCTGTTTGAGCGTAGAAGCCCCGGGGCCATCGGCTTTGCCATGATCTCAATCAGGAAATGTTATAATTTGCATCCACTATAATATATCATGACATTATTTTGCAATACATCATTATGTCATGACAGGTATGATGTCACTTGCCCCCCCCTCGCCTCTCCCCACAAGCGTCCACATTTCTCAAGTTTTTTTAAAAAAAACTTCAACTCCCAGAATTACTCATTCATAGCCGGATGGCTGGCTGAGGAATTCTGGGAACTGAAGTCCATGGGTCTTAAAGTTGCCAAGGTTGGACATTCCTGCTGTTAAGGAAGACCTAATTCCTCCTTTGAACATGTTGACGTGATTCTAATCAGTGCACTTAAAATAACACAATCGGAATCCTGAGCTGAATTCACTAATATTTTCTTTGTAGGGGTTTCTGGTTTGCGGGGCTGACTGTCCCTTCACGCTTCCAATATGCCACTGATTTGTGTCTGTGTTACTACCAGGATATCACGGCAATGGAAGAGGAGAAGGACCAGCTGATGAAGCGAGTGGAGCGGCTGAGGAAGCGGGTAAGTGGACGGAGGGAGACACCCTCACCTTCGGCTGGCAAGTTTCACCCGGGAATGCAAACAGGCATTAAGGTTTACAAGCTGTGAGCCTGGAGAAGGCATCCGGTGTCTCCCAGGGGGAAAGGCAATCTTCTCCAGGCAGGCCTCCAGAAGGTCTAAAGATCTCCAGCCTGAGGAGGAGACGACAGCTCCTCAGAGCCCTGAGGACAGGAAGGAAGCATGGCACGAGCCTGTGAGACGCATGATCCCTCGGATGGCTTTCTCCGCTCACTGGCTCCGCTTGCCCCCTTTCTCCCAAGGTGGAGACGGTGCAAAACCACCAGCGGATGCTTGAAATGGCCCGGCAGCTCCGCGTGGAGAAAGAGCGGGAAGAAAACCTGGCCCAGCAGAAGCAAGAGCAGAAGAACCAGGTATTGGCCTCCCTCTTCCCCTCGGCCTCCTGGGTTTCCTCAGAGGTACCAGCATTCTTATTGGTTCGGCACGGGTAGCCCTTGACTTACGACGGCCACCGTTCGAAACTACAAGGGCACTTTTCACACTTGCGGCCCGTTGTGGCGTCCCATGATCAACATTCAGGCGCTTGGCAATTGACTCGCATTTACGACGGTCACAGTGTCCCGGGATCTCGTGAGCCCTTTTGTGACCTTCCGACAAGCAAAGTCAAACGGGCTGACCAGATTCACTTAACAACCGGGCGATTCACAACGGCGGCGATTCATTAACAACTGTGGCAAGGAGAGTCGTAAAATGGGGCAAAATTCACTTAACGAATGTTTCACTTAGCGACAGAAATTTGGGGGCTCAGTTGTGGTCGTACATTGAGGACGACCTGTGTTCCCTTTTTTTTTCTTTACTGGTTCCAAGGCTCCCAAGTCGTGGAGAAATCGGGGTTCGCGTGAATTCCCTGCCTGCTTGGGGCGCAGAGGCCTTGCTTGCCAGCCTCTGCCGTCTTCCTCTGAGTTGACAGACCGACGAATCCCCTGAGATTTTCTCCCCTGGGCTTCACCAGCACAGTGTTAACCGGGTCCATTTAAAAAAAGGAAAGAAAAGTTGCGCAGAGTTGGCACAACAGGTGGACAGTTTGTCTTGCCAAATCTGCCATTTCAATGTCCCCTGATTCCTGGGAGGGAACAGAGAGCGCTCTGTCTGTGTTCTCCATCTATTTAGCCGCTCTTTCATAGAGGTTTTTGTTTGGCATGAAGCTAATATTTCCAAAGAATCGGGTGGCTGAATAACCCCCTGCTTATTTCCCTCCCCCCCAGCTTTTTCACGCAGAGCAGCGGCTACACCGAGTCCGACGTCAGCTCAAGGATATGCGTCATGCAGCCGTGGATTCAAAGCCAGAAAGTAAGTGGGAGTCTTCCGTATTCTTCCCCCCCCACATACACACACAGAGACACACACACACACACACACACACACACACACACACACACACACACACACACACACACTCTGCCTTCTGGTCTTCTGCCAAAAACACTCACTTAAACAACCCTGCACTAAAAAGCAAAAGCTATAATTTTTTCCCCCGCCTCTCCGAATTTATGCGTTTTCATTTTCAGGGTTTGGCTTGGTCCAGTTTGACAGCTTCCTAATTTCTGTTTGTCTGGGAGAATGCTATCGCAGTGACGGGTTAGTAGGGTCTTTTTTAAGAAAACCAGACTGATCTGCTCAAAGTCAGCCCCTTTCCCCTATTTTTAAAGCTGAAGCTTGCCTTTCCTCTTGGCCTCTAGCAGGCCTGCATGGTTTCCCCCTGCGTAAGCTGGACTAAGATACACTCAGGTCTTGCCTGCTAAGAACTGATGACATCAGCTGTTGACAGAGCTGAATAACACTGAATGATGGCTGTCTCAGATTAAGTACTTTAAAGACAGCCGGATTTTCAGTTGGAGTGCTTTAAGTTATCGCTGTGGACAGGCAGAAGGTCGGGAAGCCTGGTTGAGATCCCAATTAGCCTCTGAGCTTGCTAAGGAGCTACTTTACACCAGCAGAAGGACTTTGCAGTCTTCACCCTGTTTGTTTGTTTGTTTGTTTGTTTTGTTTTTTGGTAAGCCCAGACTATATAAACTGCTTTGCTGGAGAACCATTTTGAAGAATGCAATCAGAAGCCCCAAATCTTGCAATAGGCGTCATTCTGCCGTAGACTTTTTTTTTTTTTCCTGGCAGAAATGAAAACCACTGGTGTTTATAGTGTCAACAGAACGACTTAAATCTTTGGTCCTTGTCTCTGTTGTCATCAATACGAGGATTAAAAGAATTAGATTCAAGAATGTCAAAGCCGAAAAAATCAACAACAGCTCCCACTTATTTTTGCAGACGGTTGACAGGAGCTTTCCAAATGTCGCCAACAAGTATTCCAACTTCTGCTTTTGAAATCGGCGTAAACAGCCGGGGGCCTCTTCTGCGTCAAAAGAGAGTTTCCGCGTAAGGGTCCTTCTAAAGAGGACCTGCCTTTGTGATTTAATCTTCCCTAGCGTTTGAAGCGTCGCTTGTTTTTTTCAATAACTTGAACAGGCCGTCCTCGACTTACAACAGTTCATTTAGTGACTGTTCAGAGTTACAATGGCACTGAAAAAAATGACTGTTTTTCACAGTTACAACCTTTGAGGCATCCCCACGATCATGTGATCAAACTTCAGCCACTTAGCAACCGACTCATACTTACGGCAGTTGCAGCGTCCCCGGGTCACGGGATTCCCTTTTGCGACTTTATGACAAGTCAAGTCAATGGGGAAGCTGGATTCGCTTAGCAACCATATCGTAAAATGGGGCAAAAGTCCCTTAACAAATGTCTCCATTGCGGTCGTAAGTCAAGGACAACCTGTAATATGTTTGTAGCAGCCCAAAAAATCAGGTACAGTTGCTGACTGGCTGGGGAATTCTGGGAACTGAAGTCCAGACAATCTTAAAGGAGCCAAGGTTGAGAAATGCTGGCCCAAAGAACTTCCTAGTTCTGGTCCAGCCTCTTAGCCCCCATTCTGTGCTGGCTCTCCAATATAGCAACGGGGCAGGTTTTCCCCTGGATGATGCCTCGGTGACTGTCTGTCTTGTTTTGCAAACAAAGTGCCAGCCTCCTCAAGGGTCTTCAGTCTCAGGAGAGAAGCGCTAGTCCTCATGAACTGAGCCACAGGCAATTGGATGGAGATGGCTGGCTGCGTCTTCCTCTCTCCTTTGCGCACGTTCCTTAGCACAGCCTCACAAAAACAACCTGCCTCTTTTCCCCCCCTGTGTGGGCAGATCGCTTTTTCTTTTTTTTCTTCTAAGAAGAGGTGGAAAAAAGCGACTCCGGATGAATACGAACTCCACGGCTTTTCGCACGTAAAGATGCCGCTGGCAAAATGGCCCTCAAAGGACCGGAAGCCCTGGGCAGGGTCTGACCTTAGACGCTCCACAAAGAAACAGTGGAAAAAAGAGATGATGAAGGATAAAAGAAAACCCTCAAGTACACTTTCTTTTTCCCCCCTCTCCTCTAGCCTCCTTGCGAAAGTGGAGATTCTTTGAAGACACTCAGTCAAACTCTGGGAGAATTAGGACAGCTTTCGATCCCCAAGGGGTGAATCTCACGGTCTGAAGTGGGCAGTTTTCAAAATAGACCCCCCTCCCCCTCCTCCCCCTCCATGTGCGCATTTGGGAACAGTCGCTGAATGGCAGGATCGGTTGCAGTCACTTATTACATTATTATTATTATTATTGTTATTATTATTATTATTGTTGTTGTTGTTGTTATTAATCACAAAGCCACAAGATACCAAAGCTGGAAAGAGCTGCTGTGTCTGCTCTAAGAGGTGGAGAAGAGCTCGACTGATGTTTCTCGATGTTGATGTCTTAAAGATGTGTGGACTTCAACTCCCAGAATTCCCCAGCCTTCTTCCATTTGCCAAGGTTGAGAAACACTGGCCTAGGCTGAACATTCGTCTTCCATTTTTTATCCCTGTTCAGGAAATGGGGGGGGGGAATGACATCTCTTTCCACAAAAATCTGTGTGCTTGCTTTGGGGCTTCTCCAGCTTATTTTTTACATGCTAACATGCCATATATTTATCTCTGCAAATTGAAACACAGGGGAGCTCCCTCCTTATTGGTTCCCACAGAAATTAATGCAATCTGCCGCTAAATAGCTGGGTCTAAATTACAGTTATTACAACCTGACGCTAAATGGCCCTTCTCCTCCCTTTGTTTAGACACATGTGGATGTGAGGGTTTTTGTTCTGCTTTGTTGTTCAGGCTTAATGAAGAGTCTAGAAGAAGAGACAAAGTTCAACACTTATTTGGTCTCGGAGAAATTTCCTAGAGAGCTGGAAACGAAGAAGCAGTCCTTGCTGCTCTTGCAGAAAGTGGTGATGGAGCCAGCCATGGGCCAGTCCGATCTCAACGAGCTGGAATCCAAAGTAGGTGGGCAGGAAGATCCAACGTCTGCAGAAAAGCAGAGGGCACCAAGGAGCCCTCATTTCAATCCTGAGCTGCAGATATTCTCCTGAATAGGGAAGTAACACACACACACACACACACACACACAGCCAAACCAACTAACAAAGCTGCCCTTTTGAAAGCCACTTTAGACCAGGGCTGAGGATAATTGTCCGCAGTAGCAAATGGCAGCAAATGGCTTTTTCCAAGTGATTTGACAGGATGGTCGACTTTGAATTAGGTTTGGACCATAAACCCCATCGTCCCCAGCCAGCCTGAATAAGAGCTCTTGCTCCACATGGTTTGTCCTTACCACCACAGCTGAGCCCCAAATTTCTGTTTGCTGAGCGAGACAAATGCATTTTGCCCTTGCCGCAGCTGCGGGGTTGTTAAGTTAGTAACACGGTTGTGAAGTGACTCTGGCTTCCCCCATTTGCTTGTCAGAAGGTGGCAAAGACCATTCTAAATATTGGGGGGGGGCCCTCTGGCCAGATGGCCTTGGGGAGCCTCCCAGTAAGAGGGAAGCATAAGAATGGACATATTCGGAGCCATCCAAGCCGGTGGCACACTGGCTGGGAAGCATGGGAGCTGTAATCCACTCCCTTGCGAAGGCACCGGGTTAGTCTAAGATGGCTTAACATTCACCCTC
The DNA here is from genome assembly GCA_034064705.1 of Bothrops alternatus. Lineage (NCBI taxonomy): Eukaryota > Metazoa > Chordata > Lepidosauria > Squamata > Viperidae > Bothrops > Bothrops alternatus. The sequence continues at coordinate 561,952 of JARGCV010000504.1, read as the reverse complement.
TCTTACAACTGCCCAGGCATTGTCCACACGCCCTGAAATAGATGGTGGGGGTCACCTGAGGATAACCTTGGCCTCCCTGGGGATTATCCCAGGAGACCCTTTTCAACATTCAGGAGCTGGAACGACAAAACGTTCCTCTGACTCAACGTCCTCATTCATGAAATGCCAGAAGATTGCAAAGTCAGTTTTCTCCCTCTGGGCAACAGATACACGAATCAATATCCATTTCCTTATTAGTACAAGTCCTAGAGAAGCCTTGGTAGTTAAGGTGCTATCAGGTTGTTTATTTTTAGTAAAACATCACCTTGAGTGAGGAGCCGAGAAACAGGTATTAGTGAGCGTCTCTTTCATTGTTTGACCGGCTGAGAAGCAGGACACTGAGCTGGAGCAAGAGATTTACGGAGAAATAGATTTAAATAGGTTTACAGGTGCAGCTTTATGCCCAATAAAATGCCTTAATTTATACAGTGTCATTCTAACAAGTAGGAATGAAAGAGAAGGTGGTGAAAGATAAATCACAGCAGTCAGGATGGGGAAACTGAGACTTTAAAAGTATGGATTTGGCTGTAAAACTGGAGACGGCCTTGAAACCAATCTCAGTCGTTTAAGTAGGTAATATAATAGCTGTAGTTGAGATCTGCAGTCCCAGTGCAGCCTCCTCACCCTGTATTTTCTCAATCACCAGTTTGAGCATAGTTAATAACGAATCATTGTTCCAGATATACATTCACCTTCATAAGACTCATCATTAGCTGGGTTTTGATAGAATATAGGCAAGTTTAAGCCACGGAGGCCTGCCCGTTCGTTGAATTTGTGTAAGCAGAGGCTGAACTGCACCTGTTACGGGATTTTAATTGGGATTCCTGAACTGAGCAAGTCGTTGGACTCCGTAGCCTAACAACCCCCTTCCGGCTCTAGAATTTTGGCTGGACTCACTCACTCGCTGACAAGTGGTTTTGACCGCTGAAAAGGACACCAAAATGAAAAACAGACGCTTGCCATTTCCTATTTTAGAACTCGTGGCGTAATTTTAGAAGAGTTCACTCAAAATTCCAGAAACTGTAGCGCCACCGCATACGAATCCACTATTGAGAAGTTAGCCTATTTCTGGAGCCTGATTTCTGCCTGCAAACTTGGCTTGCCTTCATTGCCCCGTTCTGTCATTCCAGATAAAGGAGGTCAATGCCCAAATCAATCAATTAATTGAGAAGAGGATGATGAAGTACGAACCGATTGACAGTAAATTTTCGATGTACCGGCAACAGGTAAGAGCAAGTTCTTTGCAGAAGCATGAGGAGCAATTGAATACAGGTGGTCCTCGACTTACGACCACAGTTGAGCCCAGGATTTCTGTTGCTAAGTGAGACATTTGTTAGGTGAGTTTTGCCCCCATTTTACGACCTTTCTTGGGACGCAGAAACAGTCATAAGTATGAGTCAGTTGCCAAGCGTCCGAATTTTGATCACGTGACCCTGGGGATGCTGCAACGTCATAAGTGTGAAAAAGAATCACAAGTCCCCCTTTTTCAGCGCCATTGTGACTTCGAAAGGCCCTTTAAATGAACTGCTTGTAAGTCGAGGACCGTCTGTATTGCACACTAAACTCCCACAGCCTTTGGGACTTGAAGCCTTGCAGATTTCTCGACATGGTGGAAATGGTGCTTGCGTGCCTTTTGTTTTTGTGAGCCTTGTGTTCCAAGGCTAAGAAGGCTACATAATGTGCCGGCACAAGTGACCAGTTGGCTCTTTCTATAAAGTGCTGACATCCCTGGAGGAGCCGCTCCAGAAATTCAGGACTCCTCACTTAGTCCAGAACAGATGGCCTTCTCTGCCCAGCTCCACGGGACCCTCTCATCGGCTTTCCTGGAGGGCCCTGGGTGTTTTTACGCCATTTGTCACCCTGGGTCCAGTTGGGAGAAGCAAAGGGCCTGGATAACACCCAGACTGGATGATTTCAGCCAGATGTTGGAAGGTGCCTTCAAAATTACCTGCACAAAAATCTGCCTTTTGAATGACTGAAAACACCAGGCTTGGCTTTCATTTGAAGACATTTGTCACATAAGTGGCTGCGTGTTTTCCCTGTGATGTTTTAGATGTAATGTGTAGTTCTGCCTTGAATATTATTTGTTCTTACGTTAGATGTTACCTATCAGTAGACTGTATAGAAAAACTGGCCTCCAACAAGACCTAAACCAAATGAGATCCACAAGTCTTAAAAGTTGCCACCCCTGACTTAAATGATAATGTGCAATGTGTCTAGCATAGTGCTTCCCAGGCAATTTTTAAGATGTATGGACTTCAATTCCCAGAATTCCCACCCCCAGCATGGCTGGACTTCCACTCCCAGAATACTGAATACTCAATTCCCTAATACTAAACCCCCACAGGCCTCTATCATTTCGCGGAAGAAAACAGCAAAGGTGGAGGAAATTCAGACCGCCAAGGAAGAGCTTGCCAGCCTGGAGAGGCAAATGTTCCAGAAGTCAAGCCAGGCTCGGGAGCTGGACGGGACAGAAGTCTTGAAAGGTGACGAGGTGAGGACTCTTCAGTGAGGAAAACAGCCATTTTAGGAAAAGTGGGTGGGGGGGGTCCCAAGATGGCTTCCCTTGTTATCTGGGAGAATCATGAGTGCAGGACCTACTCCACAATCTTGGCGTCTGTAGTTCTCCTTTTAAAGGACCGTAGTAGATGTGTTTCAAGCCAATCGTTTGTAGGAGCAAAACCTCAGGAAGGCTCTGTGCTTTGTGAGTCTTGTTACTACATAGCAGCAACATGTCCTACCACAAAAGCAAACGATCTTATCTGTTGCGTGTCCGTGAGGTTTTAAGTACATCACAAAAAATTCCACGTTGTCAACACATCTAGTGAGAACGATTAGTTGAGTAGCTTAATGTGAAAATAAATTACAGTGCTTATCGCAGCATGGAAATGGAGAATTAGCTTTTGAGTTTATAGCCGGATTACTAGATGGAATGAAGAAAAGATGAAGACCAGCAGACCTGCGTAAACAACTTGCAGGCTCGGTTCATATGATAGCCATGGATTCTCAGTCATGGCCCCTTTTCCGAAGCCATCTGAGCTACGTGTCTTCGCCACCTTTTGGACTGGAGTTCCATCAAAGAACAGGGCTGCCTATGAGAGTCACTAATGCTGAATAAACCCCTGAATTTCAGGCTTGGTCATATACTGTTGTATATTTAAATCCTCCTCCTCCTCCTCTCTCTTTCTACCCAATGGGTGATTTTTTTTAATCTCCTGACCCTAACAAAGGTATTTAGAGCAGAGAACCTCATGGCTGAGTTTGACCTTAGTGGAACTTAGTTTGATTTAGCACAATTTGATTTCGCCCGCCTTGTTTTTTTTTAACCTTCTTACGGATCTTAAAGGCTGCAAGCCACAAAGCAGCAATTTCTTTTCAAGGAATCAAGGATGCTGAACCCAGGTCTTAAGTCATGATGTGAATGTCCCCTTGCTGGTTTTGGGGCTTCCCTGGGATTCCTTCCCAGCTGTGAGAAAGCTGGAAAGTGCCAGCCTAAAGGCCCACTTGCTTTCGGTTCGCAGACGAGGTGCCAAGTCTGGAGCCTTTATTAATACTTTAGACATGAAGTTAGAGCCCTTAATGACTTGTGATGAGGCTTCAGTGGCTTCCAGCCTGCATCTCCCGCCCCAGGGGCTTGAATTGCTGGCCTGCTTCTCGCTAAGTTTGGTGCCCCAATGAATCAAGGCCTTTTCTGCCTGGACTTCTGCATGCCAGCAATTGTATCCTCAGCTGAGGTCTTAACACCTCCTGGCCAGAAAGGTCAGCTCAGGCTTATGGTTTTCCCCGTTGGGGAGGAGCAACGGCCAACCTTTGTGCAAGCAGCAGAACAGAGGGGTGGGTTTATTTAAGAGTGGATTTTTTTAGGGGAAACTGGGGAAGATGTGCAAGGGCTGAAGTGGGCTCTTGCAGAAGGGATGACATCGTTAATAGGAAATCCAGGCCAGGCTGGCCAGCTTCTCCCTGCAGCTATCAAACCGTAAAAATTAGGGAATTGCATGCCTGCACAAGAGAGAAGGGGAGATGGTTCAATTTACAAGTGATCTTAGGTAAACCAGGGATAATTTTAGCTCCCTTTCACGGTACATTGTACTCTTCGCAGTTGGACACCAGTTCCCGGGAGCTGGGATTCCTGGTAGGTTGGTTGTTTTCTTCCATGTAGTAATTAGGTCTTTATCCCATTTTTATAAGCAACAAAGGGTGACAAACATACACAATACTACTTCTTCCTCCTATTTTCCCTACAACAACAACCCTGTGAGGTAGTCCAGAATCACCCAGCCAGCTTTCGCACCTAAGGCAGGACTAGAACTCACCGTCTCTTGGTGATTGGCCATCATGGCGAACGATAAAAGAATGGACCGGCAGGGTCAGTCAAAAGAGCCTTAGACGTGGCCAGCGTGAGCGGACCTTCGACATTTGTGTCTCTCCTTTGTCCTTCTTTCGGTCTCTTGTTAGCCAAAGTTAGGAAGGGAAAAAAATGGACAGATCAGGCTTTTGGGTCACTCTGACAACTGAAGAAAGATCAGCAGGTTTATTGTCAGTGACCTGAGCGTGTTATTTAAAGCCCACCTGGCCCTGCCAGTTGAAAACCCAAATGTTTCCCAGACGTTTCCATTTATCCAGAACTGGGGTCTCCAAGAAGACCTCCTGCTAAACTGAGAGCGAAGCCTTTAAAATAAGGCAAAGAGCAGAACGAACCAGAAATGGCAATTACTCTTAAGAATTGCCTGCCTGGCCCATCTAAAGAACGCATCCCATTTTCCTTCCATCAGAGTAGGATGGAGTCAGGCACATGGGTATGGGTGTGCTTTTCCAATTGCCTTCCACTTTCCCCTTTCTGGTAGACATTGAGGGGGGCTTATCTTCTGTCACCGAGAAGGGAAGGGACCCTTTAAAGTGACGGCTCCCCTACAGCTATCTGAGCCTCGTCCAGGCAGGCTCTTGAGTGAGCGATTGGTCCAGAGCTTGTCATGGCCAGCAGTTTGCTCAGGCTAAATTCTCTTAATTGCCTGCCTAGCCCTTATTACATTAATTGGACGGGCAATAAAACTGCTCCACTGTTTTTAGTGTGCGGCTTCTGCAAACGGTTATTTTAGGGCTTCCCGCTGAGATAATAAAGGAGAGTCTCTTTTCATCTCATTGAGATGGAGGTTGGGAGCTTAATTTTTGTCTTTTTTTTTTTCTCCTCCCTTTCTCTTCCAGAGTTGGGGTGGGTGGGTGGGAAAGGAAACTAAAGCAAGTGTTGTTGATTCTCTGGTTTTACCTCTTTCACCAAGTGAGAAGGCTGAAAGGAAGAATGCTTTACACAGGCGCCATGACAGTGACTGATGGAAATCTGGTTTTATGCAGCTGGGGCAGGGGTGCCCCAGTCAAGATACAGAAGAGTCCCTTTTCATGGCAATGTTCCCTATTTCACCCCAAATCCAGGGGAACTCTCTAATTTTCCTGCTCCCCATTTTATTTCTTCTGTACTTGTTCTACAGAACTCCTGCTGGAAAATCTCTAACCTCTCAGCCTGGTTGGGGAGAGGAATGCAGTCTGTTCAGCAGGATTTGGGGAGTTAAAGGGAGGCAAGGATTGGGGGGGGGGCATTCTGCAGGAGTGAATTTGCATCCCAGCCAAGCAAAAGAAGAGCAGTTGAGGCTCATGGTTGAAAGCTTGAAGTATTTCCGTTTTTCTGCTCGATGCAACAGCACAGTGGTATTTTCCCCAGTATTTCTCCCGGCTTTTCTGTTAGGCTGAATTGCCAAGCAGATTGGGAAACAGTTTGCAGAGCCACCTGTAATGAACTGGAAGCGCCTCAGGTGACCAGACATAGCAGTTTCCGAAATCTGGGACTGAGGTTTTGCTTTTTAAAGGGATTTGTGGGGGGGGGGCAGGCTTCTTTTCTGGAAGGCCATCCATCCTTGTAAATCTCCACAAGCAAACAGAGACATTTTTCCTCCAAAAGGTGTTGTATAAAAATACCTTTTGGGGACCCAACCTGCTTGGGTGCCCATGAATATGCACCCTAACCCCCGATGGGGAGTTTGCATCCTGCCATTCCCCGCTTACATCTAAACATGCATGATTTTCCCTCATCCCGTTGCTTTGTCACGTTGTGCAATTCCCGTGGCCTTCCCCAGCAATGTTCTGAGTGGTATGGGCAGTAAATAACAGTTGTTCTCCAAGCAGTCAGGACCTCAGTCTTTTTAAAATATGAGACAGTTAAAATACGAAACCTGGCTTTGCTCTCTCCCTGCAAAGTTTTATACAGCTTTTGGTTTAAAAATAGTTGCAAGAGCCCAGGGAAGTGGATGAGACCTTGGCAAAAGGTGGCAGATGAACTGGCATGATTTTAAGATGGGCTCTTTGCCCGGGAGACTTTTAATAGCGCATACAGTTATTGGCATGTGGGATTCTCACACAAGGTTCATCTCAGACTGTAAGAATTTGTTCTTCAAAAGGGACGCTATGTTTTACGCTGGGGAGGGCTCTGTGCACCCCAGATCAGGGTTTGGTTTTTTTTTTTAAGTTTTCATTGATTTAAGAAAACATTGAAAAGCTGAACCAAGAAATGCAAATCCTTTAATTTTGGGGAGGTATATAAAACCCACGAATGTATCTAAACACCATCTTTTAAGGGTGAGCTTCCTATTTCTACCCAGGAGAACTTAATCCCTTGATTTCTCTCCCTTTTGAAAGAGAAGGGAGGGGTTACTTCTGTCCTAAGGGCGGGAGCTGGACCCAACGTCTTCCAGTGGCCGAGGATTGCAACTCTTCTCATTTCAGTTTAAGCGGTACGTTAACAAGCTCCGAAGCAAGAACACCCTTTACAAGAAGAAGCGCCTGGAAATAGCGGAGATCTCGGCCGAGTACGGCATCCTGCAGAGGACGGAAGAGCTGCTGAAAGAGCGGCACCAGGACATTCAGCAGCAGTTGGTGATTGTCCCTAAAGCCGGGCTGCCTGGGTGGGTGAGGTGGGGTTGATGGCAATGATCAGCGGGAGATCCTGAGCCCATCTCAAATTCCAGAGAGGATCCTGGGGAGCTCTGTCACGGGAGATGAGGAAGAACAGCGAAATCATTAGCTAGGTTTATGCAACGTGGCTTGTTTGGTTCGTGCGTGGTGGAAATCCAGCCAGTTGCGGCTTAGTGAATAATTGGGAATTAAACAAACCATGGTCTAGCTGGCGTGAATCCAGTCGTGCTGTCACAGGCTGAAACTTAATTGCAGACAGCCAGGTTACCATGGCATTTCACGTCCCATTGGCCACTTCTGTGATTATTTTCTTCTTTGCAAATCAGCCAAGGATTGTAGCTGGTCCAGTGTTTAAAGCTTTTTATCTTTTAAAGCAGGTTGTCCAACCTCGGCAGCATTTGAGACCTGTGGGCTTCAGCTCTCAGAATCCACCCTGTATCCCCAGGGAGATAAGATTGGCCCCCACTTTGACCCTCTCCTTCGCCAGGCCAAGCCCGAGATGTGGTTTTGCCTGGGGACCCCAGCGTGGGATGGACCCATCCCTCAAATGGCTCATTTGATTGTCTGATTGTCGCGGGGGGGGGGGGTTAGCCCTGCTTTTGAGTGCTTGTTATATTGGATTTTTATCTTTGTAATCCACCAAGCGTCCCTGATGCTGAGTTGGGAAGCCATTAATTTTTCACAAATAAATAAATTAGAGTTAGATCCTGGAGCTTCTGGAGAACCTCTGGAGCTTGATCCCTCCTGACCGTCCTGTGTCTCTCCTTGTTCTCCAGCAAGCCATCGAAGACAAGAAGGGAATCTCCGGCTACAGCTACACCCAGGAGGAGCTGGAGAGGGTGTCAGCCGTCAAGAGCGAAATGGATGAAATGAAGGGCCGGACTCTGGACAACATGTCCGATATGGTACAGTCCAGAGGCTTTACAGGGGGCGGGGGAGAAGGAGCTGGCCTAACCCTCCCCACCCTCTCCCAGCCCTTACAAGGGCCCTGGTGGCGCAGCAGTTAGAACGCAGTACTGCAGGCTCACTCAGCCGACTGCCAGGAGTTCGATCCTGACCGGCTCAAGCTTGACTCAGCCTTCCGTCCTTCCGAGGTCGGTAAAATGAGGACCCAGATTATTTGGGGCCATAGGCTGATTCTGTAAGCCGCTCAGAGAGGCTGTAAAGCGTGGTGAAGCGGTATATACCGGTAGGTCTAAGGGCGATTGCTACACCCAGGATGTTGCAAACTGGCTTCCTTTTAAATTCGCTCCTTTCCATCAGGTGAAAAAACTGAACACTATGGTAGCCGATAAAAAGTCGAGCTTGGCCCCAATCATCAAAGACCTCAGGCAGCTGCGACAGAGGTGCCAGGTGAGTTGCAGCCAATGCTCGGGACGAGGCTGGAACTTCCCCACTTTCCCATAGTGCGCTGGGTTGCTTTCAGGAAAAGGGGGGGCTCAGAAATACGAACTGAGGTCTAGCCTTCTCAATTTTACTTCAAATGCAGCTCAGTCAAAAACCTCCCTGTTGCACTACGAGCACCATAGGGAATTCCCCCATCACGGCCTTAAGCGCGCTGTGTGGCAGTCTGCTCCAGCAGGCACCAAGGAAGCTAGGAGTCTTTAGGCTTCTCCCACACAGCAAGGCTCACGAGCCTCTTGGAATTAGGTAGGTGGCTCTGTGCAGCAATTGCTGACGTCAGACTGCAAGACTGAGCAACAGGCCACCTGCCAGGGCCCATCTGTTGTATCCACACACCTTTTCTCCTCTCCAGGAGTTAACCCAGGAATGTGAAGAGAAGAAATCCCAGTACGACAGCTGCGCCGCTGGTTTGGAGAGCAAGCGTTCGTCCCTGGAGCAGGTAGGCAAGCAAGAGAGAGAGAGGGAAAATTCCTCTCCATCTTGCCCCTCCTGTTCCACCCTCACCCCCAGAAAACTTAACAGGGGCTGGATTTGTACTAAGGGATGCTCAGGTTTGGAGTTGAGCCAAACAGATTTATTTGATGGAACCCTATGTTCCAAAACGGAGCCTCTGCGTGGCTGTAAGATAAAATAGTGACATCTGATCCGTGCGTAGACCAATTAAATCTCCCAGGCACTGTTTGAGGTTTTGTTTTATCCTCTTTGGACAAAAAGGGAAGTGGAATACTTTAGGAGTGAGAAGCTCACATCCTTCCATTATTGTTGGTCTCCAAATCAGTCAAGGACGATGGGAGCGTTGGTCCAACGGCATCTGGGGGAGGGGGCTTCCAGGAACCCTGTCTTTCACCTCCACCACGATCTGGCCTGCAGCTCTCCCTTCTTCAAAATGTCCCTTTTCTCCTATCAGGAGGTGAAAAGCCTTCGGGAGGAATGTTTACGGGAAGAGAGCAACTATCACCAGGTCAACTGCATGAAAATGGTACGCTGGTGAAAGAAACTCAGATTTTGTCCGGGCAGGAAGGAGGGCCAGTTGAGGCCTAAATCCAGATGTTTCTTTTTAGATTCTCGAAACCCAGCTGCAGCGCGTCAAAGAGGAGGTGAAAATGTATGTTTCTTCAGATCAACAGGAAAGAAAGAAGGCTGTCAGGTAGCCAGCATTGCTGTTAAATCCATAATAATGACATCATCGGAATTCCCAAAATCCCGATCGGTCAATTGCAAAAAGCAGCTTGACTCGGAACAGTTTGCGCCCTGCGATGATATTTTTGACACCATCAAATAACTGCCTCTCCCAACTCCCTGGGAAGGACAAGATAGGTGAATCAAAATGCCACATCCAGTGCGAACATCTGGCTGAGTGTGTGGCACACCGTAAAAGCAGTGGGTTGGTGTCATGTCATCGCAGGACATGCTTTGTCACGCACGCATGGCGTGGGGACGCCCGTGGCCTCCCAGAGAAATATCGGCTGCAAAATACCGCTTGTGTCACTTGGCTACTTCCTAGAGCTCTCCGTTTATGGCGCTTAAACAGAAGGGCAGCCAGGGACAAGGAGCAGATTACATCTCCAAATATTTGCAGTGGATTTATTAGAAGCTGAGATGGAGGAGGAGGAACAGGCTGGGCAAGAGGACAGCGGAGTGGACGTTAGTGAATGAATTCCAAGGAGCTCCTGTGTGTGTGAGAGCTTAGTTGTTGTGTGTTTTGTTTTGTTTAGGATTTGGCTTGGCATGTGGCATTCTTGAGACACATCTGCTTAGCAGTCTTCGGCAGTTTAGAACAATGTTTCTCAGCCTGGACCACTTGAAGATGTGTAGACTTCAACTCCCAGAATCCCCCAGCTGGCATAGCACAGAATATTGGGAGTGGAAATCCACACACCTTCAAGTGGCTCAGGTTGACAAACACTGCTTTAGAGGGATTGCTTTGTAGATATTTTTTTAAAAAAAAACAAAACTTTGTCGGGGTACCTAAAGATAACCTTCTAAGTTCTTGGAGCAAGTAAGGGTCAGGAAGAAGAGCAGAGCTTGTTGATGGAAGTCCAAACTGACCGTGTTGCTCCTCAGCCTCCTCACTTGGCCCAGTTCCACCCAGAGAATTGAAAGTCGGAGAAGCACTCGCCCATCGCAAGGGGAAAGCCTCCGTGTTTCTCATTCCTGCCGTGTCCAGCTGTAGCATTCCTGCATTTCTGTGCAATTTACCACCCCATTAGCGAAGGCTATCCTATTAGGGCTGAGCGTGTGAGCCCAAAAATTCCCAAACCATCCGACTTCTCTTCGTCAGAGGGCTTGGACAAGCCAACAACCTGTGCAGCCCAGCAAACGACTTTCTCAAAATCCTTCGGTAAGCCCTGGAATGGAAGCTGCATTCCGACAACCCATAAACATCGGCCCTGCAGTTGGGAACCAGAAGTTCCCTCCTTCTCCTGATCCCTTCCCCATCTCTGTTCCATGGAGTCAGCCGTCAGGAATGCAAAAAGTTAATTTGACTCTCTAAAAATAGCCTTCACTTTTAAAATTAAGTGGCATTCCTTCCAAGCATCATTTAAATAGCCAGGAAAAGAAAATAATCTGGTTTCAGGAGCCGGCAGAAAAACAAACAGATCTGTGAATCCTTGGAGAGATCAGAAGGTCATGGTCCTGAAGGTGAGGAACCCTCCTGTTGCCAACAGAAGCAAAGAGAAGACCCCGACCTCTGAGTGGAAAATCGTGCCGTGGGAGGGGGGACCCGGAACGTGAGAATAGAGGGAAGGTCTGCATGGTAGTAGAAGGGAAAGAAAGAGGGTCCAGATCTGGAGTTTAGTCTAGAAAGAAAAATATTAGAGGCAGCCGATTTCGATTATCGCGCTATATTCCAAAAGGGGTGGGCTCTCCGTAATTCTAAAGACCGTATTGTTAGCCTGTGAGCTGTCCTGTCTATAACCTGCCTGAAGGAACTCTTGCCAAATGACACAGCCAAAGTGCTGCCAACAGCCTAAAACTGTGATACGACTCTTGTCCTTCAATTGTTTATTTTCCATAGGGATCAGTATTCCAAGATGATCACAGAACAGGAGAACCTTGGAAAGGTAGGAGTGGATGAACAATACTGATTCCTGTTTTGTTTCCTCTGTTTAGGCCAGGGGTGTCCAACCTTGGCCTCTTTAGGATGTGTGGACTTCAACTCCCAGAATTTCCCAGCCAGCCACAGGGGGAATTGAAGTCCACAAATCTTACGGTGCCCATGGTTGGACATCCCTATTTTATACAGTGCCTAGTGGGCACAGCTCCTAAAAACCATTCATTTTTAGAATCCGAGAAATTGCCTTCTTAAAATAAGCTATACAGTCCTGAAATCAGCTTCCTACAGATAATGCCTGAGCTACTGGACTATCGCTTACAAAAGGCCTCTTCTGCAGAAACCTCAGAAAGAAGACATTGCTTTGCCAGATCAGTGGCCCACACAGCAGTTGGCTTCAGATAAACCCAGTATTTAGTGGCGCGCTGTCCTATTTTTACAAAAAGGACCTACAATCCATTTTCTATCCCTCTGTTGGCAGTTGGCTTTGGAGCAGTATGTAGAAAGAACTAATTTTTCAAAGCAACTGTCTTTGATGTTCTTATAAACCGGTCTTGTTGCTCTTCCCAAGGAGATCCGTCTTGTAACTTTAAGACAGTCTCAAATTTCCAAAATGCGATTTTAATCCGCTCTGCAGTCTTGAGCTGAGGCATTATCTAAACTTTTTCTGATGTTGTTTAATGCAATCGTATAAACATTTTAAAAATGATAAACAAAAAAGGAAAGCCAACAAGAAAAAGGAATGAAGGTATTTGGAAGCCCTTATATACTTTAAAACTCTATTTTGGCTCTGGAGTTGGTTAGTTGAGGGATTGCTTTCTCTTTCTTTTCTCCTTCTGCCTTCCAACTATATACTGAATTATATCATTGATTCTGTCTATTTATGTCTGCCTGCCTGCCTGCCTGCCTGCCCGCTCACCCATCCATCCATCCATCCATCCATCCACCTCTAGAGAAAATACTAATATATAGCACTGAGTTTTATATGCATTTCTAGTAGTATTTCATTTCATTTTAAACCAAAATAGTTGGCTCAATGGAGGCACACGGGGACAGTAAGTAAATAAACCAACGGATCAGGACTCCTCCTGAAACAGCATATCTCTCTCTCTCTCTCTCTCTCTCTCTCTCTCTTTTTAATATCAGAAACTACGAGAGAAGCAGAAAGCTGTCCGGGAAAGTCATGGCCCCAACCTGAAACAAGTCAAAATGTGGCGAGATCTCCAGCTTCTGATGGAGTGCAAAAAAGAATGTTTTCTCAAGCAACAGAACCCGGCCTCGGTGGGCCAAGTCATCCAGGAAGGCGGAGAAGACCGCCTGGTCTTGTGAAAGATACCCTGCCTGGTATCTAGGTCATCCCAAAGAGCCACTCTTCCTCCAGAGAGTCTGTTGCAAATGTTGGCTGGGGTTTACGAGTGTTCCCATGCAAATGAGATGTCTAATTTGCCATGCTTCAGGAGTTTAGCTAAAAGGTTCTTGACTCAACTAGAACATAGTTCGGGGTGGGGGGGCTTCATTTGTTCCTTCTTAGAAGGAGAAGAAAAATCTCTTATTCTGCTGATGGATGGAGCACTCTTCCAGTTGAGAAATCAGTTGGTTAAAATATTGAGAAGGTACGCAGATAAAATTCCATTCAAGTTTTAAGAGGCATTCTAGAGAAGCAGACAGACAAAAAAATCAGGATTAGGATAGTTTTGACATCTGGGGTTGTAGATGATTTGATATCAAGCCAGGTTCAAGTCACACAGGTCCTCACCAACTTGGGAGCATAATTTTCACCACCTGGCTTCCTTTTGGCCCAAAACAGTGGGACCACTTTACTTCTTAAATCCCCTTTCACAATTCCAGTAACCAAGTGGAGGAAGGACTTTTGAATTTTTGAAGGAAAAAAAAATGCATGCACAAAATACAAGGACATTGTGGACCAAGCTTCTTGTAGCCCACGAAAAGGTAAACCCCGATGACCTTTGCGGACCTGGATTCTCCTCAGAGCTGCTGAAAGAGCAAAATACAGAAGACTCAATTTCCTTAATTCTCCTGGATCCAAATTAAAGCTTCAGCACCGAAGAATCTGAAATTCTTCTGCCTTTTATCATTTTTGCTTGACCTTTAGCGAGCAGACTTTGAAGCCTTTATTTTTGTGTTGGTTTTTTTTTTAAAAGATTCCCCTCTTGGGCTTATTACGTGGGTGAGATTGCTGGCTTCCTTGTGACATTCTACATGGATGCCCTGTCTCTTTCAAACTGGCTGGCCCTTGTTTCTCCTTAGCCTCAAAGACAATAAAGTTATTGGTAACTGTGACTCTCTTTCCAAGCTGTCTCTGGGAGTTCATTAAATCTAATCTCTGCTCCGGGGAAACCAAACGTTTTGTTTTCTGCCTAGAACTCATCAAACTGGTCTTGCTGAGCAATGCAGATGAATCATATAATGTCCATTTGCATTTTTTTAGATGCCCCATTGAAGGAAGGAAAATGGAAGAGGTTGTGCCTAAATAAATGTAACGTGAAAAGCAGCCTTCAGGGACTGGATTCAGATCTCGCCTGTGCTAAGCATCATGCTCAGGACTGGGCAAATGGTATCCTCCAACCTTAATGCCCTCTTCTGGGAAGCATTGCTGTGAGTGAGCGAAAGCAAGTCTAAAGGCAGTAATTAATGCTGTACATTGCAGAAGCCCAGAAGCAAAACCAGCACAAGCCACTACGGGAGGGTTAACCTCATTTGAGGAAATGTCAGTGATCGTAGAATCCGGAGCCTCTATTCGGGTGTCTTTTGTCCCTTGCTTTTCACAAATGGAGCAACCATCAAACATTGCAGGAGCCTTTTTTTTTTTTTTTTTGAGAAGGGGTCAGCAGACTGCCAAAGCCTCATAGCCCCCCAGGGAGGATAAATTTAAACCTGGTCTAATTCGATTGACTGGGCAGAGGAGCAGGAAGGCTTTGCAAGGTCCCAAGGTGTGAAAAAACATATGTTGGTAGAGGGGCAGGAAATATAAATAGATTGGGGAGGGGTCGCAGCAGAAAGTAGCTCTGGTTCTGCACCTCAAATAATTGTTGCAGCCTCGATGGCAGTTTAATGGGACTTGGAAGGTTCACTGACCTCTGAAAATCTTACCCCAGGAGACGCTAAATCACATTTATTCTCCACTAAATCATTTAGCTATAACAGCCTGCAGGCTGCAGCAGTTGCATTTTGGAAGCAGATTGATGATTAGGGTTAGGTCTAAAAACATATCGCTCCCTTCTTAGGTTTTACCTTAGGGATGGACTATTGGAGATATTTTTTATTTCTTCTCTGTTAGTGTAAAACACACAGTTGAAATAATTATCTTGACCCCTATCTGACAGGCAAAAATGTCATTTAGATTTAATACATTTGAATTGCACTATAATGTGATGCGGTTGTTTTGTTTCCCACTTTCATATCATCTTATTTTGATTTTCACAACAGCCCTAACAAATGTATTTGAGAGGCCCAATTTGGCCAAATTCAAAACAAATACTGCATCCAGGTTTGGTCGCCATGATGTAAAAAAGTTGTCAAGACCCTAGAAAGAATGCAGAGAAGAGCAGCAAAGAGGATTAGGGGGCTGGAGGCTAAAACATATAAAGAACAGTTGCTGGAATTGGGGATCTCTAGTTTAATGGGGGGAAAATAGACTAGGGGTGACATGATAGGAATATTCCAATATTTGAGGGGCTGCCCCAAAGAAGGGGAGGGTCAACCTGTTTTCCAAAGCCACCTGAGGGCAGGACAAGAAACAACGGACGGAGACTCATCAAGGAGAGAAGCAACCTGGAACTAAGGAGGAATTTCCTGACGGTGAGAACAATTACTCAGAGGAACATTCCAACACTGGAGGTTGTTAAGAAGAGACTGGACAATCCTTGGTCTGAAATATAAGGTCTGCTTATGCCAGGGGTTCTCAACCTTGGCAACTTTAAGACTTGTGGACTTCAACTCCCAGAATTCCTCAGCCAGCAAAGCTGGCTGAGGAATTCTGGAAGTTGAAGTCCACAAGTCTTAAAGTTGCCAAGGTTGAGAACCCCTGGCTTATGCAAAGGGTTGGACTAGAAGACCTCCAAGGTCCCTTCCAACTCTGTTCTGCTGTTTAATGGAATTCAGGTAAAATGGGCACTTCTTGTGCAGCAGCAATATTGGGTCCCCTGCAAAGCCCCCCTTTTGCAAGCCCGTTGGAAGTGCTGCGTCATTCCTGCTGCCCTTCCCAGGAGCCAGGCCATTACCCACTTCAGCAGCAGGCAAAAATTACTTTCTCATCTCAGCTGAAGCAGAAAATTATAATGAACCCCCACCCCCACCCCCAATGGGAAGCCAAGAATTCTGGAGAAACAGATAAAGTGGCTATCTTTAGCTCTTAAGAAAAATGACACTCAATGATGCGACTTTAATTCACTGCCCTCCACCTTCCTGCCTTCTTAATTTGGTCGGGAGGCCTTGGGAGGAAGCCGGCTTTTGAGCACCTTAGCGTTAAAATTCTGGCTTGATAATGACAAAGCCGATCACGCAAGCCTCCTGGAATTATATTGTCTCTTTGCTTAAATCCTGCATGAGTTTGCCGGGAGCTTCCAGGGGCATCTTGGCTGTCCGTTGCTTAGAATGAAGAGGGGTCTAAATGAATAACAGAGTGCAGAATATATTATGAGAAATGCTGGGATAGAAAAACTAAACATTGGAATTAAAATTGCAGGGGGAAAGAAACGATCTACTACTCAGTTTGGGGAGGGGGAACCCTGCCAGGTTTCTTCCGGTTGTTTCTTCTACATCAAAACAGCCCCTTAAAACTAGCCAGCCAGAAACCCATGGCAATTACAACAAAATGCAGTTAAATTAAAACTGAACTGGAAAGTCTTCAAGCTTTAGGGTCTGTTTTTTTCCCCCAAACTAAGCTTTAGAAGAAATATGAGTGGGTTCCCCCTCCCCTCCCCTCCCCCCATGACTCAGGGATGTCAAAACAAGTGGCCTAACACTTCTTGAAGAATTTGATTGAAACTCTGTATGTCCAGATAACGTCTGACAAAGTGGCCCTCTTGCGTTTTGTTTTGTTTTTTTTTGTTTGTTTGTTTCAAGATATTTTTGGAAACAGCACAAGTGACCTTGGCACAATAGAGCGGCTTTTTCCAATTTAGGATTTTGCAGCTGACCCAAAGGGAAATCAGAATATTCTTGAAAGATTTTTGAATTGGTGCACAAACAACAGCAATGGGTATTGATGTGGGCAAGGTATGAGAAGCTTTGCTACTCTGTAAGAGGTGTGTGATTTAGGCATCCCTCAACAAAGGACTGGGTGTCCTTTTTTTTACTCTTTTATAGCTAGCCTTTTATAACTTCCATTATGTCACTTGAATGGAATACTGTTTTGTTTATACTGCTTTTGTTTCTTTGGGGCTACCAACTTCAGGGGCCAGACTCAATCTGAAGTCCAAATGACAGGAGCCTGTAATTTCGGTTTGGTGTTCCATTTTTGGCTTGGCTCGTCTCCTGTGAGAGCAAAATTCCTCATAGTGGATGATGAATGACATAATTCCTCATCTTGAAGAATGGCAAGATTTGTACCAGATCTAATGAAATGAAGGAGAGCCGTGCCAAACATTTATCTTCAGCTTGGGGTTTGAATTTCATAGGACTCTCGGATTACAGAAATATAATAGCGTACGGCCTGGTGCTTATTTGTTTTACGCTTCTAGTTAATACTTCTACTCTGAAGTGCCAGCCTTTATTTTTAACTTAGAAAGGAAAACTCTAAATAGTAATACCGAAGAATGCCATACTTTTTTTTTTTTTAAGAAAAGGAATGGATTAGATCAACGAGATCCCGCTGTTCCAGTCACCCGGGTGAAGAAGGCCTTTGGTGGAGTTTTCAGTTGGTGGTAGAGATGAATTTGATGGTTATCACTGGAGGTTTTCAAGAAAAGATTTTTGGACAACCGTTTGTCTGGGACAGTAGAAGGCAGGGCTCTCCAAACTTCGCAACTTTAAGACTTGTGGACTTCAACTCCCAGAATTCCCCAGCCAGCCAGCCTGAACATCTGCAAGGACAGCCTCTTCTCTTCCCTTTTGGAGAGATTCATGCAGCAAATTTCATGTCCAACTTAACACAGAGAGAGGATGGAGGGAGGGAGGGAGGTCACAATATGCTATGCCTGGAGACACAACTTGGCCAACCTCAGATCTTCTAAATTCAATTAAACACTGGTCTCAAAATGCTAGTGGATTTAGCCCTTAAAAGCATCTAAAAGGATGAGCCATTCTCTAACTGGGGAAGATTCCAGCAAAGACTGAGTCACAGACACCCCTTTCCCTATCATATAATAGAACTGCACAGAGGAGGAGGAGAAAGAGGGTGATCTAATTGCATCGTTGTTCCTCAAACCGGCTTTCTGCTTCTGAGGCAAAGCCGAGAGTTGAAGCTGTCAACTTTTCCAAGGAGGTTAACAGAAGATCCGTTTGTAGCAATCTGCCTAAGTGGATGTTGAATGGCACTCACACACTTCTTAATCCACAGAGGCAAAACTGAATGTTTATTAGTTGCATTTTCTTCCTGTAAAATTCTCCGTCAGCCCAGGTGGGAACAGCCCACCCATCTTCCCTCTAGGGAGGAAAAAATGGTGGTAGGGATAAAAGGCAGGTCTGCACACGCTTTTGCACTCTGCAACTTGACACACTTCTCGCATTCTGCCACTAGGTTAAGGAGAGGAGCCCGCCAATGCCAGGTACCCCTGCCTCGGGCAGGACTGCCATAAAATTAAGAATGTCTCCAGGTCAGGGAATGTCCAACCTTAGCAACTTTAAAGACGTGTGGATTTCAACTCCCAGACGTCTACAATTCTGGCTGGGGATTTCTGGGAGTTGAAGTCCACAAGTCTTAAAATTACCAAGGTGGGACACCCCTGCTTTAGACCAGGTTGGGTAGCCCCTCCAAAATTTTGCTATGAAGCCAGAATCCCCTCAAAGGTTTAGACTAGAGGATGGTAACCTCCATCCGAAGAGATTTTAAGCAGCGTGGGAATATAATCTGAATTGTGAGGAAAACTGAAAACAGGGTGGGATGTGAAGCTGTTAAGCACCGAGATCTCTGACATGAAGAGTTGGTCATCATCCAAAGCAGGAGGTAGCGGGAACGAAGTCCTGCTCTTGTTTACTAACAAGCATGCCTCTCGTCAGAACCATTGTGGTTTATGCCCCAATAATACCTGCCTTTGGGGTTGCAAAGCCAGAGGGCCACTCGGCCGCTGCAGAAATCGGCCAATCTCTGGGCAAACAAGGCTGGCGGAATTTCTCTGTTCCCGTTGCAAAGGCATTTCATGTCCTTTCACCGGTACTAAAATTGTCATCCTCTCTCTTCCCAGATCATCATGTTGCCTCGAGTTTGCTCACTTGCCTTTTAAGGCCCTCTTGATGCTTTCCTGTTTGGTTCTCATCTGCTCTGCAATCCCCAATGGCCACCCCTCCACCCACCCCAGAGATGAGGGGGGGAGCCTGCCACATCTGTCCCAATCATTTAAATCAAAGTTCCTAATTAAAACTAAAAAGACAAGCAAAATGTTTTGTTAAAACAGGATTTGGGGGCAAAGCAAATGGAACATTCTCAGTGATCCGGGCTCTTTTCTGTGCTCCTTGCAAAAAAAAAAAAAAAAAGGGCTTTGAGGCTATTTTGGGAGGGCTTCATTTTTATTTTAGCTGGTGGGGGAGGGTGCAGTTCCTGGGCTAATAAAGGCCCGGTATACCAGGCAGCCAATTTATTGGGCTCTACTGCATGTAACACAAAATTATTTACTTCTGAAATACAGGTGGCAAGCACCTTCTGGGAAAAGGCAGGAAAGGACTCGAAAAGTGATGTCTGCTGCTCTAAGAGTGTGTATTCAAAACACTGACACAAAAAAGGTAGGGAAACTTCTTGGTTCAAAACAAAAGAAGGGTGTTCTTCAATCTTGGCATGGGTGGACGTCAACTCCCAGAATTCCCCAGCCAGCAAAGCTGTGGACACTTCTGTACTCTGCAACCAGGTTAAGGAGAGGATCCTGCAAATGCCAGGTACCCCTGCCTCGGGCAGGATTGGCCCTGCCTGTAAGACGCAAGGTCATAAAATTAAGAATGTCTCCAGGTCAGGGGTGTCTTTAAGACTTGTGGACTTCCAATACCAGAATTCCCCCAGCCAGCCTGCAAAGCTGGCTGAGGAATTCTGGGAATTGAAGTCCACAGGTCTTAAAGTTGCCTAGTTTGGGCAGCCCTGGTCTAAAGACACCCCAGGAATTGAGACCCAATTCTTTGCAAAGCTCACCCTTCTGTACCCCCCTTTCAACAATTCAGGGGAGAAACCAACCACTGTTTGGTGTGTGGTCCATGGGCCCCATCCTCCTAAACGCTCTTCAGAAGCCCTGTCTGGCCTGATGGCTTTGCAAGGTCTTTCGGCCTACTTACCATGCCAAAAAGCCCCGACCATTTGTGAGCATCGAATGAAGGGGTGTCAGAAAGGCGACCCCCACCTACATTACTTCATGGTGGACTCAAGTAACCCACCCAGAACAAAATGTCAAAGGATGAGCCGGTTAGAAGCCCTAAGGATTATTATTAGAGGGAGGTGTTTTCTCCCGAGGTTGCCCAGAAACCTTCTTGGGTTGGACTTTCAACAATGACAGCTGGCTCAGATCACCAGCTGGGGTGGCCAAGAGAGCAAGCGCCAGCTGGAGTGTCTCCTTTCTCTTCAACTTCCCCCCCTCCCCATAGCTTGAATTCCCCTTGGGAGGGGGGCTGTCGGAGAAGATGCAGCGAAGGTATTGTGTTCCTCTGCCTGCTCTGGTCCCGAAGCCAGAGGAACCCAACAAGGAGAGAAGCAAACCAGATGCTATTATTACTGCAAGTCTCAAGGGGTTGGCCCACCACGGGAGAAGACCTCTCCCCTTGCCCTTTTATTCCCCCACCGAGGGAGCCACCAGGATGAACCTGAGGACTATTTATAATAGAATGAGCCAACCTGAAATGTACGCTAGGTGAACACTGGGACGCCAGTCTCTTTCACATCGCTTGGGGTCAAAGCAGATTTGAATTTGGCTTGTTAAACAGGATGTGGGAAACCAGCCACCGAAGCGACAATAAGGAAAGGGTGAACAGACCGTACCATGTTGCAGACACATAACCTTCAGAAGTAAAGCCAACCAAATCACACTGTGAACTATCTAACACCCACTCAACCCTTGATCACTGGAGGTCTTCAAGAAGAGACTGGACAGCCATTTGTCCGAAATGGTATAAGGTCTCCCGCTTGAGCAGGGGGCTGGACTAGAAGACCTCCAAGGTCCCTCCCAGCTGTTATTCTGCTACTATTGTGGTTTCCGTAGTGGGGTTTATCACTTAACATCTTGCACTAATGCAGCCAATCATGGTTTATTCAGGAAGTCATGATTTAATGGGTGAGGTCCGTTAAGCAAACCAAGGGGCCCCACTGTAAGAGAGGAGGCAGACTAGGACTGCCCCCCTTTTTACAACAAACCAGCCTGGCTTCCAGACACTTCCCATCGTGTGATGATAATAAGAACGTCCACTTGGTTATTCATTATCAAGCGCCCACAATTGGGCTGAACATCGCAAGGAGCAACTTCCTATGGAATCAGGGCATCCTCCCTACAGAAGAGTGGAAGGCTTTGCTTTCCAGCTTTAAGAGGTGCAGTTTTGTCACAACGTGAATTCCAAACAGGGCATCGGAGAGGGAGAGCGCTCCGAAGCACAACCCCCAGGTCACAACCACAGCAAAAGTGGCCTCCCTGGAGTCCCCACATGCGAGGGTTGGGGTTTCCTGATCGTCAGATCCAGGTTCCCATTGTAAGGCAGGAAATCCTGACTGCCAGCGTTTAAGAGGGTCGAGCGATTATGGTTTACATTAGTCTCCATATTGCTCCGGTATCACTTCCGCAGAACGTTCATAGGTCATGTAGCCCAGCACAAATTCCTGATGCCTTTCCAAAGCAAGACCTTGTCTCCTCGCCCATGCAGGTTCTCATTTCAGGTCACTGTAGCTCCCAGAGGTGCTTTTTTCCAAAAGGCAACAGGTCTTCCTTTGGTTTTCGTGAAAGCCCTTTGCTTCTCATCCAAGAAGCTTCTCCAGTACTTCAGAAACATTTTCAAGAAAGGGGAAAAAAACCCTAAAAAAGTCCAATTGCCTTTGGAAAAGCACCTGTGGGGCCTTGTCTTCTCCCAAACAAATCACTTCCCACAATCCTGCAGGTTTGCAGGCCAGGTGATGGGCCTCACCCCCACTTCCTTCTGCTCCTTGCCTGCGTTGCTACAATGGGGAGATGGACCCTCCTATCCTCTCTCTTCCTCCGGCTTCTGCTAGGGAAAATCCCAGGTAGCATCCTTGTAAGGTTGGCCACCTCCTCAAGAGCTGAAGGCACAGCTGACCTGCTTTGCATGGGGAGCACTGGTGGTCCTTGGGGGGGGGGTGTTTGCAAGGCGATGCCTGCCATCCCGCCTGCCTCCCAGTTGATAGTTTCATATGCAAATGGATGGAGATACATGGAATGGAAGAGAGATTATGGAATTAATTTTCAAGCAGCTGGCCACCGCTCTGGAGGGAGGGGAACGCAATCAACTAATTTTTCCTGACTGCCCTGACAGTTCCTGTAATGGAATATTAACAGCTTTGCATCTAATTACCCCAAAACCCATCTCACTCATTATTTTCTTCCTTAGCATAATTTTAAGTACCAAAACAAAAAAATAAAAAAAAAGCGTGGCTGGAATTTTCGAGCCTTAAATCTTTGCTGTTTTCTCCTCCTGGGACAGACTTAGGACGCTCTGATTTGCCCGTTTAAAAACTCCACATCTCTGCTGGGTATCTGTTTGCTATGACCGGTTCAGAGGCACACCAGAAGCATTTTGGCTGGGGGCCAACAGCTGGACAAACCCAGCAGAGGATCCTGTTCTTAATTTGGGTGCCTTGAGACTTCTCCCAGCCATCCCTCACTGTCAACATCCTGCCAGCTTAATTTATTGCCATACAAAGCTCCCAAAAGGATGACTAACTTTTATGGGTTAGCCCGATGCAAATAGTTAGCAAAAGAGGTGCCTATCCTTTTATCTCCGTCCCGGGAAAACCTTGAAATGTGTCACTTCTGGATACTCCCAGGCTTTAAAGCTCAATTAACGGCATCGTTAATTTAAACCTTGCTCTTCCCATCAAATAATGTCACTTTTCAGCTTTGACAGGGCCCAAGGTGGAAGCTTGGCTGGCAGACCAGATGGAGAGGAACGGGTGGGAGAAGGAAAAAAAGCATAAAAGCAAACTTTGTCTAAAAGCAAGCTAGCCAATTAGGAGGGGAAGCAGTTCTCCCAGCCAGAGACCTGTTGAAGCTCAAATTGGACCAGCACTGCAGGACTGGCATTCCTTCCCATCTCCACCTCCTGAAGCTCTCCAGAGTGACGGGTGTCCTCTAGAGGGCTTACCCTACTACCTTACATCTGCCTGTACAATTCTGCAGGTTTGGGTAAAACAGAACCCACAAATCTGAAAACATTTGCGGAAGCCAAAGGTTTAAAATAGAAGGGGGGTGCTGGAGGTCAGGACAATTTGAGCAAGTACACAAATCCCTTTGACGTCGTGGAAGAGGGCCCGGGAGAAGTCAGAGAGAAATCCAGGACAGCCTGCCTGGAAATAGTTTGCCCTGGAAGGTTGTTCTCCGTGGGGCCTCGGAAATGATTGTAGGCTGGCTCAGGCATCAGTTAATGGCCAGGGTTGTTAGGAAACGAATCACGGTTTTCTTTTTTTTTTTTTTTGGAAGGCTGGAATAATTTCTATTGCATTATTAGAATAACAGGGCTAAAAGGAACTTTGGAGGCCTTGTAGCCAACCCCCGTCCAAGGCAGGAGTCCTTATAGTAACCCAGACAAATGGCTGTCCAGTCTCTTCTCGAAAACCTCCCGTGATGCAGCACCCACAATTTCTGGAGATTAATTGTTCTCGCTATAAGGACATTTCTCTTCATTCTAGGTAGGATTTCCATTTGATGAGGAAGGTTGCTTTCCCCCCTCTCCAACGAAGACACGGGATTTTGTCTGACGAGGACGCAGGCTTTCGTAGCTTAGCATCTTCAGGTTCCCACCGTGTCCTACAAGCTGGCAGGTCTTCTCAGTATTTCAGCCGCTGTCATGAGGAAGGGACACTGAAACACTTTCCGATGCTCAAAAGACAGGCCGACGTCTAATGTCTTTAGGGCTATGAGAACCAAGTCTAGGATGTTCAACCAATGACCTATGATGCCCTTTCTATTCTTACTCCAGGTTTTCTCCACCTGCCAGACAAATACCAAGACTCTCTCTCTGCCTGCATGTAAGTGTCTTTGTTCACAGATGGAGCCACAGCACGGTTCCAGTAGTTTTCCAGAAAAGAGGAGGTTCTTTTCCAAAACAGGAAGAAAAAGAGGTGAGAATGGCTGGATTCACACGTAAACAGGTCACAGATGCCTGAATCAACCCCCCACCCCACCCGCTACATCATCTGGGTCCGTCCTATCCTACCTTCAGTTCAACCCCTCTGTTTAAAAATCTGGGCTTGCGTTAGGGCCCCAAAATTTCGCAGCTCTGTTGTTGCCGAAGTCGTATCCCCACCAAAGCGAGCAGGGTGCCTCCAAGGATGAGTGTGACCTCCTTTTCCACCAAGGTCCCACTCTGCATTCATGCCACCATCTCCGCTCCTCCTAAGCGGTACGCTTTGTTTGTCTCGCTGTCTCCCATCCTAATTCTTGCTCCATTTCGAGAGAGAATTCATTCCCCACCCCAAGCCTTCCCACAGCCAGTTTACAAGCTTCAATCGCTGGGGAAAAGAGGCAAATGGACCAAGGAAAACAGCGGTTTCTAAGCGTTTTTATCTTTAGCGGAGCCAGTTGCTCCTGGCTAAAATGCGGAGGAGTAAACAAGGGAAAGGGGGGACTTTAGGGGGGAGAATTCAAGCCCAGAGATGGGTGCCAGGCCTTGGGAATGCATCCCTACTCCTTCCCCACCCCTGCTGCTTTTTAAACACCTTTCTCCTCGCTGAGAAAGGCACCGAAATCAGCCTGCCTGTTGTGGGTGCCCCATCTCTGGACGTTTTCAAGAAGAGACTGAATAGCCATTTGTCCAAACGGTACTATAGGGGCTATTTGAACTGGGGGTTGGACTAGATGACCTCGAAGGTCACCTTTTATCACGAGATAAAAATCCTACTCCAAATTCAAGGAAAGCTCTTCAAATTTTCCTGCTCTGCTTGGGGGGGGGAAGAGACATTGTCTTTTAAGGATGCAACCTCCCATCCCACAATTGTTTAAAACCAGAAGGTGCTTTGTGTTACAGTCACCGTTTGATAGCTGATGATCGTATCATTTATATCAGTGTTATAACTGTTATGTTACTCATTTTGCTTTAGGTTGGTCAGGCTGGGATCAAGCCATCCTTAACCTTGAGAAAGCGAGAGGATGGTCTGTTTCCATGATCCTTTTCCGTCTGAAAAGCTTGCTTGCTGGACAGGCCGCCTTTCCCCCCCCTCCCGTCTTCTTGCATTCTGGATGTAGTTCTCCCTGGGGCACCGATTCCAAAAAATGGAGGGTCCAGAACTCAGATTTGCAATCCAGGCCAAACCAGAACCACCCCAGCAAGCAGATAAAAAGCTGCATATGGATACTCACGAACTGAGCTGTTCAGGTTGACCCCATTGAGGCTAAACTGTAATTCTAAACTAAAATCAATATGGGTTATGCTGGTGGAAACCTCGCTAATTCAGTTCCCCCCCCCAATAAATGCAGATCTATCATCCCAGCTTAACTTTGCCTGGATTCAGACGTTACGAAAAACAAGGGTACGTTTTGAGCTTGTTTTAAAAACCGATCCAAAACATCCCGCGCTTTGTTTGCAACGCGGCCCCGCATCGTGGCTCGCAAACCAGCCTAAGCGATTCTCAGCCGCCGGCTAAGCCCCGGCGCGACCCGCCTGTCCCCAGTTCACACGCGTGTCCGAGCCCGGCCGGCCCACGTGTCAGGCGCCGCTCCTGCCCTTCCCCGAGCGCAAGCCCCGCCCACCCCGTCCGTTAACGCTCCACACTCCGCCGCCCACGCCTTTCAAAACTCCTTCGGTTTCGGCGCCCGCCCGCCCGCTCGCTCGCTCGCCCAGGCTCTCTGCCCGCCGGGTGATTAGCCTAAAGCGCGATCCGCAAAATCAACGCCGGCCCGGTCGGTCGGTTTGATTTTCCTTTGTCCTGTTCCTTCCCCCCCCCTCCTCTCTCTCTTCCCCCTCCTTCCCTCCTCCCCTTCGCTGGCTGGCGCGCGTGGCTCCTTCCGCGGCGATTGGCGCAGACCCCCGGCGGGGCGTGTCCGCATCCGGGTGCCGCGCGTGACGCGAGGGGCGGGGCGGGCGCCGGGCGGCCAATCGGCGTCGTCCACATGCCGCGGCCGCGAGAGGGGCAGCGGCGAGTCGCCTCGGATAAATTCTATTAGAGCAGCCGCTGCCGGCTCAGCCATCACCGGGCAGGGCAGCGAGGCCAGCGCGGGAGGCAGGCAGGCAGGCAGGCCGGCGGCTTCGGCAGCGGCGAGCGAGACTGAGGCGGCTCCCCCCCCTCAGGGCGGCCTTCGCCCCCTCCCCCACCGGCGCCCCCTCCGTGACGAGGCCCCCGTCAGGAGAAGGCGAGACCCCCCCCGAGAGCGCCCCGGGGCCGAGGGAGAGGGGGGCAGCCGGCGAGGCCTCCCTGAGGCGCCCCCCATTTTTTTTTAACCTTCCTCCTCCCCCCCCCGTTTTTCTTCGCCGCCGCCGCCGCCAAGGAGGAAGAGGAAGGGGGGCCTCCTCCGCTGCCTCCCCCCGCCATGGAGAACGGGCACACCAAGACGGTGGAGGAAGTGCTGGGCTACTTCGGGGTCAACGAAAGCACCGGGCTCAGCCTGGAGCAGGTCAAGAAGCAGAAGGAGCGATGGGGAGCCAACGGTAGGTGGGCAACGCCCCCCCTCCACTTCGGGGGGCAGCGGGATCTCCTCCCTCCCTCCCTCCCCCCATCCTCACCTTCCTCTTCCTCCTCTTGGCGATCGCCCCCCCTCCCCCCATCTCTCCTGACCTCGGGCAAGGTGATCACCCCCCCCCATATTCCCTATCGCATTCGCATTCACTCCTGATTCCATATCTCTTTCCCCCCCTCTCCTCCCCACATCGACCCCCCCTCCCCATATCCATCTATCCCGACCCCTCCGCCCGGGAGGATGGAGACCACCGCCCCATATCAATCCCCCCTCCCCCTATCTATCCCTCTCTCCCAACCCCTCTGCCTGCCTCCCCCCCCAATCTGGCATTTGACAGGAAAAGAGGGAGAAAGAGAAGAAGATGGCTGACTCGGCCATCGACCTCGTGGGTTCCCTTCGCTGCTGCCCCGGGCTGTGCAACGTGGAAAGCAGCCGGGCACCTTCCTGGGAAGGAGAGAGAGAAAAAGCCTCCCAGTCTGCTGGGTCTTGGTGGGGGGGGGAATCTCCTCTGCACTCCCTCTCCCCCTTTTCCCCCGATTTCTTCTTCTTTTTTGGCTTGGTTTGACCTTTGTCTCTCACCTTTCCTGCCTGGCTCTGTGGCTTGGGCTTTTTCTGCTTGTCAAAAGCCAGCTCTGGGGCTTGTGAGATGGACAAGGGAGACAGCCCTACCCTGATGGGCATGGGGGAAAAAAACCCTCCGCCCTGTCTCCTTCCTCTTTCAGAGGAGAAAAGGTTGGGGGTAAATGGGGAATGGTGGGAAGTGTGGAGCCGCATTAAACTATAGGGAAGAGCAGGGATGACTTGGCTCGATTGGTAACCCTTCAGAGAGAGAGAGAGAGAGAGAGAGAGAGAGAGAGAGAGAGAGAGAGAGAGAGAGTGAGTGCTGGATGCCGAAATGTTCTTGACTTGACGTAAAATGCAGGGAAGCCCGCCTCTCTGTCTCATTGAAGGAAGCCTGCTTAACTATTGCATTGCTCATCTGCTTAGAACATCTCTTCCATTGGAGTGTTTTAAAGCCAAAAAAGCTCTTCGGTCTAGCCCAGACACCTTTATAATTCTAATGATTGTTTTATTTTTCTTCCCCGCTTGACGTGGTTCCTGCAATTCTGGCATTTTAAAGAATTACCAGCTGAAGAAGGTAAGCCAGCATTTGAAGCTTTTTGTCTGTGATGCATGCTTGATTCCTCCCTCCCCCAACTGCCGACTGAAGTCTGAATCTTTTTCTTGGCAGGAAAAACTTTACTTGAGCTGGTGATCGAACAGTTTGAAGATTTATTAGTTAGAATTTTGTTGCTGGCAGCATGTATATCTTTTGTAAGTATCTTCCTTATTTTGAACTGATGACTTTGTCTTAATTCTTGTGAGCCGCCCTGAGTCTTGGGAGAAGGGCGGCATATAAGTCTAATCAAATCAAATCAAATCAAATTGACACACAGGGTTCCTGGATTGCTAGTGAGAGTTTGAAAATGATTTTTGGGAGAAGTTATTCTGTCTTGGCATTGGCTTGAAATAAGTGCTTTGCCTTTGCAACAGAGTTTAAGCAGCTTGCACCCCAACTCTTGAGCAGTTTCTTGTTACAAATACAATGTCAAGGGAATGATTGAGAACACACAGCAGTTTAAGTCAGACATACTTGAATATTGTGAATAGTCGTGACTGTCTCTGTACTTGAAGTAGGTTCTTGCCTTTTAACCTTGGCCCCAGCCAGAAGGTGAACTGGTATAGGGTGGCTGATTTTTTAACGGTGGCTGATTGTTATGAAACTCACCGAGACGGCTGGAAGTCTTTTTTTGGATGCAATGCAAACTGTAAATAGAATTTGTATGGGGGGAATATGCCAGTTGCCTTCTCTTGCTGATAATAGCAAGGTGACAGTTGTTGCTCTTGACAGTGACAAGAATGATGACAGCAATGATGGCACCATTGTTGACCAAATTTGGTCACTGACCTTTGGGAAGCCTCTGGTAAAGTAAACTCTTTGCTCCCTGGACAGAATGGGGCAGGATGAGGGCTGTGAAATCGAATTGGAATTTTAAAATAATGTGTAAAAGGATAGGGTCACGTTGCCAGGTGCCAAGCATCTGTTTGGAGAAGGGTGGGAGATTTGGAGAAAAATGCATTGTAAGTGGGGTACAACAGGGTGAGCTTTGTACAATATTGGGTCTCAATTCCTAGGTTGTCCTTCAAGGTTTCGTTTAGACCAGCAGCGTCCAACCTTGGCAATTTTAAGACCTGTGGACTGCAACTCCCAGAATTCCCCAGCCAGCCAACTGGGGAATTCTAGGAGTTGCAGTCCACAGATCTTAAAATTGCTAAAGTTGGACACCTCTGTTTTAGACATAGATTGTTGCAGTTTTAAATTCTCAGGATACTCCTCTGGAGTATTCAGGGCACCTGAGAACTTTGGTGAAAAGAGAAGCTTCAGGTATCCAGGTTGGCATGCAGAAATTGTATATGAAACTCCTGTCCCTGCTTTTAATTCAGCAATTATTGATACATAGGGTGGTTTTCTGTGTCTCTGTCTTCAAAGAGATGTTAAAAATGAAAATAAACGGTACACCCTTAACTGGAGTGCAGAACCAGGAATATGATTTAAAAATATACAAGTGAAAGAAGGATCGCCCCCTTGAACCATCAGAATGTATAGTTGCTGATTCTGAACCAGTGAGAGTTTCCAGTTTCATACCATTGACTCACCCAGCTGGGAGAATAGTTTTTTTTGGCAGAGATTTTCTTCTCTGCAGCAACAAGTCCTTTAGTCATTCTGTTTCAGCTTTTTCCTGGTGACTTTTGGGGGATGAATGTTTTATTGACAGGTAGTGGTTGGTGCATGATGAGATCCACTTATTCTAAAGGTCGCCCATTGGTGTGCTAGACTGCTAGGATGCCCATTCACTTTCTTTCATTTAAAACAATGATATACAAACAGCTGAGCCCTAGATTTGTTTCATAAGACTCAGTTAAGGAGAGAAATAGATGTCGAGTGCTGGTTTTGCAGTTAAATAACCTATTGGTTATGGTAGATTTTCTGCAGGAAAATTGTTGGTGTACCAAAAGTTTCAATGTTGCCTCCTCACGCTAAAATTCTACACACAACCATGAGATTGGGCAATTTATATATACAAAAAATGTCAAGCTTGAAGATGATTTGAAATTCCCAGCCCAGAACGCTGCTCTTGTTACCATGACATGAATTAGCCTTCGCCTGGAGAACAATTTCTAAAACATTTTCTGTAGAGTAGAGAGTGTTTCTTTGTGGCATGTTGTGCTATTTTAGTTTAATTGCACAGGGGTAAATAACTTTCCATTCTTTGCAGTCCTTGCATTCCTTTATTTTTAATAGTTATCGTTACAATGTTGGGTTACATTTGTTGACCCAATTTGTATTTGGTTGTTCCATGTTTATCCACTGTAAGTTGTGCAGTGCTTCCAAACTTAATATCCTTCTGCTGCCTTGATTTTGATGACAACACAAACTTTGATTCTAAGCAGGCATGCTGGTACCCACAGCCCAATGTCCCTACTTTGATGTGCCTTCGGTTTTACTGACCATGATGCCTTAATGGAAATTTCTGACTTGCTGTTGTAACACAGGTTTTTTTTCTTGATTTTATGGCATTTTTAGAAGAGCAATGGGCCAGGGATTCCTCTACAGGGACATTGCTAAATTAAACCATGGTTGGAGACTCCTTGATTTGAGAATACTTTTTCCTGGCAAAATGGGACAACTAGTAACCTTAAGCATAATGAGTCAAAATTCCGAGATGATGTCTGAAGTGTCCTATTTAGTGCTGAAAGAATTGTGGGAACAACGGACTAAAATGCCCTAATTGTTGCCTTCTTGGCGATTTCTAATGAGATGTTAGAACAGAGTGTCATTAATTTAGAAAAAGCATAACAATCACATGCCTCCTTGGACTCGAAAAATGATCCCTTTCTAAAGCTATTCTGGATCAGAAAATTGTGGTTGTCTGTATAAGATTATAAGACTCTGTCTTCTATCCTTCTGAGGTCGGTAAAATGAGGACCCAGATTGTTGGGAGCAACATGCTGACTCTGTAAACCACCCAGAAAGGACTGTAAAGCACTATGAAGCAGTATATAAATAAGGTTCAGTGTTGTTGTTATATGCCTGTAGGAGATGTTCAGATGACTTCCAGTGTTGGGAAGACCTTCCCTTCCTTTAGACTTTGCAGTTCTGGCCTCGTTTTGTGGGTGCAGAGAGAAGGACGAGTCATTGCTGGAACAAAAATTGGCTCGCTGTGCTTCGAAGTGTGGCGGTTAAATCGATAAAGCCAGAACAGCCCCTAGTCCCTACAATTGTTCTTCTGAGGCTGAAGAATAACAGATGCAACACAGATAAGGTTCATTTATTGGAATATGAGATATCATTTTACTCGTCTAACAGAAATAGTTGAGTAAGTGTTAACTTCACGAGAAGCATCTAGACACGTTGTTCTACCTTTGGCATTCTCTCTTTTCTCTGGACTGATATTCAACCACCCCCATGTAACAGATCATACTTGTGACTCCAGCAAACGATCATGTTAGTAGCAGGACAACAGGCTGGCAAGAGTAAATTCAATGAAACTTGTTCCCAGATAGGCGTGCAGGGGAATTTTAATCATAAAACATTCAGCTAGATGGTTATATAATGTATATACCAAGTACTGAAGCCAAGTTCAGATAACCTTTACTATTTTTCTATTGAAAGTGAATTTAACGAAGGTGGACTTCAATTCCCAGAATTCCCCAGCCAACATGGCTGACTGGGGAATCCTGAGAATTGAAGTCCATGCATCTTAAAATGGCCGAGGTTGAGCAACATTACTTCAAAGGAAATTGCAATGGGATGGGAAGGAAAGGAACATTTGCAAAGCAGAAATCCAGTTGCGCAACGTGAACTGATGCCTTGTACATTTCAACCAAAGAGAACATGACATAAACCTCACTATAAAAACCAATAGGAAATATTAGTAGAGGTTGCTCCTTGCTTAAAAAGATCATTTCTAATTGTGTTCCCTAGCAACTGGTATGCATGTTCCCATCAATCTTGCCCCCAAAAAGCATGATTATTTTATTCCCTTAATTTATTCCCTGCCTTTTAAGCCCCAAAAAGTGCCCTGAAGTATGGCTGCTGCTATTCCCCATCAGCAGGACTAAATGAGAAACGTACCCTACTTTGAGCAATCTTCATAAAAGGTTTGAGCTTCATGTGCCCTTGAGTGAGTTCAGACAAGCGAGAAAATAAGCCATTAAACCCATCTTTTAGCCTAATGCTAATCAGAGACATGAGAATTTAGGTCCTTGCGCTGTTAGTCAAGCTCAGTTATAATGGATTTTTTTCCCCAGGGCTGCAATAGAGAAAAATTGCAGACCTCTTAGAATTTGCATAGCCTTTAAATGGTGCGTAGCCTTGGTTGTTTTATTTCAAAGATGTCTCTACATCTAATAGTTTGGCATTACAGCAAACTCTTCCCACCATTTCCTTCTGTTAACAGCTTTATCTTTCTCTAACACTTGTTAGGGAGAGTTGACTCATAAGAACATGGGAATAACTTAGACTGATGGCTGGCAATCCCTCTGAAGGGTTTGTATGGAATAATTGGTCAAGATTATTCTAGGAAATATTTCACTTGTTTAATTTTAAGTGAAATATGGCAAAGTCGGTAAGCTCCTAAGGGAGCCAGATGGTCCTGCAGAGAATATGAAAAGAGGACAATGTTCACATTTAATAAGCTCCTCCAAATTCAACAAACGTAGCAAAACAAGCAGAGAAGTAATAGAGAAAAACTATCTTTAATGACTCCTCTTTAACGAAATGAAGTAAGAACAGATGTTCCCCTTGGCTTTTGCTAAATACCATTAGACATCCTGTCTCTGTGGATTGCATAACAGCATTTAGTCCCTTAAAGTTACCTGCAAGGTAATTCAACATTATATATATAAACTGAGCTCAATAAAGCCAACTTTAAGCACTAGATAGATAGAGAGAGAGAGAGAGAGAGAGAGAGAGAGAGAGAGGAGAGAGAGAGAGAGAGGAGAGAGAGAGAGAGAGAGAGAGAGAGAGAGAGAGAGAGAGAGGAGAGAGAGAGAGGAGAGAGGAGAGAGAGAGAGAGAGAGAGAGAGAGAGAGAGAGAGAGAGAGAGAGAGAGAGAGAGAGAGAGAGCTTAAAGTTGGCTTCATTGAGCTCAGAAGTTTTTTTCAAAATTTCCACTCTTTGCATGCTTACCTGGGAAGACCTTTTCCTTTACTTGTTGTAGCTGCATTTTGAAGAGAAGGGGAAGCTGCAGTTGGTGTAAATGTGTATATTGGATGCAGAATGAGAGGGCAATCAACACTTATAAGCTATATGAAAAACTCAACATGTAGCTGAGTAGGGAGGTTCAGGCAAAGAAAACTCAGAGAAGGTAACTGTCCTTGAAAATGCTGGCTCCGAGTTCATTGCAGTGTCAGATCAGTATGGCATTCTCTGGCTTGGTAGATTTCTGGTTAAAACCGGAATTTGGTGTTGCTGGTGACCTGCAAAATTCATTTGTGGCTTCAGTTTACAGTACATATAGATCCTGGAGTTTGCTGACGCTGAAATGTGTTGGCATACATAATGATACAGTATCCTGACGTATGATTGTAATTTCGAAAACTGACGTCCCTCCCCTTCGCCATATGCTTAGTAGACTCGATTGTTAAATTGCTTTGACCTTTTTGCATAACCAGTAACCACACTGGAAGGCAAAGCCTCCATTCTCTTGCATTTCACCTTGTGGCGTTGCCTGATCTTACCCATCTCAAAGTGACAGTGTTAGATAAGTCTGATCCGTGCTTGGGGGGAGGGGGGGAAATGATTTTCCTAAACCAAAAATCAAAAGAAAAGCATGCATATTATTTACCCCTGGGATATATTGCCAGTACAGATTATGCAGTAGAAGAAAAAAAATCAGTTTTTTCAGTGTTGTAAATTCAAGAACTAATATTCAGTTATTGACTATTTGCATCAAAGCTTTATCAACGGAGTTTCATCAAAATTTCTGCACCCATTTTTATAGAACTTGGGGTCAAATTTGGCAGGTAAATTCTCCTGTAGTGCTCTCCTGTTGCTTCAGTCTGGGTCAAGACAGGACAGCTGATTTTAAAAAGTTCAGTACGTGCCTTTTGCCTGCTCTGCAGGTATCTGTGTCCTTGGTGAAAAACTGGAAATGTCAAGAAGCAAATTCAATTTTTTTTACGTTACAGCCCAAGTAAGAAAAAAACTGGTGTTTCCATTCACACATTTTGCTGAACTGTAACCTGATGTTTACTTTGGACTTGGTGCACTTCGTAAATCAGAGATATGGTTCATTATGTTGTATAAATTCAGCCAGCTTTGTGTTGAGTCAGGGCACCGTGTTCCATTTTTTTCCTACCATTTTACCATTTTTTTAAAGTCATCCAGGCCCTAGGCTTTATTCCTTTTCCCGATTTTCTTTCATCTGGAAACCCACCTAGTTGCCCTTAAGGGAAAGCTGTAGAGAAGCTGCTCTGAATTTTTTTTTTTTTTGGGGTTCTTTCTTTAAAAGAGATCTGAACAATGATTTGCTGCTGATTGACTTCCAAAGGCCGATTTCAGCATTCTTCAAGTCAGTTGCTTTGTACTTCCTGTTGCTCAATATATCCCACATAATATTAGCCCTTTTCTTCATGAATCATTGTAAGGTTTGATGCAAGCTACCAAGTCACTTTCGGTTACTCATAGGCCTAAATTGGCACTATGCAAGTCAATTTTGGTCATCACCCCATGTGCCTTTTTCAGTAACATGATCCTTGGAATTAGAAAGTTTTATGGGGGGGAGAGAATACATGGCATATACATTCTTTTTCTTAACAGTTAATTCTTAATGTTGAGTGACACAGACGGGAGGGGGGAAAATACTCCAGAATCCTTAATTTTCAGCCTAGTACAAAAAAAAAGGAGGGTATAGGATTTCTAAAGTCCTTTGATCGATGCTTTGTTCTAAGAGGAACATGATTAGCTTCTTTTTGATTTTTGAAATAATCATTTTACAAAGCTGTAATGGAGCTTGTGGAAATATTGACATGCTGTCAGAACAATGAGCTAGCTTCGGAGAGGTGTCCCAGATTAAAGGACTTCTTCCAGAGCTTCTAACATTGTCTTCTGAGATGTACATATTTTAGGATGAGTTCCAAGATATGCAAAGCCTCAGTAAAGTTGGCTGTGTTATGTCTTAGACTGCTGCGTGTCCTCAACCAATTTGCTTCATACAACATACATTCTGGTTAAGTAAACCATTACTTAGTATGATGGGTAGTTTTTTTGTTGTAAATCAGAAAAGAATGCAAGCAAACTTTGACTCCTGCTGCAGGAGAATCCCACAGTAATGGTTTCTGGGATCCTTTAGCCTTAATTATTAATTTTCTTCAGCTTTAGATGTACTTCATTCTTGATTTGGGGACAGTGAAGCTGCTGTTACTAGAAAATGATGGGATCACATATTGCATTAGAGCATTAGTTACTGCAAGTAAGCTTGATTGAAGCAAGTACAGTTAGCTGGAACATCACTGTAAAATATACCATCAAATGATGGTTTCCTAGATGACTCCCAAACAAAGGATTTGGTGGCTTAGCACATGTTGTGAACCAGACAAAAACCACTTCCCTCTAGATCTTGATGAGTCTTGAAAGAGAACAGAATCCCTCACCATCAGGAGCACTCAAGATCTCGGAAGCCAGCCAGCCAGCCAGCCTGCCTGAAGTTCAAATAAAAAGGAGGTCTTCAAATAGAAGACTCTTAGCTGCTGGAAATGGTCCTGGAGTGAGCAGCAGACCATAATGATAACAGAAATCAACTGATAGATCAAATCTGTCTGCCATTCAATTCTTGGCAAGCTGACCAAGCATAAAAAAGCTAGTGGAGAAGAACATTTGCTCTCTGTTAAAGCAACTGCTGCTTTTATCTTTAAGTAACCCATACGAATAATGTCTTCTGATTTTGAAGAGGAGTCCTTAGGTTGACACATAGGCTATCCTTAGGAAGGGGTGATTTGTTAATAAGGAATGCAGTGGTAATGTTCCTGTTGGGTTATTCTAACCCAAATGGGATTTATTTACAGCTTAATTTATTTTGAAAACAAAAGCAACAGGCCTAATCTGATCCACAAATTAGTTTCAAAGCAGCAAGCTACTTGAAAAGCACAGGTGAGGCGATTACTTCCTTATAATAGAATTTGCTTTTCAGGTGTGCTTAAGTGAGTCAGCAGACATTTTGAAATTATGCAATCAATCTTGAAAATTACCTATGGAATATATTTTGGGCTGAAATTTAAGTTGACACATAGCAAATGCCACGGAATCATATCTGTAACTTCACCAAGTTTCTAATCTCTTGCAGGTGTTGGCTTGGTTTGAAGAAGGAGAAGAAACAGTCACAGCCTTTGTAGAACCTTTTGTAATCTTACTCATATTAGTTGCTAATGCAATTGTGGGCGTGTGGCAGGTAAGCAAAGACGTGCTCGGAAAATTGAAAAGTCGTTGCAACGTGTGTGCTTTTTTCAACAGATTGTTTTAAGTCGTTTAGAGTCACCATTATCATATTTATTAAGAAAATTGAAAGTGGAGACTAGCTCTGAAATTAGGTAAACCTTTTCATTCTTAAGATAGTTGCTGAATGTTGTAAAGATAAAGACAGGACCCAAGTAGCCGTGTACTTAATTCAGCCCAGCAAAGAGACTTCGAACTTTTAATGCTTAACCATCAATTTGTGTCTTTCCTTACTAGTAATGAATTCCACTCTGTGTCAGAGGAAAGGGACTCAAGAATATCGCTGATAGAAATTAAGATTATGTGGATTAGGTTATAGGTTATAAATCTATGAAAACAGAGAGCTGCCAAACATTTTAATTTATTTGGTAAATGTTCTGTATATCCAGTAAAGGACACCCCATGCAATTTACCCGAGCCACTGCATCCACCAAAATATATCCTTATATCAGGGCACAGCCCTTGTTTACCTTCTATTCCTTACTCAAATTTTCCATGAGAGAATATCAAAACGCGTTACGAGGATAATATATTAGAGCAGCATTTCTAAGCAACCTTGGCAACTCTAAGATGTGGACTTTTAATTCCCAGAATTCCCCAGCCTGCAGCCTGGGTTGATCTCTGCTTTCCTTTTCATCAGGGCAGGTGGGTCTGGCTTGTTGCCAACAGTACCTTGGGCTCTGTTTTGTGGGGCATAACAGTTCAATACTGTGGTTGGGTCCTGTCACTCAGTTATACAGCACGGAATATTAATAGCTTGCTTTCTGGATGCGAGTGACGTTTCTGGCATGAATATACCTTATTTTTTCTTTTTCGTCTTGGTCATATGAGAAAGCCATAATTTGCCCCTAATTCATCTTTCATAGCAGGGTAGTGTTACCATAGGAACTGGGAGGATGGCATCTAGGATGGTATGGGAGTTGGAACAGAGAGGAAGTTTTAAAAGGATGAAAAGAATAAATACTGCCCATTAAATTAACAATTTAGAATTTAGAGAGATTTAATTTACAGTTGACGCATTGGAATAGATGAAAATTGAGAGGCTTTCCTGTCAGATTTATGTCTATTAAAAAAGACAAATTATTGCCTACTCGCCCTCAGTGCTGATATGAACACTGCCTTTAAAAGCAAGAAAAATCGTTGAGCTGAGTGAAGAATTCTTCTGGCACTCAGATGAAAATGTAGTTGTTATGATAGAACAATGCTATAAAAAGCTTTAATATTCACTAATCATCTGTCTGCTAACGTTGGTGACAGTTTAACGTTTGTTGCTTCTGAAAATGGAAGGGGTGACTTACAAATGTATTTCGTAGCTGAAAAGTAAGAGATTGAAACTGCCTTCTCTTGATTATTCTTCTTAGTCTTTATCTCAAATACCTGCAAATATACATTCCTTTTACATGGACCGATTTTCCACTTAATTTGGATTCCAGCGGTCCTGCCTCTCCACATGTAACAGCAAAAACCACACAGTCAGATGTTTCTTGTTTGGCTGTTGGACTTTTCACGACAAACTAATAATTTAGCAAGATTTTAGCCATAAGGTACAGTTGTATTGACTCAAAGCCCATGACTCTTTCTAAAAAAAACCTGAGGAAACGCTCATGAGGCGCATTGCAAGGTTCTGGTCTAAGATCCCAATCCTACCACAGTGTTGTGTTGATAGCAGGTACTTTGTTAGCAAGTCGTGAGTCTGAAATGTGTTGAAGTTGTGGGAACAGTGTTGGAACAATGAACACGCTCTGCCAAACCGGGGCCAAATGCTGTGGGAGAGAAAGTATAAAGGAACTTAATTACAAAGTTGTAACTCTTGAGTTGTCAAATTTATCAGTTACCTTTTTAGTCAAGAAGTACACTTTGGATCAGAGTTATTTTAGAAGAGATAAGAATCTGCAGTTAAAAGGGATCCGGCTGTTGGATTATCTCCTTTTTTTTGCTTCAGGCACACCAAAATTGTGCATTTAGGCTTTATTTGACAGTGAAATTTTGCAGGCTGCTCCCTCAGCTTAGCTGCAGCAAGACGTATGCCTCCCTTTCTGCCAGTGGATGATCCTAGATTATTTATGAAACGGCAAACTTTTAGCTCACCGCAGTAGTTAAAAAAAATGTAGAACTACTGAACCCCTGCTGTTGATCCTGCTTTTTTTAGGAGCGAAATGCTGAAAATGCCATCGAAGCTCTTAAGGAATACGAACCTGAAATGGGAAAAGTTTATCGACAAGACAGAAAAAGTGTACAAAGGATAAAAGCGAGAGACCTCGTCCCCGGTGATATTGTGGAAGTAGCTGGTGAGAACTTTCATTTACTGCATAATAATGGATTTCAATTGCTTACTACATCATAATGGGTTTTCAAATGCTTTTTTTTTTTGTATATTTGTGTAATGGGGGGGGCTTCTGTATTTTGAGGTACCATTGACTCTGAATTCTTGACATGCAGTTAAAGCTTAGTAAGCAAACAGAAGAAGACAAAAGCTGTGTTTTTGCTGCACAGGGTTGCCTTCTTTTAGGGTAACCCCCTCTTCCTTCTCTCCGAGAATCTCTATGGAGATTCTCAGTCATTGAGGTCATGGTTGTCCCAGAAATGCTTTTACCAAAAGGCAGTTAGACTCGGTTTCTTTTTTCCTTGAAAACATTTCGATTCTCGTCCAAGAAGCTTCTTCAGCTCTTTAGGCCAGAACTAACGTATTGCAGAATTGTTGGCAAAAGAAGGGCTCACAGTGGCGTTCAGCTCTTCTGTGAAGACTCCAGACCAGCGTGGCTAGGAGACCTTTGGTCTCCTCTGTGCTCTGCTGCCCCTGGAGGCCTGATATGCACTCCCCTCCCCAGTCTCCTAGGTCCATCCTCTCCCGGCCCATCCCGGGGGCTGCCTTGGATGTGGCCGACTGCCATGGTCACTTGGCACATCTCGTATGTAGTACAGCCAGTGGAGAGTACTGGTTATGTCACTTAAAAAAAAACAAAAAACTCTACGCATCTGAAAAAGGAGGTAGTGGAGGCATTAAAGGAGGGGGTTTCTTTCCAAGGCCGGTGAAGGAGCAAAGCCTGCCTTCTAGCTAAGAAAAGTGGATGTAGATGTTTCGTGTCCAGTCCATCCTGCAGTGGCCAGAGTAGTTCTCTCCAGGACATCCAGCCTCCAGTCCGCCTAGCCACGAACGTAAAGCGTAGCTCTTGCAGCGAACGCAGGCAACGGCAACCGAGCTAAAATTTCACGGTCGTGGTGGAAGGCAGGGAACAGACACCATGTTCCATAGCTGATGTCAAGACTCCTGAGGTGTGAAAGACGGTGAGCATGCCTCTGTCATAAGCCTAAGCGTGTTGGATGGCCTTTGACATGGTGTCTGCCAACAAAGGACCATGTAGGGAAGCAACAAAGCCCTTGGTCGGGGGAAGCGTATCTGATGGTGGAATTTTAGGCAGTGTGCCAGGGACATTTGCGTGTCCGCACAAAAGCTCCTCGCTATTGACCAGCGTAAAAAAACCAGGTGGCCCCACCGGTCAGTGGCGCCTAAGGGCCAGGGATCCCTCAGGAGGCTTTCTGCAGGAGCAGAGGGACTGACCCTTAAGTTGGTTGCATAGCCAATAGACAGATTGCCAAAAATTCCTTTGCTTTGGCTTTGCCATGAAGGTTTAGTAGGACCGATGACGGCTTCTTTAGCAAGTCATGATTAAACCTAACATATTTCATGCATTGAGCCAACCTTTATCCTGAATAAATTGTAGAAGACTGTTTGTAGCTTTGACCAGGGGGACTGCTTTAATTTAGTAGCTTGCCAAATGCTGTACATATTTCAGTTCAGTGGAACAATGTAGTAAAGCTCTATTGATTGTAAATTGACAGTAGCCTTAATTCTGGGCATTCCATTGTAAACGGGCATCAATTCTGTACAACTGCTTGTAACGTTGCAGAGAATATTGGGAGCTCATATTTTTTCTTATTGTTCCTTTTTAGTGTCAGCCTAAATCCCTATCAGGTACTGAAACAATATATATTTATTTAAGAGAACTAGTTGGAAAAGCTGGGCTATCTGGGGTGTGCTTGCTTTCAGCATGACTTGACTCTCTTCTAATCTCCCCGAGTCACAATGTCAAACAGCTTTTTGTGGGTAGGAAAGATGTAAATCCATTTACACAGAGCTTTCATCCTGCTTTGATGCAGATAGTAGTCTTCAGTGAAGTAGTTCAAAGGGAAATAAATCACAGTCTCAGACTGCAACCTGCTAAAATCTCTCAAATGGCCCAGAGTTCAAACCAGGGCAGAGCATTTATTTTCAGAATTATTTATAAAAGGGTTGTTGCATTTGACCTCTTGCCACGTGGGTCCATTTCCCCCCTGTGAGTTATTGAAGTATAAAGCCTGAAGAATGTCAGGCCTGTTACTCTCATGCTTTGAATTCGCAGAATGGTTGCGATCTTATAACCTTAGTAGAACTCAAGAGGAATTTATTATTGGAACAAAAGGTACCGGACAGAATTTTTGAACATCAAGATAATTTGCTGCCGATATTCCATTCTGCTCTGGCAAATACACTTATTCAGCCTACAGAAGCTTTTTTGAAATGAGGCAGCGAGAACGTGGCTTACAAGATCTAGCAGTTGTCTAAACCTAATTGGAGATCTGCACCCTGTTGCTTGGACCAAAGCGATTAAGAAAGGTTTTCCTTCTGTAAGGAAGTGTGTATTTTTACCCTCAAATTGTGCTGCGTGGCAGTTATTTTCTGTTTCTTGTGTCTGCTAAACCCTCCGTGCATAGTTATTGCTATAATTAAAACCTCAGCATTATTCTCAGCTAATCAGTTTACCGTTCTTAACATTTGGACAGTGGCAATTATCGTTATTAAGAGATTCAGAGTAACCAGGTTTATCGGGCAAGGGAGCTCAGGACTCCAAATAGCTGATTCCCAGAGGCGGCAACAGGCCCCTTCGCCGATATCGTGCAGGGTGAATTCGATTATGAGCCTCTCTGAGGTCACGGTGGCAGCGTAAGCCCGGCAGGAATCTGGTGGCATCCGGCCAGGTTCTGTGTGGAAACCATAAACGCGTTTGTGGGGAGAGGAAATGCATTTACAGGCTTAGATAATTTTGGTTTTCCCCGGCATTGTTCCTAAGTTAACACAGAAATTTGTTTGATGTTTGTGTCCAGGGCAGATCCAGGGAAGGAAAAGAAATTGGTTAGCAGAGATGACAGGTAGTCCTTGAGTTACGACCACAGTTGAGTCCAACATTTCTCTTGCTAAGTGAGATATTTATTAAGTGAGTTTTGCCCCATTTTACGACCTTTCTGGCCAGAGTGAAGTGAATCCGGCTTTCCCACTGACTTCGCTCATCAAACGGTCGCGAAAGGGGATCACATGATCCCAGGATCATGAGCCAATTGCCAAGCTTCTATTTCCCTGCGGGCCAGGTCCCAGGCGTGCTAAGACAGGGGCGTCCAACCTTGGCCCCTTTGAGACCTGTGGACTTCAACTCCCAGAATTCCCCAGCCAGAGTTTCCCCAGCGAACAGTTGAGAGCAGCAGACCTCATCTGTCTGCGCGGCATCCGAGATGCTCAGCTGTCAAGGTTGGCAGCCTTGCGCTTCCTGACGGACTGATGGGCTTTTTCTCTCCTGGTGCCAAATCTCCACTTGCTCTTGGGTGGAACTGTGATAGCCGAAAAGCAGCTGCTGGACAACGCGCTTCCTCACGACATCCAGGCGAGGAGCACATTCAAATAGTTTGCCCATTTTTGGTTTTGGCCATTGTTTGTCTTGTACTATTTTCTCTTCACTGCTGAAGGACAGAAGGAGCTCAGAATGCTTTCCCCCCCACCACCCTTTTTTTCAATTTCACTATAATGCCGTAGAAAAGGGATATCGTGAGCCGGCAATATAAATAGACCAAGTCAATAAAAGCTGTCTAGGGGAATTTTTAAGAACGGGCCAGGGCTTTCCTTCCCATCAAAGAATATCTATAAAAGTTACAAAAATATCATTTTTACCCTGAGAGATTGTATAGTACAGGAAGTCCTCGACTTAGAACAGTTCATTTAGTGACTGTATTGAAGTCACAGCGGCACTGAAAAAAGTGGTTTAATGGCTATTTTTCACCCTTACGGCCGTTGCAGCATCCCCAGGGTCAGACGCTTGGCAACTGACTTGTACTTATAACGGTTGCAGTGTCCCGGGGTCACGTGATCCTTTTTTGCGACCTTCTGACTAGTAAAGTCCAAAGGGAAGCCAGGTTCGCTTAACAATTATGTTACCAACTTAAATTTGCTTAGCAAGAAAGATCGTAAAATGAGGCAAAGATCGCTTAGCAACATAAGTTTTGGGCTCAATGGTGGTTGTAATTGCCTTTCTCAAAAGGCCAGGCTAAGCCCCAACCCAAAGCAGTGTCATCTTAACCGATGAGTAAAGGATCCCATTTTCATGGTAACCATGCCGATCTGCCATGACTACGCTGTGGTTTTTCCCTCTGTGTCTCTGATTACTGCCAGTTGCATAAGCAGTTCCTGTAGGAATGAAGCAGCTGAGAATTCCCTGCGGGAAAGCTGGTGGCAACTGGTGCGGCAAGGCTTGCTCTCTGTGATAGGATCAGTCATTTACGAGACGGTGCCACCTTGAGCTCTGGGAAGTGAATTTTGCATAAATGTTCTGTACAGATGTTCTTTGGGTCTTGGGAACTCCTAAGGCAGCGGTGTCCAACTTTTAAGGCCTGGCATGTTTAAGAGCTCCCAGCATTCCCCAGCCAGCCACACCTTCCAGTTGCCAAGGTTGGACACCCTGTCCTAAAGGATGATAATGTTGGCTATTTGATGCTGGTCACCGCCA
Organism: Bothrops alternatus; assembly: GCA_034064705.1. Taxonomy (NCBI): domain Eukaryota; kingdom Metazoa; phylum Chordata; class Lepidosauria; order Squamata; family Viperidae; genus Bothrops; species Bothrops alternatus. Next base: position 519,166 of record JARGCV010000504.1, on the reverse strand, counting down.
ATCTTAAGAACAAAGAATGGTATCAAATCTTGGGTGCTTGTCTGCTCTTCTTTTAGTTTTATTTTCCACTGAATACAGCTCTGTTTTAAGCACACGCTCCACTTGGCTGCATGTTACTAAGAAGATCCATGCCAGAAGGGAACCAGGATTGATCCAGATCGGGAAGCCATTCCCATAGGCTCAACCCAATGCCAGCGGCAATCTAATAAAGCCATTAGCACCTTCCTACTGGTATTGGAGTGAACATATAGTCTTTGCAATTATAGTCAGCTGGGTTGACAGAATGACATTTCTCTCTGAATTAAAGGCGGAAGTAGGAGACGTAACATAACATTAGGAAAGAAACTTCCCCATGCTGAGACTTCCTACCACAGGTATAATGGTAAAGAAAGGCACGGAATAATATTCTGAAAAAAATAAAGCAGCAAGAGAGAAGTGCTTTTTGAATAAACACCCAATGTTATTATTATTACTCTGATGCGCACTGCACATCTGGAAAAATATTTGGATTTCCTACAGGTCACTTAAACTCACGCTCTTTTTTTTTTTTTTATCTTCCAACCCACAGTTGGGGACAAAGTTCCTGCTGACATCAGAATTACTTCCATAAAATCCACAACTCTACGAGTTGACCAGTCGATTCTCACAGGTAGGGAATTCTTCAGAGAAAAGCAGCGGTTCTCCAGGATTGGTTGGAAACATCTGTCCTGGATGGCAAAGTCCCATTGTGTTGGTTGTGATGAAGATGACTTGTCTTCTTTTGCCCTGAGTTCATGTTCCTTCCTCTCTCTCCCTCCCCCCCCCATGGAAAGTTAATTCCAAATGAGAAAGTGCCTCCTACCTGGTTTCTTTAAAAGTTGGAACAAGCATGTTTTGTCAGCTTTCCTCTTGGAGTGTTGTAGTTGTATCTGGCTTATTTCCATTCTTGAATTGCCAAAACGGCTTGTAAAAAAAAAACAGCCTGTACAACTGATAAATTATATTAGAATAGTGGAAGAAATGAATGGGGGTTGTTTTGCTTCCAAGTTGGTTTGCTAAACACTCAGGGCAGTATGTCCAAAGTGCAGAGAGAATTTGCACTTCTGTGCTAACGCCTTTGACCTTTTTTCTAGGCGAATCTGTCTCGGTTATTAAACATACGGACCCTGTGCCTGATCCTCGTGCAGTAAACCAAGACAAGAAAAATATGCTTTTTTCTGTGAGTAAAATCCTGACCCGGGTGGTTTTTTTGTAGATTATTTGGTGCTTGCTTCCTGCTTCATTTAAAAACAAAATTAGCAACTCCTTACTCTGCTCAGAGTGCCCTGACAACATCACAACTGTCTCGATCGTTTAAATCAGTGTTTTTCAAAACTTGGCAACTATAAGATGTGTGGGCTACATATCGTAAAGTTGCCAAGTTTGAAAAACACTGAAATAATAGTCATCTTGAACTGAGCCTTAAAAACTGAAGGTGCCTGTAAGCATAGGCTGATCCAAGTTGTTTTCAGCTAAACTGTGGATTATCGACCATAAAATGAAAAAAGGGGAATCTCTTTAAAATGTCCAAGGCTTCCCTCCCTAACTGTGTGTTCCTTTTGGGGAGAGTTTTAAAGAGTTCTGTTTGTGCTGAGAACAAGAGACTTCTGGTATTCAAGCGGGAACTTCCACATCACCGATCAATTACTACTCAAGAATTTTATAACTGGAGTCCTGGCTATTTATGTGATTTATTATCCTGGCATTAACAGCTCCTGCTGTTCCTGCGTCTGGCAAAACAACTGAGAAACTCCCCCCCCTTTCTTTCTCCTGCCTCTGTTCTGAGGCAGTCACCCCAATTAAAATTTATGTCCTCTTCGTCCAGCCGTGAATGAACTTAAGAAGAAGCTGTTCCTTGAGAACGTGGAGTGAGTCCTCAGAGGTTTACAATATGTACACCGCAGTTTATGGAAACCGGTTAGATTGGTTTGAATGGAAAGGGCGTTGTGTAATAGCATTGCTGGTTTATTTTTATTTTTTTAAAATGAGTAGTGCTGACACCTATAAACTCAGATCTTCCCTGTGGGACTCAGGTTCTGTTTTGCACAGTGATCTCATTATGGAATTGCAAAGCAAGAGCCCATCAAGCACGCTAAAAGATTGGATACGCCTGGTCTACTCTCTGATCTCATCTGTCTGTCTGTCTATCAATTTCTGTGCTGCTCTCCTCTTTTGGCCAGCCTTGATACCGTTGCTTTTGTGTGCTGATTTCCTGTCTCTCTCTCTGTCTCTCTCTCTGTGTGTCTCTCTGTCTCTCTCTCTCTCTCTGTGTCTCTCTCTGTCTCTCTCTCTCTGTCTCTCTCTCTCTCTGTGTCTCTCTCTGTATTTCTCTTTCTGTCTCTCTCTCTGTCTCTCTGTCTCTGTCTCTTTGTCTCTCTGTCTCTCTCTCTGTCTCTCTCTCTGTCTCTCTCTCTGTGTCTCTCTCTCTCTCTCTCTGTCTCTCTCTGTGTCTCTCTCTGTCTCTCTCTATGTCTCTCTCTCTGTCTGTCTCTTTGTCTTTTTGTCTCTCTCTCTTTCCGTAAATCTTCAACACAGATCTGTTTGGAGTGCTGAAGAATAAATTAATAAATGGGGAAAGCGTCTATATCTTAAAAACCTAGTTAGGAAAGAGGGAGAAACCGTAGATGTGAATATTATTGTATGGCTAAAAATCCCTGCCTTTAAACTGGAGGCACTGACTAAGGCATCGATGAGGACCAAAAAAAACAACAACACACTTGTGGAGGGAGGAGGAGATTAATATGCAATATCGGAAACATGCTACCTGTTTTGGTAGAACATGTTTAGTTGGTAAGAGGAATAAAAAATACCAGACGGCAATTATGTACCTAAAAATCTGTTCACAGTTTGAAGAAGAAAATCACATGCAAAACGTTGAGGACTTGTCGCCTTAAGTTAGAGTGCGGAATCCGATCAGCTAAATAAAACACTATTGAAATAATATATGAAATAATGAACTTGGGAGGTTTTTTTTTTTTAAAGTAGTACTTCCATCACTTGAAATGCCTGAATTCAATTGTTTTCCCATCCAGGGTACGAACATTTCTGCGGGCAAAGCCATGGGGGTCGTGGTGGCCACTGGAGTCAACACGGAAATCGGGAAAATCCGTGACGAAATGGTGGCCACCGAGCAAGAGAGGACCCCCCTGCAGCAGAAGCTGGATGAGTTTGGGGAGCAGCTATCCAAGGTCATCTCGCTGATCTGCATCGCCGTCTGGATGATCAATATCGGCCACTTCAACGACCCCGTCCACGGCGGCTCCTGGATCCGGGGCGCCATCTACTACTTCAAAATTGCCGTGGCCCTTGCAGTGGCTGCCATTCCAGAGGGCCTGCCTGCTGTCATTACCACCTGCCTGGCCCTGGGCACCCGTCGCATGGCCAAGAAGAATGCCATCGTCCGGAGCCTTCCCTCCGTGGAAACCCTGGGCTGCACCTCGGTGATCTGTTCTGACAAGACTGGCACGCTAACCACCAACCAGATGTCGGTTTGCCGGGTAGGCTGATTCAGTTTCTGTGGGTTAGGAAAGGAGACCCGTAAAATTGGAGGGAACTGTTTGTGCCTTGGTCTCTCTGCTCCTAAAATTGGTCTTCGGGATTTGATTTTGATCAACCTACTCTTGCAAAACCGTTTTAGAGAAGCTGCCTGTATTTTGAGGTCCTTCAATAAGCCAAGATATAAGCTTTAATTTAAACCAGAGACTGTATCGACTCCTAACAATTTTTTTTGAGCCACCCCAAGAAATTCAAGCCTTTTAATATGTGCCTTTCTTCCTATTATTAACTCAGCCAGTTCTGCTCACTTTGGGAAGATAAAAGGAGGCTGAAAAAACAAATCGGGTCTTAGTTTATAATAAACCCTAACGGTGGGAGGTTTATTCTTGTCCCAGGCAATTCTCTAAGGAAGATGATCAGCGCAACCGTGAAATATTGATTAAATTGCCTTCTTTTGAGACAGTCTGGAGGGATGGAAATTGTACTTTTAGTTGCAAGGAATTCTTCTCTTTGAAGGGATCCCCTCCAGCTGTCCTCAGAGCAGGATGTTGAGATGACTAGGCGAGAACATCTGATGAGTCAACAGCGATAAAGACGTCAATAGATTTTTCTGGGTCTTTTCCTTCTCTGTTCTGATGGGCTGCTTACCTATGTGCGTTGCTTCCTCTCCCTGTCCCGCATTTGGCTGTTGAAGCGTAGCGCACAAAGAGCGCTCAAAGCCGTGCCTCATCTGTATTCCAAAGGAGGTGCTTTGCAGGGATCTTGCATAACCGTCCGTCTTTCACGGGGTAGAGGCCAAACAGCGGAACGGCTCCACCACAAAGCAGCTCGTGAACCTTTCTTCTTCTTCTTCCGGAAAGCATCTTTGGCAGGGCAGAAAATCTTTGCTTTGCCTTTAAAACAAACAAACAAAAACCTCTTATCCTATAGTGTCAGATCCATCAGGCAATGCAGAAAACACATTTCCTGGAGATTGTGGGGCTGGTGAGGAATGGCTGAGTGTGTGTAAAAGCTATGTAAATATCTCTTCAGCAAGCTTAATGATGCTGGGAAAGGATTTTTCTCCATCGGGGTCTGTTGCCAAACTGTAGCTAGTCCAAGTGGATGCAATTTAAATTCTTGAGACTTACACGGTAGCTGAATGTCAGTAGTAACAGCAAAGTGGCCCAAATCGAAGTTGGATGTTGCTTGGCGAGAGGACTTGGGGGGAGGGAACATAAATTTAAGACCACTATTATCTTCCTTTTCTACAGTTTGGATGCCCCAGACTTGTGGAAGGGGGGAAAAAATGACATATTTGGATGCTTTTCATCCAGGAGGTTTGCATCACTGGGTTGCCTTTCTAATCTAGCTGGTTTCTGTGAATTGAGCTGAAGCACCCTTCTGTCAGAGCTGCCAACCTTCGCTCAACTCTACGCTTCGCTAGATGTCCATTCTGCCATACGTTATGGGGGGAGGGAGACAGGAGAGAGACAGGGAATTTGAGATGAAGACCTGGGAAATCCAAAGAGACATCTCAAGCCCATGGGCCTGGGAATGGACCATCTAGCCCATCCATCTAACCACAGCGGGGACATTTACCAAAACATCTTCTCTGAATGTGACTGGACAGGGAGGTGGTAACAGGGGTGGGCCAGGGAAGGGAAAGTTAACTAGGAGAATTTTTGCACTCAAACTATTAGTTCTGGCTTTAGTAAGAGCAACCTTTTCACTACAAATCGAGTTGAGGGTGTTTCTTTCCTAAGGGACCAAGCTGGGCCAGGTCTGACACCTTCTTATTATTGGCGTGGGGCCCTCATTTTGAATTTTAGGAGCTTGAGAGGTTCAACCGCTTGAGAAGAAGGCTTTGTGTATTGTTCTAGTCAAGATGAGAAGGGAGGAAATAGGGCAAGGTGTAATTTCAAGGAATTATGTGACCTATAATTCTGCCATACAAGGCTCTGTTCTGGGCCCAGTTATGTTTAATATTTTTATAAATGATTTGGATAAGGGAATTGAGGGGAAACTGATCAAATTTGCAGATGACACAAAGCTAGGAGGGATTGCAAACACCAGAGCAGAGAGAGAAAGGATTCAAAAAGATTTGGAGAAACTCGAACAATGGGCTGCAACTAATAAAATGGTATTTAACAAGGAAAAATGCAAGGTACTACATCTGGGTAAGAAAAATGAAAAAAGCACATATAGTATGGGAGGAATACAGCTGAACAGCAGTACATGTGAAAAGGACCTCGGTGTCCTAGTGGATCATCGATTGAACATGAGGCAACAATGTGAAGCAGCTGCAAAAAAGGCAAACACGATCCTGGGGTGTATCAAGAGAAGCATAGAGTCCAGATCACGTGAAGTTATTATTCCCCTCTACTCTGCCTTGGTCCGACCTCACCTGGAGTACTGTGTCCAGTTCTGGTCACCCCAGTTCAAGGAAGACACTGACAAACTGGAGCAGGTTCAAAGGAGAGCTACCAAGATGGTGAACGGTCTACAAACCATGTCCTATGAGGAACGGTTAAAGGAATTAGGAATGTTTAGTCTACAGAAGAGAAGACTGAGAGGAGACATGATAGCTGTCTATAAATACCTGAAGGGCTGTCACAGTGCAGAGGGATCAGCCCTGTTCTCACTTGCCCAAGGAAGGACTAGAAACAATGGGATGAAACTGCAGGGGAAAAGATTCAGATTAGATGTTAGAAAATAATTTCTAACAGTAAGGGTGATCAACCAGTGGAACAGGTTGCCACAGGAGGTGGTGAGCTCCCCTTCGATGGAGGTCTTCAAGCAGAGACTGGACGGCCATCTATCTGGGATGGTTTAAGGAATCCTGCCTCGAGCAGGGGGTTGGACTCGATGACCCGGGAGGTCCCCTCCAACTCTACGATTCTATGATTCTATGATATTCTCAAAAGTACAGCTTGATCTTACTTTAAAGTAAAACGTGAGTGGTTCCTAAGAGCAAGCAGTCTGGTCAAACTTTGCATGCCCAGCTGTCTTTAATGCGAAAATGTTCTAGATGGCCTCAGCTAGTTGAGCATAATCACACCCTTGTCTCTCCGACAGATGTTTATTGTGGACCGAGTGGAAGGGGATAGTTGCTGTCTGAACGAATTCAACGTGTCTGGTTCAACGTATGCCCCAGTTGGAGAGATGTGAGAACTTTTATCCTTCCTATCTGCCAGCTTACAGGTCTCTTTGTATGTGGTGTGGCTAAGCCTACACTTATAGGGCCCGAAAGGCAAAGGGGTGCTATAAAAGGGGATTGGTCTTGATATGTAGATTTAAACCCTCTCAGTCTGTAGATGGAAAGGTAATTATTTGTAATAGTTTTCCTTTGGGGAAGCAGGAAACCGGCACATGATTTGAGACATATTATTATTACTCGCTTTCTGTCTCTTGGGTAGGGAGAATGTGATAATTCTCTATTGTACCCTTTTATTTAAAAAAAAATATAATCCAAAAGGGTCTTTCGGAGTTAGATTTTTGCTCTAGAAATGTCAGGCCCACACACAAACATTCAATTAAATTGATTTATTGCTAAAATCCTATGTACCGCAATCTTCTCAACTAACAGTCCTTTTGATGGCATTCGTCCAATTTTGTAAAATTTCCAGCTCTTAAAAGCAATTTTCATCAATTTGCTGCCCTCCATTTTTTTATTATTATTATTATTTTAACTTGCTTCAATTTCTCTGACTCCTCCTAGGATCGGATTAGTTCACTGATAAATTAGGATTCTTCACAAGTGTCTGAAATTTCAATTTTTTTTTTCCTGATTCCTCCCCATCCCCAAACAGTTCCAAAGGGGATAAACCCATCAAATGCTGTATGTACGATGGCCTTATTGAATTGGCTACGATCTGCGCCCTCTGCAATGATTCGTCTCTGGATTTCAATGAAGTAAGTAGCCCTTGAGAGAATTGCCCAAACAAAACCCTTTTTACAGCGTGAGCAAGCCTGCGTACACAACACCTAGCAAAATTAACATAACTTGGACTTTTGGTGCCGCTGTTTTGGTCTCCGTGTTTCATATTGATCGTATCTCCTTCTTTAATGGACGTTAGTGATATTTTTACTGAGCTCGTAAGCCAGTTAGAACTGCTGAAGCGATATAAAATGTTGAGTGGCCAAATAAACCATTACGAGCGGAGATCTTATCCCGATTTTAATCGGCTGAAGTTACACCAGAGGGCACTTTGGGTCAGCCTGCTTTGTTCCACGTCATTCCATCTCTGAGTTGAGCAAGCCCCGTAAGTGATGGTGAATCACTCGGCCCCTTTGTACTAACAACAGCTCTCTTATTAAAGGCGAAGGGAGTTTATGAGAAGGTCGGGGAAGCCACAGAGACGGCCCTGACTTGTCTGGTGGAGAAGATGAACGTGTTCGACACGGATCTGAAAGGACTCTCCAAGATTGAGCGGGCCAACGCTTGCAATTCGGTCAGTACTTCCAAAAGGCTGGGCCTCGGGGGCCATGCTGGCGTTTTCACGCACGCTGGTTACAGCCCGGTTCTGCCCCCTCCACACAGGTGATTAAGCAGCTGATGAGGAAAGAGTTCACTCTGGAATTCTCCCGGGATAGGAAGTCGATGTCTGTTTACTGCACTCCGAACAAGCCCAGCCGGACGGCCATGACCAAGATGTTTGTCAAGGCAAGTACCGGGGGGGGGGAGAGGGAGGGAGGGGAGAGATCAGCCAGATCGCAGGTAGTCCTCGACTTAACAGCCGTTCATTTAGTGACCGTTCAGAGTCACAGCAGCACTGAAAAAAGGGACACGACTGTTTTTCACACTTACGACCATTGCAGCGTCCCCATAGTCACGGGTCAGAATTGGGACCCTTGGCAACCGGCCTATGTTTATGACAGTTGCTGTGTCCCTGGGTCACGTGACCCCCTTTTGCAGTCTCCTGAGCAAAGTCAATGGGGTAAGCCAGACTCACTTAACAACCGTGTAACTTACTTAACGACTGTGGCAAGGAAGGTCGTAAAACGGGGCGGAATTCACTTTAACAGCTGTCTCGCTTAGCAGCAGAGGAAATTGTGGGCCCCATTATGGTTGCACGTTGAGGACTAGCTGTACACCAAAACGCGACTCTGGGTTTAAGTGACGTCTTCGTGAAGCAGCTCCGTGGTGGTTCTGGGCTGAAATGATAAAAGGGCTTGCAGGCTGAATCGGCTGCCCTTTTGCTTCCCCACAGGGGGCTCCAGAAGGGGTCCTTGACAGGTGCACCCACTTCCGAGCAGGAAACATGAAGGTGCCCTTAACCCCGGGGATTAAGCAGAAGATCATGGCCGTCATCCGTGAGTGGGGCACCGGGAAGGATACGCTGCGTTGCCTGGCCCTGGCCACCCATGACAACCCTCCAAGAAAGGAAGATATGAACCTGGAAGATTCTGCAAACTTCATCACCTACGAGGTTGGTTTAATGTCGGGTCGATGTTTTCATTATTGGAGTCTTAACAGAGTTGATTTCACCTGCTGGGTGGGGAGTCCCAGATTGGCTGGACGGAGCTCCTGGGGGTGATTTGAGCCTCCTGCATATGAAGCTGTGTATTTTGTCACTAGCTTGCCCAGATCATGCTGTGCCCTAGACCTGCAAGACCGAGATTAAATCTCTGCTTTCTGACAAACAGGAATGACCAGCTTCACTAAAGCATGAGGAAGATGGAAGGATTGATTGGGGGGGGGGAAAGGAAAGGGAAAGGAAGGAAGGAAGGAAGGAAGAACAAAAAGGGAGGGAGCAAAGGAAGGAATAGGAAGGAGAGAGAAGGAAGGAAGGAAGGAAGAACAATAAGGAAAGGGGAAAGGGAAGGAAAGACATGGCAGATTAGATGTCTAAAACTTACAAAGTAATAAGGATAACTGCACATCCTTTGTTGAAATGCGGACAGCTTCCTCTGGATCAAGACACCTTAACCCAACCAGGGGTATGAGAAGATATTCCAGGGGGTGCAAAAACTTGGGTTTTCAAAATTATAGTGTATATGCATAATTTGTTGCTGTTCTTTCAAACTTTTGTAAGGGAGGCGGGAATATATCACAAGCGTTTTAGGGGTGCGAGGTATAGAAAAGGTTGGGAGCCACTGCCTTAACTGGATCTGGCCTTGTTCCCCTTTCAGACCCACCTGACCTTTGTGGGCTGCGTGGGAATGCTGGACCCGCCCCGAATTGAGGTGGCCTCATCCATCAAGCTGTGCCGGCAAGCGGGCATTCGTGTGATCATGATAACCGGCGACAACAAGGGGACGGCAGTGGCCATCTGTCGGCGCATTGGCATTTTCGGCGAAGACGAGGACGTCACCACAAAAGCCTTCACCGGTCGGGAGTTTGATGAGCTTTCGCCAGCCAGCCAGAGAGACGCCTGCATGAACGCCCGCTGCTTCGCCCGCGTGGAACCCTCCCACAAGTCCAAAATCGTGGAGTTTCTCCAGTCCTTTGACGACATCACAGCAATGGTAAGTGTGCGTGTGGCGAGTGCAAATAAGCAGTGACCTTTTATGCGCAGATAAGTGTGGGATGGGAGGTTGGGTGTTGGGAAAACACACAGGCAGTACTCGGCTTGCAACCACTCATTTAGTGACTGTTGGAAGTTACAGTGGCATTGAAAAAAGTGACTTATGACAGTTTTCCACACTCGTGACCTTTGCAGCAAAATTTGGTCCTGTGGTAAAAATTTGGACGCTTGGCAACTGACATGTACTTACGACGGTTGCAGTGTCCCGGGGTCACGTGATCCCCTTTTGTGGCCTTCTGACAAGCAGTCAGTGGGGAAGCCAGGTTTACCTAGCAACCGGGTTAGTAACTGAGCAACTGCAGTGATTTACTTAGCTATTGTAAGAAAAGTAATAAATTGGGGCAAAACTCACTTAACAACTAACTTAGCAACAGAAATGTTGGGCTCACTTGGGGTCATAAGCCAAGGACTTCCTTTTCAGGGGATGAATAAAAACAGAACTTATTAATCTGTTCTGATATGCTTCAGCCAATTCCAGGGGCCCAGCGCTAAAGCCTTTGGCCGTGCTTCCTGACCCAAACTAAAACTTTTCCCACCCAGACAGGAGACGGCGTAAACGATGCCCCCGCTTTGAAGAAGGCAGAGATCGGAATTGCCATGGGATCTGGCACGGCTGTGGCGAAGACGGCCTCTGAAATGGTGCTGGCGGATGACAATTTCTCCACCATTGTAGCCGCTGTGGAGGAAGGCCGGGCCATCTATAACAACATGAAGCAATTTATTCGGTACCTCATCTCCTCCAACGTTGGAGAAGTGGTCTGGTAAGTAACCTGGGCACTTGCAACTAGGAGCAGAGCATGGGCTGAGCTCATCCTGGCCGCTGTTGTGGGTATCTGTTACACCCTCTGGAAAGAGAGAAGCTGGACGGGGACCAAACGGGCGTCGTTTCCGGGTCTTGAGAACAGGCCAATCTAGACGGATAACGAGATCCCAAGGTAGCTTAAACTGGGGGGCTGTTTAAGCATCTAGAACAGGGGTGCCCAACCTTGGCCATTTTAAGGCCTGCAAATTTCAGCTTTATTATTTATTTATCACGAAATTTTATTTGCTGCCCATCTTGTTTCAAAGCTGCTCTGGGCAGCTTAAAACATAATCATGGCTGATTGGGGAATTCTGGAGGTTGAAGTCCACAGTTGCCAAGGTTGGACAAGCCTTATCTAGAAATAAAAGAAGGGAACCAGAGATCTCTCTTCATTGGGGACACGTCGCCCTCTCTTACTCAGCTCTGTGAGCGGGAAAAATCAGAGGCCAGCTGCTGATCCTTGCAGTTTAACTACTCAGCATCGTAGCTTAAGACACTCATTTTTAAATGATTGGGCCAAATTATTTAATTTATTTTTAATAATTTTAATTTTTGTATGTTGTCGTTTTTAATTGGGCTGTACACCGCCCCGAGTCCTTCGGGAGGGGGGCGGTATAAAAATCGTAAAATAAATAAATAAAATAAATTGGCATTAACATGGCTTAACCTCTGTTCTTCCTCCTCCTCCTCTTCCTCCTCCTCCGGTAGCATCTTCCTGACCGCTGCACTGGGCTTCCCGGAAGCTTTAATCCCTGTCCAGCTGTTATGGGTAAACCTTGTGACCGATGGACTTCCTGCCACCGCCCTGGGCTTCAACCCTCCTGATCTGGATATCATGAGCAAGCCACCTCGTAATCCCAAAGAGCCCCTAATCTCAGGATGGCTCTTTTTCCGCTACTTGGCGATTGGATGTGAGTGTTTTGCTTGAGTGCCATGGAACTAGAGAGAGCAGAGCTGTTCCCTTTCCCTTTAATTCGGTATTTTTCAACCTTGGCCACTTGAACATGGACAGACTTCAGTGTCCAAATTAGGACCTAAGCACGCAGAACAATAGTGGGGGAGACCCAAGAAGCTGCTGTCCATTGCTGGGCTGGCTGTTGACCTAGTGGCACAAGGCTTAACGTGCTTTTTCTTCTCTTCAAGGTTACGTCGGAGCTGCCACTGTGGGCGCTGCAGCTTGGTGGTTCATAGCTGCTGATGGGGGCCCGAGAATCACCTACTACCAACTGGTATTATTTCCATCTTGATATTTTTGGAAACTTGTCTTCAAAACAAAGCTTGGCAGTTTTTTTGCAGTCTGCCTACATGGCATGTCATAGGAAGACAGCCTCCAAAACCTTATTAAAAACTATCTGCAAGTATTGCAGAAAACCCTCTTATTCATCCAAGGTGTCCCTGCTTAACAATAAGAATCTGATTAAAAACTCTGGGTTTTAAAAAAAACAAAAACAAAAACAAAGAAAGAAAGCATTGGTCTTAGCTGTGTTGTGCCATTGAGAGTGCTTTGATGAATTTGGTATAAAGAAAAGAGCAAATTGGCCCAGGGGTTTTTTGTTTGTTTGTTTGTTGTTGTTGAGAATTAATGTTGCCTTCTGCTGTTTCTCAGAGTCATTTCCTGCAGTGCAAAGAGGACAATCCAGAGTTTGAAGGGGTTGACTGTGTGGTGTTTGAGTCTCCCTATCCTATGACAATGGCTCTCTCTGTCTTGGTCACAATAGAGATGTGCAACGCCCTCAACAGGTTAGGATGTCTGAAATGAGGAAGAGATCTCTTCCTCCTCCTCCTCCTTCCCTTCCCTTTCCTCCTTCTTCCATCCTCCTCCTCCTCCCTTCCCTTCCCTTCCCTCCTCCTTCCATCCTTCTCCTCCTCCCCTTCCCTCCTCCTTCCCTCCTTCTCCTCCTCCTCCCTTCCCTTCCCTCCTCCTTCCATCCTCCTCCTCCCTTCCCTTCCACCTCCTCTGACATTGAGACCAGAACTTACTTATTCACCAACAACACTGAGGCCAGAGAGGGTGGGAGAGGGATTGAAGAAAGCAGCAAGCAGCTCCTTTGAAGAGTCACAATAACTCTATTTTCCATTCAAGCCGTCTTCCCCTTCCCCTTAATAAGCCCTCTAGAGGGATTGAGCTGGAATCCCTGTAACTCCATTCCCACGAGCTCCGCAGCCAATCTTTTTTTTTTTTTCCCCTCCCTCAGCCTCTCGGAGAACCAGTCCTTGCTGAGGATGCCTCCATGGGAGAACGTCTGGCTCCTGGGATCCATTTGCTTGTCCATGTCTCTTCACTTCCTCATCCTTTATGTAGAACCATTGCCAGTAAGTCTCTGTAACTCACACTTGGGGGGTGGCAGGATGGGAAGCATTGGAAGCCCGGCTTGCTAAAACACAGAGAGAGTTAGCCTTCTTTCCCAGCTGCTCTATGCAGAAACTAAGGCAAACCGTGTGTCCTTACGAGCACATTACCTGGTCATGTGGCACTCTACAAGCCAGCTTTGGTCTACTGCTCCAAAGACTTAATGCCTGTGTCTCATTCAAGGGTGAAGGAAAAGCAGAAACCCATTCTGTCTTCATCTGATTCTGGCTAGGGCATGTTTCTCAACTTCAGCAACTTTAAGATGGATGGACTTCAATTCCCAGCATTCCCCAACCATCACAGGATGGGAGTTGAAGCCCATCCTTCTTAAAGTTGCCAACATTGAGAAACAAACGTTGACCTAATGAATTCTGGAAGTTGAAGGCCACACATCCTAAAGATCTGGCCCTTCACACGAGCTCCCGCCTGACCCTTGCCTTCTCTTTCCCCAGCTGATTTTCCAGATCACCCCCCTGAACGTGACCCAGTGGCTGATGGTGCTCAAGCTCTCCCTGCCGGTGATCCTGCTAGACGAGACTCTTAAGTTTGTGGCGCGCACTTACCTAGAGCCGGGTAAAGATAGTGAGCCACCTGCCACCAAACCACGTCCTTTGTCTGCATGCACCGAGGGGATTTCCTGGCCGTTTGTGCTGCTGACCTTGCCGTTGGTGATTTGGCTTTATAGCACAGACACTAACTTTAGTGACATGTTTTTTTCTTGACCTGAAGTCCTGTAGTGGCAGCTTGGCAGTCGGAGAGATGTTTAACTTAAAAAAAAAAAAAAATCAATTTTTTTAATTGTTCCAAGCAATTTGTCTTATTCTGCTGAATTTTCACATGAACATGTTTGCCGGTGACTGAGGTTTCCATATTCTAGACTCTGGGTTTTTCCCTCTTTTTTTTTCTCCTTTTTTTCTTTTTCTTTCCCCTGACCCCTGAGGGTGGGGGAGGGGACTCTTCTCCCCCTCCCCACTTCTTTTATACACAAACTAGGGTGTCCATCGACATGTACAGAGAAATTAAACACTATTTTATGCAAATATTTTTTGTAGAGGAGACGCATGTACAGTGTTCTGTTTCATAGTTAACTCAATCCTTGTAAAAACGATGACGACAACAACAACAGCGCTGGGGGAGGCAGGGATAATATGTTGAGAAAACCTTGATTGGTAGCAGATTTTAGGGAATGAGTGTTGTGGGGATGTTATTCTCCCTTAAACCAGAAGCATGCAAATCCTTCATGTCTGTTGCATGGTTGAGCATCTAATCCTAATTTGTCATTCAGTTGGATGCTTTCTGCACCGGACAGACCGGACCGCTACCTCAATTCTTTTTCCCTTCCTTCCTCTATTCCTTTTGTTTTGTTTTGTTTTGTTTTGTTTCATTTCGTTTTTTGCATTTGCCACATGGTTAGCCTTTAGATTCCAGACGCATCTTGTTTACGCTCTGTCCTCCGTAAGAGGTTCCCTGCTGATCTTGCCGGTGCAGAAAACGCCATTTTGAGAGGCATTCCGCTAAAATTTGGTGGTGGGGGGTTTGAATCTTTTTTTTCCCCGTTCGTTTGTTTCTATCCCTGACATATGTAGAGGTTTTTGTTTTTTAAAAAAAAAAATCAAAAACAAAAAGCAGAAACAAAACTATTTATTTAAATATGTCTGTATTTTTACTGTAACAACACTGTTTCATCAGCATTGCCCATTTGGGGAAAGGATGGGAGAGGAACAGAAGGAAGGGGGAAAGGCAAGCTGGATGGACTTTAAGCAAACAGCTCAAAAAAGAGAGAGAGAGAGAATAAATTTTTTTTTAAATCAAGACCATTTTGTTTTGCATTTCATTTCTAACCTAAGAGACTCCTAAATTTCATTTTAATTCTTGCGTCAGGTCTTTCCCCCCCCTCCCTCTCCTGTTACATTACTGTTTAATTGGGGCATTTACAACCAAACCTGGAAATAAACCAGGTTTATTTTTCTCTGGGGATTTTTCTTTTTGGTTAGGCCTCTAATTCTGCGTGCCACCTTGTCGAGGTACCATCTGCTGGCCGCATCTTGGGCTGCAGCAAATAAGTAACCTTTTGTGTGTGTGCGTGTTGTAAAATCTGTAAATATCACGTAACGCAATGAACATATTGCAGAGAACTCTTTTTATTTTTTCCCCCCTGTGACACTAATCACCATTGTTCTCTTGTGATCAATGTCTGTGCATGATGTCTGTTTATTGCCTCTCCAAACTTGAGTCCTGTATTGATACGTAAGTTCATTAACAGTCTAACTGTGTGGTGTTTTTCTCCAATGCCTTCCAACATTTCATCGACTGAAGTGAGTATCTCTTCCATTTCGATGGTGGTGTGTGCTATGTATGTAACCGAAACACAAGAGACCCTACTATGCTGTATGCCCTTCCAGAGAACTCAATAAATAAATGCTCATGTCCTCCCCATGGCAGTTTTTCTAGCCTACATTTTCTGCCTTTACTGCCTTTACGTTCCCTGCCTTTCTGTTGATTTAAATCTCAAGAGACTCAATCAGTTGCCTTTATTCTAAAATCCCCGGGCCCCTTTCAGAACCAGCAGGTGTGACCACCTTCCCTTCTCAGCTTCTCAAAATATTTGGAGTCCCGAACACTTAGAGAGTCTGGACTTGCAGTAGCTGAGCCTGGAGGATTAACTGGGCTGTAAGGTCGAGGTACCCGTTGATCCCTCTGCTGTTTGCCCGATGGCACTCAGAGGGCATTGCTTCAGGTCTCCATGGCAGGGGAGCCTGCTGGAGGAATCCCAGGGTGATGTTGGGGTTCCTGAACCCTCTGTTTCTTGAAACACAGCCTAAGAGAGGCTGCTTCCTAGAACTCTGAGCACACCCGTAGGCTTTGCATAGTGAGGATCCACAAGCCCCTCACTTAAAGTCTGTGCTGGTTTTTCCATTTGCACATCCAAGAATGTGAGTTACGATGGCAGTCAGTCTTCATTCCCAGGTTAGGCTCGATTTTGCAAATACCACCCAACCCAGCGTCCTTACTATCTCTTCCCATGCCTTTGGCCACAAGTGATTCTAAGACAGCAGAGTGATCTATTTTTAAAAACAGAGCTGAGCTGCCCTGGTATCTGTTGTCTCCCTTTTCTTTTATTTACACAATACAGCTGTCATCTTAACTCAGCAGAACATGGCTTGTTGCTGTTTCTAAATTGCTTTGTGTGCAAATTTACAGCTGCTCAGTTCTGAACTTTCCTTTTTCTCCAGGGAGCATCTGAAAGGGGACCTTGTCTCTGTGATCATAAAATAACACAGGACACCCCCAATAAAAAACTTAGCTGCCTGCAAGGAGAAAGCAGGGAGGATTTCAGGAGAGACAAAGCATGCAAAAACAATGCAAATTGTCTTGTGTCCTCACACCTGTCTTGTTGTACATCTTGCACTGCTTAACCATTGGTTCCCTAATCTCTGCTCATGGCTTAGAAGCAGATTTACCCATGAGCCAAAAAAAAAAAAAACCTAAGAGCTTGGTACTTTTCTGGCACACCCCTTAGCCTACGACAAAAGGAAGATTGGAAATGTTTTCTTCAGAGGGAATGAATCAAATGGGCACTGCAGAGTAAATCTGATCAAAAGATTTCAGAAAAAAAGAAATAGATCCAATATCTGAAATTATGAGTCTCTGTTTGCTAAGAAATTTGTTCAAGGAGTGAAGAGGGAGGCTAAGGCAAAACCTGGCAGATTTCTAACCTCCTGTAACTTAAAGGTCGCTTTTCATTTGAACAAATGCAATAGTAGCAATGCTGTTTTAAAGTTGCCTGCACTTTCAAAGTCCCCAAGGAGAGGGGTTACAAGCCCCCTGCTTGTACTGCTGGGGTCTCAAAGAGAAGATACAATTTTGAAGAGTGTCTCAACTCCACAATTGGCTGTATTCCTGTCTGATCCACTAACCAGCTTGCAGCTTTCAGGTGGATGGAAACCTGCTAATTCTAAATGTCCTCTTAGCTTTTTAATGCTTAGTTCTTTTTCCACTAACCTGTATTCTCCTGTTGTCGTGGAAAGTGATGATCAATTGTCTATCGCTACTAAGTCTTAAAAGAAAAAGCAATCTTTTGCTTTGATTATGCTTTCTTTATCTGTCTTTTATCACTAATGTTTTCTTTTCTCTCCCTCTCCCTCTCTCTCTCTCTCTCTCCCCTCTCTCTCTCTCTCTCTCTCTCTCCCTCTCCCTCTC
This sequence comes from Bothrops alternatus, assembly GCA_034064705.1. Taxonomy (NCBI): domain Eukaryota; kingdom Metazoa; phylum Chordata; class Lepidosauria; order Squamata; family Viperidae; genus Bothrops; species Bothrops alternatus. The sequence continues at coordinate 501,792 of JARGCV010000504.1, read as the reverse complement.
CCTCTCCCTCTCCCTCTCTCTCTTTCTTTTTTTTCCCTCTTTTTCCTTTGCAGTGATACTGGAGTAAATCATTTAGTCCTAAACCAATTGTTGCAGAATTGTAAGGTTAATTTTCTTGCATGTGTCTTTAGCAACGCATCTGCTGAAAACATCTGCATGAGTCTTGTACATGGAAAAAAAAACTTTAAAAAGCCTTCCCGAAAGCGAAGGAGAAAAAAAAATTGAACTGCAAACTTGTGTTCCGTGAAGGAAGTGTGTGGTGCTCTTACAACTAAAGTTTATATACAGATCTACCAAAATGTGCACTATAGTTTTTAACTGATAAAACAGACCTCTGCAAAAGATGTTCTGGGAATGCATGAAGACAAGGCTCCCTAAACTGCTGAGCAAGAAATACGAGTGGTGACCGGCCAAGTTTTTTCCATATTTCATTGTGTAAAATGTTATACTTTATAAAATGTACAGTATTAGACTGTCAATGCATGCTTTTCAGTTGTACGTAGCCGATGATTCTCTATTGTATCTTTAAAAAGTTAACAGTTTAAACAGCTCTGTACAATATGCAATTCTATTTATACAGATCATTGATGGATGGTACCTTTTCTGAAATGTTTTAAGAAAACTCTTAAACCTTCAAATTCCATAACTTCAGCTTCTTCTTTTTTTTAAAAAAAAGAAATATATATATATCCTGGAGTGTGCAAATAGACTTCTTTTGCACCATAGTCATGTAACTTATTTAAATCTAAAGTCGTAGACCCACATTCAGTGCAATACACGAGTCGTGATGCATTTTATCTGAACATTTTATTGTGAATCTCGAGGGCTTTCTAGCGCCAGCAAGCAGGTGACCCTGTTTTCCTTCCTTGATTTCTCTCGGATGGATTTCAAACACAAGTGGTGGTCCTTGGGAGATCACGACGACTGGATCTTGACAGAATTCCACAGGCGAAAGGTGACCGAGGTTTTGCGTGGCTCCTCACGTTGGGAGCCCTTCGGATCCATTTCTAAGATAGCATGTGTGACTTTTTTTTTTAGAAGTTGTAAATAATGTCTGATGGAGCATCACACTACCATCCTGGTTTCGGGTAAAATAAAAACTTATTCTACAGTAACACCCTTTGCCTTTGATGTATTTTCAAGGTCTGGAGTTGATGCTCCTTCCTTTGCAACTTAACCAGAGAGCATCAGAATCCAAAGAAACTTGGGTTGCTCAGTTTCCAGTAATCGGAGCTCTTAGGTGGTTTAATATTGTTCCTGTAAGTAGCTTTTTGTCTTCCAGCCTCAAATGATGGGCCTTTTCAGCAGCCAGCCCATTACAGACATCGCAATTTAGTTTTTAAAAAGGTGGTGATGGCTGGAGCCCAAAGAAGTGAATCTTTTGAACTTGGGATTGGCCGCCCTTGAAGAGCATTTAGACACCAAATTAGCAATGCAACAGCTGTCATTCTGATAGGAAAATAAAAAATGGTAATGGCAAACAAGCCCTTCACTCGTTTGCAAAAGAAAATGTTGGGAGGGATTTATTTTTTTTAGTGTTCTTTTATACTCCTCTTGCGATTGGAATTCATATTTTATTGCTTCCAGTTGATACATTAATGGGTTAGGAGAAGTTTTCTTTTCTGCATGGCATCTGTTATTAGGAAGCTACGGCAAACTTAAGTAATTATATTGGGATTTTTACTGGTAATCCTTGGCAGAAAACATTAGGGGCTTCTAGGCTGGGAATAAAGTGTTATTTTAAGCAATTCCTATAAAAAGATTTGAGCTTTGGTTTCCAGCTTGCAGTCCAAGCTTTAGAGATGGCTGTGTTGCCGTTACTCTACTTGAGCTAAGGCCAACAATAAACATTTAATCAGTTGAGCCTTGTTTATAGTTGCAAATATACTTCAACTTGGAGGGTTATTTTAGAACAGGAAAATTCATTGCAAGCTCCGGTTCCACGTGGAAGGACATTCAAGCTGGTTATGCTAGAAAACTAAGCCCTGTCAAATCAGGCAGTCCTCTTGTTGCCTAATTTATTTTCTGTGGACATTTTTTTTTCTCATTCCAATTTTTGCTCCCCAAACTTTGCTTAAGACAAGCCAGACTCGGGAATTCTGCAAGTTGGAATCCACACATCTGGAGCTGCTCAGTCATCCAAGGTCATGGTTGTCCCAAAGGTGCTTTTTCAAGAGACAACTGGGCTTGATTTTTCCTCAAGGGCATTTCGCTTCTCACCCAAGAAGTCTCTTCAAAAACTTGCCTCTTGAAAAAGCACCTTAGGAAAGTCCACACATCTTAAAAATTGCCCAGGTTGAAAAACACCTGCTTAAAGCATTGGGTGAAGCAACCCACTAAGTTCCAGCAACCATAGAGTCTATTCGCTAGAGGAGCCAGACTCTCTGGCACCTGCGGTAAAACTCTATGGATGGAGGAGCCAAGAAGGGTCTTGGAAGCAACCCCCCCAACCATATTGGTAAATCAAGAGGGGTGCAAATGAGGAGGGCCACTTGATAAAATGTCTCACTTAGCAACAAATTTTGGGCTCAGTTGTTGTAAGTTGAGAACTACCTGTACTGCAAATGGGTGTGATGGCTCAGCTTCAGAAGGGGCCCAGATGAGGCCCCCAAAAATCCAAAACCCAAAAAATCCTGAAATCCTCAGAAAAAAGAACCAACCAACTCTAGCAGACTTTTGCTCAGGGAAACTTGGACACTTTGTCCCAGTTTCTGGCATGGGAAATAAATGTCACTCCTGGCTGATTGCTATACAATACTTAGCTTTTTGGAGCAGTAATTCGTAGCCAGGGCCATTGTGGGCATCCAAGTCACAGCCTGAAGTATAATGATAATTGTAATGATTGCAAAAAGAAAGTCGTGCATTAAAAAACCCAGCTTTTGTGATTCAAGGACTGCCATTTTTCAAGCCCATTAAGGTCCATTTCTCTATACACTGGAGAATGGAAGAAAGCCATTGGCAATTTTAAACATAGGTTTAATGGTGTCGCTGCTGTGAAACATCCAACGCTCCCAGTGTTAAGTGTTAGTGATTAAGCCCACCATTTGCAAGACCAGGGGCAGCTTGTCCAAAAATATTAGGATACCCGGGCTGGAGGTTGACACATGGGTGGTAACCAGGAATATTAGCCCTCTCCTGTCGGCTGCAAAGAGTCTGTAGCAGCAAGCTCAGCCAGCTCTGTTTGATGTAAAATAAATTATACAATTTTAAAAAATTTTTTAATCATAACTGTATTTTGGTCCATGTCACAAGCTCTTTAGGGACCACATCTGACTATCTGGAAGTGAACACGGTTCTAATTAGATAACAGTTGATACAAAAAGTATTTTGGGGTGTTTTGGTTTTTGTTTTTTTTTTGAAACATTTGTGATTCCTAAGAAATGAAGGAATGTGTTTGAATCTGTGCATTTAAAAAAAAAAATTCTACAAATTAGCAGCTTGAATCTTCCCAGCAATCTTGAGCTAACACACTATACTTCATTAGAAATGATTCTTTGGGTATCCTTTGAGCTGCTTTTAAAGAGCCTTTATTGTGTATCCAGACCGGTTGGTGCTAAAAAAAAAGAAAGAAAAAATAATCCAGAAAAGTGATCTATGTCAAGCAATGAAAGATTTGACTGTATTTCAGAGAGATGTATTTTATTTTTTGTGTGTGTAATTTTGGAATAAAACACAGCTGGCCATCTTAACTCCTGCCTGGGCTGAACAACAGACATATTCCAAGTATTTTGAGAATCATCTGCAATTCCTTGAAGCAAGAACTTATCAGAACCAATTCAGAAAGCGTTGCCTTCATGCCAAGATCCAGAATTGTGAGAATATTTTGATGTTGTGGTCTCTGCAATCACTAGCTAAATGTTCTTCTACCCATCCGAATAAAATGGCTTAACAAGAAGGTATTCGTCTCTTAACAGTGATTTGTTGAACACTGCTGGAATATTTTTCTGAATAAAGAAAAACAAAGTCGGTTGGTTAATTCTGCACATCATTGTCCTATCCTGTCTGGAGGGCGCAACTTGGTGGAAAATGTGGAGAGGGGTCTAATTAAAAGTTATTAAAATCCTTATGATGGGGATATAAATGTATCAGACCTCTTTTGAAAACATTTAATTGTGGCTGGGAAGGGTTCCAATAATAGAAAAAAGAAGAAATAGTTTCAAATCTGAGTCAATTTCTTTCACTGGGCAAGACACTGTATCAGAAACTATTATAACATTTTAACAGAATCCCTAGAAAACAAAGTAAAAAACAAAGCAAAACAAATCAGTCCTGCATTTTTTTTCCTTAAAGAAAAAAAGACTGGAAAAAAAATAACAAATTCAAAATAAAACCAAGGGCTGCCTGGCAAGATTGTGACAAGGTGGAGAAGATGCAAACAAAAAACAGAAAAGCTTTGAATTTTAGGTGGAGACCCATGAACCAGAAGGGCAATATGTTGCAAGAGAGGCAATCCCCATCACCCCCCCCACAAGGCCAGCTAATGGGACCTGTAGTCCAAAGAATCTCCTATACTGTACATGTAACCATAATTTTATTTTTATTATTTTTTTGGTATGTATTACATTTTCAGATTTTTTTTGTAAACAGTGAGCATTTTAAGCAAGGGGGGGACCTGCTCAACAGGAGCAAAAAAAAAAAAAAAGCTCTGTTGCAAGAAGAGACCATCCCTATCAACACCCCCCCCCACCCCGGAGGTGGCTGATGGGACTTGTAATCCAAAGCATTCCCCAGTAGAAGCCCAAAGTCACCCTTTGGATCGCTCAGTCCTAAAAAGCACTGCTGCAAAAATGATGGGGATATTTTAAACATTGGGGCTTTCCAGCGGGGAGGCGGGGAGGAAGCAACCTCCAACCCTATTCCGGCCTCTCATCCACAAGGGGAGACCCGCCGGCTGCCTGACTGATGAGATTTGTAGTCCAAGGCATTACACACACAAACTCAGAGCCAGCGTCGCAGCCGCCTAATCGCCTTCACCTGTGCGAGCCGAGGCCCACCTGGCCGTGATGAGCCCTCCCGCGCGCCGCGGCCGTCTCCATGGCAACCGCCCCGCGAGCCGGGGAACCAGCTGAGCGCTCACACCTGTGTTTGAGCACGCGCCTTTCCCGCCAACGCCCTCGGACCGCCTCGCGGGCTCCTTTCTGCTCGCCCATCTCGCCCGTGATTGGCTGCTCCGAAAACGCGTCCCTCGGATTGGCTGAGCGGTCTGTCCTCTCTCCGAGAGGCGGGGACTTTAAAAAAGTCGGCGTGCTCCTCAAGCTGAGTGCAAAAAAGCGAAGCGAGCGCCCTGCAGAGGCTGCCGCCTCTCTCGGTCCCCGAAAGGGACGATGCTGCGGGGCGCCGGGGGGCTAAACTGTCTCTCTCCGGCGCTCCCGCGGCCCAAGTCCTCGAGCTCGAGGCCGGGCAGGGCCTTTTGAGCTTTGAGGTAATTCTAGCGGAGGGTTTTCGACGTTGTCAGATACTGAGGGGAGCGCGAGTTCTTCAGCTAACTCATAGCTTCTTGTTCCCGGGGAGTCAGGAGAGCCCCTGTGGTCATTTTAAACGTGGCGGGTATTCGTAGGAGTAAAAGGCCAGGGGTGGCTGAGGTAATGTCTCAAGGGTGCTTTCTTCAAAGGACGCCAATACCACAGGTCACTAAAGATGCTTCTCTCGGCAAACCGCTGTCTCTGGAAGTAATTCTAGTCAAGTTCTTAAAATTTTGGTCGAACCTGAGGTAATCTCGGCCATGCCCTTTTAAAAATGACCAAGCCAGCACTGGTGAATAAGAGTTAAAATTAGCTTTGGAGTAAAGTCTGAGATATTCTTAGCCATGTCCTTGCAGTAAGTTGGGTAATTTTAGCCAGGTGCAGCTAAAAGAGCTAACAGGTGAACAAGCAGTAAAATTAGCTTAAAGGCAAAATGGCTTCAGTCCCTGGAGTTGCCCTTTCTTGAATAAAGTCAACTCTTGGGACCTGAGGAAGTTTTAGTCAAGGCTCAAGTGCCTAAAACAAGCAAAACATGTCGAAGACGACTACCTGCATGGTCTGAGGAATTCTCAAAAGGACAATGTTCCAATTCATTGTATATTGTTTATCCCTTTAGATTGATTGCTTTTCTAGTCTCTGAACATAAGTTGGCCATTTGGTGATGTTGATTTTTTTATTTCAAAGGCATGAATCCATATAGACGAAGAAGAAGACATCAACAGTAAGATAGATGGTTTAATTCACTCTCCAGTATATCATGAAAGTGTGGAAGCCTGGCAGTTACTGTTTGCAACATGTTTATTCCTGCAAAAATGTTTACAAAGTATCAATGGTAAAAAGAGCAGTGGTAGAGCATTCCACATACCAACAAGCATGGCGATGGTGGTGATGCCCCTACTGGTGGAGGTCTTTCAGTTCAAATGAGGCGTCCTTGGTGCTCTCTACACTTGGTGGTTTTCTTGTAGTCGTTTCATTACCCAACTAGGGAACATCATCAGTGCTAGTAGAAAGGAGTGTGGTTTGCTGTCAATTTATCTTAGAGTGGCTTCTTTCAGTGTTGTTGAAAATGGTCTTGGAGGTCCTTTGTAGCGCTATTTGTTGTTAGCTTCTTTGACCGTTCCTTGATTGCGGTATTGTTTTGTTGCCATGGCGATGGTTTTTAGGCAAGGTTAGGGTTTTCTGGCTTTGCAGACTGAGCGGAGGAAGAATTGCACACCTGCTGCCAAAGGTTCCTTGAAAGAGACAAGACTTGCTGGGCACGACTGAGGAAGAAACAGAAGCAGAAGAAGAAAGAAGAGAGCATGAAAATGTCTCCAACTCAAGCCCTGCTAGCCTTCTACGCTGTGAGGTAAGTTTAGCTGAGTCTTGTATTCTTCAAAGTTTTAGGACAGTGGTGGTGAACCTATGGCACGGGTGCCAGAGGCGGCACTCAAAGCCCTCTCTGTGGGCACATGCACCGTCTCCCCAACCCCGCCTCCTCCCACAGCCCCCTCGGAGGAGAGTCGCCCCTGGGTGCAGCCCACAGGAAGCAGTGCAGCCAAGGACATGGTAACTGGGCAGCGGGAACAAGACTCCGCTCCTGTGCCCTGTCGCGTGCAGATAATGCTGCGGGGCACAGGCGGAGGGCGTGGCCACCATGGCGCTGCAGGCCTACCTGGGTGATCTGTGACAGATCGTGGAGGTGGTAGGTGGCCCAGTGGGCAGGGCAGAGGACGGATGGGGGTGTGGGGGGTGGTTTTTGGGCGTTCGATCTCTAAAAAGTTTGTCATTACTGTTTTAGGATATGGAGGGATGTGGATGCTCTTATACTACTTGATGGTCCTTCCTAGATAAGTAACACCTGCAACTGAGGTAATAGTAAACAGTGTGTATTGTGCATTCTTAGGAGAAAAACTCCAATGGCAGCTGAAGTAATGTTGATTTTTTATTTCAAAGGCATGAATCCAAATTGACCTGTAGACGACAAAGAAGACATCAACAGTAAGACACATGGTTAAATTCTTAGAACTGAAAGTAAACGTGATGATACAATTTAATATGTGGAATACCAATAAAGGAGAATATTTGTGGCTCAAAGTTCAAATGAGGCGTCCTTGGTGCTCTCTGAGCTTGGTGGTTTTCTTGTAGATGTTTCATTACCAAACTAGGGAACATCGTCAGTGCTAGTAGAAGAGAGTGTGGTTTGCTGTCAATTTATCTTAGAGTGGCTTCTTTCAGTGTTGTTGAAAATGGTCTTGGAGGTCCTTTGTTGCATTATTTGTTGTTAGCTTCTTTGACCGTTCCTTGATTGTGGTATTGTTTTGTTGCCATGGCGATGTTTTTAGGGGAGATTGGGTTTTCTAGCTTTGCAGACTGAGCGGAGGAAGAATTGCACACCTGCTGCCAAAGGTTCCTTGAAAGAGACAAGACTTGCTGGGCACGACTGAGGAAGAAACAGAAGCAGAAGAAGAAAGAAGAGAGCATGAAAATGTCTCCAACTCAAGCCCTGCTAGCCTTCTACGCTGTGAGGTAAGTTTAGCTGAGTCTTGTATTCTTCAAAGTTTTAGGATATGGAGGGAGGTTGATGGTCCTTCCTAGGCAACTGAGGTAATAGTAAGCAGTGTGTACTGTGCATTCTTAGGAGCCAAACTCCAATGGTATCTGAAGTAACATTGATTTTTTATTTCAAAGGCATGAATCCAAACTGATTCTGACAACTGTAGAAGACTCAATTGTCAGCCTGCGGTTTTGATGGAAGAAGAAGAATGAATATGATCTCCATCAAGAATGCTACTTCACCAAGTCAATCACAACTGGTTTTTAGATAATAGATTTTAGAGCATTGTTGCCTGCTGTAAATTTAGCCATGGTGATGGTTATTAGAACCAAAAAATTCTCCTCAATGGCCCTTTTTAATCCTAGGCGTGGCTGTTGATGGATTATAGATTTTATAGTTTTCTGCCTGGCGTAATTTTAGCCCTGGCAATGGTTCTTAGAACCAGAAAGAAAACCTCAATGGCCCTTTTAAATGACCAATGTGTGGCCAGCACTTGGTAATACATTTTATAGATTTCTGCCTGGCGTAAATTTAGCCATGGCAATGGTTCTTAGAACCAGGAGGAAAACCTCAATGGCCCTTTTAAATGACCAGTGTGTGGCCAGTGATTGATAATAGATTTTATAGTTTTTTGCCTGGCATAAATTTAGCCATGGCAATGGTTCTTAGAACCAGGAAGAAAACCTCAACGGCCCTTTTTAATGCTACCGTAGGTGTGTCCGTTGATGTATAGAAGATTTTATAGTTTTTGAGTCTTTGAAACTGAGGGGAGGAACAATTGGACATCTGCTGCCAAATGTTCCTTGAAAGAGACAAGACTTGCTGCGCACGGCAGAAGAAGAAAAAACGAAAGAAGAAAAAAAAGAGCAAGAAAATATTTCCAGGTAAGCCCTATTAGCCTTCGGCTGTGATGTGGCCTTCTACGCTGTGAGGTAAGTTTACCCGAGTCTTGTATTCTTCAAAGTTTTTAGGATATGGAGGCAGGCAGTCCGTTATGTCTAGATAAGTAAGTATAATACCTGTGTTTGAGGTAATAGTGACCACTGCATTGTGCATTCTTAAGAGTAAAACCCCAATGGCAGCTGAAGTAATGTTAGGTTTTTTTTTATCTCAAAGGCCTGTACTTTACACCACCTTAAAGAAAGAAGACTAAGTCATCAGCCTGCAGCGTTGATGGAAGAAGGAATGGAACGCAAGAATAAATGTGATCTCCATCAAGAATGCTACTTCACTAAGTCAATCACAACTGACTTTTACAAGAATTGCTGAAACTGTAAGAGACTTTAATTAACAGATCACACTACACATTTTAATGCTATCTGTTGTCATTCGTAGATAACATCAGATTTCACACATGACCAATGATGATCATTCTAAGTGCAGTCTCTGAAACAAGTGACTCAAAAGAGATGCACTATTCCTGATTCCACCTGTGCACACATCCAACCGTCCTGTTTAGGCATGGACCCTTGGCACTCCATCAACTCACCTGTGCTCATGCCACAGGGGTTCCCCTCTAGTTTGAGACTCAGCTGGGGATCCTCAGGGACTGGGAGAGGCTTCCAGCCGGGGGCTGTCCTCTCCTCCAGTGTGATTCGCCCTGGCGGCTCACTCAGGGACCGAAGGGGTCTCCCAGGGCGACCCCAGAGAGCCTTCCAGTGTGAGTCTCACAGAGTGTCTGCTCAGGGGCCGAATGAGCCTGGGAGCCGACTGGCCGCCATCTCATTCAGGGTGAGTGTCCCAGAGTGGTAACTCAGGGGCTGAAAGACCCCCCTCAGGAGCGGAATGGGATGCTTAGGCACGGACCCTTGGCCACCGCTCCTTCGCACCCTGCCACTCGCCTCAGCCATTTACAGGCAGCTTTCCTCCTCCGCTGCCCTCCCCCAGCCAGTCACCACGACCAATGGGCCCTTGGCCCTCTGCCCTTCAGCCCGCCAACTCACCTGACGCTCTTTGTCCCGGGCCTTTGGCTGCACAGGATAAGTAGCCCCCAGCCAATCGGGTGGCAGGAAGGAGCCGTGGTGTTGCGGGGGTAGCGTGCGATGGGGGATCGCAGGGCCTGTGGGCTGTGGCTGTTCTGCAACTTTTGGGCCCTTGCAGCTCAGTCACCAGGACAGGAGGGAGGGGCAGTGGTGGCAGGAGTCACAGCTGCTGGGGCCACTTGGGGAGCAGTCAGGGGAGGGTGCATTGGGGGGACCAGGGAGGGAGGAGTGGGCGCCTCAAGGGGGCTTCACAGACTGCTTGGCTTGCAACTCAAACGACAGAGGGAAGGAGGACCAAGGCCAGTGCAGGGAATGGCGGGCTGGGGAGGGTGCATAGGCGAACAGAGGGCTGGGCGGCTTCTGCAATTGCATTTAGTGTGGGAGGAAAGGGCAGGCAAACAGCAGTGGCTGGGTGGGCTGATCGGACTGCGAGCGTCTTGGAGGGAAGGGCGGGGAAACGGCAATGGCTGGGGGGATGATGGGACTGCGAGCGTCGTCGGAGGGAAGGGCGGGCAAACGACAGTGACTGGGGGCTGATGGGACTGCGAGCGTCTTGGAGGGAAGGGCGGGCAAACGGCAATGGCTGGGGGCCGATGGGACTGCGAGCATCGTGGGAGAGAACGGCGGGCAAACGACAGTGTCTGGGGGCTGATGGGACTGCGAGCGTCGTCGGAGGGAAGGGCGGGCAAACGGCAATGGCTGGGGGCCGATGGGACTGCGAGCATCGTGGGAGGGAAGGGCGGACAAACGACAGTGTCTGGGGGCTGATGGGACTGCGAGCGTCTTGGAGGGAAGGGCGGGGAAACGGCAATGGCTGGGGGGATGATAGGACTGCGAGCATCGTGGGAGGGAAGGGCGGGCAAACGGCAGTGACTGGGGGCTGATGGGACTGCGAGCGTCTTGGAGGGAAGGGCGGGCAAACGGCAGTGACTGGGGGGCTGATGGGACTGCGAGCGTCGTGGGAGGGAAGGGCGGACAAACGGCAGTGACTGGGGGGCTGATGGGACTGCGAGCGTCTTGGGAGGGAAGGGCGGGCAAACGGCAGTGACTGGGGGGCTGATGGGACTGCGAGCGTCGTGGGAGGGAAGGGCGGACAAACGGCAGTGACTGGGGGGCTGATGGGACTGCGAGCGTCTTGGGAGGGAAGGGCGGGCAAACGGCAGTGACTGGGGGGCTGATGGGACTGCGAGCGTCTTGGGAGGGAAGGGCGGGCAAACGGCAGTGACTGGGGGGCTGATGGCACTGCGAGCGTCTTGGGAGGGAAGGGCGGGCAAACGGCAGTGACTGGGGGCTGATGGGACTGCGAGCGTCGTGGGAGGGAAGGGCGGGCAAACGGCAGTGACTGGGGGCTGATGGGACTGCGAGCGTCGTGGGAGGGAAGGGCAGGCAAACGGCAGTGACTAGGGGGCTGATGGAACTGCGAGCGTCTTGGGAGGGAAGGGCGGGCAAACGGCAGTGACTGGGGGGCTGATGGGACTGCGAGCGTCTTGGGAGGGAAGGGCGGACAAACGGCAGTGACTGGGGGGCTGATGGGACTGCGAGCGTCGTGGGAGGGAAGGGCAGGCAAACGGCAGTGACTGGGGGGCTGATGGGACTGCGAGCGTCTTGGGAGGGAAGGGCGGACAAACGGCAGTGACTGGGGGGCTGATGGGACTGTGAGTGTCTTGGGAGGGAAGGGCGGGCAAATGGCAGTGACTGGGGGGCTGATGGGACTGCGAGCGTCGTGGGAGAGAAGGGCGGACAAACGGCAGTGACTGGGGGGCTGATGGGACTGCGAGCGTCTTGGGAGGGAAGGGCGGGCAAACGGCAGTGACTGGGGGGCTGATGGGACTGCGAGCGTCTTGGGAGGGAAGGGCGGGCAAACGGCAGTGACTGGGGGGCTGATGGGACTGCGAGCGTCTTGGGAGGGAAGGGCGGGCAAACGGCAGTGACTGGGGGGCTGATGGGACTGCGAGCGTCGTGGGAGGGAAGGGCGGCAAACGGCAGTGACTGGGGGGCTGATGGGATTGCGAGCGTCTTGGGAGGGAAGGGCGGGCAAACGGCAGTGACTGGGGGGCTGATGGGACTGCGAGCGTCTTGGAGGGAAGGGCGGGGAAATGGCAATGGCTGGGGGGATGATGGGACTTCGAGCGTCGTGGGAGGGAAGGGCGGGCAAACGGCAGTGACTGGGGGGCTGATGGGACTGTGAGTGTCGTGGGAGGGAAGGGCGGGCAAACGGCAGTGACTGGGGGGCTGATGGGACTGCGAGTGTTGTGGGAGGGAAGGGTGGGCAAAAGCCACATTGGCCTTGCTGTTCCCTGTGCACCCTCCCCAGCCCGCCATTCCCTGCCCCGGCCTTTGTCCTCCTTCTCTCTGTCGTTTGAGTTGCAAGCCAAGCAGTCTGTGAAGCCCCCTTGAGGCGCCCACTCCTCCCTCCCTGGTCCCCCCAATGCACCCTCCCCTGACTGCTCCCCCAGTGGCCCCAGCAGCTGTGACTCCTGCCACCACTGCCCCTCCCTCCTGTCCTGGTGACTGAGCTGCAAGGGCCCAAAAGTTGCAGAACAGCCACAGCCCACAGGCCCTGCGATCCCCCATCGCACGCTACCCCCGCAACACCACGGCTCCTTCCTGCCACCCGATTGGCTGGGGGCTACTTATCCTGTGCAGCCAAAGGCCCGGGACAAAGAGCGTCAGGTGAGTTGGCGGGCTGAAGGGCAGAGGGCCAAGGGCCCATTGGTCGTGGTGACTGGCTGGGGGAGGGCAGCGGAGGAGGAAAGCTGCCTGTAAATGGCTGAGGCGAGTGGCAGGGTGCGAAGGAGCGGTGGCCAAGGGTCCGTGCCTAAGCATCCCATTCCGCTCCTGAGGGGGGTCTTTCAGCCCCTGAGTTACCACTCTGGGACACTCACCCTGAATGAGATGGCGGCCAGTCGGCTCCCAGGCTCATTCGGCCCCTGAGCAGACACTCTGTGAGACTCACACTGGAAGGCTCTCTGGGGTCGCCCTGGGAGACCCTTTCGGTCCCTGAGTGAGCCGCCAGGGCGAATCACACTGGAGGAGAGGACAGCCCCCGGCTGGAAGCCTCTCCCAGTCCCTGAGGATCCCCAGCTGAGTCTCAAACTAGAGGGGAACCCCTGTGGCATGAGCACAGGTGAGTTGATGGAGTGCATTTCTTGGGAGAAAGGCTGCACTGCTCCTGAGGCCATCTTGACTCACACCAGACACCCACCGAAGGCAGAGGTGATGCCAAGGCACTCCTGACAGGGGTCTTCCAGCCCCTGAGTTACCACTCTGTGAAACTCACCCTGAATGAGAAGGCAGCCTGTTGGCTCCCAGACTCCTTCAGCCCCCGAGCATAGACTCTGTGAGACTCACACCAGAAGGGAGCCGTGGGGGTGAATCACACTGGTGGAGTCAACAGCGCTCAACTACAAGCTTCCTCCAGTGCCTGAGGATCCCCAGCTGAGTCTCAGTCTGGAAGGGAATCCTTTGGGATCGCTTCCCTCCCACCTACATACCCTGAGAAATAATGTCAGTTGCAGCCAGATCTGAGGTATTGCCATCTCAATAAATTAATAACTAGATTTGTTGCTAGGGTGAGACATCAGATCCTCAAACTGGAAGATAAATCTGTGTGACCCTTTTTAATTTTAGATGTGGCCATTGAAACCCTGAGTAGATTTCTTGCCTGGCTTAATTTAGGCATGATGTTGGTTCTTAGAACCAGAAAACATCTCAATGGCCCTTTTAAATGCTGGATGTGCCGTTGATTGATAATAGATTTTATAGTTTTCTGCCTGGTGTAAAGTTAGCCATGGTGATGGTTCTTAGAACCATAAAGTAAACCTCAATGGCCCTTTTAAATGACCAGTGTGGCCAGTGGCTGTTGATGGGTTATAGATGTTATAGTTTTCTGCCTGGCATAAATTTAACCCTGGTGATGGTTCATAGAACCAAAAATAAAGCCCCGTTGGCCCTTTTAAATGACCAGTGTGGCCAGTGCTTAGTAATAAAATTTATAGTTTTCTGCCTGGCGTAAACGTAGCCATGGCGATGGTTCTTAGAACCAGAAAGAAAACCTCAACGGCCGCTTTTAATGTTAGGTGTGGCCAGTGATTGATAAAATATTTATATTTTTCTGCCTGGGAATAATTTTATCCTTGGCTGTTTTTTAAAATGTTATGTTTTGATTGGCAAATAATCATGACACACAGCATGTGGCCGTCACCTCAATAATTTTGATTTCTTCTGTCACACACATTTATCTTTTTGTTTCCTGCCTGAGCAGGGGGTTGGACTAGATGACCTCCAAGGTCCCTTACAACTTTATTATTATTAAATATCTCTAAATGGGATTCAGACTTTATAACATTCTGTTTGTTGTGTATTTTTGTAATAAAGCTGTTTTACTGTTGTTAAGTAGTTATGATGCTTATGGTAGACAAGATATTTTATCTTTTGCCTGTTGTTACGTATCTGTTCTTATCACCATCTCTTTACCAAGAGATACCTGTTGTGATATTCATGTATTTGAACACTGAAGTTGTGTTTTCTTTCTTCTGAGAGAAATCTTTTGATGACAACTGTTAAATGACCAGAGATGTGGCCAGTGCTTTGTAATAGATTTTATAGTTTTCTGCCTGGCGTAAATTTAGCCATGGCGATGGTTCTTATGTATCCGTTCTTATCACCATCTCTTCACCAAGAGATACCTGTTGTGATATTCATGTATTTGAACATTGCAGTTGCGTTTTCTTTCTTCTGAGAGAAATCCTTTGATGACAACTGTTGTTTCTTTTATACCTCACTTTTTTTTATCAAAAATGTCATTTTAAATTAGAGAACTATTTAACCCATCATGGTATTGTATCATTGCTTTTGTAACTTTTACAAAATAAAAATGTGACTTTTTATCCTTAAAATATTGGATGATATTTTTTATGTATTTTTTCTTTAAGACTGTATTATGTTTTGAATTGTATAAATTGTTGCAGCTGGGTTATGCTTGGAAGATGTGACGCTTGTGTGAAACAATAAAGTATTAGGAACTGTTTTCAACTATATTTGTGATCCTGCAGTTAGGAGCTTGGATTTGTTGGGCACCTTGTGCTTCTGCTCTTCGCTGAAGTCTCCGGGGATCATCTTTTGTAAGGATTTGGGGTTTTGGTGTATTCAGAAATGTCCTGTTCTATCAAAATAAACTTCCAATGAAATTAGTTTTGCACTTTTCATAAAATTATTTTTGATTTGTCTTTATATCTCTCTCTCCAGTAACCTTTTCTGCTGTACCTTAGGGAAAAGATGCCATGGACCTATCTGGCCACAGGAAGGCAGCATTCCCTGTTTTGCCATCCTCAGTGTCCTATTAGAAATGAAATTTTAACTCCTGGAATTATCTTTTATATTCCTGACAGCCTCTTCTGTGGCTGCTTTGAGCTTTCATCAAAGGAAAGAAATGAAAGAATAAAAGTAAGTCACTCCAGGGCTTCTTTGCCAAATGTTACAGCACACCCTGGCCACAGGAGGGCAGACTTTGCTGCTTTGACTAAATTCAGTTTTATGGGTGTTTACTTATGATGTATATTCCTTAATCAAAGGTGTACACTGAGTGCCCCTAGGAAAAAAGCACTGAGTTGTAGGAATCATAATAAGTCACTACCGTAGAATTCTTGATTAGGGGTTATGATGGAAGGTGTCCACAAGGGGGCAGACTTTCCTGCTTCCACAAAACAACACAACTCCATATTTTGAGCTGGAGCAGAGGCTTGGATCAGAGGAGCCGGTCAAAGGGACATTTCCCCCAAATCCTGAATTAACCACAAAACAACGGCTAAAAGGAGAATAGTTTCTCCTTTCTGTATGTTTTTCCTTCTAAACAGTGGAAGAAAGTACAGTGAGCAATTGCTTTGGGAGATTAACAACAATAGAGTTGGAAGGTCTTGTAGTCCAGCAAGAAAGCCTATAGTACCATTTCAGACAAATGGTTGTCCGGTCTCTTCTTAAAAACTTCCAGTGTTGGAGCATTCGCAATATCTGGAGGCAGGTTGCGAAGGACACATTTCCACAAGAAAATAAGGCTAGAAAAGAAGCAAATATTGTGCTTGGGGAAAACCTAAAATCTATCTCTTATATAACACACAAGATTGAATTGGTTAATCACTTCTTTAGCAAGCAACCTTTTCCAACAAAGGTCACAATATTTGCTTCTATTTTCAAAATCTCGATTCCTGTTTCAGTGTTCAGTAGGGTATTGCCCTTACCTTAATGTACAAATAAAGCGGCAATATCTGCAGAGGCCCATTCCCACAGGCGCATGCTGGCAAAACTCTCGGAGCAAGCGGACCCTCGCCACTCACATTTAGAAACACCACGATCGTGATGATTGCCAAATTCTTGGCCAAAATAGCAGTTTTTGGTTCATTTGAATGATGCAGACAAGAGAGCTTCAAAGAACTTAAGGTCTGGGCCTCCATCTTTAATCTAGTCCTTGACTTGTAACAGTCCATTTAGGGACTCTTCAGAATTACAACATCACTGAAAAAAGGGACTTATGGTCATTTTTCACACGATTGTTGCAGCATCCCCATGGTCACATGATCAAAATTAAGACAGTTGGCAACTGACTCATATTTATGATGGTCACAGTGTCCTTTTGCGACCATCTGACAAGCAAATTCAATGGGAAAGGCAGATTCAATTAACAACTGTGCTAAGAAAGGTTGTAAAATGGGGCAAAATTCACTTAACAAATATCTCACTTAGCAACATAAATCCTGGTCTTGATTGTGGCCGTAAGTCGAGGACCACCTGTATGCTTCCTGCATCTGTAGAGGATTCAAATTATGGATTTGACCCTTGAAACTCATGATTTGTGTTTTCAAAGGTATTTATCTTTATTACTCTCTATCCTTCCACTTTATTCATTGGAGAAGCTTCAGGGGTTTTTTTGCCAGTTGTTAATAAGTCACTTTTTTCAGTGAAGTTGTAAGACTGAATGGTCACTAAACGAACTATTGTAAGTTGAGGACTACCTGTACAACTGCTAGGAGCAGAAAATTTTGGAGAATGTCGTCCTGAGGTGGGTTAGGAAAGACTGTAATAGACAAGCAACTGGAAAAAAAAAATAAGATTCAACCCAAATCATCTTCATCACTCATTTATTATAATTTCACTTTTTTCCCCTGGTTGCATTCAATCATATTATAACTCTAGTGTTCTGCATATAAAACACTCATTAAAAAATACTTTTATTTAAAGCTGCTTCTGTTAAAAAAAGTGAAATGGCTAAGTAAATTGCACACCCAGTTTGCAGATGTTGGATTTTAGGTAACAGGCTTGCAAACCACAGAAAGTCGCATCAGTGACCAGTGAATATGCAACTGTTAAAAAAAAAATCTAGATTCTTGGCAGCCTATCCACAGGAAAATCATCCTCCGTATAAACCTCACGAGGACTGGAAACTTGGTCTGGAGAATAGGACGACTGCCAGATATATATATATTTTTTCGTAGTGGATGGGTCCTTGAGCATAACTGCACCCCTCCATGGAAGAAGGCACGATCCCCATCAGCACCCCAGAGGTGGCTGATGGGACTTGTAACCCAGTGGAAGCCCAAGTCGCCCTCTGATCTCCTAAAAAGCACAGCTGCAAAAATGATGGGGATATTTTAAAAACTGGGCCTTTGCAACGGGAGAGGGAGGGGGGTGAGAGGCAGCCTCCATCCCTACTCCAGCCTCTCAGGCACAAGGCGGATGGGATTTGTAGTCCAAAGGGTCCCCGGGCGGGGCGAAGGCTCGAGGAGGAGGCGGCATTACGCAGTCTAATCGCCTTCACCTGCGCGAGCCGAGGCCCACCTGACCGTGATGAGCCGCTTCCCGCGCGGCGGCCGTCTCCATGGCAACCTCCCCGTGAGCCGGGGAACCAGCCGAGCGCTCGCACCTGTGTTTGAGCACGCACCTTTCCCGCCAACGCCCTCGGACCGCCTCGCGGGCTCCTTTCTGCTCACCCATCTCGCCCGTGATTGGCTCCTCCGAAAACGCATCCCTCGGATTGGCTGAGCGGTCTGTCCTCTCTCCGAGAGGCGGGGACTTTAAAAAAAGTCGGCGTGCTCCTCAAGCTGAGTGCAAAAAAGCGAAGCGAGCGCCCTGCAGAGGCTGCCGCCTCTCTCGGTCCCCGAAAGGGACGATGCTGCGGGGCGCCGGGGGGCTAAAACGTCTCTCTCCGGCGCTCCCGCGGCCCAAGTCCTCGAGCTCGAGGCCGGGCAGGGCCTTTTGAGCTTTGAGGTAATTCTAGCGGAGGCTTTTCGACGTTGTCAGATACTGAGGGGAGCGCGAGTTCTTCAGCTAACTCATAGCTTCTTGTTCCCGGGGAGTCAGGAGAGCCCCTGTGGTCATTTTAAACGTGGCGGGTATTCGTAGGAGTAGAAGGCCAGGGGTGGCTGAGGTAATGTCTCAAGGGTGCTTTCTTCAAAGGACGCCAATACCACAGGTCACTAAAGATGCTTCTCTCGGTCTTTCCTTCGGGGAATAACGCAAGCCGCTGTCTCTGGAAGTAATTCTAGTCAAGTTCTTAAAATTTTGGTCGAACCTGAGGTAATCTCAGCCAAACCAGCAAAGGTGAATAGGAGTTAAAATTAGCTTTAAAGGTAAAATTATCTCAGGAACTGACTTTGCTCTTAGGAATAAAGTGAATTCTTGGGGTAATTTCAGCCAAGAATTCAAGTTCTTAGAATAAAATTGTGGTGGAACCTGAGGTAATCTCAGCCAAACCAGCAAAGTTAAAATTAGCTTTAAAGGTAAAATTATCTCAGGAACTGACTTTCCTCTTTAGGAATAAAGTAAATTCTTGGGGTAATTTCAGCCAAGAATTCAAGTTCTTAGAATAAAACTGTGGTGGAACCTGAGCTAATCTCAGCCATGTCCTTCCTTTTTAAAGGTACCAAACCAGCAAAGGTGAATAGGAGTTAAAATTAGCTTTAAAGGTAAAATTATCTCAGGAACTGACTTTGCTCTTAGGAATAAAGTGATTTTTTTGGAATCTGAGATAATTTTAGCCAAGGCTCAAGTCCCTAAAAGAAGCAAAATATGTAATAATAATTAAGTTGGAAGGGACCTTGGAGGTCATCTAGTCCAACCCCCTGCTCAAGCAGGAAACCCTATACCAGGGGTAGCAACCTTGGCTCTTTTATGTCTTGTGGACTTCAACTCCCAGAATTCCTGAGCCAGCATGGCTCAGCTTGGAAACCTCCCTTTCCCCTCAACATGGCTTGCTCAGGAATTCTGGGAGTTGAAGTCCTGGGATCTTCAAATGTAGTCCTTTTATGACTTGTGGACTTCAACTCCCAGAATTCCTCAGCCAGCGTGCCAATCCATAAGTCATAAAAGGGCCTCTGCCTTAAAAGAAGCAAAACATGTAGAAAACAGGCTAGTGGCTAAGGGAACAATGTTACAAGTCATTGTATCTTGCCTTCTTTCACAAGTAGGATAAAACACATAAAACCCCTTTGATTGCTTTTCTAACCTCTGAACATCCACTGGTCATTTGGTGATGTTGATTGTTTTATTTCCAAGGCATGAATCCATGTAGACGAAGAAGAAGACATCAACAGTAAGACAGATGGTTTAATTCACTCTCCAGTATATTATGAAAGTGAGGAAGTCTGGCAGGTACTGTTTGCAACATGTTAACTACTGCAAAAATCTTTGGGTCTTGCTAAAGTTTATCTTAAGACTTGCTTTAGCAAACTTTTTTTTAAACATTACAAAGTACCAAGGGTAAAAAGAGCAGTCATAAGTGTGACAAACATGCCTAAAAAGTAGCAAAAAAATTTCTGACCCAAGACAATTTTAGCTATTGGCTGTGAATCTTAGAATCAGACAGATACCAGCCTCCTCCAGTATCTGAGGACTCCCTCAGTGAGACTCAAGCCGGAAGGGAATCCTTTGGGATCACCCCCCTCCCACCTTCACACCCTTGGAAATAATGCCAATACCAGCCAGACTTGTTAGAAGCAAAAGTAAACCTGGTGATGCAATTTAATACGAGGAATACCAATAAAGAAGAACATTTGTGGTTAACAGTTGAAATGAGGCGTCTTTGGTGCTCTCTGAGCTTGGCGGTTTTCTTGTAGACCAGGCATGTCCAAATTCGCGATGTCATGTGACGTCATGCAATGTATTGGGCCGGTTTTGCCCTTTCCGGCAATGGGGTGGGCGTGGCTGCCACATGACATGTCCGGCCCATGGGCCGGCAGTTTGACACCCCTGTTGTAGACGTTTCTTTACCAAACTAGGGAACACCATCAGTGCTTGAAGGGAGTGCAGTTTGTTCCCAGTTTATGTTCTAGTGCAGTGGTGGCGAACCTATGGCACGGGTGTCAGTGGCAGCACTTGGAGCCCTCTTTGTGGGCACATGTGCCATTGCCCCAGCCTGGCCTCCCCCCGCGACCCCCTCCTCTCCAGCAGCTCCCCTGAAGGAGACTCGCCCTCGAGCGTGGCCCACACGGAGCAGCGCAGCCAAGGACATGGCAGCCAGACAGCGTAGACAAGACTCTGCCCTCACACCCCATCATGCAGTTGATGCTGCAGGGCGCGGGCAGAGGGCGTGGCTGCCATAGCGCTGCTGGGCTGCCTGGGCAATCTGCGGAGGGCCATGGAGGCGGTAAGTGGTCCTGTGGGTGGGTGGGGTGGGGGGTGGGGGTGGAGGGGTGAGCGGGGGCGAGGCCAGTTTTTGGGCACTCAGTCTCAAAGGTTCGCCATCACTGTTCTAGTGGCTCCTTTCAGTGTTGACGAAAATGGTCTTGGAGGTTCTTTGTTGCGCTATGTGTTGTTAGCTTCTTTGGCAGCTCCTTGATTAGGGTATTGTTTACTTCTTGATTGTTGGTCTGGAAATTTAGCCTTGGCAATGGTTCATAGAACCAAAAAAAAAACATCAATGGCCCTTTTTAATGTTAGGTTGGCCATTGATCTGTAAAAGATGTTATAGTTTTCTAGCTTTGCAGACTGAGCAGAGGAAGTGCACTCTTCTGCCGAATATTCTTCGAAAGAGACAACGTTGCCAGGCACGACTGAGGAAGAAACAAAGGAGAAAGAAGAAAAAAGAAGAAAAAGAGCAAGAAAATGTCTCCAGCTCAAGCCCTCTTAGTCTTCGGCTGTGATGGCACCCTCTACGCTGAGAGGTATGTTTAGCTGAGTCTTATATTCTTTAAAGCTTTAGGACAGGGGTCTCCAAACCTGGCCCTTTTATGGCTTGTGGACCAACTCCCAGAATTCCTCAGCCAGCGTGCTGGGAGTTGAAGTCCACAAGTCATAAAAGGGCCAGGTTTGGGGACCCCTGCTTTAGGATATGGAGGGAGGTGGATGGTCTTCCACTAATTATGCCTAGGTAAGCAAGGGTAACACCTATGTCTGGGGTAATAGTAACCACTGTGTATTGTGCATTCTTAGGAGTAAACCCCAATTCGAACTGAAGTCATGTTGACTTTTTTTATTTCAAAGGCATGAATCCAAAATGACCTGTAGACGAAGAAGAAGACATCAACAGTAAGACAGATGGTTTAATTCACTCTTCGGTGTATCATGAAAGTGAGGAAGCCTGGCAAGTACTGTTTGGGCCTTTCTGAAGTTTACCCTAAGGCAGTGGTGACGAACCTATGGCACGTGGGACAGAGGTGGCACTCTGAGCCCTCTCTATGGGCACGTGCGTCATCGCCCCAGCCCCAACTCCCCCCGCGGCCCCCTCTTCACCAGCAGACCCCCGGAGGAGAATCACCCCTGGGCGTGGCCCGTGTGCAGCAGCCCAGCCAAGGACATGGCAGCCGGGCAGTGGGGACAAGACTCCGCCCTCGCACCCTGTCGCATGCAGATGATGCTGTGGGGCGCAGGTAGAAGGCGTGGCTGCCATGGCACTGCAGGACCGCCTGGGAGATCTGCGACGAGCCATGGAGGCGGTAGGTGGCCCTGCGGGATGGCAGAGCGGGACGGGGAGGCGGGCAGGCGAGAGCTGGGGCAGGGCGGCTTTTGGACACTCTAAAAGATCTAAAAGGTTTGCCATCACTGCCCTAAGGCTCGCTTTAGCAGTTTTTAAAAAAATGGTCTTGGAGGTTCTTTGTTGCACTATTTGTTGTTAGCTTTTTTGGCAGTTCCTTGATTAGGACATTGTTTACTTCTTGATTGTTGGTCTGATGTTAATCATAGTGTTAATCTATGCATATCTCAGTGTGGATTGCTGGTGAAGAGCTGTTGTCTTTTTTGCAAAGTGCGTACATATTGTTTCTGTCTGTCTATTGATGGCTAATTTGTCAGAGTGACAGGCTCCTAGAAATTTATTAGTGTTTTTGGACATTGCTTGGTCTAGGACAGGGGTAGGCAACCTTGGCTCTTTTATGACTCGTGGACTTCAACTCCCAGAATTCCTGAGCCGGAATTCTGGGAGTTGAAGTCCACGAGTCATAAAAGAGCCAAGGTTGCCTACCCCTGGTCTAGGATAGTTAGTTTCCCAACTGGAACTATGGTTAGGTCTTTGAATTTGTTGTGAAATTAAAGAGTTTTCATTATATATTCTGGCTGCTACCTGGTATTATGATTGATATTTGATTTCATACCTTTCTTCCCTAGCATAATTTTAGCCATGGTGATGGTTCTTAGAACCAGAAAGGAAACATCAGCAGCCCATTTAAATGATCAGTGTGGCCGGTGATTAATAATAGATTTTATAGATTTATGCCTGGCATAATTCTAGCCATGGTGATGGTTCTTAGAACCAGAAAGAAAACCTCAATGGCCCTTCTTAATGCTAAGTGTGGTTGTTGATCTATAATAGATTTTATAGTTTTCTGCCTGGCATTATTTTAGCCATGACGATGGTTCTTAGAACCAGAAAGGAAACCTCAATGGCCCATTTAAATGAACAGCGTGGCCGATGATTAATAATAGATTTTATAGTTTTCTGCCTGGCATAGTTTTAGCCATGGCAATGGTTCTTAGAACCAGAAAGGAAACCTCAATGGCCCATTTAAATGACCAGCGTGGCTGATGATTAATTATAGATTTTATAGTTTTCTGCCTGGCATTATTTTAGCCATGGCAATGGTTCTTAGAACCAGAAAGGAAAACTCAATGGCCCCTTTCTAATGCTAGGTGTGGCTGTTGATCTATAAAAGATTTTATAGTTTCCTAGCTTTGCAGACTGAGCGGAGGAACAAGTGCGCTCTTCTGCCAAATGTTCCTCGAAAGAGAAGACGCATGCTGGGCACAGCAGAGAAGGAAACCAAAGAGAAAGAAGAAGAACCAAGACAGCAAGAAAATGTCTCCAGCTCAAGCCCTATTAGCCTTTGGCTGTGATGGCGCCTCCTACACTGTGAGGTATGTTTAGTTGAATCTTGTATTCTTCAAAATCTTAGGGTATGGAGGGAGGCGGATGATCCGTTATGCCAGGGGTCCCCAACCCCTGGTTGGTAGACCAGCATTGGTCCCCAGCATGCCAGCAAGTGGGCCACACAAACAAGCAAAGCTCCATCCTCAGGATGCAGGCAGTATTCAAAACCACACCCCCTCTGGTCTGCGGAAAACGGCACCGGTCCTTGGTGCCCAAAAGGTTGGGAACCTCTGCATTATGCCTAGATAAGGAATGGAAACACCTGCATCTGACCTAATAGTAACCATTGTGTATTGTGCATTCGTAGGAGTAAAACTCCAGTGGCAGCTGATATAACATTGATATTTTTTTTTAATCTCAAAGGCGTCTACTATACCATCTTAGAAAAGACTCAGCTGTCAACCTACAGTGCTGATGGTGAAAATGGAGGAAAAAGGAATGGAACGCAAGAATGAATATGGTCTCCACCAAGGATGCTACTTCACCAAGTAAATCAAAACTGAACTGTAGATAATAGATTTAATACCTTTCTTGCCAGGTGAAAATTTAGCCATGGCAATGGTTCTTAGAACCAGAAAGGAAATCTCCCCAACAGCCCTTTTTAATGCTAGGCACGGCTGTTGATCGATTATAGATTTTATACTTTTCTGCCTGGCATAATTCTAGCCCTGGCGATGGTTCTTAGAACCAGAAAGAAAGCCTCAACGGCCCTTTTTAATGCTAGGTGTGGCCGTTGATCTAGAAAAGATTTTATAGCTTTAGAGTCTCTGAGATTGAGGAGAGGAACATTTGCACGCCTGTTGCCAAATGTTCCTCAGAAGAGACACGGCGGAGGAAGAAACAAAGGCGAAGAAAGAAAAAAGAAGAACCAAGACAGCAAGAAAATGTCTGCAGCTCAAGCCCTATTAGCCTTTGGCTGTGATGGCGCCTCCTACACTGTGAGGTAAGTTGTATTCTTCAAAGTTTTAGGATATGGAGGGAAGTGGATGGTCCCCCCCCAAATTGATGGTCCGTTCTTCCTAGGTAAATAGGGGTAACACCTGCATCTGAGGTAATAGTAACCACAGTGTATTGTGCATTCATAGGAGTAAAACGCCAGTGGCAGCTGAAGTAACGCTGATTTTTTTTTTTCTCAAAGGCATGGACTACAGCATCTTAGAAGACACAAGACTCAGTGTTGATGGTAAAAGTACAAGAAGAAGGAATGGAAATCAAGAAGAATATGATGTTGTAGATAATAGATTTTATATCTTTCTTGCCTGGCATAAATTAAGCCCTGGCAATGGTTATTAGAACCAGAAAGGAAACCTCAATAGCCTTTTTTAATGCTAGGCATGGCTGTTGATCAATAATAGAGTTTATAGTTTTCTGCCTGGCGTAATTCTAGCCATGGCGATGGTTCTTGGAACCAGAAGGGAAATCTCTCAGTGGACCTTTTTAATTCTAAATGGGGCCATTGATTGATAATAGATATTATACCTTTCTTGCCTGGCATAATTCTAGCCCTGGCGATGGTTCTTAGAACCAGAAAGAAAGCCTCAACGGCCCTTTTTAATGCTAAGTGTGGCCGTTGATCTAGAAAAGAATCTATAGCTTTAGAGTCTCTGAGATTGAGGGGAGGAACATTTGCACGCCTGTTGCCAAATGTTCCTCAGAAGAGACACGGCGGAGGAAGAAACAAAGGCGAAGAAAGAAAAAAGAAGAACCAAGACAGCAAGAAAATGTCTGCAGCTCAAGCCCTATTAGCCTTTGGCTGTGATGGCGCCTCCTACGCTGTGAGGTAAGTTGTATTCTTCAAAGTTTTAGGATATGGAGGGAAGTGGATGGTCCCCCCCCCCAAATTGATGGTCCGTTCTTCCTAGGTAAATAGGGGTAACACCTGCATCTGAGGTAATAGTAACCACAGTGTATTGTGCATTCATAGGAGTAAAACGCCAGTGGCAGCTGAAGTAACGCTGATTTTTTTTTTTCTCAAAGGCATGGACTACAGCATCTTAGAAGACACAAGACTCAGTGTTGATGGTAAAAGTACAAGAAGAAGGAATGGAAATCAAGAAGAATATGATGTTGTAGATAATAGATTTTATATCTTTCTTGCCTGGCATAAATTAAGCCCTGGCAATGGTTATTAGAACCAGAAAGGAAACCTCAATAGCCTTTTTTAATGCTAGGCATGGCTGTTGATCAATAATAGAGTTTATAGTTTTCTGCCTGGCGTAATTCTAGCCATGGTGATGGTTCTTAGAACCAGAAAGGAAACCTCAGCGGCCCATTTACATGACCAGCATGGCCGGTGGTTAATAATAGATTTTATAGTTTTCTGCCTGGTATAATTCTAGCCCTGGCTATGGTTCTTAGAACCAGAAGGGAAATCTCTCAGTGGACCTTTTTAATTCTAAGTGGAGCCATTGATGGATAATAGATATACCTTTCTTGCCTGGCATAATTTTAGCCATGGCGATGGTTCTTAGAACCAGAAAGAAAGCCTCAACGGCCCTTTTTAATGCTAAGTGTGGCCGTTGGTCTAGAAAAGAATTTATAGCTTTAGAGTCTCTGAGATTGAGGGGAGGAACATTTGCACGCCTGTTGCCAAATGTTCCTCAGAAGAGACACGGCGGAGGAAGAAACAAAGGCGAAGAAAGAAAAAAGAAGAACCAAGACAGCAAGAAAATGTCTGCAGCTCAAGCCCTATTAGCCTTTGGCTGTGATGGCGCCTCCTACGCTGTGAGGTAAGTTGTATTCTTTAAAGTTTTAGGATATGGAGGGAAGTGGATGGTCCCCCCCCCAAATTGATGGTCCGTTCTTCCTAGGTAAATAGGGGTAACACCTGCATCTGAGGTAATAGTAACCACAGTGTATTGTGCATTCATAGGAGTAAAACGCCAGTGGCAGCTGAAGTAACGCTGATTTTTTTTTTTCTCAAAGGCATGGACTACAGCATCTTAGAAGACACAAGACTCAGTGTTGATGGTAAAAGTACAAGAAGAAGGAATGGAAATCAAGAAGAATATGATGTTGTAGATAATAGATTTTATATCTTTCTTGCCTGGCATAAATTAAGCCCTGGCAATGGTTATTAGAACCAGAAAGGAAACCTCAATAGCCTTTTTTAATGCTAGGCATGGCTGTTGATCAATAATAGAGTTTATAGTTTTCTGCCTGGCGTAATTCTAGCCATGGTGATGGTTCTTAGAACCAGAAAGGAAACCT
This sequence comes from Bothrops alternatus, assembly GCA_034064705.1. Taxonomy (NCBI): domain Eukaryota; kingdom Metazoa; phylum Chordata; class Lepidosauria; order Squamata; family Viperidae; genus Bothrops; species Bothrops alternatus. The sequence goes on along the minus strand of JARGCV010000504.1, from coordinate 475,251 downwards.
CAGCGGCCCATTTACATGACCAGCATGGCCGGTGGTTAATAATAGATTTTATAGTTTTCTGCCTGGTATAATTCTAGCCATGGCGATGGTTCTTGGAACCAGAAGGGAAATCTCTCAGTGGACCTTTTTAATTCTAAATGGGGCCATTGATTGATAATAGATATTATACCTTTCTTGCCTGGCATAATTCTAGCCCTGGCGATGGTTCTTAGAACCAGAAAGAAAGCCTCAACGGCCCTTTTTAATGCTAAGTGTGGCCGTTGATCTAGAAAAGAATTTATAGCTTTAGAGTCTCTGAGATTGAGGGGAGGAACATTTGCACGCCTGTTGCCAAATGTTCCTCAGAAGAGACACGGCGGAGGAAGAAACAAAGGCGAAGAAAGAAAAAAGAAGAACCAAGACAGCAAGAAAATGTCTGCAGCTCAAGCCCTATTAGCCTTTGGCTGTGATGGCGCCTCCTACGCTGTGAGGTAAGTTGTATTCTTCAAAGTTTTAGGATATGGAGGGAAGTGGATGGTCCCCCCCCCCAAATTGATGGTCCGTTCTTCCTAGGTAAATAGGGGTAACACCTGCATCTGAGGTAATAGTAACCACAGTGTATTGTGCATTCATAGGAGTAAAACGCCAGTGGCAGCTGAAGTAACGCTGATTTTTTTTTTTGTCTCAAAGGCATGGACCACGGCATCTTAGAAGACAGAAGACTCAGTTGTCAGCCTGCAGTGCTGATGGTGAAAAAGGAGGAAGAAGGAATGGAATGCAAGAATGAACATGATCTCCACCAAAAATGCTATTTCACCAATTATGCAAAAACTGACCTTTAGAACAATCGCTGAAAATGTAAGCCACTTTCATGATCACACCACACTACACATTTTAATCCCATCTGTGGCCATTGCTACATAATAGAGATTCTAGTTTTCTTTTTTTCTTTTTCTTTTTTTTATTATTAGATATCTGTTTGTACATGTAAACAATGAAAAAGTTCAAGTTAAGGCCATTCAACTTAATACAATCATTTTAAATTTGTAGACCTTCTTCACTCCGTGTGTCCAAGTTTAACTATCTTTTCAGATCAGTCCATTGGACATCAAACAAACAAGTCTTCTTATTAAAATTAATATTTTTCATGTCAATATACCCATCCCTTCAACAAGTACATTCTTAGTCTATTTAATATATATCTTCCATTAATCGATAGATATATATTTGTACATGTAAACCAGGGGGAAAATCAAGTTAACTGCTATCCAACTTAATACAATCGATTTAAATTTGTAAACATTCTTCACTCCGTATGTCCAGATTTAACTATAAGCCAGATACATTTTCTTTGATTGGTGTTTCTCTTGTATGTAGTCTATCCAATGTTTCCAGTCTATCATATATTGTTCATTTGAGCGATCCTTCAAATATGCCGATATTTTAGCCATTTCTGCCAAATTTATGACTTTCAAAGTCCATTCTTCAATAGGTGGTATTTCTGGCTTCTTCCAGTATTGTCCCACCAACAGTCTCGCTGCTGTGATCAAGTTCAGAATTAAGTTCGTCTCTGTGGTAGTGCAGTCTTTTATGATCCCTAACAAAAACAACTGAGGTAGAAATTCAATGCGCTTTTTCAAAATAGTTTGGAGTGTCCACCATATTTTTCTCCAGAAGGCTTTAATTTTCCTACATGACCACCATACATGAAAATATGTAGCCTCCATACTACCACATCTCCAACATTTAGGTTGGGTGTCTGGGTAGATATGTGCTAGTTTTCTTGCCTGTTGTATTTTAAGCCAATTCTAGATGTGTTCCATGATGTACATAAGATTCCATACTTTTCTTGCCTCCTTACTGTTAGGCCTGGCAATGGTTCTTAAAGCCCAAAAGAAAATGTCTATGGCCCTTTCTATTGCTAAGCTTGGTCACTGATTATTAAAACAGTAATTAGTATTCTGGCCTGGAGTAATGATAGCCATAGCTGTAGTTCTTAGAACTTGAGAAGGGCCACACAAGCATTCCACATGCCAACCCATCCCGTCAATAATAGCGATGACTCATTTTTAGGGGTCTTTCAGTCCCATCACTGAATGGATGTGGATAATGATCGGCTCCCAGACTCACTCAGTCCATGAGCAGATACTCTATGAGACTCACGCTAGAAGTCTCTCCGGGTCGCCCTGGGTGACCCTTTCAGTCCCTGAGTGAGCAGGGAGGGCGAATCACACTGGAGGCGTCAACAGTCCTCAGCTGGAAGCCTCTCCCAGTCCCTGAGGCTCCCCAACTGAGTCTCAAACTGGAAGGGAATCCTTTTGGATCGCTTCCCTCACTGGCCAATGATGATCATGATCAGTGCAGTCCGTGAAACCAAAGAGACAAAAGAGCTGCACTATTCCTGATTCCATGTGCGCCGACTCCCATGTTTAGGGACGGACCCTTGGCCACGCCTCCTTCGCCCCCTGCCACTCGCCTCAGCCCATTTACAGCCAGCTTTCCTCCTCCGCTGCCCTCCCGCAGCCATCCTCCACGGCCAGTGGGCCCTTGGCCCTCTGCCCATCGCCCTTCGGCCCGGCCAATTCACCCAGACACCCTCTGTCCCGGGCCTTTGGTGTACGGGACAAATAGCCCCCAGCCATGGTGCTGCGGGGGCAGCGTGCGATGAGCAACCCCAGGGACTGAGGGGGGGGGCAGCTGTGATGCAAGATTTTTTTAAAAAGTGCTCTGCTCTGCAAGTTTTGGGGCCTTGCAGCTCTGTCACCAGAATCGGAAGGAGGGGGACTGGCAGCAGAAGCAGCAGCCCCGGGAGGGAGGGAGGGGCACCTCAAGGGGGCTTCACGAAGACAGCTTGACTCGCAACTCAAACGAAAGAGAGGAGGTGGAGCAAGGCCGGAGCAGCTTCTGCCATAGCCAGGGGGTGGGTTAGGGGGGCGCATAGGCAAACAGAGGGCTGGTGTGCTGCTGGAACTGGAGCATCATGGGAGGAAAGTGCGGGCAAATGGCATGGGCTTGGGGGTTGGAACTGTGACCCGTCAAGGGCGGGCAAATGGCATGGGCTTGGGGGTTGGAACTGGAGCGTATTGGCATGGGCTTCGGGGTTGGAACTGGAGCGTCTGGCATGGGCTTGGGGGTTGGTACTGTGACCCGTCGTGGGAGGGAAGGGCGGGCAAATGGCATGGGCTTCGGGGTTGGAACTGGAGCGTCGTGGGAGGGAAGCGTGGGCAAATGGCATGGGCTTCGGGGTTGGAACTGTGACCCGTCGTGGGAGGGAAGCGTGGGCAAATGGCATGGGCTTCGGGGTTGGAACTGTGACCCGTCGTGGGAGGGAAGCGTGGGCAAATGGCATGGGCTTGGGGGTTGGAACTGGAGCATCTGGCATGGGCTTGGGGGTTGGAACTGGAGCGTCTGGCATGGGCTTGGGGGTTGGAACTGGAGCGTCGTGGGAGGGAAACGTGGGTAGAAGCCACGCTGGCCTTGCTGTTTGCCTGTGCGCCCCCCCTAACCCACCCCCTGGCTATGGCAGAAGCTGCTCCGGCCTTGCTCCACCTCCCCTCTTTCGTTTGAGTTGCGAGTCAAGCTGTCTTCGTGAAGCCCCCTTGAGGTGCCCCTCCCTCCCTCCCTTGTGCCCCCAACACACTCTTGTCTGACTGCCCCCCCCAGTGGCCCCGGGGCTGCTGCTTCTGCTGCCAGTCTCCCTCCTTCCGATTCTGGTGACAGAGCTGCAAGGCCCCAAAACTTACAGAGCAGCCACCGCACTTTAAAAAAATCTTGCATCACAGCTGCCCCCCCTCAGTCCCTGGGGTTGCTCATCGCACGCTGCCCCCGCAGCCCCATGGCTCCTGCCTGCCCCCCGATTGGCTGGGAGCTATTTGTCCCATACAGCCAAAGACCCAGGACAGACGGTATCTGGGTGAATTGGCCGGACTGAAGGGCGACGGGCAGAGGGCCAAGGGCCCACTGGCCGTGGAGAATGGCTGCGGGAGGGCAGTGGAGGAGGAAAGCTGGCTGTAAATGGGCTGAGGAGAGTGGCAGGGGGCGAAGGAGGCGTGGCCAAGGGTCCACCCCTAAACATCCCATTCCCTTCCTGGTGGGGGCCTTTCAGTCCCTGAGTTACCACTCTGGGACACTCACCCTGAATGAGAAGGTGGCCAGTCGCCCCCAGTCTCCTTCGGGCCCTGAGCAGACACTCTGTGAGGCTCACACTGGAAGACTCTCTGGGGTCGCCCCGGGGGTCCCTTTCAGTCCCTAAGGGAGCAGCCAGGGCGAATCCCACTGGAGGATACAGCCCCCCCCCCGCTGGAAGCCTCTCCCGGTGCCTGGGGATCCCCAACTGACCCTCATACTGGAGGGGAAGCCCTGTGGCATGAGCACGGGTGAGTTGATGGGGTGCATTTCTTGGGCGAAAGGCTGCACTGCTGCTGAGGCCATGTTGACTCACAGAGGTGATGCCAAGGCACTCCTGACGGGGGTCTTCCAACTCTGTGAAACTCACCCTGAATGAGTAGGCAGCCAGTCAGCTCCCGGGCTCCTTCGGTCTCTGAGCACCCACCCTGTGAGGCTCACCCTGGGAGGGAGACCCTTTCAGTCCCTGAGTGAGCAGCCAGGGCGAATCACCCGGCAGGAGGCAACAATGCTCAGGCCTCCTCCAGTGCCCTAGCTGAGTCTCACACTGGAAGGGAATCCTTTTGGATCGCTTCCCTCCCAACTTCATACCCTGAGAAATAATGTCAGCTGTAAACCTGGTGACGCAGTTTAACATGAGATATTGCCATCTCAATAAATTAATAACTAGTTTTTTGCTAGGGTGAGACATGATGTCCTCGAACTGGAAAATAAATCTGTGTGACCCTCTTAAATTCTAGATGTGGCCATTGAAACCCTGAGTAGATTTCTTTCCTGGCTTAATTTAGGCACGATGTTGGTTCTTAGAACCAGAAAGCATCTCAATGGCCCTTTTTAATGCTGGGTGTGCCGGTGATTGATAATAGATTTTATAGTTTTCTGCCTGGCGTAAATTTAGCCACAGCCGTGGTTCTTAGAACCAGAAAGAAAACCTCAACCGCTCTTTTTAATGTCTGGTGTGGCCAGTGATTGATAAAAAGATTTCTATTTGGAATAATTTTATCCATGGCTGTTGTTTAAAATGTGTAAGTTATGTTTTGACTGATAAATGTTAAACATGACACACAGTATGGCGGTCACCTCAAGAATTTTGATTTCTTTTGTCACACACGTTTGTCTTTTTGTTCCTGAAATTTCTGTTTGACATGTATTTTTTGTAATACAACTGAGTTTTACTCCTGATTTACTGTTGTTAAGTAGTTGTGATGCTTATGGTAGACAAGTTTTATCTTTTGCCTGTTTTTATGTATTCTTTCTTATCACCATCTCTTCACCAAGATATACCTGTTGTGATATTTATGTATTTGAACACTGAAGTTGTGTTTTCTTTCTTCCGAGAAAAATCTTTTGATGACAACTATGGTTCCTTTTACACCTCACCTTTTATCAAAAATGTCATTTTAAATTAGTGAACTATTTAACCCATGGTATTTTATCATTGCTTTTCTAATTTTTGTGTGACCTTTTATCCTTAAAATATTGGATTATGCTTTTATGTATTTTATCTGTAAGACTGTTTTATGTTTTGAATTGTTGTACAAACTGTTGCAACTGGGTAACGCTTGGAAGATATGATGCAGAAACAATAAAGTATTCTTCAAGTCTTCCTTCACTACATTTGGGATCCTGCAGTCAGGAGCCTGGACCTGTTGGGCACCTTGTGCTGCTGCCCTTTGCCGAAGTCACCGAGGATCATCTTTGGTAAGGATTTGGGGGTTTGGTATATTCAGAAATGACCTGGTCTACCAAAATAAACTTCCAATGAAGTTTTTTGTGCTTTACATAACATTTTAGATTTCTCTCTCTCTCTCTCTCTCATCTATTATCTATCTCACCTGTTAATCATCCATATCAGACATGTCAAACACAAGGCCCGGGGGCGAAGTGGTTGCATGTGGCCCGCAAAGCCATCCTGGAAACAGTGAGGGAACGGCCCCCGCTGCCTTGGCCCTGGCCCAGGCCGGCTGGGAGCCAATGTACAGTTTTGTGGTGGCCATCTTGGCACTTGCCCCGGTCCCACCCCCTTCTGCCGGAGACCCTCAGATCTGCCCCACTCCTGCCCAGGCCCCCACAGGCACCCTTGACGCGACTGATGTAGAACTGGCCACGCCCACCCAGCAGGCCACACCCACTCCATCCACGCCCACCCAGTAGGCTGCACCCACTCTGGCGACACCCCCCCCAGAGCAACCGCAATGCTGATGCGGCCCTCAGTGAAATTGAGTTTGACACCCCTGGTCTAGGGTTTCCTGCCTGGGCAGGGGGTTGGACTAGAAGACCTCCAAGGCCCCTTCCAACTATTCTACTCTACTCTACTCCCATTCCCATTCTACATAAAGCAGTATTTCTCACCCGCAGCAACTTAAGGATGAGGAAGTCCGTTTCACTTAACCCGGTTACTAACTTATCAACTGCAGTGATTCTTAACGACGGTTGCAAAAAGAAGTGGTAAGATGGGGTTAAACTCACAAGAGTTGTCTCACTTAGTCACGAAAAAATTGGGCTCAACTGCGGTCCTAAAGCGAGGCCTGCTTGTCCATGCCAGAAATATGCAATTCTGCGTTAGGGAGGGTGCTGTGATGCAGTGCAAAGAACAGCCGACATCAACTTGTTTTCCGTTTATTTTTAAGATAGCAAAAGGAGAAAGAACTACAGTGAGCCCCTCACCCAGGACAGATTGGTGAGAATTTGCCATTTGTGGCCAAATTTCAGTGCAATTAATCATTAGCTAAATTATCTAGTACAATTCATCAGTGGGCTTCACAGTGTAGGAGAAAAGAGTGTGCTGATTTTCTTGCTAATCCTTGCTACTATATACTTATTTAATGCAATTTAAAGGTCACCCAACTCCAGGTAAATTTGGATGGCTTCCATTAAGAAAAGTAAAACCTTTAAATATGCAAATAAAGCAGCCATATCTGCAGAGACCCATCCCCACAGAAGCACACTGGAAACTGCTCTAGGGCAGGGGTAGGCAACCATGGCTAGCTTAGGAATTCTGGGAGTTGAAGTCCACGAGTCATAAAAGCCAAGATTGCCTACCCCTGCCCTAGGGCAGGGCAAATCTCTCATATTTTGGGATAAGGATTATAACCCCCCCCCAAAATTAAATCAAGCTGTTTTGTTATCAAATTGGCCTACAAGATACCCTAAATTGACACAATCTGTACAACATGACACCAGTACTGACCTAAGAAGGCACACTCTGGTTTTGACTTGTCTCTAACCTAAAATTCTTAAAAAGTATTTTTTGGGGTGCACTTGGGGTGAGATGAGAAGACAGATCTCATTTAATGGTTTTAGTTCATAGTTGGTCAGTTCAAACCTCTGTTTAGTTCATTTGGACTGTTTGGAATAATTTGATTTGAATTGAGTAAAATCTCTTCAGTTCCCCCCCCCCTTCAGCAGCTTGAATTATATTTTCTACACCCCACTAGCGAGTATTAAAAAGTGGAGCAAAGTGAAAGATGCCCAGAGCAATATTTTGGGTGTGCCCACATCTGGGGAAGAGGGAACGATGCCCCCAAAGCTTCCAGTGGCTGTGAAGAAAAATCCCCAAACTTTTTAAAAAGGTTCTCAGGATACTCCTCTGGAGTAGATTTTCAGAGCACCTGAGAACTTTGGTGAAGAGAGAAGCTTCAGGTACCCAGGTTGGCATACAAAAGTATGTGAAACTCCTGTCCCCATTTTTAATTCAGCAATTATTGATACATAGGGTGGTTTTCTGGGTCTCTCTCTCTTCAGAGATGTTAAAAATGAAAATAAATGGTGCACCCTTGACTTAAGTAGAGTGCAGAACCAGGAATATGATTTAAAAATATATAAGTGAAAGGAGGATCGCCCCCTTGAATCATCAACCTTTTAGGGTGTTTTCATTCTTATTTGTGTTCAACAGGAAGAAATAAACATTAAAGAACTGAATAAGGTAAGCTTGTAAAGGTAAATAAAAATCCACTAAAAAGAGGAAAACGAATAATAAACACTTTTATGGGCATTCCAATAATGCGACAGGTTGAGTTATTTTAACAAAACAGTACACATTTATTCCCAAGAAATGGTGAAATATTACAACAATGCTACACGCAAGAAGCACCCCCCCTCCAAACATATAACCAAGAAATAAAGTTTTGAGAGGGTGCAGAAAATAAACTTTATGAAAACATTGAACACTATTCACACCAAAGCGCCAGGCTGGGCCCAGCATAACCTGTTGCCAAGCTGAGTCATTGAATGGCAGCCAAATCAGAGTCTGAAGCAGAAAAATCAGAGGAAAAAGCATTTTTAATAATCATTTTTCTAGAAAAGAGACGAAGCTGAATCAAGACTAATTGGGATTATGCCTTGGCTGGGCTGTTCTCTGCTTGGCAATGGCTCATCTCGCTACATTTGATATCCACGGCAGGATTCGAAAGGAAAGTCACTCACGCATTACGCTTTGTAAAAAGGACTGAATTCTCCAGATATACTTTCGACAGCTGTCAGTTAGTATCCTGAAGCAGCGCACTTCCGTTTCAAAAGCATGCACGCTAAACACTGCACTGAAAACTCAGAAGTTGGGGGAGAAACGCTGGGAAAAGCTCCCCCTCCACCCCCCCTCCTGCCAGTTCCTGGAGGCGTCTGGGCCTCTTAAAGGCTCTGAATAAAGGAGAGAAAAGTAGCCCACCTCACACGCCGCTGGGGATAAAGCATGATTACTTCAGCAACGATTTGCAAGGCATGTTCGGAAAAAGGCTTAGGGTTTCTTTGAAGGGTCTAACTTTAGAAAGGATTCAAAATTACAACTGGAGCCCGGAGTCTCTTTGCTCCCCCCCAAAACACAAGTCGCCCGGCCTTTGCAGTCAATGAATAGCCTGACAAGCATGATGTAGAAACAGAAGGTTCTTCTTTTTTAATGGTTCTGGTCCTCAGCCTGGCCCTCAATCCTGTCCTGGCCAAGGAAGATGAGGACAGCACCCTCCCCCTGTACGTCAAGCGCCACCTGGTGCGTCCGCGGCTGCCTCACTGCCCACGGAACCACTGCTCCTGATCGACCCACAGGGCCGCCTCGCTGTCACTGCCTTCAAGGTCTCCTTCCTCTCCGCTGCCCTCCATGTCGTCCACATCCTCTTCCTGGGTCGCGTCAGTGGGGCTTTCTTCTTTCTCCATCTTCTGCATGCCTTCCAGCGACTTCTGGTCATTGGGATCCAAACTGGGGAGGGGAGGGGAGACAGAAAGATCGCGGCCTTGAGGACCACTCGCCTGGCCTGCCCTCTTCTCAAGGCACCCTTGACAGATTGTTTGGGGTGGGGTGGGGTGGGATGTGCTGGGAGGTTCAAATGCAGAAAGAAACCTTTGAGGGCTTCAATTTCTACCCTATTAAAAATGGAAGTGTTTTAAGTTCAAGTTGGAAAAAAAACCAGCTGCGATTATTATTAATCCAAGTGAATCAGTCTCTCTGAAAGGAGAATCTGGACTTTCCCCCCCAAAAAAGGTGGGAAAAAGGGGGCTGAACTGACCCCCCAAAGGAATTTATGACAAGTGTGAGTTTTTTCAAATGGTAACGTAAGTCAAAGACCATTGTACTTTAACTGGGAACAAGGAAGGCACCAGACACCGTGTTTAGGAGGCTGAGGCCTTTCTGCAGGGGTGGCCGTGAGAAAGAGAGACACAGAACAGCCTAAGGGAGAGCGGAGGAGGAGGAGGAGGAGAACGAGGCAGAAACCGCCGGGGTCTGGAAAGGCTACCTTAAGGCGATGCTGTACTGGTCCATGGCTTCCTGATATTCATTGACTGCCACTAGGAAATCCCCCAACATCCGATGCAAGATGCAGTCGCTCTGGTTGGCCAAGGCGTTGCGGAGCAGAGCGATCCCGTCATCGTACTTCTGTTCTCGGCCTGTTGGGAAAGGAACACGAAAGCAGCCATTTGTAAGAGCCAGTTTGGTCTTTTGGGGGGGGGGGGGTTAAAGTATCAGACTGGGAAGCAAGGAGACAGTGAGTTCAAGTCCTGATTTTGCCATGAAAGCTGGTTGGGTGACTTTGGGCCAATCACCAGGAGACGGCGAGTTCTAGTTCTACCTTAGGCGTGAGAATTGGCTGGGTGACTTTGGGCCAGTCCCTCTTTCCCAGACCAACCTACCTCACAGGATTATTGTTATGGGGAAGATAGAAGGAGGAAGGAGTATTTTATGTGCTCAAGTTATTTATAAATATAATAAAGACGGGATATAAATATGTAAACCAACCAACCAACCAATAAGAAAACCTCAATGCAAATTCCTGCTTCTGCAAATCTGTTCCCTTCCCCTTCCAAAAATGGTCTGGCTCCCTTAAACGGGCTGGATTTCACCCGTTCAGTGCCCGAGAGGGGGAAGCCGACTCACTGAGTAGCTCGGCCTTCTTGACCACGGCTTTGATGTAATCCGGGCGTTGCATCAGGGCCTTGTCCAGCAAGGTCTTGGCTTTCTCCTGGGCCACGGGGTCCTCCAGACAAACGGTGGCCAGGAGCGTCAGCGTCTGAGCGTTGGCTCCCAGGGTCTTGTAGACGTTGTTGGCCATCACGGTGGCCTCGCGGAGGCCGTTGGAGGCCAGGTAGCATTCAATGAGGCCTGAAGGGCAAAAGAGGCCGATGGGTTCCTCAGCTCAGAAACAAAGCCATGGCCAAGTTCAGCACAAGGAGTAGAAAGCTCCAAGCTTCAGAGGGGTCTCAAAGATGTTTCCAAAAGGCAACTGGACTTCCTTGGAAGTTTTTTTCCATGAAAACGTTTTGCTCCCCATCCAAGAAGCTTCTTCAGTTCTTGAAGAAGTTTCTGGGATGAGAAGCGAAACGTTTCCAAGGGGGAAAAAACCCAAGGAAGTCCCGTTGCCTTTTGAAACGCACCTTTGGGACAACCATGACTTGGAAGATTGAGAATCCCCAGAAACCTCCAGAGATGCCCCCAAAAGGAAACCAAACCAAGCCAACCTGTCCCAGCCGCTGGGCATGTTCAGGCTGTCAAAATATTCACCCTGCGCTGTCGCTCACCTTCATAGCAGTCCAGCCGGCACGGGGCCAGTCGGATGGCTTCGCGGAAGTGGATGATGGCCTCTTGCACTCTGCCCATGTTCCGCAGGGCGGCCCCTTTCAACAGCAGGGCCTGCACACTGTTGCTGTTCAGCTGGATGGCTTTGGCCCCCAGGTACAAGGCACGAGAGTAGCGCTTGCTGTAGAAGCTGTGGCAGCTGCGGAAAGGAGGAACAGGCGGCCCTCAAGACGGAGCTCGGATGGATTCTGAACACTTTGAGGAAAGGAGGGGAACGGTGGCTGTTACCCTGAGACCACCCAGGGCTCTGCATGCTGGTCAGAGATGTTGAACAGCCGGCATCCGAGGTTTTCCACGTCCTCCAGGCGACCCTCCCGAGCCAGTAAATAACCATAGACATCCATTCCTAAGAAAGACAAAGGAAAGAAAAATAAACTTTGGAAGAACAAGAAAACTACTTAAAAAAACTATTTAATCTGGAGAGATCCCAGGATCCAAATCCATCCATCTCTTACAACAAAGGTGCTCGAATATGGCTAAGATTATCTCTCTTTTTTTTCTTCCAATCATATATCTAGAAATGCTGGCAAAGGGTTTGGAGAGCCCCTTCATTGGTACGCCAATTTGCAAAACTATAAAACTGGAAATCTCTTTTATTATAATTTAGTTTTTAAATGGAAAACATTAAAATTCGTATTTGAATCCTATTCATTATCTCTGAATATTCCTGCCCAACACGAAATGTAAAAGCCTTTGATGTTTTGTGCAGTAGCAGCGCATAGATTTCCCCTTGCTGCTAATGTTATCAGTGTTCAACTGTACATTTTTTTTGACCAATTAACAACTGAGATTTAACCATTTGCCTAATTTTAGTGAACCCACGAGCATCTTCGCGGTCACTATAAATCTAGTGTTTTTGTTTTATTATAGCAGCAATCTTTCCTGGGAAGCAAGACCCAGGGATTTAAGAGTGGCTGATTTCTAAGGCTTGAAATTGCAAATTGAATGAAGCATTGAAATAGTTGTCCCTATTTTCTGGAGACTTACCTTTTATTAAATAGGGATCCAACATTTGGGCCTGTTCAAATTTTAGAATGGCGTTCTTGTTATCCCCGGCTCTAAAGTACAGGTCTGCTAAACTGCCCAATATATCCACATTGTCTCTCAGGAGTGACTTCTTCTCCAGTGAGCTTTTGGGAAAAAAACAGAAATGGAAAAATCAGAATTTGCTGTAAAACACTATTCTGGAGTACGCGTCTATAACAAATGCAGGGAAATTCTGTAATCTGGAAAAAGGTAAAATGCACTCTAGATTTTACAGTTTGCATTTTGACTCCCAGAACTTCTCTGAGCCAATCAGTTTAAACCACCGGCAACGGTGCCTCTCCATGGGAATGCTCACCAGATTGTGTTGATTGCTCTGGTGTTATCACCGGTGTGCACAAACGCGTACGCTTTGATCCACACCGAAAGCCAATCCAGATTTGGGATGCTCTGAATCACATTCATGGTTAAGGAAGCCACTTCTGCACCCTTCACCGAGAGCGACAACAAGCCTAGATGAGGACAGACTCTTATTATAATTTCCAGGCTGACAAAAGCAGACTGAACGCAACCAGACCGGGTTTGAGAGTTTAATGGGAGTTGAAGCCCAGCATGGCAGGAACAGACCAAGATTTCAACCAAAATAATTCGGTTTTGGTAAAACTGAACTATCAAAGTAGTTTCCTACCATTCCTGCACTTAATCTCATCTCCAAAGAGAGTAAGATCGTTGAAAAGGCACAAGTACATTACGCTCACTCGGAAGCCTTCCAGCATCCTTTCCCTGAAAAATTTGACACTCGGCCAGACCTTGATGTCAAACTAGCCAACTTTGCTCCTTGCCAACAGCGACAAACAACGGGGAGAGCTACCTAGAATGGCATCGAGAGCCAGCGGGCACTGCCTCAAAACCTCCTTGTAACTGGTCACCGAGGAACGTTCTTGGCCCGTCTTCTTGTACAGGCTGGCCAGCATCATGTTGATCTGCAACAGACAGGCGAGAGCAACTGCAGCAAAGCTCTCGACCAGAAGCCCCTGAGTGTGAGCATCTCAGGCATCAGGAAAAAAAAATCCTTCCTGGGTTCAATCCATGGAGAGGAATTTACCTTGGGCGTCCTCTGCCTGGAAGGGATGCCATCCAGAACGGCAATGGCGTCTTTGTCTTGCTTTAACATGGTGTAGCATTCAGCCATTTTGTATTTCACTTCGATTTCAGAAGGCAGACACTAGAAAAAAAACAAGGGTGTATTTAATGGTTTTGTGGCTCCTGCAGCATCAAGATTTGCCCTCTGTTTAAAGGGTCTCCTGCTTGAGTAGGGGGCTGAATTAGAAGACCTCCAAGGTCCCTTCCAGCTCTTATTGTAAGTGTAGGAAGGGGGTCAACCTCCTAAGTAATTGTGATTAGAAACAGGCTGATGGGCCATGCACCCACCTGGCTCTGGGGAGTGGAGGCTGCGCTGCCGGGGGAGGGCCGCACTTTAGAGGTCTTGCTCAAGGCCTTCTTCTGCTGCAGGGCCATGGTGTACTTGCTGACGGCGTTGCGGTACTCCTTATCGTGGAACAGGGAGTCCGCGTGGTGAACCAGCAGCTGGTACTTCTGTGAGGGGGAGAACAGCTCCCTGCAAGAGAGACCAGAGGGTCCTGGAATCAGAGTCAGCCTCCCCCTGCACACACCCCTGCAAGGTAGGCCAAACTCAGAGAAAATACAGCAGGACCAACCTCTGGGAGGCAAACCCTACCGCAAACATTGGCAAGGTCAGGTTTCCCCCACCCAGCTTCCTTCAGCTACAACTCCCATCATCCCCAGCCCCAACACCCACCTTCTGGCCAGATTTGGTATCCTCCGTGCCTAGATTCCCTATCCCATCTTCCTGAGCCAGCCTCCCATAGAGTCTAGAGCAGTGCTTCTCAACCTTGGCAATTTGAAGATGGAGGAACTACAACTCTCAGAATCCCCCAGCCAGGAATTCTGGGAGTTGTAGTTCCTCCTCATCTTCAAGCTACCAAGGCTGAGGAGCACTGAGGAGCCCATCATCCCCAGCCCTAGTGAAGGGGAGACTGTGGGTTGCGGTCTCCTGCCGATCGCTGCGTGGCCTCCTTTCCCCACTTGCCCTGCTTCGCTTCCGGGGCCCCGCCTCACTCACGGGTTGTTGCCGCTCATGGTGAGCAGGAGGCCGCTGAGCAGCCGCACGTTGGAGTGGAGCCCGGCGGCCGCCATCTCCCGTACATGGTCCACGACGCTCATGGCGGCGGAGAAGCGAAGCGAAGCGGCGGCGGCGGCGGCGACAAGACTCTAAAATGGCGCCTCTTCGCCGGGTCCTCGCGCCGAGGGCGGCCATGACGCCAGCCGCCACGCCCCCTCGTTGGGATTGTCTAACTCACTCCTGTCAGAAAAAAAAATCCAAAAAAACAGTCGCTTTTTCCAGAGGGAAAAGCGCCGGTGCTCCGCGGATTTACTCTTCTCTTCTAGAACGTATATATTACCAGTGTACAGTCTTTATCGTTTCTATAATTTGGGCAGGGTTTACAACAGGCACTGAGCTAGACAGCTTGCAAACGGGCGACAGGTACCTTCTGAGCATGCGCGGAAGAGAACCCACTTCCTTCGCTAACCGGGCGCCCTCAGCACTATAGTGCAAAGCCCTTCACCCTCTATATTTGTAGCTAGGCAGCGTTGGGTCGTACCAGATCCTTGGCAAGATGTTTTTATTTGAAAATAAATAAGGATGAGCGAGAGCTAGAACATTTTGCTCCTTATAGCAACGGGCTATTTATTGCTACAGCAACAGAGCTTTTATTTATTTATGCATTTAATAGATTTATGGACCCCAACTCACACAGAGTGAATCTTTTATGCATGTTTTCGTGGAAAGAATGGCTTTGTGCTATGCAATTGTGGATCTGCTCCTTTCTTGCCCTGTACTGCTTGCACAGGACTTAAACTTCGGATCAGATGTACCCTGCAAATCTATTAAAAGTTCCCAACAGTCTTCCCTACCCAATGCCTTCTGGGCATCTCTTGTAATTCCCAGCCATTACGAATAATAGCTAAGCTCTTCCGAATTCAAGCTGGACAGCCTCAGAGCAAATACAGATAAAACAGTATTAGAAAGAACTTTTGTTTTTATTATTATTATCAAGCTTGACAAACATTGCACATGATTTTTTTTAGCTCCACCCTTCCTCCCATCAGTGGCATTGCATCCAGAAACACCTTTTCTCTTTCAGTAGAAATATTAGAAGCAATATTATCTGACTATCCCTGGGAACAGAGCGCTTATAACCAAAGATCCAGCCGCTGCCCTCACTGTCCTGGTCCTGATAGGCTTTTGTTCATGAATTGCCTTTTCACAAAACAGGTCCACCACTAGAAGAGAAAAAGAAAAAAATAGTAACAGAAAGGCAGCTGTCACCAGAAACCACAACAGTCACTTAAACCCATTTTCAAGACCTGAGACTCACTTTCAGTGGCTAAACTCCAAATGAGCAATCTTAAGATTGACACAGTCTTGAAATATACCCAATATTTCAACTATTTTTCTATTCTTTTCTTCAAGCATAAACAGGAAGAGCCTCTCACCTTGCTGGGTTTGTCACTCTGGGGATCAAAGACCTTTTCGCAAAGCCTCAAGCCGGTTTCTTGCCTCAGTTGCTGCAAATACCCTCGCATAACCTCTGAAAGGAGAGCACCCTCATCCGGTTACAGCATTTGCAAGTTAAAGAATTAAAGCTTAAGATTCTCCCCTTTCTCCCAAACCACCAGCTCTTCTAGAAACTATTTTTTTTTTTTTTGCAAAAGATCTGGCTTTTCCTCTCTTATGTGAGCCCATTTTAAAGCAAGATAAAACCCTTTCTAATGGACGGATTTAAACCAGCCAGCCATACTTTTGATAAGACTTTTGAATCGATGTTTAAATTGTGGCTCAAATGCAGGAAAACTAAGCTGATATAGGTACCTGGTAAACGGATGACTCATCCAGTTGACTAAAATAAACTCAGTGTTCCTTTGCCAATAGGAATAGAAAAATGTCGCACTAAACCTTAAAATCTTCAGTGACATAGAAAAAGCAGTTCCAGGAAACCATGGCTGGGTTGCATATTGTTCCAGCGCTACACACAAAAATGACCTGCACAAAACTCAGGTGTCCTTATATCTAACTAGCCATGTTTATGAACGAGGTTGGGTACAATAGCTTGCCATTTTCCTTTTTTCCCCAGCCTGCTTACCTTCTTCCTGCTTGTTGCTGGGTCTGCCGTAAAGAGCGTTCAGTGGGAATCCCGGCTCTCCAGGCATCGGGAAATTGGTGATCCCCAAAGTATACATTTCTTTTTCCCCCTGGCCTTTGGAATTGCACTGAAAATAATTTAAAAAATGAAAACAAAAACAAAAAACAGTTTCAGTCCGTTTCTCTCTGAAATAAGCTTTTATTTATTTTTTTTAGTGGCAGGGTGTTTTAGAAAAGGAGACAATGTCACGGCCATCTTACAGTTCGTATTACCGTACATTTTATTTATTTGGAGTTCTGAGTTTATTTTATTTTTTTTTACTTAAAAAAAAGATACTGCTTTTTAATTTAAAGCACCGCAAAATCCCCAGCCCCCCCTTACCTTCTGTAACTTTTTCAAGCACTCCGAAATATAGAGAGTGATGTAGATCAAGGTTCTGTCAGCCTCATTCTGCAAGAAAGAAAGAATTTAAGATGGAATATCAAGCCGGCTTTTTTCTCTCTCAAAAAGGAACTCTAGCTATCGATTTTATTTTTCTCTTCAATCTGTCACTGAGAGACTTGAGGGGTCATTTTTAAGCCCACTTCCCCTTACCTTAATTTCATAATTTTTAAAGAAGACATTGGCTTTGAAGTAGTAGATGGCTTCATCAATTATGTCCGTATCTTTCGCTGGTAAGAAAGAGGGAAACACAATGTTTTTTGAGTCATGTTTTTAAGGAAATTTCCTTAAAAAACACCCACAAACGTCTCCCAAGGAAGCTGTTGTAGCATAATATGTTCATTTATTCATTACTAACACTTCTGTGCAAACAAAAACCCCAGAGAATTAACAACAGCACAATGACAATAGTGTTATAATAATGGCACTAACCAACAAGAGTGGGTGCAAAAATCCAAAGTATATCTCCAAATATTCTCTCAAAGAACCAAGGATTTTTCAATCAATAGGATAGTGGGCTGGGGAATTCTGGGAGTTGAAGCCCACCCGCATTAAAGTTCCTAAGCTGAGTAATCCAATGGTGGGAGGCAAGGACAAGGCAGAGCAGATCTGCCCCAAAATGGACTTACTTTCACGAGGAGCTGGTCCTTTGAACTGAGACCTGATTGGCAACAGAGCCATGTTCCCCACGAGTTTGGTGTCGGGGTCCATCAAAGTGGAATGATAGGCCTGTGCGGGAAAAGAGGGGTGGGGGGGTTGAAGGAGGATGCCTGGGGAAAAACCGCGGGTGGCTTTCTCCTTAGAAACATTCAGAAGATGCCATCCCCAGATCTGCTTGGAGAGCATGAAAGCAACTAGAAACGTCAAGGAGGGTCTGCAACCTACGGCCCACCAGTTCCAACCTGGCCACCAGCATTTTAACTAGTCCAGCATTTTGCTCCTTGAGGGGGAGAAACAGGGAACCCTTCATTCCACCACACCCCACAACCAGACTGACTGGATGGAAGATGGACTTTTCCTGGCAGGAACCCCAACCCAGCGCCCCCAATATCATGCCCCACATTGCCCCCCTCTACAAATGGGAGCTACGGGGTGGCCCCTCAGCCCTGGCAGCCCCTGGGCCCATCCCCACCCCCGTTTCTTGAGAATGAGATGGAGGAAGGGGGCAACCCACCCACCCACCCACTCACCCCGAACGCCCAGGGTGGGCAGCGAAACAGGACGGGTTTTTTTCCCCGCAGGGCTGAAAGGGGTGGGTGGGAGAGCAGGCAAGACCCATCCCCACATGCACAATGACACCCACGTTCAGCAATGCACTTCCTGCTTCCCCACCTCAGGCCTGGCGAGCAGGCAAGCCCCACCCATGCACAACCACACACCAAAAGACACACTCAGCTTTGTGTTAACTTTTGGGTTCACCATCCTTCCTGCTTCCTTCACTCCCCCCAGCCCCACCCAGCCAGCCTGCAACGCCTCCGCCTTTGCTCCTCGCTTGCCCGGCCCGCCTTGCAAGCGGCAGCCCCTCCAGGCGACCCTCAGGCCGGCTGCCCCTTCCCCTCACCGGCATCTCGGCAGCGGCGGCGGCTCTTCCGGGCAGGGACGCAGCTTCAGGCAAGGTGATGTCCGAGCAGCAGCTGCTGTGCGGAGGCGACTTCGCTTCCTTCCTCTTCCAGCTGCGCGCGGCCGGCAGGGGGCGCCGGAGGACACAGCGCAGCCGGCCAAGGCTCGGCAGACTTCAACTCCCAGCATGCCTTGGCGGGCGCATGCGCATTGTAGGAAGTGAAGTCCAACACATCCCTCAATGCTAAAGCGCTGGAGAGCAGGGGCGCATGCGCATTGTAGGAAGTGAAGTCCAACACATCCCTCAATGCTAAAGCGCTGGAGAGCAGGGGCGCATGCGCATTGTAGGAAGTGAAGTCCAACACACCCCTCAATGCTAAAGCGCTGGAGAGCAGACTGAGCATAGAAATCTTTGTAAAAATTTAATTAGGCAAATTTTTTGACTTTGGGAGATTCCCCATTGAAATACATCCTCCCTGCCTTAGATAGATGGCCATATTAATTATTATTATTATTTATGAAACTTGTATGTCACCCAATTTTCAATGACTGGTCTGCACAGTCAGCCAGATGTTCAGACTGGATTTGGCATTTTTGCTCACTTATCGAGTCCTTCCCAAGGATTTGGGCGAGGCAGGTGTTATTGTTTAATAATATTAAAGGTATCAGCACGGGATTGTTATTTTAATTTATTAAAATTATATGCCACCTGAATTCTCAACGAGTTTGGGTAGCTCAACCGAAGAAATGACAATAAAAACATTTTTTAAAAAAGCAGCAAGGGCCATGAACTGAGTGGATGTCCTTTTCCTTTGCTGGGATGAAAATGGTTTTTGGGTCCCCTTTTCTGACCTCCAGTGGTCTCTAAATAGGGAATGTGGGAGGTCAAAGTTACACTTATTGAATTTCCACCTGCATATAACAGCCATTGGCATAGTTTTAAGACATAATAGTAATAATAATAATAATAATAATAATAATAATAATAATAATAATAATAATAATAAAGTTGGAAGGGACCTTGGAGGTCATCAAGTCCAACCTCCTGCTCAGGGAGGTAACCCTATATCATTCCCAAAGATTACACCACACACAATTGCAATAAAATAATAAGCCTGTCTGAGTTTTGGCCCTCCTTTTGTTTTTCTAAGTAAAACAAACCACAGTACTTTAAATAATGTCAAAGCAAACCTGAAGTTTCTTTTCTGTTCACTTGGAAAACCGCCAAGAGGAAGAAAAACAAAACACAATAATTTATTTCTTATAATGCATACTTAACACCTTCCAAAAATAGAACTCTGTGGCGCGATCCATTTTTACACGTTAAACCCCTTGTGGGCAAAGAGCCCCGTTCTTCGATTGCTTCCAACAGTTTGTGAATTTTGAAATGCAGCGCGGAGAAACGCAAGACCTTTTTCTGTGCGTTTGAGTGAAAACGAAACCTTTCATTCATCCACTCGATCCTGGAAGAATTCATCAAAAGCAGAAGATTTCTCTTCCTCTGTTTCCTGTACAAAACACAACATTTCAGTTTAGAAATGATTTAAGCTTCCTCCTTGCCTGCTTTGAGAAGCTGTGTCCCTCCCAGCTTTCAGGCAGAGAGTTCTAATCCCAACACCGTTTCTTTTTAGCTGGCAGGGTGTGTGTGTGTGGGGGGGATCCAGACCGAATTTTTGGGTATTAAAATAACCCACATCTGTCTTATTAGTTCAGACTGAACTAAGATGGACTGGAATTGGCGGTGGATCCTTAGGGAAAATGACGCCACTGGCTTTTGCCCCAAGGGCTTGGCACCTTCACCTTTGGCTCCTTAAATTCCAGGTCTTCCCCGTATTGAATGGAGAAATCAACATGCTGCAGGACGATGTTGACGCTCTCCTCGTCGGAGCGATCGAGCGGCAGGAAGCGAACCATGCTGTAATCATCGATCTAAACGGAACACACCACAGAAAGTCCGTTTGGAGAGAAGAAACCGGATCGGCTATTATGAACCTTATCTTCTTCTTTTATTCAGGATTTGGGAACTAACTTCCCCATTTTCCACAAATAAGGGCACTGTTACTTTTGGTCAGAGAGCCACGTGTGAAACAAACACCCACCACCTACCAAGCCGCAGATAGCTTTGGTTAATTTCTTAAACCGCCTGCTTTTGAGCAGGTCTGTCGAATCATCCAGGGAAGAGTACATGTCCGGATCCAGATATCTGGAAGAAATTGACTAGATTCATTAAACTGATAAAAGCTTTTACTCCTGGCAAGAAGTGAAATCTAGAAGATCAAATCAGGACTGAACCAGGGTCAAAATCCCCCCAAATTCCAAGGCACAGCGAAGCCCTTCCTCGCTCACACTTACTTTTCGATCTCGTTTTTTGCTTTCTTGCTCAGCAAATCCATCTTGGACATGACATTAACCTGGGGAATCTCTAAGGAAACCATGGCACTGAGAGCTGCCATCGCACCGGAAATAAACTATCATGAGGAGGAGACAGGACAGAAAAGGAAATCATACAAGGTCTGTGATTGCTGCATTCCTCAAAATGTTATCTAATAACACCCACAAAAGGGTCACTGCAAATGGAAACAACTGATAAAACAAAATGAATAATAATATCTCGCTGGCCGTACACAGCAGGAGGTTTCAATTTTCAACACCTCTGAATCAGGAAGATACCTTAAAGGATTCCACCATGAATTGAGAATCGACAAGGAAAACACCACAGACGTGAAATTCCCACTGTTGCAGCTTCTCTACAAATTGTTTCATCACAGGCAAGTGAGTGTAGAGTTCAATCTGACCTAAAAACAAATAAGTTTATTTGTTTCAAGTAGCCTCTCCCAATTCACTGAAGAAAACCTCAAGGTCACTGCAGAGAAGATATTTAAAATTAGAAAGAATCAGACATCAACAATCCCAAAGTGGGTATTTGTCTGTGCTGGAGGAACCAGAAAGAGATAAAACTCTTTGACTCTCATAAAATGCGATATATCTTCCCTCTCTGCTTTATTATCATGCTAAAGTTTACGTATTTCTTCCACACCTCCAAGGCCACAAAGTGCCAGAAAAATTACAGCCACTGAATTTCCACAGCTTCAAAATTGTATTCGTTCACTTATTAAATGATTGTGTGCTGTCCATCTCCCCTATAAGGCATGAATTAAAGCCCATTTTTAATCTAAAGTCAAACAAAACAAGTGCCAAAGATCCTCATCCTTCATCCAAGAGTCCAGGAACTGTATCCTACACCTTTCCTCAGCTTACCTGGGCAATCAAACAGGATGTAATCGTCTTCCACGTGACCAAGGCATTCTTCCAACCAATCAAAATTGTTCGCAAAATATTCCATGCAAAAAACTAAGCCACCGTTGGGGCCAAACTGGAGGGAATCATCTTCCATGACATCATCCACTTCAATCAACTCTCGGATATCTGAAAGATAAAGGGGTGGGGGAGAAGGAGGGACAGCCCAAGACCAAGAGAGGTCACCATGCCCGGCTCACCTCAGGGAAAGAGCCTTGGATTCAAAAGAATCCATAGGGATAAATTCTCAACTCGCTGCTTCTTTCTCGACCCAACGAGTCCATTGGACGTCCCAGGTAACCCCCAGTCTTAAAAGAGAGACCCCTTTACCTGCCATGACGTCGTAGTTGAAGTGTTCTGCTGCTGGATCGAGATTCACCACCTGCACAGAACGGTTGAGGGCTTCGCAGTGCTGGACCATGATGGAGCAATAGGTGCTCTAGAAGAGGAGAGAAATCAAGGCACAAGGGAAAAAAGGATGGATCTGGAGACAGTGGAACTACCAGCCACTAGATGGGTAGGTGGACTTCAACATGCTAGCTGGGCAATTCTGGGAATTAAAGTCCACCCACCCATCTAGTGGCTGATAGTTCCACTGTCTCCAGATCCACCCTTGGCCATCTTCAAGTGGCCAAGCTTGAAAAACATTGCCTCCCCCCCACGCAAGAGACCTTGTAGCCCCCAAGCCAAAGCCGCGTGCCCCCACCCGACTCACCTTCCCGCTCCCCGCAGGCCCCATCACCAGCTGGGCATAGCGAGGCATGGCCGCCCCCGGGCCAAGAAGGCCGCCCCCGAAATAAGAGAGGAGGGGGGAAAAAAGGCGACAACGAATGTGAAGTCGCTTGATCCAAAGAACGACCCGTAGCCGTCTCCTCGGCCCTTCCTTCCCGTCGCTCTATGGTTTGCGGCTCACTTCCGCGAGCACAGCGACCCCCAGGGAGGAAGAGGAGAAAAAGCCGAGGAAGAGCAGGTGAGGTTTTCCCTTTAGTCCGCCACGACCTGCGGCGCTCTCGCGAGATTTCCCACCTGTCTGGCTGCTTGCTGTTGCTGCTGCTGCTGCTGCTGCTGCTGGACGTCCGGCCAAGCCACCCGCCTGGAGGGGCCGTGCGGGTAAGGGGGCGCTCGGGGGAGACCCGGGTTCCCCGCCTTTCCCCAGTCCGGGATGGGCATCCCATCGCTCTTGGCTCGGGCATCTCGTGACGCCCCCCAACCACCCAGGAGGTCCTCTTTCTGGGGGGGGGGCTTTTTGCAGTTTTTCACCATTGAGCCTTTGCGGGGTTCCCTCGGGGTCTGGCTGGGCCGCCCTTTGGCGGAGGGGGCTTGTTGGGCACCTTTCCCTGCTCTGCCCCCCCCATTTGGCATCCAGTCTCCTCCTTGGCAGTGTTGCAGACCCCACTTTCTAGATTGGGCTTCCTTTGGGGGGAATCACAATCAGCCTCCCCTCTGCCTTCCTCTGACACCAGCATTTGCTTCTGAATATTGTTTTTCTGATTTGCACAGATTCTCCCCCCTCTCCCCCCAAAAAGTCACGCACCTGCGAGGATCCCTCACCTTGCCCAGCGTCCTGGTGTCCCCTGAAGTTGGGATTTCGGAAGAATGCAGGATCTCTGCCAGCAGCCTGGAAGAGGCTGGCTATTGTGGTCGCTGAAGATCCACTCTGTGGGGGTCCTCAGGTTGGAGAAGGTGGCCCCAATTCTCTCCGACTCTTTCCTTGGACGAAAGTCACATGCAGAAGTAGACCAGTAGTAGAGTAACCTGGCAAACAATGATTTCAGAACACACAGATTGGCAACGAGTTTCACACGCCCTCATTCACAGGCCGCTTTTAAGTTTTCTGCCTTTATGATCCCTGGAGGTCAATCGCCTGTCTATTTCTAGGTTTGGCGTTTGAACTGAAGGTCTCTGGTTTCTGGACTGGGGAGACGGCAATGGAGACGGCGGAGCCTGTGGTCCTTGACAGCCAAGGAGACCAAAGATGCAACGCCAGACCAGACACAGACTATCCCCTTCGGGTGCTGTACTGTGGAGGTGAGTGTGAAAAAGACAGCTTCTTCAGAAGCTACCAGTGGGTTTTCTTTCCACTTATCCTAGTTCAGGCTACTTGCAGATTATCCAGGTTTGGACAGTAGAAAGTGCTTTATCTAGAACAGTGTTTCTCAACTTCAGCAAATGTAGCTAGCTGGGGAATTCTGGGAGTTGAAGTCCACATATTTTTAAAGTTGCTGAGGTTGAGAAACACTGTAATACAGATATCTCCTGTGTATTTTAAAAATGAAAATAGGCATTTCTCCAAAAAGGAGAGGAATTAATACATTAGAAGTTAGCATATTCTACAAAATGGTATTCTGTAACTAAGAAAATGCAAGTCATGATTGAAATTAGAAAGGCCAGTCTTAAACATGGGATAGGCGGCTTGCAGGTTTTTTGGTATTATCGGATCACAGCTTCCAGCATCTCTTTTTATCGG
Organism: Bothrops alternatus; assembly: GCA_034064705.1. Classification (NCBI taxonomy): domain Eukaryota; kingdom Metazoa; phylum Chordata; class Lepidosauria; order Squamata; family Viperidae; genus Bothrops; species Bothrops alternatus. Next base: position 451,112 of record JARGCV010000504.1, on the reverse strand, counting down.
CCATGCTGGCTGGGGCTGCTGGGTATTGTGGTACAAATGCATTTTGAGATACCTGGATATTGTGGCACAAGTGCAGTTTGAGATACCTTGTCTTAAAAAGATTTTTTTTAAGCTGGATTGTACAAAAGAACATTATCATTGCTTAAAACTCTTCCTGTTTTCTTCCCCAGTCTGTTCCTTGCCAACAGAGGTGAGTTGCTTTCATTTTAGCTTTTGCTTGGTTTGTGCAGTCAATGAAAAAGGAGTGACTAGAGAGCTTTTAAAAAATATTTATCTTGTATAAAGATTTAACTGGAAATCACGTTGGTTAGAATTATGCCTGCTCAGCCTATTCACAATTGCTTTGATCTCACTAAAGATGACTAAAATAGCTTTTATTATAAAAAAAGATCAAGTAGATTCTCCTTTCCCTGTGTGGAAAGATCTATAACATGCATTTGTCCAAAATGATTTTTTCTCTGCTCTTACATACAAGTCCTGAAGATTTGTGTATATAGATTTCGCCATTCTAAAGAAATAACTTTACTCTGTTTTTTCCCCCCTCCAGTACTGTGAATACATGCCTGACATGGCAAAATGCAGGCAGTGGCTAGAGAAGAATTTCCCAAAGGAATTTGCGAAGCTTACTGTAGGTAAATACTCTTTGTTACCTTTTGAGCGTGAAATTTCTTTCTTAATCCTATCCTCATTTGTCTGGGAAACCATTGCATTAAATCCAGTGGGATTTTCTGGGTTGCAAAGAGAATTCCAAAGTTGCATTTTGTGAGAAAATAATACCAATAGGTCGGCTTAATTTGCTAAATGGAAATAACTCCCAGTGGGATCATCATAAGGGAGCCTCATAAAGAAAGCCCCATAAAGAAATCTATAACCACTTTATTTGTTTGCAAGACTCCAATATCCCTAATAACTGGGTATATTTGAATTCCAGAAAACTGCCCTAAACAAGAATCTGGCATCGGAGAAGGCCAAGGAACGATCGGTGAAGAGGAGGAAAAGAAAAAACAAAAGAGAGGCAATGATTAGCTGGATTCAGCTTTTTTCCCTTAAGACCTTATAAATGCACAGCTCAGTTTTTCTTCTGGTACCGTATCATCCGGGATTAGAACTCCAGACACATCTGGAGCACCCCAGGCTGGGCAAGGCGAGCTCAGCTGTTGCTGGGGTGGTAAGAACATAGAACCATAGGACTGGAAGGGACCTAGTCCAACCCCCAGCTCAAGGTAGTTTGAGGTGACTGTGTAGATGATGAGAGAGTCAGAAAGCCAGCTGATCCTTTTTTGCATCCTGCAAGCTAGATTTGGAAAAGCTATTTATTCCCTTTCTTTTTCTGCATGCCCGCCAGGTGGAAGGGGTCAGATAAAACAGAAGAAAAAAACGGTGCCTCAGAAAGTGACGATAGCAAAAATCCCCCGAGCGAAGAAAAAATACGTCACGCGAGTATGCGGTCTTGCGACTTTTGGTGAGTGAAGCAAAAGCACGTTTTTACAGAGGTCTCTGGGCTCAGTCGAGATCAGCTCGTATTAAAGACAAATTTATCCTTGGAGCAGCTTGCAAGCTACAAAGGAGAGCAGGCTGGGACCAGTTTTTCAAAGCTGCGAATCTATATTCTAAAAACAATGCGAGAGTCCCCTGTGAATGTGGGCCTACAATTTTGGGCTTAAGGTCAGGATAGAGAGCTTTTTCTTCTGTAATCTGACTTGGTTGTTTCACACCTGACTAGGCGGGACTCTGGAATGGCTCACAATCTTGTCACTGTATAAAGACATCGGTAGTTTCGAACATAGTTTGTCGAAATGGGCAAAATGTTAAGGCAGGTGGACTTCAACTCCCAGAATTTCCCCAACCAGCTACGTTATGAAGTCCATCTGTTTAACAATGCCCATTTGGAAAAACCCTGGCTTTTAGCTACTGGTAACCGAGTAGCAGTGTGTCTTGATCTTTTCTTTCTTTTTCTCTTCTCCAAACAGAAATAGATCTTAAGGAGGCACAAAGGTTCTTTGCTCAAAAGTTTTCCTGTGGTGCCTCCGTCACCGGAGAAGATGAAATAATTATTCAGGGAGATTTCACAGATGATATCATCGAAGTGATTCAGGAAAAATGGCCCGAGGTAATACACCAGAGCTCATCTGAGTGGCTTTCTGTTAAAAAGAGCTTTTTAACTTGGAATTAAAGGAGTTTATCTTCTTCCCACCCCCAAATAATCTTTCAAACTCAAGATATTTCCATAGGATCCTTTCTCGTGTGATAATACATTTGACCTTCTGTGCTGCAGGTGGATGATGACAGTATCGAAGATCTAGGAGAAGTAAAGAAGTGAGGTTGCTTTGGAAAACCCACAGCACAAAGTTCCTGCCTTTTGTGGACAAACCCCCGGTTCTAGCCAATATACTCCAAGTGGGACTTTCCAGTCAGACCTGTTGAAGAGGCATGTTCCCTTGGTGGCATTTTTACTGTTGTCTATTTGCTGCTTTTTATTTTTTTTTGTCTGTGATACATTTCTCTTTTTTTTTGCCAAAGTTTAAACTTGGGGAAAGTGAGGGTATCATGCTTCGGCTGGAAATAGAGATTTAATCGAATAAAGAAGTTACTGTTCTTTGCTGTGTGTGTGTCCTTCATTTTCTTAACTCAAGGTTTCAACCCAAGTTGGCAGCTTCCTTGAAAGCGAGGCCTGGCCTGATATATGAACGTAGCCCCTAGGGATGTGCCACACAGGCTGGTCTTGAAATAAAAGTGACTTTGGTTTTCTCTGCACAAAGAACCCTGCCTCTTAAGACTCTGGCGAAGGCTAAAAGCTTGCAGATTTTCCCTCTCCGAGGCAAACCCCCATGGGTGAAAAGTGAGCCAACGGATGAAACTGAGGTTCCCCTTTCCTCTCTGAGCCAAAAAAGGTTTAATTTCACAAGCAAAAAAAAAAAAAAGGTGACTTCATGCAACTGATGAAAGTGAGGTCCGAGGAAAAGCAGATTTTTATTTTTAATTGTTTCTGATTCAGTCTGGCAAGAAACCTCTTTTGGTGGCACCGCCTCTGTGTGTCAGCCACAGCCTCCTTTCCAGACCCAGGAAGGGGGGAGAGACCGGCGGGGAGTGTGTGGGGAGGGGGCATAAAGGGGGAAGGGGAGAAGGGGGAGAAAGGCAGCCGAGAATCACGCGAAGGACACTTCCTGGGGCCGCTAACCGCCCCTCGCGCTGGGAACTCCCGAAGACTGGAACCGGCGCGGACCTGAGGCTCTGAAGTCTTCTCTCCGGTCCGCCCCGCAGGCCTCGCGCTGCTGCGGGACAGGTGAGCGCCGGCCAGGTTGGCCTCGCCCGAAAGAGCAGCCATGGGGAGGTCGGGAGCGGGGAGGCGGCCGGCAGGTATCCCGGAACTCCTTTCTCTTGTAGACACGGGATCACCTGCCCGGGGCTATGCGTGGGTGTACGTCAGGGTTTGTGTATGGATGGCATCACGAACCTGGGAGGAGGGGGCGGTTGTTTACACGGGCTGGTGGATCTTTGTGTGTGCAGATGTGGGTTCACACGGCTGGGCGTTTGTCTCTGTGTGTGTATTAGCCTCTGGGTGGCCTGTTAAGTAATGTAGGATTGTGTATTTTCACGTGGCGGTGGATTTCTGTGTGTTGATGTGAGTTCAGTGTCTGTGGATATGGATGTGTGTCGGTGTTTGTGTATGATACAAGAAACATAGGGGTTTGCGTATAGAGATGGGTTAATAGGTCTGGATGTGTGTTGTATTACTGTGTATTATACAGGGAATTTCCTCCGTTTTTATCTATCTCTTTTCTCTTTACTCTATTTTCTTTCAGATCATTTTGTATTAGAGCTACTATTACAATCAACCCTAAATTAAAATGGCTATCTATTAAAAGACTCCGGATAACAGAGTTTCTCTGTGCTACACCTGAAATGAAGTTGGCTTATTTGACCCTGTTCTGATCTTGGAAACCTGATGAATTCTTCACTGGGCCTTTCCAGTCCCTTCCAGGTAGGGAAATGTGAAATATGAAAATGACATTGGCGTTATAGGTTACCGTTCACAATGCCCGGATGAGCCTAGAGAACTGGGTAGGGGTATCTGATGTAATTTATCGTAATACTGTACTCCTCCTTCCTTAAGTCTCTCTTTCTGCCTTGTTAGAACCTCGCCTCCGAATCAGAGAGTGACATTGTTCAGAAACTGAGGAAGGAACTCCAGCTGCTACTTGCAGAGCTTAAAGATCGTGATAAGGAGCTGAACAGCATGGTGGCTGTGCATCATAGGCAATTTTTGGCTTGGGAGGACAATCGTCAGAAAATTCTGACCCTGGAAGAACGAAGCAGCAGGTTGGAAAGTGAGTCTCGCAAAGCCTAGGATGGTCAGGGACCTCAGCCTGTATAGGCATTGATGTTCCCATTTTCAGATCGTTAAACTGAGGCTGATGGTTCCGCTTGTACAGTCCTAGGTACTCCAGGGGCTCATAGCAAAGGTGAATTTGCACATTTGGGGGGGGGGTAAAGGGGCTTGCAAGTGGATAATCCCAGTTTGTGAAAAGTTTGGCTCTGTCTGATTTCGTGGAGATTAAAAGCACTAACAAATTAGGCTAATAGTCCGTCAGGGCATCAGGTACAGGATGGTTTCTTAGCCATAAAGCTGGTCTTATGCTCTACCCCAGCCTTCTAGAAAAAAAAGCCACTTTCAAACCATGGTTTCTGGCCCATGTGGCTGTTGGCTTCACATATCTAGAACGTCAGATGGAGGGAAAACGTTCTACATTTGATTCACTAGGGAAGAACATTAAACGCAAGTGCATATTTGGGGGGAAAAACACCACATTACTGTTTACCCCACACATAAAGTAAGCTGCTTGTTGTCAGCCAGCAAGCAGGAATTTCAACAGTTGACCTAAAGTCCTAGAAATGTTGGCCTGCAACTCTGTTGAGATTCCTCCTGCGCCATGGAAATCCTGGAATGTTATGTTAGGTGTAGAATCCTTTCAAGAGATTCTCTAACAATAGTAGAGCTTCCCAATACTGTGTTAAACCCTCATCCTGAACTGTGCAGTTTTAAGGACAAAGAAATATGGCAGGTAGAACAATCTGAAAGTGGGCAGAGAGACCAGGATGTGGATGTTCTTTTGGAGAATTGTGTCCTCCATCTCTTTTCTTTTTCCGATGTTTAAATATTTTTCTCAATATTTATTCTAAATTGAATAGGATGCTCCTGACTGGCTTAATTTAAAGCCACTCAGCCTCGCTTGGGTGGCAAATTAATTTGATAAATAATAAATAATTTGTGCGCAGCAGAGTTTTGAATTGTAATTTTAAAACAGAGAGATGGAGGATCAATTAAATGTGGGTTTACCACTGTTAACAAGATTTGAATTTCCCCTCCAGATGAGCTACATAAGAGAAATGAAATGATAACCACCCTGACACAGAGGTTAAAGCTGCTTGGATCCCTGCAGAATGACTGCAGTTCGACGCTCGAAAACACTCAGCAGAAGTTGCAGGAAGTGTCTCAAAAAGCCTCTGACACATCTCTTCAATGTCAGACCCTCGAGGTAGGCCACTATTATCAGTATGAATTTCCTATTATTTAAATGGACATGCTGACGACTTTCTGGGTGGCTTGCAAATGGTTTAAAACTCTTAAATCCAAAATACAACGTGAAACAAAGAAACAAAGAAGAATAAAGAGGCAGAGAAAATAAACCCAGTTGGAAATAAAGAGAAAAAGAGAAGGGAGCTTGCATCCCACTCATCTTCAGCCTGGGCAAAAAGCCACATTTTCGGGCCCTTTGGAAACACCAGCAAAGTGGGGGCCATTTAAATCTTTGTCTCTTGCAGGAACCTCCCATTAATGTGATACTTGTTGCTGTATTTTCAGTGTGCAAATTTGTAATGTTCCTTTCAAAATAAAATTATTGCTTTGTCCATTGGGAGGTCAGTGGGCTGCCCGGTCTCTTTGGGGTCCTGCAAATCAGAGATAAAGACATCTGCAAAGCTCAGAGTGACTTCACTGTATTGATATGATGGGATAGGTCAGTTCAGAGAAGATCCCTGCCTACAAGTTGACCTTCATCCTGTTCTTCTTCTCTCTTTTCTCTTTCTTAGGAGAAAAACCAAACCTTGGTTGCCTCCGTGATGGACCTCTCAAACCAAGTGGGTCAGCTTCAAGCTAGGGAGCAAGAGCTTCTGACGCTTTTAAGACTCAAGGTATTTTATTTGGGTCCTTGAAATGTTCCTGCAATTTTTTTGCCCATCATTGGAGGTAAAAAAGCCGCAAACAGATCCATTTGATCCTTTCTAACAGCGTTTCTCAACCTCAGCAACTTGAAGATGGGTGGACTTCAACCCCTAGAATTCCCCAGTTAGGGAATGAAGCTCTTTGAAGCTCTTCACCTATGAACCGCTTTTTGAAAGAAGCTCCTTGCTTTTCCGCAAACTCATGCACAACCTGGTTTATTTCTTGGTTTCGGTAGGATAATGATATCCTTGAGGCAACCAATCAGATCACTGAGTTTACCAGCAAATTTAAAAAGTTAGAAAGTGCTCTGTGTGCCTCCAAGATGGAAGAAAGGAGTTTCAACGAGGAGAAACAGAATTTTAAGCTCAGGCTGAAGGAAATGATGTTAGAAGCAAACAGACTGAAAGGTAAATTATATTTACGGCAGGGGTGTCCAGCCTGGGCAGCTTTAAGACTTGTGGACTTCAACTCCCAGAATTTTCCAGCCAGCCACGGAGTGGAAGAAATTGTGTCTAAACAGAATTGCAAGTGATTGTTTAAGAAAATTCAGGAGTTTGCTGTTTCTTTCTTTTTTTTTAAAGGGGATCTCAGTGAAAAAAACAAAGAAAACAGCGCACAAAGGGAAGACATTATACAGCTGAAGCAAGAAAACGTTTATCTAAGTCATGAATTAATGCTTACCGGTGAGTAAGTCTGAAGGGTTGCTGAGTCTTGAATTCTAAATGGCTCCTGATGAATTGAATGATTTTTTTAAAAAAAAAATCACTTATTTGATAAGCATATGAATCAAAACTACTCAAGTAAAATTTGGCTGTTTTAAAGTGGGAGAAAGTCATTTTCTTTCTTCTTTTTTGATTCTGACTCGACAAAGGAAAACAAGGATCTTTTTTTTCTTTGCACCCCTTTGAGATGTAGTTAATCCTTGACTTACAACCATTTGTTTAGCGACCGTTTGAGGTGATAGAGAAAAACGTGATTTAGGACTGGTCCTCACACTTTGGACTGTTGCATATGATCAAATTTCAGGCGTAAGTCAGGAACTATCTGTAATGTCTTTCCAGCGACTGAGAAGTATAAGAAGGAGATATTTAATGTTTCTCTTTGGGCTTCTGGAAAACAACCAGCTCTTCCACCCCTTCCTTTCCCACAGCCGAGAGGGCAAGTCGAAAAGATCAGCTGCTTCTTTCCGCCAAATCGAAACAGCTTCGGACGGACACAGAACTGAACAATTTGAGACAGGTCAGGATGTAAACAGAATTCTTTGAAAATTCCTTTCTCATCCTTGGAAGTCTCTAAGCCAAATGTCCCCAAAATTAAAATCCCCACTTTTCCAAGGCTGAGGGCTGGTTTTGTCCTCTGTTGCCAGATCTACCTGAAGCAGCAACAGGACCTGCAGTTTCTGCATTTCCACCTGGAAAGTTCCCAAGAAAGCAAAGAGAAACGCAGGATGGAATCGCAAGATGGAAGGTACACAACTTTGCTGACTGGGGGGGGGGAATTGCGTTGAAGTCGATTCCTAAAAATTCAAAGCCAGTCTGGGAAAAAATAATACAGATAATGCATAGTATTATATAATAATAATAATAATAATAATAATAATAATAATAATAATAATCATAATAATAATAATAATAATAATAATAATAATAATAATAATAATAATAATAATAATAATAATATAGGTTCTTCTTTTCAGCACAGGGATGGTTTTGTCGGACCTTGAGACCAGCGGTGAGCAAGACTCCCTCTGCGGTGAAGTCAGCCGGAAGATCCCCATGCATTTCATCCACCTTCCTGACTGTCCTTTGAAAAAGGCCGGCCACCCTTGCCGAGCCCAGAACAGGCAGCAAGAGCAGCAGATGGAGCACATTCACGAAGGGCTGCTTTGCCATCCCAGATGCCTCCATCGGGAAGAGACGACGATGAGCAATCCCAGGAGTGCTGGGGAGATGGAAGACCGCTCGGCCGTGCAGCTGGATGTTCCCCGAAAGTCCAGATCCAGGGAAACGGTTTGGACGTCGGAGATGAGCACAGTGACCGCTTTACCGAGACACAAACACTGGTTTGAAGCGAACTTCTGCGCAGTGTCCTCAGGCTGCCTGGCGCCCAGATTCTTCGACAAATCCAGCGGGGATTGCAAAGAGGCTTCCCCAGATCCGGCCAGAACCCCCCCTCGGCAAAGAGCCTGCGTGCCCCCCCACCTGGGGAACCACGCCTGCGAATCGGGATGCTCGGCCTGCAGCGCCGTCCATAAAGCCAGCCTCTACCAGGGCCTCTCAAAGCAGGAGTGGACCGAGATGCGCAAGCTGGCGATGAACGATGGCAGTGGCTTATGGGGCAGGGAGTCATCCCCGAGCCCTCAGGATGCTCCTGAGTTGAAAAGGTTCTGTATTTCAGCTAAGCCTCGGGGTCTTTGGTGTTCACCTCTATTTTGTGGCTTTAATATGTGGTCCTGTGTGTACAGGTCGTCCTGACCAGAATTTCTGTTGTTAAGCGAGGCTAAACCGAGGTGCCCAGAGGAGGATCACCAACCCAGCCTAGCATATATCTCATTTTCTTCATAAACAACTTGCCCAACGGTTAATAACCATGAGATTTTTGCTCTTGTTTTAACAGTGACCAGGACGGGATCCTGAACGGTTTTGACTGGGGTGCACCCTGTTTCACATCGACCCTGAGGTCAAAGGAGACGAAGCCTGCTGAGATGCCTTCAGCCCTGGAGCACCCTTCAGACCTTCGGGGACCCTTGGGCTGCTGCCAGCTTCCCACCCATCGCGTAAGTATCTGCCGTCAAAACATAGCAACAAGCCCAAAATATTCTGGCTGTTGATCCCACCCAACCTGGCCCAAAATTATTGGCAGTGACTTCCCCAATTCTAGCTTCTTTGCAGCCACAATGAAATAAAACACAGTGAGGGGTCCTTGGGGCTGAGCTTGGTACTTTTTCTGCTGACTTTCCATGACCAACTATGTAACGCCATCAGTGCTGGAAGAGGATGGTGTTGGTGGAGTGGAGGAAGGAGATGAGGAGGAGGAGGAGGAAGAGGAAGAGGACTATGGGGGGGCTTCGTGCTCCCTGAACTTGGTTGTTTTCTTCCAGAAATTTCTTTACCCAACTAGGGAACATCATCAGTGCTAGAAGGGAGTGTGGCTTGTTCTTAGTTTATTTTCTGGTGGCTTGCCTTGTCACTGACCGCTTATCCTTTTTAAATGGGCTGAGTTTTTCCCGGATGGTTCCGGACCCATCTTGTCGGGCTTCTTCTAGGATTCCCGCTCGCCCGACGACCAGCTGCAGCAGATGTGGGCCGAGACCCGGCAGATGGTCACCCACCTTGAGCACTGCCACCTGCTCAGCGCCGGCCCTCGCTCCAGCCCGATCAGCAGCCTCCATACAGTAGGGTTCTGCCTTTCCAACTGGGGGTCTGTAGGGTGAGGTCAAAAACAGAAAGAGGGTGGCCACCGATTGACGCCTTGCCTGGTTTTTATGTTGTTTTCGGTTGTTCTTGACAGAAAGGGGACAATCCCAAATCCGTTTGTGAACCGAAGGTGCCCGTTGAGGAAGAAACCAGAATGAAACTTTCTCCTTTTGCTTCTCAAGTGAGTCCTCTTTTGAAGACTGGTCTTAAATCCATGGAGCGCTCGGCAGCTCCAGCAAATCTGACGCCGGTCCTGATTTTTTCTTTAGCCGCCTAAGGAGAAAATATACAGTAATTAGCGATTGCAGGAATGTCAGCTGTTTGCACAGCAGTGGAAAACTTAAAAAAACAACAACCAAAAAACTTTCCAGTCCTGCTACAAAGTCGGTTTTCAGCAAGGCAGCTCAGCTTATGAAGTAAATATTGTTTAAAAAGTATCCCCAAGGCTACGAGGGGCAGTGTTTTTCCAAATGCATAAAAACAGCAAAAACCTGAAACTAATTGGGAACGTGCAAAGTCGGTTTGTTTTGCTTCATCCAAAGCTGATTTTTTTTTCTTTTTTAAGGCCAGCTGTCTTGTGTTTTGTCTACAACAGGAAAGAAAACTCTCTTCCTGAAGGCGGAATATCATCCCCGGATTGTCACCCGCCACTCAGTCTGGGGGAAAAAAATGCTCAAAATTCGTAACTCGATGCTGGCAGTCCGTTCCCCCAACTATATATATATATATATATATGTATTAAAAATTAGAATTATGCTGAAATGAATAAAAACGATTTCTAGAAATGTTCTGCGCAGATTAATTGCTAGCCTGCTCCGAGGGAGTTCACTGCTATGTATAATTTTATACAATGGGAAATGTATTTTTGGGGTCTGGCTGTGTTTTCCTACCAGCTATTTATGGTGTGAAGTGAACGTGTTTGTTTGTGTTCTGTGCCTTTTACTGGGGGAGGGAGGTTTCCCTTAGGAAGGTCTGTTTATTGCTGGAGTCTAAGAATGGTATTTGCACCAGCTATTATTCAGCAGGGGCCTTCAGAAAAGTCAAAATGGTGGCCGGATCGGCGGGGGGATTCTGGGAGTTGAAGTCTGCTCATCTTAAAGGGCCCATGTTTGAGAAGCGCTGCTCCAAAGGGGAGCCCACCCACAGCCACCACCTCCTTCTGGCAAGCCTAAAGCCGGGGCTCAGCCTGATGGGAAAGGTTCCTCCGGGGTTCCTTGTCCACCAGGACCACCAGCTTCTGGTTTCAGGCTTCCCCCACTTTTGGCCCCAGGGGAAAAATAAAAAAGCTTCAATAGCCTCCAATTCACCCCAAAAAAGTGAGCGGTGACCCTTTCCCACACTTAACGGCCATTGCAGCATCCCCAGGGTCAGGTGATCAGGACTGGCACACTTGGCAAGCGCTTCACATTTACGACGGTCGCAGCCTGGGGGGGTCACGCGATCCCCTTTGGCGGCCTTCTGACAAGCAAAGTCCAGGGCGAAGCTGGATCCCCTTCACAACGGGGGGGGCGAGCTGAACAGGTGCAGCGATCCGCTTAGCGACTGCGGCAAAGGAAAGTCATCAAGCGGGGCAAAGCTCCCTGAACGACCGTCTCGCTCAGCAACAGAAAGGCTGCCGGGCTCCACTGTGGTTGTAACCCGAGGACCGCGCCGCACCGGCTGCTTCCTCCTCGGCCAGCTGGGTCCCGCGGGGGCGTGGCCCGGGCGGGGCGGGCGGGCGGAGAGCGGCGGCGGATTGGCCGCCCTCGCGGGGGCGCGGCTCCCGGGCGGCTGGCGAGTGGGCGCCGGCGGGGGGCGTGGCCGGACCGGCGCCACGCCCCCCGGGGCTCCCTGGCAGGCGCGGCGTCTGGCGGGCGCGGAGCGGAGCGGAGCGGAGCGAGGCGGGCTGGGGGGCACCGCGGGCCATGAACACCATCAAGAACGTCCCGGCCCGCGTGCTGAGCCGCCGCGGCGGGCACAGCCTGGAGGCGGAGCGGGAGCAGTTCGATAAGAACCAGGCAAGGCTGGCGATGGGGGTGGGGGGGGCCGGGGAGGCAGAGAGGGGTGAGGAGCACCGGGGGGGGTCCCCTGCTCCCTGGGGGGGAGCTGTCAGGTGGCAAAGGGGGTGCAGGCGGTCATCGTGGGGGAGGAAAGGAGACCCCGCGGTCTGATCAGCGCCCCCCAGAAAAAGGGGGCCTGCCAGATGCATCTGGCCCCCCCCCGCCACATGGCAAGAGCCTCCCCCCTCCGGAATGCATCCGATTTCTTCCGTTACTCCCCCCCCCCGCATCTTTTGCCTTGCTTCAGAGGAACCCCCCCTCCCCTTCTCCACAGCCAGGCTGGGGCTCCTTGCCTAGCTGGAGAGAGCCCGGAAGGAAGGCAAAGCACAGGGCGGAGGGGGGGGCGCGGGGGGAGGAAGGAAATTAGGATCGATTCGATAAAGCCGCTTTCCCCCCTCCCCAAATGAATGCCAGCACCGTTGGGGGGGTTGCAAAGGGGTCTTGGGTGGGTGGGTGGGGAGGGTCAGTGCTGAAAAGGGAAGCAGAAGCAAGAAAGAATGTTAAGCCTGTCCAGGCTCCCAACATCCCATCAATTATAAGTTAATTGTTATTATGAATATTGCCATGATGCAGTTGTTATTTCTGCTTAATTATACGGTCTTCTTCTTAAACTTCTCTGCAATTGCCTCCTTGTCGTTCATGGAATTGTTGCACCCTTGGAGGGGGGCTGGTTTGCATGGGGGGGGGCTGCAATTTGGAGGGTGGGGAGGCGGAATTGATCTCTTTTCCAATTTGGGAAAAAAAAAATACCCCACAGCGGGAAGCACCTCCTTCGCAGCTGGGTGTGAACACAAGTGGAGGCCCCTGTTCAGAAAGGAACTGTTTCTTGTGCTAATTTGTTATTTCTGAATATTTTTCTTTCCAAACATCTTGGCGATTCGGTCCAACCGCCTGAATGCGCCCCTGACTCGTGATGAATTAAAATCCACAAATCATTTGATATTTCGGGAAGGGAGGGAGAAATCTCCTTGATTCGGAATTTCAGTGGTGCAAAAAAAAAAAAAAGTCTTGCTGTTAAATAGGACGAGGGTGTTCTCCATATATGTGCATCTTGCTCCAATGCACGCAAATTATGTGTCACCCTCGCTGACCGGTGGGAGTGGAGGAATACATTTCCTAGCTTCCAGACAATGCCTTTGTTTCGGAGAGTCCGGTCGTTGGACCCTGCTGATTCTACTTTTCTTCCTGAATATTTTGTGATATTTATTGTTGGGGAGAGACTTTGCTCTGGAGCAGCCTGAGATGGTTCCTGTTGACCTTTTCATGTTTATTTACATTTTTGGGCTGCTATTCTGAAGTGTTTGTATGCACAACCAGCTTCAGTGTGGCTTGCAAAGGATACCTTTTAGAATTTTCTCTTCCGGGATTCGTGGTGGATGTGTTGAAATGCACTCTGCACATGCTTAAGAGTGGATGCTGTGGCCATTCCCAAGTTCTGACCAGAACAAGATCTGTGTTTGTTGATTCTCTTGATATTCAGTTTATTCTCTCCATCTGTAGCATTGTTTTTCTCAACTGTGGCAACTTGAAGATGGGTGGACTTCCACTCCCAGAATTCCCTAGCCTAAGGAATTCTGGGAGTGGAAGTCCACCCATCTTCAACACTAATCTATAACATAACTATGTATTAGGGGAAGCAAAAATTTAGCATATTCCTAATTGATGCAATAATTTATGATGTCATGTTTTTTCAACTAGTGTTTTTAAAAATCTTTTTAACAGGAACTTGTTGCCCCTTGGATTATCACGAACCCATTTTTCATAGCTTGAAGTGAGCAGAGACTACAAAACATTTCTGCCCCTATTAAATATTTTCCTTTTTATTTAGGGTTGGTTTAATGGAAATCTCAAGATTGGATTTATTTTTTCTTTTCCTGTTCAACAGGGAGACTGGGCTATTTTTCTGGAGTTTTTAACTAGAGCTGTCTTGATTTTTCTCGATGAAGGAGTTAAGAAATCACGTTGAATCAAGTAAAATAATTCTTTATCGTATGCAGAATTCTCTCCATTAGCCAAAATATCCAAAAGGCACATTAGGGCAGAAGAGACTGCTTAAACTGTGAGGGTTTTTTAAAACTGAAAGTTTCCTTGATTTAAAATATAATATTCAATGTCTAAAGAGGCCCTTTGAAAGAACCAGGAAGTTCGCCCGATCCTCTTTCACGGGCACACACCTTTGTGCTTAGAGCTGACGCCGCCTTGACTTTTTATGTGTGTAAACACAAACATCCAGACGTCCATTTTTAAAATCCATCTTCAAGTGAATTAGGTAACTTCCTTTCTGGTTTCATTCTCGCCCTCTTCCTCAAAAAACCTTACATTCCTTCAGACTAACTTACAGCAAACCAAACTTTTGTTTTTGTTCCTAGTTATTCATCTAGCAAATCCGGTTTGGCGCATGCCAAGGCTTGGAGTTGTAAAAAAAACCCCAAAATCCATTGGCTGTTTGATCAGACAGCCTTTTTGTTAAAATACATAGCCTTGCTTGGAATAACAAACAAACACACATAGAGACAAAACACACACATACACACATATAAGAGAGGGGAGGGGGAGAGTTTTAATTCTTTGAAGTTGGGTTTTTTTTTTCTCATTTGGTCATGCAAAGGTAGGAAAGTTTTATAACCACTTGTTAAAGTCGAGAGAAAGCTATGAAGGCTCTGGAGGTCAACCAAAGGGCTGGTATTGGATATTGGGTCAATTTTTGTGGCTTTCTAAAGATCTGTTCTTGGTGTTCACAAACCATGCGATTCTCTTAACGACCGTGGGAAGTAAAGGTTCTGGAATGGGAGCAACTCAATTAAAAACACCTTGATTAGCCATGGAAATGTTGACCCCTTTTGTGAGGGGGTCAAGGTGAGGACTATCTGCGTACGTATGTACGTACATACATACATACATACATAATGGATTTAGTAGCCTTTAGTCTAGGCAGAGCTTCCAGCTGGAGGAGCAGTGAGCTGAAGGAATTCTGTCCGACTCTCACAGCCTCAGTGATTGCAAATATGGGGTTCATTTGGAAGAAGGGCTGCTTTTGAGAAGTTCCCATCACGCTGAGTGTTTATTATGGCCATTTGCCAATCCTCTATAGGATCCAAAGCTAAGATCAACCCAAAAGGAGGTTGGCAAGATCCAGATGAAACAGAGGACCAGATTCTTTGGACCCTAGTCCAGCTGCTGGAGATCTACCTGTGGCCACACAAAGGATCCTTTTTCAGACCACCAGCGAGAAGAAACCAGGCTGGGCTCCCCCAGGTGTATTGCGAAAAGTGGTTAATCATTGTGGCTAATGATTAACTTTCAATATTGCCTGCCTGATGTGAGATAGTTGGTGTTATCTTTCGCTAGGAAAGACTTTTTTTGCAGTCCTTCTTAGCCCTGCCTGGGACTTTTTCCTTCCCTGGATAAAGTGTGATGCAACCTTCCTCCTTCAACAACACACTACTCACAGCCTTGAGGGCCAGCCAGGACTCAAAAGCCCATCTGCAGCACGTGAAATGGCCTAGAAGGACCTGATGTGGTATCTTCTCTGGAAGCAGAAGAAAACAAACCATTGAAAGAAGAAGAGAAGCAGAAGGACCCAAAATAAGATTTGGAAGAATATGGAAGCTTTGCATGACGGACATTGAAATGGTGACCAGGACCACCTCTGGTAGATGGGTCTGGTCCCAACTGTAGACCAGCATTGGAGGAGGTCCATGGATGAAGAGAAGGTCCATAATTGAGGAGAAGCTCATCATTTTTCATAGCTAACCACTGAAAGCACATCCCAATAAATCTCCACTTCCCTCCTGTGTGGGCTGAAATAATTCTGGTCCTTATTCTCTGACATAATGGGGCTCCCTATGTGGCTATACACCCCTCCTTCATACTTCTCTCCAGTGCCTGCCAAACATGCTGGTTTGTTCACTTCTCATCTGGGCATCTTTTGACTATTTGGAAATGGAAACTGAGATAAGCTTTGTTCATTGGACATCATTGTCTGTAATTGTAGGTTGAGTCATCTTTAATTGCTCAAATGTGAGCAGCAGCAGCACAGCAGCAGAGAGGATGTTCAACCTTCTTGACTGCACCCATCTGGCAGTGGGAAGACTGACAGCACACCCAGGAATGGCATCCTTACATTCCAGCTCTGCCCATTTTGGGGTGTCATGAAAGGGCTGCCGGCAGTTGGCAGAGATGTCTAAATTGGATTGCAACCTTCCTGAGATGTTTTAGGGGTGATTTTGCTCACCCGAGGTCAAATTACAGGCCATACCAAGCTGACACCAAACCCTTGGGCTCATGTTCCTTCTTTCGCTCTTCTATGGTTAAGAATCAGGTGTCAAAGAGGAAATGAGATCACCGTGACGGAAATAAGATTTTCACAACTAGGAAACCTCTGATGTAGAAACTAGAAATACAAGCTCTGCTTCTAAGGAAGATTCTGAAGGTCTTCTCTTGCTTGGTGTCTTCATCTCAGCCATTCCAAACAAATCCTGAGTCACTTCTTTCTTTCTGCTTCCTGGGTCTGGACACTGGGAAGAAGAAGGTGGGTGGTGGGAGAGGGTTGACCTCTGGGAAGCTGGCATGAAAAGCCTATTTGGTAGAAGTTGCTCAGATTTGGAAACGGGGTGGCCCAAGATTGACCGTAGACCAGCAGTCAAGCAGTAAAACTATACTCCAGTCAAGGAACTATCAATTCGTAAACTGCTTAAAACACACCTCTGCCGGCAGGCCTGGGGCAGTTAACATCTTGCCCCTAGCCAGTGTATGTTTGTACGTATGTTTGTTGAATGATTGGTTTTCTCTTAACTTAGGGGTTTTTATATATGTATTTTAACTTGTGATTTCTATTTATGTTGTGAGCCGCTCTGAGTTCTCCGGAATAGGGCGGCATAGAAGTCAAATCAAATAAATAAATAAATAAATTTAGACAAGTAAACAACAGCCTAATCAAGGAACTATCAAGAAAACAACACTCATGCCAATACTAACATGGCAAGCCAGTAGTATATAAACAGAAAGCAAACGCCACTCCTTTCTAGCACTGATGATGTTACCTGGTTGGGTCATGAAATGTCTGCAAGAAAACCACCAAGCTCAGAGAGCACCCCACAGCTGTTCTCCTCCATTCCACAAATCCCACACCCTTCTAGCACAGATGATGTTACCTAGTTGGGTAACAAAACATCTGCAAGAAAGCAACCAAGCACAGAGTATCAAGTACCCCACAGTTCAACCCTGAGTTACAGATATTCTCTTCTCTTGGACCCGGGATTTGGCCAATTTGAGAAGGAGGTGAGCTGTGGTCCTGTGTCATGGACTTTAGGGGTGATGGTGGGACAAGTCTTTCTCCAAAGAGGTTGTTAATTGGTCTCATGCGAAGAGTTTGTGTATCTAGAGAATCTGTTCTAGGATGATGATACTCTATGTTCTTCAAAATGTCCCTCCATCATCTTTTCCCACCGTTTGGGGCTGATGGAGATGGAAGGACAACAGATCTGGATGGTTCTAGGAGAGTTTCTTTCATGTAGGAACTTTCCAAAGTTTCATCTGCAGGGAACACTGTGCTAAGTTGCTGGCACGCTGCCCTGGCTAAGCTTCAGAGCAAATTCACATTGACCTATTCTTTGCTATCTCGGTCACCTGCTTAAACCTTTATCAATGGCTCTCCCTCACTACATACCGGTACAAGAGACTTAAGCTCCTCACTGAATTGACCTGATTTTAATACACACAGCATGTTGAAATAGAAACTAGCCATGGCTGAAGACTACACATCCTGATCCACAATAATAATAATAATAATAATAGGTGCCTTGGGTGCGGTCCCAAAACATCTGGGGCACCACTTGAACACCATCCTAGTTTGAGGCCTGACAAAGTAACAGAATAACAGAGTTGGAAGGGACTTTGGAGGTCTTCTAGTCCAGCCCCCTGCTCAGGCAGGAGACCCGATGCCATTTCAGAGGGGTTTTACTAGGGAAGCTGGATGAGAGAGTTTTTTTTTCCAACTCCCCAGCTCTACTCAAAGCGTTGTTCTGTGCTTTGCACAATTATCGCCTTCCATGTTCAGATGATGGAATGCAAAGAATTTTGGTGGTTGCTTACCAGGGTGTGTCGCCCACCCACTTGCTACCCTCACACTGGGCTTGGGTCAGTTGCGTTCTTTCACCTGCCCTGCTTTACGTCAGCCCAGAACAGCTGCTTTCGAAAATACACAACTGGCTGGAACATCTGATGCGCATCACTCTGCGCATCAGACTTAGGAGGGTCTCTCCCTCATTGTTCCTGGATCCCCCCACTTGGTTGACATTCCTAGTACTCCAGAAGAAGAAACTGGCAATTTCCCAGCGCAAACAAACCCACAACGGGCCTGCCATGAAATATGACCTACTCTTAAGAACGAGGGTCAAATGTCTCCTGTTCTCTCCTTCGCATCTGATGAGCTGGCAGCCCTGCAAGGAAAACCTTTTCTTCTCCGACCTCAGCAAGAAATTCTCATTAAGAATTTAGCATCCCAGGCCAAAGAGAACAGGAAAGCAAACACCAGGTGCTAAATTTATCCCGGTGAGCAGGAAGTCAAGAGTTCTCCTCCTTCTCTTCAGTCCTTCTTAAGCCATGGCTTCATGAGATGCTACCAGCAGATCCAAAGTTTTATCCTTATCTTTGCTCTTTTTTTCCCCTCAGTCTGGGCCAGGCGGACCTGCTGGATCCGTGTTTTTCCTTGAGGGCAAATCATGAATGCAAGGAGATCCATTTTTTTCAGTGTCATTGTAACTTCAAACCATTGCTCCATGAATGATTGTGAGACTAGGACTATCTGTGGGTTTTTCTCCATGAAAGACACACCGAACCTGGGTATTTGGAGAGTTGGGGCTGGGGTCCTGGTGGCAATTGCTCCCCACCCCACCTGTATTCTACGCTGGGAGTCGGATTCTTGCCAAGAGAGAGCTCTCCATGCAGGTGGGAAGCCAACATTTTCCAGGTTTCTTGAGCATGCAAAGAAAGCTATTTGTCTGGGAGTTTTCTCCGGAATGAAACTGGAGAAGTGATTTCCCTTCCTCCACACTCCTGTATGTGGAAATGTTTGTTTATAGCTTTTTGTGCCGCCTTCTAAGGTACAATGGTTTCCACATTCGGGCATACAAAGAGGCAGGAAGGGAGGGGAGAGGGAAAAATCTCCCTGATTTGTAAATCAAAAGTCTGCATTGGAGGAAAAAAAATCACTCACCGCAAAAGCTGGAAGTATTGCTTGGGCATTGTGTGTTGCGTTGAGCCAAGGGTTCCCTTTGGGGCGAGAGACCCCAGATCTAGCAAGGTGTGCTGGAAATAAATTGCAGATTTGCAGATGGGGTTTGCTGTTATCCTGGAAAAGCTTTGCAGGTTCCAAGCGTCATTCAAAAACGACTTTTTTTTTTCTGCCCAACTTGCCTGCTTCAGCTGAAAGCTGAGCACTCGTGGAATCTCAATGAACAACTCGACAATGGAGCTCTGTGCGAAAGGAGGTCAGGGCTCCCCGGCCTTACCGGTCAGTGGAAGCCGCCAGCCGGTCAGTGGAAGCCGCCAGCCGTCCTAGCTGAGCTCCGGGTTGGCCGGATCAAAAGTTGCAGGTTGCATTGAATGTGTGCATGCCTGCAGGACTCTGCGGGAATCCAATCCCGTCCTTTTGGAGATATAGTATAGGCAGTCCTCAACTTACAGCCGGTTGATTAATTCAGAGTTATGATGGATCAAAGGAAGAGGAAGGCGTGTGGGATATGTCTGAGTTATTTGCGAAGACAATAAAGGTGGGATGCCACTAAATAAATAAAAGCAAATTTAAAGAAAATGCTGTAAGGAATCCCGGCTTCCTTTCACCTCGGTTGCCTCTGTTTTCCCTGGCAGGCGATAAGCATCAGCAAAGCCATCAACACGTTGGAAGTCCCTGTGAAGGAGAAGCACGCTCGGAGTATCCTTTGAGCATCTGCTTGGCTCACCTGATGTCCCTGGTCAAGGTTGGGAGGAAGCATCTGGGGCACTTTTGCAAAATGGTATAAAAACAAGCAAGCAAACACGGGGAGGGAAGGGTTTCTGCCTCCAGCAGGGTAGAGTTTCAGCTTATACCAGGAAATGCAAACAAGGTCAGAAGGTAAATAAAAGCAAAGTCAGGTTTTATCCAGCAACTTAATTACTAGATCAAACTGGCTTCTCTCTCTCTCCCTCTCTCTCTCTCCATTCATCCATCATCTTTCTCTCTCTGTGTCCATCTCTGTCTATCTACCCATTTTTCTCATCATCCATCTCTCTCCATCTATCAACATACACACACACACACACATATACACACACATACCTACTCATCCATCATCTTTCTCCATCCATCCATCCGTCCGTCCATCCATCATCTATCCATTATCTTTTTCCATCCAGCCATCCATTCTTTCTCTGCCCATCTCTCTCTCTCTCCATCAACTGTCTATATCTGTCTATTATCTATATCTGTCTGTCTGTCTACCTACCTACCTATCATATATCATCTGTCTATCATCTCTCTATGTCTCATCTATCATCTACCTATCTTTCTATACCTATCTCATCTCTCGGTCTCATCTCTCTAGCACCATCTTATTTATTTTTATTTATTTATTATTATTTTATTTTATTTATCTTGCAGGACCCCCTTTCATTCTCTCCCTGCATAATATCTCATCCACCTCCCCTTATAACTAGACAGCATTTCCTTTGGAGTTGCTTTCATTCTTTCAGTGACAGGCGTGGAGAAACAGAGACTACAGGTGTAAGATAAACTATAGAGCATCTCCTGAAGAAAAGATTCAAATTGACGTTTCAGCTACCAACAAAATTCCTTGATAAGATAAGCCGTTCCTCGCCCATTTAACCCAAATTCTTTCTCTGATTCTTTCTGACTGTTGATCTTAGCAAAATGAGGAACGTGTGTCCCACATTTAATATGAACCTTAACTTGTGCAAAGGGATTATTCTAGGGACCCATCACGAGAAAGGCGCATTTACTTTCTGGTCGTATGCCATTGGTCTCCCCCTGCCCAGCAGTGCCATCCTGAGCTGGAAGTTCTGCCATGTGCTCCACAAGGTCCTCCGAGATGGTCATCCAAACGTAAGTTCCTTGATCTTCCCCCTTGTAGCTATTAACAGAATTGGTGAGAAGCCCAGATCTATGTTCTCCATCTATTTTTCAATGACCCGTTGATTTTTTCTAGGTTCTCCAGGACTGTCAGCGATATCGAAGTAACATTCGAGAAACGGGAGACCTTTGGGTGAGTTCCGGATCTGCTTCTGCCTCTTTGAGAACGTTCCGATCTTAAATGGGTTTAGAAGACTAAGTTGAGACCTTTACCCAAATGTAAAGTGGGGCTGGGGGAATCCTGGGAGTTTAAGTCCACAGAGCTTGAAGTTGCAAGTTGAGAAAAACACAGCATCCTATGAGACTAAGCTAGGATTTCCTTCAGGGCAGGCAAGGAGTTGAAAAACCGCACGGAAATAGATTTCGCCTCTCCAAATATAGTTTTGGAATCTGATGCATGTATGGTTTTCCTTTTCCAGGGCCACCTGCATGACCGTTACGGCCAGTTGGTGAATATTTACACCAAGCTTTTGCTGATCAAAATCTCCTTCCACGTAAAGGTAACTCTCTTCCGATCCATCCTGTTCTCACAGGAAAGTTAAGTGAGTTTCGCCCCATTTTACGCTCTTTCTCACCCCATCTGTCCAGTGACCCACAGCGGTTGTTCAGTTACTAACACGGTTGTTAAGTGAATCGGCTTCCCCCTCGACTTTGCTTGTCCGAAGGTCGCAGAAGGGGATCACATGACCCCGGGACACCGCAACTGTCATGGGTCCACGCAGGTTGCCAGCATCCGAATTTTGATCACAGGGATACTGCAGTGGTCACAAATGTGAAAAATGGGCATGCCACTTATTTCAGTGCCGTTGTTAATTTTGAACGGTCACTAAACGAGCAGTTGTAAGCCGGGGACTACCTATAGACAGTCCTTTTTCAATGAAGCCCGCAAGGCTTGTGAAAAGCAGGATTCTGCCAGATGATAACTGCTTAATTATAATAATAATAAAGTTGGAAGGGACCTTGAAGGTCGTCTAGTCCAACCCCCTGCTCAGGCAGGAAACCCTATCCCATTTCAAGACAAATGGCTGTCCTTAAAAACTTCCAGTGTTGGATCGTTCACCGCTTCTGGAGGCAGGTGGTTCCACTGGTTAATTGTTCTAACTGTCAGGAAATTTCTCCTTAGTTCCAGGTTGCTTCTCTCCTTGATGAGTTGACTAATTCTTGCTTCGTTTCCCACTGTAGCATCCACAGTTCCCTCCCAGCCTTGAAGTCACCGATGAGGTCCTGGAAAAGGCTGCGGGAACAGATGTGAATAACATGTAAGTGCATCTCCCATCTTGTGGCTTCCTTGGTGTTTTTTTTTCCCGAAAACCCAACAGCTGTTTTTGCTCCCTGATTCTCAAGAGCGAAAACATTAACTTCTTCCCCTCCTGGATCGGAATTTTGATCCTTGGGGGGCAGGTTTACGTTTTGCTTCCTGGAGTAAAGATTGAGTAAGCTGGTTCTTGAGCGAGCCTGGCTTCCCCAATTGACTTTGCCTGGCAGAAGGTCACAGAACGGGATCACAGGACCCTGGGACACTGCAACCGTCATGGGTACATGCCAGTTGCCAAGCATCCGAATTTCGATCATGTGACCACAGGGATGCTGCAATGGTTGTGTGAAAAACGGTCCTGAGTCCCTTTTTTTCGGTGCCGTTGTAACTTGAACGGCCACTAAGCGAACGGTTGTAACTCAAGGACTGCCTGTACATGGGAAGATACATTGATCGCTGCTCCTGTGCTCTTGGTTTAAAAATTCTCTGCAGCTTCCAGCTCACCGTTGAGATGTTTGACTACATGGATTGCGAACTCAAGTTAGCAGAATCAGGTAAACTGCCCTGAGCGTCGATGCTCTCTCTCCTTTCATATTCTTCCCCCCCCCCCCTTGGTGCCATTTTTAAACCCAAGCGGAGACGTGAGCAGCGTTGCCAAGATTTCCTTCTTTTTTTTATTTATGGGTTGAACAGAAGCTTTGTGTGCAGAAGTTGGCAGGGAGGACATTCCTTGACAATCACCCCCTGCTCGGATCTGCCCGTCACACTCAGTGCACAATGTACAAAAACGAAGCTGGTTGGTTTTTCCGTTAAGGCGGCCCTGGTGCGGTTTTGCAGTCCGGTTGCGATAATTTATCAGCTTGTTTCGCAACCGCCTTGCAAGGGCGGGCCCTCCCAGAGTCTTTTATTAGGCAAAATAAAATATGTAACCCTGAGACAGACAGAGAGATGTTGGGCAAGGGTGCTGCTATATAAATTGTGGGGGTCGTCGGACCGAGGCATTGTGTTTTTAAAAAATCCCGTTAAGCGTCCCTGAATTTTGCGTTTCTGCCCCTCAAAGCCAACGTCCTTTGGGTGAAACAGAACCATTGTTGACTTTGGCAAGCCCTTCCTATCCGTCCTGCTCTTTGTGAGCTTCCTTTGTGTGGAGCATCAGATAACGGCAGTGTTTGACGTTGATCGGTGCTCCTGTTTTCCTTGCCAAGTTCTGTGGCTGTCACGTGACCTTGGCCTGGCCCCCCTGCGGGCACGGAAAGATATGCTCCGAATTAATGGCAAACCTGTTATAACCTGGGCGGCATCTCGCTTAAGCCAACCGCGTGGCAGCCTAAGTAAGCAAAGAGGGTTTCTTAGCAATAGAGAAACCGGTCAATGCTTGAATTGGCCAGACGCTCTTCTGTGACGGTTCTGGAACCCGGAATTTTAAAACGTGCAGAGGTGGTGCCTCTGCCTAACAGCTGGATCCATCTGCAAACTCTTGGCTGCTGTGTTGCATACTTTCCAGTTGGTGACTGGGGAAATTTTACCTCTGAAAATGGAAATGTGTTTATTGTAAATGATTGTTTTGGAGTGGGGGGAAGTAGACTAAACGTATAGGTTGCACAAAGGCAGTGACCTTGGGCCAGTCACCCTCTCTTAGCCCAACCCACCTCACAGGATTATTGTTTTTGGGAAAATAGGAGAAGGAGGCAGTATTATAGATGTTTTGAGTTATTTATAAAAACAATGAAGGCAGGATTAAAAAAAAATCTAATCAAGGAATAAATACATAAAATCCATGAGCTTCTGGCGTTGATGATAATTGTACCTTCCCTCAACCAGGTTGGTTGGACAAGCATTCGTCTGAAATGGCATAGGCTTTCCTGCTTGAGCAGGGGGTTGGACTAGAAGACCTCCAAGGTCCCTTCCAACGTTTCTGTTATTCTGTTAGGTGTGATTGGTGCTTAAGGTGCAAATGGGTGTCCTTTGGTTGTTTGCTTTCATATCCATACTTGCTAGGGGATTCTGGGAGTTGAAGTTGTAAAGTCGCTGAAGGCGAGTTTTTTCTCTTCCTCTGCTTATAGTCTTCAGGCAGCTCAACACCTCTATGGCCATCTCCCAGATGTCGGCCGTTCAGTGCCGGTTGGCTCCCCTCATCCAGGTGATCCAAGATTGTAGTCACCTGTATCATTACACCGTGAAGCTGATGTTCAACCTCCATTCGTGTAAGTGGATCTTCAGAGCACCCCAGTTCTGGCACTGGCTGCAAGGGAGAACAGCTGTCACATCCAGGACTCATCTGGGACTTAAAAGTCCTGGATTCCGACATAGGCAGGAGAAGCAGATTTGGTGTCTTTAGCTACAGAGAATAGACAATTGTTTGTCAACCTTAGCAACTTTCAGATGGGTGGACTTCAACTCCCAGAATTCCCCAGCCATCTGAAAGTTGCTAAGGTTGACAAACAATGGAATAAACTCTCCAAATTATCCTAGCCAAAATTAAGCACAAAAATCTGCAACGGTTTGGGACATGTTCTGACAATCTTTTCTGCTCATATCCTGCTTCTCTGCCTCTCCCCACTCAGCGTGTGGTCACGTGGAAATCGATCTGAATTGACTAACAAACTGGTAGGGCGCTCTAGAAAGCATCTGCTGGGCTTTTGAGTCTTCCAAAGATTTAACACTTCCAGGGCTGTCCAGTCCGTTTGCCGCAAATTCAGTGAAAGTCGGCCGGTTTTGCAGACTGCTTGGTGCAAGAGGAGAAATTACGATAAATTGGAGAAGAAACTCAATTAAGGGCTCAAGCTTCTCCTCTGTGTATCTGGCATCTCCCAGGATCCTTTGCAGAGCGAGCAGGAATTCCTGGCTGGGTGGGAAGGGTGCCTCGGAGGCAGAAAAATTTGCAAAGAACAAGGTTGCTTGGCCGGATTTGAACTGAGTTTGCAATCACAACACAGGTGCCGTTTGAAAAACAACCCAGGCAGTGCCAGCCAGGGACCCCTTAGGGGACATTCCTGCTCCAGAGTCAACTGCTTGCAGCTCTTCCGTGGAGGAGGCAGCGTAGGATTTAAACTGATGCATCCTTTCAAAGGATTTACTTAAGCTGGAGGGGTTTTGCTCAGATACCCCATCTCTCGTTGATGCCTCCTGAAATGCAGCTAATGGACAGAGAGGGCGACTAGAGAACGCCAGTTTTCTGCGTCCTTTGAGGAGGTTGCGGATCCCAAAACCCCAGTTTTTAAAATCGGCCTGGATTTCCTATTATTTACAAAGAGTTGTTTGCTTCCCTCCCCCATCTCTGATTAAAAACAGCCCTGGGAAGCTTCTTGAGGTCCATTCCTGTCCTTTTTGATTCTCGCTTGCTCAGGTTTACCCGCCGACACGTTGCAAGGTCACCGAGACAGGTTCCACGAACAGTTTCGCAGGTAACGAAAAAAAACAACCCTCCATGCAATTTGTGGCTGCGGGGTGTGAACTCCCAAAACCTCCCAAGTGCTGTGTTAGGTATTCCCTAGCATTTAATCGAATCATGTCCTGGTCGTTCTGGTTTAAAAAAAAAATAACAGAAATATACAGCAAGAATATTGTGCAAATTGGATTCCTTAAGAATCCTGTCTTAAAAAGACAGCCCGTTGTATAATATGCACTGTTTTTTAAAAAAGCAAACACAGCAAGATGAAGAATAGCCAGGAACGGTTTACCAATCCAGATTCCTGAGATCATGAGGCCTAGAAACTTGGCTGGTTTTATGAAACGCTGCACTGTGGATTAAATCAGGATTTGAGGAGAGAGGATGAATGTTGGTTACAATCAGGATAGATTTGTGGGTTGGGTTAACCTCTAAAGAACAGCACAGTAAGGAGAGTATCAACAGGATCTAACTTTGCTAGATTCCTTACTTTTGAATTCACTTTTCTGCTCTGTTCCTTGAGGAAGAACAGAGGCTCGTAAATAAAATACTTAACTGCATCCAGTAGTAAGCATGGTTGATTTCTTGGGAACATCTCACCCTCCTTTGACCTTCCCGGTGTTTTCTCCTTGTAGCCTCAAAAGCTTTTTCAAAAGAGCCTCGGACATGCTGTATTTCAAGCGTCTCATCCAGATTCCACGGCTACCTGAGGTATCCTTTATTTCTCCTGCAAGAAAGAGGGCCAAACATCTTTAATATGACTGTATCCCTGTCTGCAGGCATGCACGTGTGAAAGAAACCCGAGCAAGGGGGGGGTGAGGGAGGAAGCCTGCCAGTTTTCTTCCCGCAGGGTTGTCTGAATGGGGAGCCAATCCCAATCCATTAATGGATCAGCGGGAAAGGATATTCGGATGGATCTGATCTCCTTCCGAATGAAGGCGAATATACAGGTCTCAGGATAATGTTGCAGGATCCAATCTGGGTCGCTCACCAGGACCTGATGTTTTGTCTTCCGAGCTTTCAGACTCATGCTGGAGCCCATTCTCAGGGAATTTCTCTCTAGTAGTGTGTGTGTGTGTGTGTGCTTTGGGCTATTTTGTGTGTGGTATTTATGCGATGCCTGCTGTCCGCGGCTTTTTAGATGTAGATTGGGATATTGATGGCTTTCCTTGTGTTGCCAATCCCTCGCCTCCTAAGTACTCGATAAGCTGGTGGTAAAATCAGCACACACGTTAACTGATGAGGGGCCCATTTCCCAGGCTTCAAATATTTCCCTGTCTGTTTTTGTACCCCCTCGTCCAACAATCTTAGTAGCTGCAAAAGTCAATGCATGTCCTTGTTCATTGCAGTTTGAGATTGCCAATGAATTTGGGTCTCCTTCCTCCCACAGAACCCCCCAAATTTCCTGAGGGCGTCCGCCCTGGCTGAACATGTCAAGCCAGTGGTGGTAATTCCAGAAGAAGCCCCCGAAGACGAGGAGGCGGAAAACCTGATTGAGATCAGCTCAGCTCCATCTGTTGAGCAGCAGGTGAGATGCAGGTGCTCAGTCGGACCATTCGGAAGTGGGCAACTGGTGCAAACTCTCCCCTTCCAGTTGGGGCTCAGCCCCATGGTTTTTCCTTTTCCTCAGCTTTGGAAGGCATAACATGCTTCTGAGCATGGGCAAAATACCACGGCTACCCGCTTGCTCACAGCAGCTAGAGCTCTCCGTAATTTGCAATTCGTCAAATTTGGCGGCTTGTTGTTTTGTTTCTTTATTGGGGACAGTTTCTTGAATCGAGCAACTTTTAAGATGGGTGGGCTTTAACCCCCAGAATTTTTTTTTCTTTTTGTAGAATGTGTCAGATATATTTGAGCAGACTTTCGGGCCGCCCAACGGACTAAAAGATGACAGGTATTTTACCAGCAAAACCTCGGTCCCCTTTTAGTTAATAAAAAAGCAAGCCTTTAAGCTATCCAGTGCTTGGGATTCTCAAAGTAAAAATAATTTTTAAAAAGTGTGGTTTTGGAGGGTTGGTGACAAAAGAAACCCAGGAGAAAGGTAGAATATGTATATGTCTTTAACAATCTTCTAAGGTGATTGGTGATACCTGATAATGGCCAGCTTCATTCCTTTGACAGTCAAAAGGTACTCTTTAGAGACAGGAGGGAGTATGACTTAATGGAATTGCAGGATTTATAAATATACCAAAGAATCTTTAGTGAAAAACACTGGAAATCTAAGCAGGATACCTGGCTATCTGATGGGGAAGTAGGGGAAAAGAGAGACCAACTTGAAAAACCCAAAGCAGCAGATCGGTTTTGCGTACCGCTAATGCAATGTGTTGTTCTTTTAATCTTCAGAGATCTGCAGATCGAAAATCTGAAGAAAGAAATTGAACTGCTTCAGACAGAACTAGAGAAGATTAAGCTGGAGGTCAGTCTGGGCTCAACTGTCACCCTAAGTCAGTGGTTCTCAACCTTTTTCAGGTTGAGACCCCACTTGCCCCGCCCATGCGCGCCGCGACCCCGACCCGGGTGCGCGCGCGCGACGGGCCGATCCGCGCATGCGCGGGGCGCACGTGCTGAAAAAAAAAATAAAATAAAAAAATTAAAAAAAACAAAATGGCGGACTGTGACGGGCCGATCTGCACATGCGTGGCGCGTGCGCCAAAATTTTTTTTAAAAAGTTCAAAAAAAACATTCAAAAAAAAAAAGGCGGACCGCGATGGGCGGATCCGCGCATGGGTGGCACACGCATGCAACGGGCCGATCCGCGCATGTGCGGCGCGTGCACGCCAAAAAAAAATTAAAAAAATAAAAAAAAAACCCAAAACAAAATGGCGGACCGCGACGGGCATGCGCGGCACGTGCACGCCAAAAAATAAAAAATAAAAAAAATTCAAAAAAATATGGCGGACCGCGACGGGCGGATCCGCGCATGCGTGGCGCACATGCGGCGGGCCGATCCGCGCATGTGCGGTGCGCGCACGCCAAAAAAGAAAACAAATTTTTTTTAAAAAAAATATAAAAAAATTCAAAAAACAAAAAACAAAATGGCGGACCGTGGTGTCCGGCGACCCCCGCGAAACAGTCGTTCGACCCCAAATGGGGTCGCGACCCATAGGTTGAGAACCACTGCCCTAAGTCAAGGACTACTGCACTTCTCGGTCACTAGAAAGTCCCCATATCTGTTGAAGTATTTCTTGAAAGGACAGTTCTTTGGAGCTGTTGACCGAAGGAAGGTGGTATGTGACTTTGATGTTTCTGGGGAAAGGGTGGCCTGTTTTACAGTTACCTTTTTTCTCTCTCCAGGCTCAAAGGTACATCACCCAGCTGAAGGCTCAAGTGAACAGTCTGGAGGCCGAGGTGGAAGACCAGAGGAAGCAGAAGCAGAAAGCCTTGGTGGACAACGAACAGCTCCGAGATGAACTGGAGAAGCTGCAGAAAGCAAAATTTGAAGGAGATAAGAACCACGGACTCTACTTGGAAGCAGAAAGTAGGTGGGGGTGCCGGGGAGAGAGAGAGAGAGGGGAAGGGACCTTGCTCGATCATTTAGCTCTGCTCAGAATGGCCAAGGAGTAATCAATAAATCTAGAGAACGTCCCAGCACACAAATATTCTCAGTTCTGGTTGGTAAGCAGTGTCCCCAAG
Source organism: Bothrops alternatus (assembly GCA_034064705.1). Taxonomy (NCBI): domain Eukaryota; kingdom Metazoa; phylum Chordata; class Lepidosauria; order Squamata; family Viperidae; genus Bothrops; species Bothrops alternatus. The sequence goes on along the minus strand of JARGCV010000504.1, from coordinate 422,031 downwards.
TTTGAGAATGTCCGCTGGCTTGTTGCAATGATCAGTTGGATTATATGATCCATCAAGTTGTTGTCAGTTGTTAGCAACCACCAAGGTAGATGTTCTCCACGACAATCAGTCTTTAACTTTCAAGACTTTCAATGATTCACCACTGTGAATCACCACAGTGAGTCCATCCTTCTTGCTGTTGGTTATCCTCTTCTTCTCTTTTCTTCCCCCTTTCTCAACATCAGAGCTTTCTCCAGAGAGCTGGGACTTCATATCATGTGTCCAAAGTAGGAGAACTTGAGCCTGGTCATTTGTGCCTTGACTGAGAAGCCTGGGTGGCAGAGGGCTCCTTCAAATGATTTATCATGGTTTAATAGACGAAAGTAATGTGCCAGTATTCCTCTCTTTGGCAGAGAAAGCCAGCACCACCGAAATCCGCTATACCAAGCTGAAGGAGAAGCACAACGAGTTAATCAACACTCATGCGGAGCTTTTGAGAAAGGTAATGGTGCCCATGTTGAGGGGGCACACCTCTGTGGTCATAGTTAAATGTCTCCCTCACTTCAGTCAAGACCACAATGAGTTTTCTTCCAAGACTATAAAGTAAAAGCAAGAGGGAACCATGATTTGTCTCTTATGAGGCCCTTTCCCCAATATTATAAACCAAGCGTAAGAGGACACCATGATTTGTCTCTTGCTTGGCCAGATTCCTTTTTCTTCTCAATCCTTCCTTCAACTCTGAATCTCTCCCCCCCCCCCAGAACGCAGATACTGCCAAGCAGCTGACTGTCACCCAACAGAGCCAGGAAGAGGTGGCCCGGGTCAAGGAACAGCTGGCTTTCCAGATGGAGCAGGTCAAGCGAGAGTCAGAAATGAAGGTAGGTTACTGTTGGGATGGGACACTTTGGGTCAAAGTCATCTTTGCAACTCCTTCTCTTTAAAGTCTGAATGCAGAACTGGTCTTGGAACATAATTTTGGCCCTGGGGTAGGATGATTCCCCTTGGAAACCTCGTAATAGGTCCTGTCTCTTGGGTTTCATGCAGTTAGAAGATCAGATGCTTCAGGTGGAACAGATGAAGACAGAGCTGGACTCCAAAGCAGACGAACTGACTCAGCTTCAGCAGTCGCTCAGCCATTCTAAGCAGGTATTCGGCCTAAGGAGGAGATTGTATGGACAGGAGGGTCCTGTTTTCTGCAGCCCTATCTGAATTTTGAGATACTTTTTTTACATGTCTTTGCTTGTTTATAGTTTTCTAGCTTCGGATGTTGTCTTCAATACACGTGTGGCCTAGAATAGCTAGACTAAAATCTTGAAATGCATAGAAGTGAGTTGAAAGGCAAGCCTGTTGTAGAGACCAAGGACCCATTTCTGTAAAAGTTCATCTTAAATCTGTGTTTGTGAGGTCCTACTTAGTTTGCCTTCAGGATGGAACAGAGGAAAACCTTCTCCACGTAAATAATGTGAAGAGAGGGTGTGAGAACTCTTCAAGCAAGGAACAGCATGTGGAACTCTTTCCCATGTGATCTGCAGGTTGGTTCGGATCTCAACAGCCAGTTGGACGCCCTTCAAGCTGAAAAGGAGGCCCTGAGGAAATCGGTCAACGAGAAGGAATGTGAGCTCATCTCAACTAAGGGTCTGATTCAAGAGAAGGAGCTGCTGTTGAGCCAGGAAGCCGAGAAGAGGACGAAGGAAGTGCAGGAACTCCAGGAAAAGTTGGTAGAAAAAGTACGGAGGAGAAACATTGAACTTGGGGATGGGATTCCCTGTCCACATCCTTGGGGAAGGCGAGAGGGAGATGGAGTCAGCCGGGGATGGAAGGAGGGGACCAGCACGTCCTCCTGACTTTCCTTGGACTCATATCCAAATACTTGGTCGTGTAATGTGTAAAACATACTTGCTCATCCATGTTTTGGGTCCATCCCACAGAGAAGTCACGAACAGAACCTGCAGCAGAAGCTCTTGGACGACCAGTTCCGAATCTTGCAAGGGACAATCAAGGAAGCCGAGAGCATCATCCAGGATGCTGTGGCCAAGTTGGACGACCCCCTGCATATCCGGTGCACCAGTTCTCCAGGTGGGTCCTGAATCCTTGCTTGAAGAACTTAAAGCCTTAAAAAAGAGAGAGAGAGAGAATAAGATGTTTCCTTTTCTCCCAAATCTAGCCTCAGGCTGCCTTGAGTCAGAGATCCAGGGACATGCAAGTTTTCGTCTCCTCCCAAACCACATTCTTTGTCCTTCATGTCTTCTTTGCAGATTATCTTGTCAGCCGCACCCAGGCAGCTCTGGAATCGGTGAATGCCCTGGAGAAGGGGCACAAGCATTATCTAGGCAACATGGCCGGTAAGACCTGTGGAGTTTTCTCCCCGGTTTCCTTACCTCGAGCTTTGAGATTGGAAGCTTTGCAGATATTGCAAGCAAGCAAAAGGAGTTCTCAAACTCATGTTTTCCTCCTTTTGGGAGGCGTTCTTCTTCCTAGTTCCTCAAACTATGGAGTTAGTCAGTTGATAAGACACAGCATGTGAGGATGTGTAGCTAAAGCTTCAGACCAGGTTTAAAGTGAAGACGATGGTCTCTTGCACAAAGAAATCCCTACCAATTCAGGAACCAGGAACTTAAAGATAAGCTGGGCTTAGATCATCTGAGGAAGTCCTACATGAAGTCACCAGGAGGTTCACTCATGGGGGGTGGGAAATGGGGACAAAGCTGGGAATAGCATCTTCTCAGTAGCATCAAGTCTCATGAAATTCTCTCTCCAAATAGATTTTCATTCTGTCTTCTTTCCAAAAACAGTTTGATGGTGTAGCTGTTTGTGGCACAGCAAACACTCTAAAACTAAGAGTTTTTAAACATGGTCAATGTCCTTTTTGTGTTTAGCTTTCATTTGTGCACCTTTTGATTTAAGCACTGTTGGTTTGGGTTGGGTTAAAGCAGTATTTTCTCAACTTCAGCCACTTTAAGATGGGCAGACTTCAACTCCCAGAATTCTATGCTGGCTGGGAATTCTGGGAGTTGAAGTCCACCCATCTCAAAGTGGCTAAGGGGGCCAAACACTGCCATAAAGGAAGGGCAACAGGAGAACAACCAATTCCAGAGAAAATTGGTCTCCATCTTCCTTGAATGCAACACACTGTTGGAGTCATCTACCTCCTCACCATCCCTCTCCATTCTTATTCTTTGTCTCAGATGCCTCTGGACTGGTTGCTGCGTTGGCTCAGTTTGCCCATCTCACGGCAGACGCCATCGTAAATGGCAGCGCCACATCCCATCTTGCCCCGACGGATCACGCTGACAGTGAGTAGGACGTGGAAAAGGCTTCACCCCACCCCCACCCTGATAAGATAGAAGACTGGAAACATCAACCTCCGTGGTGCCTGAAGTGATCCAATCCACAAGATATATTAGCTGTGTTCCTCAGATCTTTGGTCTGATATGATTTTTGATCCTTGCATTAACAGCCGTGCCCTCCTAGGGTCTTCCAAAGATGGTTCAACACATTCTAAGCCCCTCTTGATATCATGGTATTGCTCCATAAATTAACTTCCTTTAAAAGGTTGACTGACTTCCCTGTCTATGTTTTTAAAGCTTCCTGAAATGGCCTCAGGGTTGGAACCAACTAAACCTTGGTTTTTCCCTGATCCAGAATTGACAGAATCCTGCAGAGACTGTGGGCAGCACAGCCTGGACTACCTGAACAAACTCAAAGATAAACAGTCTCTCCGAGAAGCAGATCCTGCAGACCTGAGGACAACTCTGCAGAAGCTATTCCAGTTAGGACAGGTGAAGAGAGAATGGAAGCCCACCAGGAGAAGTTCTCCATGAGGAATGTTGGGCGCCAGTGACTCCGTTGCTTGCTTTTCACCATGGACTAAACTCTTGAAGCTTTCTTAGACCAGAGTTCTCCTCAGAAGCCTCAATCAATTTTTCTTTTCTTCTTTGGGGGGTTAGGAACTGAGACCCAAAAGTTTGGACATCCGGGAAGAAGAACTGGGTGACTTGGTTGACAAAGAGATGGCCACCACTTCTGCAGCAGTTGAAGATGCAGTCAGAAGAATAGAGGTGGGGTTAACTTGACCAGTGTACTGTTGTTGTTGTTTTCAAAAAAGTATCACTCCTTGATTTAAAGAGTTTAAAAGGGATTGGACATATTGGTTTGTGCAAGTTAAGCTCTTACATGGTTTAACTTTGGTGTTTGTTGTGGGAACGCAATCATTTGCAGATTCTGATAGCGGCATCCACACCTGATTATGTGGTGCCAAGAAGCATCCCTCAGCCTTGCAGTGATCCAACTTGGTCCTCCTTAGCTGGAGATGAACCACTTTGGATCTATTGGCTGGCCAAACCCACCTTCTGTCTTCCGTTTCTCTACAGGAAATGATGAATCAAGCCAGAGTAAAAAGCTCTGGAGTGAAACTAGAAGTTAACGAAAGGTAAGCTGGTGGCAGGGATGAATTTACACAACTAGAAACCCAGGGGCGTAATTTTCCAGGAGGTTTGCATGCTGAATCTGAAACCACCAGATTCTGTCTTAATGTCTCAGGTTAAGACAGATTTGAAGTCACCAGAGCCAGGAAAGTCCTTGATGGAAACTTCTGGAGAAGATGGGCCCAGACCCATTTCTTGCTAAAAGAGAAGCACCCTAGCTACTATACTTAATACATTCTCTAAAATGTTTATAAGCTCATATTTCAAATTCCCACAAACCCTACCTCGGGAAGGCCTGTTGGGGGTAACAGATCCATTCATCTGCTTACAACGCGATTATTTTGAGGTGAAAGCCTCACCCTTCTCATCTGTTGCTTGAATGGGTGACTTCGTACATAACATTGTAATTTCAAGATGTGTAGACTTCCATTCTGGGAGTTAAAGTCCACACGTCATAAAATCCCTAAAGTTTACCAATGCTGCTTTGGAGAAACCCCAACAGATTTGAAAATATTTTCATTTGATTGTGCACAGATGCGGTTGCTTTAATATCTTTGCAAGTGATGAGTGTTCAACATCCTTCAGTGGGGGTCAGATTTTGTGTTGTGATTTTGCTTACAAAAAAGAATGACTTCCAAATGTGTAGACTTCATCGTTCTAACAGTGTTGTCTTAATTTGTTCCCCACAGAATCCTGAATTCCTGCACAGATTTAATGAAGGTGAGTGACCGCAATCATTAAAAATAATTCCATTTGGGATACATGGCAAGAAATTTCCTTGCTGCTTACTTTTGGTCAGACCTGTGGATAGCTGGAAAACCCTTTTATTGAAAGCTGATGGGGCCATGATAGAAATTGCTCAGAATTCAACGAAATTCTTCTGCTTTTTTTGTCTGCTTTCAGGCCATCCGGCAGCTTGTATTGACCTCCACATATTTGCAGAAGGAGATTGTGGAAGGCGGAAGGGTGAGACCATTTTTTGTTGCTGTTACTTTAAAAAAATAAAAGAATGGAGAAAATTAAGTATTTGGGGAAAGACTGTGGATTGACTTTATCAGCTGCTGGAGTCAGACTCTTTTCTCTCTGTCTCTCTCCCATTTTTCATTACACTTTTTTGTTTGTGGCATTTCAAGCAGGGTCCTTCCCTCCTTGGGATCCTAGAAAATCCATTATTGTAGCTATTGTAAATTTGAGATAGATTAGAGCTTGTTGAGACCCATGTCTTTTAAATTCCCACCATGGATCCTTTTCTCCGGATTTTTTTGCTCTTGCGAGTCCATACGACGCAATCATAAAATACATTTCTTCTCTTCAACACTAGGGGGCAGCAACACCCCAGGAATTTTACGCCAAGAACTCCTGTTGGACTGAAGGGCTGATCTCGGCATCCAAAGCTGTGGGATGGGGAGCAACTCAGCTCGTGTAGGTATCTGGATCGCCTCTTGGCTTCCTTTCCCTGCCTGGCTTGTTTCCTCTGACACAGCTTACGTGCATTTTTCCTTTTTTCGCATCAGAGAATCTGCTGATAAAGTCGTCTTGCACACCGGCAAGTACGAGGAGCTGATTGTCTGTTCGCACGAGATTGCAGCTAGCACAGCTCAGCTCGTAGCCGCCTCCAAGGTAAAGTGGTCCTCAAAGAGAAACAGCTGCAACCTCTGGATTGTTTCTTTGTTGTGAAGTTTCTATTGTTGGAAGGGATCCGAAGCACATATTATTCTTGCAAAGCGTTAAAAGGGAGTTATTTAAGAAAATGTATAGGGCTGCCCAACTCATTGTCAGTGACTCTGAGCAGCTTACAGAGATAAAAACCTAATGTAAAACGATAAAAAGCTATAACAACGACTAATCAAACAAGCCACTTGATGGGCTCCAGCCCACTCTGGGGTCCCCAGGCCCATTGGCAAAACCAGGTCTTCAGGACCTCCCGAAAGAGTGTCAAAGTGGGGGCCAATCTTATCTCTGCAGGGATAATGTTCCATAGGGCAGGAGTCACCACTGAGAAGCCCCTGCGTGGTCCCACTAGATGGACCTCCCCTTAGAGAGGGGATCCATAGCATTCCTAGCCTCCCTGTTCTGGTGGGTGAGGTCGATGTAACCAGAAGAAGACAGTCCTTCAAATAAATTATTGAGGTTTTGGGTGGGGTGTTTGGTTTTGGATGCCAGGTGAAAGCGGAGAAGCACAGCAAGAACCTCAGCAAACTCCAGGAATGCTCGCGTACGGTCAACGAGATGGCGGCTAATGTCATGGCATCTACCAAGTCCGGTCAAGAGCAGGTAAAAGAGAAAGGTGAGACTTGGTGTGTTGGCAGGTTTCCCATTTGTACTTCAATTTGGCTGATTGGCAGTGTTTCCAGTCTGGGCAACCTCATTGGCTGGAGCAGGAAATTCTGGGCTCTATTTTGGTTGTTAAGTGAGGACTGAGACTTAAATTGTGGTTTTATTTAGGGTGTGTTAGACAAAATTCTGTAGGGCTGGATCTGTGAGGATCACAGCTTTACTTTCAAGAAGTAAATAGAAATTCCTGGCCTGCAGGCTTGGTCCATGATTTTGTAGAGCAAATGGCCTGGAACTTCTGTAGTTGGAGAGAGACATGGTGGAGGTTTTATTTAGACAAAGTGGGAGGTGAAGAATTGTGGAATGTCCAAAATTGCAGAATAGGGCAAGCTTTCCATTTCTGCTACGACTGCAGAACATCTGAAGAGATTTGGTCATGATCACATCTGAAATGAACATCTTCTTTGCTCTTCCAACCAGACACCATGGACTTCTCCGGGATGTCCTTGATCAAACTCAAGAAAGAGGAGATGGAAACCCAGGTAGGTATCGCGCGAATGTGGAATTTCTTAATAGAAGTATTAGGATTTAATTTCATTTTTGAAGAAGCACATCCCTAAAAGGAAGGTTTGGCTAAGGCAGTTATGTTGAGTTTCTCAAGGCTGTTCAGTTCTCTGAGTAGAGATGATGAGAACTTCTGAATGTAGCACCTCTCCGCAAAAGTGGTGGTCCGAGAAGACTTCCACCAGCATAACCTTTTCTGATAACAACCCAATTGCAGATTCTTGTGTTAACTGTAGCACAAGGATGGAGTTCTCTCTAGGACAAGGTTGGCTAACTTTAAGACCTATGGACTTCAACGCCCAGAATTCTGGGAGTTGAAGTCCACAGGTCTTAAAATTGGCCAAGGATGGACACCTAAAGTTGGCCTAGGAGAACAAGTGGTGGATATCAGACCAAGAAGATCCTATCTTTTGCAGGTGAAGGTTCTAGAATTGGAAAAGACACTGGAAAACGAGAGGCTGCGTCTTGGGGAGCTGAGGCGGCAACATTATGCCTTGGCTGGTCTTTACACTGAGAACGTGGATGGAAAGAAGCCCACGATCGCTCGTAAGCCAGCATCCTTGCAGCGCCCTGCCATGGCACAGAAACCAGATCCAAGCAAGTCAGACTGTGAGGTGAGCACAGGGAGGTGCCCCTTAACCCTACCTTTAGCATGGGCAGAAGGGAGGGACTATATCAGACCAGCCATAATTCTGGGCCTTTTCTCCCTGGAATTTGGTTCCCCCCCCCCCATGATAGCTTTTTGCAAAAAATTGTGGGTTGTTTTTTTTTTGCTACTTCTCTTTTTCAGTTGGCACAGGATGGCATCTACCAAGCCCACGTGGTTAACTTCTAAGGCAAAGCCAGCCAGCAGCTGAGCAGAGTAGAAGCCAGGGCCAGGAAAATTGGGGGTCCAGCTTCTAATTCTACCCATCCTTGAGGAATTCAATTCTTGGATCTGCTGGTTTTTCGCCGGTACCCCCAAAACATCAGAGGTTTTTGATGGCGGACTAAGATGTCAGCACCCTTCAGTCTTTGTACGGCATTGAGATATTCCGAACTCTTTAAATGTCTGTGTTTTAAACAGATACCAACTGGATCTCCCTTGCCTTCCAGCGCCAATTCTGAAAGGTCTCTTCTGCCCACTGCCATCTACGGAAAGGCAGACCCCCTACAGGAAAGGGAATTAAGTGCTCGCTGATAATTATTTATAAGCAATAGGAATCATTTGGGAAATTTCGAGTAAATATTGGTGTATCTATTATTCTACCAAGATGTTTTTAAAAGAAATGTGAATTTCTATGGCTACTGTCGTCGGTTGTCTAGATGGTCCTTTGTAGTATTTTATGCTGAGGTCTGAAGCATATAAAAAGGGAGGGGGGTGGAATTAGAGATTGTATAGTACATATTTAAGGACTTATACAGAGGAAAAAAAACACCCCTCAGTGGTTTTCAAATCCCTTCAGCCAGTGCTTCCCAAACCTGGGTGAAATTACCCCAAATTAGCTAAAAGTAGTTTTTCCCCATCACAACAGGGAGATTTAAACTGACTTAAAAGGTTGCCAAGCGGGCTTAAAGGTCTCCCAAAGTATTCCTGACAAAATGAAAGTCAAGGAAATGACCAGTTGGTTGAAATGACCAATATCGGTCCATATTCTTTTTTATAATACAGGTAGTCCTCGGGTTTGCGACCAATCGTTCAGCAACCGTCCTAAGTTATGACGGAGCTAAAAGAAGGGAACGAATTTGCATAAGATTTTCTGATAAGCTTTTTTTGGGGGGGGAGGGATAATGATGGAAAAAGGTTGGGAAGCACTGCCTTAAAGTCTCGCTTAGGAATACCATGCAAAAAAGAAAGCCACCCCACTTATTTCAGTAACTGAAATTTAGAGGAAGGGGGGGCTTCTTTGCAAAGGAAAGAGACTCAGATATGGGAACTGTTCTTAACCAAATCTTTACAATTAAAACATTTCCGCTTATTAAAATGATTTAGCTGAAACTGGATTGTGTCATTTTTTTTTGGGGGGGGAGTATCATTGTCCGGGCATGAAGGTTTTTTTTTTATTAATTCACTCTTGTTTAGTCTGCTGCCAGTGCTCGAAAAAGCTTCCAAGGCATGGGTGCAGGTTCAAACTGGGATCCTCTCCTCCTATTGGGATCACCCTGATGACTGTTATTAAGCAACTGGCTAGGGGTCTGTTTGTTTTCTTGCAGACTAGGTAGCGTCATCAGTACTGCAAGCAAACCCCATTCCCTTTTGCCGCCGATGATGTTACCTAGTTGGGTCATGAAACATCTGCAAGAAAACCACCAGGCACATAGACCATCAAGAACTCATTTCAACCCTGAGCTACAAAAATTCTCCTTTATTGCCAACTGGCTGGCTGGGGTTGCAGATGGGGTAGGATTGTCTTCCCAGCATAGAAAGCAAAGCAAGTTTTCTCCTGGGACCTAAATAGCCATTATCTCTTTGTTCCAGCTGTACCGGTTACCAAAGGATTTTATAGCTGGAAAATAAAGCAGCTTCTGATTTTTCATTTCTGTTCAGATGGCCAAGCAAGAATCTGATTTACGGTGCTAGATTTTGGACAGAAAGAAGTTCTGTATGTTTTCTCACATCTAATTTTTTTACTCATTGATCATCTTTATTAACCCACTGGCCATCTTGACTGTGCAATGTTAGAAAATATCAGATGATTGCTATTTGATATAGGCCCACTAAGATGTTTCGTTAGTGTATAGAATGGCATCTGAATTTCTAGCCTTGAAATCCAATTACCGGTAAGCGTTGTTTTGCTCCATTTTCTTACAAAATCAGGTCAGCCCGAAAGCAGCACAATTAAATAAGCTGGCTACCATTCTCTGATGGTTGAAATCAGATGGATAGGACTCATATCTTGACCACAAACAGCCAGCATGCTGCAAGAGTTTGAGAAACGAAACATTCAGGTTTCTGGTTAAAAAAAAACCCAGCACGTCTGTTTGTACAAAATTTAGGATTTTCTTTTAATGAGTAATCACTGCAACCCCAAAATTTGTTTCTATAAAACAGCAATTCTACAAGAAAAAGGGAACAATTGTCAGCTCGGAAGCTGGTCTTGAGATCACAATCTTAAAGTTGTACAACCAAGTTGAACAAGTGTGATACATTAGAAGTCTCAAAAGCAAGGAAGATGAAGTTTGTCGGCATCTTAGGCACATTTTGGAGGCTATAGACATCTCATTGTAGTTCAGAACTTGCTTGTTCCGGCATAAAATGCTAAATCGCTGATTTGAGCACTGGAAAACTATCCTGCTGTAGGATTTTCAAATGGCCTTAAATGACCTTTCTCTTTACCTCATTTCCTAGGACAGAAATAGTCTAATTCAGATTTGAGAACAGACCTTTCTTGCTTACCAACCAGGAAATAAACTGGTCTGTAGATCTGATGCTGGAATAAAGGCTAACCAACAATTCCACAATGCAAATACTAATCAAGATAAAGGCCAGTGCTAACGCCAGCCCAGATTACCGAGACATTCCATACCGCCACAAACTTCCCTCTCCAGTTGTATACTTTTGTAGAAAAAAAAAAGGGCAATTAAGATCACAGTATAAAATTGCAGCTATTTTCCTTTTGGATAATCCCGTTAGGGAAAACATGGCTTCTTATGCTTCAAATGCAGTTGGCTATTTTTTTTAAAGGGCCGCTTTAAAAACAGGACTCGCGTAAACGAAACTATTGCAAACCTTCCTATCAAAAGTGAGTAACTTTCCACCCTGAGCACAAAGAGGAAATAATTCTGTGTTAGGCTGTTGAAACTGCTTTCCGGAAGCAGCGTGGCTGGTTCTGTGTTTAAGAACAATGTCTTTGAAGGTAGCTTAAAGTCATCACCAGGTCCTGGAAGTGGCAAGGCTGAAGTACGACAGGGCAAGGTTATAATTTCACAGATACTGGCCTGTTGCTCCTGACAATCAGTTCCTAGACCGAATGACTACTGGGGAAAAATCTGCTTGATGCTTCCGTCCATCACATCTTGATTACCTGCAAAAAGTGGCTAGCTGCTGGTGTAAACTTACGGAGCAAAAAATAGAGGTAGCAACCTATTTGCTACGGTTTGCAACAATCTCTGTACCATCCCTACGATCTCCACTGGCATTTGGGTTTCCGTTTTCTTCTCCAAAACTCACAGATTCTGGCTCGACAGCTTTTCTCGCCTGTCATTAAGCAAGAGCTGAAGATCCGTTCCTCTCCTAATATTTTTCAACCAGCCCTTTAACATGAATGTAAGCAGGAATACCTGCAATTAGCAATATCCTTCACCAGCTTCAATCTCGGCCCAAGCTCCAATTATTATTATTATTTAGTTTTGCACAGCCCTGGGGCCAAAAGATTGCCACCCTGATTTAACATGGCCTTTCCTCCAGATCTCCCAACCAGCTTGAAAAACTCCTACCACGAGACCAAACTTCTGTTTCTCCGATTAAAAAAACCCTTTCAGCAAAAACCAAAGATCTGCCTTTCCTACCCTAGACAAATGGATACCATCACCTGTTTCCTCCCAAACTCTTGACATGAAAAAGAGGAACTGTAAAAGGAATTTCTCCCTGACAAAATTCCACGCAGTGGTTCTAAGGCACGGGTTAGCCCTTCGTCCAGCGTTAACGCGCCGTACAAAATTTAGGCGCATCACAGCTGTAGCAGCCTCTGCCAAAGTCTCTCTGCACAATGATTATATTGTTTGGAAAGTAAATGAGTAGCACATATTTTGGGAAGGAGGAAAAAACTGTCTTAACAGGAACACGATGATCAGAGTCACTTCAGAGAGCAAGAAAGGGATCTGTAAAATTCACACGTGGGCATCACTTCTTTCCTTGGGAAGTTCAGACATTCCCGCTGCTGATGTGCGAGAACTGGAATTGAGCATGTGTGATCCTTGAGACATTAAGCACCTGAGAACGCCTCCAGGATCTGACCAGTTGTCTGTAAATGTATCTTGCTGCATCGGCTACACAAGGGTGGCCGAGACATTTCTTCCTAAAAACTAAAGCCACTCTTCTAATGTTGGAGAAACATCCAGTTAATGTAGCTAATCTGCAGTGCTGGAAGAACAAAAGATGCATGACAGAGAGACTTTTGAGTCACGCTTTTTCTCCATTAAAAAAAAAAAAGGAAAGAGGTGGGAAGTCACAACCGAGAAATGCCAAGAAATGGGTGCCTCAAGGCCTGTTCTCGATTCTGTTTAAAAAAAAAAAAAAGTGTGATTGTGCAACACCCTGAAAGACAAATGCAAATGGCATCAACTTAAACTGCCAGGACTCTGAGAATTTTGCAAGTCACCCACAGCTCAAAAGGCACAACTCATCTGCTCAAGCGTACCCAACTGGTTGAGACACATCCGAAAACGGTTCCTGAAGCTTCGGCTTATGATTCTCTCCGACAGCAGATCCTGCAAGTGGTTTTCCCAGCATCAGACCTCTTTTGGGGCACCCCAGCCCCTCCGAGGACTGTCCCTGCTAGGAGCAACTTTGTGTAGGACGTGTAGGGGCAGGCTCCCTGGAGGGAATCCATTTGCAGAGCCACTCTGGAATTAGAAGCTTTGCGTGCCTCACATGCAGTTCACGTTGCGGAGAAACAAAGCGAGAGATACTGTGAGTGCTGAGTGATACTTGCATACCTTTACCGTCTTTTTAAGGAAAAGAAATGCTTTCCTACTTTTTTTCACAATTGCCCACATCTTCAGGGGCTGAATTAAGTCACAGAGCAGGCTCTGGCTGGCTTGGAGCTACCAATCTTGGCAGAGAAAATCTCAACATTTTGAATTTAGAAGGATCATTCTAGGCCAAGAAAAGGAAACCTGCCCTCTAAAATGGCATTTTGCAGCTGGCCTTACAAGCGTAGAACGGCTTGATTAATGACAAAAGAGTACAACCCAAATTTTGTTTAACCTTTCAACCTAAGCTGATGCTCTAAAACAGATATTCTGGAATCACTTAGAAAAAGTACTCAGAAGAGCCACGGATGTGGTGCGACAGACCAGGGTATGGTTAAGTAAACATGGTAAATTAGCTTCAGTCACCATGAAGGGGACAGGAATTAGAGAGTCCTAAGAAGTGACAGAACGAAACAAGCAGGAGGGGAAAAAAAGCTGAAATGGATGCATCAAGGTCTCTGGGTTCTTCCAGAAAGATAAATCAGAGGACTTTCTGCATTAGCAGAAAATCAAACGGCAACAGAACCTGATAATGGATACAGTGTTCTCACAACTTCACACTTGTGTTTCTCACAGCGCTCTCTACCCCTTGTTGTCACCCTCTTCAAATACCTTTCAGTGTGAAGCTGCCGCCCCCCTTTTTCTTTGCAAACATGATTGTGGCAGCACCAATTTCAGAGAAGTGTTGGATGACATATATATGTATATAAAAACTAACCTATTTAAGAACAGGTCTCATGTAGAACTCTGCTGCAAATCAGACAGAGAGATAAAGCTTTAAGACACTTGCTCAGAGATGGATGCTCCGGTTAACTAGGAAACACGACTTTCAACCTGTTTTTCTGAACATGTGAATTTTTCACACCAGGTTATATACCTGATTTTCTTTTTTTAAAAAAGCCAATAACCTTGAGAGATTCCTTTTTTGTTTGTTTGTTTGTTTTGGAAGAGCATAGTTTCTGAAGCATACAAAGGATTTGTAAGAATAGAAAAGGTGAAGGGAAAAAGAAGAGACACTTTTTTGCCCCAATCTGAAGTAGACATGAGGTTTCCAGATATAGGATAACTTTGGTTTAGGATTAAGGAATGGGAATATAAAGCTGGAGGAACTAATTGGCTAAGATAGAGACAGGCATTAAGTCAAGCTTGGACCCTTGAGTATTTCTGGATTCACAGACCCATTAAAAGCCAAGACTTTCTAGAGCCCTGCTAGGAAAATATGTCAGAGACACACAACCCTCACCGCAAGCAAGAAGTCGTGAATGGATGTAGGATGAAAAGAGGTACAAGAAGCAGAAGGACAATATTTGCTCCAGTGGCACAGGATTGTATATTCCTGACTTAACCTCATCAAGAGCAGGGATCTAAAGCCCCATTTGCTATTTTTTTTACATCCTGAGGTTTTCACGGGTACAAATAGCTGATTTTTCCCACCCTCGTCCACTGAAAATTGGCAGCCTGTTGGTCAAATGGATTGGATTACATTAGTGGGGAAACAAACTCACATCCCCCCCCCAACTGCAGCTAACACAAAAATTTGCTAACTCAGAACCACAAGCTCACTAGCTCCTAAACATCTTTTTTGTGCCACCAGCATGAATCTTTGTATTGCCATTTTGGTGAGAGTCTGTTCGCAGAACATATATACGCAAAAGCTACCGTCCCGGGATTAGAACGGGGTTTTGTTTCTGGGATTTTTTTTTTCTTTCCAAATCAAGGAATAAAAAGAACTTCAGATCTCCTGGGAAGTGGCCTTCATGCCACAATGGCTGGATTCTCCTTGGAAGAACAAGGCAAGTCTGCAATGGAAGCATTTTGCCAATTCTACACTGGGTTGACGCCTTTCGAGAAGGCCTCGGCGAGGACGCCGATTCTCTCTTTAAATAAAAAAAGGACCAAAAAGCGGTGGTATCTGCAGAATCCCCCGACGGTTTCCTTTGTTCGCAGAGCCCTGTTGACTTCCCACGACTTCGGTTGGGTTTCCAGCTTTTTAAGGATCGTAAAGGTCAGCACCAGTGTACGAGAGTCACGACTCGATGGCGTTTTCATTCCATGATAAAACCGGGGTTGTGAGGGAGGCGAGGCGGGGGCCTCTGAGGCGGCGTGGACGGGTACAGCGGCAGGAAGGGATTCGGGTAACCCGGTGACGGCCCTTGGCCCGGCGGCAGTGGAGCCCCCGTTCTCGGGGGAAGTGGAGGATATGGATACGGACTATGGCCTATGGCTGCCAAAAATGGGGTCGGGAAACGTCCTGCCGGGACCACGGAGGCCGGAGGGGGAGGGGGAGGGTTACGGCGAGGCATAACCGAAGGAGGCGTGTTGGCCTCTGAAGTCTGAAGCACGGGGGGAGGGGGAACCGGGGGCCGCCGGGGTCCTTTCAGTATCACCTCTTGGAGTTTCTCTATTTTGACCCGCCGGAGGTGAGCCAATTTCCTTTGGCTCTGATATTCGTCGATGAAGGTGTCTAGAGGAACTTCGCCTTCCAGAAACTTCTCGGCCATGTTCTGTTGGAAAGAAGGAACAAATGGTGAGGCAGGGAGGGAGGGACCCAGCCTGGAAAGACAGAGCCGGTTTCTCACGGCATCTTTGCCTCTCCCCGCTGGAAGGAAACTCAGAAGAGAGGACTTAACCTAGGATAGCAGCTTCTCCACTCATGTGTCTCACCCTCGGCTTACAACCACAGTTGAGCCCAACATTTCTGTTGCCAAAGGAGAAATTCGTTAAGTGAGTTTTGCCCCATCTTATGACTATTCTTTGCCACGTTTGTTAAGTGGAATCGGTGCAGTCGTTAAATGAGCAGTGGATCTGGCTTCCCCTTTGACTTTGCGCGTGTGAAGGCCCGCCAAAGGGAATCACGCGACCCCGGGAGACGGCAACCGTCATACATAGGAGTCAGCTGCCCAGCATCTGAATTCTGACCACATGGGGATGCTGCAAAGGCCGCAGCTTCGAAAAACCGCCGTCACTTTTTTTTCCACGCAGTTGTAATTTTGTAAACGGTCCCTAAACGAACTGCTGCAAGCCGAGGACTACCCATAAATTAATAAGCCCTCCCGGGATGAAAGGCACGAGCAGGCAAGTGTAGCGGGCTGGTATTTCATGACAAGCCCATTTGCTTTGCGAGGCAGCGCTAAAACCTCAGAAGAAAGAACAACATCCCAGCAAACCCCAATGGCAGAGGTTCCCTATTTACCTCAGTGTCTTCTTCAATTTTGGCTCCCTCGGTCTGGAGAAGTGCGAGGAGGGTCTCCAGCGAAGCGTTATTGGACTGTCTGTCTGCAAACCAGGAAGGGAGGGGGGGGTGGGACATTGGGGACAGCCATGAATTAAAGCAGAGCTCCTAAATATATGACTACCACAGAGTAAAAGCATTTAAAAAGTAAAAACCCAGAAGGGAAGCCACGAATATGAGCGCAAGGCATGTCGGTTCAGGACTTGCCATGATTATGGGCTGGCACGGTTTTCGTTCCTGACCAACTGAAAATCAGTTTTTGTGCAGTGGTTAAAGTCTCAGCTAGAAAGGGGGAGATTGTGACTTTAGTTGCTCTGTCAGGCATATATTTTGTTTTGTACAGTTTTTGGAACTGAGGTTTAAACAGTAAATGCACATAGGACGAGTGAGGCTGGACCAATAGCAAGCAAACAGATTGATCCCATGCACCGTTATGGGAAAAGATGCATTAACTCTGGATGTAGAACATGGAAGCATAATGCTTGAGCTCTCTTTCAATATTCTGCAGGAGTTAGCAGCCATGGCTAATTTTGTTTGGAGTTTATGATTATGTAACATTGAGCCTGTTTAATTCTTGGATGGGTGACTATTCCAGGATTGTAAAACAGACTGGACAGAGGTAAAATAAACATTTTATTTTGTACATATTTAAAGGAAACCATGCTTGGCTTGGGGATGTCTTCACTATTAAGTAGGGTAGGAAGTGAATTTCAACGTTGGGATGTCTTGATTCAAATATTAACCCAGCCACAACTCCCTAATGGATTTTGGGATGTGCTGCACTTTCTCCAACAAGCCCACTCCCTGCATTGTAATATTTATTTACAATAAATACAATTGCAAGATGCTAGGCGATATGCCAGAAGGCTGAGAGGAACAAGAACAGCAGAAACACACCCATACATACGTATTTACAGATACGGATGCTTGTGATCAATTGATCAGCACCAAAGTAGGATAGGAACGAAGCAGAGTTTAATCTCTTTTGCAAAATGCAGGGAAAAGCAGGGTGGAAGCAAGGCCAGGCTACCTTACTGCCTGCGATGAGTACTGAAATAATACAGGCTGCTTAGAAACTTCTACCGCCCTGCTCCCTGTTTTTATTACAAGACAATATACTCCATGGAGCTTTTGAGGGCTGGGCAAGGAAACATGGCAGCCTTCCAAACAGACTGGCCATCTCCAGGGACTGGAACCACCAGCGTGCAGGATGTATCTGTTCTTATCAACACCTCATTTCCCCAAACATTTATTCCCACAACCAGCAGCTTAAAAATGTAACTTGTCTATAGGCAAACTACTAACAATTGAGGTTACCAAACATCAACTGGCTACAAGTTGTACTTTTTTTTATTAATTTGTATGAGTTTAGTTCTAAATTAAAATATGTTTTATATTTTGATGCCAGAGCCAACCACGACACCAAGATTAGGTTCCTCTTTAGATAAAAAGAGCAGATAAAAGTTTAAATATCTCTAGATTAATTAGCTGCTGCTCAGCTCATTCACTGTGTACATCCTTAAACGACTCCATACTTTGATATGCATCTATATTATCTAATCATTTGGAGCCCGTCCCAGCTACCCTGTGCTGCTTATGGAAAAGACGAGGGGGTTGGATTCATTCTTTTGGAATATTACCTAGCTTGGTTTTCTTTATCTGATACGCTTCGAAGAGAACCTGTAGGTCTTGATACTTTTGGGTTAACGTGGCTTTCAGGGCATCTAATTTTGGCTGGTATAAGAGATTTCCTTCTGCTAGGCTGTGGTTACTGGCAAGAGTCATATCTTTGCCAAGCTGGACATTTTGGGCCTGCAAGAGAAAAAGAGGCAGACAGTTAGGCAGAAAATTAATTACAGAGGTGGGATATTTCTAAATTTCTCTCTGGTGAGCAAGCACAGCAGTTGAACCACTTTTTCCTGGTATTCATATTAATTAGCGGGAGGAAAGGGGAACACGATCCGGATTGCCGGCCTCTCTCAAAGAAACAAGCAGACTGGAAACACAGCCAGAATGTAAATCAAGCTGTCACCCCCCCCTTTCCCCTCATCCGCCCCTCACCCTGATTTATAAATTTAATTTATGGAGGAGAGAGAAAGCTAAGAGAGGAGCTTTTGGGGAAGCAGAAGAAGCTGGCTTGGCACCGACTCCTGTGAGAGCTCATAACGAGACCCTGTAGGTCAAAAGGGAAACTGTGTGATGAGAACTGTCATTCAGCAGGAGTGAACAGCAGGACTCTGTTCCCCTCTGGTTTCCTGGATTATACAGATCTGATAAAGGCGCCTTTATTGTGCTCAGAAGATAGCGTGAACAGAACTGGAAGAGGCTGGATGCTTTTCCAAACCGCGATGTGCATTCTCTCAAGGCAGCACAACGTTTTTTTTAAAAAACAAAAACAAAAACCAAGAGTTGACAATTTAAGATGAATGGTGGGAAGGAGAGGGGAAGGCAAGGAAATAAGAACCAGCTCCTTTATAAAGGCAATATAACAACTTGGTGGAACAGCTGCTGCCCTGAGTTTCCCCCCATATATTGACGTCTCCCCCCTCCTCCAGACCAAGAAACAGAACACGGAGTACTGCAATGAATCATTTTCTTCCATTTTATACCAAATGCCAGCACCATCCCTCAAGATATTAAAAGCCACATAATGATGAGTCACGTGAGACCACTTAGAGCCATCAAAAATAGGCGAAAAGAACTACTTGAAAAGATTTTGGCCATTAGGCGGAAACTCTTAGTCGGTCATTGTGGGAAAGAGGGCAGTGGGCCAGTCCTGGACTGATTTAGGCAGCCTCTTTTGTTAATCCTGGGAATGACTAATTTTAACTCTAACTCCCAACAGGCTGGCTACGCAATCTTAATAAATCGCTAGGCTAAAACTGAAGGAGAACAAAGGCAAAGGTAAACGCATTCTCTACATTCAATTATCAATTCTCTTCTTAGGACTCATTGTGCATTGCTCTGCTTTCGATCTTCCAGATCATCAGCCTACTTATTTGGGGCATATAAATGAAAATGTTATATTTAGCTCCTATAACACAGAATCCCACTCACAGGTACATCTATTCTGGGAGTTGAAGTCCACAAATCTTAAAGTTGCCAAGTCTGGACACCCCCACTCTACACTTTAGCTTCATGAAATGCATTAATTCAGTGGCCCCCAATCTTTTGGGCGCCAGGGACCACCAGTTCCACAGAGAGAGGGTTTTCCATGGACCAGAGGGGGGGTGGTCTTGCGTGCTGCCTGCATCCCGCAGATGGGGTTTCGCTTGTTTGTGCGGACCAGTTTCTGGCATGACACGGACTGGTGCCAATCCACAAGATTTGGGGATCCCTTCATTAATCCACTGGCTGTTTCTTATATTTTCACAAACTAATAATGACTATAGCACACACAAGGAAGTAGTACCTATCTGACCTGGCTTTTCAGAGATCTGCATTATCACGGAGGGTATTTTTTCATAAAAACTCGTGTGGTCGTATTCTAAAGACCCCTTCGTTTAACCAAATTCACGTTCTTTCCCAGTCCCATGGCTGTTCCTCTCTATCGTCTCTTTGAGAACCCTTCTCCCTCCCCACCCCTTTTGTGCATTTAAACATATCCATGCCATGATGACAGAGTAAGCTATTTGTAAAAAAAACAACAAAAAACAGGCTTTTCTTAATGGACTGACCGCTAGAACAGAAAACCAGCCTGTAGTTACTGGCATGGTTAATTAGTAGTCTTAAAACCTAATTTCATGTTGGCAGAAGAGGACATGACCACATTCACTGTGAGGTTGGAAAACAGGGTAATGGAGCCAAGAAATCCCTCTATCTATTAGATTGTTTGCTTTCTCTTCTAGGACAAAACTTCGTGGGAATACAAGGGACTGTCTATGAAATCCTATCAGCTGGCATAGTCCTGAACCGTTTAAATCTCTCCTATTTTGATTTCGTGCAATACTGACCAGGTTATGTTTTTGAGAGTTCTGTAACAGTTTATACTGTAATGTTGTAGCACGGCAACCCAAATGCATTTCCAAGACCTTTGGTTGAGAAAGATTTCTTTTTGGTAGATCATTCTACATAATTGGAATGGCAAAAAGCCTCTTAAGTATTGGAGGAAGGAAGACTAAAATTTTTTTATCAGGCACAAAAAAAACAAACAAACCCAAAAGCAACAACTTATTTCAAGAACAGAGAGCAAAAGCATGTTAAAAGTGGGTTTTCAAGGCAAGAAATGTTTCTTCACTTCCTTCAGGAGGAGGAAAATTACTTTAAGGGGTAAGTGAATTCTCTCCTTTGTAATTCTAGAGTTTAAAAATGTTGGAGCAAGTGACTGAAAGCATGAAAAATTAACATAACACAGGGTAGCCCAATAATTAATTTATTCCAGACTCTGTGTCTAATTACAGGCCAATTACTTAAGAAAGTAATAAGTCTGCCAATTGAAGAGAAGCACAGGGCATAAATGGCAGTCAAGAGTTTACTGACCAAAGCTTTAGAACTAACTCCAGCCCTGCTCAAATGGTAAATAGTGCTTTGTATGCACTTGACTTTGCATTACAAACACCACTGGTCCCTCTGTAGTCAAGATCTGAGACTTACAATGAGAAATAAAGGTAAAATGCTTAAGGTTATTCTACCTCTTTAACCCGTGAGTCTCCCACACGGCTACTATTAACATTGAAAATGTAACTCTAGACGCCAGCTCACACAGTAAAATAACTTAAAGTACATCACGGTCAAGAAGAGTTGATTTCCCACTATTCTCCAAAGCGTCTGAAGGCAGGACAAGAAGCAACGGATGGAAACTCATCAAGGAGAGAAGCAACCTAGAACTAAGGAGAAAGTTCCTGACAGTGAGAACAATTAACCAGTGGAACCACCTGCCTCCAGAAGCGGTGAATGCTCCAACACTGGAGGTTTTTAAGAAGAGACTGGACAGCCATTTGTCTGAGTAGGGGGTTGGACTAGATGACCTCCAAGATCCCTTCCAACTTTATTATTATTATGTCATCGATACAATAAAACTGACATTTCATGTCGGCTGTTTTTTAAAATAATTGGAGTGCCAGATGACCCTCCACATAAACATATCACCCACAAAATAGAGGATTCGTTTTGTCAAATCAGGACATCTGGCTGTAAAAGGAGCAAAAGAGGCTAGGTTACACGTGAGTCACGGCTTCATTTTTGCTTGAATTAAAACCACAAACGGATATTAGTTTCATTCTGTTGCAATGCTTCCTCGCAGCCTTCAATACAAGGAGAATATTATATCAGAAAGTCTTTCACAACCTTAGCCGCTGCATGGGAGTATTTCTACAGTTTACAAAATGCCCTTTCAGACTCGAAGCTCAGCTGTTCCTAGCACTGTTTGGCGGCTTTTTAGATTTTGTACTAGCTGGTTACCACGGAGTGACTAGGAATTAAAGATCCTCCTTCACTGTATGAATTCCAGACAACAAAAGAGCATAGAGCCAAGCAGGAAAGATTTGTGAAGACACAGAAGTCCTTTCTTTGACTGGCAGCTAGAACAAAGTTCCCAGATGCAAAATTATTCAAGGATAAAGCAGCCCAAATCTCAAGTTAGCAAAAAGTAAGTGCAACAATAACAGGATAAGGTGTGAAGTCACAAGTTTGCAAGTGTGGGTACGATTAATTAGCAAGGCGTATGTTGGCTAAATTCAGAAACTTCATCTGTAACAAATTGAAGAAGGAACTACTTCGGGCCTTCCTTTTCATGCTTCAGTAGCTCCTTACTCAAGGAAGTGAGCGGAATATAGTGTTCAAAATTACCCTGGAATGCAGTCTACCCCGCAGGCAATATGGAACAAAAGTTCTGATCCTAGAGAAAGCCTTGGGAGCCAGGTTCAAATGACGCAAAAGGAACACAGAATATTCCAGGTTTTTCCCCCCAGTGAATACAATTAGGATTAGTCATTGTTAGGCAGCTTGATGGGCAGATCAGAAGCCGGGACCCTATTTTACTGGAAATGTTTTTTCCCCATCAAGTAACCAGAGCACAGAAACGGGGCGGAGGGGATATGAACTACATTTATTGTGGAAGCAATATGAAATTAACAATGAATTCAAGCTATTCCCCTGTGACTGAGCCACCAGATAGCTGTCCTGTTCAAGGACTGCCTTCAACGCCTAAGGAGATCCCATCTTCTTTTCAGAAATTACTCATGTCTACAGGGCAAGAAATTACACTCTAAATGCAAAAACAGAAGTAACTCAATAAGTCAAGCCCATTAAACTGTTGGGGAACCTAAAAGTCAGGCTTTATCTTTGGGTTAATAAGTCCTTTTGCTTTTACATGATAAGAAACCAACGTGGGAGGCTGCCGCCCTTCCTTACCTCTCTCAATCTCACTCTCCCATTCTCACAACGCTGCATTATTCCCACAATAACCACAAGGTTGCGAATTGATGCACAATCACCTAAATCCACACTCCAATCATGATCAAGCCAACTCCATCTTCCTCACCCTAATTTCAAAGCAGGCTCTGCGATCCCGCGGAGAACACCCTCACCAACAAGCAAATAATTGTTTCTTCCCCATAAACCACAACAAACTCTTACGGCCCAAAGACAGGCAACCTGTTGATCTATCCACTTTGTGTTTTCCTACATCTTTACTGCAACTTCCTCCACAGCTCCCCAAAAGGGCGCAGCCCATCTCCCACCAAGAAGGCAGAGCACCCTGGCTTTTTAAGCACACCACTTCCTTATTGAAAAGGGAAACAGCCACGGCAGTTATTAAGCAGAAGGCAAGCCCTCCCAAGCCAGCTGGGCTATTCTTAGACCTAATACCAAGGGACAAAAATCAGCAAATGAAACTTTGTGCCTCCCAGAACTCTTTGGACAAACTCAAGACAGAAATAGACCTGCTCCCTCCCCCCCCCCTCCTGGAAGGCAAGTTTGGCCAGGGGAAAGCCCTGTTAATGTAGAGTAAACCCCCAAATCAGGAATCTGGGATCACTTTCCCAAAGCCAGCTAAGTCTGAAAAAGGGGCTTCCCAAGGATCCCAGATGTAAAGCTCTGTCTGGAGCCCAGTTTTGCTATGGGGCCTGGGGGTCTGGGGCTACAGGGAAACCTCAGCACCTCCTCCCCCCCCCATAATGCCCAATAGGGGACGGACACAGCTTTTTTCAAAATACAACTATGGCTTGGATGACTGAGCATCTCCTGAGTCCCCTTTTGGCCAGATGTAAAAAGCCACCCAGGATCTGGGAGACCCATAAACGCCAATGGGGTGACTTGGTTTAGCGCCCATAGCAAAAAGAGAGAGAGAGAGACGCTGAAACTCCCGTTTCCTAGGAAACCAAGTGGCCCCTCTTGAGCCTTCAGAGCCCCGCCAATTCCTAACTTGAGACCCCCCCTCCCCAGCCCCAATTCCCCCCTTTGGGACCTCCCACCCTCAAATTTTCCCTCTTGGGGTCCCCCTTTCTTCAATTCTCCCCCTTGGGGCCTCCCACTCCCCAAATCTTCCCTCTTGGGGTCCCCCTTTCCTCAATTCTCCCCCTTGGGACCCTCCCCCTTCTCCCCCTGGGGCTGGCCGCCCTACCTCCTCCATCTCCAGGGCCATGTTCTGGAGCTGCTCCTCGTCTTCCAGGAGCTCGTTGAGCTGGTGAAGGCTCAGGGCCTCCAACCGCCTGACGTCCACCGCCATGTCGGGCGAGGAGGAGGAGGAGGAGGAGGAGGAAGAAGAGGAGGAGGAGGAGGAGGAGGAGGAGGAGGACGAGAAAAAGGCGTCCGCTCCGCTCGCCGCCCTCCGCAGCTCTGCGCTGGAAGCGGCGGCGGCGGCTGTGCCCGCCCCTCCCGCCGCTCCACCGGAAGTGGCTGCTGCCGCTCTTCCCGGCCTCCTCCCTCCTCCCTCTCGCCAGCAGGTAGGAAAGGGAGGGAGGGAGGGAGGGAGGGAGGAGGGCGGGGAGGTAGACGTCATCGGGCCTCTCGCGCTCCCCCTTCCCTCCCCGAAAGTCAAAAATGGCGGGAAAACGCGCTGTGGGTTCGCAGAGAAGAAGCGTTTTAAACTTCACGATTAAAATAAAATTTTATCTTTTTAGTGTGTTTTATTCATTTAGGCTTGTTTGCCTGGATGATCCAGTCTCTCTCTCTCTCCCCCTTGGCTGATTGCTGTAGTATAGATCCCCTCAAGGGGAGGGAAATAAACAAACAAACAAATAAACTGGACTGCATATGCTCATTTATCAGCTTCGTTTCCATTTCCCCCCATGACTTAATGATTGGAAAGTTAACATTTTAATGGTGTAATTTGAGATTAATGTTTAAGTTCACCTTTGGTACATAAGTTGCATGCTTTTGAGGTTTCTTTTGCTACAAATAATTAAACATATTTTTGAACTTGCACAACGGAATCTTTGAGATAATTGTTAAGGCTGGTCTTTTTAATATCTTGAAGAGATACCCCCTTTGTATTTTGCTAACTTACGTGCTTTTAAGACAGGGCAGTAGATAAGAAAGATGCTACATAGGCTGTAGCTAGTGGATGAAAACCAATGCAATAATCAGAATGCTCAAAAACGCATTGAGTTTCACTACTCCAATTTGTAGGTCTCCTAACTGGAGCATTCATCTGCATTCTCATAGGGGAGAACGCCTTTTTTTAACTTTAAAAGAGACCTGCATCTTTAAATGGTCTTCGCTCTCTCCAAGCTAAAATTTGTAAACAACTTCAAGGGCAAGGTTTAAAATGATAACCTGGCATTGCACAACTCAAGGTGCCTTTTCCATTGCCAGGGAAACCTTGATAGCTAAATATGTCAACAATAGCCCAGCTGATCGTTTTTTTCCAGACCGGATTTCCTGATTTGAGCTTTGGCATTCTGCAGGTCAAAGAAAAATCCATTCCTTTCCCTCTTCCTAATGTTTTATAATTAGTTCAAACTAAATATAGGAGGAAAAGAAAACAACCTAAGAGTTAGCATTGTGGACGAACAATTCAGGAACAATTTGACATACCTTCCAGCCTCAGCATGGGAAGATTTGAGGTTGCAATTCTTCCTTGGACCAATTTCACTCTACCCCAAGGATAAAAGATTGTTACTTTAGTAGAATTTGCTCTTGGGCTGAGCAGAAAACATTTGTATCTTGCATCTGAGGTTCAGAGACTGGCCACCTCCATTTTAATAAAGTCACACATTTGCATTGAATGGAATTTGTTCAATTACCTTATCAGATTTGGAGCTGCTGAATTATTAATACAATTTAATTGCATCATTTTCCCCGACTTCCCGCTTCCAATATGAAATCCTTCCCTTGGTCTATGAAATCCTCAAGGTGAGGCGTTATCGGTGCCTAGGTACATACATCCAGGATTCACTTGAAACCTGTCATGATTATTTAATTTTGTTAAGTACAAAGAGTTGGCACCCAGCCTCTGAATAATTCCTGCAATAGGAGGCATTTGACCTGATTTATTTGTAATTGTGCTTTCAGGATGCACACCCACTTCTTTGAGCTGAATGCATGATAATAACTAGCTACTACTGGAACGTTCATACAGGATTTAATTTGCAAGCCTGCAAGTAATCCTTGACTCACAACTGTTCGTTTAGCAACCGTTCAAAGTTACAACGGCACTGAAAAACGTGATATACAACCAGTCCTCCACTTACCCTCTTTGTAGCATCCCCAAGGTCATATGATCAAAATTCAGACATTTTGAAAGTGACACATGAGCAAAATCAATGGGAGGAAGCTGGATACACTTAATGACGGGAGATAACACTCGCTTAGCAACTGTGGCAAAAAGGTCTTACAATCAGACAGGACTCCCTTAACAACTGCCTTGCTTAGCAACAGAAATTCTGGTGCCAATTTTGGTTGTAAATCAAGGACTACCCGCACTCTTAAGAAGCCTTCAACCTTCTCCCCAAATAGCTGATTAAACCATCCTACTTCTGGTTCAAATTCTCATAAATCTATGTATGTTTACTCGGTAAACTTCACTGGCCATCTGTATTGTTGTTGGCGCAATACCTTGAGTAATGGAAGCAATAGATTAACTTTACTTTGCAAAGCAAAGTTAGGAAGAACTGGCTTTATATATATTAAAAAAAAGAATAACTTTTTTTCTTTTCACCAGCAGAGCATAAACAAATATTACATTAAAGGGGTTAACTCTTTGTTGTTGTTAATCAAGAAACATTTGCTATCTCTTGGGAGGGGGACTCTACCAATAAAAGGCTATTTGGGACAGATTATTGAAGACACAGACACTAAAAGTAGAATATCAGAGGTAGTCTTTTTTGTTGTTTAATTGAGTGAAGTGCTTGTAAAATATGTTCTTTTGAAACACTGCTAACAACAAAAATCTGCTCATCAAAGTATCAGAAAGTAATTAAAATGTGATAAAGTGCTTGAGTCATTTTACAACCGAGTGCAACTGGAAAGGCTACCCAGAGAGAACAAATTACCTTTTCAAGATTGCTAAGATTAAGGGTTGCCGGGTAATTGTTCCACTTCAATTCAGAGTTTTGTTTTTTAAAGCACATATTTGGCTGAGAACTCAAATATTTATCCAGCTGGAAACATCGTAGATCAAAATAGGTCAAATTACGCAGCTAGATTTGGGAGGGTTTCCCCCCCCTTTCCTTTCCTTTGTTAGTTGGAACACAACAAACCCATCAAAATAATTCGGAAAACTGATGCTTGATGATTAACTAATTACCTAAACAAAACAACTATAACCCTCAATATTTGGGTTTTTTAGCAGAATCTATATCTTAAAATATAATTTGAAAGGAAATGTTCCCTGGCAGAATGAGCGTATTTTAAAGCTGACGTGTCTGATTTTAGGCATTAAAACAAAACAAAAAAAGGAAAACAAAACCTTTGTTCTTGAGAAATAAATAGTTTGCAAACAGAGCTGACTTGCTAGTTGAGATATTCAGGTGCCCAACCCAAATTGTGTGCAACTGTGCATACCAGCGATAAAAATGTAAATAATTCCAATGGCAATAAAACTGCCCATTTCTCCTAACCAAGGCTCTCTCTCCACCTTTATTGCCATTCACGTATGCACTGCAGATAACAGGTGCAGTCCTCTTGTTCTCTCTGTTGTTAGGGCTGGAGGTTTTATTGCAATGCCATCAGGGATGCTACTACTACTACCTCTGAGAACAATCAGAAATAACCCCTACCCAACTGAAACAGCGCTGGTTTTATAAGAAAACCTTCATGCATATGCAGCTTGTGGAGTACCACAGTTCACCAGAGATACCCAGGGAACCATTGACCTGGACTACAACATGTAGATATCAAGACATTCTAAATTCCGGATGAGCCAGGCTCCCTGTGGAAAGTGCATTAGATCTGGAGTTCCAGTTCAACTTTCATGGAAGCACAAAGGAAATCTGTAGGCACCAGAGTGATCCCAAAGTCAACCGGTTGGCTTCAATGCCAATCCCAAGCATGTTATTTCCATCTTGGCCCATAGTGGTGAGCCAACATGGAGGTCCATCAAAGGTCTTTATTCTTCCTTATAGTGCACACCCCTAAAACCCATGCCCATTTATATGTTAAGAGCAAAGTTTGCAAGGTATATCAGTGGGAAGAACACATAGCCCATTAAGAGAACTGCATCTGGTTTTCTTTCTGATCTACAGGAGGCTACCTCCTGGGCATAATTCAGGTTGGACAACTGCTTAGGATTGTTTAATTAGCCACCATCAGATAAGGAAGACTAGGGAAGCCCTGTGAAAGATGATAACTCTTCCATCTAGGGTTTGATGGGAACCCTTATTACATTCACTCCTGGGATCAGTTGACAGCCGGACGATCCAGTTGAGCATCTTCAAGTTCAGCAATTGTGGTGTCACTTCTTTATCTCTTCTGCCAATCCTGTCTTGGGAGAACCTTTCTGGACGTTAGCCAAGCCACCATCCACTGGACAGCTGTCCCCTGTGCCTGTTTCATGGCCAAGAATCTGTCTTTGCACTAGCTTGTAATAAAGGCCGCCTTCTTCCATAAGCTGCTTATGCGTTCCTTGTTGTACCACACGGCCCTTGTCAAGAACAATGATGTGGTGTGCCTTTTCCACAGTGCTCAGTCTATGGGCGATGACCAGCACTGTGTGATTCTGCACATGTCCATAAATAGCTTTCTGAATCTGCCAGGAAGAGAGATGGATTATATCAAGAAAAAGACATCCCCACTTTTCATCCAAAACACTCTCCCCAAATCAGACGGGAAAATATTCCATCTATTTGCTCAGGAGAGCTTCCAAGCAATCAAACAACAAAACAGGAGTAACAAGAACGGAGCAGGTTTCAATAAAACCCCTCGAGTCAATATTAATAATATAGCTATGTTCAAAACATGTTTAATCAAGTTAGGAGCTGTGATCGTCTGTTAAGCTCAAGTTTAGTTGGGGTTAATTTTGATAATTTGAAGGAAGTTTGTACTGTATAAACCCAGCCTGTTTTCAATTTTTTGGGAAGACCCCTCCCCCCCAAATGTGTCTCTTGGGTAAATCTAATATTTGGCTCGTATATTGGTTTTTATTTTGATTTCTCTCAAGGATTTAACTGAGAATCCTCTCTGTGAATTCAGCAATGTGACATTTACAGCAGTATTTTTGAGCCTTTGATAACTAAGGCATGGCTGGCTGGGGAATTCTGGGAGTTGAAGTCCGCATGCCTCAAAGTTGCCAAGGTTCCGAAACACTGACTGAAGAGACAGCATCTCTTTTTGTTCACAAAGGACCTCGCTCTCTGACATCTTAACTAACAACAAACTCTGCTGAAGGCTCAGGAAGTCTGAACAGGAAACCCCTCTTGCTCACCGCGTGTTCACTCTCTGCGTCTAAAGCGCTTGTAGCCTCATCCAAAATCAGGATTGGTGGGTTTCTGATTAAAGCTCTTGCGATCGCCACTCTCTGCTTCTGACCACCGGACAGTTGGGTTCCCTTCTCCCCAGCTTCTGCAGGAGGAAGGAAACAAAAGAAAAAAAAAACCCAGAATAGTAAACCCTGCTGGATTTCTTTATAAGCCATCCTGTCAGCCAACGTCAACCTGACTTCAACAACAACAAAAAAATTTCATTTGCCTCTTAAGGTGGCGCTAACGGCCCCGATTTCAGGGCTGATTAATTTGCTGCAAGGAGGATTTGTGGTGTCAAGCCCTACCTGTGTGATAGCCGTCTTGCAATTCCATAATAAAGGTGTGGGCATTGGCATTCTGGGCAGCTTGAGTGACTAAATCGTATGGGGCTGAGT
This sequence comes from Bothrops alternatus, assembly GCA_034064705.1. Classification (NCBI taxonomy): domain Eukaryota; kingdom Metazoa; phylum Chordata; class Lepidosauria; order Squamata; family Viperidae; genus Bothrops; species Bothrops alternatus. Next base: position 392,651 of record JARGCV010000504.1, on the reverse strand, counting down.
CCAAACCGTAAGAGATGTTTTTCGCAATAGATCGGGCAAACAAGACTGGCTCTTGGCTCACCAGGGAGATCTAGAGAGAAAATGGGAGGTTTTTTTGGGGGGGGAGGTGAAGAGATGGAGAAGACCTGGTGAAAAAATTGGCTGACTATCAGAAAGACTTCTATTGCTGAATGAATGGGAATTACATGGTGTAATGTTTCTTGGTGCATCATGCAGTCACTTATAGCCACCCTTAGGACTCCCCTAGAGCTATCTTCTCTTGAATCCATTCCCCTTGCCTTTCCCACCACCTGCTGCTACAATGGGGTGGGTTGGCTGTCGAACCATCCCTCAAGGAACCAATTCTCTCCATTTTGGGGATCCAAGATGAACTCTTCAAACTTTACACATTTTTCAGTTGAAAGAAAACGATAGTTGGTTTTATCTAACCAATGGGACTTGGTAGCTACGAGCTACAGGGGTGAGTGAGTCCTTCAGACAGTTAGATGCCTAATTCGTCCTTGGTGATTTTATCACAACTACTTGCAAACCTATCTCCACAACCTGAAGGGCTAAGGTGTCCTTCCTGGAAACGAATCTTGTCATACCCAGCCAATCTAGGCCGCCAGCTATTGGCGATTCATACCACCGAGTGAAGATACTTGTGTTGATACAGATTGATAGGTTGTCCATCCAGAAGAACCTGGCCCTGTTGAAGAGGGTAGAAGTTCTCCATGATGTTGACACAGGAACTCTTCCCGCTGCCTGAAGGACCCACCAGTGCTGTTACTTTCCCAGGATGGAGAGTGAAGGAGACATCCTACAAGACCAACAGATCATCATCATGTCTCATCCATGACTTGGCATCTTTTGGGGTTACCTTTCCAAGGCAGGTGTATGCCTAGAGCTTGAAATCACTTGGAAAGAGGTTCTTTAGCCCCACCAAAACTCTAAAGAAATAATATGGAGAAACTGTGGTTTTAGAACCATGGGCAGAAAGTTCAGCACTTATTCTTTTCATCCTTCTTCTTTAGATCTGGAATTTTTTGCACACCAAAAATATATAAATATGAGAAACTTACCTGTAAAACCTGGGACGAAGGACGAGTGTGGTAAGCAAAAGTGACATTCCTGAATTCCACTTTTCCTTCCAGTTGGCTAGGAGCCAGAATCCCATCATTTAACATCGTGGGCTGACGGTCTATGAACTCAAATACCTTTTCAGCAGCTCCCACACCCTGCATGAGGCCGCTGTAAACTGAACCAATGGACTAAAAGAGAGAAAGAAAGAAAAATTACTAGGTGTTTTCATTTCAACAAAAATCTTACTGTGCAATTGGGGTTGTAAGAAGCTCATTGTTCTGCATTTGAAAAGAAATATGCCTGAGAAAATACAATTCTGGATAAGGCCATTTTACATTTCTGCCTTAAAGAAATCTAAATTGTAGGCTGCAGACGGATAACCCATAAAAAAGATAAGTCCACAGACACCTCTAATTTTTAACAGAAAAATGGCTAGGGTGTTTATGAAGGACAGATTTGGTTGACAACTTCTATAAAAAGCATTTTAAGACAACTTCAACCGTGGTCAGTCTTCATATTTACAAAAACCCAGCTCATGCATATGGGAAAACAGTGAAAGATATTCAGCTGAGATCAGAGACGCTGATTCCTTTCGGACAAGAATACAGAGATGGTCTAAAAAGTGTCACTTACCTCCATGCAGTCCCCCAAGACGAATTCATAAATAATGAAGGATATCAAGTTGCCACTTGTCATTTGCTCAGTGATTACCAGATGGCCTCCATAGTATAAGATGCTCACTTGAACGATGAGTAGGGTGAGCTGGAATCAAAGACAAACACCTGAGCTTTGTATCACCAAGAACTTTGGAGTTGAACTCCAGTTTAACTCATGAGGGCACCAAATTGGGCAAGGCTGGTCTACTTCTTCAGACACACAAAACACTTTCCTATCAGCAGCACCTAGCCTGGTCATGAAACGTCCGCAAAACCATCAAGCTCAGGGAACACCAAGGACCCCACAGTTCAGCCCTGAACTACAAATATTCTTTTCTATTGGCACTTTCCTAAGTTAGCAAGGACATGTGAGACTTCAGGCAGCTGCTGACGTGAACGCAACTCTGAAAAAATACTTGGCACAATAAATGTGCTCTTATTTACTCTTGGCCTAAGAGAACCATATCTTTTGGTATACATCTGAGAATCCCTTCCCCTTGCTGTGTGCCCAAAGCAGAATTGAAGAAAGGACAGAAAAGACTAAAAAAAAAAAGCCCTCTTAGTTATTTCTGTTGAAGAGAGAAGAGAAGAGAAGAGAAGAGAAGAGAAGAGAAGAGAAGAGAAGAGAAGAGAAGAGAAGAGAAGAGAAGAGAAGAGAAGAGAAGAGAAGAGAAGAGAAGAGAAGAGAAGAGAAAAGGACACATTTCAACCTACTCCATTTGACCACACGTAGTAGGTGTAAGCCATTGCCTCTTTTTTATTAAGTTTGTAGACTTGCTGCAATTTCTCCCAATAGACGTCAGCCTCGGCCTCCTCGTTGGCAAAGCTTCGGACTGTTCTCATAGCGGAGATGGTTTCTTCGGCGGTGTTGTTCGCCTTGGCCAACGCGTTCTGGACTTCTTTAGAGAGCTTCTACTTGGTAAAAAGAAAGAAGAAGAGTCACCTCTAAAAATGTCCTACTTTAACAGTACTCGAAGCTGCCCTCAAATCTGGGAGCTCACATGACATTCCAGATGCTAAATAGAAATTCAGGTATGTGCATATATGTGCAGTCAGTATCCAGGGCCAAATGTGGCTTTGAGAAGAAAACTGTGGTGGAACATCGTCTGGATTCCGAGAAAGGAGGGGCTGCATTCCACAGGAGCAAGAGACAGCAAAGTTTAGAGTTTAATTGGGAGGAACAGAGTTAAGATGGCACCTCCCTAGAAGTTCTCAGAATAAATCTTTAGCTATGCAAGTAGTTACTTTAGTTTGGCAAGATTCTGTCTGCAGGTGAGGGACATTAACGGAAACTGCTTAGAAGTAGCTCTGAGCATCTTTCATAATTTGGGGAGCCTGACCAAAATTCAACGTTAGCCTAAAAGTATTTGAACAAGATGTGATCATTCAGATATGTCAGTTGACCTGACCATAACTAGCAACACAGGGGTTTAAGAGGTCTTCCCCCAAACATTGCCAAGGATTAAAGGAATATTCTAAGACCTCCATAAAACTAACCTTATAGTATTTCCCATAAACGTCTGACATCAGCATGATTATAGGGAAGCCCATGAAGGTCACCAAGGACAGCTGCCACGAGAGACTAAACATGAAAACAATGACCCCGGTGGCTTTGACCAGGTTGCGCAAAAAGATGTTGATATTTTGGGAGACAAGGTCGCTCACAATGGTTGTGTCTGATGTCAGTCGGGAAATGATGTCACCTGCGAGAGAGGAAGGAGGACAGAAGACAAAGGATCAACGGAAAAGAAAACATAACAAGAGAATGCAATCTATAGAAAATGGCACTGAAGAAGTATTAGCACTCTGCTTTTCCAACAAAGTCAATATTCTCAAGCTTCAGAAACTTTAAGCTCGGGGGAATTCTGGGAGTTGAAGTCCACGTGTCTTAAAGTTGCCAAGATTAAGAAACACCAGTCTAGACTAAAGCTGTTCAATCTACCAGCCTACAGATTCTCCTGAACTACAATTCCCAACAGCCCCAACCAGCCTGATTAGTGATACTGTACTTGAGCAACATTTGCAGGGTCATGCCCCCTCCCATTCCTGACCTGACCCAAAATGTAGAGAAACTCACCGGTGAGATTTTCGTCAAAGAAACTCATTTCCTGCACCACTAGTGATCGAAACAGTCTGTTACGGAGCCTGATATTCAATCTAGCAAACACCAGGGTGAAGAGGCCGCCACGGATACCTGCGGTAAATGAGCTGATTGCAGATAAGAGATGTTATAGGACTGATAGAAACCAACAACGCAATACCCCTAAGCTCAGAATTACCTGTACGTTATCAAGAAAGGAATGCTTCAGGGAGACACCCGTAAGATTCAACTCAGATTTTGCTCCCAAACATTACACTCAAATGTAATTTTAAAACCAAGAGAGCATTCTGCAAAAGCAGTATCTTTACAGGACAGGAGTAAAATTTGGACCTTTCCCATGGAACTCCATCTGTAATGTTCTATAAAGGAGGTTTTTCAATTTGAGGAATTTCAGAACTTCTCCCAAACTTGACTAGTCACACGATACCTTTCCTTCCCTGCAAGGTTTCCCACACACACACACACACACACACACACACACACACCATGGAAGGAGCAGAAAAGATTATTCCACACAATCCCACTCATTTTATCTTGTGTTCTTTCCCCAATTCCAGAACTTGCAATTTCTTGGAAGTTCCCATGTAAGAGACAATCTACATGACAGCCTGGAACCATTGCAAGCGACGTCACGCAACAACCATACATTCCAATCTTCAGACTGTAAGATAGTAAACACACCAACAGTCTAATGAAGCTACCTTCCTATGGCTAGAAACGCCATGATCACCACTGCCTTGGAAAACTGGTCCATGGACTTCTGGATGACTATCCCATCAATGGCCTGGCCAGTGTAGTATGGAAGGAAGGTTTCTCCTGTTGAGAAACAAAAAATGAGAATAAAAGTGAAAAGCACAAGGATTTGGCGGTCAACTTCAGAGCAATTTCTTTCCCAAGTCCCAAAAGGTTTGAAAAAGTTGGGAATTAGTTGATGGTGCTAAGTAGAGATGAACAAGCTATGATTTACCAGATGTTGCAGATTGCAAGAGAAGTGGCCACTCAACTCATCTGGAATTTAAGAATGACCAAAGGATCCATGCTTTGAATAAACCAATTTCAATTATTATAGGTTACATTAACTTCCAGTTTGATATGATCTTTCCCACAAAACCATCAAACATTCAGTAAACTTTATTTTAACCATCTACACCATTCCTAATGTTGCAAAACCACAGTCATTAGCCTTTCAAACACAACACAAAGGCAATTAGGAGTATTCACGTTCTATTTTTATACCCAAATTACTCACCTAAAGCAGCTAGTAAGAGGAAGAAAAAGGCCACCACAAGGAAGTGAACATCTGGCTTGGTGTAGGACAGGAGTTTACAAATGGTGGCAGTTGAGGCCTCCTCTTTCTTTCCCCGAACCCCAGGAGAACTGGGGTCTCCAATGTCTTCTGCTTCAGCCCTGGATTCTGAATTAATCTCCAAGGTATCCCTGGCAGGGGTCACAGAGGAGAGCAGCTGCCAGAAAGAGAAAGTGGCCACCAGTGAGATGTAGGTCCAGGCGAACAAACCCCAAAACCAAGGGTCCTTGATGGTTTTTCTCACTTCAGAATAAAGAAGCAACTTGACCAGGGCATAAATCCCAATCGCCAAACAAACCAAGATGATAAAGATCCGGGACCCTTTCAACCGTTTGGGACCATAACTGGTGTTTTTGGCCACCCCAATGGAGGCCCCCAAGAGCAGGCAGCTGCGATACAGACAAGAGCCCCAAATATCCAGCATGGAGTCAAAGATGTTGAAGTGCTTGAGATCCTGAAGGATGGTCCTGCTGTGGCGGTTGTGTTCGTACAACAGGGTGGTCAACGTCACATCTGTCCCTATGAAGGTCAGGGTGCTGGCCACAGCTGTCCAAGCACGCATCTTAAATCGGTTCCAGAATGAGGTAGAGAGGTGGGAATCATAAAACAGAAGGGAAGGAAGAGACACGAAGCTCCTAGGCCAGGGTTAACGCCAACAACGTTAACAGTTTTTCCTGCAAGAGAGGAGAGAACAGGACAGCATATTCACACATGACTTCTTAACGATGATTTGCCTAAGTTGCAGTTGCTGGGCTTGCTGTGCACAACCAAGGAAAAAGGAAGAGATAGCTGGACACCGAGCCGTCGCTGGTTTCATCTAGATCTTTTGAGCACCAAATTCACCGTGTTACAATGCTTGGTAACTTGGTACATGCAGAGTTACTCTCCAGAGCTACTTCCAAACCAGTTGAACCACTCATTGGGTACAATGGGTTGGCTGAATGGCCGCCATTTTGCTTAACAACCACTGTATAAAATCGGCCACAATCACCTGATGACCCATTAACGGTCAGCACAACTTACAACCATAATTCTTGTTGTTAAGTAGAGGACTACCTGTATAATTTTTCAGAAACTTTCGTTTGTTCCTCTAGTCTCATCTGATCTTCCTACCACTTCTTTTAAATCAGTGGTTCTCAACCTTGGGGTCGCGACCCCATTTGGGGTCGCGAGACCATTTTGCGGGGGTCACCGGGCACCGCCGGCCGCCATTTTGTTTTTTTTATTTTTATTTTTTTTAATTTTTTTTAAATTTTTTAAAAATTTTTTTAATTTTTTTTAATTTTTTGGCGCGCGCACGCCGCGCACGCTCAGATCCGCCTGTCGCGCCGAAAAATTTTTTTTAAAAAAATTTAAAAAAATTAAAAAAAATTAAAAAAAATAAAATAAAATAAAAACAAAATGGCGGACCGCAACGGGCGGATCCGCGCATGCGTGGCGCGTGCGATGGGCCGATCCGCGCAGGCGCAGATCCGCCCATTGCGGCCGCCATTTTGTTTGTTTTTTAATTTTTTTAAAAAAATTTTTAAATAAAAAATAAAAAAAAAATGGCGGCCCGCGACGGGCAGATGTGCGCATGCGTGGTGCGTGGGACGGGCCGATCCGCGCGTGCGCAGATCCGCCCGTCCCAGCCGCCTTTTTTTTTTTTTTTTGATTTTTTAAGCGCGGCGCACATGCGCGCGCCCCCGGGTCAGGGTCACGGCGCGCATGGGCGGGGCAAGTGGGGTCTCAACCTCAGAAAGGTTGAGAACCACTGTTTTAAATTCTCCCTTTTTTATATATCTTTTATATCTTCTAGCTTTTGAGCATCATTTTTAGATGTTTTAGCTCTCTTTCTCTCTCTCCTCTATTCTTCTTTTTCATGGCTGCACCCCACCCTCTTATGCTGGTCTAGGGATATAATCAGGATTTTATTTGTTATTGATATTTTCTGAAATAAACCATAATAAACTACCTTTGCAAATTAGGCTACCTGGCCGTACAAAACAGGAAGTGGAACAGCCAACTGAATTAGCCTTACGACAAGCCAAAAACAATGAATATTCCTCAATTGTTTATGGCTTTCCATTTTAAACCAGCATCCTGGGACAAACCTCACCTCTCAGCATCTCTTTAGATAAATAAAGATGAGGATTTTAAGGTAGGCCAGCAATTCAATAACCATATTTTCTTGGAAAAAAATAAATAAAGGACAAACCTAGAAAAGCCCGCAAATCTGAAAGTCTATGCATAAGGACCAAAAATGCTAATTATTTATCTTCATAACTTCACACGACAAAGAAAAATCCAGAACAAAAATATGGCTTTTGGAAAAATAAACCAGTTTTGTGAAATAAAGGACTGTCCTTAATAATAAAGGATGGATGGTCCCTGTAACCAAGGACTGCTAGGCCGCTTGGCTGTTGCCATGGAAACAGGGAAAGTTGATCCTTCTGGACTGTTTTGTTTTTTTTAAATTTGTTCATCTTTCATTCAAATCTAAATCAAATCCCTGAATGGACATGTATATATTCCTTTTTATTTAATCTGAAGCCTTCAGGAAAAGTACCGGATGATCCAGAGAATGGAATCATATCAAGCTGGGAGGCTTGGGACTCTCAGAAAGGACTCCAGACCCTATCCGCCATGACTAAGGATGATGGGTCCTTCTGGAAGGGGTAGGAAACAGAAAGAATTGGACGGAAGGACAATGAAAAAACCTCTTTGGTTTTAATCTTTCTAGGTTAAGCACAAGCTATGGAAACTAGAGAGAGAAGGGAGGGGGCATTGCTTTAACAGATGCTATAAATAAATGGATTTAAAAGCATCCAGGTTTTATAAGGGATTTTTCAACCTCCCTTTCAAACTTGCCTTCATCTGGTTTGGATTTTAGTTGCATCCTTTCCAGATCAAAAGCCAATCTGAAAACACTGACATTTAAAACTCCAATGGCCTATAAATCTTACCCTGTATTTAATTCAGATAACGGGGAGAAAAACTCCCCGATCAGGGAACACCTTTGGAGATGCTCAGATTTTTATACTTATACCAAACAAACCAGAATGGAGACATTCCAAATTGAGCCTAAAAGATAAAGATAAATTCCTTAAAAAAAAAAACTCTATAAAATTGCTGGCCTATCTTTTTATATTTCCTTTGTCCTTTCCCCCTACCTTAACATCTGCAGAAAACATTGGCTCAACTTTGATCATCATTACAACTTCAGGGCCAACAACAGATTCTGTGTAAAGGCTCCAAAATCCTGAACGGGAAAAAAAAGGGAACTCATTGAAACATAATTTGGGGAATTTTCATTTCAACCCAGTTAAATGTGCTTAATGGCATAATAAGCCTAAAAGCTCCCTGCCAGAATCTGCCAAGTCATTTAAAGAGGAGGAAAAAAGCAATGCAAAAATTAACTTTCGGCCAGCACAATAAAATCTAATTTATTGACTTTATTTCATACCTTGGCTAAACAGTTGCCTTGCTTTGACCTAAAAATATGCTCCTTGCCAAAAATAAAACATTTTAATGTTTTTATTCCTTTACCAAGCAGTTGTTAGAGAGTTCCGCAGTGGAGATGCTGCATCTGCCCTTAAATGAAAGGGAGAGATTGACTTTGATGGGAGGGAGAGCTTCCTAATTTCCGGATAAAGCATCCAGGCTGCTCAGATGCCAAATTAAAAAAAAAAATCCACTTTCCACTAGATTCAAAACACGCAGGGTGGGTGGGAAAAGACTGACTCAGCTTGATCAATCTGCTGCAGCGGACGAAAGAGGCTGCAAAGGAAGTTACCCAGATCTCAACTTATTTCCCGGTGTGACTCAGTCATTTTGATAAAACGGCAGGACAAAAAAAACGATCCTTGGATCCTTCAAAAGCTCCCATTCCCAACCTCCCTTTTAGTCAGACTTGCCTTCATCTCATTCGGCTTTTAGTTGCATCCTTTCCACCTCAAAAGCTAATCCGAATAGAAAAGAGATCATTTTTTTTTTACCCACAGGTCTCCTTTGCAAAATTCAGGATAATTCTGAAGACTGGCAAGATGGGTGGGAGAGCTGCTGGGTGCCTCTAAAGCCTCCCAAATCTTTTTTTTTTCCTAATCCTCCTGAGATCCCTGCAAGGTAGGCCCAGCCAACGCCAGGGACTCTCCAGCAGTTCCCATCAGGACCAGTATCTGCAGCCACAGCTTGGGGGCAGCAAAGGATTGGCCAACATCAAGCAAGCCAGTAAGAAAAGGTGGGCAGATCCCAGTTAAAGGTCTGAATTTCTCTTTCTGCAAACCAAGGGGTTCAAAAAGTGGGGCGATTCCCAAAGGCTTGTCTGCCTTTGCAGGCAAGGATTTGCCCCGCCTGGCGTCTGCACCAGCATGGGAGAAAGAGAAAAAAATTAAATTAAATTAAATTAAAAGGACAGGTGTTTTGCAGAGAGGAGACAAGACTCATCTTCCCGCAGGGATGGGTCAAAAAAAAAAAAAAAGTCGCGGGAAGCCTCAGCTGCCTCTCTGCCTCCTTCCAGGGAGAGAAGCCAGCCTGCACGGGTCTGCGGGTGCACGTGTGCATGCAAAACACGCCAACCTCCCTCCCCCCCCCGACCCTCTTTACCTGCAGATGAGCGCAAGACGCGCTAATCTCCTTTGGCCGGCGGAGGCTGAGCGGCTCCCCGGACCAGGTCGGAAGGGGCGGGGCCTCCGCTGGACCCCGCCCCCTCGCGAGGCCCCGCCCACGCCTGCCTCCTTTTGCAGCTGGAGAAAGATGCCGAGGCTGGTCCTCCCTTTCGGGCGGTTGCCAAAGCGGAGGAAACGAAAAGGAATAAATAAATAAATCACGCAACCCACACCCAGAGCCTGAATCATCCCGCGTGAAAAAGCAAAAAGCTTGGCCCTAATGCGTGGCGGGGCAGGAGCAGAAGGGCAGGAAAAGGCGGTTGTCCAAAGCCAGCGCTGTGCTGGTGTGTTTCTGCCTTGCATCAAGCAGCCTCCTCCAAGGGCTCCTTCCAAACTACTGAAGTTACTCTTGAGAGCTGCTGTCATCTTCAGCCCTCCAGCCTCACCGCCAGGTCCTTGCATCCTCCCAGTCCACTTATCTTGTGGCAGTGAGTTTCTTAGGCGGTGGGAAGCGGGGCTATTTTGAAATTATGTGGGAGCACTTCACGCTGAGAACTTGGGTCAGACACTTGGACAAGCAAGCTGCTTCAGTGCATCAGCCTAAATTTATTACATGATTATTTACATATTCACAGAGGCAATTTGGACCCAACCCCACTGTTTAGCTCATCAGCCTGAGTGTTGGTCAATCTGGTTCTTTTGCACACACAAATGCACACACCACCTCAGTGCCCAGACTCTGTGTTCAGGCATTGTAGTCCTGTCGCCCACACTCCCCTAAGGATAAAACGAACATGCAGGCATCTTTGTGATTAGTTGGAGAAAGGAATTAACTCCTCTGATATTGCTTGTGGCTATCAGTGATCCTTCCTCCATTAATACAGTGCACAGAGCTTGCAAAAAATAAGACACCTCAAATCACAAACGGCCTGTCCTTCCGTAGGCTGCCCTGCTGCCTTCTCAGAATTTCTTTTAAGAAACATTTTTCTCTTTCTTTCTTTCATTTTCAAGAAACCCTTTGCACAACTTTGATGGCTTCGCTGCTCAGAGTCGCTTCCAACTGCAAGACGGGCAGCAAATAAACTGGATAATCGTAATAAAGCCCGCGGAGGGTTGAGCAGGCATTCAGCCTAGGGTGTGTGGGTGTAGGTGCGTGGGTTTGATGGAGAAGATACATAAACCCATTTTACAGATGGGAATACTGCAGTGTTGAGAAAGGCCCAAAGTCCTAGGACATGCTTGCAAAGGATGTGAGGTTTTGAAGGGAGCATTCTTGGGTCAAAACCCATCGCTCTGACCCCACCCGACACTTGTTAGCTAAAATAAATAAGGAAAATCCCCATGCCACCTGCAAAATTTATAGCCTTTATGCAGGACTCTTCCACAAAAGGGAGAATTTCAATTAAACTATATTGCTCCCACTTCCTATGTATCTATATGTCTCTGTTGGTCTTATTAGATACAGGGGGTCCTCGACTTACGACGGTTGTTAAGTTAGGCACATAGTTGCTATGTCAACCTGGCTTCTTCACTGACTTAGCTCGTCAGAAGGTTGCAAAAGGGACCCGGGACACAGTCATAAATATGAGTCAGCATCTGAATTTTGATCAGGTGACCGCAGGGATGCTACACGAGTCAAAAGCGTGGAAAATGATAAAGTTCATTTTTTTCAGCACCGTTGTAACTTCAAACAGTCACTAAATGGGATGGTTGTAAGTCAAGGACTACCTGTTACGCATAGGTATGTACACAGCCGAAGCGAATGCCTACAAGAGGCACAATCTCTTGATCAATCATCCCGTTTTCTTCACACTCGGTAAGCTCTGCTCCGGGCTCAAGACCGTCTCAATCTGGAATGAGACAAACTGGCTTCTTTTCAATTTTTTCAGGGGGGGCTCCCCATTTCTCCCCAAAAGGCCACCCTCCATTTTGTACGTGAGGGAGGACAGAGGTTTCCCTTTTCTCTGGAGGCTTTTTGGCTCCCCTTTGTAAGTAGCCGTCATGTTGGCGATAACCTGCAAAGGAGGAAGGAGAAAAAGATCGGGAAGATTGTCTCACGCTTAAAAACACACTACGCTTCCTCCAATATTCCTACAGAGAAGGATATTATCAGCGGAAGACAGTCCTCGACTTACGACTGTAATTGGGATCAGATTTATGGGTGTTAAATTGTTACAGTCACAAGTCAAGGCAATGACATGACCGGAACCAATTTTACAGCATTTTTTAAGGTAGTTCTTAAGAGAATCCCCAGAGGTGTTAAGCAAAGGCCACAGTCGTACATCAGAACCCATTCTTCTGTTTTTTTATCGAAAACTGGCAAAATATGTCACACAAATCACAATCACGGGACTGCAGGATGCTGCAACCGGTCACAAAGGCCAGTCAGTTGATCAAAAATGCAGCCCCGGGACTACAGGCGGTGGCGAGGATGTCGCCTGTCGTTTTATGATGTCCGGAAGTGCCTTTTGGGCCACAAAGCATCCGTTCCAGGCCTGCTTGTTATTTCAGATGCTTCTTCAGCGACCGTTCGTAAACCGAGGACCAACTGTAAGGATCTAAAGTCTTGACTTACAATTCCTTTCAGGGCATTCTGTTGTTCCTGGGCGGCAGCTGTGAATGGCGGGAAGCGGCTGCTTTTAAAACCCCCAGATCCCTGCTCCTTCTTATATTCCTCCTAGGAGAGAGGAAAAGAAATGCGTTTGTTGAATGCATTCATTATTATTAGGGCTGGGCGGGAAAGGAAATACACTACAGCCACTCCTCATTTTACAACCGTTCGTTTAGTAACCCCCTGCTCAGGCAGAAAACCCTCTACCATTTCAGATGAGGGGGGCACTGCCAAGTCACCAACTGCAAAGGCCGAATTTGCATTTGCAAATCCCTTCTGAAGGATGCTGGCTTTGATCTCCCCAAGTTCATTTGTCACCTTGGAGAAATCAGAAGGATCCTTGCTGGTGATGATGTGGTGTGGCTCAACACACACACACACACAAACACACACACAGAGCCCTTTTCAAGCCACACAACCCCCTGAATCTGTTCTCCTTTACCTCAGAGGACAGGCAGGCGTATCTGTTGTAGAGGAGGAAGAAAGGGGGGTATTTGGTCACAGGACTGGCGGACGTGCGGAGCTCAAACAGAACCGGCTCCAGGGCCTCGTCCCACCCGCCCGGCTTCTCGTCCACAACGTTGTAAATGGAGGACTTCAGCAGGTCGTTGGTGCGGCAGTCCAGGTTCGTGCAGTTGGCCGGGGTGAGACTTTGAGTAATGTTCCATCTCTCTAATAAGAGTTTGACCACCTGAAAGTGCAGAACTACATGAAACTCTGGGCTCCGGACTCCAAAGGTGCCCATAGTTGAAGTTAGAAATAACTACGTAGTTTTCTCCTTTTTTTGCATGGACTGCTTAGGTCCTGCCCACGGAGGAGAACAAGCAACTGTGCAGAATATATTTAGAAGCCAACAGGATTAAAAATAGATCTTTCAATAGCTTGATGGTAAGTTTCCCAGAGGGAGCATGGAGGCACAGACCACTGCTTAGCAGAAAGCAGGAGCCCAGCCTCTAGGCCCTAGGGCAGGGGTAGGCAACCTCGGCTCTTTTATGACTCATGGACTTCAACTCCCAGAATTCCTGAGTCAGCATAGCATGGCGAGCTTAAGATGTGTGGATTTCATCTCCCAGAATTCTGCAGCCAGCGTGACTTACTGGGGAATTCTGGACATTGAAGTCCACACATCTTAAAGTTCCTGAAGTTGGGAAACACTGCTCCAGGAGATGAAAATTCTGACTCACCTCTTCGCAGAAGTCCCAGCTCAGATTGCACAAGATATTCCTGGATGCCCCAAACCTGTTTAAGAAATCACACGAGAAATACTCCTAAGTAGATGTGTAGGTTGAGATGATATTGCCATGTCCATGAAAGATGTGGATCAGGGCATCTGGTAAGACAATGTGACCTTCAAATCTACTTTTTGCTGTAGCTGCAAATTCCTAGTTTTAGGGGTTGGCCCTATGGGCAGCTACCACCTTAAATCCCGTAATAGCAGAAGAGGTCAGCCCACCTGTAATACAAGGAAGCCAAGCCTTTGGCCACCGAAAAAGCATCTCTCTTCAGCAACGGGAGAGCCTCCACCCACTTTGTATAATAATCCGTCACGGCAAGGATGTGACTGTGGCCTTGTCTGGACTCTGGGAAAGGACCTAGAGAACATCCCAAAGAGAGTCAGTTGTTGAGGTGACCTCACTGAGATTTAGGCGAAGGTGTGCAAGGTAAAACGAGGTAGTTACTCTGGAGAAAAGAACAAACAGAAAACGGACTCAGCAGCAAGATGGAGAAGGAGGAGGAGGAGGAGAAGGTGATCGGGTTACTGAATTAAAAACTAGCATTTATTTAAAAAGATAGCAGACTAGAAAGCAGGAGGCTGTGAGTTCTAGTCTCGTCTTAGGCATGAAAGCAGTCGGGGTCAATCATTAGGAGAGGGTGAGTTCTGCCTTGGGCACTGAAGCAGGCTAGGTGACTTTTGGGCCAATTAACAGGAAACGGCGAGTTCTAGTCCACCCTAGACATGAAAGCACCTGGATGACCCTGGGAAAATCACTAGGAGATGGTGAGTTCTAGTCAAGCCTTAGGCACAATTGCCACCTGGATGACCTTGCGTCAATCATCTGGTGATGGTTCTAGTCATGCCTTAGGCGTTACAGCCAGCAGGATGACTTTGGGCCAGCCACTCCCTTTCAGCCCACAGTGGCATGCTCAGGTGACAAGCTAGTTTATCAAGTTCTATTGCAACTAAATGGATCCACACTTGTTTTATCTGGGGGAAAAAAAACCAAATCCTGCACTTGTGGGAAAACACTAGGAAGAGGGAAAAAAAGAAAAATTGTTTTAAAAGCCATACAAATTGGAATAAACTACACACGTACCATAAATATCCAGCCCTACAACTTCCCAAGGCAGTTCCACTTTAACCGGCCGGATTTTTTTGGTGAGGTTCTTGCTATGCTCTGCGTTCTGGCAGGTTTCACACAGCTTGATCTGGAGGAAGACAGGCAGAAAAAAAAAGACGGAGAAGCCGTTTGCTTAGCGACCATTTGAAATTGCAAGGGCACTGAAAAAGGTGACTTATAACCCAGTCCTTGCGCTTAATGACCATTGCAGCACCCTCAGGGTCACGTGACCAAAATTTGGGCGGTTGGCAACTGGCATGTATCCGTGACAGTTGCAGGCTGTTGAGGTCACGTGGTCACCATTTGCGACCTTCAGGGTCGCAGGACCCCTTCTTGCAACCTTCCCAGCCTGCTTCTGACCACAAAGTCGAGGGGGAAGCTGGGTTTGCTTAATGACTACGTCATTTGCTCAACCGCCACAGAAATTCACTTAAGAACCGTGACAGCAAAGATTGTAACGTCGGATATAACTCACTTCGTTACTTAGCAGTGAAAATAATCGCTTCCTCCTTTGGATCTCTGGGAATGAATCTGAATGCTCCAAGCAATCATTTTCTCTACCTAAAACGAGAAATTCCTCCTCCCCCCAAAACATTTACCCAGTCTACCACATCCTTGACAATACCCAGCCAATAGTATCGGCTCTGAATCCGGTGGACCGTCTTCTTCTGCCCCAGGTGATTCCCCAGCTCCGTGAAGTGGCTTTCCAGGAAGACCTGCCTTCGCCGATCGAGGTCAACCACCACTTCCCGCTTTTCCTCCTTTTTGGGGCCCACATAATAGAGGCAGCCTCCTGCACAAGGAAAAAAAATACAATGGGATGGAAAAAGAAACTGGGAAAAATGGGTGCCATGATTGGCTACCATTTCTAATGCAAGGTGCATCTGTAATTCTGCATGTGTCAATCTTCCCTCTTGGTCCCTTTGAATGTTTTTTTGGGGGGAGGGTGCATTAAATCCTTCCATAAGATGTCCTTGAAATGCTGCTAATCCAACTGGCAGGACCAATGGTCCAAGGATGATGGGATTGAAAGAGGGAAGGGGGAGGAGGAGAAGGATGGAAGGAAGAGAAGGAGAGGAAGAAGAGGAAAAAGGAAGAAGAGGGAAGGAGGAAAAGAAGAAGGATGGAAGGAGGAGGAGAAGAGGAAGGAGAAAAGGGGAGGAGGAGGACAAGGATGGAAGGCGAAGGAAAAGAGAAAGAAGAGGAAGAAGGAGGAGAAAGATGGAAGGAGGAGATGGAGAAGAAGAGGAAGCAAAAGGAGAAGGATGGAAGGAGATTCAGTTTTAATTTACTGAACCTAACATCTTTAACAAAAAAAACACAACACCTTGCTTGGAATGACTTACATGCTATGATGCCACTCTCCTAATTTCTTAAATTAGGATTAAAACCCAAATCACCTCCAATCAGTCTAAAGCCTGAGAGGTCTCTTGGTGGAAGGGATGCAGAAGCAGCTTTGGGTTGTTCTCCACCCTCCCTCTTCCCCATCTTTCCCTGCACCCTTTCCCTGTTGCCAATCAAGCTAAGCTCCCCCCTCAACCCTTCCCATGTCCCCGATGCCTCCTTGCCAGCCTTGGGCTGCTGCAGCTGCGGACATGCCTCCCCCCAAAATATCCTCTCCCCCCCTCTCTTTTCACCTTCCACAATGAATTTCTGGGCGTAGCGTTTCAGATTCTTCCGTTTGATGGAGCAGAAGCTGGCCGGGAAGCAGCCTTCGGAGAGGAGGCGGAAAATATCCTCAAACTTGCTGGTGGGGCTGCAGGAGCCTTCGCCAACCACCTCCTCCTCTTCCTCCTCCTCCTCAGCCACTTGCAAGGCAGAATCCATGTTGCAAAGAAGGGTCCAGCCGGGCAAGGGCCTGGCTTCTCAGGTCAGGGGCTGGAGGGGCTGAAGACCGCTGGGCTGCAGCTGGGAAGCTCTGTCCTTTTATCCAGGAACTGCAGCTGTGCCCTGCTGGTTTTGCTTTCGCTTAAGGGATGATGCACAAGTGCCCCTTGCTTTGCAAAGCTGCTGGGGAGGGCTCTTTCCCGCTGTTTGCATCAGGATGGGATGCTCTGGGTACATCTGGTACATACTTTGGGGCACGGGGGTTGGGGGAGTTGACATTTGACAGAACAATTAATCAGAATATTCATTAAAAGTGCCAGTTCATAGAGCTGACAGTTAGAACACTTAATCAATGGAACGGTTTGCCTTCAGAAGCTGTTGGTGCTTCAATAGTGGAGGTTTTTAAGAAGAGATTGGACAACCATTTGTCTGAAATGGTATGAGTTCTCCTGCTTCAGCTGGGGGGTGGACTAGGAGACCTCCAAAGTTGGCAACTTTTAAGGTGAGTAGAGTTGGATTCCCCTGCAGTTCCTGGACAAAAAAGACAGTTTCCCAGAAGTAGCCCAGCGATCTTTGGCCCCTCCAGCCCTGGGCAGCCAGACTCTTGCCCAGCTGGACGGATGGACTTCAATTCCCAGAATCCCCCAACCAGTGCATTTAAGTTGCACTGTTGTCCTTTCTCCCCACATCAGTATGCAAAAGAGCCTTTTGAGAAAGCCAGACTTCTTGCTTCTAAGCAAAGGAGCCCTGCTAGGAGGGGGGGGGGAAGCAATGGCAACTGCCTTCTTGCTAGCAACAAAGCTGCAGATTTTCCCAGGCTGGCTTGCAAAAAATCCGCTGGGTTGCTCTCTTGGGGCCACGAAACTGGCTTAGCCCCGGCCCAAAAGGGCTCCCCCTTCTTTCCTCCGGGCCGTTCCGCTCCTCTGCGGGCTCCAGAGCTGGGAGAGATGCTCCGACCTGGCTTCCTCCGCTTTGGGCGCCGCTGGATAATTTGCAGACGCTCCCTGGCGCAGGCTGGCGCCCGGGACGCTTTGAGCGACGGACCCGTTGCCCCGGCAACCCCGTTCTGTCCTCCGGCGGGTCCGGGCGGCAACATGGAGCGCGATGCGTGGAGCCCGGGCCGGGGTCGCTTCCTGGCCTGCGCCTGTTTCCTCACCGATAACCTCTTCGTGGAGCGTTACGGCCTCCACCTGCGCTACCAGGGCGATCCGGAGCAACTGCGCAGGGAGTACGGTCCGGTGAGCCCCGGGGCGGCGACGGATCCTTCGCCCGCAGTGGGGAAGGGTGGGGGAAGGGCTAGACTACAGTCCCCATCGTCCGCGCCTTACTGAGCCCTGTTCTTTCCTCCGCAGGTCTTGAGGCAGCGCGGCTGCAGGAGCGAGGAGGACTTCGCGGCCGTCCTTCGAGAGGTCTGGTCGGGCGAGGCTGGGCAGGAAGACCCGTCGCCCTTCCGGGCTTTTGTTGCATTGATTCTGCCCTTTTTCTGCTGAAGAATCTCACTAGCCTGATTAGAGAAAAAAACACACACACACACACACACACACACACTCTCTCTCTCTCCTCGATTTACAACCACAATTGACATCCAAATTTGAGTTATTACTGCTCTGTATTAGCTGGTAGAATCACACCAGCTTAAGTGTGTATCTATAGACACAGGCATACATATCAGCTGGAAGAATCACACCGTTGTGGAATTTCAGTCTTATTACCTTACATTATTTTGAGGAATCATACAACTGTGAATTATTCCATAGTATTATTGCCCTATATTAGCTTGAAAGATAACCTTTGTCATCTTGTGGGCACAATGGCACACAACTGCATGATGGTTATGATTCCAGAATGGTAGCCTGCCCTTTTTTGTACAGTTCCAAGGCAGTCTACAAAACGCTTCCTTGCCTCTTATTTTCCCCACAATGTTCCTGTGACGGGGGTTGGGCGGTGTGAAAGACTCTGATCAAAAGTCACCCATCACCCACAGATTTATGTGTACTAAAATTATGTGTACTAGATACCCGGTTTCCGGTCTAGCACTTTTTGAATTTTATGAGACCCCTGGCTTTTTCTGTAAACAAGAAAACCAAGACAGAAACCTCCCTTGCATCTGTTTAAGTATCCTAATTAACAGTTTATAAACAATCAGATTGAATTGCTGCAGGTTGAAAAAGAAGTGCAGAGGAGAAAGGAATTGGATCATCAATCCAGAGAAAGAAAAGCAATCATCTCTCAGAGTTACAGACCAAAGCACCCACAGCTATACATTTTACAGGTAAAGGATGTGCTTCATTGCATTTGCACATCATTTTATGCTCAGAGGACCAGGAGGAAAGGGGAGGGGGAGACTTTTTCTATTAAGCAAATTATAAAAAAAAGTGAGACCAACTTGAGGCTTCACAGCCGTTTCTGACAAAGAGGAAACTGCATAATCTAAATGAGATAGAGGGATAATTTACCTGGGCAGGGAGGAGCATGCAGCCTTGGAACCTGCTCCGAGTCCCTAGAGTTAAGAGCGCTGGCAGCAACCCCCAAAATTTGATAAAAGTTAAAGGCAAGTTAATCAGAAGTTATTCTGTTCAATTCTCTCTTTCTTGTTCTCTCCTTATCCCTATCTGCTATACTAGGAATCATTTTTTAATCCGGAATTTTTAGAAACCGTCAAATACTGCAAATCCCAAAATGCTGATCTCCAAGGTCTCCTGCGCCATGTGGAATCTTTATCAGGTAAAAATCGATGTTCATTTATCAGTAGCCTGCAAACAAGCTATGCCTCTGGTGGGCTGAGCTTACTACTGTTTGGGCCTATGGCCCAGAGGCAAGGCTCCAATTCTCATGCACAGATGAATCTTTCTCACCCTTGCTGATGGAAGTTCCATTCAACTGGGGAAATTCGTTATTTTATATGCAAATAAATTAAAAATCCTGAATTATGGCTTTCTGCCCACAAACGTCTAAGCCTTGGTATAAATAAAAAAAACAGACTAATTTATTTTATCACCTGGAAAATATACATAATAGGCAGTAAAAAGTGAATTTCATCTTCCCTGCCTTCCCTGGTGATTTTCTTCTCTACTTCAGATAAGAGAATCTACCGGTTCCCAATATTCACCAAGGAATTCTGCGAAGCTTTTGTTGAGGAACTAGAACATTTTGAACAGTCCGAGTTGCCTAAGGGAAGACCCAATTCTATGAATAACTATGGGGTGAGTTTCACATCCTATAGATGGCAAAAATGTGGAATGATGTGGGAATTAGTTTTGTTAAATGCATTTCCTCACATTAGAGAAAAGAGGGTTATTTGCATTCTATCCTGGCCCTGCTTAAATACAAAACAGTTATCAATGCTACATTGATAATATTTGGCATAGTAGAAAAACCAAAACCCTTGAAAGAAATTGACCCAAATCTTCTGTTAGAATATTCATCATCTTTCTTTCCCTTTTATTTTCTGTCCCTTTCTTGTTCATATTTATGGCAGGTGCTTTTGAATGAACTTGGACTGGACGAAACATTTCTTACACCTCTGCGAGAGGAATATTTGCAACCGCTGACAGCACTGCTTTACCCAGACTGGGGAGGGAGCTACTTGGACAGCCACAAAGCTTTTGTTGTGAAATACGCGCTGCATGAAGATTTGGACTTGCACATTCATTACGACAACGCAGAAGTGACTCTCAACGTCTGCCTGGGGAAAGAATTCACGGAAGGCAGCCTTTACTTCGCAGAATTTAGACAGGTGCTGCTTTTAAAACTTCATACAGTTGATTGTAAACTTTTACATCGTTATGGGCAATTAACTACCATATGATGGGTAGCTAATGCTCCTTCCTTCTCCTACTCCCCCCTCAACAACCCTGTGAGGTGGGTAGGGTTGCGAGTGTGACTGTCCCAAAGTCACCCAGCCAGCCTTCATGCCTAAGGCAGCACTCGAACTCGCTGTCTCCTAGTGATTGGCCCAAAGTCATCCAGCCAGCTTTCATACCTGACTAGAACGCCCCATCTCCTGGTTTTAGCTGGGTGCCTTAACCACTAACTTCCATAGCTTGTAGTAGTGAATTGCATCTGTAGATACAGCATGAATGAATATTTTCTGAAAGCTACCTTGATTTGAAGACAACTGCTGAAGCAGCTCGTAACCTGATCCGTCCACTCTTTTCAAGGATGCCAAGCCTGTGCCAAATTACCTGGAGGTTGAACATGTGCTGTTCTATGGATTGTTCCATCGCGGAGGGCAGCTCCACGGCGCACTGCCCATTGCCTCTGGCGAACGCAGGAACCTGATTATCTGGATGCGATCTTCGGCTGTCCGCAACCGACTTTGTCCCATGTGCAACAGACAGCCTGACCTCATTGAAGCAGACGGATTTGGGGATGGGTTCACTAGGATTCTGGAGGGCAGCCCACCTGGGACCACAGACGTGTGCTCGTTAACATAAAAAGAGCACAGAGGAAGAGAACGCTGCGTCTGGATTTTAATAAAATTTCAAAATCTGACTTTAAGATATCAATCATCTCTTCTCTGTGCAGTCCTGAGTGCTTGGTTATTTCTTTGCAGACGTTTCATTGCCCAACTAGGCAACATCATCAGTGGTAGAAGGCAGTGGGGGGGGAGGAAGAGGAGGACTGTGGGGTCCTTGGTGCTCTCTGAGATTGGTGGATTTCTTGCAGACGTTTCATTGCCCAACTAGGCAACATCATCAGTGTGCGGGTGAGTGAGGTGCTCCCTGCTTTTATATGCCAACCTCTATTAGAGCAGGGGTTCTCAACCTTGGCCACTTTAAGACTTGTGGACTTCAACTCTCAGAATTCCTCAGCCAGCAAAGCTGGCTGAGGAATTCTGGGAGTTGAAGTCCACAAGTCTTAAAGTGGCCAAGGTTGAGAACCCCTGTATTAGAGTCTCTTCATCTTCAAATTGACCCCACCCCCATCAATCCTATTTAATTGGTATCTCTCCAGCATAACAGCTAAGTACCTTTTTAAAATCAGAGCTTAAAAAAATACTATTTTGAATGCTTTATTTTTTAAATAACTACCTTTCCTTCTCCGTTATCACAGCCTCCAACTGGAATGCAAAATCTTCTATTTATAACTTCCTGTAATAAGAAAGCCAACAGCTTCAGGAATCTTGGAAGGGGGGACAAATAAAAAAAAACTTGTTTTAAATAAAAAAAATCGTGAGCGAAGAGTAGGGGAGATGGGCGGCATAGAAATCAAGAAAATACGTTTAATCAATAAAATCTTTAACGGGAAGGAAACTTTCCAACCTTCGGCTCGCATGCATTAACCGAGGTGGGAACCAAAGTGCGCAGCCTCCGATTTCCCCACCGGACTTATGTATCAACACACCAACCGGAAGTCGCCGCTACAGTTTAGAGAACAGCCGCCGTTGGGAGGAGGGGGGGCGGCTGCGTTCGCCTTCCGAATCCGCGGATGGTGCGGAGAAGCCGCCTTAACGAGGGCTCTGCGCCTCACGCCGTGCCGGGCCTCCTCCACCCCACCGGCGGGGCGCTTACCTGACTCGGTAAGTCTAAGACAACGGGGCAAATTCGGATCCCTAAAAGCGGAGCAGGTTCGTCCTTGGCGCGCATGCGCTCCAAGCGGCCGCTCTGGAGACTCGGCGGAGGCGGGATTATAAAGGCAGGGATGCCCGCGGATTGGCCAAAGACGGCTAAACGACAGCTAGGAAAGCGAGGCTTTTCTTAAAAGGCCAGTACTCCAGACTCAGAAAGACCCGCACCTTATTAAGTAGAAAAGGAAGATTATTAATAACACTATAAATATTTTGCGTACAGATAGCTGGAAGAACATTAGGGAGCAATTTCACTAGTCCAAAGAAATAAAACCTAAAGGAATAAAAATTGCATCGATTCTGTTGTTTCTGCATCCATTCAGATGATAGAGGCAAGTTTTAGTTGGAGATGAATAACAGGAGTAGGTCTTTGTTATATTTTACATTATTTTTTACATGTTTCATATTTTATTTCATACTTTATTTTATATATTGTATTTTTTACAAATAAAGCATTCCTAGAGGGTTGCAATGGTGAAGGTTATTCTGCTGCAGATGTTAAAAAAAACCCAAACATTTCATCTGTATGAAACAGGACCAAGAGCAAGATGGCTCATAGCCAAGCTAAAAAACGCAGGAGGAGTCGAAGCGATTCCCGGAGCCGGCAGCGAGACAAGGAGGAAGATAAGAAAAGGAGGAAGAACAGCAAAGGTTCCCGAGAGAGGAGAAGTTGGTCCCCAGCAAGCAAAAAAGAATCGGAACCCCAGGAATTCAGGATGAGTTTATCCTCTTCCAAAGATGGTGAGGAAAAAAAAAAAACACCCCAGCTTTCCCCCCAAATTGCAGTCCTATTTGTATGGCTGCAAATCTGTGGTTTAACAAATGCGTAGTTGTGGCTTCCAAATGAACGTTGTTGACAGATGGAAGGATGGGGACCTCTCCTCAACCTTCCATCTTGTTTCCTTGGCAATTCAGAGGGGGAGGTTGTCTTTCTTGGCTTTGGCTTGGTAAACCAAGCCGGCTTTTCCCTACTTTAAAACTTCCCAGGAGTTCCACCAGGACTAGTAACTTGAAGATGTTAACATTTTAAACAGGAAGCTTGGTCTCTCAGATAGAGTGGGGGTGGATGTAAGAGGCTGAATGTCAGTTCTCGCTCTTCGCAGGCACGCATTTAAGGCAGCCTTAAAAGGGGGGAATTCTGGGAATTGAAGTCCACCCATCTTAAAGGGGCTGAGGTGGAGAAACACAGTTTTAAAAAGCAGGTTGATACCGATTACCGATTATTTTAGGGTTGCAGAAAAGCCCAAACTATTTTAAGTAGTTAGTTACCCAGCTCACTCTGTTCGGACATAGTCTCCATGACAGGTTGGGTCTGGGTAGGACCAGCAAAGAGGATCAATTCCTCTCCCCCTTGGTGACGATCATTTGCGGTTCTGCTGTGACATGATAATAAATGAAGGCGGTGGGACCGCATCTCTTGAATTCCCACCCAGGTTGGGGATGATTGTCCTCTGGAGCCCCTGCTTATCTTCTCTTCTCTTCCATTCTGGCTCCTAGTGAGAAAGAAGCAGAAAGTGAAGAAGAAAAGGAAAAGGAAGGCCAGTTCCTCCTCCTCTGAGACCACCTCTTCCTCCTCCTCCTCATCTTCTGGGTCGGCCTCCTCTTCCAGTGCCTCCTCGGACGAAAAGGCCAAATCCGAAAAGAAAAAGCAGAGGAAGAAGAAGGCTTCCAAAGGGAAAGACAAGAAGCGGAAGAGACGAAAAGAGAAAAAGAAGAAGAAGAAAGCCAAGAAGGAGAGGGGAAAAGAGGAGGGAACCAAGAAGGAGGAGGCTCCCGGCCCTTCGCTGGAGCAGTGGCAGAAGGAGGCCGGACCGGATGCTGGGCCTGGTAAGGCTGGCCTTTATAGCACGGAAACTCAGCTCAAGCAAGCCTGGGGGGGGGGGGGGAAACTCTCCCAAGAGCAGATTGGAGGAGCAATTGAGAGGCTACAATAACATAAAACAGTTCTCCTTGATTTAGGACCACAGCTGGAATCAGAATTTCCATGTCTAAGCAAGACGGTTGTTATCCAATTTTATGACCTTTCTGCCACAGTCGTTAAGAGAATCTAGCTTTTCCCATTGATCTACTGGCCGGAAGCCAGCTGGGAAGGTCACAAATGGGGATCCTATGAACCCAGGACTTGGCAACTGTCGCAAATCCACGCGGTCGCCAAGTGCCCCAATTTTGAAACTCGGAATCTTCTTAGGGGTAGCTGGCGCCTTCCCCTCTGCACCAGCCTGGCTCTCCTAGTCAAACCTGATTGGCTGCTTTTTGTTCTCACACCAAGGGTCTGTTCCTTCTTGAGGCTGGCCAGGCACTGTCTCAAAAGCAAAGATCCTTTACTGGTCAGTTGCTTTCTCCTCACGTCCTTCTTTCTCACAATGCTTGTGCATGATGAATAGGGTTTGGTTTTTTTCCCATGAGGGCCAAAAAAACCTGGGTCCTTTCTCTCTGTGGGGTAAAAGGCAGAGCCTCTCCTACCGCCGATTACGGGAACTGTTGAAGAGTTTGGTAGCCTCCCCCATTTTCTGACGTAGGTTTCTCTTCCAGCCCTGACGGACGAACAGAAGTTCCGCATCCAGGCCATGAAGCCAATGACAAAAGAGGAATGGGATGCCCGCCAGAGCGTTATCCGGAAGGTCCTCGACCCTGAAACAGGCCGGATGAGGTAGAAGCCATGGGGCTGGGTTGAACTGGGGTTCCTTCCCTGTCATAATTTCACAAAATCCATAGAGCCCCTCTTTCCCTGGGCGTATTTACAACTTCAGCGGAAAGCAGTTTGCACGGAATATCATTTTAATTTTTGAACATCGGGGTGTGTTTTTCCCCCTCGTTTTGTCTCCTTTGCTGTCTCTGCAAGAGCTTGCCTGCTACTGGTTTGATTTTGCTGCTAGGGCACCGAGATCTCTTTTGCCCTAAAATCAGAGGTGGATATGGGCACAAGCCATCTTTCAAAGATACAAATCTGTGAAGTTGGCATCTCCATTATTAGCACCCAGACCAGTCTTCAGTATTACAAACACAGCATCTGGATCCTCAAATATTTGCTGATGGGAGGGTGTTGCCTTCATCCCCCTTTGCAAACAGGCATTTGCTAAATACGGATTGATTTCTTTCGGCTTTCCTGAAAGCTTTCAACCACAGTAGAAGGCCACAAAGGCGAGTCCTTGGCTTATGACCACCATTGACACCAGAATTTCTGCTGCTAAAAGAGGCAGTTGTTCACAAAGTTCTTCTTGATTTTGTGATATATTTTTTTTGCCACGGTTGCTAAGCGAATAAACCTTCGCGGCAATAGTTAACTTGACCTCTTTTTAAGGGTCCGCTGCTTTCCACATTTGTATGGGTAACATCTGTTGCTTGGGGAAGTCAATGGTGTTTCTCTTGCAGGCTTATTAAAGGCGACGGAGAGGTCCTGGAGGAGATTGTGACGAAAGAAAGGCATAAAGAAATAAACAAGGTTAGTGACTTTCTGTGATCACAGCAAGCTTGGATGCAGGTGGCCTGCTTGGACAGGATGAGGGTCGTTGACTTCACAACTAAAAGTGGGCTGTGCTTTTCTTGAGAAGTTCGTATTTCATGGCCCATATTGTTCACATTTCCTTGGAGAAGGCACTTGGTTTCTGTCTCCACATCTGCCCTTCAGAGCACCCCGAGCATCATGTCTGTGGAGATTCCCAGTCATCCAGGTCATGGTTGTCCCAAAAGTTCTTTTTCCAAAAGGCAACTGGACTTCGTTTTTCCTTGAAGACATTTCACTTGTCAACCGAGAAGCTTCTTCAGTTCTGATGGAAGGAAGGCGAGAGCTTTGGCCAGAACTGAAGAAGCTTCTGGGATGAGAAGTGAAACGTTTTCAAGGAAAAGCAAAGAAAATCCAGTTGCCTTTTGAAAAAGCACCTTTGACACCCCGAGCATCCATTTCCCCTTAGCAAGATCAGAATTTCCTAATGTGTGAGGGGGAGGCATTGCGGATGGACAGGCGTCAATCCCATTCCCCCTTTATTTTCATCAGCACCGGAAACCTAATAGCTTCAGGGCAACCAATCCACCTGCTGGATTTTTCTGTCTCCAGAGATCCTGGCAGATTGGGATGTGGGGGGGGGGCAGCTAAAGAGGACTTTGCCTTTTTCTAAGGCAAGCACCATCCCCCCCCCTTTTCTAACCTGTATCGTATCTCCTTTTGCAGCAATCCACCCGGGGAGACGGATTTTCATTTCAGATGAAGATGGGGATGCTGCAGTAGCGGGACGGATTCCTGAAACGGCAGAGATGGTCTCCTTGGCTGTTTGCAAAGCTTTTGCCCCAAGCGAGGCACGCCCGGGTGCCAGAGGGCAGAATCTCTTCTAAGGCCGCAGTGCACAAGCCTTGTGGGGGTCTCCCCCTCCCCTTTGGCTCCAGGGGCCCCTTGATTTTCCCAGGAGTCACTTCAGCCGCTCTTCTCAGCTTCCCATCCTCTTGAGGTTAGGGAGCGTAGTTTCATGTTCTTCTTGGGGGGGGGGAAGGGAGAGTTGGAAGCAGGAGCAAAGACGGATGAATTCAGGGCTGCTGGTGATGGTTTGGGGGGGAGGGGGGCATCCCTGACTGCTCCCCCCCCCGTGCAAAAGGTCCCCTCCTGAGCGATTGCTTGCAGCTAAAGAGGCTGCCGATCTCCTTGTCCGTATCTGGTGACCTGGCAGGGAAAACCCAAGCAAAAGAACAACTTCCCGTCACGCTAAGGAAAATATCAGCCTTGCCAGCAATGCAGTCCAGAGACTGGGACGCTGCACCAGCTCATTAGCAGGAGGGAGAATGACTCATCACCTCCCTGATCCAGCCAGAGGAGGGCAGAGCACAGGCCTGCTGTAGCTCTCCTTCAGGTCTGCCTGGCACACTGCCCACCCCCCCCCCCTTGATCAAGGAGCCCCGAGAGCTCCAGGGGAGTCTGGAATGAGGCCTCCTGGCCCGGCTCTCCAGCAGCCTCAGCTCCTCTCTTTCCAGGCAGAAGGGTGCCATGGCTTCCCAGCCAGCTGGGGAGGGTAAAGGCCAGTTGGGGGGCTTCCAGGGGGCCTCTTCTGGATTCCTGCTGTGGGCAGGGCCGGGAGAAGGTTTGGACATCAGAGAATGTCTGGAAGGTTGCCAGTTGCTCAGCCCCGATGAGTGATTTGACTTCACCTCCTGCTAGTGGTGAAGGCAAAGAACGGTTGTCGCTTACTAAGCTCCTAACAGACAGTCTGGCAAAACCTACCCTCTGCCTGGGCTGCTCGCTGAATTCTGCATTGGTTACTACTGGTTTAATTTAATTTCTCTCCTCCCCCTTCCGTCCTTCTCCTCTGTCCCCTCTCCCTTTGCGCCTCCTTTTCCTTTTCCTTCCATCCTTTTCTTCTTTCTTCTATTCTTCTCTTTCTCCTTCTCTTCATCTTTCTTCTCCTTCTCTTCCTTTCATTCTCCTCCCATCCTCTCCTTCTGTTCTTATCTTTCTCTTGCTTTTCTTCCTTTCATCCTTCTTCCACCCTCCTTTTCCTTCTCTTCCTCCTTCTCTTCCTTCCATCCTCCTCTTCCTCCTTTGGTTGGAGAGTATTCAAAGCCTTGTCAGTCATGCATTCTCCGACAGTCGCTTTGTGCAATGTGCACATAACCTTCCTTAGGGGCAAGAGATTTCTCTCACTCTTTCCGATTCCTCCCATTTCTAATCCTGCCCTGGGCTGATTGCCCTACAAGCACCGACTGGGTTGCCCTGACCCACAAGGCCAGTGGGAACCACACTCTGGGCAACTCTTAGCATCCTTTCGCAACCAAGCAGCTGCTGAGCTAGCTTATGTAAACCCCGTTCCCATCACAACCAGTTAATCATTAATCCGTTCTTGGAACAAGCCACCTAGGCTGAATTCACCCCAAAAGAAAACCGAACAGAAGCGTGGGAGAGAAAAATATTGTAAAGTGTATGTTTAAAATTCTGCAGAGCACCCAGTCCTGCAGAGCTAAAGGCCCTGAAATCGTGCCGATTCTCAGAGCTAACGGCAAATTTAATATTCTTCCTGTGAAACCTGCCAAATGAAAGTGTTCTTTTTTTAAAAACAAAATGGGCTGGATTGTATCCTTTGCATGCATTGTTTCTTTTCAAAACTGCAAACACTAAGCTGAAGGAAAAATTGAAATTGTTGAAGCAATGAATGTTGCTTATACAGGATGTTAATGTAGCTAATTTAACTGATTAAAACAACCTTCTAAATGATCTTGGTGGTTTCATTGCCTTGTCTGTTCAGTTAGAGAAGGAGAGCTGCTCGGAACTGGGTGTGTTTTCCAGATTTTCAGGCCAGTTTAAATTCTGGATAAGGATGGATCGCCACCGGGTGATCCACTGGAAGAAGGGATGGCTTCCTAAATGAAGAAAGGCCTGCACTATCACCAATAAAATTATTTTATCCATGAATAATAAAATAACTAAAACCAGTTTGTTCTCCTGCTTTGCCTCACTGGTTTAGCAGAAGCTGCAAAACACGATCCTTTTATCTCTGCATGCTTATCAAGTTTTCAAGATACTGCAGTGAGTTAATTTGAGCTTTGAGGCACAGTGGGTGCTTAAAACAAAGAGACTTCCCTTGTTTGAAACCCACCCTGGTTAAGGAAAGGGAGGCTATATTTGCAAAAAAATCTAGGGGGTGCCAGGGAAAGTTGAACCCAACGATGCCCATCAAGGGAAATGGACACTGGTTAAAACTGGCCCGGGGGCGTTTCTGATCCGGTTCCCAGCATGCCTTGCAAAGAAACGAACACGGTGAGCAAAACCTTCCCAGTTCTTTTAATTAAGAGGTTCACATACAACTGATAACTGGATACAAAGCACAGTCAGGTGGCAGGGGAGAAGATGGTAGTCACACACGACAACAGCAAAGCGCCCGACTATCATGCACAAAGAGAGGCAGGAGCAAAACGAACAAACAAACAAAGATGGAACAGGCTAAGCTAGACCCTCAAACATCCCAATTGTGTATTTCCACCGGGGATCATTTTATCCCCATCCCAGTTGTATCCTTAACAGTTAGATTTCTTTTTCTGGTGCCAACTGGACAGGTTTAAAATGACATTAGAGCAGGTAGAAAAAGAGGACTAACAGGAACGCCACCGCGATGGTGAAGTCAATGAAGAAGGGGGACGTCTCCCAAAGCCAAAGCAGCAACTTCGGCTCAATCTGGCAGAAACCTAACTGAAGTCCCTCAGCTTCACTGCACTGTAGGACACGATTCTTCAAACTGACGTTTTTCCTGTTTGAAAATCTGCCTCGTCTTTCCGTCAAGACATTCCCATTTGCCTGCTACCTTTACAGTCTACCTTTCTGCTATCGTGGGGCTTAAGGGGGTGACGTGTGGGAATTGCCAGGTCTCTGGTCAGATTGGCTCCAGGCAGATTGGCTAAGAGCAAATTATACCCTCCTTTTAGATCAGGGGTGTCCAACCTTGGCCACTTTAAGACCTGTGGACTTCCAACGCCCAGAATTTCCCAGCCAACCTGGGCAGACCTCAACTCCCAGAATTCCCTAGTCAGCATGTTGAGGTCCACTCACGTTTAAACTGTCACGCTTGCAAAAAAACACTGACTTACACGGACTTTCTCTTTACACATTTTGCAAATGCACACAGACACGAGACGTTTTTGTTTCCCCCTTTAGAGTTTGCCAATGTACATGTCGGGTTGTGTCTTGGCTCAAGGACTGTAGAGCAGAGAAGGAAGGGATGAAGTCCCAAACTGTGGTTCTCTTGGCAATTTTTGTGGTGTCCTTTTGCACGACAGACGGAGATGCAATGATCAGACGAAACAGCAGAAACGCAATCCGTTGGGACACCTCTTCCACTCCCGTTTTTCAACATCCATCCCTAAGAACTAGGCTCAATCGGAGGGGAAAAAATATTCCCTAAAGTAATAAAAACCTGCCAGTCCCCTTCGCAGTTGGCTTCGGATCATGCAATATGGCTTCCTAAAGCACTGAGAATTTTACTCCGGCATTTTTCAAGGGGAGAGAAACAGGACGCCGGAGAAGTGCACATAATTTTTAAAGGGGTGTATATATAAAAAAGAGCGTTGGGGGAATATTGGTTCATTTTTTAAAAATATCCAGGCAAACCACCGAAGGTTGGAAAAAGGCCGGGTTTCACAGTGCAGAAGTCTGAGACGTTTGGACGCCCATCAGTCGAGGGGAAAGGAAGCAAAGGTGGACAAAGACACGCCTGCAAGGGAGAGTGATACAAGTGACCGGAGGCGAAAGCGGAGATAAAATTTGAGTAAATATAAAAAAACTAGCAGCATTGCAGGCCAGTAAGACAAGGCTGATCTCCCAGTGAAGAGGATCAGGCTTTAGGATGGGCTGAAAGGCCCCTTGGCAGCAGCTAGAAAATCTGAACTGCAAAGAGTGGCAACCAAAAGAGGGTGAACAGCCTGGCCCTTCCTCAGAGACAAATGCCCCCGTCTCCCCCCCATGCCAAAAGCTTTAAAACATCTTTAAAGCCAGGCAAATGAGTAGAAAAGCTGGAGGAAATACAGGTAGTCCTTGACTTACCACCACAATTGAATGCCAAATTTCCGTGGCTAAGTGAGACATTTGTTAAGTGAGTTTTGCCCCCTTTTGTGACCTTTCTTGGCACGGTTGTTAAGTGAATCACGGCTTCCCCCATTGACACTGCTCGTCAGAAGGTCGCAAAAGAGGACCACGTGACCCCGGGATGCTGGGTCCGTCATAAATATGAACCGGTTGCCAAGTGGCCATATTTTGATCACATGACCACGGGGAGGCTGCCATGGTCGTAAGTGTGAAGAGCAGTCATACGTCCCCTCTTTTCCGTGATGTTGTAGCTTCAAGTGGTCACTAAATGAACGTTCTAAGTCGAGGACTGCCTGTATTAAAATCCACTTTGGCTCTTTTTCAGCATCAGGCAGAACACACACCTTTTCCCTCTGCTAATTTCCCTTGTCAAGTTGACACAACTACAAGGTTGTTTGTTGACATGGCTAATGAACTTTTTTAAAAAATCCCCTGAAATATTGAAAGGGTGAAATGGGTGAGAAATCTCTCCCTTCGTTCCGCCTGCCTGCCGTGTTGCGTGTCTGTAGGAGCAGACCGTTGTGCCGTGGCTTAACAACATTTAATGTCATGCGCTCTAAATCTTGAGGAAAAACAAACAAACAAACAAACAAACAAACAGACCTTCTTCCTAAAAGTTTCTCAGTGCAAAACCTAAACAACGATGAGGTGTAACAGTTGCAATAGACCCACGGTTTAAAAAAGAAAACGAGTTTGCAACCTCCGCCGAAAGCCGGTACTATAACGTTGGAAAAATGAGGAAGGATTTCCAGTCTAAGGGCAGGGGGAATGAATAAATAATAACAACAACAATCTGACAAGGGCTGGGAAGAATTTGGACGTAGCTTCTTTTTATTTTCGGTTTTAGGCTGAGCAAATATTGCACTTGCCAGGTGCTTCGAATCGTACTGCAGGTACTGGCTGAAGATCATGCCCAAATTGTGCTCCCTCCCGTCTGAAGGGGCAGAATCTTGTGCCTGCTAACACTCTTATTTTTTTTCCTGAATTAGTGCAATCCGTCAGCTTCCAAACTCTTATTTTTAATTTTTTTTTAAAAATCCTTTAATTAGAACCAGCCTCGATAAACCGCCAATCTAGTTGTGTGCGCATGACACCCAGCGTCACTGTCCGCCGAGTGGAAGCTGTCAATTTGACTCGGCCTGGAGCTTTGGCTTCTGCTTGTGGGTCCCGAGTCCTTCCAGACTCCAGAAATTAATCAACTGGCATTGCGGTTGTAAAGAAGTGACAGTCAGCGGCGTTCCCTTCCTCGTGTCCAGATCCCAGGACCGGCCTATGTGAACGCACGATCCTCCTACCCACAACCTGGTCTTCTTCTGCTGCTGGTCCCAATGTACCAGTGTGTTCTCGTCTTTGACGGATGGCTAAGAAGAAGCTGAACAGGCACATATTTACAATCTCTAACCCTGGATAAGAGCAGGAAAACAGTGGATCTCGAAGATGAGGCCGCTTGAAATCTCGGTGGCAGAAGATGGCTCCTGTTCTCGGCCCGCCCGGTTGCGCTCCACGTATCCAACTCCTTGCCACTGTCCAGCCTGCATGTTTTGTGGGAGAAAGGAAACCCAAATCGCTCGGTTGCTCCTGGCCAGGTCACTGCCGCCCCACCGGCAATGAGTAGCACCATATTTGCCCACGAGCTCCATGCTGCTGGCCTTGTCGTGGCCCCTGCCTCCGCCACCTGGGCAAGTGCAGCTGGCCATCATCGCGCCTCGGACGCCTTTCTACTTCTGACCCAAGTTCCCCGGTTCGAGCCTCGGGAGCGTGCTTCGGCCCCAGCAGCCTGTGGCAAGACTCATGCTCCGTTGGCTGCGTTCTCGGTCCCTTTCCCGCTCGCTTTCGGACTGGCTTTGCGTCCGTTCTGGACGGTAACTGGCACTCTGGCCAGCCGATGTGGTGGGCTGGGAGGAGATGGTCCGCAAGAGATGGTTCCTCTTGCGCAGGAATTCAGTTTGGCCCGGAAGTCCGAAGCTGCCCTTCCGGAGACCCATTCGAGTAGTGTTCTTGGCAGGTCGGGAGCGATGGGTGTACTCCAGCTGGGCAAGATGGGACGCGTAGCCTTCCGTGATGAACTATGGGACAAAAGACATAAAAAACTCCTTACTTTGCCAGAGGATCTGCCCTTAGCTTAAGATCAAAGAACTCCTTTCTTCTACAAGCTCCTTCCCTGAGATGTATGGACAGTGGACAGCGGGCTAAACCCATGACAGTAAAAGGATCTTACTTGGCACTGGTTCTGTAACTTTTTGGTAGACCGCCCGACAATGAAGATCTGTGGAGGGGACAGGTTGATGGAGGTGTAGACGGAGACATCCTTGGTGGATCCATAGGCTGCATGGATCTTCATGTCCAGCTAGAATAAGAAGAAATAGCCAGTCAGCCCAAGAACTGGGGGGGGGGAGTACATGGTTGAGCCAGGAGCTGTGATGTCACAGTGGTTAGAACGCAGTATTGTAGGTTAACTCTGCTGACAGCTAGCAGTTTGATCCGGACTGACTCAAGGTTGATTCAGCCTTCCATCCTTCCAAGGTGGGTAAAATGAGGAGCCAGAATGTTTGGGGGCAATAGGCTGACTCTATAAACTGCTCAGAGAGGGTGTGAATATACCATGAAGCGGTATATAAGTCTAGGTGCTATTGCTAGCTAAGGAATGTCTGCCCATGCTGGGAACATTCATTGTTAGGTGGTTTAGATGTATAAGAAGTGAAAATAGAAAAATGTGGTGGCCTTCTCCCTCTCACGTTCTCAGCATCCTACACAGCTGAAACATGATGGCTGTGAACTCACCCATCTTTCCACCTCCAATGCAAATCAATAGCTAATTAAGCTCCTGCAGAGAGGACCAGGCATGGATCAGCAGGAACACAACCTCTTCTTCATTGCGCTCTTCCTGCCAATGGCTGAGCTCCCAACCAGAACAGCCCTAAACACAGGTCTATACCAAAGCCATCACTAAACAACTGCCCACAGACCAGGCTAATCAGGCTCCTGCACCAAGCATTGGTCATTTTAGATGGTCTTGGATTCTCAAAGGCGTGTTTCACGGGACTCAGCCCAGCTGACGGCAACTGCTTTAACCTGTTGCGAATTCGGCTTACATCCGTGACTAGAGACTTCAGGAAGTTGGCTTTGTGCCGCAAGGGATCGTGAACCAGTCCGTCGCAGAAGGAGACAATCCCGTGGGGGAAGTTGTGTTGTGCTAACCAGGCCACCACTCTCTGCTTCTGCATGTCGGGCCGGCCTGTGACGTAGACAATGAGGTAGCCAAGCTCTTGCCAGTGCCTAAAGAGGGGAAAAGTGAGAAAGACAGATGAGCGGAGAGAGACAGCGAAAACATAAAGACAGAAAGGGCCTCTAGTTTTCAACCGGAAGAAAGTGTTCCTACTCATAGTATTCCATGAGGAGCACGGCGGCTCATCTGGTTAGAACAATGAGTTGAAAACAAGCAAGCGTTCAAGAGCCGCCCGCTGCTGTGTGATGGGGTAAGCTCCCGTCATTCGCTCCAGCTCCTGCCCGCCTAGCCATTTGAAAGCATGCAAACAGAAGTAGTTACATAGGTACCACTTCGGTGGGCTCACTATAGGGATATGAAAGGAGCCCCCAACTGGGCATCCCCTGGGGAAACGATGATGTCACTGGCTAATCAGTTCAACCTGGAGGTGCCTTGGAACTTCCGACACAAAAGCAACAGCATAAAATCCCATTCTTCAGTACAACTTCTTGGCACCAACTCTCCCCCCCCGCTCAGCCCTCCGTACCGTACGACATCAACTGCTCCAGCCCTGACTTTGGGGTCACTGCCCATGATGGAGACGCTGGCTGCGAAGGAACCATCAATGCTGAAGACCACGAATTCAGTCGCCCGGGGTAAAACGGTTATGTAGCTATCGGCATATGTGTGATCACCCCTAAGGAGAAAGAAACAGAGAAGGAATCTTGACTTCATTATACAGGCAGTTCTCAACTTACAGCAGTTCATTTGGTGACCATTCGAAGTTACGACGGCACTGAAAAATGTGACTTAGTGACCATTGCTTCACGCTTACAACCATTGCAGAATAGATTATTTCCTTTCCTTATTGAAGCTGTCATATGTACCTGCCTTCAAAGGGGAAAAGAAGATGGCCAATCGCTCCCAACGTTGGATTAAGGCGGAAGATGCCATTAGCTAATCCAGTCAGGTGGCGTCAGTTGTCACATCTGTGATTTTCAGGCCGTGCCCATTGTTCCTACCGCTCCACTGTTGTACCCCACTCCACACCAAACATTCCTGCACAAGAACATACCTCACCACCATTTTGACAGGATACACTCCGATCCCCAGCCGCCTCTGCTCAGGAATCATGTAGGAAACCCGGCCACTGCTGTTGGTGACCTCTGTATCAAAGTAAACCCATTCTCCTGAGGGGGGCTGGGTCATGATGTGTATGTCCACCTGAAGTGCAAAGAAGAAGTCTGGAATATTCTAGACCATCCGAGTTTGAATCCCATTGTCATACAGACTTGGGTGAATCCACTGCATTCATTATGAGTTTATACTGAGAAGGGGGAGAAAACATGAAGTACCCCCATGAAGTAGAACCACTTCCTTTTTGGTTAACCCAGCATAAGGCTGCGCGTTCATCTTTCTAATGTGGCTCTACTTAGCTCCAATTTCCATTTTGGCTGATCGAGGGCTCTAGATTAATGTTTCTCTACCTTGGCAGCTTTAAGATACAGTAGGTGGACTTCAACTCCCAGAATTCCTCAGCTGATTTCTGGGAGTTGAAGTCCACACATCACTTTCTTTTGGGTATATCGGGCATAAGGCTGCCTCCTGATCTTGCTAATATGGCTGTACTTAGCTCTAATTTCTATTCTGGTTGACCAAGAGCTCTAGAATAGCGTTCAACTTTGGCAGCTCTAAGATAGGTGGACTTCAACTCCCAGAATTCCCCCGCCAGCCATGATCAAGATTGAGAGCTCTGGATCAATGTTTCTCAACCTTGGCATCTTAAGATAGGTAGACCTACTAGGAGGTTGGACTGGAGGACCTCTACAACCCATACCAATTCTTTTGATCTAGAATTCTACAAATGCCACTGCTACAGGAGCAATTACAGTTGGGACGCGAGTTCCTATAGGACCAAGCGCCCTTTGGTTCTACATCTGCCACCTTTTCGAGCTTCGCAGGAGCAGATCAGCAACTCGCCTTCTCCCCTGTGAGCGTGACCATGTCCAACGGGCCATACATGAATCTCCCGTTCAACACCTGGGGCCTTTCCTCATTGGCTACGGTGTCGTTGATTCGGTGATTGGCTGTGACATTCTGCCAAAAGAACAGAGGGAGCAAATGTCGGATTTGGGAGCATCAATTCCCACCCTAAAGGACACGGCAGAAGCACAATCTTATCATTTATTTTTGATTTTGTGTTTGCAACATCTTCTACTCATACATAATTCTTGACATGTCTTGTTTGTTAGTTGACGTAGGGTGATCAATGAGTCTGGAAGGCGATTAATCATTTTTATGCACAGCGCTTTATTTAACTGAAGCAGGGAACTTTCTTCTGCCTGGCTGAGTGGATGCAGTGATTTAAATTTACTTTTTAATTCAACTCTCGGGGTAGCTGTCAGCCTCCCCCCCCCCTTCGCTGCACTGACAAATATTGGATTATACAACAGATTCTGCATGTTGCCAGCTAAACTCCATCATATAAACCTTTTTCTTATACACTTGATCGTGGTTGTCGTTTTCAAACTGTTTCATATTGTTATTAATCATTGCACAATCAGCCAGTTATTATTGCTATTATTTATTCTAGCTGAATCAATGTTACCATCATCATCCTGGTTCTAAACCCAAAGTTGCAATTTAGGGCTTTTTCATCCTTCTCTGTCCCCCCCTCCCCGTTTGGGGCACTGGCAGATGGGGAGGACGAACGCAACCCACCCGTAGCTTGACGTGAGTCCGTTTGCGCAGCCATTTCTCCCTGGGTTTGGAAGGCGTGAAGACGGAGACTTCTTTCCCATCCACTTCAAGGATGCTGCTGTTCTCGTGGCGCATCACCTGAAAGGTGAAACTGAGATTGTCCTCGCTGCGATGCCACGTCTGATGAACAGGCCACATTGGCACGACCCACAAAGACACAAACTCTGGTTTACAAATGGCCAAGGGGCCCATGTTCCACACTAAGCCCGGGATGGGCCATGGTTTGTCAGCTGGCAGTCAAAAAGGGATGGAAAGGATCTTGGCAGGAGGACACTCACCTGTCTGAGGAGAAAGGAGACCACGTCCGTGGATTCCCAGTAACTGGCGTGAAAGAGGTGTGGTAAGGCGACTGTGGGAAAGGCGGTCAGTGCATCCGGACAGTAGAGAGCATAGTCAATCCTTTTGGTTCCCCACCACTTCGCCGCAACTGAGAGCAGAAAGAGATCCCATTACGTTTCTGCAAAGTATCCCGTCGTTTCATCTGCGTCAACTCCCAAAACCATGGACCCTCCAGGAATAGAGTGAGAAAACTCCCCTGGCCACGTCAATCCTATGAAGTATTTGGCCACAGCTCTTCTCGTACCATGGAAGGTCCAGGAGGAGCTGCCTCACCACCTTGGGAGAGTCAACAGATTGGCATTCCTTGTGATTTGAGGAACCTATTTCTGAATCTACAACAGAGTAGCCAAAATTTGGGCCTCAAAGAAAGGACAGAAAGAAGCTGATCTGGATAAGAAAGTCCTCACCTGTTGTTCAGTGTTATCATTCTTGGAAATTTAAATGGAAAGTGTCAAAGACTAGCCCATGAGGAGAATTCCTAGATTTTATGTCCGGAAAAGCGAACTAACTTGGCTGATTTATTTATAAATCAAATTTATGTAGCCTCCATCTCAGAAGAAATGACTTTGCTGAACTTCATCCAACTCCTTCTCTTAATTCTGCTCTTAATTCCAGGAAAAATCCACATCTGAGATGATAATACACATAGCCACTCAAATACGGAGTGGGACCACATTTGACCAGATTCTCAATGTTAAATTGAGAGTTGGGAAAGCAAAGTGAGAGCTTCCAAGCCAAATTCTGCAAAAAAGATTTCTGCTTTTTCAGGGTCATGAAGTATTTAAGGAATTCCCCAAAGTATGGCAGTCAAGAACCAGCATTTCCTTTCCAAGAACAGCTCAAGAGGACAAGATAATCGGAGGACACGTGCAGCGTAGAGCGTTAGGAGGAATCTGAATGAGCTTGACTCTTTGTGATGGGCAGTTAGTAGCATGTCGGTTAATCAGAGCGAGAGTAAAAAGAGTGGTTTGTTAAACAGAGCAAGATTTGAGAAATATCTCCTTTGAAGATGATTTTTGGGTTCTGGAGACAGCGAAAGAAGAGATAAGCAATTGCTCCATTTTGATCCCGTTCTCCTCGCTCTCCAGAATACCTTCATGGATGTCAAGCTCTGGAATCAGATGAACGGTCTCCAGTTCCCTGTGGAGGGAGCTCTCAAACCTTCGTCCTAGAGGATTCGGGGATCTTTCCAGCTTGTGCCCCCCAGTCCTCTGGGGGAAGGACTGGATGTGGGGTTTGTGGGGGAGCGCTAGGAGAGCCAGAAGGCTAAACCCTCTGGAGTGGTTGAGATGGTGTTTTTTCTCTAAAAGGAATCACATTTTCAAAGAGAAAGAGAGAGACGGAGAAAGACAACACAAAAATAAAACACACGCTTTTGTTAAAACAGAAAGGGAACCATGCAAAAAAAAAATGCACCACAGATTTTTGACCTCTAATAATACATTGGAGTGTAGAATGCGTTCAACCATATATTGGATGAGATAAAAATCAACCATTCCTTTGGCTTCGAAGTTGGGAATTTGTGATGTTGAGCTGATGAACCAAGATAGGAAGTTGAAAAGGGAAACAATTTTTGAAAGTTAAGACTTCTTAACAAGGGTTGCGCCCTTGTTCTTCGGGGTTTCAGGAATTATGGGAGGGTAAGAAAGTAGAGTTGAAAAACTCTGAAGGTCAACAGGGCATTGAGTTAGAATGATGTTCTCTGAACCTAGGAACAAAAATGGACATTTTAACTTCTGATTTATTGCAATACAGCCACATTTCTCAAGCTTGGCAACTCTAAGATGTGTGGGCTTCAGTTCTCAGAGTTGAAGTCCACACATCTTAAGAGTTACCAAGCTTGAGAAACACTGCAGTACAAACTCTGGATCTGTAAAGAGTTGGCTTTTTTGATTGTGAGGGACATGGCATTCATTTTGAGCACTAACCACGAGCCTTTCCTTCTTCTGCAACATCTTGAAAAGGTTTATTCCCAGACTTGGAGAACTTCATGGTAGGAGCAAAGAGAAGCAGTAGACAGTATCAGCTGATCTTCACAGATTGAGGGAACTAAGCACTGGATAGGCTCATTTCCGTGGGAAAAAAACACTTACTGTTGGCTATGTTGGAAGCAGTGTAACTGTCTGCCATCCCCGACACCTGGCTGACCGTGCTCACTTCACTTGCTCTCCGGAAGGCCCTGAACTGGGGAGTGGAAACGGGAGCAGACGGGGATGCGTTTTCCACCAAGACGCCACCATGAGACTGAACAACATCTGCTACAGGGACGAAACAGGGAAATCGAGAATATTAAACCCAACCACACACACACACAAAGACAACCAGGATGCCATAAATACATAAAGAAAGAAAAAGCAGGCAGGCACACAAAAATAGCTTGGATGTCACTTTGCTGGACATCAAATCAAAGCTCTCAAAACCAAGTCCACAGAAGAAGCTTTGGTAGGGAAGCACCAAGGAGAAAAAATTAGGTGGACAATGGCAAAAGCATCAAAACAGGATCTCCACAGCCATGGAAACCAACAGAAGAGAAACCAAGCAAATCTTCCTTAGAAGGAAATGGGAAAATCGAAGAATTCCACCTGAGTGCTGGAATGACTCACACCAACAGGCAGACTTTGTGGGGAGCTGAGTTTCTCAACGTTGGCAATATTAAGACGTGTGGACTTCAACTCCCAGAATTCTAAGAGATGAAATCTACATATTTTAAGGCTGCCATGCAGGCTGGGGAATTCTAGGAGTTGAAGTCTACACATCTTAAGGTCACCATGCTGGTTAGGGAATTCTGGGAGATGCGTCCATACATTTTAAGGTTGCCATGCAGGCTGCGGAATTCTGGGAGTTGAAGTTCACCTATCTTCAAATTGCCAAGGTTGAGAAACCCTGCTCTAGAGGAGCTTCATGAGTTGGTTCCAAATCTGAACGGAAGAGGCAATCCAAATCCTAAAACTCAAACAAGACACCCACAAGCTGACAGATACGCCATGCAGGAGAACTGTTGGGACACGGGAGAGAAGCCACAAGCAGGATGGGGAGAAGGGGTGGGGGTTGTGAAAGCTTTCCCAAAAGGAGCAAGAAAGGTTCTTAAGTCCAGCCTTTGCCAAAAATTAAGTAGGTTTGGAGGCAGCCCCTGCAAAGATAAACGCAAGCATGGCCTTTCCTGGGCCCGTCAACCAAACTGAAATAAACCAAGAACTCAACTTGACAATTCAACTTGAGCTCTAGAGAAAGTGGCACGCTGTTGCTAGAACTTCCATAATTCCGTACCCACCAACGTGAGTTACATCTCACTGAAATACTATACAAAGGTGACTTCTAAGCAGACGTTGCTGCAGCTTTTCCATGAAGCCTGGCACCTTCCAGCCAACACCAAAACTGTTCTGGTCCCTTATGGGTGACCCTAACTCAGCATATCTGGAGGGGCCCTGCTTGAGAAAATGGTTGAAACGGCATGGAAATCATTTATCTTTAGAGGAAAATCGTCAAAGATGGATATTGATTTGGGGGTCTGTCTCTCCAGCAATGCAAAGAGTTTCCTCTTTCGTTCATGTCTCCTGTTTTCTCCAGCACAGCTGGAACGTTCTCCCTGGGTCTGTCTTCTAAGAAGATGGAAAAGCTTTCAAGATGGGATGCACAAGCATTAGTCACCACTCCGAAAACACCACACCAGACCAAATGGGGAAAGGTTCAGATCACACACACTCAGCAAATCCAGAATTTTTATTGGAAACGTCTTGCCAGTTCAAGGTGGGGACGGGGATACTGGTTTCCATGAAGTTGTCCTGATTCTGAAGAGCAACCAGAAGGTTGCTTTCAACGAGGAGGGCAGGATTGTTCTGGACTGTTTCCACTAGAAGCAGACGAGGAAGAAAACAAAAAGGGGCACCAAGAAAAATAAAAAAAACAAGAAGACGAGACATGTGGCCACAAGCACTAGAACAGGACACTTACAACCAACATCAACACCATCTTCTACAAGAGTTTGGATGCTGGAAACAAAGCTTTGGTGGGAGACCCTAGTGAGGTCTGAGCAGGTATAAAAGGGTGGTGGCTATAGCTGAGAGAAGATGCTGGACCTAATTGCTGTAGTGGTGAGGTCCATATCTAGATGAGAGGACAATGGAGTTATCTTTTTAGGAACAGGGAGAGTCTTGATGAATTCTTTGTCCACCTTGTTTGTTCTCCACTTGAAGCCAACCCACCTTTTATACCTGTTCAGTGGTGATCCCTAGTCCAAAACACAGATCTTCTCCCAATCACATTGTCCTGGACCCAAAAGCAGAAGTGGGGGCAGTTCATGGTGACGTGGGCCCAGTGGCATAAAAACCAGGATTCGTGGCTATGCAGAACGCTTTCTTTTATTGTTGGTGCATTTTTTTTTCTGAAGTCCAAGGTATGAATATTTTGGTTGAGTTCCCACCCATAAATCCAACTCGATCTGTTTTTTCTGAAGTCCAAGATATGAACATTTCAGCTGAGCTCCCACCCATCCTTCAGAGGTTGGTTCTAATAATCAGGTTGGACCTTAAAGAAGTCTCGAGCAGAAGACTTGGTGGATTGTAGCTAAGAGCAACGATTTTGAAGTCTACCTCCAGGAGCTTCTACACACCCGTAGGGAGAAAGCTAACGTTCTACCATCCCTGTTCATTAAACAGACAGCTGTATTTGCTTGTTAGCCCAAGACTCAATATTTGATCACCACTGTGCTGGAGATCATTTCAAAAGCTAATCCCACAGAGTTTCCACATGGGACATAAGCGTGACAGCAATTAATTCCTGATGGCTGACTCAGAATAGTGTGTCCTTCACATGAAAAAGGATCTATGACAGCTGAAGACAAGGGCGACTCTACAGCAAGGATTAAAACCCTAGGAAAATGCCATTGCTTGTATTCCTCAGAAACAGAGTCTAGGACTTGTGCATCTTGTCATCCAAAGAGTTTTAACTTGGCCACCTCAGTTGGATTTGATTTTCTCCAACTCTCCAGCTTCACTTAAGGACTTAAGGAAATCTGGAATTGCAAATCAATGCTTCCCCAGCCTAGAAGACAATATGTGGACCTCAGATTCCTGAGGAACATCTTGACCGTGTCTCAACTTCTTCTCGCTGGCAAGAGACACTTCAGGAATTTAAAGCAGGTGCCGCCCACCCCATTATCTGTTTGCTTATAAGATAGAAACGGGGAAAAATGAACTTACCCAGAAGAGCTGAATTGCCATCCCCAAGAGGGAACCGCTGGTAACGTGGTATGTTGAAGGGAGGTAAAATATGGAACTTCTTCTCTAGAAGAGGCTCCAAGCGAGAGGCGGAAGGATCAGCTGGGTGGAAGAGGTTGTAGACTTGCTGGCAGGCTGGTCTCAACTGGAAGACTAAGCCATAGAGAGAAGAGAAAGAATTGGCAAAGGGGACGGATACTGAAACCATAATCCACAGCTCTGCTATCTCATGAACAACCCTCTTCATTGGCTCTAAAGCTCTTCCAGATAGTCAAAGTTAATGCAATCTGTGCAACTCTGAATTTTGTCATACATTGGAAAAACTCTTAAGAAATGCTCGGGTTGGCCTCTTGACTATTTCCAGCACTCTAAGTTTGCAACTTTGCTCGTAAAACGAGCAAAGACATAGCTTCAGGAGGCCCCCTTCCCCATCAGGGAACCTACTGTCAAGAGTTGGGATGATGGTTTTTCGTAAGGCAAGGACCAGCCCCAGCGGACACCCAAAGAGGAAGAAGTCGGAGATCTCAAATTCAAACTTCCCAAGATTCCCACCACTGTCCAATTGAGTGGAGCTACTGGATCGCCGTGATCCCAGAAAGTTCTTCAGAGCACTAGAATGTAAACTAGAGAGGGCAAAAGATGGAACATCAGCAGCGATACACACACACCAAAAGAGGGACAATCAGTAAAACACATTTATGTAATAAACACATTTATACATCATGCTCCAGTTGACGAAACATGCAATTTTGCTGTAGGAATACCAGGAAAGTGCCCATCAGAACCTTGGACAGAGGACATTTATAGGGGTGGCCTGTACAGAGAATCCTTGACTCAACAATTGTCCCAAAGGTGCTTTTTCAAGATGAGAAGCAAAATGTTTTCAAGGGATAAAACCAAGGAAGTCCAGTTGTCTTGTGGAAAAAGCACCTTTGGG
The DNA here is from genome assembly GCA_034064705.1 of Bothrops alternatus. Lineage (NCBI taxonomy): Eukaryota > Metazoa > Chordata > Lepidosauria > Squamata > Viperidae > Bothrops > Bothrops alternatus. The sequence continues at coordinate 349,583 of JARGCV010000504.1, read as the reverse complement.
ACAACCATGACCCAGATGATGGAGAATCTCCACAGACACTTGACTCACAATGGTTAAGAGTTACAACCATTAAGACTGGTAGCCATATACTGGACAGGCTCCATCCCAGTCTCAAGTTGAGGACTAGCTGCTTAAAGCAGCGGAAGAATGAAATAACTGTCAATTTTGTGGCATGATTATGCTGTACAGTTCACCCCACGTGGAATTATTTTGATTGCAAAATTTAAATTAGAAGAAGGGGTTAAGCAAAGCTCTGCTCCCTCTCATTGCTTTTTGACCATTCTCTTTTATTTGTATTCTTTGTGGTCTTTCACTGATATTGATATCTGCCTTGGTACTTCTTGACAGAATGCCACAGGTAGGGAAGAAATGTAGGTGTTGGCTGAAATATTTCTGAATACAACCCCTTAAACCAGGTTTAATTTTCAACCCATGATATTTTGGAGAGAAAAAAAACCACATTCAGATGTTTATTTAGTTTCTCTCGTCCATGAGAAAAACATCTGCAGAAGGTTTCAGCCATTCTTGGATGCCTTTATTCTCTGGGCTATTCCATGCCACGAGGGCAAGGCTTTTCATCAGTCAGACCCCCTTGATCAAGGGGGTTATTGCTAAAAGAATCTACTCTCTTGGGTTACATTCAAGAGATTTCTTGGCAGATGGCTGCCTTCCAGACTAGCACCATGCCCCTGACGTTCTAGATTTCTCTACAATACAGAAAGTGGTGAGTGCAGCTTACCTATTTCTTCCTCAAGGAAGGTGTTGGGGCAAGAAGGGGTAGTTAAAAGGGGTAAAGAAAAAAGAAAAGAAACAAGAGAGAAGAAATAAGAGAGGGAAGTGAAAGAGGAAGGCAATCTCGGCAGCTCGCACACAACATTATTTATTTATTTGTAGAATGTATAGGCCACCCACCTTACCTCAAGGTAACTCTGCCCGGCTAACAAACATGCAAGATAAAAACTATATAAACTAAAACATAAATAAATACAAAAAATTAGTTTTGCACCACCTTAACATGAGGTTCTCGTAATTATGGGGTTTCCTGCCTGAACAGGGGGTTGGACTAGAAGACCTCCAAGGACCCTACAATCATCCAGTATTCTTTGCTGGGTGATCTGCAGAAGCTGTTAATCACAAGCAGTGATGAGTTTCGAAGCAAAGGAGTTATAACTTCCCTTTTCCTCCGAGGTTGGAGGAAGACAACAGTGCTCCAAATTATTTAGTGCAGGGAGTAAAACAAAAGCCGGCCCGAATCCAATAAATCTTCGGAACAACACTGAGAGAATTTTCCTACCGATGGGAAACATGCTAAATAAAATTGATGGCAGCATGGCAAGCAAGCAAGCATTCTTATCAACTTGGGACCACCTGCAAATCAATTCCTGGGCAGCTCATTTCAGGGGGGTGGGGGAGGGCAGAGCAAGGGTTCACTGGGGGGAGGGGGAGGTGTCCATTGAACAAGTCTGGATGATCCCAAGGAAACCTCAGTTCAAGTCCCCACAGAGCTCGCTCAGCAATCTGAGCCAGTTCCTCTCTATTATCTCAACATGGCCTACCTCATCATAGGGCTGATCTTGCTGGGATAATAGGTAGTAGGGGAGACCTGGCACCCCCCCCCAGAAAACTGTGGGGTCTTTGGTGCTCTCTGAGCTGGGTGGTTCTCTTGCAGACATTCTAGCACTGATGATGTTGCCTAGTTGGCTCATGAAACGTTTGCAAGGAAATCAACCAGCTCAGAGAGCACCCAGGACGCCAATGATTCAACCCCAAGCTACAACTATTCTCTTCTCTAGGTGCTCCAAGACAAACGTGGCGCCCAACTAGATCCGCCTCTCCACCTCTGCTACCTGGACAGGAACGCCTGGTGCTGCTTCAGGGTGTCCAGCTCGGAGGTGGACGAGTCGCTCCTTTTCCGCAGCAGCTGCTGCTTCTGGGGGTCTTCCTCGTTGCTGCGTGGCAGATCTGCCGTGCTCCGGCTGAGATGCCGGCTGGCTTCCAGCCCACCGCCTTCCGAGCAGTAGCTGTTGTTCACCAGGATGCCAGGAGACAGGAGATCTGCGTCCTGGAATTTGAACAACATAGGCCAGGTCATCAGAGTCTCGCGAAAGGGCGGAAGGGTGTCCAGCTCTGTTGGGGAAAGGAGATCCACGCACAGCCCGACAGCCAGCTCAACCGCTGGCGGCGGCTGGACCGGTTCACCCCTCGCTTGTTGGGTTTGCACTTAGCAAGTAATCTGATTCTTTCTGTGGCCGCTGTGGTTTTAACCACCAGCCCAGAGAGGAGAAAGTGAGGCTGCAAAGATAACTGGTGCTCACCAAGATTTGCATCCCGTGGAAGGATGCAAAACATCATCCTGTCGTATCTGGGTTCATCTCCATCCTGTCGGGTGGAGATGGGTTCCTTCCTGAGCTAATCTTGGTTAATTGCAATCTTCATATTTATCATTTTAATATTTTAGTGTTTTATATCCATAAGGCTTGACATTGCCAAGTTTGGAGAGAGAGCCCTGTTTTATAAGATTGTTTTAATCTTGTAGCAAGCCACCTAGAGTGGCTTGACTGTGAGATGGGTGCCATATAAATTTAATAAATAAATAGATGAGCTAAGCAGGTTTATGAAATTCAGTGCTGGCCTTGCAGAGGTGAAACGGGGAGAATTACACCGAGAAGGAATTACGGAATTGTTATTTCAGGCTCTGTGTCTACCTCAGAGCCTGGCCAGTCTCCAGAGAGCGTAACGTGTCCTTCTCTGCGTAATTCCCAGAGGGCCAGGGCCAAGAGAAAGAAACACGCAGAGTCAGGGACAAAGCTAAACCCAAGATAAAAAACAAAAATCCATTAATATTGTTACTCACCGTGTGTTCTATCCTTTTTCATCCGTGGCACTGAACATCACAGTTTAGTGGCCATATTCATGTTGGCCCTGGGGTCCCCAACAGGGGTTTTGTGGGTCCCGGATTCTGCACCAACCTGGTTTGATTGCCTTTCCTTTCTCTCCAGAACCAGCTTGAGAGCTTGACTTGTTTACCTGCACGCTGATGACGCTCCCACGCCGGCTACTGTTTTGACTCTCTGGCATGGTCTGGTTGCTATAACACAGGGCGTCAAAGGCCAGGATTCCTCCCACGCAGTCCCCTATCAGGCACACCTGAGGAAAACAAAACCCATACCTGGTTATTTTTGAGGGACACCAACTCAAGTTCCCAACCAAAAGCAGAGAATGAAAGGTTAGACTCAATGTTTCCCAACCTTTGGCCATTTCCAGCAGTGTGGACTTCAACTCCCAGAATTCCACCGCCAGCATGATCATTAATGAGACTTCTGGGAGTTGAAGTCCACACTTCTGGACATGCCCAAGGTTGGGAAACATTGAGTCTAGGGGCTATAGGTATGTCTAGAAAGCCATGTCTGAGGGCTCACTGAGAGAGTCCACCTTGAAGATCACTAAGATTAAGGAGAGTGGACCCAGCACAGTTGTCTAACGCCAGATGTTGATGAAGGCCGCCTTCATCCATGGTTATGTGGAAGGCCTGTTGGCTAAGCTTGAAAGCAGAAGGAACCTGCTTTCTAATGAGTTCCTTCAGATGGTGCTGGAGGCAGAAAAGCAGTTGGTATGGTTTCAGCTCATAAAAATCTAGGCTGCTGTAGCCTGGAGGTTCTCCTTTACCCATTAATATTCCCTCTCTTCCAAAAATGTATGTGGCTTCTAGAACATTCCCTTGGGAAGTTCAGGCTGGTGGTGACAGGAGTCCAAAACTAGAACTATTAAAGTCAAGAATGTATAGACACACCTGTTTCTCCCATTTCATCCTAACAAGTGAAGATACTAGCTACCACCAGTAGAGTTAGAGGGGTGAACATGTTGATTTCAAGGACTTTGGAGATGAGATCAAAGTCTACATTGAAAGTCTATATCTTGCCTACTCCTGGGGTAAGGAAAGAAGCTAGAGCCACAATTTGACCAACCTGGTGTTCCTCAGCTAAGAGTCAACGCAATGTGGCCAATGACCTATTCAACAGCAATCCAGATACTGGCAGATTCAATCTGCAGATTGACTCCTTTCAATAACGGTTATTAAATATTGAAATTTTTTTGGTCTTAAATCAACCCTTAAATCAACTATCTGTTTTGATAAACTTTCGCCAGCCAAGAAAGAGGGTGGCTGGGCTTATCTCTCATGATGGAGGCCATCCCCCTGCTCACCTGCCCGTTGAACGATACACCTTCTTGGGACTTGATGAAGTCGCTGTACACCTGATTGGCTCTCAGGATCATTGTGGCAACCGCCTCTTGGTACTGCGGGGAGGACGTAGCCAGGAGAGGAAGCGCAGCGAGGGGGATGTGATCCTGGCTACTACAAAGGCAGCCTTCGTCGTAACTATATGGGCTGAGGCTACAGAGAGGAAGAGGAGGAGGAGGAGGAGTCAAAGATTTTTCCTTTCTAGGAAAAGCCTACTGTATATAGGTAGTCCTTGACTTACAACCATTTGTTCAAAGTTACAATGTAGCCATCTTAAGTTATTTATTACACATGTAGCCATCAAAAGTAAACCCAGATGTTAGGTCCACAGCTGGCACCTAAATCCATTGGATAATAAAACAAACCAGAGACTGGGTTAGGCACAAAGACAAGCTTACCCTTCCCTAAATCCCATCCCACCTTCTGGAAAACCAAGCAGTCACTCACTTGGAAACCAGAGAAAATGCTTCCGAGCAGATAGCTGGGCAAGGGACCAGCTTGATGGCTATCCGACCAAGGGCAGCTGGGTAATGGACCCTGATGACGGTCTCAAAGGCGGTGGCGATGGTGTTGACATCCCCCTGCTTGGAGCTCTGCTCCCCACTTCCTGTATCGAGGATGTTGCCTCCATGCAGGACCAAAAGGAGGACATGGATCTGGCTGGGCTGCACCCGCGGAGGTGTCACTTCATCCTGGAAAGAAGAGAGCGAGGAAGACCAAATTCAGATCAAGTGGAGAAGCAGGAAGTTTGGGGTATGGTCCAATCATTTGGAAGCCTTCAGATCTTCTGGCCTGTTGGTTAGGCAGATCCCTAACTGAACCCAAAAAATCTCACAGACATCACTACGGGTCCCTGGACACTATACAAGGCTTCAGATGCTACAGGCGAGATGAAGACATGTAAACACAAAGGAGGATCGGCTGGAAGGGTGACAAGAATAGATGTGCATTCTTTCCTGGAACCTGCTCAATTTTTTTGTATCACTTCCAAGTTCCCCTTGGCACATTGGCACCTTAATTGAACAGTGTTGCTGTTACGTGTTTATTCTCCTTATAATTAGCCAGACGTGTTGCGTAAAACTGGATTCCCAGAAAACTCCCTGGGTTTTGCATAGAGAGGATAGTAGGGATGGAACACGACAGGTAGTCCTTGACTTACAACCACTCGCGAACGTTCGAAGTTATGAAGGACTCCCCAAAGCTACTTAGGACCTCTTCCAAGTGACAGCTGCCCCACTTCTTCCCCCATGCAGACATGTGACCACACTTTTTGGGTGCTTGGTAACCAGATCACATTTACAGCTACTTGCTGCGTCCCATGGTCATAAAATAGGGTCTGGTTATGTGTCGCCTTGACTGTAATGACTTAATGACCGTAATTCTGGGTCCATTCTTGATGAACATCCTCAGAGAACAAGCCAAGCTGTTTTGGAGCCCACATCCCATGTCCCAGGTCATATGGACAGATCATAGAAGTACGGTGCAGGAGAATTAAGTTGGTTTGCTTTTCGATTAGAGCAGGAAATGGATTCAAATGTTATACCTCAATAACGCTTAGTCTTTCCACGCTGCATCCAACATGATATCCCGCAGCCGATTCAAGGCCTGGATCGTCTGGAAGGAAAAAAAAGGTGGGCCTGTAAACTGGGTTTATTTCCTGCCAGTGATTTAATCTGGAGGAAGTTTGTGATCATTGCAGCTTGAGCCACACTCAACACAGTCAGGTGAATGTCTCAAAAGTGCTTTGTCATAAGGCAACTGGACTGTTTTTACCTTTGAGGAAAAAAGAAGAAGAAATTTCGCTTCTCTTCCAAGAAGCTTCATCGTTCTGGCGAACCAAGGAAGCTTCTTGGATGTGAAGTGAAACTTCTTCTTCTTCTTCTTCCTCAAGGGATAAAATAGTCCACTTGCCTTTAGAAAAAGCACCTTTGAGACAACCATAACCTAAATGACTGAGAATCTCTACAGACACAATCAGATGAAGATCTTCTCAGCCCCCATCTTTCCAGGCAAGAGGAGGCCAAGGTTCCACCTTCCATCATATATACTACCTGAGACTTCATCCGTTTCTGCCGTTTCAATCTTATCCATGAGATCGTTTGAACTCCATTTTGTAATCTCTTTCGGGAACACCTCTTCATTCTCGGACAGATCCTCTGAGAAGGAGGAGGAGGAGAAGGAGGAGGAGAAAGAGAAGGAGAAGGAGAAAGAGAAGAAGAAGAAAGAAAAAGAGAAAGAGAAAGGAAGCCGAAGGGGAAGCGGAAGGGAGAGAAGAAGAGAGCAATTAAGGCATAAATACTTTAACATTATATTTTTAATCATATTTTTATCACCTGTCAGTTGGGCATGAGTTGAACTCTCATTGCCTTTTTTAATATATATATATATATATATATATATATATATATATATATATATATATATATATATATATATATATATATATATATATATATATATATATATATATATATATATATATATATATATATATATATATATATATATATATATATATATATATATATATATATATATATATATATATATATATATGTTTTCTGAGGTTTTCGCGGGTGTTTGTATGTAGGTCTTTGGTTCTTCGGGTTACGTAGAATTTGAAGTGTCTTGGCGATGTTTCGACGAAGTCTCATTCGTCATCTTCAGGCTGGTGCTTTCGGCTTCGTTCTTCTAGGAGCAATTGCTCCTAGAAGATGACGAATGAGACTTGGCCCCCTCCACCCATCAAACCAAAAAGTTGCCCAGATGGCAAGAATTGGAAGTAAGAACGCAAAGTCTCAAGTTGCCACCCACCCAATCTAAGGCAACCCCTTTGGAAAGGGAGTGTGTACGTGTGTGTGTGTTTTCCCACCTACCGTGTGCATCGAAGAATTCCTCCTCGGAGCTCTCCTCCGAGTCCCGAGCAATGCTTTCCATTCTCCACTCCGAGATGTTATGGCGCGAGGGGCTTGCTAGGAGAAATAGGAGAGGTTTATACCCTCAGTTCTTCACGGAGACCAAGGGGTGGGGGCCTTTGCTGGTACACACCCAGCCGCGCAGCCCCGTGGAAACTCATCCGCAGCACTTTCAGGGCACAGCAGATCCAAGGATGCTACGTCCAATTTTCCTTGCCGACACTGACCCTTGTTTATGGTGCTCACTACCCACTGCCCAGACAGCCTGACAATCAGAGAACCTCCAGCCGCTGCTCGCTCTGAATGAGTAAAGCTATTTATAAGCCTGGGAAGGATGGAAAAAAAATCACTTTGGATGCACAGGCCGGCAATTTAGCAAAGGAAGTGGTCTAATTGAACGTGGTTGTTTTTTTTCTTTTATTTTCTTTCCAAAGCACAGGGAGGTTGCAGTAAAGAGCTTCGTTCCCCTGTTAGCAAGGTTTGCAAAAGAAGAAGAAGAAGAAGAAGAAGAAGAAGAAGAAGAAGAAGAAGAAGAAGAAGAAGAAGAAGAAGAAGAAGAAGAAGAAGAAGAAGAAGAAGAAGAAGAAGAAGAAGAAGAAGAAGAAGAAGAAGAAGAAGAAGAAGAAGAAGAAGAAGAAGAAGAAGAAGAAGAAGAGGAGCAAGCTTTAGAGAGATTTAAACGCAGTGCTGGGGTTGTCAGCTAAGATTACAATTTCAGCAGTTGTTGAGATCAGAGAGTGATTAATTCAGGGTTTCTTTTATCAACCCTAATTGCCTCTACAAACCAGACCTTCTGCCTGTCATTAAGCAGAGAAGCACTGTGCTTGGCCAGGCAGTGAGATACGCATTCATGCAGAAAATCACACAGAAAGAAAATGAAAATTGCATTCCTCAAGTACTTGACATTCCTCACCAAGACTGCACCTTGGCCCCCCCCAGGGAAAAAAAATCTGCTTTTTTTCTAGGAAGTGCATATAGATTCCTGCTGGGATTGTGTTGGTGAATAGCAAAGCTGATGGAGGATGGCACGGGAACCCCAAACCCCTCATTTACGCCCAAAGACTTGTGGGGTCCTTGGTGCTCTCTGAGCTTGTAGGGTTTTCTTGAAGACATTTCATTACCCAACTAGATAACGTCATCAGTGCTAGAAGGAGGGGGGGTTGCAGAGTGGAACTGAAGGAGGACGAGGAGGACAAAACTGTGGAGTCCTTGGTGCTCTCTGACTTTGGTTATTTTCTTGCAGATGTTTCACAATCAAACTAGGTAACACTATCAGTGCACTGATGATGTTACCTAGTTGGGTAATGAAAGATCTGCAAGAAAACCACCAAAGTCAGAGAGCATCAAGGACTCCACAGTTCAACCCTGAGCTGCAATGATTCTCTCTGAACCAGACCAGAAGACAAGCCAGCAATTGCTCTGGACTCCAATTTCACTAATTGTCCCCTGGAAAGGCTATCGTGTTCCTCAGGGATGAGCTGCAGAACTAATTCTGTCTTCCGCCTTGGCTCCGTGCACCCTTCCTGCTGATTCCACCCCAAATCCTTTGGGGATCAGGGAGCAGACTGACAATTAAATCACCCTAGATTGACGTCAAAGGCTCTTGTGTAAAAGCTGCTAAAAATAGGAGAGGGAATCAGGCCGGCTGGCCCTCCAAGCTTACTCCAGGGGTCTCGCTTGGGCAGTAGAAAACCCAGAAAGGTGAAAAGCAGGAGGGCAGAGGAGCTGCCTTCCCATCAGAGCAGCAGGAAAGGCAAATGCCAGTGGGCAGATGTCTGCTCAAGCAAGCTCAAAAAGATGATGAAAAAGCCCACTGGGACCTGCGTTCCTAGATCAACCTGTTGTCCTGTGTTACTGCAGTTGGGTAGATCTGGTCTCAAGGGAGAGAGCAGTTCTCTGTGTGTATGTATGTGTGAGGGGGGCAGGAGGAGGAGGAGGAGGAGGGGGAGGAGGAGAAGGAGAAAGATGAAGAAGAAGAAGAAGAAGAAGAAGAAGAAGAAGAAGAAGAAGAAGAAGAAGAAGAAGAAGAAGAAGAAGAAGAAGAAGAAGAAGAAGAAAGTTCTATTAAATACAGTTCATAGTAGGATGACTCTCCTCATCCTACATTAAAGCCCACTAGGAACTTTGGATCCCACGGCGTTCTTTTTGCCAACTTTGGGGCCCGACTCACCTCCCCTTTTCGAAGAGGACTTGGAAGACGTTGACCACTGCTTAGTTAGCACTCGCCCTGGCAAAGATTTGTCAATATTGCTTGTGGCATCCACCCCCTCGATGGATGGCGATATGGCCTTGGATTCCACACTGCGCTCATTCAAGGAGTCTTGGGGAAGGTGTGGTTCTAGATCAGGCTCGTTGATGCTGAACTGGGCCATCTTTTGAGCCAACATCAGCTGGACCTCCTTCTCCAGCTGCCGGATGTCCTCTATGGTGAGTCCGTACCATTCGTCCTGCCAACACCAGGCCTGTCGGTGAGCCCTTACCATCACTTTCCGTAAACCTGGGGGAAAAACCAAGATCAGCCCTCATCAACCAGCTGTCTGGAACTCATGTTAAGACAAGCTACAAAAGCTTCTCAAATAATGAAAACCTTCCATCTACCGATCCACTAAAGACAATAATTTGCTTGTTTCCATATTTTCTTCCCTGTGCAGATATAAATCCTTCCTTCCTGAAATTCCTGGAGAGAGTTCATGATGTTTCTGTAAGTTGTGAAGGTAGCTAGAACTTCTCGGGAAGGGTGTACCTGTGTCTCACAGCTGAGATGGAGCTCTATTTGGGGGCCTCATTTTCTGAGAAATGTATCTTTCTGGATTTATTCAATTTCAGGATGTCTTTTATCCTGGGTCTGCAGACCACATCTTGAGTCAATTTATACGGATTCTGCTGGAGAGTCCAATGGGCAATCCCTCTCCAGATCCAGCCTTCCAGATGTGTAGACTAATTCCTAGAATTCTAGGCAATAGCTGCAGAATTCTGGAAATTGAAATGCTTGTTTGCATGTGAAGGGTTAACCCAAGTTGGCTTAGCTGTTCCATAGTGGTTAGAAGAACAACAAGGTGTTGTGCTTTCTTCCACCATTCTTCCGGATCTTTGGTTCTCTGGTCTTTGAGAACTTCCTCTCACAAACTTCAGGGGTGTCAAGATGACAACTCTCAAATTCTATGGAACACATCTGGAGGATGCCCAGGCTCAACCAGGCTGTCCTGAAATGCCTGTCACTGAGGAGGCTGAGCCAGGACCCCTCTAAATGAACGGAACTCAAGGTGGAGATCTTGAGATCAAAGACTCACCAACATCATGGATGAAACGCTCAATTTTCGACTGCATCCCCCAGTAACGAAATTCCACCTTGCACAGTTTATAGGCACACATGATGGGATACTTCCCAGGTTTATTCTTGTGCTCTTTGATCCAGTCTTCTGGCAGAGGGCCCCTGGCTGTCTTGGCTGATTTAAATATCTTTGGGTCCTCCTCTGATTTGTATTCGTGGGGTGGGACGGGATCCTTGACAATATCGATAGGATCTAAACAGGGGGAGGAATACACAAAATAAATACATGCAAGCCACAGGAAACTGTCCCTCAACAACCTTTTCCTAAAGGCTTGTTGCATTTGGATGGCTGTAGAAACAGCACAATCGTCTCCACCTCTTTCTATTTACACAAGAAGAGCTGGTTGTTTAAACAGTTTATTCTAAGTTGGCAGAAGCTGGGTGGCCTCAATTTCCCCTGGAGAAGCCAGCAAGAACATCTCTCTTCTTCTACATTTCAGGAGAAGTCACCTCTTTCTTAAAAGGACACCATATTCTAATAGGTTAAACCCAATGGAGATGGCTCCAAGGACATCAAGAGGCCGATACATACTTTTGCCAAAACTAGAGAATTTCCTGCAAGAAAAGATCTCTTCTCCTATCAAAAAACAAAATTGGAAGGGACCTTGGAGGTCTTCTAGTCCAACCCCCTACTCAGGCAGGAGACCCTATACCATTCCAGACAAATGGTTGTCCAATCTCTTCTTAAAAACCTCCAGTGTTGGAGGCAAATCATTCCACTGATTAATTGTTTTCATTGCCAGGAAATTCCTCCTTACTTCTAGGTTGCTTCTCTCCTTGATTAGTTTCCATCCGTTGATTCTAGTCCTGCCTTCAGGCGCTTTGGAGAATAGGTTGACACCCCCCCTTCTTTGTGGAAGCCCCTCAGATATTGGACCTCTGCTGTCGTGTCATCCCTAGTCCTTCTTTTCATTAAAATAGACATACCCAATCCCTGCAATGGTTCTTCATATGTTTTATCTATCTCTCAGGTCAAATGGGAAACAGTAGGGAGCAATTCGAGTCACGTCACAATTTTATGCAATTATTCACAAGAATTGTCCCCATTTTGCCAAGGTCTGAGGAAGGCCAATCACAACTGAAACCTAGGAACAGGACTCACCTGTCCGTCCACACTAGCAACTGTAAGATAGAAATTAAAATTTGGGGGAAAGCTCACACCCACCCAGAACAGTCTGCCTCTTCTCTGCAGGGGAAAGGTTGAACACGTTGGCTTGCTCTCCTGAGTCAGATATATAATAGGTTTCAATATCGATGGAGAATTTCTCCACAAATGGACAGGTGTACCTGAAGAAGGAGAAAAAGAGCAGTCTCAAAGCTCAAAAGATTGAAAACCTCTTCACCTCAAAACGGTGTGTAATAAAGGCAGCTGTTTTCCTAAGGAAAAAGCCAGCAAAATAAATTAAAAGGCCTCCAGGAGTCACAGAGTAACACAGAATTTCATTAGCACTTCAGCTTTCACAAAGCTTTTTTTTTTTTTTGCCAACGTGGCAGATTTGGAGAAACTAAAATGACATTTTTCTCCACATATAAATGCTACCTTGGATGTTGTAGATAGCCAATTTCTTTCTAATCAAAGGGGGAAGACAATCTGCTATGATTTGTGGTGACGTCCAGTGCCGTTCCCGCCACATGCGAGCAGAGATATGGGTCACCCTTAACGCTCACTCTCATGTCCCCAAATCCTGGTCTGCCACTTCAGAGGCTCTTTGCAAAAACAAACCAACAAACCAAGGGGGCAAAGATGCAAGGGAAAAATCGCTGGGTGGTACCTCGTCCTTGTATAAGGATACGCATTCCAGGATTCCTCTTCAACTCGGAGGGCAGCCTTGGGGAGTATCGATCGAAACCAGCTGGGAATATGCATACCAATATGATATACTTTATGAGTGTACTGCCCATCGCCGCCTGGGCCATCGGTATACGGTCGGTTTTCCAAAATCTCCACACCGCTGCCTTCACCACAAGTCTCTTCCCGGCTCTTTTTCTGAAATTAGAGGAATAGGTGGGCAGATAAATATCAATATTATTAAGCTAAGAATGGCTGAAAAGGGGACCTCCAAATAAACCTGTCTCTCCGGGCCCAAAAATGTCACCTGAACATAAGAACATAAGAACATAAGAAGAGCCATGCTGAATCAGGCCAAAGCCCATCGAGTCCAGCATTCTGTGTCACCCAGTGGCCCACCAATTGTACATGGGGATCTTGAGCAGAAAGAGAAGGCAAAACCCTCCCTTTCCCTTGACCCCCAACAAATGGTACTCAAGGGAATCCTGCCTGCCTCAACCAACATAGAGGCGGCACATGGACATCTGTTTTAATAACCACCAATACACTTTGCATCCATGAATCTATCTAGCCCTGGGAAATTAGGAATACTTTTCTATTTTTTGTCCATGCATTATCAGGATGGGTAGCACAAGAAGTACCCCTTATCAAGTAATTAAAATAATAATAATAACAGCAGAAGCCTGTTCTTTCATTTCCCTGCTCCCTCCCTTCCTTTCATTTGTGTTTTGTAAGTGATTTTTAAAGAGGCTGCTACTTTGGGAATTAAAGACAAGCTGAGATCTGAGTTATGAATTGACTGTAAAAAAAGACTGCGGTAATGACTTTATTTCAGCAGGCAAACAACAGACAGTTACATTTAACAAAAAAAGAATGATTAATAATGATGAGAGGGAAAAAAACATGGGTAAGAAAGGGACATTAACTTTACAACATTGACTTGAGGGCCACTTAAAATTCTGTAGAACAATACAAGCAACAAAGGATGCCATGGAAAAGTGCACTGAGTGTATGTGCCAAATGCAAAATTGGGATCAAAGATCATCCAAGTCACACCAATGCTTTCTAGAAGCTAGGTTTGGAAGGAGAGCAACATGATAGTGATGGATAAGCCACCTTTCAAACAGATGACCTTCTGAAGTTCAAAGTGTTCTCATCTCCAGAAGTCTAAGCTCTTGTGGTCAGATAAGGAGCTGGCATTAGCAATGTAGAATCTAGAGTAGGGGTGTCTAACCTTGGCAACTTTAAGATTTGTGGACTTCAACTCCCATAATTCCCCAGCCAACATGGGAGTTGAAGTCCACAGGTCTTAAAATTGCCAAGGTTGGACACCTCTACTCAAGGGCTTCAAGACCCACGACTCCAAGTTTTCTGCTTTTCTTAAGAAAGGGAGAAACTTAAGCTATGCCACTCTGGTGGCCTCTAGCATTTCACAATCTAGACACTCCCCCTTCTCTAATGTTAGATTTCCAGGGCAAACGGGGATTTAGCTAAAGCAACAACATTAAATGACTCACAACAAAAAACCTAGAGAAGCGAAGAACTGATGGTGGAAAGAATTGCAGTCACTTAAAAAGCTTTTATGGAAATCCATCTCTGGGCAGAGGGAAATCAAGTTAGGCAGGATTCAGCACATGGTCCTGCCGTTGTTATAAGAGCCACCCCAATAGAAGTCAAACAAACAATAGGTCATCTGCTGGGGACAGCCAGAAATAACAGGATGCAAAGAACAGCTGGTTCACAAGTCAGAGAGAGAAACTGGAGTGACCTTTGGGAAGACAGCAGGAGGGACATGTTGGCTTCCAGGATGAATACACAATAATAGCGTTGGAAGGGACCTTGAGGCCTTCTAGTCCAGCCCCTTGCTCAAGCAGGAAGCCTTATATCATTTCAGATAAGTGGCTGTCTAGACTCTTCTTAGATAGCATGGCTGACTGGGGAATTCTGGGAGTAGAAGTCCACAGGTCTTAAAGTGGACAAGGTTGGACACCTCCAAGACCTTCAAGTGTTGCAGAACCACAATTTCCAGCGTTCCTCACAAGTGTAATTCTGAAACATCGGAGGTGCCACCTCTACTAGGACCCTTCAGTCAGGCTCCAACTGTTATTCTCACAAGTGAAAAACCACACAGGCAAAAACTGATGTGAGCTCCTGGCTGTGAAGCCAAGATCAGAAGTCACCATATTTTGAAGCCTACAATTAAGTTTGCCATCCGCGTCCACTGAAACATTTAATGCAAGAAAACTGTGGGGATCCTCTCCATGAAAACCACAAGACCTCATCACAAAGCACAACCCTAGCCAGGGAAGCAAATAATACACACAGCCCAAGACGGTTAAAAAAAAAAAAAGCCAATTCTACCTATCTGCACACTACAAACATTGCCTTATTGTTAAATCTCTCTTTTTCTATCAAGCTCTCCTTTCTAACCATTTATGTGGTTAGAATGCATTCTGCATTTATGTGCCATCCTTCTACTGTCACTGTAATTGCAGTATCAGTGAGCAAGTTGACAGCGAATGAGAAATCACACCATGTGATCGATCAATTTGCACACGCTACCGAGGACAAGGTTTTGGAGGAGGCATGCCAAGTGAAAAATTGGAGTCCCCAGGGTGGGACCATCCTCTCCTTGCCCCCGAGGTCTTTTTTCCACTCCTGCAAAATCTGCACCCTCCACATTACCCTGGGACGCTGCAACCATCATCAATATGAGTCAGTTGTGAATTTTGATCACGTGACCACTATAACTAAATGAACTGTTGTAAGTCGAGGAATGACCTGCGTGAATTCCTCATTTGCCTAAACAAGCAACAGTCTACACTCAAATCACAGTGGAGGCTTATCCATCACAAGCTTATGGGGGCCGGATCCCATCATTACTCCAGAGAAGACTGGAAACGACCGAGAAAACAAACTTAAGATTGCATGGTTAAAACCAGATTTTGTTTCCAGCTTGAAAAACTGGCTCGCTCATTTCTCCGGTTCCAATATGCGGAGGTCCAAAATGCTGCTTGCAGCAAAACACAGCAGCGACCAGTCAGGAGAAACACCAGGGCCAGGGTGTGCTTGTCACAGAGGCAGGATTTGTGAAGTCTAGCATCTCACAAAGTACAAAGAAAAGGAAATGTGTCAGACACACCTAGCTAGGGATGCGAGCGCAGTAATTAAGCAAATGCTTAAAGGCAACACCCTGCTACTAATGGTTTTTGACAGAATTACCCGCGGCTGAAGATGCTTTACAGTCCACGATCTCTAGGTAAACACGATGCTGCAGTCATTTGTGTGCTGTGAATGACCTGAATCGATCAATCAATAGATTACAGTTTGCAAGACAGATTATCTTCTTCAGATCAGGAGGATGAGTAACAGGAAGGGCATCCAACGCATTAGTTTGACATTTTTTTGTCCATGCCATTGGACACTCCTGGTGTCTTGGTCTAAGACCAGGAATCTCTGAAGCCTGCCTATTTTGTGGGACATGAATTATCTCCAAACCATCCAAAGAGAGCTGTCATTTTGAGAAAAAGCAACAGCTTCCACCCCAGCATCACATTTTGGTGTATGTGAGATGATTCCCAAAGGCAGCTCACGTATTCTTCTTCTGACAAATAATTTTTGCTCTCTCGGATGTGAATTACGAGGCTGGGGAGAAATTAAAACCCAGCCATTTGAATCACGCAACCCTCTGGCTCCTTGGAGAAGGGAAGATCGTAGTATGACGTCGAATAGGTTCCAACCCTTGCATGCATATTTTGTAAGACCTGGTCATAAATTTTGCTTTTTGAGGGACATTGTGTATGGGTGTCTACCATCCTTTCCCCTGAGTTCTAAGAGTGGAACAGACCAGCCAATCCCAAAAATTCAAAATAGAAGATGTAGCAGAAGGACAGGCAGAGCCTGAAGGCGAAGTCAAGAGAGGAATCAGTCTGGAGTCATTATGTTGCCAGAAACTGTCTAAGTCCAACCCCTCTTGAATTCTGTTGACTTATGATGATGATGGTAATGATGATGATGTTATCCATTCCGCTCTCTCGATGTCTTCCGATCTTGCACTCTTTCTTTTTTTGCATTTTTTTTATTTAAAGATATATATTTGTACATGTAAACCAGGAAAAAATTCAAGTTAACTGCTATCCAACTTAATACACATGATTTAGATTTGTAAACATTCTTCCCTCCGTATGACAAGATTTAACTATAAGCCAGATACATTTTCTTTGATTGGTGTTTCTCTTGTATGTAGTCTATCCACTGTTTCCAGTCTATCATATATTGTTCATTTGAGCGATCCTTCAAGTATGCCGATATTTTAGCCATTTCTGCCAATTTTATTACTTTCAAAGTCCATTCTTCTATAGGTGGTATTTCTGGCTTCTTCCAGTATTGTCCCACCAGCAGTCTCGCTGCTGTGATCAAGTTCAGAATTAAGTTCGTCTCTGTGGTAGTACAGTCTTTTATGATCCCTAACAAAAACACCTGAGGTAGAAATTCAATACGCTTTTTCAAAATGGTTTGGAGTGTCCACCATATTTTTCTTTGAGTTTGTCTATGCTCTGGCTGGTGTCGGCACTGATGGTGCCTTGACTCTTATCTAGTGCCAATTTAGTGCGGGCTGTTAGTTGACAAGCAATAAATCTTCTCACTGGAACTTGATGTGTGGTCCTGATTCTTCACGCCTGACAGAAAATATCTGATTCCTCCCTAAGCTGATTCAAGAGGTGGGCTGCAAGGCTAACCCATTCTCCCCTTCCTTTTAATCTTTTTCCATTGTAGATGTACAAAATCAGATCAACGCTGAAAGCCAGCCCCCTTCAGAAAGGAATCAAAAGGCTTACTAAAATGGGATTTCCCACGTCTCTTTCAACTTCCCTCTTCAACTGCCTTTCTTTGCGCCTCAGACAGCTCTTGTTTTATTGACTCTGACCAAACGGGGTAGTGAGCCCACCAGTGTCTTAAGCTCCTGTATCTGTATCCATAGTGATGAGACTGCATCACTGGTCTGATGGATGTAGCTCAAACGCTGCCTATCGCACAAGGCGTTCGCGTTGACAGCAGATCAAATGATGTCACCGGTGGCCGTGGACAAAATCTGGGCCTGCCTCAGAGGCTCAGCTTTGACACTGTGGTGGATCTGAAGTGGAGAGGCGGATCGGGACAAAGTAGGGCAGGGCCCAGTTTGGAGAGAACGAAAGCAGCCCGCAGCCCACAGACTGTTCTTGATAAAATTCCATTGCTTTTTAAAAAAAGAAACGTGGATTTATTGTGCCTGGCTTTGTTGTTTATGCATTCCCTTGGATAAAGCTATGACTCGTGCTCACAAAACAGAAAGAACCGTAGCTACATTTAACTGTTTAGGTGGACATTTAGAAATAATTAGCATAATTTAAATGGAAACATGTCCCACGTCTCCAGCTTAAGAGGCTGCTCTGGCAAAGATAGGAATCAAAGCCTGATGTATCCAGTGGACATTGGAGAGGAGGAAGGCTGTACTAAGGGTGTGTAACAAAATTGGTGAACCTGCAATCAAACCTTTATCACAGTCCTAGACCAGCATAGGAAGGGTAGAATATGAACAATTAATCATTTTTAAGTCAAACAGAATCTAAAAGAGGTAAGAGGGAACAAGATAACACAGACATAACTCAGCAGCCAAAGCTTCTAAATTTCAACCTGGAAAACTATTTGGTGTTCCACAATTGGCCACCAGTGATGGTCAGGTTGGCCGAAGAAACTGTTTTGGTCCCTCTCTCCCGAGTGTCATGGAAAGCTTCTGAGAAGCACAGTTGTTATGTGATGCTTCTAACCTTTGGCAGGTATGATTGTCCTTCTCAGAAGAGTGGCAGATGGCCTGGATCAACCGCGGCCAATGGAAATCAGCTGCAGTGGACGACCCACCAACAGGTTTGAGGAGGTGGTGGGACAAAGTTGCTTGCAGAGGGAGAGAAAGACAAGCAGACTCGTTAAGGACTCCACCTTGGGGGAAGCTCAGAGCAGATGGCCTTGAGATCCACACGAGTCATCTGGACAACCTTACAAGGACAAGATATATTTTTTCCCCCAGCTCTTATTATGGGCAGCCATCTGGACAGGCTTGGCTGTATTTCTCCAAAAACACAGATAAACAGCAGGCTTTCAAGAGGCATTAATTGATGTCCTAGTTCGGAGAAGCTCGGATCGGATTTCCGAGAAGCTGGAAAGTGTTCTGATGGCTTCAAGTTGGTGGTCACGATGGAGGAAGACAGGAAGCACCTCAAAAGGATTTAGCACTTTGTTTAAGTGTTATTTGTTTATTACATTTATATGGTGCTCCTCCTGGGGTTTGAGGTGATTCTGGGCAACGCAAGGCAGTCTGCATTAAATCATCATCCTCACCATCACCATCGTCATCTTGTCCTCTTCTAACATTGTAATTTTTAAAGTCATCGGGGTTCTCTTGACATACATGTGTAATGTATAGTTCGCCCTTAGGTCCCGCTTGAAATTAAGAGATCTACAGTGCTCAGAAACAGGGCTTTCTATCATGCCTAGACTCGTCTGGAGGACGCTCACGATCAAATCTGTTTTTGTAATCATAAAAAAAAAGAACTTTAAAAAACAAAAACAAATAGGGAGGAAGATTCTCCAGGATCTCTGTCACATACCCGAATCTTTGCAAAAAAAAGATGAATTGCTTCAATTATATAGCTCCCGCTGCTTCGCAAAACGGGAGAAGAAAAATGTGTCTTCTCCAGATGGCTGAGCTCACCAAAAAGATCAATGGCTTTGGATCGGATTGAAGAAAACACCCCCGTTCAGCCTAGCAAGGGGAATGAGCTTTTCAAAGGATTGTCGCTCCCAAAAGAAGCAATCTCTCCCTTTTTTTTTTTCAAAGGTGAGAGACAGGCAAAGCCCCGGGGAGCTGAGACCATTTCAAGAGATTTTTGCTTTTTCTTCTCTGGGGATAAATAAACTTTTCAAATATTCTTAAGTGGGTCAAGAGTCCAGATCTTGGACCTGTTTCCTCCTTCCCTTCCATTGGAGACATGTCTGATGTGTGGGGCCTCCCAAGAATTAACCAGAGCTTAGCTTCATCTGGGAGAGATGACAAATCTTGGCTCAGATTGACTTCCCACTTTGAAGAACGTACAGAATAATGGAGTTGAAAGGGACCTTGGAGGTCTTCTAGTCCAACCCCCTGCTTATGCAGGAGACCCTATAACGTGATGGAACCTCCAATGATGGAGTTCCCACAGCGTCTGGAGGCTTCACTGATTAATTGTTTTAACTGTCAGGAAATTTCTCCTTAATTCTAGGTTGCTTCTCTCCTTGATTAGTTTCCATCCGTTGCTTCTTGTCCTGCAAATTCAGATGCTTTGGAAAAGAGGTTGACTCTCTTTTCTTTGT
The DNA here is from genome assembly GCA_034064705.1 of Bothrops alternatus. NCBI lineage: Eukaryota > Metazoa > Chordata > Lepidosauria > Squamata > Viperidae > Bothrops > Bothrops alternatus. The sequence goes on along the minus strand of JARGCV010000504.1, from coordinate 329,922 downwards.
GGCAGCCCCTCAGATATTGGAATCCTGCTATCATGTCGCCCCTAGTCTCCTTTTCACTGGACTAGACATACCCAAATCCTGCAACCGTTCCTTATATGTTTTAGCCTCCAGCCCCCTAATCATCTTTGTTGTTCTTCTCCTGCACTCTTTCCAGAGTCTCAATGTTTCAGGAGATCTTTAGGAGACACCCCCCATCCCATGATATTTCTTTCTCCAGCTACAAAGGCCCCTCATGATTTCTCTCCAAGGAATCTGAACTACAGAAGCTGACAAGCCGTTTGCAAGCGCAACCCGTCAGCACATCGTGCAACACCTTCGGTCGATGTTGCTGGCAGATACAGTTCAGCGTGGACTTTTCTAAAGGGTGTGAAAGACGAGGCAGAGCCAATTGGGATGAAGACATGATCCTCCCGGCAGCTTGGCATTTCCTCCACAGAGTTCCTGCCTCTCTGACATCTGGAGTTCCCTTTATAGTTGAGTGTAGCACATAAAAGCGTCTGGCTTTTAATAAAATGCGTCGGTCGGAAAAGGGGCGATCCGATTTGCTCTGTTTTTTTGGCAGCCCAAGAGGAACACAGCTTTCCCTCTAGAAAGAAAACAAGCGAGCATCTTCTGCTGCTTTTCATCTTTTGCTCAAATGGGCAATTGGATGGAGAACTTAGGAACAATGTACAACAGTATGTCTCAAAGTTAACAACTTGAAGATGCGTGGACTTCAACTCCCAGAATTCCCTGGCCCAGCATTCAAGGACTTCGACTCCCAGCACGGCTGGGCTAAGAAACTCTGGGAATTGAAGTCCACCTGTCTTAAAGGGCCAACTTTGAGAAAGATGTGGGGAATTCTGGGAATTGAAATGCTAATCTATAGCATGTGATAACACACAATTTCCTCGGTGACCTTAAGAACAACCTGCAAAGCTCTCACAACAAATTCTCTTCCCCCATGAAAAGGACATCTGATGGAAAAGGGTGGAGCTGAACTGTGGTCCCTAAAATCTAATCAGGAAAAACCAATGCGAGGCCGGATCTGTTGATCTGCAATCGATCCCAGAGTACATTAAATCCACGGCTGTAATGTGATATTAATACTAATTGATGGAAACTGTTAGCCCCACTCTCCTGACTGGCCAATTATCTATACGGCAGGTTGCCAAGATGAAGAAAAAAAATCTCACAGAGGGGGCTGATGTGGGGAAGGGAGAGGCAGGTCCCACGGAGGCATTCTGGAGGAGAAAAAGAGCATGCAAGGAAGCAAGTGATAACCAGATAATTCATTCCACCTTAGTCCAAGAAAAGCTGTCATTGGATAGAGAGATGGGCAGCATATATAATAAATGAAATAAAATGAATAAAATCCTGCCCTAAACTTGAGTTTTTTTCCTCTTAAATCTGAAGAAGCAAAGGACATGGAGGATCTCTTGGCTTTAGCTGCTGCTCACCCCAAATTCAAGGAGGAGTTGTTGTTAACGTGCTCAACAAATACCTGGATGGAAGTGGCTTCTCTTCCCCTTAACAGGATTTGCATGAAACAAACTGGGTGTAGAGGAACAGAGAAATGACTCTGGAAGGGGAATGCATAGGCTGTTAGTAAAACATGAGCTCCGTGGCAGAAGAAAGGAAAGTGCAAGTAAGAAACTAAAGGTTGCCCCATCTTGATGCTCTTTAGTATATCTCTGTTCCTCCTCCTCCTCCTCCTCCTCCCCCCATTCCCTACAAGCACTGATGGTGTTACCTAGCTGGGTCATGAAATGTCTGCAAGAAAACAACCAAGCTCAGAGAGCACTGAGGATCCCTCATTTCAATCCTGAGCTAGAAGTATTCTCCTTTATTATTACAGGCTTCTGTTATTACAGCCAACAGCAATAAAATAAAGCTGTATACCAGCTCCCTCTTGTTCCAAGTGGCCGTTAGGGATCCACACAATAGGGAGAGCTTGCTGGGTCAGGGGCAGAGATGCGAGTGAGAAAAATGCCCCTGGATGGCAATCCATCCTCTCTGCAGCAAGCAAAACTTAATTTCCTTGATCAAAGTCTGAAATCACCCACGGCAACAGAGAGGGTGAAATACAGGGGCAAAACCGAGAGAAGTGGAATAGTTTTAAAAATAGAATTTTAAATGCCGAACAAAACACAGTTGGGCCAGGCCAACCTCTCTCACACAAGACCAGCATTGAAAAGACAGTTCTTGAATAAATGCATAGTTAAAATACAGCGAGTTTTTCTTCTGCTTTATAATCCAGGTTGGTGAGCCTGCTGTTCAATTTTTCATCGTTTGCGGACTTCACCTCTTCCTCCTCCTGCTTTCTGTTTTTAATTTAAACATCTAATTTAAATTTGAGGAGGACATAATCACAGGCCGTTTTTCAAAAGCAAACCAGCTTTGGGTGAAGAACCGAGGAGAAGCCAACAAGCAGCTAAGAAGCCGCAGCTAAGATGGGGGGGGGGGAGCAGATTGACTGAGATGGTCTTAAGGCCATTTTTCCATTGACACATTTAGTAGATAATTCCTGCCAATGTCCAGAGAGGTTCTGCAGAACTCAAAAGCCACCATGCTCCAAGTGTAGCGAGTTCAAATCCTATTTCTGGAGAAGGGTTCAAACCCCATCTCTGATGTCTTTTGAAAAGAAATCGGCTGGCCATCCCTCAAGGATGGTCCCCTTACTTTTTCCTGAATAATGTAGGGGTGGATTAGATGGTCTTAAGGGTCCCTTCCATCTCTATTTTTCCCTGATTCTGCTATTATTTTTGTAGAAGGACAGGGGCGGAATCAAGCAAGGCATCAGCCTGGAGGCATTACAGTCCCCAAAGCAGTCTGAGTCCAATGCCTCTTGATTTCTGTTGACTCTTATCTAGCACCAATTTAGCGCTGATCGTTAGTTGACTAAATTCTTGTGAAATTCTTTATTGCATGAGCAATAAATCAGATTAACTAGTGCTTAAAGCAGATTAAGACTAGATTCATTGACTATTGCATGAGAGAGAAGTGTGTGTGTGTCTGTGTGTGTGTGTGTGTGTGGAGAGAGAGAGAGAGAGAGAGAGAGAGAGAGAGAGAGAGAAATAAAGATGGATAGATGAATAGATACAGTACAGAGATATAGAGATGATAGAGACAGAGATAGATATAAAGATGGAGATAGAAATAGAAATATAGATGATGGAAAGATGGAGAGACAGAGACAGAGACAGACAGAGACACAGAGAGAGACATGTGTAATTTTTTATTGCATGAGTAATAGGTCAGATTAACTGGAGTTAAGGTGTGGTCCTGATTCTTTCCACCTGACATTTATTGTTATTATTGTGTTTCTAGGAAAGCAACTGATCACAAGAGCCCGCGATGAAGACACCAACCTGGATCATGTACAGCTGGGCAATCCGATACTCGTCAACGCTCATGGGGAGAGGAATCCGATACTCTTTTATGAGCATTTTGAAATCCGGCAGCCTTCTGATCCGGTTAGGAAGGCAAGCCCAGAGACCTTTACTGGAGGCCACTTAAAGGACAACGAAGATGGACATTTCCTGCAATCAAAGCGGAGAAAGAGAGAGAGAGATTGGTGGAAAATCTTTAATGGGGTCCTGCTTCAAGCAAAGAGCAAAAACCATCTTTGTTTTTCTTCCATAGAATTTCTTATGGACCCAATCCCACAAAAAACACAGATTTAATCTGTGAATTAATGCATCTTAAAATGAAGGGTCCTCAATGCTCTCTGAGCTTAATGCTCTCTGAATTCCCTATAGCACTGATGATGATCCTTAGTTGGGTCATGAAACGTCTGCAAGAAAACAACCCAGTTGAGAGAGCACCAAGGACCCCTCAAAAGAATATCAATAAGGCAGCATCATTAAATTTCATATCTTCTCCAAAACAGTCTTTTGATGCCATTCTGAAGTGCGGAAAGGGCTCATAAAGAGAAACAAGATTTCTTTATTGTGTAGGAATCCTTAATTGGAATCCTTTCTTTGGAGGAGATTATTTGGTTGGGGAAGGAAAGCAAAAATCACAATTCCTGATGCCCAATCCTTTTTCACACCTGGTCAAGCACGAAGCAAAGCGGGTTCTGAGCCCGAAATGCACCAAATTGCCATCCAAAACCTGGTTTCACCTCTCTCCCCCATTCCAACATCCCAGTCTTGGAGGAAAAGCTATGCACTTCAGACACATACCCCAAAATTGCCTTTTTGGTCACTTCCACATTCTTGAGATATTTGGGGCAAGGAAAAAAAAAAGTTAGCTGCTATCAACTCTTCCAAATAACCCAGACAAGAAAACAAAACTGTAAATACTAACTGTAAGATTATAACAACCAAATTTTGCAAGTAGGGGGCATTTCTCTCTTTCTTTACTTTACAGTGAACTAAGAAAGAATGTCTTCTGAGATGCTTCCCATGCCCCTTTTCCTTCTGAGGGCTCAGCTGCCTCTTATCTGGCCATCACCTTGGCTGCAGCCCTTCTTCCTGTCTCCCCAGGTTGCTCTCACAGTCCATCAATGTTGATTGTTTTAATAAAAGAATTTTTTATTAAAAAAAAAAACCTCCTGTCTAAACTGCCTTGGGGAAAACCCTCTTGAATTTTATTGCATTTCTCTTCTGAGGGAACCAACTGCAGCAAAGACTTTTGCCAGCCTCTCCTCCATTCCTAACATCTGGACCGGGGTGAGCTGTAGGAAGATTGGGCTATTTTTCCGAGCAACGTGCTGCTAATTAGCATGACAGATGTGCTGCTGAAGGGAGTCGTGACAAAGCAGCACCTGACACGGCTTCACAGCGCAGCCTTCTGTGCCAAAGAAAGCGCATCGTTCATCTCCACGGTGTCCTGGCCAAGCTTTTGGGACAGGGTGATGGTGGCTGAATTCCCACGCCACCCTAAACCTCAGTTTTCTTAACTTTTTTTCCTTGAAAATAAGCCACGATAGTTCAACCAAGCAGGACTATAATATTTAGGAATCAGTCAAGGCAGAAAACTTTAGCAGGAACCGAGAGATGCCCATTTAAGTTGGAGAAGTATTGAGGGACATTTGACCCCTCACAGTTCCCTTGCCCATCTTCTGATTATCCAGGTAACCACCCTATAAATTCAGAAGGAAACTTTTTGCAAAGTAATAAGTCTTTTGCATTCAATTGCTCAGCTTTGCGAAGGTCTTCAAAAGCCTTCGTTTCACCCCAGCAAATCCTGCCCTTTTATTCAACCCAAGCCACTCAAGCAGAACTTGACTTGACTTCTGCAAGTCCAGGGGGATTTTGACATCTCTAGCATGGTGAGGTGAAATGTTTCAAGACATATCAGGGTCTTCATATTCTTTATTAACGCGTGCTTGCTTATATATTCCTGCTGTTTGATATTTTCAATGCCTCCTACAATTGCATTTCCTGATTCTCTTTCCAGCTGACTGACAGATTAACCGTGACTTTACAACGAGACTCTAAATCAGTATTCCTCAGCACATTCTCAGCTACCAGGCGGGCTATAGGCCCTACCTGTTTGGATGTTGAAAGATCTTTTTCAGAATAATTAAAGAATGGGTAGGAAGGTCAACCTGCCACACTGCCAAAAACCCACTTTGAATTGTCAAGAGCTTTGCACCTCAGCCTTCTGAGAACAACCAGAGGAGTCTACGAATTTTTGCTTCCGGAGATCTAGGCATCTAGAAAGCACCCCTCTTGCCCAGGATTTCGTTTGTTTTGCAAGAACAACATGCTCTCCAAAATATGAAATGTACCCACTCGCTCCAAAGCGTTGGGTAACGCCAAGAGCTGCCAGCCTCAGCATTCATAATGTATGGGCAATTATGGATTTCTTTCAAAAATGTGTGCTACCCTGAGGAATTAAGACGGCGTGAGTGAGAAACAGTGTTCTCAGCAAGACATTTTAGCCTAAGTGACACCCATTAATGAGGGAGCTGTCAATAGGATAACTACCGGTAGCATTGTGATACAGTTGAATTACTTTCAGACTGGGAATGCGGCCTGTGCATTAAACACCAGCAATCAGATGCTCTGAGAATTGGCACAAATATTAAAACCCTCATGGTTGAAACCAGCAACAGCTTCACTAACAGGAGTCAGGCCCAATGCAACCCACCATCCAGATGTGCTTCACAAAATATTTTGACAGCCCCTGTAATGTCCCCAGTCTTTAGCAAGCTAGATTTGTTTTATTATATTATTAATCAAGTTTACAAGTAGTCCTCGAGACACAGCCACAACCAAGTCACTTTTTTCAATGCTGTCATAACTTCGGTCACTAAAAGAATTGTAAGTCAAGGACCACCAGTATATGGGAATCGGGTGACTTCTTTCACTAGATGGAGAGCGCTTTTTAATATGCAAAAGACAGCAACAATGAAATTGAAATGGAGATGCTATGAGAAAATGTCGCAATTCAAGGAAAACCTACATTGGGTCTCTTGATTTTTATTTTTATTTTCCACACAAACGAAGTTCTGACCTCATGTTTTGAATTCCCTGGAAGGCTAATTTTTAATCAGGAAGGAGCATGGAAAAGAGCCAGAAAAAATTGCAGGTAGCTAGCAAGTAGCTATTAAATCTCGCTACAGGTCACAGCCTAGTCAAATATTTCCCTCCAGCAGCACAGCATAAAATAAAAAAGAAAGACAAACATCCTTCTCAGATGTTACTGCAGTGTCACAAATACCAGATCGTATTTCCCTCAGCAACGTTAATGGGGCGGGGGAAACATTATGTTTTAGCCTTTCTGACAGAAGAGAATCTTCGCAGCTCAGGGCTCAACTGGAGGGTCCATGGTGCTCTCTGAGCTTGGTGAGGTTTTTTTGCAGATGTTTCATTACCCAACTAGGTAATATCATCAGTGCTGGAAGAGAGTGGAGCTTCTGGAGATGAGGAGGAGGAGGAGGGGAGGGACAACTGTAGGATCCTTGATGCTCTTTAAGCTTGGTTGTTTTTTTGCAGATGTTTCATTATCAAAATAGCTTCAGCATGATGATGTAAAAAAAACCCACCAAGCTCAGACAGCACCAAGAACTACAGTCATTGTTCTCCTCCTCCTCCTCCTCCTCCTCCTTCTCCTCCTCCTCTCTGCAAACCCCACTGCCTACAAGAACTGACAATGTTCCCTAGTTGGGTCATGAAACGTCTCCAAGAAAACCACCATGCCCAGAGAGTTCCAAGGATCCCACATTTTAGCTTTTCCTACCCTACTAAACGTTAGCACATAATAGTCATGACCCTTGAATCTGTTGAGCAGCATAAAGCCTCGGCCACTGATTGCTCTCTCCTTCCCACCTCCTCTATTTTTCCTTTCTCCAAGTGTCAATCCCTCTGGCAGAAAAAGTGCTGGAAAATGGAACATTGCCATTCTCAAAAATGAACATGTGAATCCCGAGAGATAACTGCAGAAGGTTAGACGTTGACTTTCTTCTACCCTTCAGACCACAAAGATGTTCCTCACCCAATCTAATTTAGGACTTTTTGCCGAGGTGCAAAAAGTGGCAAATCCTCCTGTGCCCCAGAGGAGCTTTTGGCAACTTCCTCCGTTTTAAGTAAACCCATTTTTACGCTTCAATTCTCCTCCGTTGGTCGTCTTCCTCCTCCTGACCCTCCCCGCTCCTCTACCATGGAATCTAAAAATGCCTGGTTAAAAATATACATTAACAACAGAGAGAGGGAGAGAGAGAGAGCTGAAAATAGTTTTAAAAGTAGCTGGGGCAAGATGAGAAGGAGGATAGTCCACCCAAAATAGACCTGGCAAAATCTCAAAGGAGCATCTTGAAGAAGATAAACCGTGCCTGGAAGACTGGTCCACCCAGCAATCAAATCTTGCTCCAAATGATGGAGATAAAAAAAATTGATTCTCGGAAGATTCAATTGGTAAAAAAAAACAAAAAAACACAGCTGCAAAGAGAAATGGAAAGAAATGACTTCGGGGGGGGGGGGGGAAACCAGGTTATAAACCAGGGCCTGGGATTGCAAATATGCCCCAAGGATTTGTAAACAAAAATTAATCATTCCGGAAAGGAGAGGAAAATAAATTTTCTTTCATAGTTCTGGTCCTCTCCAGCTAGAGTCATTCCTCTAATGGTTATTGGGTTTGTTTGTTTTTCTCCACCAGCAGATCTGTGAACAATACTTTAGGAGATACCAAAAGGATGGGAAATATTCACCCATCTTTGCCCCTTGAGGGTTAAAATTCTATCTGAAAGCAACCACAGGCATAAAAGCGCACAAGCCTTTTCTGGGAAAACAGCATGAATGAATCTAGCCATTAAAAGTTAAGGAGTAGCAACACTGTTATTTCATGTTGTGCCGCCTGATCTGAAGGACCATTAAGGAACAAAAATGAACAAACCTGCCAGAAGAAAAAAAAATAACAAATCCTACATGAGTAAAATTTTCAGAATTCAAAGATGGAGATATTTGCAATTCCCTTTCCTGCAAGTCATCCTTATGCCAGAACTAGCATGAAAGCCTGCACAACATAAACAAGTTATCTACCAACAGTATTACTTGTAAAGGTTTCACAGGGACTAGAAACTTGAAAAAGAATCCTTTAATTATACTTGCGGGGGGGGAGGTGTCGGTATGTTTTGAATGGCCTGGACCACAATCCTTCAAGACTGATTTAACTGCTAGTCTAAATGACTGTCAGGAAGAAAAGACTCCCGTTATTAAATCACAGAGGGCAATGCATGCTCACATAATTTAATTGCTGATTTGAGGCAAGGCCCCGATTTCGCTGCAGAGCTTAAATGTTTAATATCTGTGCCTTCACATGGCTGACATTAACAGATTAGCAACATCACATTGTTCGCCAGACAATGGTGCTTCGCTTCCATCCAGGAAAATAATTGTTCTGAGCAAGCTTGTTCAGAAATTATTAGGGTGAACAGAAAGACGGCAGCCGAAGCCAAAAATGCTCCAATGATTAGCTTTGGGACTTTCGAATCCTGCCCATTTCTCACACTTTCCCTCCACAAAGTGCTTCTTTCATTTCTTCTTTTTTCCCCCTCGTCCTCTTCTCCACAACACAAACTGGTCCTGAAAATGGCTGCAAACTGTGACTGTCAGATGCAACCCAGCCACTAATAACTTCTGAATAATTGATGGGCTGCCAAGATGCTTTCAGATTGCAAAAAACAAAGTGGAAGCCTCGAGGGATGGGGAAACAACAACAACAAAACTCTTCTTATTGCCCAGATGCAAAAAAAAGGGATGCTTGGAAAATTGGAGAACCAATTTGCTCTAGTAGGTAAGACACCAGATTGGAAACGGGGAGGCAAAAAGTTCTAGTCCCACCTTAGGCATGGAAGCCAACTGGGTAACTTTGGGTCAATCACCAGGAGAGTGTGAGTTCTAGTTCCATCTTAGGCATGGAAGCCAATATTGAGAAACAATTATAGCCAGTACTGACCTCCCTGCAGTTTCCTTACTCTGCGTAACCCAGTCCCTTTTCCCTTTTAAAGCCAAAATTGAAATCCACAGAGATCCACAGAGAGTTGTAGATGCCCACACAGTAATGGGCCAAAGGAACCCACACATAGATGCGTGCCTGCGTGCGCGCGCGCGCGCACACACACACACACACACACACTTTGCCAATGCCCAGCAGTTTGGACAAACCTGGGAGTTACCAAGGAAGAAAAATGGATTTCTGGCTGACCAAGAGCACCTTGGAGAGAATTCATCCCATTTTGTCAAACCACCGAAGACAGATTCAGCTGGTTCCAAGCAGAGGACCGAAGCAGTTGCCAATTTTATTTTATTTTTTGCTTTGTCCAAATCCCTTCTCTGCTTGCTCTCAGGAAATTCCTGAATTTCCCCTGGATATTCACGGCGTGTGGCCTGGAAAGGGATACTCTTCCGTTCAGCTTCTTGCAATATCCTCAGCCCCACCTTTTCCTTCCTTCCTTCCATCCATCAATGAAAGCAGGAAGCTGCAGCTTTGCTTGCGAACTCATGGAGCGGCCCAATTCCCAAATGGCTTTGTTAGAGGCAGAAATGGAGAAAAATCCACATGCACAGCTCTTGAGGGGATCCATACAAGTGCTCAAAAAAACCAAAAACACATCCACACTATTATCACTAATAATATTGGCTACTCATTTTAATTCGACTCTCCTCTTCCTCCTGAGGAAGCTCAGAAGAGCCGACAAAATTATACCGGTAGCATTTTTTTTTTAAAGTGAAACATCCCGTTTGCGCAGAGGTGACCCTGAATGCTGGTTAAGGCAACCGAACTGGGAAATCCTGGATTAACCGCAACAGATTAATTTGAGTCACTCTGATTCACCACAAGACTCTACGCCCTTGGTTAAATTGCAAGGACGCGCTGCTAAAACTTCCTGCAAAATTTATTTATTTATTTATTTTTGCAGAGGAGGAAGCATTGCTTTATTGTGCTTTACGTGGGTGTTTTATTTGAGTGGGTGTATGTGGGTGGGTGGGTGATAAGTATTTGCTGACATGCAGCATGGCAGCCATGTGGGCAGCCAAGGACTGTACAGAATGCAGCTTTTCCTCTCTCCTCGGTCACCAAGGGTCTTTCCTCCCTCTCTTTTCTCCTCGATCAATCTCATCCCCCATTGTCCTGCCCAAACCTCTCCTTTTATCCCTTCTCTCCTTTCCCGGTCTCTTCCTCCCTCAGCCAAAGCTCTAAGGCGATTCTAACTAAAAATTCCTAACTAAAAAATTTCCTAATTAGAAATTCCTCCATTTCTAACCTTGTCTGAGGTAAATGCCCACCCTCACCCCTCAGCATCCCAGACAGCTCTTTCCCCCCCCTCAAAAGTTTTCCCGCCAAAACCTGACAGAACCCCCTTCTCCCCTTCCTCCCTCAGCCGAAGCTCCAGGATGATTCTAACTAAAAATTCCTAACTAAATTTTTTTCTACACATGTGACCACTTAACAACCATGTTACTAACTTAACAATGTAGTGATCCGCTTAATAACTGTGGCAGGAAAGATGGTAAAATGGGGCAAAGCTCATTCCACAACTGCCTTGCTTAGCGACGGAAATTTTGGCTTCAATACAGGGGGTCCTCAATGAACGACCACAATTGAGCCCAAATTTGATGTTGTTCAGTGAGAAACTTGTTAAGTGAGTTTTGCCCCATCTTTTCTTGCCACATTTGTTAAGTGAATCACTGCAGTTGTTAAGGTAGTATCCCTGCCATTAAGTGAATCTGGCTTTCTCCTTGTCTTTGGTTGTCAGGAGGTCGCCAAAAGCATTCACATGACCCTAGGATGCTACAACCGTCATAAATATGAACCAGTTGCCAAGCTAGTCCGAATGTAAATCACGTGGCCACGGGGATGCTGCAACAGTCATAACTGTGAAAAATGGTCCTGAGTCGCTTTTTCCAGTACTGTTGTGACTTCGAACGGTCACTAAAGGAGCTGATGTAAGTCGAGGACTGCATGTATATTCCTGTCTTCTTGGAGAAGAAGTAGAACAGCAGCAAACACCCACCAACCAGCCAATATTCTATATATTTTTTTCTGTCTCTCCCTGCTAACCCCAACCCCTCTCCCGGATTTGTTTTAAATGGTTTTAATCAAAATATTTATGGGAACTGAGGATTACAGACATCCACTTGGCAAAGGCATTCCAGCGTGAGAAGGATCGTCTTCTAAAACGGAGGCCTAAGTTACCGCTCTGTTTGCATTCCCAGGAGAATCTGCCAACATTTAAATCAATTATCTCAATTTATGTCAGACTTATCTGGATGAAGAGCCTGAAGTTCAATAAACAGTGGCCTGATTAAACATGGGGATAGAAGCAGAGACTCTTGCTTACAAAACACATCGACAGTTGGGTACAGCTAGTCCTCAAGTTATAACAGTCCGTTTAGTGACCGCTCAAAGTTACGACGGCACTGAAAAAAGTGGCTTGGGACCACTTTTCACAATTACGACCTTTCCAGCATCCCCATGGTCATAGTGATCCAAATTCAGATGCTTCACATTTATGACGGTTGCAGTGTCCCGGGATCACCTGATCCCCTTTTGCGGCCTTCTGACAAGCAAAGTCAATGGGGAAGCCGGATTCACTTAACAACCGTGTTACTAATCAACCGCAGTGATTCACATAACAACCGAGGCAAGAAAGGTCATAAAATGGGACAAAATTAACTTAGCAATGAAAATGTGGGGCTCGGTCGTGGTCGTCTGCCGAGGACTACCTGTAGTTGATGTTTTGCGTTTTTAATTGAGACCCAGTGACACCCCCAGGAGCGTTCACTCAGAATGAAGACGATGCCCGTCGGAGAGGGAGGGTGAAATTCGGCCCTCATTTCTTATTCCAATATAAAATGGATTTAACTTGAAAACCAGGCCACGCCTTTGGGCATTAGGGAACCAAAGCATACCAGCCGAGATTTGGGAGATGTCACATCCCTCAGCTGGGGTTTAGAGAACAAATTGGCAGCTCGGTTTTATTTTAGGAAGGGCAACGCTACTTATGCATGCAACTAACTCCTGTCCTTGGGGAGGGAAATAAATAACAAGAAAACGGGTCTGATTAATGCTTCTCTGGGGAGAATGAAAGCAACGCGCCGAGTGCCACTTGCTGTAGCCCAAAGCCTCCTGAACAACAAGTCCTAAATAAATAAATAACTTCACAACGGAGCCAAAATACAAAGAGGTTCTCCCTGTGAGTCACAGGCAGTATTTGCACTTTGGCTGAAGCCCAGGCAATCTAGCATGGCTTTGTCTTCTCCGAACAAATGCCCCCCCCATGAATCTATGTTTCCTCTAACGCCAAAACACCGCCATAACAACATCTGAAACAAACAGGGACAAAAACACTAACGGATCAGGCCATGTCTGGAGCAGCTACACCGGCGTTCTGAAAGGCTGGTATGAGGCAGTCCTCGACTTACAATGCTTTGTTTAGTGACCATTCAAAGGTACAATGGCACTGAAAAAAGTGACCGAGGACTGTTTTTCACACTTAAGACTGTTGCAGGGTCCCCGTGGTCACGTGATTTACATTGGGATGTTTGACAACTGACTCACATTTATGACGGTTGCAGCGTCCCGGGGTCACGCGATCCCCTTTTGCGACCTTCTGACAAGCAAAGTCAATGGGGAAGCCAGATTCACTTAACAACTGTGTTACTCAACAATGCCAGGGATTCACTTAACAAATGGGGCACGAAAAGTCGTAAAATGGGGCAAAGCCCACTTAACAGATTTCTCACTTAGCAACAAAAATTTGGGGCTCAATTGTGGTCATAGGTTGAGGACTACCTGTATTCTAAGAAAGCTGTGTTTAAAACAAACGAAACAACAACAACAGACTCCTCACCCACCCCGGTCTCCTTTGCATGGATTTTCCCTGCAGAAGGCAGCACGCTGGAGAGAAAACCAGCCTCTGCCCCTTTTGCCAGTATGTGTACAATAAAAATACAGAACTAGAAGAAAATTGGATGTAGCATTCCTCAAGGAATGAGCTGAGCAGAGGATCACAGCTGTCTGGGAAATCTCTGACCCAGAAATTTCAACTTCTGCATCTTCTGGAGCTCTCCCTAGTGCTGAAATTGCATCTGAGTCACATCTTTTCCCCAGTAAAGGCTTCCTGCCCTGTTCCCAACCCGCTTTCTCCAGCTCTAATTCATGGCTTGCTGAAATAAGAAGGCAACAAGGCTTGGGAGGGCCTACCCTCTGTGGATGGATATCAGCATTGCCAGCTGGGAAATTCTGGGAGTTGACGTCCACGCCTCTTCAAGCAGCCAAGGCCGAGAACCACCACTCTAAGGTCCCTTTGCAAATTTGAGTCATCCTTTTCAGAGGAAGCTGGAAGGATCTCAACGCACGTCCATAACAGTCGCACAAATATTCACAAATGAACAGCCTTCGGGGAGCTGCTGTCGGCTGCCAAGCTGGCTGCCTGCCTGGTTTGGCTGCTAAGGACATGGCAGAAACCCGGCTCTCAACATATTTGGGTGGTGAGTGGTTCAGCTCTAGAATTCAGGGCCTGTGACAACTTTTTGTGAGATGTGCATGTGGGGGGGAGTGGAGAGCAGGAGATGATGAAAAGAGGTTGAACGTCAACTGCAAATCATTAATTGTGCAATGGGGAGTCGAAAGACCTCTTGAGGGATAGGACAATCTCCCCAATTTTTTAGCAGGAGGTGGAAGAAATGTTTACAACGGTGCTGCTCTTGGTTTCACGGACTGATTGATGGTTAAATCATTGTTTAGGGTTGCCATCCCAACCAGTCGAATTCTGGGCTGTTCAACAAGATTAAAAACACAGCATTTAACCCTAATCCGAGCTGAGCTCCTTCAGAGGAAAATTAATCACTGACCTGACGCACACTTTGTGATGGGATTTTTCTCCCTTATTTCATTAGCAAAAGCCAAAACGGGATGAGGGAGTAAAAGAGGAACTTTTTCAAAGAAGGTTGAAAGGTGTACAGGCAGCCCTTGACCTACCACCATTCGCTCAGCAGCCATTTGAAGTTACAAAGGGAGTAAAAACATGACTTGCCACCTGTCCTCACTCTTACGACCATCGCAGCATGCCCACCTCATGTGATCCAAAAATCCGGGCGCTTGGCAACTATATATTTACGATGGTCGCAGCCTCCCAGGCTCTCCTGATCGCCATTTGTCACCCCCCTCCAACTGGCTTCCCACGAGCAAAGTCAATGGGGTCTCTTGCTTGGGGGGCGCAATGGTCCTATGCTCCTGTCTGGTTGAATGAGTGGCGCAGCCACCCCACAAGCTGCAGGAAGATTCGGAAGGAAGAAAGAGGATAAGACAGCTTTTGGAGGGCCTCAAGCACGCTACAAATGTGTCCGTCCCCAAATTGACCTGCCAAGGAATTAGGAACCTTAAATCACGTCCTGGTGAGGGGGGAGGGGAACCAAAGGGAGACCTATTTTCGGCTGACGTCTGCAGTTCGGGACCTGACCTACTTTTCTCTCCTACCAACTAAAAGCTGAGATTTTTCAGAAGGGGATTAAATGCCATATGGAGGAAGAGAGGTCACCGTTTTGCTGAGATTGGAAAGCTTTTTCTTTTTTAAAAAAAAAATCTCTGCAGGGATCTTTTGAAGTTGGTTTATGTCTGTGCGTGTGATTTTTTTTTAAAAAAACAAGCCCAAAGAGAGGCAGGTTTTTATCATTTTTTTCTTAGTTGTTTTCATTTTGTTTGGGGTCCCCCCCCCTTCTAACTTGTAGCTGTTGCAGGGGAGAAAGAGTTGCTGGAAGGACTTATTTTTCTTCTATTTGTGCCTGTCCGTTTTAAAATCTTATATAATTTACCTTCATTGTTAATTAGTATTACAGTTCAAAGAGAGAGAGGGAGGGGGGAGGAAGATGAAGGAAGGAAGGAAGGAAGGAAGGAAGGAAGGAAGGAGATATAGGTTGGAAAAAAGAAAGAAGGAAGGGAATGGTAGGTAGGTAGGTAGGGGAGGAAGGAAGACGAAGAAAGGGAAATGATTAATAGAAGGGGAGAGAGAGAGAAAGGGAGGGAGGGAGGAATGAAGAAGGAAGGGAGGGAAGAAGGATTCAAATACACTTTAAGGCTTCTCATTTTGCAACTTGGGGAGGGGGCCGGGGAAACTAGATGAATCCGACCACTGCTTGCCACCACCTCAGTCGGACTCACGGGGACCCAGGTGAGCCTCCCTGCTTTGCAGCCAGATTGCCGAAGCTCCCTGTCGCTTTGGTGATGGCTGCTCTAAAAAGGGAAAGCCACCGCTTTGGCAGTCGTGACTCAGCCCCCCGTCGCTGCCCCCCAACCGGCATCCATGATGCTGGCGCTCGCTGCAAGTCGTCCCTGGAGAAGAAGAGCTGAGAAGCCGAGAGATTGGGGAGGCTGAACTTCAGTCAACATCTGTCAGGGTCACCGTTCTCCACCCTTACCCACCACGCCGTTCCCATAGTAACTCCAAACCGAGATGCATCGGGCATAAAAATAGCCCCAGTGTGCCAAAAATAACTAGCATGTGTCATATGCAAGAGATCCACTTTGAGCGGCCCGAGAGATATTTTTACAATCTCTTTCGTATTGCAAAGGCCTGAGCGGAGATCGGTCAATCCAGCCAGGCAGCTGTTAGGTCACCCTAGGAGGGAAGAGAAATGAGCTGGATCCCTCCGAAGGCTGGCAAGGTCGGGAGGGTGACCTCAGGTTTGAGATTTTATTGGGGCCCACCCAGAGTCCCCCAAACAGAGGCAAAGTTGCTGGTAGGGACAGGATGCTTCCTCACTAGACCAAGACTCTTTTTAACGGCTGTTGGGTTGCACCAGAAGGCAAGACAAGAAACTATGGATGGAAACTAATCAAGGCGAGAAGCAACCTGGAATTAAGGGGGAACTTTCTGACAATGAGGCTGAATTTAAGGATATCCAAAGAACTGGGGGATCCTAACGCAAAACAATTCAGCTCCCCTTACTCTGTGTTTCTCATGTTTAATTCTCCCCTAACGTCCAGCTCACAGGAAAACCCTTTGCACACAAACCCAGGTTATATCAAACCAGCCATAGCTTAAATCCATCTTCTCCCTTCCCTCCATCTTTTAGGGGTCCTTCTTGCTGGGCCTTCTCTTTCCCTGAAAAGCCTGGTGTTCCTAGCACACCTCTGACCATCCAGGCTGGTTCAGATCTTGGGAAACTCAGAGAGAGAAGCCAAGTTACTCACCGTCGTCACCCAGCAAACTTTGTTGGCCTTGAGGAAGGTTAACATCTCCAGAGGACGCCCAAGAATCAAAGAAGGAGCATCGTTTTCAGTGGCACCTCTAAGTTGGTCAGCCTTAAAAACAGGAGCTCTGATCCACCTTGTCCAAGGAACCTCTTCTTGACACAAACTGATCACCATCTGGCACAAACAGATTCCAACTCTCCCCTAATATAAACAGCCCAGCATCTTGCCATATTTAGTGATTATAATTGTTCCAACTGCAAATATAACCTAGACAATTCAACATACCGCTGGAAGGCATTTTTAACCCAGTCGCCTGGCTGGTCAGAAGTTCCCTTAAAGTTCAGGAGAGGTTTTGGAGAGACCAGGTGCTCTTTGTGAGGTTGGCACCCACGCACACACACACACACACACACACACACACACACACACACACACACACACACACACACAAAATGCCTAGGGATGTTCCTACAACCTCGTAGTTCCTCTGCTTTTTCCATGCTGGGATGAGAAGCAGCAGCAAACTATTTTTTCCCGTTATTTTAAAATGTCCCTCCCGCCCTCAAAAAAACAGCCTAAAGACATTTTACAAGTGTCTGTTAGCAAGTTTTGATGGTTAGAAGGCTCCATCTGTTCTCAGTTATATTTACTTTTCTCAAGCAACAAGTCATTTAAGCTGTTTAAAGATGCGAGAAACACATGGGGGATGCGTTCTGGATTTGTTTGTGGTTTTTTTGTTCCCATTATGCTGTCAGGTAACCAAGATGTAAGCTCTTCCCAGTGGTCTCTTTTTCAAGGTGCATTATTTATTTGAATAGAATAGAGCTGGAAGTGACCCTGGAGGTCTTCTAATCCAGCCCCCTGCTCAAGCAGGAGAACCTACACCATCTCGGACAGGTGATTATCTAGTCTTTTCTTTAAAATCTCCAATGATGTAGTGCCCGCGATTTCTGGTGGCAAGCTGTTCCACTGGTTGATTGTCCTCACTGTCAGGAAGTTTCTCCTTACTTCCAGGTTGCTTCTCTCTTTGGTCAGTTTCCAACCATTGTTTCTCGTCCTGCCCTCTGGTGCTTTGGAGAATAGTTTGACCCCCCCTCTTCTTTCTGGCAGCCCCTCAGATACTGGAACTCTCCCCTGTTTCTTCTTTTCTTTTCTTTATCTAAACTTAAAATATGCAGAAGCTGGCCAGCTCTCCATCCTTCACCTGCCAGACAGGTGGAGACCAAGCAAGGCTCTAAAATGTTTCTTGTCCAAAATGGCGGATCGCCTGTGTTGCATCCTGGGCTGCGAGTGAAAAAGTGAAGACAGGCAGTTTATTTTATTTCAAAGCCGGGGCTGCATGTGATCATTTCTTAAAATGACAGTGTCGCCTGGCGGGGCCTAGGGGAAGGGCCTTCTCTGTTGCGGCCCCGGCCCTCTGGAACCAACTTCCCCCGGAGATCCGTGTCGCCCCCCCCCTCTTCGCCTTTCGTAGATTGCTTAAAACATACCTTTGCCGGCAGGCCTGGGGCAGCTAACACCTTGCCCCTAGCCAGTGTATGTTTCTGTGTATGTTTGTGGAGTGATTGGTTTCTTTTAGCTCAAGGGTTTTTTATAGATATGTGTTTATTGTAATTTCTATCATGCTGTGAGCCGCCCTGAGTTCTTTGGAATAGGGCGGCATAGAAATTAAATAATAATAATAATAATAATAATAATAATAATAATAATAATAATAATAATAATAATAATAATAATAATAATAATAATAATAACGGATGGCCTGCTGACTTGTCACCCTGTGAATGGAAGCCTATTACTTTATAATTGGCTTGAAACAGGGCTGGGTCCTGTTGTCAGCAGAACCGGAGGAAGAGAATTACCAAAGGAATATAATCCAGATGTTTCTGCTTCTCTTTCAGAAGGAGAGTCACTCTCCATCTCTTCCTCTGTTAAAGATGCTAATATGCAGGGGCCCTCGACGTACAATAGTTCATTTCGTGACCATTCAAAGTTACAACGGCACTGAAAAAGTGAAAGCCACTGGTGGAAACCAGAATAACAAGAGTTGGAAGGGATCTTGGAGGTCTCCTAGTCCAAACCCCTCCTCATGCAAGAGACCCTGCACCGTTTCAGACAGATGCTTGTCCAGTCTCTTCTTGAAAACTAGCAAATGATATGGGCTACTCAGCCCTTCCTGCTCCTGTTTGGAGCTGAAGACAAATGGTTTTACTTGGGGGGGGGCTGCAGGAAGGCTGGAATCTGAGGCGGGCTTCACCGTCAGTGGGATGGAGGGACATGGAGGGAATCGCCCTGGACAGGCTCCAGGCCTCAAGAGTTTGCAAACAAAGCAGGAGAAACCTTTCTCTGGGCGCCGATCCAGAAGTGGATGGTGACCTTTAATGCAGAAAAAGATTCTACTTTGCTGGTACTGCCAATCCACGTGTGAGCAAAGCAGCTTTTTATTTTTTAATACTTCTGTGTTTCTTCCTTGATGCAAAATTGACCTCCTGGGTGGGGGGAGAGAGGCAATTCATCTCCCATGCTTGGAAATCCAGCTTTTGGGATCAGCAAGCCTCCTCTCCCAGCCCAGTCTACCTTACAGGCCCAGTCAGAAGCAGAGGAGAACATCCGCTTTACGGTGTCAGATTTTACACCAACCTGAAGGTTACTGCAGCGATGACTGTAAACATTGGCCTGAACTAGATTTAAGGCATGGTTTGTTCTGTGTCCTTTATAACTTTTATTTGAGCTTAATGGGTCGTGTCCTGCTTTGTTGAGGGTGGAATTGTTTTGTAAATAAACAGAACTTTTATTTGTTGAGTACAAAAAAGGAGGACTATAAAAAGGAAGGGATGCAGGCTGGAGAGTATGAACTAAAATGATCAGAAGTTGTGGTCTTCTATTACTGTGCCGATATTGCTGTAAATCTGTGCTTCTCAAAATTGGCAACTTTAGGGGGGGGGGAAACCCCTAACCCCCAGAATTCCCCAGCCAGCACGGAGATCCACCGATTCGGGTGTAGCTTGTCTCCTAGGTGGTTTCTTAATTTGTGTTTGTTTGTCTGGTGCTAATCCCTGCTTATCTAGGTATGGGCTGCAGGAGAGGATGTGTATTTAAAGCTGTGCTGAATGGAATAAAGAGAGCTGTTTTACCTTAGATCAGGGTTTCTCAAACTTGACAACTTTTTAAGTACCGGTAGGACTTCCATTCCCAGAATTCCCCAGCTAACCAAAGCTGCTGGGGTTAACAAACACAGCTTTAAATGCTCATTTACGGGACAGTTTTAAAGAACGCATAAATCCTCTGTTGCCTGCTGTATAATAGTCTGCCTTTTCCAAAATCTTTGGTGATCAGGGTTTTGCTTTCTTGCTTGGTTTAAAAGAAGAAAACTCCATAAATATCTTAATTTATCCCTTTTAGAACGATGACCGTTCACCCTTGACATTAGTGGGAGGCAAATTACATTCTCTACAGCTACTGATATCTTTTATTATTTGTTATTAGTTTTGCAAGGCACACAGGAAGCCAGATGTTTAGGCTGGCTCTGGCATCACCATCCACCTATCGAATCTTCCCCAAGGATCTGGGATAGGCAGACGTTGCGGCTTGTTGGTGTTACAGGGATCATCACAGGATATACCGGTATTATTATTTCAAGAGGCGGACTGTCCTTCTGGACAGAACAGCGTTGACTCTTTTGGAATGCAGGCCATAAATAATGTAGGAAAAACTCATGCTCATAATTAGGGAGGGGAATACAAACACATCACGCGGAGGCCTTGTTTTATTTTTATAGTAAAATTCTCTTCACTGCCGTTTTGCAATCGTCCAGCTGGCACTGAAACAAGAATGGGGGGGGGGATAAAAGGGGCTAAAGGCATCAATTCAGCTTTCTGATCAGCAGAAGCTGGAGTAAAATTAAACGTCGTTCATTCATTGAATTGTCACTAAAGGAACTGTTGTTAAGTCGAGGACTGTATTTTTTTCAATAAATGAAATTCCTTCCCAAATGAGGGGCAGAGATACCGTGTTATCTACAAGAATCAGATGACACACGGAAAAATACAGAGACATTTTCCTTCGTCCAATTCTTAATCAGCTGCATTGGTCCAGTCTGAGGCCGGCAATTCTGAATGTTCTCCAAAACCCATTAGGGACACTTGGCAAAATTATTTTGCTCCAGCTTTTTTCCCCTTGGTTTTCCTGATTTCCCATCTCAAGAGCTGCAACCCGACTCAGAATAAACACAACGTTTAAAAATCGGCAGGCCATTTTCACAAAAGTGGCTGAATTAAAGGCAGAGATTTTAATGCCCATCAAAAGCAGTCCAATGTCTAATTTATTTTCCCCCGAGGCTTCTGTGTCTACAATAAAGTGAACTTTAGATTTCTTTCTTTAAAAAGAAGGAACTTATTTAATTGCCAATTGCCGCAGAAACAAGGAGAGCGAAGCTTGGTTGAATCCCCATCGCTTAAAAAAAACAAACCCCAGGATTATTGCATTTGACATATACTTCTCCTAATAAGTGTGACTTGATGGAATAGGGGAAAATAATTTCGTAAAACAGAATTCTGTTATGGGTCACAGAGAACACATATTTTTTCCCCCCAGGACAACCCCAAACTGCCTTGTTTACATTTTTCCTCCTCTTTCTTGGTGATGCCGCAGCTGAAGAGCAGAAGGACGTGGAGGCTAGCCAAAGGGTTATTTACAACCCAGTAAACCGCAAGAGAAGAAGTCCTCCAACTTTTTCTTCTGGCTTAAGACGGGGCAGAGGAGAATGTGCCCGCAAACTCAGCAGCCGTGAGATTTTACAGATTGTTTGGAGCAGGGGGAGGATACCCACAGTCACCTGAGATTCCACAATGAGTTACACAAGCAAACATTTCTTGGAAACCTCTCTTTGAAAAAAGCCAGGTTTGGCCGAGCAAAGTCATCTCGGCTGCTGAATTTTCTTAGTTTACCTCCAGTCCTTGACTTACAACTAAATCTTCTAGAGACTGTTTGAAGTTACAAAAGCAGTGGGGGGGAAAAGGACTTATGAATGGGCCAGAAACTTACGACTGTTACAGCATCCCCGTGGTCATGTGCTCAAACTCCGGGCACTTGGCAACCCGTAATTATGATGGTTGCAGAGTCCTGGGGTCCCATGATCACCATTCCTGACCTTCCCAACTGGCCTCCGACAAGCAACGTTAATGGGAGAGCTCAATTTGCTTAACAAGAGCAGTGATTTGCTTAACAACCGTGCCAAAAAAGATCAGTCTGACTCAAGGTAACAACTGTCTTGCTTAGCAACAGAAATTCTGATCCCAATTTTGGTCAGAAGTCTTGATTCCTAAAGCCTAAAATGAGATTGCAAGACTCAATTCAGTGCATCGTGAATGCATCACCAATACTGGCTCACACTGTATGGAAAGTGCCACATCCTGGTTTCCCCAACACAATGTGTGTGAATTCCTAGCATGGATTCACACAACATGCTAACCCCAAATCAAAACAAACCATGATAGGGCCTAAGATGTCAAAAGCATCTGCTAAAAAAAAAACCCTTTTCTAAACTCTCTCGGCTGCATTTTTTACACATCCCCGTTGGTTTCCTCCTCTCCCTTCCACAACTGGCTGCCAATACACACAAGATACTCCAGGTGCCCTATTTTGAGACCACCCAGAGAACGTCCTCAGACACCCGAGTAACTCACAAACAAATGGGGCTCTCTGGTGAGACTCCTGTGCTTTGGTGTCAAGAGGAAAAGCAGCACCGCCATTTGACACGGTGCTCTAAGACCACAGAGACCACCCACAATTTCCTCTTCGATTGTCACCACACACCTGCAGTACACAACTGGCAGGTTGACTTTCACAAACAAAGAGAAGCAAGCTGCAGATTGACCTTTGTTGAACCACGTGTTGTTTCCTGGCTGCCGAGAACCATTTGCTGACCCCAATTTTACCCCCAGACTCTGCCCTTTTCTTGCTCAGAACTTCCCCTGTTCTTTGCTACTGGCCCTTTCCCCTTCCCTTGACCTGTTGTGTGCCACCTAGCTAGTCCTCAACTTACAGCAGTTCATTTAGTGACTGTTCAAAGTTACAACGGGCGTTGAAAAAAGGGACTTGCAGCCGTTTTTCACACTTGCAGCCGTTGTAGCTTCCCATGTGATCAAAATTCAACCGGTTCATATTTACGACGGTCACAGTGTCCCGGGGTGACGTGATCCCCTTTTGCGACCTTCTGACAAGCAAAGCCAATGGGGAAGCCAGATTCACTTAACAACCGTGTTGCTCACTGAACAACTGCATGTGATTCACTTAATAACTGTGGCAAGAAAACGGTTGTACAATGGGGCAAAACCCTCTTAAGAAACGTCTCCGCAGCACAAATCTGGAGCTCAATTGGGTTCGTAATTTGAGAACTACCTGTATTTCTACACAAAGTTTAGGAGTCACCGTAGGAAGGGCTATCCATGAAAAAAAATGCCCCCTGCCCAGATGTTTCAGCTTTTTCTCAAACTCCACAACAAACGACAAAATCCCCACGGGAAGAAAAGTCATCTACGTATTGCAAGGTTCTTTATCCCTCTCCGTAACTCTTGTGAACGCAAGCTTTCTTTTCTTCCCTTTTTAACTAATTTCCAACTCTCAAGGCTGTAAAAATTAAAAAAAACAGGTGAAGGAAGCAGGTGAAGCAAATCTGTTCGGCTCTCAAAAGGCAGGCAGAGGGCCGGCTGACATACCTGAGCTTCCGAAGTAAATCTTACCAAACCCGCTGCAACTTATTCCCTGGAGCCCACTGACAAAGAGGCACAATGACCCCCTGCCAGATAATGCACACTTTCAGCTGGCTTGCACAATTGATGCCACCGTTGCATCACACCCAACCTCCTGCCCTGGGGCAGCCCTCCAGTGCCTTCGGGGCAGGAGGCTCGTCTGTCTGTCTGTCTATCTAGCTCAGAGGGACCATTGCAGAACCAGCCTTGCCAGGAATCTGAAGACAGAGAGAGAAGAAAGCAAAAAGCAAATAAAAATAATAAAAATCAGAATGTTTTAATCCTCTACCACCTTCTCGGTCTCTCGAGACCCTCTTAGACTTACCTCGTGGGCACAGGAGACCCACCCCATGTATCTCCGTCTTGCAAGACATCAAAGCAACGTTCTCCTCCGCAGAAGCTGGAAGCAGGTCGTGATCCTCCATCCAGCCATCTCAGAGAGAAGCCAGACTAGTGTGACTCACACCCGTGTCAAACGGGCCTCAGGGCCCTGGCCTGGGGTGATAATTGCTCCAGAGCCAAGGAAAGGGACGTCGGGGAGGGTGGTGGGGACCATCCATCACCTGGAGATTCCCCGCAGAGACCCCCCTCTCCACGCCCTCAAGGCTGGAAATGCAAGACGTGAGATCAGACAGGCAGCACAGCGCCCCGGCGGGATTTTGACACATCCTAAGCAGTGAGTCATCTCCCCCCTCCTCTTTTCAACCAATGGAAATTCGTGGGAAGGAGGGAGGGGAAGGCAGGGGAGGTTGACCCCCTCGACCTGCGGCTTCTGGCCTCTGCTCCACGCTTACAAACGGCTGGATCTCAAACCTGCCACTGGAAACACTCTTTGATATGGAATTGATCTTGGATGTAGAGGCATTGTGTGTGTGTGTGTGTGTGTGTTTGCCAGATGTTTGGGATTCCAAGGGCATGAATCTCTTGCTGCTAGTCTAATGAAGAGCAGTCTTCCAATATCTCAGGGGCTGCCACAAAGAAGAGGGAGTCAAGCTATTCTCCAAAGCACCTGAAGGCAGGACAAGAAGCAACGGGTGGAAACCAATCAAGGAGAGAAGCAACCTGGAACTAAGGAGGAATTTCCTGACAGTGAGAACAATCAACTAGTGCTTGCCTTCAGAAGTTGTGGGTGCTCGATCATTGGAGGTTTTAAAGAAGAGACTGGACAGCCATTTGTCTGGAATGGTATAGGGTCTCCTCCCTGAGCAGGGGGCTGGACTAGATGATCTCCAAGGTCCCTTCCAACTCTGGTGTTATTCTGTATCCTAGCTGAGGATGAGTAGCCTGAACTGCAAGAGGGGCGGCAAACAACTTTGATAAACAAATTATTTATGTATTTGTTCAAAAAATGTACATGGTCGCCCAATTCACACAGAGATGATGACTGTGAGTGGCTTGCAACATAAAAAAACCCACAACATTAAAAACAAAAATGACATAAAAATACCAGTCCACTGCCTGCAAGTGGCAACATTAACTCCTGAATTGGCTTCAGGGTACCCCACGCTGGCTGGGGGGGGAAAATCACATTTTTTTAAGGACCTCTCAGAAAAGCAACAGCATGGGGGCCCAAAGGGAGTGATTTTTCCATAAAGAAGGGGCCACCACCAAGAAGACGTTCTCCTATGTTCCCACCTCATCTATGGGGCCCCTGACCCACCCTGGGTGGATGCCCTGGGGAAGAGGCAGTCTTTCAAAGAGCCTGGCCCACAATCACGTAGCCAGGATGGGACTTGCATCTGGTAGGTACCTGGTCTTGAAGAGTTCCCACCTACCTTTTCCCATCTCTGGGTTCGCCAAGTCAGAGGCTCTCAAGGAGAGAAGACAGACCCAAATTTGGCTTGGCTTGGCTTAATGGCTGCATCCAAAGCTTGGCCAGCTAGAAGCATCTGAGATTAAATCACTTTGGAAAACGAAAGATAGGATAGGATGTGTTTCAGATGCAAGAGCCAGATTTCTGCACGGGATGCAGAAAAAGCCTAAATTTTACCATTTTGTTCTCCCTCCCCTGCACCCCACACCTGCTCCCCCACTGAGACCTTTCATTTGCACCTCTGATTCTTTCTGCGTTAATGTGCCAATTTTATCTCATTTATGATAAACTCCACCTGCTTCCCAACATGTTCAGCCTCCTGTTTCTCTGGGGGGGGGGAGTAAAAACACACACAGAAAAAGTGGGCTTTTATGTTCTCGCTGCGTTTTCTCCCCAACCCCCAGCCATGTATCCCTTGGTTTCATCTTATTTTAAAACGGGAATTTAACTAATTAGTGCCAACTGGAATGCCACAAAAACAGGCTTAAAAATAAGATCCTTTCCTAAAGTTTGAGGCAAGCAGAAAATAGACTCTTTCTGTAGATGGTTTGTGAGTTTAAAATGCACCATGAGAATTTCTTACTGGAAGATTAGCAGTCAGATCACACACAGAGATGAACCACATTTGAAGATTATTCAGATAAAAAGCAAAAGAAACCAAGAGACTAGAACACATCCTCTCCGGCAGCCAAGCCCCCAGATAAGCAGGGATTAGCACCAGACAAACAATCAAGCAGAAAACATTGTAATCAAGAGATTATCAAGAAGAAAACCACATCCCACCAACATTGGTAGGGCAAGCTACTGTATATCAACAGGGAGAAAACCCCACACTGCCTCACACTGATGAGGTTACCTAGTTGGGTACTGAAATGTCTGCAAGCAAAAAACCAAGTTCAGAGAGCACTAAGAAGCATTCCTCCTCCTCCTCCCTGCAAACCCCACCTCCTTCTAGCACTGATGTTGTTATCTAATTGGGTCATGAAATGTCTACAAGCAAACCGCCCAGCTCAGAGAGTTCGATGCATTTTCTACAATTTCTCATATAAGAATTTTTCAACAATTGTGAAGCACAATGGAGGAGGGTCAGGTTGAAACCTCACCGGGCAATCCATGCTAGATCATACCAGATGACGGACGCTGATCTTGGTCAAGACGACATTTCAGTTTCTCTATTATTATTGCTCGGTTGGGACACCATGTTGGAAAAATTGAGAAGGCCGGCAGCTGATTGGAATATGGAGTTGATTTTTATTTTTAAGGAGGGGCAGCAGCATTTAAGAGCATCAGCTATGGGTGACTTTTGAATCCAGACCTATTTTTAAAGGCTCTAATCTGGTAGGGATGACGGTTAGTTATCTCTGAATAGTTCAAGAATGTCACATGATAGAAAAACTTTGCCCAAGGAAACAATTATAGGCCATTTTAAAGGTCTCCCTCCCTTCCACTCCCTCACTGTCCTTCCTTCCTTCCTTCCTTCCTTCCTTCCTTCCTTCCTTCCTTCCTTCCTTCCTTCCCTCCTTCCTTCCTTCCTTCCTTCCTTCCCTTCATCCCTCCCTCCCTCTCCTCTCCTCTCCTCCCTCTTTTCTTATATTATGGGTGATACTTCTCCCCCAAAAGATTATTCTCTTCCACGCTTTTGAAGGGGTGCCTCCAAGATAGCATCTGCTGGCTTTTGACTCAAGAACAAATAAGGTTATAATAGATTGGAAAGTTTTATTACATGGTGCAATTGTGGCATTGTATTGATTTTATCAAGGCTGCTTTTGATTTATACTAGAGCGAGGAGCGTGCAGGTTATAAATGTGAGAAATGAGAACAATTTGCAGCGAAGAGTTTTGTCTCTGCACAAGTCATCGTAGAGTCTGCCGGGAAGCTGGTTTTGTTCTTTTAAATCCAAGACAATGGGAGGGGACATATTCGGGACCAGACTGAAAAATCCCTTTCCTCAACACAACATTACATCTTACCTCCGTGTGAAACTGGACAGAAGATGTCAGGTAAACTGTAACAAAACAGAATGGAGCGCAGGGAGTCCTTGGCGTAAGAGCACAGCTGGGATGAGAATTAAGCAAGACAGCTGTTAGTGAGAGGAGCCTGGCTTTGGCACCTTTTGGGCCAGGGTTGCTGAGTGAGTCCCGGGGTCTAACCCTAATCCTAAACCTAACCCATCTGTCTCTCCATCCCTCCATGTCTCCATCCATCCCTCTATCTCTCCATCCAACCATCTGTCTCTCCATCCATCCATCTATCTCTCCATCCATCCATCCATTCATCCATCCATCCCTTCCCTGTGAATAAAGCATGACAATGACAACTCCCCAGTGCCACAGGGTGAGCTTCTACAAACACACAGATCTTCTTTATCCAAAGTGGAACATTCAAAGTGCATTAAACTTTGGTTATTTTAACAAGCCTGTAACGGCACCAAGAATAGGTTATTTGTTTTCTCCGCTGCGTTTCCCCTTCCTGAGCTGTGGCTCAAATGAAAAGGCGCAGGGCCGAGTCACCCTCGTAGCTGCACTAAGGGGAAACAATCATTTCTTGGAAAATTGCTTCTCGTCCCAACTGCCCACCTACAATAAGCAAATTTCCTATTCTATGCATGATTTGGTCCAGAATGACTTAGAATGAGAGCCACCCTTTATTCGCAACAAGTAAATGCAGTTTTCTTCAGAAAATAAGCTGGGAGATATGCAGATTTTCCCCCCCAAACAGTCAAGGCTAAATTGAAGATTTGAAAAACAAAACAAAACAGACACCGCCACCCAAGGCCATTTGAGTTTTAAAAAAAAGGCAAATCAGCACTTCCTTTCATGCCCAACCTGGAAATTTAGCTACAGAGCACCCCACAATTTTGCAGTTGGGGGTTGGAAAGCATGACAAGACCGAGCTTAAAGAGTTATTCAGCCCCACAGCAGAAAACACAGCGCTTGGGAACGCGAAATAAAGCCGGCTCTTAAAGACAGCTTGTGTTACTCACTACAGAGACCACAGCCAACGCTGCTATTTTTAAGAACCACTTCTCTGTAGCATGTGGGGACTGCACAATACCAAAAAGCGGCATTTAATAATACATTAAAAAAGAAAAAGACGCCACACCAAAAATACAGTAGCTCCTACAGCTCCTAACCCGTAGAAACAAAGAGGAAGAATATTCTCGAAACAGAGCAGGGTTTGAAATGGGCTGGATCCACGCCTGGCAAAGTGCAAGTCTCTGAGTACTGGACTACAACTCCCATCAATTCCACTCTTCTGGGATGAGAGTTGCATTCCAGCTGAGGGGGTGGGACACTTGGCCCTGAAGATCTCAGAAAAAGAGACAGATTAGAGATAATCCTCATGTTACAGCAGTTCAAAGTTGCAATGGCACTGAAAAAGGGGACTTAGGACCATTGGCAGATGCCAATGCAAGATTTAGGAGGAATTACCCCATGGTTCTGTTTTCAAATCTTTCTGGCGTATCCTAGGTCTAATTTTTTCGATGTGGCTCTACAGGTGAAGATACTCAAAATTTCTCCCAGGGTGAGGTTCTGTCTTCCTGCGTCAAATCTGGAATTAAGGAGAAACTTCCTAATGCTGAGATCAACCAGTGGAATGGCTGGCCTTCAGAAATTGTGGGTGCTCCATCACTGGAGGTTTTTAAGAGATTGGACATTTATTCAGGTATAGGGTATCCTGCTTGAGCTGGGGGTTGGAAGGCTATTCCATTCCATTCCATTCCATTCCATTCCATTCCATTCCATTCCATTCCATTCCATTCCATTCCATTCCATTCCTTATTCTGTTCTATTCTATTCTATTCTATTCTATTCTATTCTATTCTATTCTATTCTATTCTATTCTATTCTATTCTATTCTATTCTATTCTATTCTATTCTATTCTATTCTATTCCATTCCATTCCTTATTATGTTCTGTTCCATTCCTTATTCTATTCTATTCTATTCTATTCTATTCTATTCTATTCTATTCTATTCTATTCTATTCTATTCTATTCTATTCTATTCTATTCTATTCTATTCTATTCTATTCTATTCTATTCTATTCTATTCTATTCTATTCCTTATTCTGTTCTGTTCCATTCTATTCTATTCTATTCTATTCCTTATTCTGTTCTGTTCCATTCCTTATTCTATTCTATTCTATTCTATTCTATTCTATTCTATTCTATTCTATTCTATTCTATTCTATTCTATTCTATTCTATTCTATTCTATTCTATTCTATTCTATTCTATTCTATTCTACAAATAATGCATCCCCCCCCCCGGGATCTAGAGAATAGGGACTGCTGATTCACAGCAGAATTTGGAGGTGACTGATGAAAGGCGGGAGGGGAAATTTTTTTCCTTCGCATCTTCTCTAATGGCCTTGCCAGCCCAACCTGCTGAGGCCAAGCAGTACCGCTGGAACACGTCTCTATGCTCGACAACCCTGCCATGAAGCCTCCGACAAGCCTGTGAGTCACCGGCAGATTTTCCAAAGATGACTCACCTGTTTGGAAAGCAACATGGCTGCACTCCAGATGGGGGGGTGGGGGGTGGGGGCAGGAGAAACAGCAAAAGGTCTCCCATTAAGGGAAGGGAAAAGCTCCATGACCTTGAGATGAACCAGGTGAAATGACAGGAAAGGGAAGGGAAGCCTGGGCTCCGGCATCCCGTGGCAGGGGAAGCTTCAAACGAAGGAGGAGGATATTGGTAGCTCAGGGTTGACATGAGGGCTCCCTGGTGCTCTCTGAGCTGGCTTGTTTTCTTGCAGACATTTCACTATCCAACTAGGTAACATTGTCAGTGCAGTGCTAGAAGGAAACGGGGATTGCGGAGAGGAGGAGGAGGAGGAGGAGGAGGAGGAGGAGGAGGAGGAGGAGGAGGAGGAGGAGGAGGAGGAGGAGGAAGACAAACAAGAGAACAAACCCCACTCCCTTCTAGCACTGATGATGTTACCTAGTTCGGTCCCAAAACATCTGCAAGAAAACAAGCCAGCTCAGAGAGCATCAAGGATCCCTCATAATAAGCTTATTTCTGGGAGGGAAAAGATCTCCTTTTTCCCCCCAGACGAAATCTAGGCTGAAATCACCAAGCTCCCCTCTTTGCTTTCTAGGTTTAGTTTCAGGTACAAAAAAAGCCAGCCACTGTACTTGGAAGAAGGCAATTCATCCCTTCTAAACATAAAGAGGCAGGGGAATTCTGGGAGTTGAAATTCACAAGTTGCCAAGACTGGACAAGCCTGTTCTACAAGGACAAGGAGAAGATGCCTTTTCCGACACACTGTTCAGAAATTGGTAACCCCAAACACCCCAAAATCTACTTCTGCAACCCGATTAAAAGATGGCCAATCTGCATGTTGCTTTTAATTGCTTCTGCAACCTCCGTTGGGTTAGTGGAGCTGGATTTGCTTCCGGGCCCTCCAATAGTGGACACTCCCCTCTTTGCAACGGGGTTTGTGTTGTTTTAAAACAAGTAAGATTAAAAAAACATAAGACCACCACTACCAGTTTGATTTAAATGATGGCTCCCATCTTTTGAGGTCCACCAGCATCGCAATTTAGCTGCTAAATCTCAGAGGTGAGGACTCTCCTTTGAAACAGAGGTAAAAAAAATAAGCGATAGGGATACGAATCTTCTACCCCCAATATTCATAATATTCGTGTAATGCCGTGGTATCCGACTTTTGGACTGCCTCCAATGTTGGTGACAGGACATGCCCAGGGGGTAGGGTTTGGGGAGGGCTGTTCTTTTTCTTTTGACGTCACTGGCCTTTCTAAGCACAGCTGTCCAAACATTTGGCCTCTCCAAAGCCAGCAGCGTGAGTGTCTTAAGCTCCGGATTGGATCCTTGGCTCTCTGCTTGGAGGAACCCATCCCTAAGGCCTCCCTGCCCCAGAATCTGAAACTGCATTTTTTTGCAGCCACCCCCGTTGAACAGGGGCAGGTTATTGACACAGCTTTTTCTGTCCTCAAAACTGGAAAGAGGCATCGTGGGTCATTTTATGCGTGCATCCATAAAGCAAATAATGGAAAATATTTCAACTGTTGTGGGGTCCTTGGTGCTCTCTGAACATGGTGGTTTTCTTGCAGATGTTTCATGACCCAACTAAGTAGCATCACCAGTGCTAAAAAGGAGTGGGGTTTGCAAGGAGGAGAGGAGAGGAGAGGAGAGGAGAGGAAGGAAGGAAGGAAGGAAGGAAGGAAGGAAGGAAGGAAGGAAGGAAGGAAGGAAGGAAGGAAGGAAGGAAGGAAGGAAGGAAGGACGGACTGTGAGATCCTTGGTATTCTCTCTGAGCTTGCTTGTTTTCTTGCAGACATTTCACAACCTAACTAGGTAACATCATCAACATCTGTAAAGACATGAACATGGAAAATGGTTGCAGAAAATGGCTTGCTCTTCGCAACACCTTCCTCACCATAACTCAGGTCACCAAAGGACCCTTTGCTGCATCCACACACAAGACAGAATCCCACAAAATTAACAGGAGAGTTAGTTGCACACCAAACATCCAGCCCCACACCCATGCCAACCTCAGAGCCGAGCCACGGTGATACGATCTCAAGCCTATTCCCCTTTTGGGTTTAGCCAGCCAAGGGTTACTTAATTTGGATTGCATGTTGAGATTTATAACAACGCCAGAATTTTGGGGGACGACTGCAATCCCCCAGTGTAAAACCTGCCCAGTAACAGGGATAAAATAAATCGGTCCTAGTCATTCGCCATTTCCAGAGCAGGCTGTCTTTCGTTTTGTTTTCTTTTTTTAAGGACAGTTTTGCTGTATTGTTTTCGCGCACAAAATAATTACTGGGAACTTAAGAGTAAACAATACGCTCGCTCTGCCAGAGCACTAGAAGGAAACAGCAGATATACAGCGTAATAGAGCTTGGGGAAATAGATAAAAAAAAACAGGTCATGTGTCGACAAAGAGAATGTAGACTGGAAGTTTTTAAGAAGAGACTTGTCAGAAATGCCTGAGTAGGGAGGGGGTTGGACTAGAAGACCTCCAAAGTCCCTTCCAACTCTGTTCTTCTACTCTACTCTATTTGTGTTGCTAAGCAAGAGTTTTGTTAAGTGAGTTTTGCCCCATTTTAACCTTTCCTGCCTCCTTTGTCAAATGAATAGCTGCAGCTGTTAAGTTGGTAAGATGTTAAGTTCATTTGGCTTCCCCCCCCCGACTTTCCTTGTCAGAAGGTCACGTGACCCCAGGACACTCCAACCGTCATAAATACGGAACCGGATGTCAAACCCCTGGATGTAAATCACGTGGATGCTCCAACGGTCAGAAATGTGAAAAATGGTCATAAGTCACTCTTTTAGCACCGTGGTAACTTCGGTCACTAAATGGACAGTCATAAGTTGAGGATTACCTGAAGTATCCTAAAAGAGGCACACCTTTCCCCAAAACTGGGATGCCTCTTCTAAGAAATGTTTCATCATCGTTCCTTTTTTTTCCCCCTCCCCTTTGAGATTACAAAAAGCCCTTCGTCATTTTCATAAGGTGCCTGGAAGGGCAGCTTTTGAACTAATTGAAGTCTTAAAACAGCCACCCTTTGGCGGGGAGGAACCCTCTCCTGGTCAACCAGGAACTCCTTTATGGATTAAAGGAGCAGGAAAGGAAATGGGAAAGACTGAAGTCTGTTAAGTCGGCTGGACTCCTGGACAGGCAGAAGCCAGTGCCATAAATCAAAATAAAAGAGAAGGAACAGGAGAAATATTTGTTCCAAGTCTCAGAAAAATTGGAGAAAAGTGTCCAAACATTTGGAAGAGATCATTACAGCCCACCCCAAATTAAAAACTCTCCCCCTGTGACATTATCTGCCTGGCCCAAAGCTAAAATAGATCAGTAGTACTTGATAAAAACATAGATGGTCAACGTTTGCGTCTGACTAGCTTTGATAAGGTTATCAAGTTTGGGTAATGAAATGTCTGCAAATAAAAACAACAAAAATAGATTGCTAATCCTCGAACCTTATTAACTAACTCACTAAAAGGCTGTTAATTTACGTGCAGACTAATTTCATTATTTAAGCCATCATGGCCAGCTAGCCAAACCTCTGGGCAATAAAACCATGATGACAGCGATACCTGTGGATACAGCTTCAGTTGAGCCCCTGGCTTGTTTGTTTGCCAGGGAGAACAATTGACAAATGCAATTTTTAATTCTCCAATCCAGGTAGCGAGAACTAATTATCTTAACAACAGTCACACACAATAAAAGAACCGACAGCTGTTACCCAAAGCCATTCCTAATGGCTCCAGAAGCAACCTAGGACCATTAAGGGGGGGGGGGAAATCAAGATTTGAAATATAAAACTTATTTTTCCCCCCCAGTCCTCAAGGCAGCAGTGCACAGCTATGTTCATTAAAAGCAGCATCCGCCGGGCCTTTAATTAAAAAGTTGGTGACGAAGTTTTAAATATGATTAAACAACAAAACAAGCTACAGGATGTTGATGGCTCTTTTGTGGGGGCGAAAAAAGTTACTGGCGTGGTGGTTTGGTTTTTCCCTCCTCGGAGTTTTAGCAATAGCTCCTCTCTCTGCTGTTTTCACATCTCCTTCATTTGGTTTTCTTAATTAAAGTGCTGGAAGGATTCTGATAATGAATTGCTTGCTAGAATTCTGCTTGCTAGAATTTTAGAATTCTGTGTTGGTGGCTTGTCCTAGTGGCCTCTCTTTCCAGAAACCAAACCTTGCAATATATTTATTTGTATCTTGCCTTTATTATTTTTACAAATAACTCAAGGCAACGAATATAGCTACTCCTTCTTGCAGGATTGTTCTTGTGGAGAAAATAGAAGGTGCATTGGATATTTTTGCTTCCTTGACTTATTTGTAAAAATAAGAAAGACGAGGAAGGAAGGAAGGAAGGAAGGAAGGAAGGAAGGAAGGAAGGAAGGAAGGAAGGAAGGAAGGAAGGAAGGAAGGAAGGAAGGAAGGAAACCCACTGTAGTTTGCAAAGTAAAAAAGGAACAGAGAAATTGGAGGCACAATTCCACACCAATGAGACACAAAGACCATTTTTTCTTCCTGGGTCCAACAGCAGTTTAAAAGCCCCTTCATCCATCACTGAACTAAATTCCTCAACAACAACAACAAAAGGAGCACCCAAGTGTGAAGTCCAAAACCGGTCCACTTGGTTCCGAGTCAGGGCCGTTCTGAGAACTCATGATTAAACCATGACTAATGAGATTTGCCAAGGCCATGTGCTAAGGCACACCGGCTTAAAACCAAGGCTGCCTTCAGCTAAACCCACCAAGCCAAGATCTGAGAAACTCCTACGGGATGTTCATGCCGGTCTGTGCAAACCATCCTAGATTTCTTAGAGAGAGAGAGAGAGAGAGAGAGAGGGAGAGAGGGAGAGAGGGAGAGAGAGAGAGAGAGAGAGAGAGAGAGAGAGAGAGAGAGAGAGAGAGAGAGAGAGAGAGAGAGAGAGAGAGAGAGAGAGAGAGATCTGGCAAGAAAAAGCTGCAACAATTTGGAAGGGAGGGGGAAAACAGAGGTCATCTGGACAGCCCTCCCCTTCTGCTAAGGTCTGATGTGCTCAGTAAGGCAAGTCTATAAGAAACAACAGTCTCATCTCAAACTCACATCTGGCTAGGATCCGTTTAACCAAGCATTCACACGCTAGGTTGGCTTTTCCTGGCAAGGGAGGTTACGGGGGGAGGGGGGAGAGATGCCTTGAGATCCCCCCTCCTTCCAAGGAGGCAGAACCACCTGCCCGCGCCCCCAAATAAACATCAGGTACAACCTCAGCAGCCCCGGGGTCTCTTGCTCCATTCCAGCTGCGGGCGGGGCGGGGAGGCAGGAGCCAGATCAGAGGGGTGCCAAACGGCCCGTCCGAAGGGGGGCGTCACATTGCCCCCTCGCCCTTCTCCGGCCCCAAGTGGGCGGGACCCCAAATCCGGACCCGATTTGGGGGGTGTTCACAAAATCCCTCTTGCGACCCTCCCAGAGGTTGGTGATGGTGGGGATGCTGGAAACTGCGCCCCCCCAATGGGACTGAACTCTTCGCCACGGGTGGAATTGGGGAGGGGGCGTCGGTGCAGCTGAGCCCACCCGGGGACGCCCCCCCCAAACCTTGCCGGAGCCCTTCCCTGCCCCGCGCCCGGCCAACTTCGGCGCAGACGCCCCTTCCCCAGCCCAGCCCAGCCCGGTTGGAGAGACTCACCTCCACGGCCGGGCATCGCTTTTGGGGGTTGTCCGGCCCGCCGGCAGGCCCCTCGCTCGGCAGCCGCTGCCCCGGCCGCTCCTCCGCCTCCAGCCAGGGCGGGCCAGGTGCCGCCGCCTCCTCCGCCTCCTGCCGCCCCCGCGGGCTAGCGGGACCCCCTCGGCGGGGCTGGGCGGCCGTCGGGGCTCGCCTGCCCGGAGGGCTCCATGCACGGAGGCAGCGCCCTGCAGCTGCAAGCCCGCCGCTTCCTCCGCCCTCTCCTCCTCCTCCTCCGCTGGGGCTCTTGCTGCAGCGGCAACGGCGGCGACCGGTTTGACAGCTCGGGCTGGACGGCGGTGGCGGCTCCCACTTCCTCCTGCTTTGCGCGCATTCCCGCTTTGCGGCCGCCGCCGCCGCCGCCGCGAGCGCAGCTGGGTCGTTCCAGCTGCGCCCGGGAAGCAGCGGCGGCGGCGGCCCTCTGGCGGCTCCTGCTGGCCGCCGCGCGAAACTGCAGCTGCGCTTCACCCCCAGCTCTAAAGCCACCGCGCCCCCCCCCGTCTCCCTCCAAGATTTGGGGGTCCCCTGGAAAGGTGGAGGGGAAGGTTGCACACATTCGCACACACACTTATTCACATTCACACACACGCAGACACAGTCGGCCGGCCGGGATACATGCTCTGTCTGCCCCTCCCAGGGCTGGGAGTGATGGGAGGCGGGCTTCTCTGCACATCTGGAGAAGGCGGATTTGCCAAGGCGCAAAATTGCAGCTGCGTTCCACTCCAGCCCCCCCATCTGGATTTAGGAAAGGTGGGGAAAGGGAAAAGAGGGTGGAGAAGGGTGCACACACAGATAAGGCCGGGATACCTGCTATGCCCCTCCCAGGGTTGGGGATGATGGAAGGGGGTCTTCTCTGCACACCTGGAGAAGGCAGCTGTGCCTGGAAGGAGGGGAACATATGGGTTGGCCCCTGCTAAGCCCTCAGCATCTTTCCCTCTTCTCAATTGCTGGATCCCCTGACAGAACCTGGGTTTGTTTGGATGTGGGTTTTGAGATAAACCGCAATTGGCAGGATTTATGCAGGCACTTTTAAGGTCGAGGGGGAAATAAAAGGTTGCTGCTGGGGTTAGAATTGAGCCTTTCACACGTGTAATCAGGAGAAGTCTTAAAAACTTACTGAGAAAGGAATCTTTAGTGCAGGAATCTTGGACAGGAAAAATCAGGTATTTTCTACATTTCTTGCTGGGAAACCTGACATGGGCTTTAATCGGGAAGGGGATTCTCCGGATCTGCAAGGGGCGGGGGGGGGGGGTGGAGAGGAATGGACAGGAAACCAAAACCCGAATTCATGACTCAGCTTCCTGAATTACCCCACTGATAATAAAAGCAGCCAGCGATGAAGTGAGTTTGTCAGGAGTAAATTTAAGGCCAAAATGAACCACAGCGGGAGAGATAATAGCCTGTCTGAAATTGGAAACCAGAAAGGTACATCAATTATCCCCGGGAAGATTAGTTTGGCTGCAGAATTGGAGAAAGATACATGGCTTTGAATAAAAAATAAAAGGCAGCAATTGGCTGCAAATGAACGCCGATCAATCTAGAGAAATTCTTCGCAGGCTAGCATTTCATTTGGAACCCAGGTGGTAACTCGCCTGCCCTCTCCCTGCTGGCTATTTTTATTATTCTTGGGAATACAGAAAACAAGGGAAGCTTCTACGCTTCCAGAATGTTCTTTTCTTTAGGACGTGGTGTAATTGGATTGTGCAGGCCTAACCAGTCCTTGAATGTTTAATGGGGAAATAGCTTGCCTGAAGCCAAAGGGTCTCTCTCACAATTTGGAGGTCAGGCTCTTTGAAAGGCCAAAATAAAAACCGACTGGCTTGCAGTACTTCTCCAGGGAAGGTCGAGAAATTACAATTTCTATAAATACGTGTATTTTCAAGGTTTAGTGGAAAACCTGGCTGGCTGGGGAATTCTGGGAACTGAAGTCCACCCACCTTCCAAGTGGTCAAGAAAAAGGAGAGAGGATGAAAATGAAAGAGGCGCAACTTGTTAAACAAGGACAGATCATACAAGGAATATTCATGCTTGCCTTTTTCAAATTTTTAACTTTTATATATTTTTACATTTTAATACTTCATTGTACACCGCCCAAAGTCCCTCTGTGAGGGAGATGAGGAGATAGATAGATAGATAGATAGATAGATAGATAGATAGATAGATAGATAGATAGATAGATAGATAGATAAATCAATCAATCCAGTTGGACACACTGGACTTCAAACTGTGATGGCAAAGACAAGAAGGAGCAAAAGAGGCTTTAAAAACAACAGTTAAGCAACTTCAGTTTAGACACTTAATTTTAATTCATATTTCCGCGATAACGCATGCCAAATAAAAGCTAGTGGTTTAAAAAAGAGAACTTGTGATCTCTCTCAAACTCCCTGGAGTGCAATGAGATGGATACTGCAACAGTTTTTTTTCCAACTTTCTTGATTTGTTGGTAACACTGCACTGTAACGTGGCAAAGGAGCTTAGGAAAAGAAGATGCATTTTTGAATTTTAAGCCAAGAAATGGTTCCTTGCAGCTCACTTCCTCGGAAAAAGGCTGTGCATCCTGTTAGCATCGATTAAAAAAGTCCCCACTTTGTACGTACGTACTTCACACGACAGGCTTGAACCTCTAAAAGGGATGAGCACCATCAAATCAATCACAACACGATAAACGTCTCAAAACAAAAGCTGCCCTCTGAGTGTCTCTAGGCTTACAAAGAATTCAGGTCTGCTGTTTTTCAAAAATGCCCCACGTCTTCAAAAGTAGCAAAATACAAAAAACCCGACAGATCGACTCCTTTCGGTATAAAAAAAAAATACGTTTCTTTTTTAAAATACGTGGCTCAGTACAAAATATCCGGGGGGGGGGGAGGAACTTGTGTACAGAGGACATGATTGCAAAAAGGCAGGGGAAGGTTTAGAAAAATACAAAACCGGTTTGCATAATTATTGTACTTTAGTGCAAATAAAGGGGTATGTATCTTAAAAGTCGGGTCCTCTCAAATGTTTGCGGAGGTGCGTAAAATCTGGAACCTCTTCAGGGTCATACGGATGGATCCCAATTCTCGATTAATTCTTTCCAGGCGATCCTCCAGAGCTTCCTGAGGGGAATATTCGGGCAAGGGCGTTCAGGATCCAGAGAGAATCAGAAAGAAAAAAAAACCTGTGATGATTCTGGAAATTGACATTTGCGGCTTGTCTTTTACCTGCGTGATGTATTTTGTGATCCGGATGAAATTATGGTCTGCTGCAAACAGCCTGAGATTCAACTGTTAAGCCTGAAAGAACTACAGGTAGTTTGATGATGCAACAGCACTGGAAAAAAGGCATCTGCAAACGGTCCTCACACTTACGACCGTCGCAGCATTCCCCAGGGTCACGTGATCAAAATTCACGTGCTCAGCCACTGCTATTTACCAGGATTGCAGCATGCCAGGATTGTGGTGTTAAACGGGGGAAGCCAGCTTCGCTTAACACCCGTGTTAATTCACTCAGCAAAGGTGATTATTTTATTTCCCGCCCAAAGTCGCTGGAATGTGATGGGTGACAAATACATTTTATAAATAAATATTACACATTTTTCACGTAACCAAAAAGGTCGTAAAACCGGGGGTGGCTTGCTTAGCAGTGGATACTCTGGTCCCCCAATTGTGGTCATAAATCAAGGACTACCTGCACACACACAGACACACCAACAGGCGCACACTTAATCCCAGACACAACAAGAATTGTAACCTGATTCAGCCGGGCCTGTAGCGTCATCCTTCCTCCGGCGCAAGGAATTCGGCTCAGCTGGGACTCAATCTATCGGCACAGAAACATCAGGAAAGAGGGAACGCTTTAACGAAACGGGGAGAAACCCCCACAAAGAAATAAAAACTGCCCACAAAAAAGGCAGGCAATCTCTTTCCAGTTCAGTGGATCTGGCCAGTTTCTCAACCTGCACAACTTTATGACGTATGGATTTCAACTCCCAGAATTCTCCAGCCAGCCATGTTTGAACCCTGGATTCACTCCGTGTTTGCCACACTTCCCTGTGAAAATTACCTCTAAGCTGACCCTGGAAATGGTGCCGAGATGAATTTCAGATTATTCAGGCATTTCTGATGATTCACCCCAATGTTGGAGAGCCAGTTTGGTTTAGCCATTAAGGCACCGCGCTGGGAAGCAGGAGGCCATGAGTTCAAATCCCACCTTAACCGTGAAAGCTGGCTGGGTGACCTTGGGCCAATCACCAGGAGACTGTGAGTTCTAGTCCTGCCTTAGGCACGAAAGCCGGCTGGGTGATCTTGGGCTAGTCCTTCTCTGTCAGCCCAATTCACCCCACAGGGTTGTTGTTATGGGAAAATAAGAAGAGGAAGATGGATTGAAAATGGTTGCCGCCTTGAGCGATTTGTAGAAATAATAAAGGCAAGATACAAATAATAAATACATCATTAAAAAAAACCTTAACGCCCCTAGCAAAGGTGACGTGGACCTCTCTGAAGGAAGGGGAGAGGGGAGAGAAGCCCCAACGCTTCACCTTTACCTGTTGCTTTTCTCGAGTCAGCTCGTCAAACAGCCTCTCGGTCTCTGCCAAGGTCCTCATCCTGGAAACGTACTTGAACTCGGGCTCGTAAGGAGCCGGAGCGGCCGAAGACGATCCCGACTCGCTGCTGGTGGCAGAGCGGCCCTCTTCATAACCTTCCCTTGAGGAATCTCTGTTTGCTCGGGAACGCAAAGGTTGTGGGTAGGAGGAAGACTTGGAACCTTTGCGGTTATCTGGGCAACTGGGCTGCAGTCCTGTTTCCACACACACACACACACACACACACACACACACACACACACACACACACACACACACACACACACACACAAAAAGAGAGAAAGGGGAGACCTGATTATCAATCAGCCACGAAATCACATTCAGAGGACAGACTTGCCTCCAGAAATTGTGGGCACCCCAATCCTGGAGTTTTTTTTAAAGAGATTGGACAGCCGTTTGTCTGAAATGTTATAGGGTTTCCTGATCAAGCAGGAGGTTGGACTAGAAGACCTTGGAGGTCCCTTCCAACTCTGTTCTTCTGTTTTACTTCCAGAATGTCGGCAAAACCTCTGAGCCCATCTGGAATTGAGGGGAGGCAAGAGGGGGGGAGGATCCCAGCATCCATGCAAACCGTGGCCTTCCGCAAAGGGGTCAAAATTTAGCTCTGCAGCTTTGCGTGGGGGGCACAGAGGAGCCCACAACATGGGGCTGGCTACCCCCCATGAGAGCCCCCCCGCCTCTAATAACCGCTCAATGGCCATCTTGAGATTTTTTTTTACCCTTTTGAAGTTTGTAAGGATGTTATTCTACATTTTTTAAAAAACCCTAACTTGATTTCAATATTAACTTTTCATCGTGTGTTTTATTTTATCCACCGTATTATCTTGTACGCCGCCCAGAGCCCCTCTTGGAGGGGGACAGGCGGTCTAGAAACATGAAATGCGAATAAACAAAGAAAGACGGCCGCCTCTCAGCAATCCAGACCGAAAGAGGTTCAGGAATGTCGCAGATCAGCAGCTTTCGAGGAATTTGAACGGCAAAGGACCCCACCGACTGCGAAATTTACCTTCTGTGTCTCCACCTGAGCAAAACTGAAGCCTTTTTCGTGGGCTGCCGTAGTGCAGAGCAGGCCCAGCGACAACGTCATCCAGACGGATATCAAATCTAGCGTAGAAAAGAAGAAAGTTCCATGCAAGGAGGCCTGTATTTCTCCCCCCCTCTCTCTCTTCCCAAGGGTGGGCTGCTAAAATTTATATTTTTCTTCCTTCCAAGACGGAATAAATACAGGCAATCCTCAACTCACAAGAGTTTGTTTACTGACCGTTCAGAGTTACAACGGCCCTGGAAAAAAAATCGACTGCCTGACACCTACGACCGTTGCAGGATCCCCATGGTCACGTAAGCAAAATACAGACTGACTCACATTTACGACGGTTGCATTTGTCCCGGGGTCCCGTGATCCCCTTTTGCGACTTTCTAACATGCAAAGTCAATGGGGAAGCCAGATTCACTTAACAGCCACGTTGTTCACTTAACAACGGCACTGATTCACTTAACAAAGGAGACAAGGTCGTAAAACGGGGCAAAATTCGCCCAGCAAGACTCTCTCTTAGTGACATAAGCGTGGGGCTCAATTTCTGGCGGTAAATTGAGGAATGCCTGTGTAGTAAGGTTCCAGAGGCCATTTCCTATCAATTCGAGAGAGCACAAACTAAATTGGGAAGTCGACCCAAACAAGCAGAAGATCTATTTGCCGCCGGCTCGTCCGTACCTGGTCACCATGTCTTCGTTTCTGCTGAGAAAGTGGCTGAAACCCGGGGACAGATTTTCTTTGGGGGAACGCTTCGGGCTGTAGGTCACGGCCACTGGAGTCAACATGGTCTCCCGTTTGGCTGCCGAGAGAAAGCAGGCAGCAGTCCTTAAACCTCAGAGAAGACGTCAAGAGCGAAGAATCGAGACCGTAGGTTAAATTGCAGCTCAGAAGATTTATTGCTCACGCCTACAGACTCGAGGCAGCTGAAGTTCGACCTTAGATTGGCACCAGAGAAAGGTCAACGGAATTCAGGAAGGGTTGAACTTGGACCGTTTGTGGCAGCGTAATGATTCTAGGCTCATGACTCGCTTAACTCCCCCCATGCTCTGCCCACTCTTCTCCTATCGAAGGCACCCCAAGCTTAGTTACCTGGCATTCAGATGCACCCTTTGGGACCAAGGCATGCTGCTCAAGGTCTTGTTCAGAGGGCTTTCTGTCCAAGTGAGATCTACACGGGGTGGGCTTTTTGGGGTCTTACTGAACCCCACTTCCCATCACTGGGATAGCAAGGGGCAACAGAGGTCGCAATCCATTAGTATCAAGAGGGCTAACAGGGATGTCTGCGGGTCAGGGTTAAAAAAAACCCAAGATG
Organism: Bothrops alternatus; assembly: GCA_034064705.1. NCBI lineage: Eukaryota > Metazoa > Chordata > Lepidosauria > Squamata > Viperidae > Bothrops > Bothrops alternatus. The sequence continues at coordinate 287,613 of JARGCV010000504.1, read as the reverse complement.
CACAGGTGAAAAAAAATGAGTGAAGACTTGATTGCATCACCTTGTGCCATTTTTGGGACCATAACATGCGGGCATGCTGACTGGGGAATTCTGGAATTGAAGTCCACATGACTTAAAATGGTCAAGGTTAAACCCCCCCACTAAATTAGACAATCCAAAATTTTTACTTGGCGTATTTGTCTTCCTGTTTGAAGGTGGGAGCGATGAAGAGCGCTGGGATGAGTTGACTTTTTTGTGCCTCGGTTGCTCTTTGCTCTTCTCGGGCGAACGGCTCGTGCCTAAGGATGTCTCAGTGAACCCCACAACCGGACACTGAACAAGCGTTTCTGAAATAAGCAAAGGCAGCAGAGAGGGTTTTCCTTCCGGAGGTACCTGGGCCCTTTTTCCTACCGTGGGGAAACGCTGAAAGCCATTTTCATTATCTATGCCTATGGGATGTACGTAGAGACACATGGTGAAGGTAACAATCCCCCCCAAAATATTGAAAGAAGTGAAATGAAATTGTGGACCCGCTGAATATTAGCTGCCATGTGTCTCCAATGCCTGCATATCTTATTTAAAAAGCCTTGTGCTCTACATCAGAGGACCCCAACCTTTTGGGCACCAGGGACAGGTTACGTGGAGAGAGTTTCTTCTGCGGACCGGAGGGAGCGTGGTTTTGTGTGCTGCCCGCATCCCGTGGCTGCGGCTTTGCTTCTTTGCGCGGCCCGGTTGCTGGCATGCCGCGGCCCAGTACTAGTCCACAGACTGGGGCTTGGGGACCCCTGCTCTACACAGAGTTATCTTTTCATCTAAATCCAAGCCGGCACAATTTTCCCATAGAAGAAATATTTTTTATTTCTTTAGGAACAATTCTAATAAACTAATAAAAATGGACTTACTGTTGGTCTCTGCTGTGGCCTCTTCCTCTTTCTCTGCCTGGGCGCCTCGGTTCTTCAAAGCCTTCCTTTCCTCAAATTCTTTAAAGGCTTTGAGGATGGGGATTTCTTGGGTTTTGATCTCTTTCTGAATGGCTTCGTTGGTGAAGAGACAATTTGGAGAGGGATCCTTCTCTGGAGGAGAGTGATGCCTAGACATATGCAGGAAAGCCCGGCCTGTTCATCTCACAGCTAAAAAGCTGGTCAGAGCAAGTGTTTCCTTTTCCCAGATTCAAACCAGATTACATTATTGGAAGGTAACCCTCACAGTAACCTATGGGAGGTTAGGTTGGTTTTTTTTTTGTTTTTTGTTTTGGCAATCCAATTAACTTAGTCTGGAATGTATTCTTTGTAGACAGGAAGTAAAAGCCCCTGGGAAAGCATTTCAACATTTGCCCAGCACAGCCAGGTTGTAATACGACAGCAAAGATTTTTATTCCATGACATATTTTTACTCCATGCTAGACCTTCAAGCTATTAATTCTGAAAAGAGAACAGTTTTCATGCCAATTATTTTCATCTGGGGAACCAACAGAGGAGCTGGCCGCTGGATCTGACGAAAGCTAGGAAGAATGGAAATTGTGGAATAGACTTGAACAAACGGGGCTATCCGCTGGCTTCTGCTTTTTGGGATCGTGGTGACATGCAGACAACCACACAGATGCACACCTGCCCTTTGTGCCCCGATCAGTGTACACTTGAGGACCTCATGGCAGCACGACAGAATGCAATTAATGTTGCTAGTTTATGGGCAAGATCTGTTCCATCCGTACATATTTGAATCTTGCCTTTTATATAATTTTATGTCATCTAGTACCCCTCAATTCAACCGTGAGGCTTCTGATTATGAATAAACAAGCATCTGGGAGAAAAAAAAAATTGCTCACCGAAGAGAGGTGAACTCTTTTTCAAGCCGGTTGTCGTTGGGACTTTCTTGAGCTGCCAAAGGCTGGCCGGTAAAGATTGAAAATTCGGATCCTGGGACCAGCCACTTCCTTCTGCTCACATCAAAGCTTTCTAATTTGCTGAGAGGACAGAGAGAAGCAAGGAATAACAAAGAACTAAAACGGAAGATGTAACATTTCATGCTTTCAAATTAAAAAGCAGACTTTATTAGGCGCTATTTTCAGGATCTGGCAAAGCAGCACAGGCAGTCCTTGACTTACAACCAAAACTGAGCCCAAAATTTTGGTTGCTAAGCGAGACAGTTGTTAAGGCAGTTTCCCCCCATTATGCGACCTTCTGAAGAACAGTGGTTATTCTGCACATCACACTGTGTGACCCCACGATCCTTTTTCATCCTTCTTAAAATTACAGTAGCCTCTGTGTGTGTGTGTGTGTGCGTGCGTGTCTTTCTCACCCTGACACAATCCTTACTTGCTAACCTGGCGTAGGATGGTCCAAAGTGTCCCTCGGCAAGGGAACGAAATTTGAGCGAGTTTTCATGTTCTAATTGCTTGACCTGAGTTTCAAGTTTCGAGACTCTTCTAGAGGAGAAAAAAGGAACAATTTTACCCATGTTAATGCTGAGTATGACCCCAGTTTTTGTGGCTAGAATAGACGGCTCATTTTCTAAAAGCTGTTGGGAAACCTCAGGACTGGGTTGGATCATGTTTCCCTATTTGGCGACCAAGATCTAAAGCTCAACAGTTCTGGAAAATAACAGAATAACACAGTTGGAAGGGACCTTGGAGGTCTTCTAGTCCAACCCCCTGCTCAGGCAGGAAATGGTATACATTGGAATGAAACAAAGGTTCAAAGTTGAATGTCTTTTTCAACTTGCAATCTTTTTTTTTTAATTAAACTTTTATTTATTTATTTATTAAATTTCTATACCGCCCCTCTCCCGAAGGACTATTTAAAGGTCTATTCCCAGAGTTTTAGGGACTAGCTCTTTGCTAGATTTGATTCAGCAACTTCGCTGGTCACTGCCTGGTTAACATATTGATGAAATATGCTAATAAACATGCTATTAACAATAGAAACATTGGAGAGGCTTTGAAACTTTTCTTGCTTTTCTAGGATTAAAGGGTTCAATATTACCTCTTCAAATCAGAAATCTGAGTGTGCGCATCGAGTAATTTGTTCTCAGTAATATTCAAAGAATCCTGTGGGGGAGAGAAAAAAAATTAAGGGTAACGCAACCACTGATTTTACCAACACCAAATGATTTAAGTGTTTCTCTTTCATCAGCTGATCATTAATTCAACTTATCTTCAGCTTCCCTGGGAAAAAAAAAGCTTTGCTAAGGCTTCTCTTCGTTTGTCCTTGGCAAATAATTAATCGTATATTCAGAACCCATCAGGGGGTTCCATTCTCCAGCCACGGCTGGTTAACCTCATGCCTTTCTTGAGGTGGATGTCTCACTATCTGCTTGAACAGTTTTCTGTTTCCAAGTTCCCTTGTTTCTAAATTCTTTTGGCAGAGGTCCACTTAGCTGGCTGCTGTCCACTGTTTCAGATACAGGACAGCCTGAGTGATTTAAATAAATGTACAGAAGATCTGATGTGTGACAAATTCAGCTGACAGCACTGGACTTTTCATCCCTCCTAAAGACAAACATTTTGTGGACAAAAAGCTTATTTCTGGGGGAAAGAAATACACCTGCTTTTACTCACGATCAAGGGACCGCTAAAGCCCATTTGGTTTTGGATCCCCTTCGCCTAAAAATGGACTCAGTTCTGCAAAAAAAAAAAAAAAACCAAAAACCCTGCTGCTTACCTTAACTCGTTCATGCTCCTTCCCAAGCGATTCGTATTCTCCCAAAAGCTATCAAGAAAGTCACATTTTTATTATTGATTTGTAAGATTTCAAACCGTCTAGATAGAATAAAAAATCTAACTGGCACAAATCACAGCATCCGATAGAGCCATCAAATCAGGATTTTGGCAAATGCTACCTTTTATGATTGTGACTTATTTCTAGTTGGCATTTAAGAAAAAAAATCCTTCAGTCTTATTATCGGTCCGTTAGCACAGAGTGTAAGTTAAGAAGCAGCTATTTAATAAGGGGGGGGGGACTGAAATGAATTTGAGCTAGCAGGAAGAGCAAAGACCTGTTTTATCCATGGGTGAAAAGTCTCTATTCAGCTATCTCCAGTTCAACAGGATAACTCCACAATTGTTCTTAAGGTTAAAATGTCCTGTTTTAATCTCTTTTTTTTTTTTTAAAAAAGAGAACTTTCTTTTGTGGCTAGAATAGACACAGGCCTTTTGTTTCATAGATAGCCAAATGATCAACAATGCTACCGTGGCTTTCTGTGGCTATAGAAAAACCACGCCAACTGAAGACTTGGTCCGTAACACTTTTGAGGAAGTTCTTGACAATTCACAACACGCATTCCAAACTGGGCGAGGCTGCTGTTCCCCAACTTACATTTTGAAACATCTTATTCTCTTCCTTTAACCGGGCGTCCTTGTTATCAGAGAGCTTGTAGGCTTTCTCAAAGGCCTCTTCCAGATCTTTGAGCCTTCTCTTCAGGCGACTGATGGTGTTGTCTTTGTCCTTGCTATTCGTGCGCATCTGTTCGATGCGCTCCTGCAAGGACTTGGTGCTGTTGCTGATGGCACTGCAGCGCTCATGCCAATCTGTCTGGAAGGTAAACAGGCCGAGAGTGGGAAAGGACCTTGGAGGTCTTCTAGTCCAACCCCCTGCTCAGGCAGGAGACCCTGTACCATTTCAGACCAATGGCGGTCCAGTCTCTTCCTAAGAAACTTCAGTGATGGAGGACCCACAGCTTCTGGAGGCAAGCTGCTCCATGACTACATCGAGACTGTAAGCAGGACAAACCGTCACATCGGAGAGAATAATCTGCAGATTTCAGCCAGCCTGTTTTTCATTGGGGTCACACCAAAGTAGAACAAAGTCTTCTTCATTTTATTAAATTCCATTAATTTAGCAGCAATAAAGTTCCTCAACCTTAGCAACTTTTAATAATAATAATATGTGATAGACTAGAAACTGTGGATAAACTATAGAAAAGAGAAACACCAATCAAATGAAGTGTAACAGGCGTATAGTTGAGGCTTGATGTGAGGAGTGAAAAATGTTTACCAAACCAGACGTTTACAAAGATTAATATTTAGTGTTGTATACCAGGTGCTATGATGACTGATGCATACCAAGATTTTATGTTCAATGCTGATTGTTTTAATAAAAGAATTTTTTATAAAAAAAAAAAGAAGGGTGAACTTCCAACTCCCAGAATTCTGGCTGGCTGGGGAATTCTGGGAGTTGGAAGTCCACATATATGACAGTTGTTAAGGTTGAAGAATTCTATAAAACGAAGAAGAATTTGATCGACTTGAGTGTGACTCAGCCCGAGGAAATCTCCTATTCTCCTAGGCTGCGCACTCCTGGGAACACAACACAAGACTTCAGGGAGTACTTCCCAGGCTTCTGTTCCCAGATGCCAAGCCACTCCATTCACAGAAAATTGTTCTTCCTCTTCTCCCCAAATGTGGGAGTCCTCGGTGCCCTTGACCAAGACATGACCCTATTTTGGCCCTCTCGGTCTTCCTGCCCACCCTTCCCTGCCAGTTCACGGCCATAAAGAGACGTCTGAAATGACGCCCAGCACATTTTTAATCATTTGTTTTTTTCATTATAGCTGGACTCCTCCATCCAAGCCATAAGATACACTTACTACTTCCATCTCTAAGGCCTTGTTTTTATTTTCGAGGGATCGCACACGGCTGTTGGCTTCGTGCAGAGCAGCTTCTAGCCGGTCACACCTAAAAATTCAAACAGAGAGCCATTAAGTATAAAAAAATATATGGTATTATTCCTACTTTTAGGTGAACTGCTTCGCTGGATCGACGGCCAGAGGCTAACACTTGCGGAGAAATCTGGACCGTAGATAAGCAACCCTCATCTCCAAAAATGTATTACAAGTAATCCTTGGCTTATAACCAATCATTTAGTGACTGTTTTGAAGTTACAAGATCCCTGGAAAAAAGGGACTTGTGACAGTTACACGGTCACTTGATCAAAACTCAAGACGCTTGGCAACTGTCGTAAATATGAATCAGCTGCCAAGCCTCTGAATTTTGATCTGCAACGGTCAGGAATCACTTTTTAAAATAAACACGACGGCTGCAGGGTCCCGGGATCCTGTGACCCCTTTCTGCGACTTTCTTGACAAGACAGGTCAAGGCGGAAGCCAAGCTCACAACCGTTACTAATTCAACTGCAGCCATTTACTCAACAACGGTGGCAAGAAAGGCTGTAAAACGGGGCAAAACTCACTTAACAAACGTCCCACCTCGTCGTGGTCGTAAGTCAAGGATTACCTCTATTTTTCTGCTTAAAGAACTCTTCCCTGCTCACAAGTGAACAAGTGAGTTACTATGGGGGGGAATTCTCAGAGCAACTAGAAATCTATTTGAAGTACAGTGGCCCTTTCTGTTCTGCTCACAACTTATTAAAACAAATAACACAAAGAGATTCCCTAAACGGGCACTTGATTTTCAGCTGTCAAAACTGGAGCCAGGAAGGTTCAGAAACAGTTTTATCCAGGCAGAATCACTTCAAAAAATGACGGAAAAAAAAAAGAAGATACAGATGTTATTCCAAGCAACTCAACCAATACCTGTCGGTAAGATTTTGATTGATTTTCTTCATTTCTTCGGAAGGAGAGGTATGGCTTGCTTCTAACTGCTGCTTTAAACTGAGAATTTCGGACTCGTAATACACTCGGAGATCAGCTATGTGCCGGATGTGTTTTTCCCTCAAATTCTGCCTAATCCTGATTTAAAAAAAAAAAAAAACATTTAAAAGCTTAGCAACTTTGCTGGACGCTGTTTCTGAAGAAGAAAACTGGGGTTATCTTACTTGGAGAGGACCAGGGGATCTTCTACGCAAGCAGGCGAAAGTTTGTGCTGCGTCAAAGGATTCTCAGCAGACGGAATTGGGTGCCGGGCCACTGAAGATGGCGTGAGGGTTAAGTTCTTGTTGTCCTCCATGTCTAAAATCTCGTCATTTGGATGATGAGAGCCGGTGATGTCGGCTGTGTTCTGAAACTCATAGCTGCCCCAGGAATCCGCGTGCAAGGCTGCTGAGCAAGAGGCGTATCGGGGAGACTCGGTGGAGCGAGGGGATACAACGGTGCTCGTGTGGGAAAATGAATCCCCCTCCGAAGGAAGGGAAAAAGCCACAGGATCTGCCATGGAATCTGGAGACAAGGGAGCTTGCTCTGGGCTGGCGTAGAACCTGGGCAGACGCCGTCTCGTGTTCAGCTCGCCTGGTTTCATGTGGAGCGTTGGGTCGAGGGTCAGGATCTGCGAAACAAACATCACGGTGATTGGAGTGAAAGAAACAAACAAACCGAGACCCAGTTAAGGGCAAATTAGTTGCTTCGAGATGATTGTGGTGTGGGAGGAGATGCTTGAGGGTGCCTTGGACAGTAAGACGACCCAATCAGTCAATCCTCAAGGAAACCATTCCTGTCCTTTGGAAGGATAGAGACTGAAGATGAGAGAGAAGAATCGTAATAGGAGAACAAGCCCATCAAGACAAGATTCAGCACAGTCCATCTGCATTTAAAGGACGAAGGCCACTCTCTGGAAGTCCACATTCTGCACAGAGAGGGCCCTGGTTTGAAAGAGGGGTCCAAGAGGCCATCTAGGTCAAAACTGAACAGCCTTCTCTCAACAGAGGGGGAGGGATACAACACCCCCCATCCCCTATTTACAACACAGTCCCTTGAGCAGCTCCAAGGCTCCACGCCGGTTTGCACTCTTCAGGTTGACCCCGAGGACACAGAGAAGCCTCCAAGTGGCCTTGGGGACTCTCAGAAAGAGCACTAATGACCAGATGACTACAAGGACCATCAACCCTTCCATTCCCCACCATTCAGCCAGAACGGAACAAGCTTCAGTCCAGTCCAAGAAAGTCCAGTTGCCTCTTGAAAAAGCACCTGTGGGGCAATCAGCTAATAGACTAATCACAATGAAGGAACCTGAGAGAGTCAAACTGTTTGGGGGTCTGGAAAAGCCTGACCAGTTGTTAAGTGTAAGAAAGGATGGGACATTTTCAAGGCAACAGGCAGAACTGAAATACAAGCTATTACCTCTGGGGGATGAGTTGAGTGCAGGGGGGTGAAATTCCACTCTACGAGTGGTTTATCTTCCTTCTGCTTCTTATGATAAATATCCTTTAAGGATGTAGGCTTCAGCTCGTCACTGGAAGACAGCTAAGGGGAAAGAATTCAGATTGAGAGTTTAAGCATGTATTTAATATAATGATGAACCATATTTTTAGATGGGAATATAGAGTCTTTTGGCAAGAGGGGCAAATAGGATAATTCCAGGAACAGGACCCCAGTTACTGTAAGGCAGTATTTCTCTGCCTCAGCAACTTTAAGATGGGTGAACTTCAACTCCCAGAATTCCACAGCTGGCTGGGGAAGTCTGGGAGTTGAAGTCCACCCACCTTAAAGTTGCCAAGGTAGAGAAAACATGGCTATATGGCAAAAGTAGGGCTTGGAACATATAGCAGCTTAATGCCGTAAGGGGAGAGCAGAATTGTTGTCACACAGTAAACACACACGTTGTCACCCTTCATGCGTTAGATAATGAGCAAGCAGCACCAGCCAATAGAGGGAGGAGAGACCAAAAAAAAAAAAACCATTCAGCAAAACGGGGAAAAAAAGTAAGCCAATACCTGTTCTGGAGAAGCCTTTGTTGAGAAGGTAAGGAATTCATTTCCCAAATTCTTAGGCAACGCTCGATACATCTCCTTCTCGTCTGATTTCCAATAGGTCAGCCCTATAGTATAAAATAGGCATCTCAGAACTGATTTAAGGATAGCAAAGAGCTGGGCTATCATTTTAAAAGAAAAATAGAGTGAGGTAAACTTTGGTTCTTTAGGGAAGACGTGTGGCTGAAACAAACCCGCAGGGTTTGACAAGCAATAAAAGTAAAGAGAGCGTGTTAATTCTGCAGAGAGCTCTTGAGGGGATCAGTGCCAACTCAAGAACATTTGTCCTTTACAATATTTTAACCTGGAAGGTGGTTCTTACCCTGAGACTCCCTCCCTCCTTCCCTCCCTCCTTCTAGCTAAAAGAGTCTTCCCTGTATCCTGATTCAAACAGAATAAATTCGATTAAAGCCTCGGTTTTAATTAGTTGCATCAGAATCTCTGCTCATCGGAAGTAAGAGGGTCAAAGCTAAAGAAAGAAATTTAGGTAGTCCTTGACTTCCAGCCGTTCAAAGTCACAACGGCACTGGAAGAAAGGACCTTTTTTTTTACATTTACATTTACCGTGCTGACATGACCAAAATCCAGCCACCTGGCAACTGGTTGACATTTATGATGGTCTCCGTCCTGGGGTGTCACGATCCCCTTTTGCAGAGGAGAACGGCTAGCTCAGCTAGAACGATCCCCTCTGTTACAAATGCACCATGCTCACAGGAGGTACAGAGGAATAAATCTGGAAGCTACTGTACCTGAAGAAAGAGAGACCAAAGAATTTTGGCTTCCACTTTGCTGATTGAGGTAAAAGGGAGTGATGGATGGCACACCACCACCAGCAGCAGCAGCAGCAGCGATGTCATTGGTCTGTAATTCCACAGGACGGGAAAGAGAAAAAACAGAGATTTATTGTAAAAATAAAAAAAACCCTGAAACACGATCTCCCTCACTGAAGGCCAAAGAAAGAGTCATTTGCCCCAGCAATCTGAGAAAAGTATATTCTGTCACAGGAGTAACCCCATCAAATTCCATAGTGCCGCCCACAGTCACTTCGAAATAAGACGGGCAAAAATCTTAATAAATAAATAAATAAATAAATAAAAAGTGTAGGCTTCGGAGGCTGTAGGCTGAGCTCATCTATTATTCCCAGCTAAGCCCAAGAATGGACATTTTGGCCAGGATTGAACTAAAGGCACCAGGGTTGACATACATAGAAAGGGCTTTAAGGCCTGCCAATCTTAGGTAGGATCATTACAGGCCACAAGGCAATCCCTCCCTCTGAATGTAAAAACATCCAATAAAGGAGAAATTGCTATTTAAAAAAGCAAAGGGAGGGTTGAAAATACTGCCTTGGGGCAGGGGTCTCCCATCCTGGCAACTTTTAAGGTTTGTGGCTGTCAATTCCCAGAATTCCTCAGTCAGCCATGATGCCTCGGGATTTCTGGGAGTTGAAGTCCACGAATCTTAAAGTTGCCAAGTTAACTGGGCAGGGCAATCCTGTAACACCAACGTGCTCGCTGGGGAATTCTGGGAGTCAACATCCACACAGCTTAAAATTGTGGTCCGTGTTCATTCACGGCTACTGCCTTGTTGGGAAGAAAGGATTTCAGCAACTCTTTTACCCTGTCAACGGTTTGCTCTGTTCCCGGTGGGGTCTCCTCTTCCACACTTGTTTTTTTCACCTGGTTTTGTTTCATCTTTTGAGCCCAAGAGGTTAAAGATTTGCTGCAGAAAAAGAAAAGCGAGACACGGCGAATGAAAATAATTGCTTGAGCGCTGCAATTTATACCTTTCTGCAGACGGCAACAGTATAAACAGGCGCTCCGGCCTCCTCTGTAAAACCGCAATGGACCTCTCAGAGCAGGGTCTCAAGCTTGGCAACTTGACGATGGGTGGACTTCAACTCCCAGGATTCCCCAGTCAGCATTCTGGGAATTCAAATCCAACCTGTCTTAAGCATGCCTGTCTGGGGAACTCTGGGAGAGGAAGTCCACCCGTCTTAACGTTTCTAAGATTGAGAAACACTACACTAGACTAAAGAGGCAAGTTTCAAAGCTGGTAACCGATCCTCTAAATTTAAAGATGAAGCTAATGAACTGAGCAGTATCAGCCACTCACCAACTGGCTTCCTCAGGGTGACCTTCGTGAATCGGATGCTCCATCTGAGCGGGGAAATCGCCATCGTTCCCCTTCAGAGGTGGAGAATGTCCTGTTGCGGTCTGCAAACATTCTCTTTTGTCCTGAATGCTGCCCACAACTGACTCCTCCAGGGCTGGCGCTGGACAGTTCTGCCGCTTGGTCATCGTCTCCGAGTTTTCCATGCATGCCTGAAGGTCATCACATTTGCCAGGACTCAGTTCCGCAGTAGATAACGTACCATATCCGCTGCTTACTGAAACACTCTTTGTCAGGCCCTCCTGGTGCATGACAGAAGCATCTGCCTGGTTGTCAGCATGGCTGGGGTGGAACTGACTGGTAAACAGCTCGTGTTCTTCAAAAGCGTCGGCCTTCAACCCCATCTGACCTCCTAGCAACAGGCAGCTGTCTGAAAGTCTGATGGAAGAGGCCAGTTTGGGACACGAGCACGTCTTTTGGGCTTGCAGTGTCCCCAAGCGCCTGATTTCATTTTGTATGTGCTGGAAAGAAGAAAAAAAGCCCAAACCTTTCATTAAAAACCAAGGCTTTAATCCAACAGGCAGCATTTCATCAAATGGACGAGAAGAGCCACATTTTAATCACGTCCGTAGGACATTTTCACATACACACGCAACATGCAGATATGTGTTATGGTACAGAAATGGAATACCTAGAAATTTGTTCTACATCTGTTTTTAAAACACATGCATGGACACATTCATGTGGCTTTTCAGACCTCCAACAGAGAAATATAAAGGGAAAAGAACTCTCAATCTAAGTGGCTTTAAATGAAAGAAGACAATTTGTTGGGCTGGGCTGGCTTGCTTCTTCTCTCAATAAAGAATTACAAGTTAGAAACTTTTCCCCATTAGATCACAAAGAGCGCTGCTATTTCACAACAAACTCAAGACATAAAATGAAATGCCAATCGGACACGGACAGAGCTTCAGGATTAAGCCAAAAACACTTTAGTCAATGCTCAAATTTGCAACAGGCAATGTTTCTGCACCACACAATTTTCAGAACATCCAACGGGGGGGAAATATTATTTGGTAAGTAGTCTCATTTCTCCAATGCAACACGCAACCTCAGACACGTACGTACAGGTGAATATTCTGCAAGTATGAAATATGAAAACGTAGCCAGGAAATAAAAGAAGGAAAAAGACCAATGTACGAAAGGGGAAAAGAGAACTGTAAAACAACAATACCTCAATTATTTGTTTCAATTTCAGGAACAGTTGGTTACTATTAGTGAAGAGGGCCATCAGGAAAGGTAAGGGAAAAACAGTTACCAAAAATGGTGTAAATATTAAAAGGCACTAAATACACACAGACCAAATGTATGAAAACATCTATATTTTCATCTGTTGGACTTGATGTTCCCAGAAAAATCAGTTAACAGTTTGGTTGAACAGATTAACAAAGCTATTGGAGGGAATATTTTTGCCCACAAAACCCTTTCCCAAACAAGTGTGAAAAGACAGCCTGGGTTGACAGGAAGTGTGCATTCATACACACACACACACTCAAACCATATGTAGCAGATAGCTTTAATATCTCAAGGGTTCACAAAGAGATGTAAACAGAGGCATACTCTACATACCTTCCTGCCAACTAAGGAGCTATTTTATGCATTTGATAAAATTATAGTAAACAGCATTCTCACCCATATCATTTATCCCCCAACTCCCTACCAATTCCCATCTCACGTTCTTGAGAGCCAGACCTTCAGTACAAAGGCACAATGTAAACTAAATGAAACAACTTACATGTATTTGATGATAAAACAGTTTTTGCTGAGCGACTATCTGTTCTTGGCACTGCCTCTCCACCAGTCTGAACAACTGTAGCCACCTGGTCTGTGGGAAAATACAAGATTCAGCAAAGAAAATAAACATTTTCTTCCTTTATGAAATATAAATTCCATTTGCCCACATCTAGCCTGGCGATTGATTGATCCTGTTCATCTAGAAGCTGTTATCTGACACCTGTATTCAGTATGAGACCTGGAAAAAAGCCCCAAGGCAGAAAGAAAAAAAAAACTTGAAAATCTGATTCTAGAGAATTAGAGTCCTAGCAAGGCATTTAAGATTTCAAGCCTTAACACTGGAAAGCAACAAATATTAATTTGTTAACTGCCTTTATATTTATCCTTTTATCTTTTGTGAGGTGCCCAGAGTCGTTTTTAATGGTGAGATGGGCGATATATACATTTAATAAATAAATTAAACTAGGAAGGTGAAGTTAGGCTGCTGTTCGTAATAACGGAGCAACATATGTGGAAGACCGTTACGTATCTCACAATTCTTCAGTATTTTGGGACTACTATTTCTTTGAGCAACTTGCATAAATGAAGTCAACATACTAACCTCTTCAGTTACTGCAGAAGGATCAGCTTTGCCCAACAAACTGGAGACGACATCTGGGTTGAATAAAGGACTGTTGAACAAATAAAAATATGAATTATTTATTTACTGAAACTCAACTGGGCTTTGCTGACAACACCTTCTTGCTCTGAAGACAATATGGAACCCTGGAAAATCTACAGAGTTTTCCCCAAGTCTTTGGGTGGACTTTGTTAACTTGATTAAAATAAATGACTTGTCAGTAATAAGCAGGTTTTTGGACAAGCTTAGGCAAGATTGTGCTAAAATTCTATTTGAAAAATTGGACTCTGAAAATACTATAGACTTTAAGAAGCGTGATACTGGTTAAATTTCCTACTGACCTGTTGTTACTTTTGTTATGATCAAGTGAGTTGTGAGTATTCTTAGAATCAGGGTCCGCTCTTGGTGCTTCTTGCTCTGGATTCACCAATCCCAGGTTTTCCATATCTCATGCTTGCAGAGATTGTGATTATCCTTAAAAAATTAAAATGTGTTTAAAATCTGTAAAAAACAGATTCATTGCTTGGTCTGATCTAACCATTGCACCACTGGGTCCAGACAATATTTAGAAACATTTATTTCTTTATTAACACATATATTCAGTGTAGTTCTTGGGTAACAGAAAACCATTCTACCTGCCTTATATATCCACAACATTCCAGCCAAATGCTCTTTTACTGCTGCTGTTTCATCCAGGTGGCTAAATCCGAAATAAACTCTGCAATATGAATAAAGAAAAGACAACTGTGAAGCACCCCTTTATGAAGAAAAAAAGTTATCCATTTCCTGGTACATCATATGCCTGACCTATTTCTTCCCAACCACAGTTCTGTGTGCATGAATTATTTGTAGAAAGGCCTTAATTTATTCATGCACTATTCTTCAAATTTTATCCTCCAAAACAGATTGAATGTGTCCTTTTTAAAATGCAATTAAATGTAGGCACAATTTTAATTAAACACAAATTTAGCTAAGTAATATATAAAATATACATATACACACATATATACACATACATAGACATACACACACATACACTAAATTTCTCTCCTTTTTTAACTCAAAAGAGGTTTATAAGTGCATAATCAAACAGGGTCAGGGCCAGCTGTACATAAGAGATAAACATTTGCCAAGTCAGTTTGAAATATAAATGGAGGCTGGGAAGACACATATTCACCTTTATATATTATATTTCTTCCCCCAGACTTGGGTGGAGAGGGTGTTCTCTATTTTGTATATTTATTATTTAGGTCTGTTTCCCCTATTACAGACAACGTTTTAAAATCTGCTTTTTAATTCTCAAATATAGGCCTAGCAACATATAACTCAAAATACATTAAACGGTAGATGTTATTTATTCTCTTTTGATGAAACGGTGAGGAACTTGCTCTCTTTGCCAATAAAGAGAAAATTGCAACTGATCCTGTGCAAAACAATTTCCTGAATTTTTAATCCATCTGGGAAATGACCCCACCCCACAAAGTTGATCTGCTGTTATCTCATTTTTCTTCTTTATCCGTATTTCCAGTCGAAATAAAGATTTATTTATCCTATTTTTAATATTTAGATTTATCTATCCAGCTCCTGTATCCTCTCAAATTAAAACGAACAAACACAAAATCAGCAAGAATAACCACCACAAACAATATCTGTCTATCACAGAAGCTGGAGAAAGACTTGACAGGTGGATAAAAATGGCAAATCCAACATAAACAACCGCCTGGCAGTGCAAAGACCCATTATAACACTATTAAATTTACATCCAGAAAGAACCCCGGCAACTCTTGTGCTCCTGTAGACCCTCTCAAGAACCCTGCGAGGTAGGCCAACCTGGCACCCCGCACTTATTTACTGGCTTCGAGCCCGACCTTTCAACGAGCCCCATCCCTCACCCCTTATTGGCCGAGGCTATCGTGTAAACATCCAGAGCGGCCGGGGATTGGATGATCCGCCCGTCACTCGAGAAGCGGGGGCGTGCCGGGAGGGGGAAACGAGGTCGCCCCTCCCTCCCGTCAGAGGCAGCCGTCCCCGGTCCTCGCGAGGGGTTTCCCGCCTCCGCAACCCCGCGTACCTCCCCGTCCGCACCGCTCCCGTCAGGCGAACACCGGGCCGCTGGGAAGAAGGCCGGGCCCCGAACTGTCTCGTCCCCTCCGCGGTTGGCGGTTGAGATTCGAAGAAGCGGTTTCAAAGAAAAGACGCCGAAGGCTCGCGACGCGGCTGCGCCGATTGGCTAGCTCACCAGCCGCCGCGCGACGCTATTGGCCCGAGAAGTCGGGAGGTGGGAGCAGCATCGAAGACGCTATTGGCTCGTGGGGAAACTGTCTCGCTTAGGTCGGCGAGTGAAAAACGAGACGGGGCTTCAGGGGAGCCTCTCTAGGATTGGCTCTTTCGGGGCTCAGGGTGAGGGAGGGACGCATGCGCAGCAGGGTCGGGACTGAGGCCTAGTCGTAGTTAAGTTACCCCGAAGGTAAGTTTGGGTGCCCTCCGCAGTGAGAGCTTGGCCGGCCCGACAAAAGTATCTCCCTATCTGGCGCTCCCTTCCCTCCGATCTAGAATCCGCTCGTGTCCATTTCCCACTTTCCCTCCGACCTTATCTCGCAATCCCAAGGCCACAACAACCCTACAAGGTAGGCCAGGCGGAGCGAATGAACCCCCAAACCAGCTGGTGGGTGGGAGGGAGAGACTAAGGATTTGAACCCACATTTCTCCACCTCTAACCCAGCATTACAGCGGGCCTGCTCTGATTTGTAACTGGAGAGAACACACACACACACACACACACACACACACACACACACACACACACACAAGAAAGGAGGGGGCTACCCTGCACAGCCCAGATCCAGAAGGGGAAAAAATGAAGAGCATCAGAAGCCTGATCTGAACTGCAGATCTGTCAGCGGGTGTCGTGTGAAGGCAACCGAAGCAAACACGAGGGTTTGCCAACCCAGCTACTACAGGTAATCCTCGACTTACAACAGTTTATTTAGTGACCAGTCAGAGTTACGATGGCCCGGGAAAAAATGACTTATGACCGTTTTTCACACTTAACAACCGTTGCAGCATCCCCATGGTCACGTGATCAAAATTCAGACACTTGGCAACTGGTTCATCCTTATGACGGTTGCAGTGTCCCAGGATCACGTGATCCCCTTTTATGACCTTCCCACAAGCAAAGTCAGTGTGGAAGCCAGATTCTCTTAACAGCTGTGGAAAGAAAGGCCGTAGAATGGGGCAAAACTCACTTAACAACTGTTTCGCTTAGCCATAAGTTTTGGGCTTAATTGTGGTCATATGTTGAGGACTATCTGTACTTTGCACTCACCCTGGCAACGAGCAGTGCTGCTTTCCCATAATACGCGGAGCCCATGACCGTGAACGATGTTCTACCTTTTCAACATATTTCAACATACAGATACTGGATCTTCCTTTCCATCATATTGATCAAAGAAAGAGGACAGGCCCCGTTTACATGTTGCAGTCTGTTCTGCCATTTAGATAAACACACAGAAAGAGTTTGCAAGGGGAAAAAGTAAGGACACCCCTAGTTTATCACTGCTTCCCAGACTTAAAATTGGAAATTGGGATCAAAGGATTAGAATATTGTCCAAGAAGATCTGGGAACTACTTGTCTTATTGAAACCTCTGTCGGGGTTTCAAGCCAAGGCCATACTTACTTTTTCCACCGAAGGAAATGGCATATCTGTTCATTTTGGGTTGGTTCAATGATTGAACGTCCAGGTTTATAGTTTGTTTTGGTCCTTTACCTCCTGTTTGAATGAAGATCAAGTTCTGATCTGACCCTTTGTGCTAAAAAATTTTTTTTATGGAGTGCCCTTGCTTATTCCCATGACTGTACTTCTGCTTTTAAAAAACCAGGGTCTAAAGAAGAAAAGGTACATTTAGTTCTTACCATGATGGATTGGTGGCCAGGCTGTGTTTACTTCGGTAGTTGGTTGCGATGCTGTGGTCCCAGCCAGCTCTGCAGTGATGCAGCCTTTTTCACCCCATCCCATTCCCTTGGCAACTGAAGTGGCAAGCATCGCATTGTGACTTCACTGCAGAGGGTGGGAGATGAGAAATGAAGACATTGTCTTGAAAACTACTTTTCATATCTTTATCGTCAGTGCTTGTTGGTCCATTCCCTCCCTCCCCCCCCACATCCATGAATCTTTTGAAAAAATTATGCCACTGGAGCGACAGACTATAATAGTTGGCAAAATGGACGGTTCAGTACCAGTGTTGGAGGAAATGCCGAACTGGAAATGTTTTGATAATGTAGCATCTCAGGAACAACCTATTCTCAGTGGCTGGAGCTTCAGCAACATAATCAAACAGCTTTTTAAAAAGGATTTCTTTTCAGTCAAGACAAAGTTAAGTCGTGGCTTTCGAAGAAGGTACTAAAATCTCAAAACTTGGTTTTGAATCAAATTTTGTTCTCAGAGTCCATTACGCCCATGTTGCTTATGGTGATGTATTTTTGTGTGTGTCTTTTAAAGTGCTGACTCAGAAGGTTTTCTGGTTCTGAATTTTAAAAAGTAGATTTCTCTCTTCCCCCCCCCTCCCCTTATAGCCACTAGGGTAGGTTTTGGCAGCTTCTTGGAATCCAGTCAGTTGATCTTCTTAGATAGAGCCATTAATTTGCTCTAAGAATAGTAAGAGGAGAAAAAAAGCTTCGGAAAGAAAGCAATGAGCTCGCCCACTTCCCTTCCCTGCAGCGTGAGTTTGTCCCTTCCTGCTGAGCTGCACACCTGGTGTATTATTTATCGGCGAAAGCTTGAGAAGAGCATGTGCAAAAATAGAAAAGGGACAGACGGAAGGTAGGCGTCAGCAAATTCTGCTGGATTGCAGCCAAAAGGACTTTTGTGCAGGGAGACCAAGGTGCATTTTGGCAGCCATTAAGAGGAGCCAGGTACAATGTATTACATGGGGAACTTTCTCAGAAGTAGATGTGGTTAAATCACACCAGATATTATAATCTTTTTTTATAGCTGTAGATCCACCCTTTCTACGATGCCAGTTCTGCAGTTAACCAGACATTCGGCTTGCACAAAGCTGCTCAAGGCAAATGCAAGTTTGCCTTGTTTCTTCAACCCAACCATTAAACCTGCTGGTTATGCTTTGTTAACTCAACCAAGGTTCTGGGTTTTGTTTTTTTCTCTCTCCCCTAGTTGAGTCTTCCTGTTTCTCTCTTGCAGCTAGAAAAGTCTCCTCTGGTTCGTTTAGATGCCTCCCTCAAATTTATTACTCTTCACTGCGTCTTTGATCCAGCGGAGAACCTTCCCTTGGACACCAAGGCTTGGAGACAAACGTCTCTTGCTGCGCCAGTTCCTTGGACCGTACGTCCTTGAAGCAGGGAAGAAGAGCTGCAGCGAGCTGCTTCCTCTCAACGAAGCTGACTTGGAAGAACAGTTCGTCCGGGGCTTTGGGCCCGGAGGCCAAGCCACAAACAAAACCAACAACTGCGTGGTTCTGAAGCATCTTCCTTCGGGGATTGTCGTCAAGGTGAAGCCACTGACAGTTCTACTTAAATTTCTTGGCAGGGATCCCTTATTTTATCCAAACTTGCTCTGTTCCTTGCCAGGCGTGACCTGGAAGTTATTTAAGGATCTAAAATGGGGTTGGTGGTAGTTCCTGAACACTTACAGCGAGTAAAAGCCTGGCCCCTGTTGTTAGCACACCTGTGATGGGACGTGGAGTAAATTTAGGTCTGCGTTTGACCAGGAAAACTTAAGAGTTCAATCTGCAAGTATTGTGGTTGTATTGAAACTAGTGGGACAGTGTTTCTCAATCTTGGCTGCTTGAAGATGGGTGGACTTCAACTCCCAGAATTCTCCAGCCAGCAAGGGAATTCTGAGAACAGAAGTCCACCCATTTTTAAGTTGCCATGGTTAAGAAACCCTGCTCTAGATGAAAGCATTTTTCAGCTAGTGGCAGTATGCTGGCTGAGGAATTCTGGGAGTTGAAGTCCACAAGTCATAAAAGGGCCAAGTGTGAAGGCCCCTGTATTAGCGTTTAGGGATGTCTTTGGCAGTTTTTACCAGCCTGTCAAGTCTCTTCCGTACTATTTTCCCCCATTTTTCACTGCTCAATGTCACTGCCAACGTTTTTCTCAAGTAATACCTCTCCAAAGGTTAGGAGTTCTGGACGAGGCATCCTGCATCCATTAATTCCAGATCCTCCTCCTCCTCCTTCTTCCCTAGTGCCATCAGACCCGGTCCCTTGAGACCAACCGGTCGAAAGCCAGAGAGATCCTTCAGGAGAAAGTGGACGTTTTCTACAAGGGCGACTCCAGCGCTGTGCTCCAGGAGAAACGGGAGTTGCACAAAAAAAAGGAAGAGAAGAAACGAGAAGCCAAGAAAAACCTGGAAAGGAAGCGGCACTTGAAAGAAATGCAGGCCCTGGAAGACAAATAGGAACAGGCTATCATTGTTTAACATACAGGATCTACTCTAACCGATGTACATTTCTGATTTTTAAAAAACTGCGATTCAGCAGAAAACAATACAGTACAATCAGTGCTTGAATTATTAGCACGGTGGCGTCATTCCCCCCCACCCCCCCATTTCACTAAGGGCAGGAGAGATCCCTGTAGAGGGAGAGGGGAAGAGCTTCACGTAATTTATTTCTTCTCCTTGATTATTCTTTTCCAGAATTTAAAAGAACAAATTACAACTTGTTGGTAGTGTGCAAAGTTGCTGTAGCATTTTGGTCACCACAAAAATCCAGTTATCCAAGTTGATGCGTTCAGTCTGTATCAAAGCAACGAGCAAAGTGTAGGCAACACATTGTTAAATCAGAAAAAGATGAATCCCTTTTCTGGAGTCCATCAATGATTCTGAATACGTTTACTTTCCTTTTCTTGATCTTTTCTGTCTCCTCTATTCGTCCTCTTGTAATAATTTTCATTATTTGTTCAGCCCCAGCCCCCCCCCCCCGGACTTCAGAGCACACGACTCTCCAGTATTTAACCAAAGAAATTACTGAAAATAAGCTTTATTACGTCAAGTAATAAATACATACAAAGAGGCAAGGTTGCAGTTTAAATCCAGGGAAGGGAGAAGTGTTAGTATGAGGCTGAATTGGCTGTTTTCGGCTTGTGGAAAACTCATGCAAAGAAAGGGCTATTTGGAGGATGCCATTTATGGTTTGAGATGACTGGTGCTTGAAGGGCAGATGGCAGGGAATTTTATAACTCCTCTGGCTTAAAAACAATTCCTGAAATGGTTGGGCTGAGAGGCAAGTTAATTTGGGGTGATTAAGGCAATTTCTTTTTCCCAAAGAGGCTAACCCTGCACATCCTAAGTATTTACCTTGATGCATTGTAAAGAATTCTGGTTTTTTGTTTCGTTTCGTGGATGCGCACAGCTCATCCACACCATGGCATGGTTCTGTCCTCCCAGGCACGCAAAACTATTTGATGCATTGTACAGAAAAACGTCAGTAACGCAGGGGGAGGATTTCTATTAGGGAAATCTGTCCAGCTTTATTTCAGCGAGGGACCTCTGGAAAGCTGCCGAGGATCCCTCCACCGGCCCTGAATGCAAGGACGCGAGTCTGGAGAGCGACCGCAGAAGTTGAGAGGGGAGGTTGGGTGCAGATGATGTCTTAAACAGGAAAGAGGCAAAGCCTGTTCCCAATTAGGAGCAGAATTTGGGTGGAGAAAGGGAAAAAAAAACCCAACAATTTCCATTCATCCGAGGGGTGGCTTTGCATGGCTTGACCCAGGCTGGCTGCCTGCTGAAACCAAGGGTCAAAAGTTGTTGGTGAGATGACTGAAAGAAACCTCTGAACGGGAGCAGGAATTCAACCAGACATGCAGATCCATTCTTGAAAAGGACAATATCCCAAACTAGGAAGAGGACACGCAGCGTTGCCAGTTTGAAGGGTGGCTCTGCATGTTTCCAGAGGGAAAGGGGGTCTCTTGGAGGCAGGGACCGAAGGGGGGGGAGCCGGATCTTAGGATCTTGCATTTCTCTCAGTCTCTGCTAAACATTCCCGTACCAGTCCTCTGGCGTGGATGATACCTGTAAAAATAAGATAAAATATAGTCTCTTTTTTGGGGGGGGGGAGAGAGTTGCCTTTTTTTCTTCAGGTGAGGAACTAACTGCCTGCTGGGGAAAGAACATTATTGGGAGCCAGAATTCCAAAGTAAATCATATTTAACTGCAAAGCCTTTAGGTGCAAATTTTGCTGTAGCCTTTACAGGTAGAGTCCTCAATTTGCAACACCTTCGTTTAGTGACCGTTCAAAGTTAATAACAGCCCTGAAAAAAAAAGTGACTTTATGACTGTTTTTTACATTTAACGACCTTTGCAGCATCCCCACGATCGGGATCAAAATCCAGAGGCTGGGCAACTTGACTCGTATGTATGACCGTGGCCACCTCCCCAAGGTCGGGTGATTCCCTCTTTTGCGACCTTCTGGCGAGCAAAGTTAACGAGGATTCGCTGAACAACCAGAGTCACGTGATTCACTTAACAATGGTGGGAAGAAAGGTCGTAAAAGGGGGCAAAACTCACAACAACAGAAAGGCTGGGCTCAGTTGTGTTTGTAAGTCAAGGCCTATCTTCTTTCGAGCCTCCACTTTTATGGAATGAATCTATATTTGTGTAAAATAGGGCATCTGTTTGGGGGGGGTGATCCCTAGGAGCACCTGGTCAGGGTGGGTCAGCTGAGCCCACAACGGCCTCCTTTGTGGTTCTCAGGAAATGATACTTGGACTTAATTGGTTTCGGCCTATGAGGGTGGGTGAACCTTGAAGCTTGTCACCATGGCAATGGGCGAGCTGGAAGCAACCAGACCAAGTTACTTTGACGGTTTGTTAGAGAGACGTGGTGGGACTGACCCCTGGCTGTGTGAATTCTGGCTGATCCGCTCCAAATAGTAGCCTGGCCTCTTTCCATCAGCTCTACCCATTGCAAATCCAGAACTGGAGATTGTCAGCCTGCTTAAACACCTGCCCGTTGCTGGGGAATCACCCTGAGGACTAGAAGTGGGGGTGATTTAAAAGATTGAAAGCAAGGCTGTGCCAATTTACCTCGTTTTAGCCTTTCCATGGCACTTTTACTTCCGGCATAAGTCGGTCTAATTTCTTTTCCTAATTCTTCAATGATGGTCAGCAGTTCTGCGTATTTGCTCTGAGGAACTTGATTGCTGCCAGTGATCTGCAGGCAGAAAAGAAAAGGAAAAAAAAAAACTGAATTAAGTCACAAAGGAATCCAAAAAGGCAAGGTTTACAAATCAGCAAAACGATACAGATAGTCCCTGACCTATAACGGTCCGTTTAGCGACCGTTTCAAGTTACAACGGCCCTGAAAAAAAGTGACTGATGACCATTTTTTACACTTAGGACTGTTATACAGCATCCCTGTGGTCAGGGGATGAAAATTCAGATGTTCGGCAACTGACTCATATTTATGATGGCTGCAGGGTCCTGGGGTCACGTGACCCCCTTGCGATCTTTGGACAAGCCAACGGGGAAGCCTGATTCTCTCAACAACCATGTTACTAACTTAATGACTGCAATTATTTCTTCTGCTTTCGCAGAATCTCACAGCATCCTCATTAATTTCAACCATCTCCATGACCCGAACGAAAACAGGACTGACCACTGAACGGTCCACATGTCCGTTAAAGTTAAAATGAAATCACAATTTTTACCTGCCCTCCTTGCGTGTAGCCCAGAGAGGGGGGTCCGTAGTCATTAATCAGGTGTCGGTACTGCCCCGAGCCAGCCATGCTAGTAGAAGGGGAATGAGCTTTGGAGAGAAACAAATGCAATGGATGATTGGATCCCCAAAGAATGGAAGAATATAGATAAATATCCGAGAAAATACATTGTCTATTACTCTGTGGTTTAATAGCATGATCGACTGCTTACTAGCAACACGAAATTGCAGTCTTCAAGAGTTGTCATTTTTGCCTCGAAAAAAAAAAACTTTTTTCCCCCTTCGCATGGACTTGTTCTCCCCCAGCTTTGAAAGATTAAAAATTGGCTGTTTTTATTCTTGCAATGCCGGTATTATTTGCAAGCTCAGGAGTCGCCGCTAGGTGGGCAGCACCAGAAATCCTAAATATCCCCCCCCCCATGCAAAACAGTAACAGGATCACGAGGGGCTTCAAAATAATCTTAATTTAGACACCCCAGTTCAGGGGGAAAAAACCTATGTCTCGGAAACGGGATGAGATTCAGGTGCAGGAGAACATCAGGTTCCAGCATTGCAACAAATATATACGTTTTCTTCTTTTTTGATGGGTGAGTATCCCCCAGAATATATTTACACTAAAGTTGGCCACTGAACGCATCGACTTACTTCATAAAGCCTCTGCAGCGGCTTGTTCGGTACAATACGGACTCATGTCCAAAGTGCACCCAGGGTGATTTACAGCACGTGCAAAGCAGTCCCAAAATATAAGGGAGAGGGGGAGATGTGAAACCAGGCAACTAGGCCATAAAAAAAACAAAAAACGGGTCTGGCACAGCTGGCAAGCCAACGCGGGTGACAAGTGGTGCGGATCGGGGGCCACGGCGTTGGAAAGGTTGGGGATTATGGATCCACTCCGAAGCCCAGCTTCGCCTGGCTGCCTCGTCCGGTTGGATGATCCCTCTATGAGCCCCCTCTCGCCCAAGAAACTGCTCCGTATCTCAAGGCTGTGCCCCCTCTTTCCAATCCCCCCCAAAACCGACGATTCGGGGTCCCTTTACCTGCTCCTTGGCCCTCAAACACGTAGTAGGACATAGCCTCCGGCAGCCCGAACCTCCTCTGCCGACAGCAGGCCCCCAGGAACAAAAGGAGGGGGGGATCGGACTTGGCTGCGCCACCGCCCCCCCAAACGCAATGCAGATGGCCGCCTTTTGCAGCCGTGCCAGCTTCGCCCAGCTGGAGGGTGAGGGTGGGTGATGGAAGGGAAGCCACACAATGCCAGGCTGACTTGGAAATGGAAAGCCTTCGCCAAGGGATCACCAGGGCTCATCTAGCCAAGCCCAGATGCTGGGAGGGGGAAGCATGGCAGAGAGCTGCAAAGAGGTCCGGGGCAGTGGATCAACCGATTTGGCTGCAGGGATCTCTCCCGCTCCTGGATGGGGTCTGTTCAGGGGGGCCAGAACCAGCATAGGCTAGCCCAGTCCAGGCTGGGCTCAGAACCCGGCTGTTTGGGAAGAAATAGGAGAATACAAAGCCCATCAATGCCAGAGTCCCTGCCTGGCACCTGGCCGCAGGGACGGGCGATGCCAGCTCAAACATTGGATGCATTCAGCTTCAGCTTCTTTTGTCTGCCCGGCTGGCCTTGAGCCAGGGTACCAGAGTGTGCCCCGTTCACAAAGCAGGCAGAGAAGCTACGATGGAGATGGGGGACACTTCAATGTCCCTCTTCCCACCCTTTGAAAAACACCCTGTGGAAGGAACAATGCCCCTTTAAAAATGAGAGCAAGAATACGAATAAAAAGAATAGGAATAGAAATAGGTCCTTGGTTAAGACTTGAACTGTTAAGTTTTTACTCATCCCAGACTCTGAATTCAGTCCCAGACTGCAGATTAAATCAATAATAATAATAATAATAGTAGTAGTAGTAGTACCCAAAGGACTGCCTAGATGCATAGAAACTTTGAACATTAGACCTGAATATCCTGACTTTACAAAAAAAACCACCCTACTCAGAACAGCCCATTTATACTCAGACGCTCCCTTAATAGACATTTTAGTCCTCGGTGAGGACTTGAACTGTTTTTATCAGTCCCAGACAGTGAATCCAATTGAAGATTAACAATAATAATAATAATAATGAATAATAATAGGAAAGAATAAGAAGAATAAGAAAGCAGCTCGGTTTAAATTGGAATCAACCCAAGCATTCGAAGGAAGATCCTTCTAGATTTTTTTTTTCTCTTTTCCTTTTCCTGCTTTGCATTGGGGATGATCCTCACGTTTTGGAAAGGAAGCGGGCTGGATTTCAGAAGCAGCCTGAGTCATCCTTTCGATGTGGCAGATGGCTGGCTCAACCTTCCTCCCGCTTCGAAGCCCATCCAAAATGTCACACACACACACATCAAAAAGGCAGGACAAAAGGGAATCTTTTGGGAGCGGGAGAACTCAGCATTCCTGGGCCAGATGTGAAGGAACAGCTGCAGACTCAGAAATCTAAATCCCGCTGACTTTGACCCTTTTAAGGTCCCCCAGGCGCCAGCCTTCATTTTTATTTTTAGCTGAATTTCCTCGGGGTCATCCAATTTTGTTTCCCCCAGATGTTCAGGGTGCCTTTGAAATTCCCCACCCATAAAACACAAGGGAGCTGAATGCAAGGATCTCGAGCATCCTTGAAATCCAAATATCTGGAATAAATCTGTCAAGAGAGGTGTTTTTTGGGGAGATGGCCATAAGCCTGGGGGCAGAGCCACAGGCATTGATTTTCAGTAGGCCTTTGCAAGCTATTGGCCTGAAAAGGCACCAAGGATGCTGGTTTAGACATTAAGCAAGCCATTAATTGGCTTAACCATAGTTCACTGAAAAAAAATCACAGCTGGCTGGGTGCACAGAACATCCAGCTGGGTGCTGGCTGGGGAATTCTGGGAGTTGAAGTACAAACATTTTAAAGCTGCTAGGTTTGGGGGCAAAAAACCGATTTAGTCTATGTTATGAACCAAGATGCTACCCATTAACCAACTTAGCCAAACCTAAGTTAGAAACCAAACTTTAGAAGAAAACCTGAGCAATTTTAGAAAGGGATTTTTGCAAGCCCTATTTTTAAACATCTCTCTCTTCAAACTCTGCCCTGCAAAGTTAACCCCTCCTGGTTTTTAACAACCAGAGTCTTACAACAAGAAACTTTAACTCAGACTTCTTACCATTATTCAGAGACTGACTACAATACCTGTTCAATTCTTGGTATAGTTGAGAGATAGACAAGAGGATATAGAGATATTGATAGATATTGACAGACAATAAATAGATATACATATAGAAGAGAGAGAAAAGAGAAAGAGAGAAGTATGAGAGATAGAAGAGATGAATAGATGATAGAAAGATAGAAGAGAGAGATAGAAAGAGGAGAGCGAGAGAAGTAGATGATAGATCTAATGGGTAATTCACTAGCTGGTTAGCTAAATCCTATTAGAACAGGGCTTCTCTAGGCATCCTGTCTCTATCTCTATATGACATAGAGTACTGGAGACGGAGAGGGACTACAACACCCAGACTCCCTGCCAGGCATTGAAAGTGCAGTCCCCCAACTTATCTAGGGGAGATACCCAATACATCTTGGTTAGGATCATAGGTCAGGGGAGGGGGGAGAAGGAGTTAAGGGGGAAAAACCCCCCAAAAGCGTAGTAAAAGTAAAAAGTTTTGTAGAGGGAGGGGTAACATCAGGGGCGGGGAGGGATGAAAGGGAAACCTTGATAGATTCCTATGGAGAAAACTTTCCAGGCAGGATCGCCACTCTCCAGCTGTTGAAAAGGGGGAGGGGGCAGCCCCCTCCTCACTCCGAAATCCCCCCCAGCCAAACCCGCTCCAGCCTCCCTTTTGGGGAGAAAGGCGCCCCGCGCCCCGCTTCTGGCCTGGATAGAGCCCAGCGCCGGGTCTCTGAGCATGTGCAGAGTCGGGTTGGGGGCCGAGGGTCCCTTGCTCTGCCCTCCCCACTCCTCCTCCTCTTCCTCCAGCCTCTCCCTGGCCTTCCCCACCCCCCACCCCGCCTTGTGCCCGGCAGGGGCGAGGCTCCCCCGGCCCTCCATCCCGATGCCGGGAGGGGGGCGGCGACCGGACCCCCCCCATATCCTCCCCCCGGCGCCCCCGTCTCGCCGGAGAAGCGGCTCTGCGCGCCATCCAAAGTTTGCAAGCGCACAAAGGCGGCGCGGGGTCCGCGGCAGCCCCCCGGCCTTCCCCGTTCTCCCTCTGGGGAGGGGTCGCCGGGCCCTCCCCCGCCTCACCTGGCCCCAGGGGCTTGAAGGACATGCGGGCGCCGGGAGGCTCCGGGGCCGGCACGCCCGGCGAGGTCCGCGCCACCTTCGCTAGCCGAGGAGGAGGAGGAGGAGGAGGAGGTTAGCGGGGGGAGAGCCGGCCCTGGGAGCCTCCGGCCCCGCCGCAGCCGCCCATCCCTCTGCTGCTCTCGCCTGCCCCGCCGCGCTCCCGGCTCGGCCATGCGGGGGGGGAGGGCAGGAGGAGGAGGGAGGGAGGGAGGGGCGGGGAAGAGGAGGAGGGGGAGGAAGGGGGGAGGAGGAAAAGTTTCCCGGCCTTTTTTCCAGGAGTGGGAGGGAAGTCTTCCTCCCCGGTTGAGGAGGGGGCTGGCGGGGGAGGGGGCTGCTGGGGCGGGTGGGCTGGTGCCTGCTTTTGAGGGGGCGCATCTCGTTTCCCCTTCCGCTCTGCGACATCTTTCCTTTTCTTCTTTCTCCTCCTGCCTGGTCTGTTTCCTTCCTGAGCTCCTTCACGGTTGCTTCTTTCTAATTCCTTCCTTCCTTCCTTCCTCTTTTCTGTTTCTTTCCTTTCCTTCCGTCTCTTTCTTGTTGCAAAGGGAAGGATACCTCTGAGTTGGGCTGCCTGGCGCCAGTTCCAAAAATGCAGAAGCTGCCAGGTTGAAAATCCCAATCTTTGCAACTGGTGCCGGTGGTAGCGAATGCTTTGCTTTGTTTTTTTCCCCCATTGATGATCTGTTTTTGTCGATTTGTGGAGGGGAATTTAGGGCATCAGGGATGGATTTCCATGTTGCTGGTGGCTTCAGGGGCCATCTCTCTTTTGAAGAGTTGTTGAGGTTTGAACCAGTGGCTGGATTCACACATTGCTCTGTGCCTTAATATCTGAGCTTGGCTTTGTGTGTTCTGTAAAAGAGGTCCATCGAGGTATAAAAGCAAGTCTCCTTCAGGTTGATGTTCTTCAGCTTGAGCTCAACCATCTAGCCTTCAAATCCTTTGGAATATCCTTGGGACAGGATGCTCGCCTCAGCCTGGGACTACAAAAACAGAACAAGCACCAGGCCAGCTCCTAGGGAATGCATCCTAGGGGACCAGTATGCAGGCAGAAGCCCCTTTCCCCAACCTAGTGCCCCCAATGGGTTGGACCCAACAGTGTGGCCTGTCCACCCTCTCCTCGTACAGGGGAAGTCTACAAAGCCCGTGAATTCCGTCACCTAGAACACCCACATCCAAGGGACCCCTCGTTTCCTGCAACGTGTGAATCCCACGGAGAGGTTTGAAGTAAGGGAAAGTTGGCTTCAAGCTACATTTTCAGCAAGCAGGATCTGCAGTCAGCAAGATGGGGGCAACTATTTCCAGGACTTGTAGCCCAGCCATCTTCAAGATGCCAGAGTTGTGAAATGCCAGCCTGGACTGTTGACCAATTGGCACTGCAGGTGGCAAGGCTCAAATGTCTCTTTTTCAGTTCTTTCCCCAATTCTAATTCTTCCTCTTCATCCCCACAGCTGCCCAGAGAGTATTAACTTAGGGTGAACTTAGTTGCCACTTGTCCCAAAGGTGCTTCCCACCCCCACCCGCCCTCAAAAGGCAACTGGACTGTTTTTCCCTCGAAGACATTTCATCCAGGCAGCTTCTTCAGTTCTGAGGGTGGAGAATGGTTTACGTTCCTTGCATCCCTCTGATCCTTAGCCCTCTTTCTGAGGGTCCTTGAGACCACTTGGAGGTTGATCTGTGCCTTCAGGGTCACCTGAACAGAGTGGCACACTCTCAGAAAGAGGGCTAAGGACCAGAGGGCTACAAGCAATGTAAATCCTGCCATCCTCCACCCTTCAGTCAGAACGGAAGAAGCTTCTTGGATGAGAAGTGAAACGCCTTCAAGGAAAAACCAAAGAAGTCCAGTTGCCTTTGGGGGGGGAGGAGTGGGGAAGCACCTTTGGGACCGCCGTGACCTGGATGACTGAGAATCTCCATAAGACATTTCGTTGTCACTTTTTATCATCTCTTATGGTGCTCAAGTAACACTCAAATAGCGCAAAAGGTGGCATATAAATTTAATAAAATTGTAAATGGTATTCCTCGTGTTATACCGGCACTCCCTTCAGCGGTCGTTCTCCCAGCCAAATTCTGGATTTCTCTATTAATTGGATGAGAAGCAACTTCTCCCAAATAGCCTTTCTTTAATCAAGCAGCTCCTGTTTATCTAAGAACGCCATGTCTCAGGATTCCTGGGTGGAATGCCGACATTAAGGCCCCCGGCTAATATTTGAATTGCAGATTATTTGAATATTTGAATTGTGTATTGTTATTATTTTTGCTTGCTGCTGCCAGACCAAGATTAATAAACATTTAATCGGGATCTCTTGGTAACAAAAAGTAGGGTGAAATTGGTCTAGTCCAGGAGGGTCCAACCTTGGCAACTTTAAAATTCGGGGACTTCAACTCCCAGAATTCCCCAGCCAGCTATGCTGGCTGGAGAATTCTGCAAGTTGGAAGCCCCCCAAATCTAGTCCTTTAGGAGAATACAGGACTCTGAAGGGAAAAAGTCACACAGTTCTCGGACCATGTAATTTCTTTTCTTTTTATTGTTAACGTTAAGCTTTTCGTAAGCCGGCCCGGGAATCTGTGGAAGGGCTGTATATAAATAAAAGGAAAAGCCAAGGCTTTCTGCATTCAAAATGGAGCAAATAAATTCACTCGCAGCCGAACAAGGTTAACGTTCCCCAAATGTACGGATGTAATTCTCGTCACCCAAGCTGAGAATACCCCAACCCTTTTTCCCTGTGGATACGAGGAACGGATTCTGAGCGCTGCTCATGACTGGCAATAGGCAAGCAGAGCAGAAACAGTGGTGGCATCTCCGAGACAGAATTGGGAGGGGGAGGAGAGAAGGCAGATCATGCAGAGTCTCCACGGGGACCCTCCTCCTGGGCTCCAGGCCCACCGAAGCCTCGCCTGGCAAAAACCACTCGGCGATTCTTACAATACGAGGATCCCACAGGGTCACCATCAACCAAAACACAGGACTCCGAAGCTGGTTAGAACAGTAGTTTTTCTTTTTTTTTCTTTTTCTCTTTTCTTTTAATTTGATACCTGCAAGATCTCGGCATACCTTGCAGAGTGGGGATGGACAGGTTTATACAATCTCAAATGTTTCATAGTGCAACCTGTGCAAGCAAGAAATATGACAAACATTGTCCTTCACTTATAAACATCTACTATTATAGGCAAAACAAAAAAAAAACTTACCCATATTCTTAGATAAGTGACTATTCACATTTTGTACATATACAGTTTTTAAACAGTTCCAGAATAAACTCTACAATGTCTTACAGACGTAAAACAGGGAGCATTTAAGTTATGGGGCAACAGAAAAATTAAAAACAGGAAAAAAAAAACACCACCCAGCACAGAAGCCGGAACCCTCATGTCAGGCTGCCCCCCTCCCCCACATCTAGTCTACAGCTCAAGTATTTAACAATAAAAACCAACAAAAAAAATTTAAAAAGGGGGCTGCGGTGGGAATTGGAAATAAAATTTGTGTTTTAGTTTCCTGGAAAATAAAAGAAATTTTGGAGAGAGAAGAGGGACGGGGAAGGCCCTTTTCAAAGCATTAAGAACACCATAAATCTATTTTTTTTTTTAAAAAAAAAAGGAATTTCTTTCTTAAAAAATTAAGATGGTTTCATTGTACACGCACACAGATACGCAAAGCCCAAAAAGAAAAAAAGAAAACGGGAGGGGGGGGAATTAAGTCCCAGGGAAGATTGAAATATATAACCTGTGGAAGAAATCCAGAAAAAATGCAATCACCGGGGGCAGACGCCATTTGAAGAGGGGAAAAAATCAAAATCCAATCCTTGCAGCTACATTGAGACACTCCCTTTCTTTCGCCCGCCGTTGGCTTTCCGTGCATTGAAACATGCGTAGCCCAAAGTTGATGCCGCCTTAAACGCAGGTTACGAACATCGAGGTTTTCATGCTGCTTCTTTAAATAAAACATATTTTTAATATAATTTGGGACCTCTGTTGTGGCCAATATTTATATATATATATATATATATCTACACATACATATATATACAGTTTCCAAGTAGGACATCTCCCGCAGCATGGCCTCCATGTTTCTGCATTCAACCCTGAGCGCCAAAGAAGCAAATGAAGGGACAGCAGGAATAGGGACGTCTTCAAGCTTCTTCCAAATTGGACCGGGTGCGCTTGTCATTTAAGTAGATGGATGTGTAGATGTGTACTAAGCAGGGCTACAAAAGCCCTGGAGAAATTAAAAAAAAATAATGATGATATGACCGCTGTAAAGCAAGGCTGGGCTTTCAGTTTGACCACTCTTCCGTGCCTCTTCCACGGAGTTCTAAGACAGCATGATGGAACTGAAAGCTAACTCTTTGGAATCTGTCCCTGATAATTCAAAGAAAAAAAAGGGGGGAAAGGAGGGGGGAACCCAAAAAGAAATAAAAACTGAAAGCGCCGACACTTAAGGGGTGGTCGAGCCAAAATACCACATGGATCTGTCTCATGCACTGTTGAAATTGGCGATGCTCTGCGGATGGTGCTGTTGCCATATTTGTTGCTGCTGCACAGCCAGCTGTTGCGACTGATCGGACGTCGACAGGAGGTTGACGAGGGGAGACACACAGTTTGCTGGAATGATCAAGCCTGCAACACAATTTAGGGGCTGGTGAGGTCACTGAGGTCAAGGAGCTGCGACAATGAGGCTCTGCCCTGCTTCATAAAACAACATTTGTCGGTTAGGCTGCCACCTTTGGTCTGTTTTCCATCGTTTAAGATCCTAGCCCTTGTACAGGGCAGTGTTTTTGATTAAGATGGCAGCACTCCTCAGCCAGAAACTCCCACTTCTGGGAGTTGAAACCACCCAAGCTGGCTGGGGAATTCTGGGAATTGAAGTTTATACATCTTAAAAACTTGTTGAGCTTCAAAAACATTGGTTTAGTTTCTCTGAAGAAAAAAACATAAAGATTTTGTATCATGCTTGTTTTGTTTCCAATTTGCAAAAGTTGAGCAGAAAAAATGGGGGGGGGGCCTTGGCTCAAGGGGCTTCACCATTCCCCAACAACACTGGGGGGGGGAAGGAAAGCGGTAGCAGGTTCAAACACAGGAAACAGACAATGCAGGGCTAAGAGGGCTAAGATTGGGAAGGCCGAGTAAGCAAAGATATTTGTGCCGACACGAGAACGTCGGTATTGATTGCCCATACTTGCCTACAATTCTCTGGCCATCCTCGGTCCGCAAGCGAACGATCTGCATTTTGACGTTTGTGCCGCTCACCGAGGCCAAGACCCCTTCCACTTTTGTCCAAACACTCAGGACAGAACCGCAGAGGACGTAATAGGTCCGGCAGCGCAAGCCAACCTCGCAAACAAGACCAAGACCTGCCTTTTTGCAGTTGCCTCTCCTGAAAGAGGAAAGGAAGTCGTTTTTTAAAAAAAAACACCAAGAACTAAATAAATATGGAGTTTCGTTTCGTTTCAAGGGCCACAAAGTCATTCCTTCCGTGCGGCCCTTGGTGCTCTCTGGGCTTGGTTGTTTTCCTGCAGAGATTTCATGATCCAACTAGGTAGCATTATCAGTGCTAGAAGGAAGTGGGGCTTGCTCTCTGTTTGAACCTCAATCAAGAAACTACCAACTCAGTCAACTACAGGCTAATCAAGGAACCACAAAGCACACTC
Organism: Bothrops alternatus; assembly: GCA_034064705.1. Lineage (NCBI taxonomy): Eukaryota > Metazoa > Chordata > Lepidosauria > Squamata > Viperidae > Bothrops > Bothrops alternatus. Next base: position 254,876 of record JARGCV010000504.1, on the reverse strand, counting down.
CCACCTACATGGACAGGGCAAGCCACTTGTACATAAACAGAAAGCAAACCCCACATCCTCCTAGCACTGATATTACCTAGTTGGGTCATGAAAGGTCTGCAAGAAATCCACCAAGCTCAGAGAGCACCAAGGAGCCCACAGTTCAACCCTAAGCTACAAAGCTTCCATCTGGATATTTTAATTTGGTTGGGAAGTCCCACTGAAGTCCATTTTTTGACAGCAGTCCCACTGTTTTGAAGACCATCCCTCCAAAACTTACCAGTAAGCATGTGTGCATGTGTCCGCCGATGAGGTGTATTGTTCGACCCAGTGAGTCACAGCGTCGTCCAAGGATACCTGGAATCATGCACAGCAGTTATCAATAGTCAGATCTGGCTGTAAATTCATTTAGAAGCAATGCTAAACCATGATCTCAACCTCAAAGATTCGTGGACTTCAACTCCCAGCATTCCCCAGCCAGCTGAGGAATTCTGGAGGTCAACATCCACATAGCTTAAAGTTGCTGAAGCTGAGAAATACTCGTCTAATGTTACACGTAGGAGTTGAACCTTATTAAGAGCAAGCCTTGTTTGTGTTTCAGTCGGGGCAAATTAAATCTGCAGTCAAGCAAAACAGTTACATGCGCATATGGTTGAGAAGGTAGTTTTATCAAAGTAACTCACCTTTTTATATTTTTTCTTTATTTCTGCATAGGTTTCCAGTTTCAACTGTTTTCCGGTATTTGGCCTATGGACCAGGAAAAGCTTCTTTTTGGGGTTCACCTCTTTCATGAGGATGGCAGTTTTCTTACTATTTCGTATCTGTTAAAGAAAAGGCAAGGGGGAAAAAAATGAATATAGAAAGGAAAATGCAGTTTGTACCTTCTAGGGGATACTGTTGAGATCATTCCTAAATTACTCATTCAATAAACCCGGACCGAGTACAAAAGTCAAAGTACTATTTTGTACAAAATTTTATTGACAGTCTGCTTACTGAAGCTGCAGAAACTCAGCAGAAAAGGCAAACTTTTGAGACTGGAAACCTGGATCGATTTTGTTAGCCGGGGAACTCTGGGAGTTGAAACCCTACGTATTGTCAAGCTGCCAAGCTTGAGAAATGTTGCTTGAACTGAATCCTCATTTCCAATACAGATAGTAAGTAAGTAAGAAGTAGGATTCTGAGTAACGCTTCCCCTGCCCCCCTGAAAAGCTTACGCCCGACCTTCAAACCCGAGCCTCACCTGAAGCGATAAATAAAACCCGTCGTCCGGTCCGCGCTGCTCACTCCAGATCTTCGTTGCTTCCTCCCAGGACATCCCTCTCTCCACGCTTATCTAGAAGGCCAGATTGGAAACCATGCCTGACCGCCAACTCCAACGGCCACCAGGGAGGGATTTCAGCAGCTGCCCCCAAGCTGACTTGCCTGCCCAACAACTTACCGTGTACAGTTCGACGTGTCCAGAGGTGGAATAGCCTGGGGTTAGGAATTTTTTAGCATCTGCTTTCCTCACTTTTTCATCTCCCGATCCCAGATCTGGGGGGGAGGGGGGGAGTCACAAGAAAGAAAGAGATCAGCATCTGACAAACTATTCAGGTAGTCCCCGACTTAGGACAATGGACCCCAAAATTTCCACTGCAAAGTGAGACACTTGTTCAGTGAGTTTTGCCCCATTTTATAACCTTTCTTGCCACAGTTGTTAAGGGAGTCACACGGCTGTTAAGTGAATGTGGCTTTGCTGGTCAGAAGGTCACAAGACCCAACGGTCATAAAGATGAGTCAGTTGCCAAGTATCTGAACCACAACAGTCACGTGAAAGTCGTGAGTCCCTTTTTTGAGTGCCGTTGTTAACTTCAAGTGATCACGAAATGAACCACTGTAACTCGAGGACTACCTTTATCTGAGGTACCAGGCATAGTCATGAACCACAGGAATTCAATCTCCACAGAGAGGGAAAGGACGAAAGCTTGAGACAATCAGACACGGCACCACTGAAAGTGGTTTATGCAACGAAGCGGCTTAGGGCAATGTGTCATAAAGGCTACGGAAGGGAAAAGCAGGAAGACAGATTCACTTAACAGCTGTATCAAGAAAGTTCATGAAGTGGGGCAAAATTCACTTGACGGCTGACTCACTTAGCAATGGAAATTTTGGGCTCCATTGTGGTGGTAAGTCAAGGACTACCTGTACGGCCCACTCTGAAAACGCCGCCTTACCTAATATGCCCATGTCGTATCTCCCGTTCTTCTTCGCATTCTGGATGACGGCGTTTAGCGTGTCTGAGAAATACTGGAAGAGAGCGTTCTGTTGGTGGACTTCCATGCCCAGAATCCGGTTCAGGAATTTCCCAATATTGTTATAATCTAAAAGGGAGAGAAATGAAGTGACGTGAGAAAAAAGGCAGGGTTCGTTCCCACCCCCGCCCATCATGCTGAGCAACAGGAAGAACAGAATGACAAGAGTTGGAAGGGACCTTGGAGGTCTTCTAGTCCAGCCCCCTGCTCAAGCAGGAGCCCCCTTCCATTTCAGACAAATGGCTGTCCAATCCCTTCTTAAAAACCTCCACTTTTTAACGGTGGAGCACCCACAGTTTCTGGAGGGAAGTCATTCCACCATTAATTGTCCTCACTGTTAGGAAGTTAATTCCAAGGTTGCTTCTCTCCTTGATGAGTTTCATCCATTCTTTCTTGTCCGGCCCTTTCATTAAACTAGACATATCCAATTCCAAATGGCCCAAATAAAATAATCCCAAAGCTGAGCTACGTCTCACTAACAAAGAAGTCCTTCCTGGCAGAAGTTGCCAAGCATGCCAAAGCAAATACCTTTGTCAAGAGTGAGAATTCCAGAGCGGTCTTCGACATTAATTAGGCCGACACCTATCAAACCTTGTCTAACATCTAGAAACAAAAGAGAGAGATCAACTACAGCTCTACTAGACAGCCCTTGGCCGCCCAAGTAGGTGTATAAATCACAATCACAATTTCAAAAAGATTTTCTTCTAAAAGAAAATCAGCAGCAGAAAGAGATGGCAAAATCTTCCACCCAAATACCGAATCATTAAATGACTGGAACGTCACAATCAAAAATGAATGTTTGTTTAGCTAAAAATAAGAGTCAACAATCATCCCAGATACTGCAAAGGGAACTTAGTTGCACTTTTTGGAGGTATGTATAAAGAAGCAACTCAGTCTCAATTCAAGAGGACTTTCTCCGAGTTTTATTTCAATGACTGGAAAAAAACACAAAACATACCTTTAAAAAACTCTCCTGGATAATCTGCTGGCGGAGAGACTAACGGGGAATCCAAATTCACAATGGATTTCATGACTATTTCCAAGGCATTTCGACCGTACTAATTTAAGAGGGGGGGAAAAACAAACAATTGCCTTTGCAATACAGAATACGACCAGTTTTACAATTTATGCATATTCCTGTATCTGTATTACTATTGTAATATCTTGCCCCGCCTTTTTATATATAAATGTATATTCATAGAATGACATGTAAATACATATGCAAGTATATATATGGATTTCAAGGGAGAAAGAAAAAAGACGCAAAAACGGCAATGAATCAACAGTGGGAAAGGACTGCAATTTCTACCTTGTTGTCAAAGTTGAATCTGCTCAAATCTCTAGTTTCTGTTGCTCTTCTATCTCCATGAGTGAGAGCTCCCTGTTTAAAAAAAAACAACATACTAACTTACAAAGCGAGAGACAGATGTTTCCTGCCCTTTTCAAAATAACAGGGATCACCTTTTTTCAAAATCTGGTCAGATAGAATTAATTATCTACCTGAAGCAATTCACAGCAAATGACTTACCAAGCTCTCCAGCCGTTTGGCAACAATCGAGGCGAATCTCTGTTCTCCTGCCAATTCAGAAATTAGGAAGACGTACTCTGGGGCAGTCACTTGATTGGACCGGTGAGTTCGTCCTGGAGATTAAGAAAAAGGCAAATTTTAAATAGTCCCTCAAGCTTTACTTAAAAAAAAAAAAAAGGTTCACTTTCACTTTAAAACACTTTCTCTTTGCAGTGAGAACAATCGCCATCTTGAATACATTATAAGTACGTGGTCAGAAGTAAAAAAAAATACTTGCAATAAAGAACTCCTGTATTCACTCCGCCTGCATGCAGGTCTCTCTTGAAGTTTTTTTCTAAAGCAGGGGTGGTCGCGGCGTCTTTCTCTGTCTGCTGACAGAAGCGTCTCAAGGCAGGAGCGTTTCAAGTGCCTAGGGAGCTCTCACTCTAAACCCCTGAAAACTTTTCCAGGGGACTTTTAGAGGAGCTCAACCCACGCTCAATGCTCTTCACCCCTTCTTCGCCCGAAGGGGGGATTTTCCACCGCAAAAAACAGCTGATGTTCGCTGTTTTTGCGGCTTAACAAACCCTAGAGAACGGAGCCTCCAAAGGAGACTATAGCGACGCCAGCGGAGCCACCGGAAGAACGCAATAGAGAGTATAAATAGACAACAAATTCAAGATGTGGTGTCTTATGAGAAACTTCTAATTAAAGAAGGGAATTTGTTATTATTGAAATCATTGAACATGTTAAAGGAAGAAGGAATAGTTCATACTTGGTTTCCATATGCACAACTGCAGACTAGATGGCAGAAAGATTTTAAGATAGGCTTTTCTTTAACAGATGAAAATTTAATTAAACAAGTTAGAGATCAAAGGCCTATGCATATTAAAAGATTATATAATGCATTAATTGAAATTGATTCTGAAACTGAATTAGTTAAGGACTGCATGATTAAGTGGGGACATAATTTTGGACAACCAATTTTGATGGAAACATGGGAGAGGATCTGGGTGAAAAATGTAAGATTTACACAAGCGCAACATTTAAGAGAAAATTTTTATAAAATGTTTTATAGATGGCATTTAGACCCGAAAAAATTATCATCTATGTACCCGGATTTACAACCGAAATGTTGGAGATGTGAATCTATGGATGCTACTTATTTTCATGTATGGTGGACTTGTAGAAAAATCAAGGCTTTCTGGATAAAAATATGGTGGATACTTCAAAATACATTGAAAAAGCGTACTGAATTTTTACCACAGTTGTTTCTGTTAGGTATTATAAAAGACTGCACCACCATAGAGACGAATTTGATTTTGAACTTGATTACAGCAGCAAGACTGTTGGTGGGACAATATTGGAAGACATCAGAATTACCATCTATTGAAGAATGGACTTTAAAAGTTATAAATTTGGCAGAAATGGCTAAAATATCCACATATTTGAAGGATCATTCAAATGAAAAATATATGTTGGATTGGAAAAAATGGATAGATTATATACAAGGGAAATATCAATTTAAGAAATTGTATTTAGCATATAGTTAAATATTCATATGTTGGATTGAATAAGGTAGTTAAATTTTTAAATTTTTAATAGGATTTATATAATATGTTAGAGTAGTTTAGTGGGTTTTCTTGTGTTTTTTTTACCCTGTATTCACTTTGGGAAGTGGGGGGGTGGGGGGTTGTTATAATTTATAATTTATAATCTTCTCAACTGTAACATGATACTGGGATTATGTAAGATAATGTAAGAACTATATATATATATATATTTTAGATAAAGGATGGGCTGCTCGGGCGGCTCCTCGGCACCACATCTGGAGGGGGTGAGACTGAGGAGTGAAGGTTGAGGGAAGTAGGGAGGTGGTAAGAGGAGGGTGGAGAGAGTGGGGGTAGAGATGGTGGGTGGATAGAGGTAGAGGAAGGGAGAAAGGAGGAGGGGGATGTGGGGGGGGGTGCCGCCGAGCAATATCCATAGTTATTTTATGTTTTGTTCTCGTGTTTGAAAAAGTCGCAGATGTTTGTATTCAGTTGAGTTGTTTTAATTTGAATATTTTTTTTATTTGTTATATTTACAATTATAAAATTAATAAAATTTCATTTATATATATAAAAAAGAAAAAGGCAAATTTTGTTTGCTGGTGTCAACACAGCATCGCCCCCCATCCCCCCAAGTCTAGGGGATGCACCTTATTTTATTTAAATAGATTTACACAGACGGCTCGACCCCCAGCTACTTGGACATGCTACATTCTAAAAAAAAAAAAAAGCTAGAACGAAACAAAAATACAAACACACGTAAAAATTACAGGAGCTTATAAGCCATCCTATCACAATCTACGTTTTTTTTCTTTGTTTTTTTCCTCTTGTGACAATATCTGGAACTCATTCTGAATAAAGTTCACCGGATGGAATGATTCAACTTGTACGGGTAGAAATGTTTACTGTCGGTGATGCTGACACAAACTTAATATTGGATTCCTAAATCAACTGACAAGCCATTTTGGTGATACATACAGGATTGTGTCTGGCAATTTGGGGATATAAGTAAATCTGGAAAAGTTTATTTCGTCACCTTGCCACCAAATTAACTTCTATTAATGTCCAATGTGGGGCCCAAGGTTTTGTCTATCAAGGCATGTTTCAATCTGAAAGCCTACGGAGATGTTTGTGAGCTTGAAGACCTTGCAGTAGAATTGCACTACACTGGAGCTAGAAGCTCTGTTTCCAAATTCAGCCAGCCTCAAGCTACTCACCAAACTGCTGAATTGCCCGATCGGCACTCCACGGCAACTCCAGCGTCATATGTACCCTCCTCCTCTGATTTTTGGCCCTTCGATCTGCTTGCAAAGATATGCCTGAGCTGGCAGCTTCAGAGATGATGGCGATATTCTGCAAGACAGAAGAGGTCAAGGTGAAGCAAGCAGGAAAGAAATTGATTTAAAAATGCAAACTTTGGATCTTCGTCATGGAAAGGTAACATGTTATATTTAAGTTAGATGAAAAACATACCAGATCACCTTTTCTTTAGCAAGTTAGGAAATTTTTTCCCCTCCATTATCTAAGAAGCTTCTGCAAATGTTTTATCAAGACACACCTGTCTTGACACAAACTAATTCCAAGCAAGGACTGCATTATTACATGAACAGTTTTAACTTAAAAAAAAAAAAAAGCAGAGAGTTACATTTGGATACTGTTATTTTTGAAAGAAATGTTACAGTCTGGAGCACTTAAATTTTTTAACTTGCTGAAAATGTAAATATTTAGACACTGCAGCAAGAGAAAGGTACCTTATCTCCATCCATGAATCTCTGCTTCTCAGTAATATTCAGGATTTCCACAGGAACGTCAAGCTCAGACCTGGACTCGTACGAAATGCTTCCGTCGTCGTTGCTCACGACTCTTCCTTTGCGACCTGTCATCTTCAGGACAACGAGTCGTTTTAGCAGGCTACATCAAGCGTTGAGGCCCTTGAAATAGTCTAAAGACCTGTCAAATATTCCTCAAAGCTGTTCTCAGAAGAAACTCAGGGCTGACCTTTCAAAGTTTTGCAAATGACAAGCTGTCTGTTTTTACGTCTGGCCTCTTGTGCCGCAACCCCCTCTTCTTACAACTCCCTATACCAGGGGTAGGCCACCTTGGCTCTTTTATGACTCCCAGAATTCCTGAGCCAGCTGAAGTTGAAGTCCACGAGTCATAAAAGAGCCAAGGTTGCCCACCCCTGCCCTATGCAACGAGCGATTCCCTCCTTGTTAACAGTTTCACTAAAAACCTTCTTTCCTGGATCATCCAAGCCACCCACCTCGGCCACGTTCTCAGGACCTCCCAGTTCATCTATGAGCTCGTCCAGCGTGTTAGGAGGAAGATCCTCGGAGAGCTTCTCCAGTTTATCCAGCAATTCTCTTTTCATCTGCTGGGCCCTTTCCACGGCATCCTGACTCGTCACGTAGCTGGTGTTGGTGTTTGGTGCTGGGAAGTGCCAAAACAGGGACAAATACGAGGGGGTTTTTTTAGACTCATAGAAGGAATGCCAGGTTAATCCATGGAATCCTAAATTCAGGAGAGGCTGGTACCATTTTTTTTTTGAGGGGGACACATTTTATGAAGAGGGTTAAGCGCATGGAAGGATAAGCCTTTTTAATAAAATTGGCTAGTTAGAAAAAGTGCAGCCAGATGTCTTCTGAGTTTCATTTGCAGACTTTACAACTGCCGCTTCCTTGCCAGGCAGAAACATCCTGACAGCCAAAACAGAGTAACATACCAGAGATATTTGTAGAAGAGGTCACGGCTGTGGAGGAGAGCGAACTTGGCCTTTTGGATCCGAGACCAGATGCTAATAAGGCACTCTGAATAGAATCGGGGTCTATGCTTTTCTTTTTCTTCTTCTCTTTATTTTTCTTATGTTCTTTCCGGATTAGCCAAGGGTCTGAGAGGGAGGAAAAGACCAAAGTGGGCAAGCAAAACCTCGCCAGCTTTACCCCGAAGGCTGAAATCACGCCCAAGCTAAAGTGATAAAAGATGACAACCCCCCCTCCCAAATTATCTCACCATCCTCATCATCTTCACTAGATTCATCTCTAAAGGGGTTGAAGTCGTCATCATCTCCAGAACTTAAAAACCGGGAACTCTCATTGTCGCTCTCTTCGTTCTCCGAGGCCTCCGACTCACTGAAGCTTTCGTCAGAGCTGCTCCCGGCGAGACCGCCGGTCTTACGGGCTTTCTTGATCTCTCTCGTTATTTCTTCTCCTTTTTTTGGTTAAGCAAAAGTAAAGAAGCGACATTAGAAAGGGGCACCTCAGTTCTTTGGGGTTGGTTGGCAAAAAGAAAGAAAGCGACCCAGGGTTCCAAATACAGATAACATTTAACGGGCTCCGTGTTACCTTTGCGCTTTTTTACTTTATCCTCCTTGCAAGGACTGTCTCGAGGAGAGCTGTTGTTACTCTGGACAGACAGGTCAATTCCCAGCAAGCTAAAAAGCTTCTTCCGGTCAGGAGCTGGGAAATGTTTCTCAATGAGGGACTGAAACACCCCCCTGTAAAGTTAGGAGAGGAAAAAACAGCAACAGTATTTTAGCACAAACCCAAGTCATGTTTCTGGGGAAATATGACTCATTGGTTTAGCATATTCCTCTAAGTCCAAAAGGGGGACTCTACTGGCTTCCCACAGATCATAAATCTCCTTTCAGGGCGTGACCGTCATAAGAAAGAAGCAGAGTTTTCATTTTATCTCAAAGGGGTGCATGGCACCACTTTGCCCAATCTAACACCACGCACATTCGCTATAAAACCATTCAGGAACTTTAAAAAATTGGTGGACGATGAAATAGCTGATTGTTTAAGAGCCGTGTTTTTCAAACTTGGCAACTTTTAAAATGTGTGGACCTCAATTCCCAGAATCCCCCAGGCAGCATTGGTTTAGAGGCAAGAACGGAAGCCACACACTTTTGAACTACAGCACAGCTAATAAGACACAGCTAATATTGTGCCCCACCTGATATTTCCAGGCTACCACTCTGAATTTTGGAAGAATTTGAAAAGCCATCATTTCCCCCAAACCCGCGGGGCCGACAAGGGGCTTACTTCGCTGTGGAGACAAAGTCATTCAGTTCCCCGCCACCTTCTTCCAAAGCTTCTAAGGTTCTGGCTTCTCCTGTGGACTGCAGCCCAATGACCACGCACTGGAAGAAGGAAAACACGGGTGAGGTCTTGCGATCTTCTGAACACGGGGGCGTCACCAGTCATTCCAGCACCTCAACCCACCTTGCCATTCTTGATCTCTTCCCGGGCCAGCTGCACCACTCTTTTGACTTTGGATGCAATGCAGAGGTATTTAAAAAATCTCTGGTGAGCAGACCAGAACTGGCCCCACATGGACTTCTTCATGCGCTGTTCGGCGTCAATGAGGTCAGCGGCCTGTTGGAATTTCTCCCTGGCACTTACCCACTGAAAAAGGGAAGCAGAGTTTTCAGGCATAAAATTCACCCGGGCAACCTAAAATGATCAGTAATATAAAATGAGAGGACAGGATGCCGGACTAAACTGACCGCTCGCCCCCAAGGCGTTTATTCGAAAAGGTAACTGAACTTTTTTGTTTTCATTGAAAACGTTTCGCTTCTCATCCAAGAAGCTTCTTCAGGTCAGTTCTGAAGCGAAGGAAAACACCAAGGAAGTCCAGTTGCCTTTTTGAAAAAGCATCTTTGGGACAATCATGATTGAGAATTTCCAGAGACAAACAGAGTAGCGGTTCTTCAAGCCTAGTTCTTAAATTCTGGGTCGTTGTTTTCTAAGAAAATAGATGACATAATGCAACTTTGCTGACTTGTATGTTCTGCAGCTCAGGAATTGGTTGTTTTTCAGTAACAGGGAAATTGTTTTTATAGACCAAGCTACTGAAATGTCAGGTTTTAGCTTAGAAAATGTGTTTCTATTCCACCAATGTCAATGTGGCTTAGGCAGGACTACATCTGCCTCTTGCTGCAATAACACTGTGTAAGATTTACAGAATAAATTCCTTGGAATGGAGGAAGTCCGGGCTTGCTATTCTTGCTTAATAATTGCATCCTCCAGGCATCTAGAAACCCTGCAAGACTCCTTAACTTCTAAGCCCCTCTGGGATGTGGGATGAAATGTCTGCAGAAAACCTGATCAAGACCCAAGTATGGCTAATGGAACTGATTTCATGTTGCCCTGTTCATTTTTACACTGTTCCAAAGATTCCTTGGTGTTCCTATTGCAATGAGTTAATACTACGACGATCTTTCTCAAAGTGTCTCGAACCGCCAACTTCTTTCCTTCGAAGGCTTACCATTTTCACAGATTTATTATACATTTTGATGTAGTGCTGAGAAAGATGAACTTCGTCTATTTTGAAGGTGACCCCTGAGAAGCTCAGCTGCCGGGCTATGTACATTCCTCTTAGCTTCATATCCATAGCAACTATTTCCATGGCACCCACACCTCTGAAGATGGAAAGAAAAAAAAGACCATTTTTAAAGGAAGATTATTCTCACAGGGACCTAACTGAAACTTTGGAAAAAGCTGCGCGAAAAGCCTGACGGTGGCTCCTCCCATGTTACTCAACGCCAGCCAAGACCTACAAACGCACCTTCTTTCAACTGCTTGGATAAAATCGCTGAATTCCCTAAACGGGGTCCCTTCCCCCCAAATCCCAAGGCGGTTCATATATGCCATGTTCCGGGGCTCTGATGCACCTGAAAGGGGGGAAAAATTAAAAAAGGAAATTATCCGTGCTTTTTTCCCTTTGAAAACAGGATTGAAATCCACTCCATGTTCTAAGGATGCAAATGGTCCTTACCTGTGGCACTAGCATAAATAACTCTGGCCTTTGGAAGCTTGTTCTGCAGCTCCAGAACAGCCAAGCCTGTCTTAGTTGGTTTTGAAGAGCCAACTGGGCAAAGGTTTTTAGCCTTGTGGCATTCGTCAAAGACTATCTGAGGACGCGGTTAAGAAGCAGACATTTCATGTACATACATGTATAAAGCTGCATGGCAAACATTTCACTCAATGAAAGCCAGGAATTGTTAATAGCTAATATATATTGATCAATTAATTTTAGCAATACTGAACAATAAACCTTTTGGCTGTAAGTAAGGAATGTTAACAAAAGTTCCAACAAACTATTCCAGGCAAACATGGTGACTTAATGATCAGCACAACGGCCCGAGAATTAACTAGGCTAGATATAAAACTTAGCAATGTTTTCCAACTGTGGCAACTTCCTGATATGTGAACATCGATGCCCAGAATTCTCCAGCGAGCATGGGCATTGTTGAGAATTCTGGGAGCTGAAACCCATACCTCTGAAAACATAATTACTTTATCTAGATCGCCACTCTATCTGGAAGCATTATCTGCTTTCAAACTTTTGATAGCCTTGGAATTGAAAAATGCAACTTATAAAAGAGTATCTGACACTGATTAAAAGAAGCTAATAGGAGGGATATTCCCCCAATCTAGCAACTGGAAAGGATACCACTCCGTCAAAGCCGTTTCCACACCAATGAAGCAGCTGCTTCAGCCTGGTTTTATATTTTCCTCCAGACTGACTTTCCCCAATAAGTGAAGAATAAGTGGCAAAGATGACCCCCTTTTTCACGCTTCCATTATGCTTGGAGGAAATTTTTCCATATTTGAACTAAAGCAGAAACAAGATCAAAGGTATAAAAGATATTCTGTTCTATTACAAACGTGTACACATTATCTTCCCTAACTAAACTCCAAATAGCTTTAAAAGCTGCATCTTAAAAAAAACCTATTTCTGATTTTATTGCGCTTGGCACTCAAATAGATCAGAAAGCTGATGGACTCCTACTGAAGTTTCATTACACTGAGAAAGACTGTCTTATGTATCACAGGAACCATTCATCTTGGTAGCTCATTTGTCCAATGAGATATTATAATTATACACTCAATATGGACGAATTCTAGCAAGTGGTTTCCTTCTGTAAAACCTTCCAATAAAGGCAAACGTAATTTAATGTTTCACATGAGGGGAAAATGCAGAAATACATCACTATTCCACATAATTTAATTCCACGTTTCAATCACTGAGGATTTGAAACACCCCCTCCCCATTATGACCTCCAAAACATGCAACATGCCTACTGCAATGATTAATCCGAAAAATAATTTGTGACCAAGCAATTGTTGCACTACTTCCCAACACAGCGCAAGCCACCCAGAAAGCAACAACGGTAGGTTCACTGGGCATGCATCTCACACAAGCGTACCTAATGTGTGTGTGTGTGTGTGTGTGTGTTTTTGCTTCAATTGTACATAGTAAACTATTTCCACACCTTGTTTAATGAATGGACCAAAATGTTTTTGGCACCAATATCTCTCAAGTCCCTTTCGGCATCGTATTTCAGATCGTTTGAAACACTAAACCTGGAAGAAAGCAAGGGCAACAGACCCACCATGAAGACAAAGCAAATGACAAAAAGGACAATATCTCACTGAGCCTGATGCCAGAGTATGAGACTTACCATACTGCCCTTTTTCTACCCAAGAGATAGTTTTCATAAATGATGCCAGCGATGGTTCTTCCTTTTCCTACACCGGCACCATCGCCTATTAAAAAGCCAGCTCGGTCTCCGTTTGGTAGGAATGTCTCATGTTGCTGTGGGGAAGTTACAGAATTTATCTGTTTAGTGCATGGCATGGAGTACATGGATAAGAGCAAGTCAAAAATTTTAAAAGGAGCACTTAATACTATGGTACACGTACAAAGGAAATATGTAATCAATTTTGTAAACTATGAAGAATTCAAGAAGTAATATATAAGTTACAGGTTATATTTTGAAATACCTTGCTTCTTGGGAATGGAATAAGTGTTCTATAGATTAATTATTTAGGCCCGTGGCTCTCAACCTTTCCTTCACCACGGACCCTCTTTAAATACCTTTTGTGGCCACGGTCTACAGGCATAGACTCCCAAGGCTTAACTCAAGATTTAAATCATAACATTTCTTCAAAGCTGTTGTGGCCCCCATGACCACACTGTGCCCCCCTCCCCAGGATCTGAGGATCAAGGGTTGAGAACCCCTGATCTAGGCCATTTTTCTGATTAAGCGCAGTACTTCAGTTGTGAGAAAGATTGCTTTTACAGAAAACCCGTCATAATATCTGTGACAAGAACTGTCTTCGGGCTCAACTTTGGTAGACTTCTGGACAGGCACGAATTTTGTAGCAGTACCTGTGCTGCGTAAGTAATTGCTTCAAGCTGCAAGGCTGACAGCCAACCGCTGTCAATGCTCTCCTCCGGAATCGAAGATTTGTACCATACTTCAGGAGGGGTCACGCTGGAAAGGGAGCTGGTTTCTACTACCGGGTCAGGATGGCGCAGGCCAATTTTTACTGTGGGAGAAAAAGCAGGGGGTTAAGGTGGCATTTCCTCCACCTTGGATATTCAGGTATTTTAATTTTGATAAAAAGAAGTAGCAGGCGTACATTTTATGGGCATATATTCGGCGTATGTCTCTGCGTGGCCCATTTCTTCTTCATCCTCTTCCTCGGGTTCTTCTTCCTCTTTCGTGACGGGCACTTTCTGCAGGAAACATCAGCGGCATCAGCGGGTGTTGCACTATGTCGCACACAAAGCAGCCACATTCAAGAGTGAACAGACCCACACAAATGCGGAACATGGAACCTCCCGGCCTTCTTCCCACTGATTTTCAGAATGCTACCTTTAAGGCACTCCTCTTCCGATGCCAGTTGTTTTTCACCAGAAGAGATTTTGAAATACCTACCGGGGGAGGGGAGGGTCTTGTATAATCCAGTTACCCAAGTTCACAGCTCTACTATGTTGCTTTGAAGCCAAGAAACGTTTGTCTGAAATGGCTTTGTATATTGTATTTGTATGTAAAAAAGGCCGAACAGGAAGCTGATTGATAAACAGCATGTCTATGCAAACCTCTAAAGATTTTGTCCCCAAAACAGCTTGCAATATCATGGTCAAATACACAAAACCAAGGATGAAAAAGCAATCAGTCTGTGCAATAGTAAAGCGGATCAAAATCCAGGATTTCAGATTTTAAGGAACAAAGTTCTGTTGTAGCAGGAGAAAAGCAACCGCGTAAGTCCTGTAAATGAATAAAAGCAAGTAGAGCAATAGAAATGCAAATTTAGGGCTGCACTTACCATGGTGGGAGAGAAGCTCCTCATTTTCAGATCATTTACCCATATTCTTGTGACTTCTTTAGTCGAAGTCTCCTTTTTAACAGCACCATTACTCAGATCGGCTGAAAGGAAAATGTCCCAAAGGATTCAATATTAAGAAAAATATCTATGATGCAATAAAGCATTCTCTAAGCTGGTGTAAATGAGAGGCAAACTTTTTATTCACCCAAACACCACAGTGCAGATGAGTAGGAGTGAAAAAGCATCAAAGTCAGACAAAAATTACATTGAATTTCCCACTGGGGGGGGGGGGGAGAGAAAGGAAACTCTACATCCAGTTTTAACAAGGGAAGTGATCTTACCAAGCTTAGTGGTGTTTACCACGTTTGGGGACACAAGAATTATGTCTGTAAAAAAGGCAACATTTGGGACCTCAATACATTTGTTATGAGATCCAGCCATCTTAGCTTTCTTTTTCTCTACCTAAATGAATAATCTGAGGATAGCACTTGTTATAGTATGGGTTGGGTGATTAGATAGCCAAGGTTGCACAGCCAGGGGCTAAAGAATTCCTAGTACAGGTAGTCCTCGACTTATGACCACAATTAAACCCAAAATTTCTGTTGCCAAGCTAGACATTTGTTAAGTGGGTTTTGTCCCATTCTACGACCTTTCTGGCCACAGTTATTAAGTGAATCTAGCTTTCCCAATTGCTTGTCAGAAGGTCGCAAAAGGAGATCGTGTGACCCTGGGACTCCGCAACCGTCATAAATGTGAACTAGTTGCCAAGCATGTGAATTCTGATCACGTGACCATGGGGATCCTCCCACCCCGCCTGCCAACGTCCATTCAGACGACTCCCCTACTTACTTGCCGCAGTTGCCACAGGCGGAGCGATGTTGGATGGGGGCTTCAGTTTCATCAGTTCATTAAGACTGTTGTTTTTTAGGAGATCTTTCAGCTGGATCTGGTCCTTGGGCACGGGGGTGGTGAGGGTGTTCCGTGCCACCGGCACTGTCACCGAGGGCCGGGTGGTGGTGCTGGTTTGTATAATCTTTGCCACGGTGATGGTCTGCCTGGTACTGGTCACAGGGGTTGTCTTTGTCATGACGATGGTCGTCCCCAGGGTTGGGAGCTGGTTGATTTGATTCAGGACAAAGGTTGTGGTGGAGGGTGGTTGCTAAAGGAACAAGAGAGACTCGTCCTTGTGGTGGCAGGATAACCACAGACAACTGCCCGGCATTTGTTCTAACTTAGGCGTGGAAGTTGCTTCAATTGTGACAGGCTGTCCAATACAGCAAACAGGATTAAAACTGTGGAGGAACATCACACAATGCAACATCGAGGCCACATCAACCATGCTGAGGAATATCCTTCCAATCAAAACAACCTTTCTGAAACAGGCAGGTTTGGGCAAGTATTCTAAATGCCAATAGGATGATGCTGACCTGACTTCCGGTGGAATGATGTCCCACAGGAGAGAGGTAGAAGGTTTCATTTTACAGATTCAATATAAATGGCTTGGAAACCTTCTCTAAGTATCAACTGATTCAAAATATTTTAAAAGTTTTTTTTAAAAAAAACAAACCAACAAACATGTTATTTTTGACGGTAACTCTGCTGTAAACGTAAACTTGTGCATTTATTCAAGGAACAAATGCCCCTATTTTTATTTGTACTTCAAGAGATGTACATTGTAATCTTCAATGTGACTATTTAAAAATCTGTTTTCCTTACTCTGATGCTCAGTACTATAGGAGAAGAGGCAGCTACTGATGCTTCTGATTCCAAACCCAGCTCTAATGCATTAAGAGATACTGACTACAAGAGAATTAACAGTAATGTTAGATTGGTGCTATCGGTGTTTGTTTAACGCAACATGCTTCCTTTACCTCAGATGTATTTAGCGGAAAATGCTGTGTATGTATATTGCAATATATGCACAAAGGTACATATTTTAAAGTTTATATGGATGTACAAAATCTGAATGATTGAACCAAACCATGCAGATCGTCTGAATTGTAGCTTATCACTCTTAAATACCTTGCTGAACAGATCAAATAGTAGGTATTTGCACTGCCAGAGCATCCTTCACTTAGCTAAACCAGTTTTTATATTCAAACAATAAACTGCAACACGAAGGAAGCAAACAAACTGGATGTTAGGCACAACAAAAACACACTATCAGGGTTGACTTAAGCCCTGTGTGAATACAGCTGCTAGACCTTTGTCTCTGGTTAAGCAAGTTTTACACACAAACTAGTAAGTAGGTGCACTGTGGCCATAATCTCTAGTTCACATCTTAAAGAGGGGTCTGGCCGAGCATATTTGGTGTGGCTTCTTGTATTGTCTGAACTCAGTCATGGTTCTGGTATTCCTTACACAGAAGTCAATCTGCATCAAATAGCACATCGTAGGCTTATATTTTGCAACTCACAAAAGGAACTGAAAAAGTTTATTCCTTATTCCAACAGAAGTCAAGCAGATGCAAGCACACAGCAATATCAATTTTTACAAGTTCAAGGAGATCTGAGAATGAAGGTTTTCCATTTACGGGTAATGTATATAAAGTAATCAAGTTTATAATTATGTTATTTCAGGGAAATAAAAGTAACTCAAATGCTACTAGACCGTGACAAACACAAAATTGTAGAAAGGCTTTCCAACCTGCTGAATAGCTGGAGGTGGAGTTGCGAGGCCCATATCTGGAGAATCGATATCAAACAAGTCATTTGGGCTAATTCCACTTTCACTTAAAGCTGTAAGCAAAAGATCTTGTCCAGGTTCCACCATTTCTGAAACAGAGCAAATTATAAATAAGCTTTTTCGGCCGGGACATCTGCTTCTACTACAGGCCATTATTTCTCTTCACTTCCTTAAAAGCTCCCACAACTTAGTTCAGGAGCACCCGAAACATTTGACAGAAAGTGATCGTTGTATTAAGAAGGCTGAATGAAAATCAGACTGGACAACCGTTTGTCCGAAATGTGAGTTTCCTGCTTGAGCAGAAGATTGGACTAGAAGACCTTCAAGGTCCCTTTCCAGCTCTGTTATTGTTAAATCCCTTCTCCAAGTTATTCTCTTAAGAGCAATAGTTTCGCTAAATGCCAACGTGAGTTGCCCTTCTACTGTAGTACCTCCTTATAAGAACTCCTATGAGTTCAGTTGGAGATACATCAAAAAATAGACTGAAGATTGGACTGTTGAAAACTCGGCTTTCACATGGCGGAACCTACTTACATTTACAGTTATGGTGCGAGGCTTTCTGTTTCCCCAGAAAGAGCAATCTTCTTTGTAAATAAACCATGAATCCAAAATACAAAATATCCCATTAATCTTCAGAGCAAAACACAGACAGGAGCAGAGCCTGATAGTAACTAGGGGCAGGTAACCCCTTACATAAAAATACCACAGACCTGGACTGCCTTTAACACTCAGGCATCCACTAGCCACCCCACTAAAGGTATTTTATTTTTATTTGTTTAGCGTATCTAGGAGCTGCCCACCTGCCTTGGAGAGGGCCTTCTGCTTTAGTTATTTTTTTCCTAGGCAAATTTTCCTTCTGACTTGACTGCTACTAGAAGCATCACATAACATTGTAGCTAAATACTCTGCTGGAGTAGAGCCTTTTTTATGGTAACTTTTCACAGTAAGTTTAGCCCCTTTTCTCTGCAGTCACCCAAGAAGATAGGAAGTCCCTGTTTCCGGCCCATTAGTTTCCAGGAATTTAAAAAAAAACTGGAACCATAATCTGTACTACTAGAAAGCAACATACACATTCCAATTTACAGTTTAAGCTTCTTTGATTATCTCCCTGCAGTGACAATCCCAGATTCCACCAACTTGTTGAGGGTTCATTTTTAAGCTTGACGCAGCATACAGATTTTTTACACTCCCTTTCAATGGGTTGTATGAAACAAAAATCAAACACAAAGACACGTAGCAACTCAAAGTTCAAACTGCCCTGTGTTGCTAATCTGGAGGCCTTCAAGAATTATGAATGAGCGCTCATTAACCATGCCTGCTATCAAAACAAAAGGTTCTGTCTGGCATTTTAAGTTTGCACTGGTATTCAAGGCTTTCAGCTGAATTAGTTTCCAAACAATTAGCATTTGTTTTGTGAGACACAGATATCAAAAAACAGATTGATAGAAAATTATGCATTAATCAATATGACCAACACAGCCTTTGCCTGGAGAAAGAATTTAATGACCGTAGAATCATCTAGACAGGCAGACAGTTTGTTAGTCTGAGATCTTCTCAAATGTCCTTACCAGGATGTAAAATCTAATCAACAATAATCCCAAATCATGTCACAGAGGCCTGAAGACTCTGATGTGTAATAGAACATAGTAAAAGAGAAAATAAACTTATAAATCTCCCTAGGTGGGTCATCAGATCACAGCCTTCCCTACCACGTGCTGTAGAACATAAACTTCCGGATAGGGTTGGGTCTAAGTGAACACTCAAACCCCACATTTGCCCCATAGATCAACTAAACCAATCATGTTAGCAGCAGCAACCAGATCCTCCGGGCTAGAGAAAGGTAACCAATAGAGAGAAAGACTTAGAAACAATAGTCTTTCTCCTGAGCCAGCCAGGAGGAACAAACTGCAGCCCCCTCCCCTTGTTTAGCAAAAAAGGGGGAATCCATTCTTTCCAGCCTTCCCACCCATCAAGATTGGATGGCTCCAGGCGTCGTTCCACCCAGCATGTCTGGGAACAAAAAAGGCAGGGGGAAAAGGGGCTGGGAGAAGAAGGTATCCCCTGCAAGTGCGGGCCAAATGTGAAGTTTCCCAGGGCTGCAGAAGGACCACCCCACGTGCCCACCATGATCCCCACCATAATCGGCTCCCCTTTGCAGGACTCTCCAGCCAGCTTTGACTTTAAATCATCAATATACTCACATATATAACCATATATGCACACTATATATGTGTATGTATATATATATGGGGTTGCGATGGGTCGGACACGACTTCCCAACAACAAATATACAAACGTATATATAACAGAATATGCGCGTGTATATATGCATATACCCATGTACTGTATGTGTATGTCTATATACCGGTATATATAAATTTTCTATGTCAATGGGAGCCAGAAGGGAGGCTCCCACCTCTTATTCCTACCTACTTCCCCCCCCCCAAAGCTTCAAAGCAAGGGCTGCCTCTTTCTTCAACTGTCAAGACACACACATACATATACACAAATACACATATACACTATTTAATATACAACATTAAACTCTATGTGTACATGTCTGTCTGTCTGTCTGTCTAAATTGATTAGATAGATAAGGGAGAATCTCTACTGTATGTTAATAGGGGCCACCAGGGCTTCAAAGCAAGGTTGCCTCTTTCTCTTTTGAACAGTCAAAACACTCACACACATTATTTAATGTGTATTAAACTGTACGTGTATATAAAGATAGGTAGGTAGATATTCTATTAGGGTCCGGGGGGGGTTTCTCCCCCAAGATTTCCAAGCAAAGCTGACGGAATCTCCGGGCGCGAGGGAGGAATGCAGCGGGGCTGAGGGCGGCCGGGCAGGCGGTAAAAAGACCCCCGCAGACCCGCTTTCTTGGGAGATGCCCCCTTCCCGTGTCCCTGGGCCTGATGGGACGCCGCCTTCGCCATTCACCGCCTCGCCCGAGCCAGGCGGCTTCGGAGCCCCCGCAGGGGGAGAGGACGGGCCGCTCTTCTCCTCAGGCGGCGGCGACTCGGAGCGCGAAGCCGGGCGGGGGGACTCACTCTGGCCGTGTCGGGAGGACGCCGTCGAGAACCTTCCTCGTCGCCGTTCCCCTCCTCCTCTCCTTTTTCCTCCGCCCTCGCCGCAGCCACCGCCGCTGCTTCCTCCCCGCGGCCGTCGCCTCAGCAGCCGTCGCGCCGTCCGCCGCTTTCTAACTCGCCGCCGCCATCTTGGCCCGCGCGCCCTCCGCTCGCGCCCTCCCTCCCTCCCTCCCGCGGGCGGAGGGGGGGGGAGAGACGACAGGGAGGAGGCGCGCCTGCGCGAAGGGATTCGACGCCAGCGGCAGCCGCAGCGACGTTGGCGCCGCCCCACGTGACCGCCCCCAGGCAGGCTCGCGCTTCCCTCCTGTTGCCGGGCGAACCACGCTCATGTGACCGTAGCGGGCTTTTTTTTTTAATCCCCGCCAAGCAGAAGGCTTAGGGGGGAAATGGGCCTGAACGCGCACGCGCGCGACGCTGGAAATGCTGCTCACACCCCCGCGGCGCGGTCAGGTGGTCTCGCCGGCCGAGTCACGTGGTAGAGCGCCAAGGCTGGTTGTATCCTGGAAATAAAGGAGGGGGAGGAAAAAGGCGAGGAGATTAAAAAAAAAAAAAGATGGAGGCGCGCATGTTCTCCAGCGCCTCATCGCGGAAAAGCCCCGTTTCGGATTCCATGATCGCTTCGTTCCTCCGCAGGTGGAGCAGTTCGACGGTTGTCGGTTCAGGCTCGAAAGCTGATCTAGGCCCATCTTTTTTTTTCCCCTTTCTGCCCGTTGGGAGGGGCAAAGAGAAGGTCGAGGAGACGACGGTTGGGAGTCACATGATCTGTCTGTCCAAGATGGCGGCGTTGTACGTCGCCACGCAAGGAGCACGTCTTCCTCGGATCGCGAGAGACACTGGTGCATGACGGGAAAAAGAAGATCCTGTGGCGGGACGTCATTGCGAGGCCAAAAGCCCTCTAGGGAGCATTGCGCAGGCGCAGTAAAGGCTGCAGTTTTGCTAGCGTAGCACCGTTGCTTGGCTTCTTTTGCTACTGAATTTACACTATTTTTTTTTCTTTTGCTCTTCGTGTTGAAAAACAAAAAAAGGCAAAACGTGATGCTTAAATAGCGATTATTTGAGGAGCAACTATATTCCCTCTATAAACCTTACCCATCAAGCTCTCCAGTAAAATAAAAGAGCCAATCCAATACTGAATTTCTTTTCACAGGCTTGGTTTATTTACCACGGTTTTTGACCTCCTGCTTTTCGAGATAAAAATGCCATCGGCAGTGAATGGAACCCCGTTAGGATGACAAAGAACGGAATAAACCGCCATCCTTCTTGAAAAGCAAAGCAAATTGCAGCTGAAACCGCAGAGAGCGCCGCAATCCGTTCTGCTGCGAAAAACAAATGTCAACGTTGCACGTCTGCAGCGTCATCCAGGCTCTCTCCTGCCAAGATGCCGCAGTTTACGACTTGGGTTTGGAACTGCTGCAAAGATTTAGCCGCCTAGTCTGCGTGAAACCGGCCTGCCCCGATGGCCGCTACGTTCCCCTTCTTCGAGCCTTCAACACGTGTCCAGGAATGACCCAGTTCACACAACCACCCGCTCCCGGGACGCCAGAAACGGCCGGGCACCTCTGCCGCCCACGTGGATTCTCCCCAGCCTGGCGAAGAGGCGGAACAGTCGCGGCGCACCTCGGCCAATCAGGTGCCGCTTCGCCGCCGCGCTGCCCAATCAGCGCCCGGCAAGCTCATTTCAAACTCTGCCTTCTCGGACTTCGAGTGGAACCGGGAAGCGCCTTCCCCCCGCCCAATCCGGAGGCCGGAGGGGCGTGAGTGGCAGGCCGAGGGGGGGGCCTGGGGGGGTCCCCTCTTGAGAAAAGTCTCGGCAGCCCCTCGGGGAGGGAGGGGGTCCTCGAGGGAGCGCTTCCTTCGCTCTTTGCCCGGCTGTCAAACGAGGAAAAACTCCGAGGGTCGCTTTGGCATGGCGAAAGGTAATCACTGCAGACCCCACCGGGAGGGGGATGATGGGATGGGAGGTCCTGGTGGATGGGCGGGGGTCTCGGTGGTGGAGGGTGAGCGGGAGATGGGGATGATGAGGACTGAAGTCCAACACCGGAGCAGGGATGAGCAGCTGTGGTCCCTTTAAGATCTGCGGACTTTTAACTCCCAGAATTCCTGAGCCAGGAATTCTGGGAGTTGAAGTCCGCCGGTGGTAAAGGAGCCATAATTGCCCACCCCTGACCTGAATAGAGAGATGGAGTGGGGAGGGGGGGAAGTTGGGTGGGCAGAAGGCTGGGGGTTTTCAAGCTTGGCCCTTTGAAGAGGGGTGGGCTTCAATTCCCAGAATGCCCCAGCCAGCCATGGGGCATACTGGAAATGCAAATCCACCCATCTTCAAGTTGTCAAAGCTCTGCTTTAGAAGCTAAAGGGTTCCCGGGGCGTGCAGCCTGGGGGACAAGGCCTGTTGAAGAAGATGGATTCTGACTAAGCACTTGTGGATTTGTGCAAAAGATGGAAAGACTTGCCGGGATTTCTCTGGCTGATTTCCGTGACCACCATGCCAGTTTTTTTTTCCTTCTCATTGCTTTCTTCTGAGATGAGTCCTTGAGTTTTCATGCTAGGATCTCAGCTTAAGATTTCCTTGTGGTCTCCTATCCCTAGCAAAAGGATTCCGCCCTAATTAGTTTTTCAAAAGTATCTAGCCCAGTGTTTCTCAACCTTGACAATTTTAAGGCATGTGGAATTCTGGGAGTTGAAGTCCACATGCCTTAAAATTGTCAAGGTTGAGAAACACTGATCTAGCCTTTCTTTGTACGTGTCTCTTAGGTTTTGTAGCCTTGACTTCTCTCCTTTAATTCTTCTAGTAGTTGGAGGTGGGGCACAAAGGAAGGTAGTGATGTGGGTTTAGGGCAGAGGAATCTGGCTGCGGATGGGATGAAAAGCTCCCCTTCTCGGTGGGACAATTGAAAGAATTCTTAGAATAGCTCTGAGCCCTTGGACTGTCTCCCTTAGGGAAGGCAGAAATCCACCAGGCCATTGTTTCTCAACTTTGACAGTTTTATGATGCTTGGACTTCAACTCCCAGAATTCCCCAGTTCTGGTTACTCTGGATAGAGACTGTATGGTTGCTGATGTTCAGGGGTTGGTTTAACCAAGACTCTAAGCCAATGTTTGTCAACCTGGAGCACTTTGAGAGGTGTGGCTTTCAACTCCCAGAATTCCTCAGCCAGCCTGTGAACCATTTGGGTCAGAAACAGGGATTCTGAGCATGGATGGATGGATTAGTGCAAGATCGGAAGATGTGGAGAGACCTGGCCCATAGAATTGCCAAAGTCAGGCACAACTGAATGAATAACAGAGAGAGACATAGATGAGGGAAAGAGACTAGATTAGATTAGATTAGAATAGATTAGAATAGATAGATAGATAGATAGATAGATAGATAGATAGACCTAGATGATGGAGATAGATAGATAGATAGATAGATAGATAGATAGATAGATAGACCTAGATGATGGAGATAGATAGATAGATAGATAGATAGATAGATAGATAGATACCGGTAGATAGATAGATAGATAGATGGGAAAGAAAGGAGAGAGAGAGAGAGAGAGAGAGAGAGAGAGAGAGAGAGAGAGAGAGAGAGAGAGAGAGAGAGAGAGATCCTGGCCAAAAGCCGAGGATCCGCCTACCCCCCCCCCTTGCAGGATCTGCCAACTCTCCCGCAGCGGGATCTCCCCTTGGGATCCGCTCCGGGACCGGGGCAGCCGGCCAGGCGCTGCGGTGTCCGGGAGGCGTCTCCTCGCGCCGGGCACCTCCAGCCCTTTAACCCGGCTCGGGGCGGGCGGGCGGCGGCGGCGGCTCCTCCTCCTCCTCCTCCTCCTGCCGCTGTCTCTGCCGCTCTGCCAGCTGTGCCCGCCGGGCCCTGAGCGCGGGGGTAGCGGCGCTTCTCTCTCTCGCCCCGCGCAGGCCGGCGGAAGATGCCCCAGCCCAAGCCGGGGAGGGCGGCGGCGGACGAGGCGGCGGACGAGGGCTCCGCAGGAGGAGGTGGCGGCGGCGGCGGCGGCGGCGGCGGAGACAAGCGAGAGCCGGCCCGGCCCAGGATGAACGGGGTAAGCCCAGATCGCCCCCTCCTGCCCAGCCCCGATCGCGGCGGCAGAAGCGCCCGTGCGCCCAGGGCGCAGCGCAAAGCCGAGAAGGGCCTGCCTTCCGGGGCGCCCGGCGGGATCGGGGTGGGTGGGTGACAAGCGGGGACCCCTGGCCGCTCCCCAGCCACCCTGGCCGCCTTTGCACACTGCCTGTCCGGCAGAGCCCCTTCCTCGCCCACCCCCCTCCTTTCTCTGCAAACGAGCAACGTCCAGAAGCCTTCCTGGAAGGGACCCAGCAGGGCGTCGCTGCAGCCGGGAAAGGCAGCCAGGCAACGGGCGGGATACGATTTCCGTCCTCCAGGGGGCCAGCTGGCTGCGGGGAATGGGCCTTGGAGTCCAGCACAGGGGCGGGCCAGCCTTGGCGGGCAGGAGGAGGAGAGGGGGAGGTCCCACTGGGAGCCCCTTTTTTTTTTCCCGAGTAAACACATTTTTGCCATATTCTGTTAATGCTACGTTTAGAGTCTGTATTTATGCTAAATGTGCCATGTCCTGCTATGCTGTATTTACTATAGTCTATATTTAGACTATGTTTTCTGAATGGGGTGATTTTCTTTTATCCCAGAATTCCCTTGCAAGATGGGGTGGATTTCAGCTCCCAGAATTCTCCAGCCAGCATAGCAATCTGAAAAATGTGTGGACTTCAGCTCCCAGCCAGAAATGAGGAACTTGGGGAGTAGAAGTCCGTGCCTCTTTAAAGATGCAGAAGTTGACAAACACTGGGCTTAGGGCATTGTTTGAATTTAATCTATGCTCTGTGGTTCAACCCAGTATAGGAACAATCTCTGGTAGGTTATTATTGAGCAAATTCTGCTGAAGCCAACAACGGCAAACCAGGCCTGTATTTTTCTATTCTCTCCCTTTTAGGAGAACATCTTCATTTGCCAATCCAAAATCTACAGTTACGTGAATTCTGGTAAAACGTCCACCTCTCGGCCCCCACTTCAAGAGGAAAATTCTGCCACGCATCCCGAGACAAAAGGGCAAACCTGCAAACTTGAAACTTGCCAAAAACTGGAAGGTAAGACTTAAGTTTCTCTCCTGGGAGTTGGCTGTGCAACCCGGCTACTTTGTAATTGGGGGTGTCTGCATGCTGAAATGATGGCCTGGGAACGTTGCTTTAACCTGTCGGGTGAAGAGAAATGGTATTTGAGCATGCATATCCACAGATTGGAAGGAATTTGGTTGTGCTTTTTCGTCCTAACAATTGTATTAAAGACCACAGGAGAGTCTCCACTTTCTGGTTTTCTGGAAGAGAGTTAAGACTTTGGATTCTGCCAGTTAGCATGGGGGGGAGGGGGGCTAAGACTCTGATACAACCCTGGGGACGACTGGTGGCTTCAGCCCCCCCCCCCCGTCCTTTTAGCCTTCTGGATTTTTTAACTTTGATTTTCACTTGTCAGTTCTAACCTGGTCCTCATCTCTATTTTTCCTTTGTGCTTTTCCTTTAATTTTTACATTGTTTTATTATGTTTGTAAACTGCCAGAGTCCCTTAAGAAAATGTTATATATAATAGTTTGCTCTTTCTTTTCACCCCCAAATTGCAGACCGAGTACAGGCTGGTGACTCGACCTCCAGTGTTGCAAAATCCGACAGCCAACACAGCAAAGCAACCGAATGTGAACCTTTAGCATCTCTCTCCAGCCCGAATCCCAAACCGACGGAAACTCACAAACTCCCACCAGCCAAATCGGACGAGGTCATCAGCCAAAAGCAGATCCCGAACAAGGGAGGCAAAAAACCTGCATCCCGAAGGAAGTGAGTGCAACTTAAAGAAGTGGTAGGCTTTGGGTAGCTTAATTCTGAATTTTGTGGGCATCTGGAGGCAATGGGAAAGCCCCCCTCCAGTCCTTTCACGTTTACCTGCCTTTCTCTTTCTGTCTCAGAGGAAAAACACCGCCAAACCGAAAAGTAACTGATTATTATCCAGTTAGAAGAAGTTCCAGAAAGAATAAAAAAGAATTACAGGTACTGTTTGTCTTACAGCTTCCCTCTTACTGCTAACAAATGTGTTCCTTTTCAGGTCTGCCAAAGAATGATACTTAAATACTGCTCCTCTTCCAATTCGTAGCAGTAACACCCTGTGTTTGTCTTCTATCTCGTAGACAGAGGAGAAGAAACGGATAGATGAGTTAATCGAGAGTGGGCAAGAAGACGGAATGAAGGTAAAGTTATATTTGATAGTTCACACTGAGAAATCGCCCATCTCGTTCATAGATTACAATGGGCAATGTGCAAATAGACCCCAAAACTTAAAAGTGATATATAAATATTATAATGAAAAGCAGTTAAGAGGCAGACAACAATAGTTGAAATTAAAAAAATAAAATGCAGTCTAGCTGTGGGAACTCTGTTGTTTTTCAATGGAACCGGAACGTTTACAAACCGTCTTTCGGTCATTCTACCAAATTATGAGACCCTGCTGAAGAACGTCTGCCCCTTCAGAGTCAAGATCGGGTAGTCGGAAACTCTTACATTCAAGGAACTGGGTCACAATAATGTTGACTTCCCTCCGCAGATCGACTTCATCGATGGCAAAGGCCGGGGCGTCATTGCAACCAGGCATTTTAACCGGGGTGAATTTGTGGTTGAATATCACGGAGACCTCATTGAAATTACGGATGCTAAGAAACGGGAAGCGGCTTATGCCCAGGATCCATCGACTGGCTGTTATATGTACTATTTCCAATACTTGAGTAAGACTTTCTGGTAAGAGTCCTTCTCCCTCTGTCTTTCCTTCCTGCCCCCAAAAAATCAGTGTTCCCTCTTAAAATGACAAAAATAACGCTAATGAAAGAACTAACAAGAGTAAGAGAGAAACCAAGGCTGGCTAACACGTTTGAAGCAAGGATTTACAGGTGAAAGGGCAGATTCAGTCAGTTGTGGTTCATTCAACAAGCCACAGTTTAGAGTAGTGTTTCTCTGCCTTGGCCCTTTGAAGATGGGTGGACTTCAACTCCCAGAATTCCCCTGAATCTGGCTTCTCTAGAGAAGAGCCCAAACTCTATGGTTGCTGGAGCTCACAAGGTATGTGGACTTCAACCTTAAAATGGGTGGACTTCAACTCCCAGAATTCCCCATGGTCTGGCTTCTCTCGTGCCCAGACTCTACGGTTGCTGGCGCTCAGATGATGTGTGGGCATCAACTTTAAAATGAGTGGACCTCAACTCCCAGAATTGGCTGGCTTGGGAATTATGGGAGTCGGTTCCACCCATCTTCAACCTGGTTTGGAACAATGAAAGTTCTTATTTTAAACAATTCAAACTGCTTGCCAGCACAGTAGCAAACCAGGGGTGGGTTTTTTTTCCCGACTGGAAATACCTCTTTTAAGGATTGTGTAAATTGCTACCCATGATTGGACCAGAGGAATCAGGCTTTCCTGTGTTTTCTCTGCCTTCCCTGAAATCCACCACTTAGTGTTGATGCCACGAAAGAGACCGACCGCCTGGGACGTTTGGTGAATCACAGCAAGTGTGGGAATTGTCAGACGAAGCTCCATGACATCGGTGGCGTCCCCCACCTCATCTTGGTGGCCTCCCGAGACATTAAAGCTGGCGAGGAGTTGCTGTATGATTATGGGGACCGGAGCAAAGCTTCTTTGGAGGCCCATCCCTGGCTGAAACACTAAGGGGATCCCTTGCACGCCAGTAAGCATTGGATGTTCCTTGTGGAAGATCCATTGGCAGCTCTTAGGGGTGGTTACTTCCAAGAGATCTCCTTTGTGACCAACTGAAAGGCCAATAGGGACGATGGAGTCTTCACCTGAACGGACTTATTATTTCTATCTTTTCCTTCTCCTCCTTCCTTCTCCTTCCTCTGCTTCTTCTCCTCCTCCTCCTCATCTCCCCCATACTTGTCCTTCCATCCTTCTCATCTTCCTTCCTTCCTTCCATCCTTCTTCTCTCTTCTTTCTTCTCCTCTCTTTTGGCATTGGCTTCACAGAGATCCCTGCTTCAATTCGTCCTTCCCGTCTGCTCGGGAATCTTTGAAACATTCAGATTTCTGCACTCTACAGATAGTTTTTTTTTTGTTTTTTTTACAAATGCAACTTCTTGAAACTGATCTAAGGTGGGGCCTGCTCAAGAAAGGGTGAACAAATCTCCAATGATTTTGTGAAGGAAACCTGCTTTCCCCCTTTCCTTAGCGAGGCACCAGTGAAGGCGGACAAGAACACTTGAGGGATGGTCTGGCTTTCCTTAAGACAGGTTTGGGCCCTGTGTCCAGGATTATCACCTCCGTTTGGGGGGGGGGTCTGGGGACCTGGGGTGATCTGTGCCTCAAAAGCTGGGGAAGAGGATCATGTCTCTGCTAAACGGCCAGGGGATGGAGAGCTGATTCAGGAGAGCAGCTGGAAGAAAAACGTGGTCTTTTCAAAGCAGCCTGTTTGCAATCTCTTTCTAGAAAGAGGAAGAAAATTGGAAAGCAGTTTTCATCTCTGCTGAGAATCACTGGACTTTTGGCCAAGAAGGAGCTACAGAGCTCGCAGTGTGAAAGCCAGTGTCAGCTTGTCCTTCAGGATCCTGGCTTGCCGTATGTGACTGGGGAATCTGGTTGTGGTTTCTGCTGTTTTATCTTTTTTTTTTTTTGCTATTGTGAGCCATCAAAACTGCCATTGGCAAGCAGAGAAAGGAAGCAGGCGAATGGAGCCAGGGAGGGAATGTGACAAACTCTAAAGAGCCCATAGTTTCCTTTTGCAAGTTCCTCAGCCCAGTCTTACCTCTTCTCCCCAAGTTTGCAAGGTAGGTTGCTGGGTATTGCTTGAAAAACATGTTGCTTGTCTCTTGGTGGCAACGCGACATCGGAAAACCAGCAGAAAAATGGCTTTTAATTGAACGTGGGGCTCTTTCTTAAACAGGGACTTTTAGCAACCAAGTGTTTTAGGATGAAATCACTTCTCGCATCAACTATTTGGATGGAGGTATATTTAACTCGGCGTTCCCCAAGTTGGAATTTCCGGCGTGTAGAAACAGCGAATGGAATGAAGTCTCTCCTGGAAAGAGTGGGTTGGGACTACATTTCCCAGAATTCTTAGCTCCCACCTCTGGGGGCGGGGCTAGGTGAAGGCTGCAGTGAAGCACTTTGGGAGGAGAGAATTGTGAAATGCGTAAGAATTAGGAGGCAGAATCGAGAAACACGTTTCCCAAGTTTGCTTCTGGGCCAGAGATTCACGTATGCCATTTTTTTTCCCCACGGCCATCTGGTGCTCTCCAGAGGGGTGCGGATGACTCACCTGGCTGGGAATCCTGGGAAATGTAGTCCCAGCTGAGCGTCACACTCTTGCGGGGCGAGAGAACGCTGTTTCAAACTCTGATGCTGGCGCTACAAAAATTGGGGACTTAAGGCTGATAATGTGTTTTTTAGAAATGATTAAAGAGGAATGATCTGTACAAGAGTCTAAATAAAGTGAACTATTTATTAACAATGAAGACCTTTTGTTATCTCTGAGAGCAATGGAGGTTCCAGCAGCCTTTAATTGTTAATATGAACGCATCCATACGAATCAGAGGATGAGGCCATTTTCACACATTGTACTAACAAGTTGCCGTATTTCTTTTTCAAGTCATGGTTTGTCTGTTCTGTGAATCCAGGCAGTGGTGGCTGCGACGGCAAACTGGCATAGTAGAATGTATGAACCAGGTTTCATGATCCAAGTCTCTGAACTGCAAAATCAAAACAGAACCTCCATAATTACTAGAGACAGGAAGGCCTGGAAAAAAGTTGAATAAATCGGTGGGGAAAAACACCATTTTTTTCCTATTTTTTTTCCCCAAATGGCTTTGGGAAGAAATGGGGGGAGGGGACTGGTTATAATTTGAGGATTACCTGTATACCCTTCCTCCTGGACGTGAAGCCTCCAAAAATTGGGGAGCCATGTTTGCAAACATAATTTCAAGGATTCTTGAAAACGAAGTGCGTAACTTTATTCTGCTGGCTGTAGACATACAAACTTCCCAGTAAAAATTTACCGTGGCAAAGGTATTATCAGAATATCTGCCTTTACGAGTCCCAGACATTTGGGAGGCAGCAGGTTTGAAAAAGCTTTATGCCAACCAGAAAAAGAAAGAAGAGAACCAATTGGGCTAAAAGAAGAGGCTGAAGCCTCCACCAGCTGCAGCAGATCACTAAACAAACTTCAAGTATTGCAACCGCAGGACCGGTTTTTAAAATGTGACTTTCCAGATTGTGACATCCCAGGGCGGAAATAGTTCAGCGTAACTTTTTAAAGGCAAACCTGCAATGGAAGGAAGGAAGTTAGTGTATGAGTGGCAGGAACGGAATCTGCAGTCCTAAAGAACAAACTAAGTGTAAAAGTCAAAATCACTTAAAGGAATTCTCTGCAGGAGCCAATATTTTGAACACGGATAACTGAATGCCTGGAGTGTTTTATCAATCCAAATGTTGAAAACTGCAGGTGTTCTTCTGAAAATCCAATTAAAGGAAGAAATAATCGGTGAGTGGTAGATTTTTATTTTTGCGTAGTTTATGCATACCGTAGATTGAGTCTCCAGGGATTTGATGATAAAGGAGATTGGCTAAGAAGTTCAGCGATTTGAAGATCATGTGGACTTCAACTCCCAGAATTCCCCAGCCTGCATGAAACCTAAGTAATCAAACCTGTCCACTGTCTTAAAGGCCTTGCTTGATTTTATTCAGATTGTGGGTCACTTATTTGAGGTTTTGGCTGCTCCCTGATTCCCCAGGGAACTCTGATCAAGGAGAAGGACCTAGAACAGTGTAGGCTTCAATTCCCAGAATTCCCCAGTAGGATACTGGCTGGAGAATTATGGGAGTTGAAGTCCATACATATTGAAAGTTGCTGAGAGGTTGAAAAACACTGGCTCACACTGAGATCTGCCCATTGTTTTAAAGGCTTTTATTTTAATTCAGCATGTGGGGCATTACTGTGAGATTTTAGCTGGTCCATGACCCTTCTCAGAACAGGAATGTATGTTACTCACCATTGCTTGATTGTCGTTTTCTCTTTAAGTCTAGTGGCACCAGAGGGCGTGCCCACAGTCGGTTCTCTTTGCGTGGGACTGTCCTTTTCCTCTTTCTGAGAAATATAACCACTAGGCGGTGGGGAAGAGAAAAGCGTGAGCTGTTTATTGCAATCTGCTTACACACCAAAGCCACATACACGTCCTGGTTTGCACAACATGCGGATTCACAAACAGCAAACCATCTTTTATTCTAGGGTGTTGGGCCAACCTAGATTCTCCATTTATGTACGATAACAGCCTGACAACATGGGGTTGACTGGGTAAATCATGATCCAGTTAACCCTAGAGGTTAGCCACAATTGCTGGTCATCATTCTTCTGTGGTGTTCATAAGCCCTGGGCTCCTTGTCATTTTTTTTTCTAGTTAATAAACTGCAACAACTGAAACAGGTCGATATGAATTGCCCTTAGGATGAGGATTTAACAGAACAACAGAATTAGAAGGGACCTTGCAGGTCTTCTAGTCCAACCCCTGCCCTATACTATTTCAGACAAATGGCTGTCCGGTCTCTCCTTGAAAACCTTCAGTCATGGAGCACCCACAATTTCTACAATCATTTCACTGATTGTTCTAACTGTCAGGAAATTTCTCATTAGTTCTGGCTTGGTGGCCTCCTTGATTAGTTTGCATCCATTGCTGACCATGTGTGAAGATAATCCTGCCAGAATTCAACTCTGCTGACCAAATAAATGGACCCAAAGAGGACGGTGGGCCCACCACACATGCTGGAGGCCTCCCAGTGGGGAAGAAGAGATAGCCAAAGACATGACCGGATGACCCAGAATTGTGAATTAATGGTTGTTACCCTGGGCCTGAAGTCCCGCTTGGCTCACAAACCAGGAAGGCTGCAGTTTTCCAGCCCATCGCAGGAGAATCTGCATTTCCCCCCCTACCTCTTGTAACATTCCAATTCCTCCTGGACGAAGAGAAGCTGGGCTTT
Organism: Bothrops alternatus; assembly: GCA_034064705.1. NCBI lineage: Eukaryota > Metazoa > Chordata > Lepidosauria > Squamata > Viperidae > Bothrops > Bothrops alternatus. The sequence continues at coordinate 222,644 of JARGCV010000504.1, read as the reverse complement.
CAGGTGGTTGCGCTCCTGAAGAACCTCTTTGAGCTCCTGTAGCGTAAAACGGGGACGGTTCACGTCTGTGAGGTCCACAATCATTTGGTTGGGACCCAGGTTTACCTACAAGAGGGCAGAATAGCAAAACGGACCCCAACAGAAATTAGAAGGATGAAGTCGGCTTCCCAAAACCCAGAAAGACACGTGGCGATTCCTTCAAGCAGATTTGCAAACTTCACGATGCACTTAAGGCAGACCTTGAGGTTAAAAACAAAAAACAAAAAACCCCAAATTAAATCAAAATAATGGAAAATGATAGCTGCAGCAGCTACAAAAGTACCAGGGAGTTTAGCTTATGGTTACTGGATGGAAAGTTCAAACCTAAGTGAACTTCTCCTTTCTCCTTGACGCTTTCAGACATGTGACAAGGGTTCCTCGGAGTAAGGGAGCTGCATCTTCCATTTCCTAAATCAGAAATTTCCACCCAGTGGCCTTGTGACTGACGCATATCAACGTCTGGCAAGCTTTTTCTCCAAACCATAACTGATCCTACCTCGAATTGGAGAGAAATATGGTGCTCCAGGCAGCTGATTCTAGCTAGAGAAATCTGTTCTCTAGAGCAACGGTCTTCAAACCTGGCAACTTTTAATACTTGTGGACTTCAACTCCCAGAATTCCTCAGCCAGCTATGAATCTATGCTCCCTGAGGAATTCTGGGAATTGAAACCCACAAATCTTAAAGTTGTTAAGATTGGAGACCGCTGCTCTAGAGAAGCCAGATTCTAGAGAATTCTGAGAGTTGAGGTCCACAAACCTCAAAGTTGCCCAGATTGGAGAGCTTTGCTCTAGAGGATCCAGACCCTAAGGAATTCTGGGAGCTGAAGTCTTAAAGTCGACAAGTTTAGCGACTCCTGCTCAGGAGAAGCCAGGGAATTCTGGCTTCTTAAACTGGCCCAGGTTAAGAAACCCTAACCCACAACTGGATTTGAGCAGGATGAAGCCAAAGGACCAGGATCCAGAGGTCAACCAACGTCTCCTCTCCATCACCCACCCACTTCCTTCTCAGCTCCGCATTTACCTCTCCAGCGGTGCCAGATGTCACTTGCTGCCGGAGTTCCTCCAATTCCCTTTTCAGGCTCTCTCTTTCCAGCTTGATGGCTTCCATGGCCAGGTGGTTCTCGCTCACCAGGGCTTCCAGCATTTCCAGAATGCTGACCACCTTGAATTGCAAGCGGGCCACCCGGGCGGGGAGCTCGGCCTGGGGCTCGGTGCTCAGCGTGTGCAGCTCCCTTCCCAGAATGTAAGAGATGTCGTAGACATCTTCGGCCGTGAGATGGAAGGGGCTTTTCCCGAAAGGACCCTCAGATCCACTGTTGATGCTTCCTCCGCCGCCGCCTCCTTCTTCCTCTTCCTCTTCCCCCTCCCCTTCTTCACAACGCTGCTGAGCTTGCATCCTGGGAAAGGAGTCAAAAAAAGAGGCCACAGACCAGCTGAGACATGATGGGAGCCCAGCAGCTCCACTTCCTTCTTTTCTACAAAGTTTCAGCAGCGGGCAAACCTCTCCAAGCAGATCTGAGAGCTTGCAGAGTCCAATCAAAAGCAGGCAGGCAGGCAGGCAGGAGAGGGGGTGGTGGAGGCGGGGGAAAGTGAAGGGGGGGGGGAAATGTAACCATGGAGCTGGAGGGGAAGGCCTGGGGGCAGACTTTCCCCTGGCTGAAGAGACAAAGGGGAGGGCCCAGCTATTGCACAAGCTGGCTTTCTTTCCCCTTCCTGGCTATCAGACCTGCCTTCGGTCACTGCGGAGTCAGTAAAACCAAACGCAGTTTCCACCCAGACTTTACGTCAGTGACCCCTCCCTCTCCCCCTGGGCCTCAGCATTCCTCCCCTGTATAATGGGCCCATGAGGCTCGCTCCCCTTGGGCTGGCGTTTTGCATCGACCCTCTTTCCTCTTCATGCTTGGAGTCACTGCAAAGCTTTTCTCTGCAAACACAGATGCCATCCTGAGCCTTTATTGCCTCTCTCCCTGGGCCTTGGCATTCCTCCCCTGTGAAATGGGGCCCATAAGGCTGGTTCCCCTGGCATTCCAGTACTTCCTGAGTGGATTTGACTCTTCCTCCCTTTATCTTTGCAGCTAGCGAGAGCCTCCTCGCATGACTGAAGGGCAAATAGTAGTAGTAGTAATAGTAAAGTTGAAAGGGACCTTGTAGGTCATCTAGTCCAACCCCCTGCTCAGGCAGGAAACCCTATCCCATTTCAGACAAGTGGCTGTCCAGTCTCTTCTTAAAAACTTCCACTGTTGGAGCATTCACCGCTTCTGGAGGCAGGTTGTTCCACTGGTTAATTGTTCTCACTGTCAGGAGATTTCTCCTTAGTTCCAGGTTGCTTCTATCCTTGATGAATTTCCATCCGTTGCTTCTTGTCCTGCCTTCAAGTGCTTTAGAGAGTAGCTTGACTCCCTCTTCTTTGTGACAGCCCCTGAGATACTGGAACCCCTCGTCCTTCTCTTCATTAGACTAGACATCCTCAATTCCAGCAGCCCTTCCTGATATGACAAGGATACAAAACTTTGTCCTTGATTGACTTTTTGCTGCTTCGTTTTGTTTAATGATATTTCTTCCTATAAGATGCTTTGCGATGAAAGGTTTGGTGTTTTTTTTTTTGCTCTGCTTTGCTTAATAAACTTTTTAAAGCTTTTACTGCCTTTATGCTTTGCTCATTTGTGAGTCCACAAACGTCCCGTGTATCACGTGATCCCCTTTTGCTCTCGCCTGCCTTTTTTGGGGGGGGGATGGGGGAGGGCCGTCCCCGACTCCCCCTCCTTCTAAATAGACTGCAGTCCAACCTCCATCATCCTGGGCCGGCCGAGGGCGGCCTTAGAGAAACCCTGTTTCTTCCCGATCGCCTACCTAAGACTACGTCGTCCCCCTCCCCCCACCCTCCGCCCGGGAAAACCCCTCGTCGCTGGCCCCGCCCCGCCCCGCCCCGCCCCCTTTCGCTTTCCTTTTCGCTTTCCCTTTCGAGTTTCGGTTTCGCCGCCGAGGAAACGCCGCTCGGTGAGGTTTTGTTTTCCGGGGAAGCTCCGCCCCGCCGGGCGGAGGGGAAAGCCGGGCGGCCCGTATAAAAGGAGGCGCTCGGAGCCGGCGAAGCCAGAGGGAGTTGACGTGTTTTTCCCCTTCGGCGGACGCATTGCGAGGACTCGACGAGGATGGTAAGGATGGGGTGGAATCGGGGTACCTTTTATTGTCCTTGTGCGAAGCTTCCTCTTTCCCTTATATATCCAAGGTGGACAGCATTTAATAATCTTTATTTGTTCTGGAGGGGCGGGGATCGAGACCTATGTTGCATGCAGTGTGTTTAGGGGTGTGTCATGTATGTCTTTCACTTGGAGATGAGCGGGCAGCTCAATTTCACTTTGGATGGGTGCCCTTGTGCCCACAATAATAATAATAATAATAATAATAATAATAATAATAATAATAATAATAATAATAATAATAATAATAATAATAATAATAATAAAATGACAATCAAGGTTATCTTTATCTTGCGCGCCTCTGCGGCCCGAGGGGCTGCGGGGCGGCCGATCCTCGGGGGCTTCTCCGAGCCGGGCCGGGGTCCAGAGTCCCGGGTCGTCCTCGGGCGGGGGGGGGGACGCCCAACCAGCATTACACCGACCCTCCTCTGCGCTTTCCCAGGCGCTGACGCTGACCGTGAAGCTCCTGACGGGCGAGGTCCACTCCGTGGGTTGCTCGGCCAGCCAGACCGTCTGGGACCTCAAGGTCCAAGTGGGCCACCAGACCGGGGTGTCGCCCTACCTGCAGAAGCTGGCCTGCCCGGACGGCGCCCACCTGGACCTCCGCGACGGCGCCCCGCTCGCCGACTTCGGGCTGCGCACCGGGGACAGCCTCCTGATGGTGGTGAAAAACGAGGAGTCCATCCCGATCCTGCTGAGAAGCATCAACGGCCGGACCAACACTTACCACGTCCTGCCTTTCGACACGGTGGCGCAGTTCCGGGCCCGGATTCGCACCCAGGAGCGAGTCCAAGACGACCAGTTCTACCTGGTTTACGGGAGCCAGACGCTGGAGGAGGGGCGGAAACTCTCCGATTACAACATCTGTCCCGGCGGCACCGTGACCCTGAATCTACGCGTGCGGGGCGGGTCTCCCCTGTAACCTTCCGAGTTAGCGGAGGGGCTTCCCGGTGGCTCTGGCTCTGGTCCAGCTCTGGGCAGGCGCCCCCTGCTTCTCGGCCATCGGTGCCCCTGGTAGCTGTAGAGAAGTATTCGGGTTTTTTGTTTGTTTGTTGTTGTTGTTGTTTGCCAAGCATTAACTTCCAATACTGGACATGAACCGAAAGAAGAGGTTTTGGACCTGGAGGCACAACTGAAGAAATCTGTCTTTCAATTCCCCTGATGATAAATCTACACTAATATCTGATAGATACTGGAGACAAAAGAGGGAGAGCCAATATCCGTGGGCATTGAATTTGCTTGTTCCACCCATCCCAATTTCTATTTTTTGTTAGCCCCAAAGGAGGGCGAAGAGTGAGCGATCCTGTCCTTGAATCCTGCACTTTTATCGAAAGTTTTCTCCCTTGTTATTGTAGACTAGAAGAACTGTACTATGTAACTCTGCTTTTTACCTTGAAATAAACAGCTTTACAAATAAAACAAATTCATCTGGCAAGCATTGTTCCTTTTCTCTGTTGTCTGGGGCTCAGCAGTATCCATTTTTTTATGTAAGGCAGAATTCAACCTCATTTTCTTGGGAGCTGCCATCTTGGAATGCAGACCGAACTTCACCTGGATGGTTGACTTGGTCATGTTTGGGGCAGTGGGGTATCTAGGTTTGATTTTAATTCTGCCGGAGGGGTTGGGACTTTAACCCCAAGCTGCTCGATTCACTTGGGGCTCACAATCACCTGCCAAGCCTAGTTTTGATTTGTTTTGGGGGTTTTTTACATGAATGTTTATTAAAAGTTTGACCAAGTTTAAAACCTAATGAAAACAAAAGAAAGAAGAAAAATAAGCAAAAGTAGACAAAGAAAAAAACGAAAAAGTACCTAATCTTTTCAACAAATGTAAATAGAAATTATAAAATGTATCTCTTACTCTATTACAAAAGAATGCATATTATTATCTAGTCAAAACCACAAATCACAAAGGCATTTTTCCTTTTCTGGCAGCCGCAAATGAAGCTACTGGTTTTTTTTTCTTTAATGCAGGAAGTTAGCCACTCAAACTTCCCGTTTTTGAGCCTATTAATAGTCTCTTTGTAGAGTCACTTTGAAGAATCTTTCCTATGTTTTAAACGGGGGGGGGGTTTGAAGGGGAGGGACAACAAACCATCATAAAAGGGGGGGAGTGCCGATTTACTAAAGAGCAGTAGGGGGAGGGGGAGGGTCCCTGTGGTATCTGTTGGAAGTAAATTATGGGACCAGTAAATTTGACCCAGTCATTTTCTAATCTTTCTCTAGAATTCACTTCCACCAATTACGGACAGTTCGATGGCTCAGGCTAAAATCATGTTGAAGTGAGTCACATTAAGCTGGCAGATTATTTGGGCAGAATACACAATATCAGCACAGCACAGCAATTGCGTTTCATGAGCCTGGGTTGTGCAGCTGTATTTGGGGTAACCATGGCGTCGGAACCATGTGGTTTATACCCTGAAGCTGGCTGGCTGGATTGTGGTGATAAATGGCAAACAGACATCCACTTCTGTTCCACTGTAGAACAGAAAGAGAATCTGGGATCTGGAGAAGTTGCACATAGGACTGGAAGGGACTTTGGAGGTCTTCTAGTCCAACCTCTCCTGCCCAAGCAGGAGACCTACAGGGGGAAACCGCACTTAGGGTTAGGGTTAGGTCCCCATGAACTGGGAGAGCAAAATGGACATCGCCAATGGATTCACAGTGCTTCGGTGTGCTTAGGAGGGTGTTGACTTTTGGAGCCCGCCCTATCTATGTTTCCTGGTAAAATACAATTAAGGAGAAACTTCCTAACAGAACAGTTAACCAGTGGAACAGCTTGCCTCCAGATGGTGTGGCTGCTTCATCACTGGAGGCTTTTAAGAAGAGACTGGACAGCCACCTGTCTGAAATGGGATGGGGTCTCCTGCTTGAGCAGGGGGTTGGACTAGAGCCCTCCAAGGCCCCTTCCAGCTCTATTCTGATCGATCGATGACCATTGCAGATTGCGTGAAGGGTCTGAAGATTGTGAAGGCTGAGGGCTGGACAGAGGATGTGGTGCTTTTCAATGGCAACAGGGGGCGGTCCTGCCCCAGGGATGAACATGGGTTTTTCTTGAGAATTGCAGGAGACAAAGGACCAGGATCTGTAAATCCTGTAACCTTCCCTTGGATGAGCCAGCCTGTAAAGCAAAGGGTGGACAGCCTCTCGCTTGTACATCATCTCCCTGCGAAGCTGCAGCCTGGCACAATTCTCCAAAAAGCTTGTTGGGATCCAGACTTCCTCGCCGTAGGTTTGAGTTTGCTTGTCTTCTCGCTACTCCAATAAAAGAAGGGATACGATGGGTCTGGGGAATGTCTGGAGGAACATCTGGAGTTACGAGACCCCAAAAGTGATTGTGGTGAAGAATCCTAGCCTAGGCATCGTGTACAGGCTGGTCCAGCTCCTGATCCTGGTTTACTTCATCTGGTAAGTGTTCCCACTGCCCTGGGAGAGAGATGGTGGTAGGGTATGCAAAGATGCTTGGAGAAGATATTGTGGTGTCTAACTCAAGGGACATAATGCGATGCATAAGAACATTTAGACAAGGAAACACATGGGAATATGTGACTTATGTGTATGTAGTTATTTCACGTTACATATTAATATTAGATCCAAACAGCTGTGAGGAAAGAAGAAATGTATCTTCCTAAAAGCAAAACAGTTTGCTTTTAGAGACGGGCTGCAGAGAAATGGGGTACAGCAAGCAGATTTTTATAGGGAGGGCTTGAAGTGTCTAGGTGCTGATTCCTAGGGTGACACTTGAGGGGCGTGTATGTACGTATGTAGGTATATTTATTCTTGTGCAGATGTAGTTCCTCTGGCAGACCTAATTTGATTAACTGTATTTGCAGACCTCATCCTTTGATATGTGGATTAGGCCTGGGTAACTTACTTGGGGGTTTGAGGAAGTTGGAGGAAGGGGTTTTTCCCGTTTGCTATTTTTACTTGATTCATTTAGTTTCAGCTTGACCCTCAATAATCTAGCGGAGACCCTGATTCTCAGACCCTGGTGGATTCTGTTAATATTTTAAGGGAAGATGGAAACCCTATAAAGAGTGTAATACATTTTGATATAAAGCTTCTCAGAATGGGATGAGGCCCCTGTGTGAGCGCAGCCACTGTCTTCTCCTCGGCTTAGCCTGAGTGAACACCCTTCACCTCCATAGTTTTGAGATAGTTGGAACACCCCTGAAGTGACAGGCGCTTTTTCTCAAGGGGTGAATAAACGTTGCTGGTAGGGAGACGGCTCTTCCCACTGGTCCTGCTGGCTGAAGCAGACTCTGCCTTAAGGAGTTGTTTGTGGGCCACTGATGTCCTCCTTTTTGCCACAGGTATGTGTTTAGCAACCAGAAGGGCTACCAGGAGTGGGAATCCGGCCCAGAGAGCTCCGTCATTACGAAAGTCAAGGGGGTCACCTTCTCACAGCGCAAGGTGTGGGATGTGGAGGAATATGTGAAGCCCCCAGAGGTGAGACCCACCAGAGCAACTTCTCCAGGCAGTCAAAGGAGGAACATCTGGAGGGGGGAAGGGCTTGGCCACCCTTATTTTGCTGGAAACTGCCAGCCTTGATCTCAGACTTAGGTTGCCCAAGGATGGGAGAAAAATTTGATTGTAACTCCCTACAGACAGCTTCTCCTAGAAGTGGCTTCTTAAGAGTCCCAGCATTCAGACTGAGGGTTGGGCTTAATGAATCTCCTTCCTTCCTTCCTTCCTTCCTTCCTTCCTTCCTTCCTTCCTTCCTTCCTTCCTTCCTTCCTTCCTTCCTTCCTTCCTTCCTTCCTTCCTTCCTTCTTTCCTGATTTATTTCTGGCTACATAATGTTGATTTCCACAAATCTTATGTCATGGCTCCTCCTCCTCAGGAAAATGTGGCTTTCCAGGCCATGCTTGGGCTGCTGCTTTCACCCACTCTTGTCTTCCCTGCAGGGAGGCAGCGTCTTCAGCATCATCACCCGTGTGGAAATGACCTCTTCGCAGACCCAAAAGACCTGCCCGGAGGTAGGGAACATGGAGGCAAAAACAAGAAGCCATCACAAGCACAAACATCCCTGGAGAGAAGCCGGGAGGGGTTCTGAATATCAATGGATGAGCTCTTATTTTCTCTATTCTACTTTGCTGTGGGTGCCCTAGTTATGCATTTGAGGGCTTCCGCCTTTACTTTTGAGTTTCCCATGCGGCCCCATCAAAGCTTCGTGGGAACTGAAGCTTTCACAAAACCTAGTGAAGTTCTCCCCCAATCCCTGGAAGCTGTGGGGGTTTGGATGGGGGGGGGGGAAACCCTTGCCTCCATCCTACCAAGACAGAGTGGCAGCGACTCTTTGGGCCACTTTGACGTGGGGACTTTCCATCTTTAATCATACATCCACGATTAAAGATGGGAAATCCCCACAGCTCAGTGACCCAAACGGCACAGTCCCATTCTAGGGCGGCGTGCAAGCTGGACTCACGGGTCCTGCTCAGTGAGAGGTGGCACCTGTGGCCAGGAAGGCCTTGGCATCATGCTCTTTCCTAGGCCTTTCAGACAGTCACTTGTGGCCTGTTCATCTTGCTCCTTGACTACTGCAATGTGCTCCATGTAGGGCTGCCCTTGAAGACCACCCGGGCTTGCCTTGATAGCCCCAGGCAGCAATTCTGCTTAACAAGCTGCACTAATTTGACGTGCAAAAGCCCCCCAAATTTAGAGACGTTGTCCACCTGTTTGATTTTCTTTGCCTGCCAATTTTTGGGAGGAGTTCCATGGCCAATTTTTAATTTTATTTCAAGAAAAGGCTCAGCATCCAAGAAGGAAAAGTCTTTGTTGGCATGTCACCCCAATGTATCCCAGGGTCCGGCATCTTTACTGACCACTAACCCCTCTCCTGTGTCTCTCTTCTGCAGAACCTGAGGGCCTCCTGCACGTCCCATCGTGAATGTGCCAGGGGTGAGGTTGAGGTGCTGGGGAACGGTGAGTAAGGGGTAACCTCTCTTGGCGATGTTAAGTAGCCACCAATCTCTGGGGGCCCATCCCTTGTGACAGGATGGAGACAGCCATACCCTGAGCATAAAAGCAGGTGTAAAGGGGAGACCTGCACTTTCTGATTTTGGCTTTTCTGCAGGAGTGAAGACAGGGCGTTGTGTCCCCTACAACATCACCCAGAAGACCTGCGAAGTTATGGCCTGGTGTCCCGTGGAGAACGGGGCAACTTTCAGGTGAGGAGGGGCATGGAGACAAGCTGCTCTCCAGTCCAGCTGGGTCCTAATTGGTGTCTTAAACTGGAGTAAGAACCTGGGCTCACGCCACACATCAAACCCTAGATTTATTTTAACTTAGGTCTGGTGAGACGCAAGGACTTGGCTCACGTTCTGTATGACATTGTCATTTTTGGCTTGCAAACCATAACGGCTGGAGTATGTACTCAGATCGAATAAATTTGGGTCTAGATCAGTCCCACGATGGTTCAGAATGAATGGGAGGGTCTGTTGCATTTCCTGCAAGTAGGTGGATATTTCAGAAGCTGGAAGGATCTTGCCCACTTTCAAAAATTAACAGAGCTCCTCCTGGCAAAATTAGCAAGGAAAGCGAAAGGGAAAGCTTGACTACTTGCCATTTTCTGTGGTCAACTTCATCTTATTTCTAGGTCTAGGTGAAGGTTTGAGCCTGAGGTTAAGCTTAGTTGTAATCCCTGCAGAGAGTTAGGAAGGGAAGAATCTTGGCACTTGGATTTCATCAAACCCAGAAGAAGGCAGGTTTGTGGTCCCTGCTAGGTTTGGCTCCGTCTTAATGTGGCTCCTTTTCTCTTCTTTTTGTCTTCATAGTGAGAGTGTGGCAAGGATGGCTCCAGAGTTCACCATTCTGATCAAGAACAGCATCCATTTCCCTCGCTTTCACTTCTCCAAGTAAGGACCTAATGGATGATCCCCTAAACACCAGCCGGCCGTGTGCGGCAGCAGACAAAAAAAGCCAACCCAATCCTGGGTTGCACAAAGGGAGGCACAGAATCAAAATCACGTGAAGACTTAGTGCCGCTTTATAAAGCCGTAGTAAGGCCACACCTGGAACATGCTGCATCCAGTTTTGGTCATCACATACAAAAAGATGTTGAGACTTTGGGGGAAAAAGTGCAAAGAAGAGCAACTAAGATGATTAAGGGCCCAGAGACAAAAACACATGAAGAGCAGTTGCAGGAATTGGGTATGGCCAGTCTAGAGACAAGAAAGACTGGGGGGGGGGGACGGGATAGCAGTATCCCAGTATTTGAGGGGTTGTCATAGAGAGGAGGGGATCCACCTATCTCCAAAGCACCAGAAGGCAAGACAAGAAACGTCACAATTGGCCTATGGTTTCTAGCTAATCATCCTGGTTTGTCTTTGCCCTAGAGAGAACATCAAGGACAACAGAGATGGATACCTGAGGAACTGCACTTTCAATGAAGCCACAGATCTTTATTGTCCCATCTTCAAGTTAGGCTTCATTGTGGAACAGGCAGGCGAGAACTTTTCCGAACTGGCTAAAAAGGTAACAGTCTCACCTGGGGCGTTTTGTCTCATTACTGTGTTACATTAAGTTGGGGGGGTCACTATGTTTGGGGGATGGAGAGAAAGGGGCAGTGGATTAGGTGATAGTCTAGATGTGAGAAAACCCAGATTCTAATTCCTGGTCCCAGAAGCCAGCTGGATGGCCTTCAGCTAGTGCCACCTCCTCAGCCAGTCTGGTGGTGTGGTGAAGGCATTGGGGGAGATCCCTGGATTCAAGTCTTGAGAACACTCCATCACTGGAAGTTTTTAAAAAGAGACTGGAGAGCCACCTGTCTGGAATGGTCTAGGGTCTCCTGCCTGAGCAGGGGGTTGGACTAGATGACCTCCAAGGTCCCTTCCAGCTCTAGTCCAATTCTGATTCTTTTGGCTCTGCTTTTGTCTGGTAGGGCGGGGTGATCGGCGTGATCATTAACTGGAATTGTGACCTTGACCTGCCGGAGTCTGACTGCAACCCCAGATATTCCTTCCGCAGGCTGGACCCCAAATGGACTCAAGTTTCCTCTGGCTACAATTATCGGTAAAACTTTATAAACAATTTTGCAAGCTTTTTTCTGGGGTGGGAGGGGTGGGGGAAAGACTCAAGCTCTTCTGGTTTTTTTTTCTTTGGTCCCTAGGTGTGTGTGTCGCGGCTGTCCTGCTGCTTGCTTCACTTCACCACCTGTCAGCCTAACATATTTGCAATGGGGGAGGGAGGAAGAATTGGAAGGAGGGAGGAACGTGGGTGGGGGGGGGGAAGTGTTGAATCCACTCTGTGCCGGGCACCGCTTCAGCTCAAGGCCACTGAAAGATTGCAGAGATGGAGAAGCTGCAACAAAGCAACTGTTCCCAAAACAAGTATTACTAATTGGACACTGACCAATTGTGTGTGTGTGGGGGGGGGATTTCCTGATTCCCCTGTTTTCTGCTTGCTTATTCCCCCCCCCCTCTCCCAAGAGAGGAAAAGTAAATCTGGTCAGATGGAAGGACTAAGAGATGAGTTTCTTAGAACGGGAAGGCCACGTTTTTTTCTTTGGATAGAAAAATATTCCAGCACCAGATCAGTTTCTTTAAATCATCTTCTGGGCGTCTCAAGCCAATCCTCAAAAGGAACTATTTCCTTCTGAAGGACTCTGTGTGTGTGTGTGTGTGTATGTCACCCATATACAGCTAAACCACGTTCCGCTTTTCATTTTCCAGATTTGCAAAATATTATCGGCAAGGTGGACGAAGCACACGCACCTTGATCAAGGCCTATGGAATCCGCATTGATGTCTTGGTGCACGGGCAGGTAAAGGAGCCTCCATTTATAGTTATGGAATAATGGCCGTTTGGTTGAATTGCTGACAGGAGGTTTTGTGGAATCTCCCTTCTTTAGGCTGGGAAATTTAGCCTTATTCCTACCATCATCAACCTGGCCACAGCCTTCATGTCCATCGGAGTGGTGAGTAAGCAGCCTTGGGGTGTCCCTGCCCAGGTCTCTCCAGGTACTGATCATCTTTGCCCCCCCCACCTTCTTTGGCAGGTGTCCTTCCTCTGTGATTGGATATTGCTGACTTTCATGAATAAGAACAAGGTGTACAGCACCCGAAAGTTTGACCAGGTATGGCAGCAGGTCAGAGTCTCCCTAGTTTGGTCTTCGGGATAGACTCCCCTGTGCTAGACTGGTTCATGTTAAGAGGGAGAGGCAGTCATAGTTGTCCGAGAACACATTCACAGCACCATCATCCTGGGGCTGCCACATTTTTTCCATAACAGCTGGCTGGCCAAGGTGAGTCTTGGGATGCTACCAAGTTCGCAATATGAAAAAGGAGCAGGAGGGTTGTGGGGACTCCTCGCTCTCAGAAAGCTGGTCCATCCTCTGGGAAAACAAGTTATGTTTGAAGGAAACAGCAGAAGAATAGGATGACAGAGCTGGGAGGGACCTTGGAGGTCATCTAGTCCAACCCCCTGCTCAGGCAGACAACCCTATCCCGTTTCAGACAAGCGGCTGTCCAATCTCTTCTTAAAATCCTCCAGCGTTGGAGCATTCACGACTTCTGGAGACAAGCCATTCCAGATTGTTCTGTCAGGAAATTTCTCCTTAGTTCTAGTTTGCATCTCTCCTGGATTAGGTTTCTCTGCCCACAAATGTAGGGAATTGTTTTAAAAAGCCATCTGTGCACACTAGATACTCACTGTTGTTTTTCTCTCTCTCTCTCTGGCCAGATATCAAAGAGTCCCAAGGCCTCTGTGAACATTGAATTCAGTGCCACCCATTTCAGCCCCCAAACTGTCTCCTTGGAAGACCCCCAACGCCCTCCGAGGCCCTAGACTATCTTTTCCGTCCAATCTGCCTCGGTTATGTTTGCATCTGATGACTTTGCCTCTTCCCAGAAAAAGCTCCCTCCACCAAGTGTGTCGTCGGCGCTGCCATGGAGTCCTCCTGCTCTCACCGAATCCATTTCCAGAATCCATTTGCTCTCCTGCGAATTATTCGAGGGAAGAGAGAATGGACTAATTCAAGTTAACTAATTTTATTAAAAGGTGTAATAAGCCTTTCTGAGCTGCACAGAAATGGTGGCTACCGGATTCCTTGTTTTTTGGCTATGCCGGACTAAGGTGGCTAGCGTACAAAAGAAAGGAAGCTGGACATTTTTCGTCCTGGCTAAATACAGACTGTTTTTAATCTCTATGGAAAGTTTGGGAAGAAAAAAGGAGATGCTGGCAACTGACTCACATTTATGACGGTTGCAGTGTCCCAGGGGGTCACGTGATCAATCCCCTTTCGCAACCTTCTGGCAAGCAAAGTCAAGGGGAAACCCAGATTCACCGTTTGACTAATTTAACGAATTCAGCGATCCACTTAGCAAATGTGGCAAGAAAAGCCGCAAAACAGAGCAAAAACCCGCGTCGTAAGCGACTCACTCAGCAACAAAAATGTTGGCCTCAATTGGGGTGGTAAACGAATTAGGGGCTTGGACTCAAGTTAACCTCAAGGATACAGTCTCTGTATTCAAAGAGTCCAGAAACACTGGAAATAAATCCCAAGTTCCATTCCACGGGAACAAAGCGAAAAAGCACAGCAGGGCCACTGCGAATAGCAGCTAATTCAATCAAACAATTCACGCAATCTAATTAGCTGCCTGAGGAACCGGCTTCGGGGAAGCTCAGGCACTTGAGAGTTGCCTTTGTCTACTGTTTCAAAAGGGTCAATGGGGGGGGGCAATGGGGAGCCAGGCTGATGGCGCTTTGCAGAAAACGGATACCGCAACCAGCAGATAGATTGTGCTGTTTTTCAGGCCGAGGGCTTCACTCTGTCTTGAAGTGACATGCAGAAAAAGACCCGGGATCAGGCCCCAAAACTCAGCCTAGCTGGGACAAAAACTGACTCACCTTTATGACGGTTAAGGTGTCCCGGGGTCACGCAATCCCCTTTTGCAACCTTCTGACAAGCAAAACCAGTTTCGCGGCAGCGACTCACTCAGCAATCGTGGCAAGGGGGTAAAATGGGGCAAAACCCACTTCACAAAGGTCTCGCTTAGCAACTTGGGGTCAATTTTCCAGCCTGTCTGCTCAGGTCTGCTCAGCCAGGCAGACGAGGCAAAGCCCTTGATCAGGCCTGAACCCCGTTGCTCTAAGGATTTGATGGCTTGCACACGGCTGTGGCGCCACGGCTGCCTTTCTGCCTGTCAAGATAGACGCGCCCAGACAGCCCAAGAGGAATCGGGTGTCTTCCCCTCCTTGATTAGACCTAGCCAAAATTCATTAGGGTTCCCATTAGGAGCCATTGTGACTTCCTGACTTATTCATGTGCCGTCAGAGATGCCTGCTATTCAGCCAGGAGGGAAGAGCCGGCTTCCTTGAAAAGCAGACCAGAGGGGGCTGGAGGTAAACGTGGGAATGATCACTCCTGGCAGGAGGACTAAAGTTGGGACATCTGCCTCCATCCGTGGAGACTGCCTGCCCTTTGTCCCAAAGGGGTCGAGGGTCGAGCAGGAGGGTTGGGCTCGATTAGAAGACTTCCCAAGTCCCTTCCTAAAGCTGTTAATTTTATCTTATGCAATCAAGCAGTTTTATTTCCTTGGGCACTGCGCATCACCATCTGCTTCATTAATTTGGATCTAGGCGGGTTGAACTCTATTTATTAAATATATTGGTAAAAGCTGGTTGGAAGGAAAAGAGATGTATAGCACAAACTTAAAAAAAAAAAGAAAACAAACCCAAAAACCGAAGTCAAAATAAAAACAGCATAAAATCTGGGCAGAAAAAAAATGCCCCCATAATCCAAAGTTTGCTCCGGGTCTGTAAAAAGGGGGGAATAAAAAAAAGGGGGGGGGACAAGGATCACCCAGAGACTCCTTGCATTATTTCCATGCTGAGTTTCATGAGACACGTCAGCCTCATTCTGGCAAGAGACGCCCCAAGGCCTTCATTCTCTTGAGGTTTCCACGCAAGACGGGACAAGCGAAAGGCCTGCACTTCTGCTCCCAGGGCGAAGGCTTCCTTTGCCAGCTGCCTATGCAAGCCGTTCTCTCCTTAGGACTTCAGGGGGGGGGGTCCTCTCAGGAGAGAAGCTGAGGGTTCATTTGAAGCAGCCACTGGACATTCTCCAGCAAGTGGGCCATTCCGTAATGCCGAGCGATGCCCTGGAAAACCTTCAGATGGTCCAGGAAGCTCTGGACACAAGAGGAAAGAGAGAGGACGAAGGGGAGGTGGGCAACCCTCCAACCAGGGACGGGGAGAGAGGGGGAAGGCGCTGCGCCCATCAGCGGAGAGCAAAAGTCAAGCCCCTGAGGGTGGGGGACTGGGAAAAAGCTAGAAAGTGGGCTTTACTCTACCTTGGTGGGCAGGAGGAGGTCAAAGTTCCCAGCACAACTGCAGTACACGGGCATGTGAGTCTCCTTGATGCCTTTGCACTTCAAGCACACCTGAAACACTCAAGACACAACGAATTAGGCCCTCCTTCAGCTCCCCCCAGATAATGATCTGTCCTTGCAAAGTTTGTAGCAAGCTCAACACCCGTCCTCGGCACGCACCAGAAGGCCACAGTCCGTGCCCTGTACTCCAGGGCGTAAAATGTCCAACCACTGGATCCCCTCTGAGCTGCTCAGAGACTGGGAGAGGACTAGAAAGACTATGAGGGAAGACCACCGCCTCCTCACTCACTGTCTATGGAGATTCTCGACCGTCCAGGACGGTCGTGGCTGTCCCAGCAGAACCGTCCGCGTGGGCGGGCGTCCTGGCCAGGGGAGCAGTGACCCCACCCCTCCTCACCAGATCTTGCAAGGTGAAGGCCATCAACTTCTTCTGCAGGGCTTCCACCAGAGCCACCTCGATGGCATCGGAGTCGTACTGAGACTGGCAATTGGAGCACAGCCAGCTGGGCGGCAGGGAGCCCTCCTGGAAGAGGGGCAGGAGGACTTGTGGGTGGGCTTTGAAGGAGAAAGAGGGAGAAGGGACTGGCAGGGGAACGGAGGCACCGCCATGGAAAAAGGACCAGAGAACCAGTGCAACAATGCAGAGGCCCCCAACCTTTGCAGCTTGGCAGTCCTGCAGAGGGGGGGGAGGGGAACCTGGCTGTGTGAGCGGTGGGCGCACGAGAGCATCTCAACTTGTGCAAGTGGCATGCCGGTGTGCACACACACACAGTTCAGCCGCGTGCCTGTGCCCCGTTCTGCAGCTTGCATAGCCCGGCTGCAATTAGGCCATGGCTTGCTAATGGCCTGTGGGTTGGGGACTCCTGTAAGAAGGGATGGACAAGGTCAGGAACAGGCAACCTACATCCCGTATTGAATGTAAGGATTTTGAGGCATGAAAGGCAGGAGAGAAACAGAGAAATGAAACAGAAAAGCCTGGAGGAGTCCAGGTCTAGGTACCCTGCTCTCTTTTTTTGCACCCAGACCGCAACTCCCGTAGGGAAGAGGGGCGGGGGAGACCAGCAGCAGCAGATCAGGCCTGGGAAGCTGGGTACCTGAAAAAGCGCAGGATCCTTGCAGAGATCCAGGTCTCTGCAAAAGTTGCAGTTTCTGCAGATCACCTCCGGGAGGACGTAGGAGCAGCAGGGGTCCCGGAAGTGGGCGTCCTCGGAGAATTCGCCCACATCAATGAGACGGAGCAGATCCCGCTTCAGCTTCCGCACCTGGTTGGTGATGTTGGCATCCAGAGACAGCACCTGGGCGAGAGAGAGGGAAGGGGAGGGGAGGGTGTCAGCGGGGGGGGGGCACTTTGATCTTGGGCTCAGGAGATCAGTAGGACCAGCAAACACAACTGTGTGTGTGTGTGGGGGGGAAGAGTTAGGGTGGTAGAGTTTCCACCTTCAAAGGCCAAAGGAAATTTCCCCTGTGGAATTTCTGCCTGCCTCTTCACAGAACTCCCAGATGCGGTAAAGAAAGCACGCTTTTCACCCTAAACATTTCCGCACAGAATAATTCATGCATGTGATGGAATATACACCCCTCATCTCTGGCAAAATATATAGCATTTCCCCCCACCCCCCTCCAGTTTTTAACCGTTAACAATCCAATTACATGGTGGACAAGAGTGAATGGCTCAAAGCTCCGTTCTTGGCTTAGGGGAGGACTCGAATCTGGGTCTTCCCAGGTCTATTCCAAACTCTCACCTTTTCGACCGTTGGCCTTGGGAGTTGTGCCCAAATGCATCTGGGAGGGGCTCAGCCAACTCACCCACCCCCTGCTTGGACCGGGGGACCCCGAGATCATTCTTCCTGCTCGCTCCATCCCAGCCTTTCCTCCTCCTCCTCCTCCTCCCCCCCCCAGGGGTCTCCCTCACCTGACAGACGTGTTTGATAAACTCCAGGGCAGGATTGTTGAGCGTCAGGTGTGAGCCGGGCAGGGATGGAAACATCTCCGAGGGCTCTGTGGCGTGGCGAGAGCCGGTGACCTTCTTTTGGATCTTCTGAGTGATGGTGAAGAAGCTCTGGGTGAGCTCACTGGAGACATACTCCTGGGAGAAAGCAATGGCGCCTAGAAGGGGAGGAGCAAGCAGACACAGCCGTTCACCGATGGGGAGGGGGCTGGTATTGAGAAAGACAAGCCCCCCCCACCCAAAAAAGCCGCACACTTTATGCTTTCTTCAGGGTGGGGAAGACATTTCTGTCCAGGTGGGAGAGAGTCTTAAGTTCAATAAATTAGGATGGAGCTAGAAGGGGCCTTGGAGGTCTTCTAGTCCAACCCCCTGCTCAAGCAGGAGAGTTATCCAATCGAGCTCAGATCTTGCAGTCTTCTGACTGAGGAAATCTGGCTGCCAAATTTAAATAAGTAGCCTGGAATTGCTCTTTGAGCTCTGAGTTTCTGGCCTTTGGAGTCTCTCTGCTATCGTTGCTAAAGGGGGCTCCCAGCAGCTGAAGGGACAGCCCTTTGTTTGGTAGGTTAAGCTTCATATTTCTCTTACAATCTGCCTGCTAAAGCCATTCATGGAGCTTAAATTCTCCTCACCCGCCGGGGTGTCCATTGTCTTCGGATGCTTAAAGGACCAACTCTCTGGGCACCTGGCCACAGCCTATCACTTGGTGAAGGAGAAGGAAGCTGGGAGCCTGAGTACTCGCCTGGCATGGTGCCCGTTTCCCCGAGAGCCTCCTGGGAGGCTTGGCTGCTGGCTCGTCTCCTGACAGGGCTGCCTCCGGAGATGTCCCGCTGCATTTCCTCCTTCAGGCTGTGGTGAACAGCAACGATGTACGCTGGGAAGAAACAGGCAGAATGGTGAAAAGCCAAGCCAAGATTTGACCCCCTTCCTCAAACCGTCTGGAAGTCGGGATATAAAGGCAGGTTGTCCTCAGCCACAGCTGGAACCGCAATTTTGGTCATTAAGGGGTTGATGGTATGGCGGAATTGAAGCAAGGACTCTGGGCTTTGGCTTGACCTCTTCAGAAGTGGACCTTCGGCCAGAGCCCGGCTGCTGAGACCCTGAAGCGCAGACATCCGCAGAACTTACCCGACACAATCATAAGGAAGTAATTCTGACAGGAAGCAGCTTGTGGCAAATACTGCATGATGTTCCAGTTGTTTTCCAGGCGATTCTCTATACTGTTTTCTCCCAAGTCTTCCTCTTCCTCCTCCTCCTCCTCCTCCTCCTCTTCATTGTTGGCTACCTCTGCTGTCTGTTTACTCCTCCGTGCCTGTATTTAAAGGAGTGACAATCAAGAGTTTGACTGGCTTCTTCCCAATTCCACCACTGTTGAGCTTTTCCTTTCTCTCGCCCCAAAGAGGGCTATCCTTTTGCTTCGGTGAAGCTGAACGGAAAAGTCCATCCAGTTCCCTCCACAGGATCACCAGCCACCTTCTCCTTGCTATCCCTTTACCTCTTCGCAGTGGGTCCGGGACGGCACTTTGCCCTTGATCCCGCCGTGATTGCTGGGGTCCATCCACAGCAGAAACTCCCAGCAGCAGGAAAAGGAAATAGCCAGTGAGTGGAAGAGCTCTTTTGAATGGATGCTGGAAGGAAAAAGACAGCAATAGCAGTTATATGCCGCTTGTCAGCGGTTTACTCTAAGCAGTTTACAGAGTTAGCCTCTTTTCCCCAACTATCTGGGTCCTCATTTTACCGACCTGGGAAGGATGGAAGGCTGAGTCAACCTTGAGCCACTCAGGATCGAACTGCCGGCAGTGGGCAGAATTAGCCTGCATTCTCACCACCGTGTCACCACAGCGCAGGGGTGGAGGCACTGCCTCCAGCCTGACTATCTGGCTGACCATAATCATCTAAACCTGGATTTAACTGGATCTCCTTTTAGTGGGCTTCAATGCAACAGACCACTTGAGTTGAGACGTCCCCCAGAGACATCAGATCAAGTCCATTAAATCACCATTCCACTAATGCTTCCGGGAAAGTGCTGGGAAGACGTGGGGTGTATGATACACTACGAGAAGGGTAGGAAAAACAGGAGCTGGATAAAGAAGGGAGTAGAATGGTGTTCTTGGCTGCTCCCAGACTGGCTGCAGCTGGGAGGGGGGAGAGACTGGAAGAGGGGAGCTGGCAGCCACAGCCTGAGCCCTGAAGGCACGAAAGACTTGGGAAGCACACATCCTTTTATGAATAGGCGTAACACCGAAGGGGCCTTTTATGTGCCCAGACATACCTTTGGGACCTTTATAGAGGCCCACGATCAGCAGACATTCCTTCCCCTGAATAGTTCACCAAATCAAGGTTTTACTATATATGCCTTGTCTGACCTATGGGGATTATGGGGGGGGGAGGGCGCTGACCCAGGGTTCTGCACATACAAAGTTCTACCTGAAGGCCCAGGAATTATTTTTTTTAATTTAACAGCTGGTTCATTTGAGAAAACACAGCCGTTATTCAGGATGCAGTCCAAACAAAAGCTTTTCTGTTCTCCAAAATGCCAAGATAAGGAAACAGATTCCAGGAAGGAAGCACATTTTTCAGAATGGCCTCCCTTAGTTAAGGCACGACGGGACACAAAGCATTATCTTTTTTTCCTCCACGTAACAGTCTCCCTTCCTAACCAGGAAACTGGGTGAGAGCTGTGGCAACCTGCTTCCAGGAGGGGCACACCTGTTGGTGATATACTCGACGTAGGCCAGGGCGTCTTCGATATGGCGCTTCTTGGTGCACAGAACGATCCGGTTGAAATTGGCGTAAACGACCAAGGAGCCGAGGCGCTTGAATTCTGCCACCAACCTGGAGGAGAGGCAGGAGGTAAAGAGCAGAGTCTGGTCCAACTGGCGACGGTTGTGGAAAATGTTATATACACTTGTTATCTTTTCTCTGTTGTGGGTTATTACTTTTAGGGCACTGTCACTTTCAAAAAAGCCTCTTGGACATCTTGAGTCTGAGAACGGGGGGTCCCCGAGCCCTGAGCCACGACTGGGCCGTGGCCTCTTTGGAACCAGGTCACGCAAGTGGCTGGCTGGGTTGCTTGCAGGCAACCCAGCCTAATTTCAGAGAAGCCAATTTTGCAGAGGGCCACGAGGTACAAAACAGATGCCAGGAAGATTTAGACCCAACAGATGCCAGCCTAAAGGAAGCTTTGAACTTAACAGATGCCAGTCTAAGGGAAGCTTTGGACCTAACAGATGCCAGCCTAAAGGAAGCTACGTGGACCCCAGTGACCTGTCTATAAGCGGCATTTCCCCCAGGCACCCCCTGAGCTTCTCTCCTGGCTCCCCAACTCTGCCAAGGAAAGACTCACTGCAGAAAGAGCTTCTTCATCATGCTGTGGAGCGTCCGGTGCAGGGCGGGATCATAGAGCAGGGAGTTTGGGGAGCGCAGCCAGCGGTAGAAGTGGATCACCTGATTGTCCGCGTAGACGTTGTGGTACTGCGTGATCTCCTTCACCCAGCCCACCACCAAGCTTTTCAAGATCCTGCATGGGAACAGGAAGGAAAGCCTGCGTTCTGCACTCCCCAGGTGAGCTGCTTCTATGACCTGGAGGGCTGGGGGGAGAGGGGGGCCCGAGCCACACCTGAACGTGTTGGAGCAGAGGGCGGCCTCATCGTAGCTGGCGGGGACGTTGGCCGCCTGGTTGCCCACGACCATATCCTCCAGGGAGGCCTGCTGGATGACATCGAAGCTGATGCACATGCTGGAGGCCCCCTCCATGTCGTTGATGCGGTGGGACTGCAGGATGGTGTTGACGGCCAGGTTCTGGAGGTCCAGCTCCACACACACTGCAGGAGGGCAAAGAGACAAGCCTGCGTCTTTCCTGAAGACCCACCTTCCTGAAAGGGGACAGGCTCAGCCTGTTGCAAAGGGAGTCTGGCTTCCCCGCTGACTTTGCTCCGCAGAAGGTCGCTAAAAGGGGATCGTGTGACACACACACACACACAAACCCCAGGGGCCCTGCAACGGTCGTAAATGTGAGTCAGGCGCCAAGCATCCGAATGTAAATTCCTCAGTTCCTTTTCCATCCGAGGGAATTAGCACAACGGCCCTTTGGCTGCTGCAACGGGGGGCAGGGGAACAAAATAGTAACTCCCTCCCTTCGTTATTCACCTGTTGAATAACAGCCTGGGTGGTTGATCTCGACAGAGGCCCTTTCATCGAACTCCATGACTAGGCGGCTATCATCGGCCTCCTTGCCCCCCAAGTCCGGGCGGGAGGTGGGAGAGAGCCAGAGGAGGTGGTTGTGGCGATGGAGATGCCGAGAGAGAAAGAGATCCGTGCCAAAGATGGAGATGTCGTCTGGAAGGTTCCCAATGGGGAGGTGGTAGTACCTAGAGAGAGAAGGCAGGAAGGCTCACCAGGCAGCAGAGAGCAAAAACAGTTTGCTGAAGCTTGTACCGTACTGCCTCACGGCCCCCAATAAAAGGCTCATTTCTCCACGTGAGACCTCTGGAATGGGGACACTGGATGCCAGTGCCAGCCTCTGTTTGGTATTTCCCAGTTGCAACTTCAACCCCCGTTTTCCTCTTTTTATATTTACAGCAAAAGAAGGAAGGACTGAGCCTCCAGCTCCAGGACAGGTAAATCTAACTGCCCCTTTCTCTCTCCCACAGGGCTCACCTGCTCATTTCAAAGGCCTGAGACAGACACATGTCCAACTTGAGGTAGCGGCGGATCAAGTGCCGGGCCCCGTGGCGCTGCCAGTCTAATATGCTGTAGCTGATGTCATCTGCCACGTGCATAGGAACCAGCGGGAACTCCTCCAGGACCGGCATCCCACTGACCAGCCTCTTCAGATCCCAGTTAGACTGCACAGCGATGAGGGTGGGGCCCCTGCGCTCATCCTGCGACAGACAAGATAAAGTAATCTTACAAGAGGGTGGGAGATGTGAGAATTTGGGTGAGGCAAGAGGGGAAACGCAACAATGAGTGTGGCAATGTCCTCCGCTCCAGATATTTTATTCCTGGCAACCTGAATAACTCTTGGTTGTCTAATAGGATTTATTTTCTCAACAAGGTTGAGAATCCTCCCATTTTCCTCCACCACCCAGTCAGAGCTGAAGAAGCTTCTTGGAGGAGAAGGGAAACGTCTTCAAAGAAAAAACAAGGAAGTCCAGTTGCCTCGTGAAAAAGCATCTTTTGGCTCAACATGATTTGGTATAGAATTATAGATCCTCCAAAGAAAGAATGAAAAAAAGCCCCAGAAGATCAGGGGAAGATTTGCATTAAAAACCTCTAGGAATTAGGGAAAAAAAAAAAAAGAGCCAGGGCAGCAGAACCAGCTCAACAGCCAGGCTCCTGAAGCATCTCCTCGGAGAGGCTGAGTTGGGAGAGGGAGGCTGCCCGGCGCTGTTGTGAGTGTCCCTAGACCAGCTTGGGAAGTATCAGAATATGAGGATCAGCAGCCAGGCCCCTCTGGGTGTTTTCCCCTCCCAGCAGCCGAGGAAGAGCAGCCAGGCCCCTCTGGGTATGTGCCCCTCCCGGCAGCTGAGCTAGACAATGAGGAGCTTTGTATGCATTCTGAATCAGACTCTCAAAATGATGAATCAGATTTAGAACAAGAAGATAAATGGATTGATCCGAGGTTTCGAAGGTTTGATAAGCGAAGGTGTCAGTTAACTGGAAAAAGGAAGTAATGGGGGGGAAGTGACGTATCGGACACTATATTAGAAGGGGAAAGAAAGACTACGCCTTTGTCACGAGCAACGTTAATCAAGGAGAGGCTTGAAAACTTTTGCAGTGCGTTGGAATTCTGGTGTTTTGAAAACCTACCGAAGAATAATGAGGTCTTGGAAAATGTGATAAAGAAAGAGTAAGTTAATTGGGAAGTAGGAGGAGGAGAGCATGTTTATCTAAATGTACATAGATCTGATTTGGCCGTTCCGGCCAACAAAAAAATGCCAGCAGCTTGCTTTGAAATGAATCCTTTTGAAATGTGTTAAATAAACCTCTTAAAGACATGTTTACGTGGATTTTAATGAGCTGAGAGAGGCCAGACATAACAGGCGCGCACGCATTTCTTACCTTGTAGCCCATCAGGAGGCGCTGGAGCGCTCTGCAGATGCTCTTGAGATCCGTTTCGGCTCGAACTTCAAAGATGTGCTTGGCTGGAGGGAGCAGCTCTTGGCCTATCTTCTCCACCATGGAAGCATGCTCAGCAGAATACATGGTGCCGAGGTTGGGCATCTGGTTACTGCGCACCTGAGTCAAATGTGTCACACGAGAGAGCGAGAGCTGAGCTGCAGGAAGGGCCGGAGGCAGGGAGTCTAGGGAGCAGGGAGGTCTGACGTGAATCTGGTTATTAACACAGATTTGGGGTGGTGGGGGGGGGGAAGAGACGTGAGACTTTCAGGATTGATGTCTGGCGATACCGCACAGATCTGTTTTTAACCACTCTCCCGTTGTCCGAAGGAAGGCTATTGGTTTGATGAATTCATTTTACATTTACGTAGGGTGACCATCCCAAGGCCTTCATGGTGAGTAAATAACTCCACAACCTACAGCATCGCTGCACACACGCACACCTTCTTCAAGCAGCTGCAAATCTGACGTAGGCAGGATCAGACCATGACTTTGGTTCTCGGTATAAAAGACCCGGTGCCTGGCAACACGGAAACTTTTTTTTCTTTTCTCTGCCCCTGACAACTTACTGTATCGAGCACAAAAATGGAGGCTTTGCGCTGGGAGGGGATGAAGAGGCCCAGCAAGGCCTTGCTGCCCTGGGAGTGGTGGTAGAGGTAGATGTGCCGGATGCTCCCTAGAGGCAGAAAGGAGCCATGCATCAGAAGGAGGTCAGCCCTTCCACGGCTGCAGGACACGTCAGCCTCCCACGTGCCTCCCTACCGGGCTCCAGGTAGCTGAACTGTGCCAGAGACTTCCTCTCCAGGTGCTCCAGGTCAAAGGTCTCGGCTTCCCGGCCACTCAGGTGCCTCACCAAATGCTTATTCACCATGCAGACGCAGCCCAGGTGAACCAGGGCCCGGAGGAGTAATGGCACCTGGGAAAGAGGAACCGGTTGTATACAAAGCATAAGACCTCCCTTGGAATCCTGCATCCACAATACCCTCCAAAAAAGAGGCTGAGTCCCTAGAATGAGCGCAAATGTGAACATCCAATTCGAGGAGCCCCAAAATAAATCCAGGTTCATTCCGTTGCCGAAAATCTTACTGTTTATTGAATACGCGGCATGGCATTGTCGAAGGAAAACTAACTCTGAGTTTCCCAGACACCCAATTCATACAATTAAACAATAATTTGTCTGGCCAACTGCCCCCCGCCCCCCGGTAGTCCATGTAAATAGATTCACTTCATAATGGGAACCGTCTGCTTCTTCTCCACACCTGTTGGGGTGTCCTTGGAATGGTTTCAGGCTCTCACGGTCTTCAATGGAATCGTAGGTTTCATTTCTCCATTTTAACCAATTCTAAAGCAACACCTCCCCCCACCCCTTACTCTAACGGCACCTGCCCATTTTCTATTTGAATCAAGACATTACCTGGGTCTCATAAACCCCCTCAATATCTGGAGCAGAGAGGCTGGCATTGATCTCATTGATGCGCTCCAGATACATATCTTCAGGCACCGAGTACTCGTACAGGTTGAAGGCCAAGCTGGAACGGGGAAGAATTCGATTCACCTGCAAAGAGAATAGGAGGAGCTCAGAAGGAGACCTCTTCTCTTTCTGCCCTGAAGGCATTGATGGATTCTGAGAGTTTAATCAATTTATCCCTTCAGGATGATAAATTGACTTTTGCCTGTAGGAAGTTCCCTACCTGTGGAATGAACCCACTCGGGGTCCGGACACTTTTGTTCTCAGGAAAGCACTTCTTTTATTTTTAATCTGGGTCTCTTCAGTTTAAATCAGTTAATTGTTAATAGTGATTTTTAACTGCAAAGACATTTGTCAGACTTCAACTGTTTTTCATGGTTTGTCTTTTAGCTGACAAGACTAGAGCACCTCTGTATAGGAATGGAGGATGCTGAAGTAATCTTCCTCCATATTTTCCTTAGCAAAATGAAATGGAAGAAAGCAGGGGCAGTTTAACTGACACAGCCCAACACAGCGGGAGTAAACTGTCATAAGAAGGTTTTGGATGACCTGGGAAAAAGCTACCTGATTGACCAGATGAGAAGGTTTGGGGTGGAACAGAGAAAAGGTAGCAGAAATTCAATAATCACTGAAAAATCCTTAACACTACAGTGTTCTAGGCCGTTCTAATGACGGTGCCATCTTCCTGAAAGAGAACAGCATTAAGGACACCCAACGGCCTCTGAACGCT
Organism: Bothrops alternatus; assembly: GCA_034064705.1. Lineage (NCBI taxonomy): Eukaryota > Metazoa > Chordata > Lepidosauria > Squamata > Viperidae > Bothrops > Bothrops alternatus. The sequence goes on along the minus strand of JARGCV010000504.1, from coordinate 196,815 downwards.
GATTTAACAGGCACAAAAGGTTTAGGGGTGAGTGACAGGTACCTTTCTATAGACCGTGCTCTCTTCAGGTTTAGGAACACGCTGGTTGATATAGAAGATACGTGGGACATTCAGCTTGAGGCAATAGAGATCACTCCCAATCACAGCCCATAGCTTGAAGAGGCCTGGCTGGCCAGTCTCAGCAATCTAGCAGGAAAAAAAAAGTGGAAGGGGGATAAGGACCGAGGAAAGACCAGGTTTTCAGCAGTTGTGCCCACGTTGAATGTCGTATCTTGCCCAGGGACCTCAGCAGTGGGTGTGCCCTCCTTTATGGCCATACCTGTACTATCTGCCAGGGCATGTCAAGGATACTCCGGGCGGTCTTGCGCAGGTAATTGCTCAGCCCTTTGGAGGGCCCAGCTCGAATCACTCCACCCCCCAGGACGGCTTCTCCATCGGCCAGCCTCCGCTTCTTCCGGCGCTCCTGGCGCTGACGAGCCTGAAGCTCCCACTTTTTCTTATGGTAGCGGAGCCACAGCAGGCGTTCCTCCTACGGCAGAGCAAACCAGACGGAGGGACTACAGGGAGCTACAAAGCCATCTCAGGTGCTGGAGCTCAGGCACCTGAAAGGTTTCATCTAGACAGAAGCTACAAACGTGCCAAATGCATGACCATACCGGATACCCCTGGAGTTGGAACAGCTGCTCTTCACAGGGATAATAAGCAAGCCCTTGTGAGCCACAGCCATAAACTTCCAATAATTTCCTTTTTCTGAAACTATCTAAGGGTGAGGGATCCATGACTTTCCCACCGGGCAGCCCCAACCTCAAAGCAACCCTTGCCGAGAAGATCTTGGCCTGTTCTCAGATGCAGTTGCGGTCCTGAAGAAGCTGACTTACCTTAGTGGTGCCGATGGGCGGTGGGGTTCCCAGGATCTCCCTCCAGGATTGGGTGAGCTCCAGAGCTTGGGACTGCTGCTGGCTCTCCTCCGCTGTGGGGATTCGTTTACGCTTGCTTGATATAGGGGGCGCTGGCTGCAGAGGTTTGGTGACCCCAAAATCTTCCATGTCGGTCACCTGACTATTTGGGGTATCCTCCCTGGCTACGTTAGTGGAGACCTACGGGAAAGGCCACAGGCGATTATATAAAGGATGTCAGCTCTAAGCCAGGGGTAGGCAACCTTGGCTCTTTTATGACTTGTGGACTTCAACTCCCAGAATTCCTGAGCCAGCCACGCTGAGGGGAAAGGGAGAGGTTTCCAAGCTGAGCCAGGCTGGCTCAGGAATGCTGGGAGTTGAAGTCCACGAGCCATAAAAGAGCCAAGGTTACCTACCCCTGCCCTAAGCCCCAGAGGCGATGGCAGAGAACTGCCAGTTGGTCCCCTTACCTGTCTTTTGCCTTCACTGGCAAAGAGCTCGCTGATTTTTTTCTGCTTGAAGACATCATTTTTCTCCAGCAGCTTCTTGTGCAGCCAATCAGGATGACGGACACGGGGGACCGGATTCTTCACCTGTCGGGATACCTCACATGTTATCCCTTACTGGTTCTCATTTCTTTCTCCTTGTCCAGTGAGGAAGGTACGGGTAGCTGGCCATGCATGGCCGTTGCAGCATCCCGATGGTCTGGCGATCAAAATTCAGCCGCTTGGCAACTGACTCATATTTACGACGGTTGCAGCGTCCCTGGGTCACGCGATCCCCTTTTGCAAACTTCTGACAAGCCAAGTCAATGGGGGAAGCCAGCTTCATTTAGCAACTTAACAACTGCAGTGATTCACAACATCTGTGGCTAGAAAGGTTGTAAAATGGGTGGGACAAAATTCACTTCGCAAACGTCTCAGTTAACCACAGAAAGGTTTGGGTTCCACTGTGGTCGTAAAGGACTCCCTCTACTTGGCCCCGGGGCTCATTTGACTGCGCAATTCTGTTTTCCGACCCTGTTTGTGTGTGAAAAAGTCAGAACTGGCTGCTTTTCCACTTCTGTACCCGTGTGGCTCTTCATGAAAGTTATACACTTGGAGAAAACATATCCCAGGAAGTTCTATTACACGGACTAGATCATGTCACTAGGGGTGACATGAAAGCAATATTCCAATATCTCACAAAGAATTCTCCAAAGCCCCTGAAGGCGGGACAAGAAGCAACGGATGGGAACTGATCAAGGAGAGAAGCAACCTGGAATGAAGTGAGGACAATTAACCGGTGGAACAGCTGGCCTCCAGAAGCTGTGGGTGCTCCATCACTGGAGATTTTAAAGAAGAGATTGGACAGCCGTTTGTCTGGAATGGTATGGGACTTCCTGCCTGAGCAGGGGGTTGGACTAGAAGACCTCCAAGGTCCCTTCCAACTCTGGTGTTATTCTGTTCTGTTTTACTGTTTAATGCAGTGGGATGGTTGACCCTCTCTCAAAGGATTCGTTCCCGAGCATAATTACCTGCTGCAGTGCTGCTGGGATGGTGACAATCTTCTGGATTGTGCTGCCCAGTCTTTCGATGTAATACTCCCAGTCTAGGATCTGCAGAGAAAGCAGACAGCCCCAGATTAAGCCCAGAGGGATAAAACTGAATGACCTAAGTTAAATCTCTGGTTATTAATACTGGCCACCGCGAGTCTATTCCAGTAATCCTGGGGAAAGCCTAGCATTTCAGGAATCGTGAATCTGGACAATAACCAGATCAGATCCATTCAATTGAGCCTAATCGGCTTACCATTCGGATGTCAAAATCCTGCAGCGAAGGGCTTTTTAGCCACTTCCGGAGGTAATGCTTGCGCACGGAGAGCTCGGCCTGGAAGATGGCAAGTGGGATGGCTCTGGGTGGAAGGAAGAATGGATTAGTCCTCCTCAAAGCCAGCTGAAGGGGGTCCTTGCCTCACAAGAGTTCGTTTAGTGACTGTTCAAAGTTCCAGTGGCACTGAAAAAAGTGACTTACGACCGTTTCCCCACACTTATGACTCTGACGGCATCTCTACAGCCACGCAATCAAAGTTCAGGCACTTGGCAACTGACTCGTCTTTATGACGGCTGCAGTGTCCCCTTTCACAACTTTCTGGCCAGCCAAGACAATTATTCCTTTTACAATCTCAACAGCTGCGATGACTCACTTTACAACCTTGGCAATACAGGTCGTAAAAGGGGGCAAAATTCACTTAAGGAATGTCCCACTCAGCCACAGAAAATTTGGGCTCATTTATGGCGGTTGAGTCAAGGACCACCATCCGCTGGAAACCTTTTCTGCCTCCCAAAGTATGGCTTGTGCCGAGCTTTTGAGCCCGTCTCAGAAAGATTGGCCTTTCTCCCTTTTAGGATCTTTCCCGCCTTCCGTTGCCTCCTGAAAACGGGAACGGCAGCTCCTCACCTCTCGGTAACCGGGGAGCCTTCTGGTTTCTTTGAGATGATAAAGCGACAGCTCAGGCCGGCATCCTTCACCATCTGGTCCCCAAGAAACTCAGCCAAGCGCTTGGCGGTGCTGATGGACGTGGATTTTTGCTCTCCGTAGTCCTCCAGCTTCCGAGACATGGATCTATTCTCCGAGATCAACTCAAACAGCTCAGAATCGGGCATGTGGGCTGCCTGGAAGGAAGAAGACGACACTTCTTTGTTCTGCCACTGTAGCCCTCGGCCTTCCCTATGGATTCAGACGCATGGATCCGGTGCCCACGGGAAGCTACATACAGCTTTCTCCTTCGTAGCTCCTTCCAGTAGTACATTTGAACACCCAGCATGCTCAGCCGTGGAAGTAAAAGGAAGAGGCATTGTACCGCCAGCAGCAGCAGCAGCAGCAAGAGGATAAAGTACGCTGTATAATTTGTAATTAATTTATTCTCCTTGTTTCGGTTTCCGTGAAGTCCCATTTAAGGGTAAAAATAGTGACAGCTGGGCGAAAAAGAAGCTGGCAAATTCAAAAATCTCCAAGGCTCCAAGGCTTTCCCAGCTGTCCCAGGAAACAGCGATCTCTTTCCGGAAGTGAACTTTCCAGGGCAAAAATTGATTTTGCTGCATTCCAAAGACCGTGAAGCTGTATAAGGTGTGTGTGTGTGTGTGTGTGTGTGTGTGTGTCTGCCCACCTGCACTCGTCTCATCTCCCTCCCGGGGCCCACGAAACCACCCTGGGATCAACCCTGACCTTTTGCTGCAGGAAGAAATTTGAATCCCAGCTCTCACCTTGCTGTGCAGCACATCCAGCCAGTAATCGGCTACTTTGGCGACCGAAGCGTAGACCTCCTCCAGCGTGGTGCCCTTCAGGAAGGCCTCGAAGACCGAGGACTGGAAGATCTTCACCAGCTGCAGCTCTCCTCGCCGCTTCACCTCAAAGCCCTTCAGCTCGGCCAGGGATCCGTCTTCATTGAACACGGCGTATCTGGGACACGGCAATCGTCATCGGCAGGGACAAGGCAAACTCCCTCCGCCCGTCTCTAGCACCGTGTCCCTCCCCTCCCCAAAATAAGGCTGGGTCTTATATTAATTTTTGCTCCAAGAGAGGCATGAGGGTTTATTTTCCAATGAGGGCTTATATCTGGGGAAATATGGCATTCAGTGTGTCCATCTGGCTGACAGATCTTCACTGGGGCTTATTTTGGGGATGGGGCTTATATTACGAGCGTCCTGACAAAAATCATGCTAGGGCTTATTTTCCGGTTCTTATTTTTCACGGCATTTGGGTGGCACTCTCTGACCCCTACCGCCTGGCGGAATCTAGACATGCCAGCATGCTCAGGTGCCACGTTTCAAGACCACGTCCAGCTTCCCTTTACCCCTTTACCTGCCCTCTCTAAGGAGACCCCTTCCTGAAACGTTTCGTCTTCCCCGTCCTGGACTCTCACCTTTTCTTTAGCTTCTTGCCCTCCTCCTTGGAGGCTGGGAGGATCATAGCCAGATAGGGACCATCTACTTCGAAAAAGATGCTGTTCTCTGAGCGGGATACATACTTGAGGGATGCTGGGTCCACCAGCTCCTGGTACTGATTGTTTGTAAAACCCTCCTGTGCAAAAAAAAATAAAAAATGGAGAGACGCATGTTGCCTTTGGCACCATATATGTTATTTCTGCTAAAGAGAGGGAAGGCCATCACCACACACAGCATTCAAAGCTTTGTTACAGAGATTTGTTGTATATTTTGTGGATCATGTAGCTTATTTTTTCATGCATACATATTAGGCAAAGACAGAATTGCATTTTGCTAACCTTCCTTTACTGTTTAGGCTTGAGATGCTCTAAACACAGGGGTAGGCAACCTTGGCTCTTTTATGACTCGTGGGCTTCCAACTCCCAGAATTCCTGAGCCAACATGGGGGAACTATAGCTCCCTCGATGACTTGTGGAGTTCAACACCCAGAATCCCTGAGCCAGCCACGCTGAGGGGAAAGGGAGAGGTTTCCAAGCTGAGCCAGGCTGGCTCAGGAATTCTGGGAGTTGAAGTCCACGAGCCATAAAAGAGCCAAGGTTGCCTACCCCTGCTCTAAGGAGTCAATCTATCAGATTCCTGTCTGGTGTTACACAGTCCCAAGTGAATATTTTAATTTGCATTCTATTGATTTTGCCTAGCTAATCAGCAGCATGTTTCTAGAGAAGAACCTTTCCCAGTTTATCCAACGGAGAACCCTGGAAATGACCCAAGAATCTCAATTACAATTAAGGGCTGTGCCCAGAGACCTTCTTAATGGGCCTCATCCATGGAAGCTGGCTACTGAACCATGGGAACTGGCTCTATATCCTTGTGGAGAAAAGAATGTAGTGTGAAGCTCCTCACCTTCACCATGATGTTCAGCATAGCCCCTGGATAGGAAATGGTCACCTTGGGTTTCTTGGAATGGGTTGACTTGATGACAAAGTTCTCTGGAAAGCTATTTGGAAGCACGCACCATATCCCATCTGTGTCAAGCTCCAAGGGCCTCCTGCAAAGGAGAAAGCAGGAGGTCGTGTTGAGATAACAAAAGACACAATGCCATGCCAAGAGCAGAGACTGCCAATGCCTCGGTGGTTAACAGGTATAGTCTGAAAAACTCTTTATGTTCTGTCTGAACACCCGAAAAGACTCGTCTTAGAACACAAGCAAAAACTTAGCAAAAGCGAGGGTGTCTTCAAGTCCAGGGAGTAGCATCCATGCAGCTTTCCTGGCATATTACAGAAGTGGTTTCCTATTGCCTACTTCGGAGGAGGAGGAGGAGGAGGAGGAGGAGGAGGAGGAGGAGGAGGAAAAGGTAAGTTTAGATGAGTTTTACGGCCCCTCCAACTCTGGGGACTGTATGATTCTATCATTTCCATTCCGGTCCTGAGGAAAGGCCAGATTTGTTCGAAATTATATCTTGCAATCAGAAACAGCAGAGAACTGGAGCTGGGCTCCTCCTGCTGAGGTAAACGGGTTCCCTCCATTTCAGGGAAACAGAAGGAGAAAAGCTTTCTAGAGCAAGATAATAGCTCTCCTGTTTATCTGCTCCCTCCAGGACTCACCCGATCTGCTCAATCAGCTCTCTAGCCTGAGTGATGATATTGGCCCCAGTGAAGCAGACGATGCCAGCCATTTCCATGGAATACCAGCGGGCCCTGGGCAGGGGAGAGAAAACGAAGGAGTTGAGGTTTGAAAGAAAAGCAGCTCCTCAGAGGCATGGATAGAGGGGTCCAAGAGGCCATCTGGGTCAAAACAGAACGGCCCTCTCTCCACAGAGGGGGAGGGATGCGACACCCTCTATCTCCAGTCTACCACACAGTCCTTTCAGCGGTTCCAAGAAGGCCCCACGCCCATTGGTGACCCCGAGGACACAGGTCAACCTCCAGGTGGCCTCAAGGACTCTCTAAAACAGGGGTTCTCAACCTTGGCCACTTTAAGACTTGTGGACTTTAACTCCCAGAATTCCTCAGCCAGCAAAGCTGGCTGAGGAATTCTGGGAGTTGAAGTCCACAAGTCTTAAAGTGGCCAAGGTTGAGAACCCCTGCTCTAAAAGGAGGCAAACGACCAGCAGTCTGCAAGGGGCATCGATCCTTCCCTTCCCCACCATCCAGTCGGAGCTGAAGAAGACGAGAAGGGAAACGTATTCAAAGAAAAACAAAGGAAGTCCAGTTGCCTCCTGAAAAAAAAGCAGCCTTGGGGAGGCCGTTGAGGGCTGCATCCACTGAGATCAGTTTTACACTCACCCTTTCCGCATGACGTAGCCATAGAAGGAGTTGAGGATGCACTTGTGTGCCAGCTGCAGGGAATCGTACAAGATCTCCATGTTCTTGCAGCGCTTCGCTTCGGAGGCATCACCCATTTCAGTGGCAGCTGCCAGCTTCTTCTTCCATACCTGGAACAGGGGGGGGGGGACAGGAAAGACCTATAGTCCTCTCAGGCATCTTTGAAGGCCCAGAGATGGTCTCTTGAGGCACGAAACAACAATGGGAGACTTTAATTACCCTGACATAAACTGGGAGACAAACTCTGCACCAAGTGGAAGATCAAACAGATTCCTGACAAACCTAGCAGACGGGCGAGGAGCAAAATAACCCCAATCACACCTTATGCAATCCTTTAAACTCATAGCGACGGTCTCGAAAAGCCCGGACGGTATCCACGTAGAAGGAGTTTTCTCGCTGACAAATAGTAGTGACCCGCTCCTCCACTTTCGTCACGTGGATCTTCTTGTAAGCTTTGCGACAATAATCTGCTCAAAAGAGAGAACAGAGGTGTTTTTAATCCCAAATGCGGGACTCTTCCAGGAAAACCGTCCTAGATATTCCCCAGACGCAGATACCATTCGCCGGTTTTGTGTGTTTCACTTGGGCTGCATCGCTTGCGTTAAAAGATCATCAAAGGTTGGCGAGATGGGAGGCCTGTAATAAATAATAATGATGACGCCCCTCCCCGCTTGCTCATCAGGAAGGACTATCGGCCTCCACTTTAGAACTTGACAACAAGAAAAGCCACGTTCAGAATGTTTAGCCTGGAACCCGGCACGTTTTATTCTCACCAGCCAAGCGCTTCTTTTCGTATTTGGCTTGATCTTCTCGAGAGAGCGCGTGAAAGGCCCGGGGAGGCCCATCTGGGAAAAGAGCGGGAAACTTCTCCGACTCCAGCTGTTGCTGGATGCGGTGGAACTCGCTCCGGCTTGCTGGCACTGCCAATGTGAGGAAAGAACGAAAGGAGCTAAGGATACTACTGAATATTCAGGCCTAGAGAATAAGAACTGAAAAGAGTGACGCTTGGGTCAACAGGCGCTAAGACTTACTGAATTCTCCCCTCCATTGCCAAGTCATTTTCCGCTGACAGCTGGCCCCTGGCTTGTTGAAGTCACAGGCAGCACAGGTGGCCTCGTCCACTATAGCCGAGGGCTGAGGGGGAAGGAAGAGTTCATGAAAAAGGCCACATCAGAAGAGGGAGAAGAGAAACGGGCAGTTTATGCACTGGCCAAGCTGGATCTTATCTTTGCAGCCCATTTGCAGTTCATTAATATTAGACCTCTTGTGGTTAAAGGAACATGCAAGACAAAATTCAACAGCGGAGGAGGCATGAGGAGAAAAGGATGAAGATGAGATTACCTTCTAGAGCAATGTTTAAATGTACTGACATCTAGTGGAAACTCAAATTACAAATAGCTCTTCAAAACAAGCACCACGCAAAGACATTCTTATCACTGAGTTTGAATGCAGAGAGGATGTTATTGTACAGCACGGAACCTTTGGCCTAGCTGCACTTTACTCCTGGCTCTTTTTATTCTCTGCCAATGTGGCGCTTAGTTGTAAGGACCCAAATAAATTTATTTCTTATTTATTTGTTATTTTTAAAATGCCCCCGTTACCGTTACTGAGATCACAAGAGGGTTTCTTTTGTGTCCAATAATATATTTTGCTCTCTCAGGCTATTTGAAAAACACTTCGGCTCCTTGACGGATGATCCCTGTTCTCCTGCCCTTCACGGTGGCTGACTAAGATTTTCTTGACCTCACAGAAAAGGAATAGCATTTTTCCATCTATATCCTTCCTCTGCCAAGAAGGGGTGGTGTGTTTTTCTTAGAGCCATTCAGGAAACAGAAAGCCCACCGCATCAATTACAAAACAGAGTCCACTCTTGTTTCGAAGAAAAGAATTTTAAAATTCCATTCTGGCCTTGATTCCCCGGATTACAGCCAACTGCTAGAGCCACATTTTCCTTGCCCACCAGGAACCGAAACGAGCCTCCCACCCAAAGGCAGAGGATTAAAGGCTTAGCACCCCAACATCCATAGCTACGAAGGAAAATCTTCTTCACCTGCAGCCTATTGGTCAAGATGATGTTTGGATACATGGCCCCCACATCCAGATGGTAAATGAGGGGGCATTCAATTCTGTTGGGAACGTTCTTCAGGGAGTTCAGTTTCACTTTGATCTCTTCACAAACCTGCCCAAAGGGAAGAAATGTAAGGAAATCAGGGGAAAGGAAGCTTTTGCAGGAACAGCAGCGACTGAAAATAACACGTCCTTCAAGAACACGGCGAGCAAAATGTACACGGGGAACTACACGGTTTGTCACGGACCACGTCTGTCTCTGAGAAGGCCATTGCCAAGGCTGGCAAAGAAGGGAAGGGCACTACCCTTCCGCATCACCTGCCTATCTACAACCCCATGAGCAGGAGTAACAATCAAGGAAGAAATGGAGCGCCTCCCTTATGAAACCAGATTGCAACGCCTTGGTCTCTTCAGCCTTGAAAGACGGCGTTTAAGGGGTGACTTGATCGAAGTGTATAAAATCATGCATGGGATAGAAAATGTGGATAGAATACCAGGACAAGGGGGCACTCCCTAAAGCTTATAGCTAAGAAAGTGAGGACAAATAAAGGGAAATATTTCTTCACCCAGAGGGTCGTTGATTTATGGAATTCACTTCCAGCTTCAAGGCAGGGCTAGATAGATTCATGGATGCCAAGTGTATCGGTGACTATTAAAACGGATGTCCATGTGCCGCCTCTATGTTGGTTGAGGCAGGCAGGATTCCCTTGAGTCCCATTTGTTTGGGGGTCAAGGGAAAGGGAGGGTTTTGCCTTCTCTTTCTGCTCAAGATCCCCATGTACAATTGGTGGGCCACTGTGTGACACAGAATGCTGGACTCGATGGGCTTTGGCCTGATTCAGCAGGGCTCTTCTTAGGTTCTTAGGTTCTTAAATAGTATAGCAATCAAAGCTGGCAGAACAATCTATCATATATAAAAAGGAAGCAGGCTTCACTCCTTGGTGCATTGATGGTGTTACCTCGCTTGGCAACGAACAAAAGAAAACTGGGTTTGAAAATCACCCAAAACCCAACAATTTGCTTGAAAAAGGAAGCAGAACAGCTGAGAAGCCAAAGGACGGACACGAGAATCAGAAGCCGCGTCAATAAGAAGAGACGACTTCAACCGTGACTGCAACCGAAGGACAGGGAATGCCGGACGGGCCCTGTCGTTGCCTCACGTCCAGGTCGATTTTCCTAGGCGTGGAAGACTTACCTCTTGGAAATTGGTGACCTGCTCTAAGGGGATCCCCTCCTCTTCCTCAATGGCATGGCGAAGCGTCTTCTCCACACGCTGCAGGAGGAAGTCAAAGGCGGCAGGATTCTGAAGAAGACAGACCCAGGAGAGGCACTTTAGCATTCCAATTTGGTTAAAATCCACAGTGCCCCAGAACGATGACTGGGAAAAAAAATCTATGCAACAGAAGGCAAACAGAAATGTTATTGGTTGCTTGGGAGAACTCCTAGTTCATCGGTGCACAGAACCGAGTTGAGAGGAATGGAGTCCGCCCTAAGAACAGACCATACTTAAAGTGAAGGCTCCTTGGTGCTCTCTGAGCTTGCTTGTTTTCTGACAGACATTTCCTTATCCAAACTAGATCCTGATGACGTTGCCTAGTTTGGGTAATGAAACATCTGCAAGAAAACAAGCAAGGACTCCTTATTTCAACCCCGAGCTACAAATATTCTCTTTTATTGATATATTTAAAGTGTTTCACCGGGGGGGGAGTTGAAATTGGCCATTTACACTGAATGCTATATATTTACAGAAGCCATCCGTTCTTCACTACCCACGTGGGTTGTTTTGCCTTTCCACCGGAGTTCTGTACCATTTTAAAGCGGCAGGGGATATCGCTGCGAAAGACCCCAGACTCCAGGGCCTCCACGTGGCCCCCGATGTACGTCTCCGAGTCGAGCACGTGCCCGTCCTCTGTAAGCTTGTTGAACTCCTGCTCTTGCTTGTTGGGGAAGACAATGTTGGCGTGATAGGCCTGGACCATGAGTAGCGCCTCACACAAGGTGCCCGAGCCTTTCCGGAGGACCTGCCGGAGGAGAGAAGTTGGCCCACTGAAATGAGGTGAATCCGCACTCAGGCCCAATCCAAGCAGAACAGAAGTGCTCCCTTACTGACCTCGTCGGGCTCCATCGGAATGATAGTGCACAAGGCGAAGATGAAAGGATGGACATACTTCATGTACATGTAGTAGGTGGCAACAGCATCTGACACTGAATAGGTGGCCAAAGTCTGGAAGAATCAAGAGACCAGTTTAATACTCTGGCACTGGAAACCAGTGCCCTGAACTGCATTTGTTCAGGGGGCATGCAGAGTGCTCAGGAATTCACTGTGGACTGGCATATGGATTTGGGAAGGTCACTTCTTATGGCTGTCGCATTTAAAGGCAGGGATTTTGCTCCCTGATCAAAGTTTTTGAAACAAATCTATCTTAGTGACCCACTAGTGGCCTAGTGAGTCTTTTGACTTTCAAAGAAAAACTATTGTTCCAGCACACCACGTACGTGCTAGAGGTTAAACCTCGACACCCAGAATCCCCCCACTTAGCCTGGACAAGGCTGAGAATTCTGTTTGAAATACTTTGGGGAAATTTTTTGAAGACAGCTTCAATCTCAGCAATTACACAAGGCTTCCATGAATAGATTTGTGTCCCAAAGATATTAAGGAAGTTACGGATGTGAAAAAGAACATCTTGGAAAATTTACAAGAGACGAAATAAATTTTGCCTGATGCATAAACATCAGAAGAAAAATTTAATAATAATAATAATAAAAAACACCCCACAAAAGTTAGCGTCACTGGAAATTTGCCTTGGGATGGAAATACCTGAGGCTCCTCCGTTGCCATCCGGCACATGTCTTCAGGATCCAGCTCTACAGGATCATAACCCAACTTCGCTTTGGCTGCTGCTTTTAAGTTGTGGCTGCCCACTGGAAGGTAACTGTCTCTCTTCACCCACCTGCCAAGAGGAATCACAGGACCAGAACGGAGTCGTTAATAAATCAGGGGAGATAACAAAGCTGGCCTGGAAAAAGGGGCTTTCTGGAATGGAACCAGGACCAAGCCAAGCTTCATTTGGAGTTAAATACAAGATTAGGCCAGTCTCTCCACCCCCACCCCCGACTGTTGCTAAAGAGGTCTTACAGCCTTGCAGGTTATGAGGAATTCTGGGGACCAGAGCAGTCATTTCTAACAGGAAGATGGCCAGGAAAAGCAATACGATGGGCTGTCTTTTGGACAAAACTAGACAAAATTCAGCAGCACTTTTTCGTGTGGCTGATAAAAACAGGATCGCCAACGTCCAATAACGGATATGGCACAAGAAGAAGATGTTGTCCCTTGATTTTCTTCTTGAGAACCCCGTGATATTTCTGTTATTGCTTCTACAGTATTATTCTAGGAAGCTGTTTTGGAAAACTTGGCTGAAGAGAAGCCTTCAAACAAAATTAAACACCTCTTCATCAAGCCAACGCCTTCTAAAGCAGCTAACAAATTAAGGAAAAGCAAAAGAATAACGTCCAATAGTCGAAAACAATGCTGAAGGTTCCTTTCCCCTGGATTTTGGGGAGAAGGTGTCTAGTGTCAAAAGGACTGTAGACTGAAGTGTTATTGTCTAATTTTTGAAGGAAGCAAAATCCAGAGCAGTTTTTTGGGGGTGGGGGATGGTAAATATCCCAATAAAGTTCTCCAAAACTTGTATAGAAACATTTGGGTCAAAAGAGCAACATCCAGGTGCTCAACAACTGATTGCAAAGTGAAACACAATCCAAAGGATGGAGGTGAATACTGACCAAAAAGAGTTTATTTTTTTCTAGAATAGCAACAGGACCTTTTCCCCGCTGGCCAGCATTATCAGGCAGACCTCCAGAGACCCAAATTCGATTGAGAAGCCACAACCCTTACCGAAGACAATCCATGTGGATGCATTGCGAGGATTTGTATTCTCCCTGGCTGTCCTTTTGGAAGCCAATCTCCTGCTGCATATTCATCCCATGGACCGATGCTCTGGCTTCCACAAAAGGCCTGGAGACAGACAGACAGTTTAGCCAAAGAATCAGACAAGCTCTATGGTGCTTAACACATCAACATGATAACAAACATTTTAATCCCAAGCAAAAAAAAAAAGAGGAAACCTCAGCACAATCTTCCAGACCACTCAGTTTCTCTAGGCCTTCATGTTCAATTCCCAAAGTTCCCCAATATTCCATTTCCTTTTCCATAGGAAAATCACTAAGCGGTCCAGAAGCATTTCAGGGCTATTTTGGATGTTCTTTCCATCCTTCAAGATTTTTTTTTAACATTTAACATGCAAATTTGTCCCTCTTGCGCAAGGACGATGCCCTTTTAAGTCCATAAGAATGGATGAGCTTGCAGGCTGGATTCCACTTGGCTTTTATCTTTTTCTTTGGACCAAAGGATTGCTCGGGGATAAATATATCTCCAGACTGGATTGTGTAGGCACAGACAGCAGACTTTATAAGATCTGATTCTCACCAGTCAAAGAAGTCTCCGTTGTAGGTCACCATGATAGTTGGCTTGGTTTCTTGAACATGTTCAAACCACCGCTGGATAAGATGAGCCTGATTTTTAAAAAGGGAAAAGAAAATGTGTCATTTAGAGACTGTCCTGATTAACAGGTCAATCTGGTCTCTATATATTTGACTACGTACATAGTCAAATAGGCTGGGCAGTTAAGTAGCCATTTGATTTAATTTATGGACGTAAGGGTACGGAGAAGAAAAAAATCTGACCTCATCAGGTTCGTTGAATACACAGAACGGACCCTCATACTCTGGTTTGGGAGTAAATTCAAAATCTTCAATGTCTTCGGAAACAATCTCCCGGTTTGTGATCAAGTATCCCTGAACCAGGCAGTGAGAAAGAAAGGCGACAGAATGTTTGATCAACCGGTCATTCTCTCCAGATAATAATTTGGAACAGCGCAACCCCGAACTCCCGCTCCAAATCTCAAAGCCTCCTGGGCAGAAAAATCTGCAGTCCGCTTTTCCCACCATGACCTCTTCCAGAGCCGAGTTCATAGCAATCTTATTCTTAATTCTCCTTTTCCATCGGATTCTAGTCATTATACCCGGACCAAATATTGAGTGGTATAAGAGACTGGATTTTAAAGAAACGCCATACACAAACGCACCTCCAGCATTGTAAGCGTCTTTTATGTGCACTGCAATCTGCAAGACCTTCTTTGACAAATACAAAATGTCACCAAGGACCAATTTGCACACTGGCTTCACACTTGTCTCCTTCACTACTGTGCCAGTCTAGAGATCTCTGGAGCTGTTCATGTTCTAAATGGCATTTTGGGGGGGGGCACGTCATGACTAAATGACAGGCACAATCGATGAATTACCTGGCCATCAATCATGTAGGAGATCATCATGATCTGGTCTGTTTCTGCATCAGGAAATTTTAAAGGGAGTTTTGTAGTCTCGATGTCAAAGGCAAGAACAACAGGATCCTGGAAGGAATTTAAAAAAAAAAATGTCAGGAATTTCAGAGAATGCTCATTCCATGCAAACGACGCCGTATTTCAAAGCCCAGAAATTTTAGAAAGATTAGAAAGAGCCTCTGCAGAAAAACTCACAGGCCGTTCTACCATGTCATCTCGCCGAATAATCTCAGGAGGGAAACTGCTGCCCCGGTGGTGAACGATGTACCAGTGAGCCTGTCAAAGGATAAGAGGACCCGACGGAATTAAGTTCAGATTTGGAATTTGATCTCAGCCTCTATCACTCTACTACTAAAGAGGCCATTCTAAACTTATCTTCAACGTACTAGAACTACTAACAGAAAAAAGGAGAAAGACCCAATGACGGTTCATTCCAGGCAGTGGAAATGAACCAAATTTGTTTTTGTGTAGAAAAAGACCTCATATTCTATCTCTGGGAACCCCAATTTATGTGCTTGCAATATTTTTTTTTTAAAAAAAATCTAATAAAATTTCAGGGATGTTTGTAGTAATAATTTCCTTCCAAGTGTATCATGGTATTAGCACAGCCTTTATATATATTTATATATATCCAACCACAAAGCCACCTTTCCCCAACTCAGCATTTGAAGACGGGGACAGACACCTCCCCAAATTTTCAGCTGATGTACAGGCAGGAGTTCTGAAACCGCATTTGGAGAGTCAAGTTAGGGGGAGACTATTGCCTCCCCCTGTGATTTCGGCCACTGGGAATCGCACGAGAGGGCGGATCACCCCTATGGCACTCACCACGTGAATCTTCAGATCAATGGACAGGCGGATATGGTAGGGCACGTCATATTCCCGCATGTCTACGATGTTGTCCATCTGGTCTGCAGTCTTCTTTGAGGGCTCCTCCTCATGGGTCAGACTGTGCCCAGTGAGAGCACTAGGAAAAAAAACCAAAAGCCAGGCTTTTTTACAAGACTTCTTTGCATGCTGGCTGAGAGCAGATAGAGTATGGTCTCATCTTTATAGCCAACTGCAATCCAAGGATGCTTTGATTTTAGAGGATGTTCCCTGAGGATATTGCCTTGGATTCATCTTTAAGCCCCTGAGAAGGCAACCTAAAGCCATATTTAATTGTTCCACTATTACAATCTTCTCCCTTTTCCCAATATAAACCTTGCTGTTAGAACAGCCTGTGATGCCTTGGTGACCGTTTTCACAAGGACTCTCCCCTATGATTTTTATCTTGAACTGCTGTCTGATTAAAGCAGGGGTTCTCAACCTTGGCAACTTTAAGACTTGTGGACTTCAACTCCCAGAATTCCTCAGCCAGCAAAGCTGGCTGAGGAATTCTGGGAGTTGAAGTCCACAAGTCTTAAAGTTGCCAAGGTTGAGAACCCCTGGATTAAAGCTTTACTTGCAAGCCAAGCATCCCACGGGCTATAAGGTATTTCTTCTGGGTCTAGTATTCTTTCTTAAACCAGTCTTATGAAAGAACAGATGACACTTTCTATTTCATTTGGAAAACAGGTTCTTGCTGCTTCACTTTAAACACAGATATGTCGATATTCTGGAAGATAGACATCCCTATGCCAAACCACCACCACCCCTATGTACCTTGGCTGATATGCCCAGAAATGTTTGAGTTCAGGGATATTTCCATATTTGTTTTAGATAATTATATCCTAGAGAGATAAGCCAGGTTCTCTGGCAGCACTGTGCATATTCTGCTCCTTTCAACAGACCAAAAGCTCTGAGCAAGGAAGCCACCCGGTTATAATAGCCCACAGAGTGAAGGGACTGCCTGAAGCAGTTCTACTTAACGAAATTCTGCCAGAATCTGGAATTATTCTTGGACTACCCTACCTAGTCAGCAGGGTGGTATAAGTGTCCAAAGCTTGGTCCCGTTCTCTATTCTTCTTGACAGCAGGGGTAATCTCCCTGCGCACTTTTACCAGGTCATCTACTGTGTTGAAAGAAAGCTTGATATAACTTCGTTTCAGGCCAACCAGGTGATTGGGCTAAAACAAAAACAAAACAAAAAGACCAGAATCAAACTTTTGAGAGATTCAGAGATGCAGGGATCATGGGGATCAAAGCAGTTAACACCGCCAAATGGGGTACAGAAGAATGCTTTAAAAATACAGTAGCTGAAGCAAACCAGGCTCACTATGGCAACTTTTGAATCTTGAGAATCATTGCAGCCCCGTCTGATCAGCCAAACCACAAACAAAATGGATCAGGGTTATCCCGCCACATTGTTAAGTAAAGCTGCCGTCATATTAAACAAAGTCTTGCCGAATCCATTTCTCACCAAGTCCAGATCCTCTTTGAGTACAATTTCCAATTTGGCTATTTTTCCCTGGAACTTCTTGGAAAGGAAGGATGACACTTCTCGGTCACAACCCTAAAAAAGACATTTTATACTAAATGGCTTAAGTGGAACTTATTTCTACAAACGTTCGAATTCTATTTGAGCAGAAAAGCTTACAACACATTGTCTGAACATTTGCAAAGGATGACGGATTTCCTATAGCGACTGTCTCGAGGTAAGATGCTATTTAATAGCACAGCCATCACGCTGCTGCCATTGATGGTAAGCAAAGTTTCAGAAAAAGACACTTTGTCGTTGTTAATATGTTCTTGAAGAATCTTAATATACATATACAAACACACAGAGAAATCTCTCAGTGCATAAAGCACTAGCACACACGATCATACACAGCAGTTATTAAGGAACAACTTCTTACTTACAATTTACTACTTCTAAGGTACAGTACAATCCCAAATGAAATATTTAACTGTGTAATGTCTACTCAAGAGTGATATTATAGTGGACTGATGTCCAAATGGCCTAAGGCTTGAAACCCATCAGGGGTTGCAAGTGTAGATTAGACTGACCTTCTGGGCTGCAATGTAGAAGTATGGTCTGTAGGGCAAAGCCACCTAGGAGAGAACAAACTACATAAGCTCTTACAAACTAAATAATCCGTGTTACAAGAGAACGGTGAAAAACTAAGATTGTGCTGTTTGCTGTGGGCTCCTTTCACGATTAACATTGATAATTTGGTATACTACTTTAATTCAAATGAATTTTAACACCTCTAAAAAGAACTCTCCCACATTCCAAATTGTACATATCACTTGCTGCTTTCTTGCCAAAGCATTGTGAACAGGAGTTAGCTGCCAGTTCTAAAAAGGAAAGCGTTTTAACCCATGTTTGTAACTGCGGAATTCCTAAGAATGTAAATGGAAATCCTCAATGGTCACTTGATTAGGGAAGACACTTATTTCAAAATGCACTATGTATTATCATGTATCATGTATTAACATGTATGTGCTAAAAATCCCACCCATCACATATCTAATCTTCTTCCAGATTTCAAGCAGGACTTTTAAAAGGTACCCATGGATAAATATCACCTTTAAAGGTCCCAGTTTAAAGACACCACTGACCTTAAATCTACTTCCATCCTCCTGAATGAAATAATAATCCACGGCACTGACCAAGCGTTTATCCTCATCCAAAATCTCCGTCTAAAACAAAGGTTACTAAAGCCATTTAATTAGAAAACATACTATTCTACCGTTAGGAGCAATCAGTTCAATGTGTTGAATGACATTTTTCCCCCCAAAGAACTAACTTGGACGTATGAGAAAGGATACTCATCCCTGAAGCTTTGAAATTGAAAAACATTTAAAAGATCATTCGAAGCCTTTTGTCATAGGTTGTAATACAGATAGTCCTTTACTTACAATTGGGATTGGAATTTGTTGTAAGTCGGTGCAGTCATAAAGTACATACGCAATTTTATAACCATTTTTACCTGGTCATAAAATGAATCACCATGAATGGAATGAATCACCAACTGATGATTTTTGTTTGAAACTGGCTGGGAAAGTCATAAAAATTGCAATCACATGACTACAGGATGCTGCAACGTTGTAAACGCAAGTCAACACGAGCCGCTTGTCAAGTGCCACAATTGAGATTACATGACTTTGGGGTTGGTGCAACGGTTGTGAAGTGTGAGGACAGGCTGTAAATCCCTTTTGTCAGAAGTTGTTGTCATTTCAAACTGTTGTTAAACATACGCGTAGAGGAAGAAAAGGACAGAAACCCCTTTAAAAACAAAAAGTAATTTTCTGCCACTGTTCTAAACAATAGCACACACTGAATATTTAAAGGAAAACATCTTAAAATCAGCGTTAGGTTCTTGTACATTGATACCCACAGAAAAATTCAAAATGTGGACACAGCATCCTTCACAGCAACCAAACCAGACGTTTATAAAGATTAATGCTTAGTGATGTATATCAGGTGCTATGATGATTGATGCATACTATGATTTTATGTTCAATGCTGATTGTATGAATGTAGATAGACCATATACAAGAGATGTATTTTCGGGTCTTATGAAGACAGCTTATTAATATGAACCCAGATTTAATGTTGATTGCTTTAATATTGGGAAAGCGTACTGAATTTCTACCTCAGGATACTGAATTTCTACCTCAGGATTATTGGTTAGGGATCATAAAAGATTGTACTAATACTGAGATGAATAATATGTGATAGACTAGGAACTGTGGATAGACTATAGAACAGAGAAACACCAAGCAAATAAATTGTAACAGGCGTTTAGTTGAGGCTTGATGTGCGGAGTGAAAAATGTTTACCAAACCAGACGATTATAAAGATTAATACTTAGTGATGTATATCAGGTGCTATGATGATTGATGCGTACTATGATTTTATGTTCAATGCTGATTGTTTTAATAAAAGAATTTTTTCAATTAAAAAAAAAACAACAAAAAAAAAACAAGCAAACCTGTCTGGCACTTTCACCCAAAGAGCCACGTCCGAAATGTATTTCTGAAGATAACCAAGGGAAAGAGGGAGGCTCCTACCGGGTGCATGTTGATCAGCCAGCCTGTCCTTTCTGCAGGTTCTTTGATTCTCTCGAACCCAAACCGGGCATCAATTTTGTCCGTCCACTGGCTGCGCTCTAAACGCCGGAGAGCAGAAAGCGAGGAGCCTTCATCCCTGGGGCAAGAAAAGGAAAATATTTTGACCCATGTTTTCAGTCTCTAGAGAAACCAAAGCTCAAACTCTCAAAGAAAAAACGGTCTTTGGACAAGGTCTTTGCAACAGTCATAAGTATGAATCAATTGCCAACTGTCTGAATTTTGGTCACGTAACCAATGCAAAGGCTGCAAGGCTGTTAAGCATTAAAAGCAGTCATAAGTCATTTTCCCCCCCAGTGCTGCTGTAACTGCAAACGGTCACTAAACGAACTATTGTTAAGTCAAGGACTTGTCTTTGACACTTTGGGAAGCGGGGACCATCCGAGACCCGCGGGTTCTTTGCTACAGGTAGTCCTCAACTTACGACCACAATTTAGCCCAACATTTCTGTTGTTAAGTGAAGACATTTCCCATTTCTGTCGTTAAAGGAGTTTTGCCACATTTTACGACCTTTCTTGCCACAGTTGTTAAGTGAATCACTGCAGTTGCTAAGTTAAGAAAATGGTTGTAAAGTGAACACCGACTTTGTCAGGTCACAAAAGGGACGCTGCGATCGTCATGAGTCAGTTAACATCTGTCCGAATTTTGGTCACGTGACCCTGGGGAGGCTGTTAAGTGTGAAAATGGCCGCGAGTCCCTTTTTCCCAGTGCGGCTGTAACTGCGAACGGTCACTAAACGGACCGTTGTAAGCCGAGGACAATCCGGACCAAGCCCTGGCTCAGAACCCTGACCCGGGACACGGCCGCCTCCTCACCGCGGGGTCTCCTTCTCGCCGTCTCCCGCCGCGGGCTCCGCAGCCCACCGGCGCCGCCACCCGCCGCCGCCGCCGCCCTTCTTCAGCGCCATCCTGGCCGGCAACCCGGCAGCCTCCCGGCCGCATTTCCCGCGCTGCGGATGATCTCGCGAGACCCGATCGCAGCTCTCGCGCCCCAAAGCTTTGTGACTTGTGGACTTCGATTCCTAGAATTCCTCAGCTAGCTGTTCTGGCGCAGGAATTCTGGGAGTTGAAGTCCACCATGCTTCTTCTCCCACCTCCGCCTTAAACCAATCAAATGTCTACGCCCGCATTTCGGTGCTACGCGACGACCAATGGAAGAGCAGCTTTCTCTTTCCCTTCCTTTTCTCCAAAGAGCCGTTTCCCTCCCCCTCTGTATTGTTCCCGCCTCTCCGCTCGATCTGTCCATTGGCTAATGCACTGTCCCGGTTCTCTTCTCGGATTGGATGAAACAAACTCCCGTCATCTTTCACGGCTTCTCTGCCCTCACCCTCCCTTGGCGGGTTGGGGTGGGGGAGACAGTCAATGGTCGTAACTGGGGCAGCCCTGGTTAATGTGGGCCAGGGACATAGACTGAACTATTCAACAAACCATGGTTACTTTAATTCATCTTGCTGGGGTGCTTGTTCTTCCCTGCTCTGTGTCTGGGCTGATGCAAAAGTGCCCTAGCTGCAGAAGAACTGGGACGCAAATGCAAGCAGTCCTCGAATTACGGCCACAATTGGCCACAATTGAGCCCTAATTTTTTTGTTGCTAAGCAAAACATTTGCTAAGTGAATTTTGCCCCGTTTTAGGTCCCTGGGATGCTGAGAGGGCCATGAATAGGAAGCCGCTGTTAAGCGGCTGGATTTTGATCAGTGACAACAGGGATGTTGCAAGGGTCATAAAATGTGAAAAAAGGTCCTAAGTCACTTTTTTCAGTGCAGTTGTAACTTTCAATGGTCACTAAACGAACTGGTGAAAGTTGAGGACTACCTATAATACTTACAGATACCCACAGGGTTGCAAACAACAGCAAAATATATTTGGGGGAAATTTTTTAGTTGACTTGGCCTACATTGTCAAGCTCTTCTTGAGCTTCGTCAAGTTGGTGATGGAGCTAGGTATAACTTCTTTTCTTCATTTTTTTCTCACTTTCTCTCCTTTTTTCCTTTTCTCTCTCTCCCTTCCTAATTTTTCCCTCCCTTTTTCTCTCCTTCCTTCCTTGCCTTCTCTCTCTTATTTCCTTCCTTCTTTCTCCTCTTCCTTTCCTTCCTCCCACTTTTCCCTTCTTTCTCTTTCTTTCTTTCTCTTTCTTTCTTTCTTTCTTTCTTTCTTTCTTTCTTTCTTTCATCTTCCCTCCTTCCTTGCTCTTTCCCTCCCTTTTCCAAATCTATAAGAATGGCCTCCTTCCTTTTTTCCTTTTGCTGGCTTACCACTTTTACAGTAACCGTCAGCTTAATGCACTCTTGATCGTTGCCAGAAAATGAAATTATTTTTGGGACTGGCAACGTTTCCTCTGCCTGTTCATCTGATCCCTAAATGGATCCAGCCTTCAGAACTGCTGCGTCAGGATTGCTATTTACAACCATCGCTTTTAAAAGCCGGAGCTGAAAGGCAGAGGGTGGTGGCCATCCCATCCTGTGCCCTTCACAGGACATTTCTGAAATCAGTGAGTTTTCTTGCATCTTGGATGCACGGACGCTGACCGGTCCAACCATTAAGGGGCTGAACATCTCGGAAAAGAATAGATAGATTGTAATAGATTATTATTATTATTATTGTTGTTGTTGTTGTTACAAGCCATGCGTCCTCTCCTTCCGGGGTGAAGCTGCACCGGTTGAATTCCCGCCCACTTTCGCCTCTCCCCGCCCTCCGGGCTCTGGAACGCCTCGGGGCCCCGCCCTCACGTGGGCGGAGCCTTCAACGGAAGAAAAAAAAAGCGCCCGGCAACCGCTGCCAGGGGAAGCGCCCAGCCGGTTGCCATGGCAACGCGGCAGCTGTTTCTTCGCGGCTGCACCTGAGCCTCCGCGCCTGCGCAGTTCCCCTGCCCTCGACGTCACCCCGTCCCCCTCCTCCCCTCCCTCCCTCCTCCTCGCTCCCTTTGGGGAGCAGCGCCCCCTCCCCTCGGCCTCCCTCCCCCCGGCAGGACCGGAGCGGGGCGGGGGGAGCATCGGCGGCGGCGGGTGAGTATCAGAGCCCCCCCCCGGCGTTCTTCCCATCATGCACCGCGCGGAGGGTGGGGAAGGGAATGGGGGGCTTTGCCAGACTCATCCCTCCCGTTTCACCCCTGGGAGGCCCTGGGGAGAGACCCCCATGCCCCACTTGCTTGAATTACTGAGGAAGGGGAATCCCCCCCAAGAGGGGAGGGAAGTGGAGGGGGTGTATTTTCCTGCAGGGGGAGATCCCCCCACTTAAAGAGGGATCAACTGGAAAGCCTGAGAAGAGCCCCCCACTACTGGATGAGGACCCCCCATGTGATAAAGGAGACAGTTTTGCCCCAAGGAATGACAGGTGGAGAACTCTCCCCACTTCAGGAGAGAGATCTCCCTCTGGGAAGCCTGAGGACCCTCCCCCCCATATAAGAAGGGTGGTTGCCCTGGTGGAATGACTTAAGAAGACCCTTCCCCACTTACAGAGAATGTTCCCCCTCTCTAAAGGACTTTGTGAGCACCCCTCCCAAAAGTATATGGGGGGAAAGGGTTTCCTTATAAGGGGAGACCCTTCCCCATTAAGGGGAGACCCTTCCCGTGTTAGGAAATAGATGGACACCCCCATAGTCTTCAAAAAAAAAGGGGGAGACCCATCTGTCGGTCTGTCCCTCCATCCCTTTATCCATTCATCCATCCATCCCTTCTCATCCCGATCATCTCTTGTCTGTCTGTCTGTCTCATATCTATTTTTTATAATGTTCCCCCTCCCAAGAAGAAAACCAAGCTCAAATCCCTCTCTGCTACTAAATCTACTTCTCTGCCATTAAACAGGCGCGCCAAAAGACAGCCGCATTCATGCCGTAGCTTACCAGGTAGCCCTTCGACTTACAGCAGTTCATTTAGTGACCGGTCAAAGTTACAGCTGCACTGAAAAAAAGGACTGTTTTTTTCACAGTTTTAACAACTGCGATGATTCCCTTCACCCACCACGGCAAGAAAGGCCGTAAAATGGGACAAAACTCACCTAGTCTGTGTCTCAGTGAGCAACAGAAATTTTGGGCTCCAATGTGGTCGTAAGCCGGGGACGACCTGTATTAATCTCACTCCATCCTCCAGGTTTCCCTCCGGCTTCAAAACCTGCCTGCAGAATAGAATTTGTTAGCTGCTGGTGGTTTTTTTTTTTTTGGATCTTTTTTTTAAAATGGGAAGAATCACTCTGGGTTCCTCTTTATTAGAGAAAGGGGGGGGTTGGAAGGGCAGCGACAGAGGATGGGAAGGAGAGTGGGACCCCTCCCCTTCATGCACACACAGAGACAGACAAACACGCTTTCCTTTGCAGTGTGGAGCAGTCCCACAACGCAAGGTGGGAAGATTGTGGCGTGTTTGCGATGCTCCACTCTCAGCTGGGTTTTCTTAACCCTGGTGGAAATGAGAGCAGCCAGGGCAAGTCAAGCTTCTGGCTAGGATGGCGCCCCTCCCTCTCCTCTCCTCTCCTCTCCCCCCTCCCTTTCCCAGCTCGCAAGCTAGCTAGCTGGCTGGCTGGCTGAGATTCTACATGCTTCTTCAGCCGAAGGTGGGACATCGTTGTCGGGATGGGAGGGTCTCTCTGGTTTTGTTAGCCACTGGAGGGAAAATGTGAACTGCGCCGGAGTGGTTTGGCTGCTAAGTCTTAGCGATGTGCTGGAACCGGGTAATTTAAAGAAAAGGCACCAGGGTGGATCGTTAAGTTCATTGTCTGCATTGCAGGTGGAAAAAGAGACTGCATCTTTTTTGGGGGGGATGTGCCATACGTGTGCAGACGAAAGCTTTCCTTTTGCTTCCTTCTTACACGCAGCAAGAATTCGCTCCGGGGGCTAACACTGCAGTCGGTGGCACTGAATGGGCCCTGCGCCTCCCATCCTGGGGCTTTCCTGGGAGTGTAAATCGGGAGCAGGGATTTTTGAGAATGCTCGTGTAAGGGGATGAGTTTGTCGGGTAAGGGGGAGGAAGGCTACTTTTCATTGTGTTTTTTAGCAGAAAGACTGTGTGTTCGAGAGCATCGGATCGGTCAGTGTCTTTGGATCCAAACTGAAAATTGAAAACTGACCGGCAGTGGCTTTCTTCCCTTGTAACGGGTAGTTTGGGGACTCTTGGTGGCTGTTTGTTCCGAGTTGCAAAAATTAGGCCGCTGTGCCTTGAGGGAGGGGTTGCCTGCATACAGCTAGGGGTGCAAGAAAAACATGAAATATTAGCTCTCGACTCGGGCCAGCCTCTGGAACTTTTTGAGGAATAATCTCATGGCATTGGCACGTTCTCCCTTTCGAAGGCATCGCTTGAACCTTTCTCATTTCAAAGGCTGTTGCTTTTTCGCTGGTCCAGGGATGAACTTGAAGATCGTGGCTAGGAAGTGCTGAACAGTAGCCGGGCAGTTGTGAGTCCGGTGGCTGAAACCAGACTCTGCTCTTTTGTGAGGTTATAAAGGATGGAAAACACGGCAACCGCCACGGCAGGGATAAACAGCTCAGATTTTCTCTAGATGAAGCCTTCTAGGAGAGGGGTGAGGCTTATAAACTTCCAGAAAGTTAGAAGGTGGCGTTAAAGAGGATATTTCGTGCAGAACTGTGGCCTTAAAGCTGTAAGTAAGCATCTCTCCAAGCGTTGGCAATGCTGGTGAACTTTGTAACCACCTTTTAAGTTGATTTTATATTATTTAATTGGATGAAGCCAGATGGTGTCACCACTTGTTTGTCAGAGGCAACTAATATTTCAAGCGAGTAATTAACACCCATAGGCATTCACACAGGCATGTGAACAGTGCCCCGTCATATGAAACACCAAGTAGGAGTCCTTTAGGCCTGTGTTTTGGATTGGATCAGTTAGAACTGAGTTTGTGACCGTCAGTTTAGGGTCTTCGTAAAAGAGAACTGTTTCCTGTAAGAGCTGGGGGCTAAATTTGGCTATCTTTGTCTGTTTCAGAGGTTTGGTTTTTTTTACTGCAATGCACAGCCCCAAATCCTATTTTTTGAAGCAACAGCCCCTGCTGGGTCTTGCGTTAACCATCATATCTCAGCTTTGGAAGGCTACTGCGCATTATTTCCATGAGCCAGTTTCTACCATAGGGTGGTTATTATTTGATTTCTGTAGCTGCCCATCTTGGCTGGGTGATGGTTCTGAAGATCTGGGTGGGGCCCGGCCGTCTAACAGCGGCATTAAGAGATCTAGACTCTTGGCCACTTGCCTGTTCCTGTTTAACTGGACTTGTTGATTCGCTGGTACATCGTGATTAATCGAAGAACCTTAAAAAGGAGCATCCTTCTCTCCGTTGGGCCATTTGATTTGCAACGTGTCTCTCATAAAGATGAAGTTGATGGGAAAACTCCTTTTTTTGATCAGGAAGGTGACTTATAAAAACACGCAGGCTTTCAAAGAGAAGGTCCTTGTTCCCATTGTTGCAGTTTTTTCATGATAGAAGATGGGTAAATAAAAGGAATAGCCCAAGAAGCGGCATCCCTGGTGGATTGCGCGATTCTGCCGAATACCCTAGTTTGGCGTTTGCCAAAATCTCGCCTGCACTATGCTGTAAGCTGGTGGCAAGTTGCCACGCTGTGCCGAGAGCTGCCAGCTTTGGAGTCCTTTCCCGGGATGGGTAGGGCTTGTCTGTATTTCCAGAAAGTGTTTGGGAAAAACAGGCCAGATTAGCTCATTCTTTGTTGTGCCCCTGTCCTCTTAATTGTTCTCCCTTTCCTGCTCCATCACTGTCTTGTCACAGGGGCTAAAAATAAACTCTGCAGAGGCATTAAGGGCCGAGACGTTTGCAGGTTGGTTGGAAGGGAACCAGAGAAGTCTGTCTGGAAAACGAGGAGGGGAGAAGAAGAGCACGCAGGCATGATTGAACGAGCCACTGCATTAAAAAAAAAGGGGGACAGTCAGTCTCGGCATCATTTATTGCAGCTTTTGAAAAGAGCCGTGTGTCTGCCTATCTGGATATTGGCCACCTCAATTTGTCTGATGACTTTCACTTGGTTACTGAGTTTATCCATTTCTCTGGATCTGCAGTCACAGAGTTGGACCTTGGAAGTCATCTAGTCTAACCCCCTGCTCTCGCAGGAGACCTATACTACTTCTGATCAATGGCTGTCCAGGCTCTTCTTAAAGATCTCCAGGGATGGAGCACCCACAACTTCTGAAGGCAAGTTGTTCCACTGATTAATTGTCCTCACAGTTAAGCAAGTTCTCCTTAGTTCTAGGTGGCTTCTGTCCTTGGTTAGTTTCCATCTATTGTGCTTGTCCTGCCGTTGGTGCTTTGGAAGATAGGTTGCCCCCCCCTCTTC
Source organism: Bothrops alternatus (assembly GCA_034064705.1). Classification (NCBI taxonomy): domain Eukaryota; kingdom Metazoa; phylum Chordata; class Lepidosauria; order Squamata; family Viperidae; genus Bothrops; species Bothrops alternatus. The sequence continues at coordinate 169,931 of JARGCV010000504.1, read as the reverse complement.
TTTGTGGCAGCCCCTCAAATGCTGGGATACTGCTACCCTGTCATTCCTAGTTCCTTCTTCTCTCTAGACTGGCCACACCCAATTCCTGCAACCCTTCTTTCGTAGGTTTTTGTCTCCAGGCCTTTTCCAAATTCTCAACATCTTTTTTGTAAGCTGATGACCCAAACTGGATGCAGTATTCCAGGTGTGGCCTTACTAAGGCTGCTGCCACAGCCAAATGCTGAGAAATTCTCAAACCCAGAGTTGATCTGTAGCCTTCTGTAGAATTGGTCCGGGTCTCCTGATCTTGGGGCAATTCATGTGGGTGGGGGCGACAATAAATGTTAATGACTTCTGTTCCCTGCAAGCTCCTGGCTTTGTAAAGAAAAATAAAACCACAGGGAATAACCTTGGGCTCTCCTACACCCCCCAAGTTGGCCTGGGGAGGGGGGAGAGAGAGAGAGGGAGAGAGCCAAAGTAGAAAGGTCAGCATCTACCTACATTAAATTCCGACAAGATTCATCAGTTAACTGTTTGCGGGGAGCAGAGGAGGAGAGCTGGGGAGCAGCATGTTCTGGAAACATTGCCGAGATAATGGATGAAGTCATTGATCTGCCAGGGAGCATCTTTTATACTTCGTGGAGAATCAATCTTAAAATCGAGATCATATGACTTGCATCAAGCAGATTCTCTTCCCTCCAACTACGAAGCCACTCTTGATTCCGATGGGGGAGTCACACCATGCTATGCTTTGTCACCTGATTTTTTTTTATTTTTTTATTGGGTGGGGGCAGAGGGGAATATTCAGCGAGACATTAGCGGAGGCAGTAAAGTTTTCAGCTCTACAGAAGAGGCTGCTTCTTCCAGGCAGATAATGTAACCTGAGAAATGCCTACAAAACAGGGTGGTCTCTTTGGAGAACCCATTTCCCCCCCCACTCCCTTTGATCCAAGATCTTCACTGGGGGTGACATGATAGTTCCAGTATCTGAGGGGCTGCCCCAAAGAAGAGGGGGTCAACCTATTCTCCAAAGCACCTGAATTTGCAGGACAAGAAGCAACGGATGGAAACTGACCAAGGAGAGAAGCAACCTAGAACTAAGGAGAAACTTCCTGACAGTTAGAACAATTAACCAGTGGAACTGCTTATCCCCAGAAATTGTGAGTGCGCCAACACTAGAGGTTTTTTAAAAAAGAGATTGGACAACCATTTGGACTAGAAGACCTTCAAGGTCCCTTTCAGCTTTGTTATTCTGTTATTCAGAGCTGTTTTTCCAGCTCTCGTGTTCCTTTTTGGAGAACCATGTCCTTGTCTTCAAAATGTCCTTCTGATGGAGGTCTCTCGATAGACATGGCTCAAAATATTTGGGAGTGTCATGCTTTAGCAATGCTTCCAACCAGATCCTAACAGCCTTCAGTCTCTCTTGTGCGAACGGAAGGATTGTCATGGGTTGAGACTTCCATCAGCCTGGTGGGACCCAAGTGGGCTTTGGAGGTGGTTTGGCCTTGGCTTCTCCATCCTTGCATTCAAGGACAAAAGTCCTGGCAGGGGATCACTGGAACTGTAACGTTCACTCCCTGGGGATGATGTTGATGTCCCGAGAAACTTGCTGGCTTGATGAACATTTGTTTGGTCATCTGAGGAGGAGGGGAATTAGAACGGCTGATTCCTTCTTTGAACCCCACTGCCACGTTTCTCTGGTGCCAATTCCACAAACACGTGAATTCAACTAAAGAGCACCGGGTGGTGTCTTTCCCCTCCCTCCCTCCCTCTCACCCATTGTGACCACACAGTTATCCCAAGCAGATGGAGAGTTCCACAGGTGGTGAGCTTCAACTAAAATATCAGTGATGGTAAAGACGGGAAGGATCCTTCCCAATTTCCCACTCTCTGGGGACCCTGGCAGCCGGCCAACGCAGCCTTCTCTGGCCTTTTCCGTCGGCTTGCACCGATCGTCTCCCCCCCCCCGGCTTCCTTTGGTCCTCTTCTCCTTTCCTGCCTTCCCTCTCATCTAAAGGTGCGCTCTCTCCCTCCATCCCTCCCTCCTTCCTTTCTTCCCTCCCTCCAGATTTGCTGGATGCCAGGATGGCAGCACTCAACCTGGAGAACCAGCTGCACAGCGCCCAAAAGAATCTGCTTTTTCTCCAGAGGCAGCACGCAGATACCCTCAAGGGGCTGCACGCCGAGATCCGCCGCCTGCAGCAACACTGCACAGGTACCAAGAGAAAAGCCGGCTTTCTTGACTTCGGCGGACGGTTAAGATGTACAGGTAGTCCTCGACTTACGGCCACAATTGAGCCCAAAATTGCTGAGGGTTAAGCGAGATGTTTCTTAAAGTGAGTTTTGCCCCGTTTTATCTTCTTTCTTGGTAAGTGAATCCCTGCAGTTTTCAATTAGTAACCTGGTTATTAAGCGAATCTGGCTTAATAACGTGATCCCCCCCCCGCCCCGGACACTGCAACCGTCGTAATGTAAACCAATTGCCAAGCATCCGGACTTTGTTCACCTGACCGTGGGGATGCTGCAACAGTCACACCTCTGCAAAAGGGTCACAAGTCACCTTTTTCAGTGCCCTTGTAACTTTGAACGGTCACTAAGTTGAGGACTACCTGTCCTTGCTGGCTGGGGAATTCTGGGAGTTGAAGTGTCATCTTTTCAAGCAACTGGGCTGATGACACTTTTTTTTTTTAATTTCTTTTCTTTAGCTGATGTACCCAGGTTTGTGGGCAGAGGGAGCTCATATTGGCTGCTGATAGCATTTACAGATAAGGAGATAAAAGTGTCCTATAAATAAAGTAGGTTTCCCAGTGTGGAGATTGGTCACAGAACTCTGCAAGTCCTCGTTCATAAAGTATGGTTTGTTTTCTGGAAAGGCCCCTTTGTGTCCTCTGGGTTTCATTTATGGCTTGCCCGTTTGGAGTGAGTTTCTACAAGGTCTTAACTCTTGTCTGTTTTTCAGATCTGACCTACGAGTTGACTCTCAAAAGCTCAGACTTGACAGGTGAGGAATCTTGAATGCATTCATGCATACCCTCCTTCCGTGCTTAAGACATTCTTCAAACATTGTGGAAGGTGCATTTTCGCTGCTGCTATTTTAATTAGATTATTGGGAGTCTGAATCAAATCCCATTATTTTCCCTGCATTTCCTTGCTGGCAACCTTGGCCAGTGTTTGTGCAGGGAAGGCAGGCGATGAGCGCAACCTTCGTCTGCAATTTTTCCCAGTGGCCAGCGTGGAAAACCGTTCTGCTTGTGGTTTCAGTTCTTTGCTCGCTTCGTGCGGAATGCCGGTAGCGTCTTGAATCTCTTGAGATAAATCCTCCTTCTCTTCTCCCTCTTTCAGAAAATGGGATTTCGAGGAGCGAAGAGCTCAGAAAGAAATGCGAAGAGCTGGAGGCCCAGCTTAAAGCGAAGGAGATGGAAAACAATGAATTATTAAAAGAGCTTGAGCAAAAGAACGCCATGATCGCGGTGCTCGAGAACACGATCAAGGAGCGGGAGAAGAAATACTTGGAAGAATTAAAGATGAAAAGCCATAAATTAAACATGCTCTCCAGCGAACTGGAGCAGCGGGCCAGCACCATCGCCTACCTAACCTCCCAGCTCCATGCCACGAAGAAAAAACTTATGAGCTCCAGCGGGACGTCGGACAGCTCTCCATCCGGAAGCCCCGTGCTCTCCGGCTACAAACCTGCTCCTCCCAAAGAGAAGCTTCCAGAAACTCCGCGGCGCAGGATGAAGAAGAGCCTGTCCACGCCGCTCAACCCCGAATTCGAGGAGGCCTACCGATTAGGCTCGGAGAGCCGCAAGCTGCTTCTGCGGGAGCCGGTCGACGCCATGCCTGACCCCACGCCCTTTTTACTGGCCAGAGAATCCACGGAGCTGCACCTTCTGAAAGAGAGGCCTTTAGTCATCCCCCCCATCCCGTCCGAGCGTGCTTCAGCCGAGCCCCACAGCCCGGCCCGGGAGAGGCAGCACAAGAGCCATGTGGGGGTGGCGCACCGCATCCATCATGTCCCACCTCCCCAGCCCCACCAGCCGCCCGAGGTGGAGACGCTGGCCGTGGACCAGGTGAACGGAAGCAAAGTGGTTCGGAAGCATTCGGGGACAGATCGGACTGTTTGAACCGGGCGTTTGGGAGGGGACTCTCGGCGGTCAGCAGACAGTCAGGCTGCACCTCCCTCCCCTCTTCCGAGCGCCCCCCCTTGTGCATGCCAAAATCTTTCCAGAACTAGAGTTAACTTCTTCCTCACCTGTTCCTATTGCAGAGTTATCTACCTAATGAAATGCTGTAGCCAAACTCAGGTGCGTCTGCCTGAATTGCTTGCTTCCAATGCTCCTTCATTTATTCAGGGCGCACCGACGGGCCCAGGCCCGGGGCTTCCAGAGCCTTGCTGCGCTGTGTATCGGCTCTTAACAGTAAAGCCTTCCCTGTCTGTCTGTCACTTCGCACAGTCGTGATAAATTCTTATTTTCTAGGGTGGGGTGGGCCCCCACACGGGCGCAGGGGGTAAGAAGGAAACCAAAGGAGAGACCCCCCCCATACACACTGTCTGCCTTTCCAGCATGAGGTCTTGATCACAGAGTTCCTTTTTTCTGTTCAGGTTTTTATCTAGTCATCTACTAAAATCCCAACAAACTCTATTTTGCTAATCCATCTGAGCTTGTTCGTGTCCTTTGTTGAACAGGTGGAGGAGAATCGGAGGAGGGGGGAGTGGAAGGGGCCGGGGAGGGAGAGCGGACGCCCACCACTGCACAGTGGAAGGGGTCTCTGTTGGAGATGGAGAATAAACTAATTATTGGGGTGATTACAAGGGCCTTCTGAAGGCCAGCTTTCTGGGTCAAATTTTACTGCCAAGTGTCTGCTGCAAAAATTTGGGAGGAATGCACTGAAATTTTTTTTTAAATGTCAACCTTTCTTAACAGCCTTGCAGATTAAGGAAACAATCTTACTGGTGCAATTTCACCAGACACGGTTTAAAAACGGCATCCACACCGAGAAGAATTGGCTAAAGGAAGACCGAATAAATTCATTTTCAAGGTGGACAGACAAGTTACTCTGCTGTAGCAAAAGCAGTGGCGTTTTGTGGAACCGTACCAAGTCACATACTTATTTTGGGAGATAATACTAAATACATTAACCTTCCTGGGTGCCGCCTTAGTTTTGAATCCCCAAACGACATCTTTTACACCAAGCACATTTGCAAAATTATTTATTGATATAAAGTGCAATAGATAAATATTTGTTGTTGTTTTAAAAGAACAAAAAACGGTAACTGAAAATTAAACAAACCTGCAAAATAAAACTTTGCAACCGCGAAGCCTCCAGTGGCTAGAGCAAGGAAGGCTGGGATTTTCAACTCTCTTCTTTCTTCACTTTTTCCCCAAAAAAACCGGTCAACAGAGCTACGGCGTGGCTGCGCCACTGCTTAATCGGCATTTAAGGTGAGAGAAACCCCTTGGAGGACCCAGTGAGAAATATGCCTTGTGGTAAATAGATCAGCTTCAAACACCAATCCGACCCCCATGGCATTTCTCCGCATGGATGTCGTGTAGACTGGCGTTCGGAAAGTGTTCTAAAAAACACAACCATCGCGATGTTATTGCTAAAAAAATCAGACACAACCTATAGAAGTGAGTAATTGTAGCTCAGGGTTGAACTGTGGGGTCCTGGGTGCTCTCTGAGCTCGATGGTTTTCTTGCAGAAGTTTCATGACCCATCTAGGCAACACGATCAGGGCTAGAAGGGAGTGTGTGTGGGGGGGGTTCCCTTCCTGTTTATATACAAGCAGTAAACAACCCCCTGATCAAGGAACTAACAATGCCACAAAACCGGTAAACAACACTCTAATCAAAGGACCAGCAAGACCACTCCCACCTACACTAATAAAGCAAGTCTCTTGTATATAAATAGAGAGCAAGCCCCACTCCCTCCCACACTGATGATGTTACCTAGTAGGGTCATGAAATGTCTTCAAGAAAACCACCAAGCTCAAAGAGCACCAAAGACCCCACAGTGGCCATACCACATGCCAATCAATGTGCCCATCAATGACCACATGGAAAGAGAGAATGTCCTGCCTCCTCCCCGTCCCCTAGTATTCTGAATCAAAAACTCAACCGCCAGCTTGTGACCTCGGCTCGTACCTGCAGCTTCAGCCGATGGGCCTCGATGGGGATGATCTTCAGGATGGGCAAATCCACAATCAGCACTTTGGGCTTGCTCCTGGTGAGGCAGCCGTTCTCCAGGTCCCAGTCAGCCCCCTCCAAGTACAGGCCGGAGACAAAGCACCCTGGGGAGAGGGGAAGGGAGGCGCCCAGCCCTGAGAGAGAGCATCCTCAGCCACCTCCTGTTGTAGAAATACTGCAGCCCCTCAACAAAGGCGGGACTTGAGGACACGTGGCAGTTGCCCAGACTTGGGGAGAGTCAGACAGCATGTAAGGTTAATAAATATCATTATTATTATTATTATTATTGCAAGGTCCATAAGGTTCATCAATGGCTCAATTCATTCTACGATTGCCTCAATACATTGTTCCATGAGTCCCTGCTGAAAGGCCCAGTTCACACATGTTTTTCACACAACCGTTGCAGCCTCCCCCTGGTGACGTGGTCAAAATCCGGCCACTTGGCAACTGGCTCATATTTACGACGGTCGCAGTGTCACCGGGTCAGGTGATCCCCTTTGGCGGCCTTCTTGATAAGCAAAGTTAATGGGGAAGCCAGATTCACTTAACAACCGTGTTCCTAACTTCACCCCTGCAGCGGCTCCCTTAACATTGTTGGCAAGGGGGGGGGCAAAGCTCATTTGACAACCATCCTGCTTAGCAACGGAAATGTTGGGGTCATCAACCGGGGACTACCTGTGGCAACCTGTTCAGCAGTAGCCTTGTGGGCTTCCTGAATGCCAGGCCCCGGGGGACGCCTCACCTTGGCCCGGCCGCTCTGTGACCTCGTCCGCAGTCCGGTACTTGGTGACTTGGGTGTATAAAGTGGAGCGGTCGAGCGGCCAGCCGTTCTTTCTGCAGGTGGCTTGGACGAGCGCCGTGAGGTAGGACTCGGGGATATGCAGTCCCGACAGCCACATGACGCTCGGCTCGCTTTCTTCAACCTAAGGACAGCAAGGAACTCAGTTTGGCTCTTCCCCAGGGTAAACGAGGTTACGCACAGCTCTCTGCGCCCGTGTGTGTGTGAGTTACAGAATGGCATTAAGTGGGTCATCCCTGCTAGAGAGATTCTGATGTTCTCCAGCGTCTACTGGAGTTGGCCGGCCAATCAGTTTAAACAAATAAATAATAAACCTGGAGAAAAATCACAGAGTATAAACACCTGCAAATAGAAGTAGAAGGATAAAAGAAAGCACAGGCAGGACCAATAGCAATAAGCTTGGGGGCAATCCCCAAAAAATCTGGAGTGCCATTTGAGCACCATCGGCATTGACCAAAATCTCCATCAGTCAACTGCAATCAGCAGCGTGACTTGGAGTTGACAACCTGGGATGATACTTCTTGTAACACCGTCAAGTATTCACATTCGCCTCTTCCAGGTTCTTGGGAAGGACTTGAGAGGTGGACAAAGCCAAATACAGTCAAAACATCTGGTTGATTGTGTGACCAAATGTAATAATAACAATTCTTTCCATCATTGTTAGTAGCCCTTGGAGGTCTTCCAATCCAACCCCTGGCTCAAGGCAGGAAACCCTATCCCATTTCAGACAAATGGCTGTCCAGTCTCTTCTTAAAAACCTCCAGTGATGGAGCACCCACAACTTTGGAGGCAATTTCCGTTCCATTGATTAATTGTTCTGTCAGAAAATCTCTCCTTAGTTCTAGGTTGCTTCTCTCCTTGAGTAGTTTCCATCTGTTGCTTCTTGCTCTGCCTTCAGGTGCTTTGGAGAATAGCTTGACTCCCTTCTTCTTTGTGGCAGCCCCTCAAATATTGGAACACTGCTATCATATCACCCCAGTCCTTCTTTACTTTAAATTAGACATACCCAATTCCTGCAACAGTTCTTCATGTGTTTTGACCTCCAGTCCCCTAATCATCTTTGTTGCTCTTCTCTGCACTCCTTCTGGAGTCTCAACATCTTTTTTACATCGTGGTGACCAAAACTGGATGCAGTATTCCAAGTGTGGTCTTACAATGACATTATATGCCAGAGTGACCTCAGCATGCTCTGGAAAAGGGGTCCTCTACCCCAAAACACAGACCTCTGCCCCACTTAACAAGGGTGCTGCAAAGGCGTCGTGTCTACTTACCCACGATGTGTACTGGAGAAACCTGTTCTTAAAATAAATCATCCAGTTGCCGAGGGTCTTCAGCGTATCGGGTGCCAACTTCCTCCAGATGTTTGGAATCTGACCATTGAAGAGAGCCCGGGCCACTTCGTCCAGTTCGTTGCTCATGCCAACCTCCCCAGCCAAGGCCTGGGCAGAAGACACAAAGGATGGTTGGTCCACTTGCCACTCAAGATGGAAAAAAAGTAAATAAAACAAAGGGGGAAGGGTGGGCAAGATGGTTCCCTGCTTACTCTCTGCAGCTCAGCCAAAGACTTGGTCATCCGGATGATGAGTTTGTTGAACCTTTCCAGTTCCTGCAGTAGCACCACCGTCGTTGGCGAGATGTCGATGCCCAAAGCCTTCCGGATATGATCGAGATCGAAGATCTTGGGCATCTTGTTCTCAATGTCCTTGGCAACCTGACCGATGTACTCATCCCGGCTGATCCCAGCGCCGGATTCCCCTAAAATCAGGGCAAAGAGATCGGACGGAGGCACGTGAAGAACCTCTTTGGTTGGATGATGACCAATCCAACGTTGCAAAGTGGAAAAATATCTGCTGATTGGGGTGGGGTTAGGTTTTTTTTTTTGGTTGTTGTTGTTAATACAGATAGTCTTCAACTGACAATGATTCATTTTGTGACTGTTCAAAAATTACAACGGCCTTGAAAAAAGTGACTTATGACCCTTTTTCACATTACAACCGTTGCAGCATCCCCATGGTCACGTGATCAAAATCCAGACGTTTGGCAACCAACCCATATTTATGACGCTTGCGGTGACCCGGGATCACGTGATCCCGTTTTGCGACCTGGAGCTTCAACAGATCTGAGGCCCTCTCTTTCTATTTCGCCTAATTCTGTAGAACATGCCCTACCTGTTTGGGGCTGTAGCTCCAGGAGATGTGACCACATATCACGGGCTGCTTGGGTATAGTACCCAATTTCAGCATTCGTATGTAGGCCAAACACTTCGGGCGTGTTGGCTAGTGGTAGGGACTCAATCTCTTCTGTGGAAGGAAGTCGCAGAAAGAGTGGGATTGAAGAGGTGGAAACTCCACTTGCTTCTGGGAAATGTATTTTCCCGCCAGCTAAATTTGTAACGTTTGCCCTGATGGGGCTTCAGTATGGAATTATATTTTTAAAAACTGTACGTACTTCTTTTCATGTATGTAATCAAGACGCAGCAATGAAAGAAAACCAGATCAGGCTCTACTGTAAAATATGGGCCCGCTATTGTTACCTGGAAGAGTGCTACGTTAAGGGTTGTTATAGTTGTACCCCAGATCTGTCAAACTTTAAAACCAGGGGTGTCCAATCTTGGCAACTTTAAGACTTGTGGACTTCAAGTCCCAGAATTCCCCAGCCAGCATGGAGTTGAAATCCACAAGTCTTAAAGTTGCCAAGATGGGACACCCCTGCCTTAAAAGGTGAAAGACACGATGCGCAGTATTTATAAGAGAAATGAAGTACCCCAAACATCACTCTCTCTCCCAGCAAAATGAGGGCAGCAGGGCTGTGACTGTTCAGGTCCCATTGACATGAATGGGAATTGGGTTCTGGTTCTATGGGAGCCTTTGTCGATGGAGATTCTCAATCGTCCGAGTCATGGTTGTCCCAAAGATGCTTTTCCAAAAAGCAACTGGACTTTCTTGGGTTTTTTTCCTTTGAAAACATTTCACTTCTCATCCAAGAAGCTTCTTCAGTATCCAAGCAGGACAAAAGGCCAGAAACCTCCAACTAGAAGTTGACATCCATCATGGAGGAAGCCATCAAGGATCTCAGGGACACGGAGAGACAGCTGGCCCCTTACCCACATAATCGTCCTTCGATGTCCCTTCGGGGATTCGGTAGTCAACGTCGTCATTGTGGAAAAAATGGAAGGGCTGGAAAGTATCAAAGATAAAATCTCCCAGGTACTCATCCATGTAAATAGTAAGAATGCGCCGGTCGAAGCTGTCGATGGCTCGCCCGCCATACATCACCTGGAAATTGGGAGCACGTCAAGGCTTTATCACCATTTGAGAAGGACGTTTCCCTGTACTATTTTAAATTTTTTTTAAAAAAAAATATGATTTATTTGTCAGATTTAGAAACTGCCCATGTCCCTCATAGAGGGACTCTGGACGGTGTACAGATATAATATCGAAACATAAAAACTGTATATAAAATGTAAACAGAGGCAAAGATGGTTAAAATCCAACGTTAAAAGTTAATTGAAAAGTGGAGGGAGGGTCTTCACCACACTAACCAGCCCCTTAGTATTATCCTAGTAGTCCTAAACCAATTTACAGGAAATCCTTGACTTACAACAGCAACTGGGGCTTGTATTTCTTTTACTAAGCAATGCAGTTGTAAAGCATGACCACAGCCTTAGCCAAGGTTGATGGGGAAGCTTGCAGGACGTTGCAAGTTCCAGGCCCCTAGGTGGAGGAGAGTAATTTGCCCCACGACAGTCAGAAGATGTAATACTGGGTCCTCTGGTTGAATATTGACCAGTTTCACGGGATCATAACTCTACCCCTTGTCTGCTCACCTCTCCGATGAGGTACTTCAGGCTTCCCCAGGGAATTTTGTCGTCGTTTTGCTGGAAAGCTTTTGTCAAGTATGTGTTGAGGATCTCCATGCAGACCTGGTGAAATTGTGGGGTGAGTGGTAGGGGGAAAAAATCACATGGATTAATCATTTCGCTTAGTTTAACCTTCCTAACTTTTTTTGGGGGGGGGAGAGGTCCTCCCAAATCAAAGAGGATCCTGACCACCCACTCCTGAGGAAGCAAAATGCCGATTACCTGGAAATCCGACTCGTTGAAATCATAGGGCACGTTCCAACCGATCTTCCCAAACTTCCTCCTCTCCTGGACCACAGCATGGAAAAATGCTAAGACGTAGACCAAAGACTTGAAGGCTGGATGAGGACACTGGTCGAGTGATTCGTGGGAGATTTTGAAGAAGGTCGCCCTCATGTTGAGCTTCAGCCCGTTGGGTGGTTCTGTGACAACCTAAGATGGGGGAGAAAATGAACCCAATTCTGATGAGTGGAGTCACCCAATGTCACCCCTTTCTGATGCTCCTCTTCTTAAAGACGCTTTTTGAATTTTAATTGGTCTTTCTCCATGTGGGCCCACCATGCCCGTCGTCTCCCAGACTCTTCATCCAAAATGAAGCCCAGTGACACTGATCAACACTGTCACTCAGGAAGTTTGAGATGTTCTTCTCTTGTCAGATCATCTGCCCCAATAAAGTGATTTGATCTGATTTTTTCTTCAGGGCAGGACAAATGGGGGTGGCCATCAAAGGTTGGCCCACCATGCTCTGATGTCTTCTACCGGAAGAGCAAATTACAGCTGAGGGCATGAAAGGATCCCTTCTGGATGTCATTTACCTTAAGAGATTTTTGAAGGATCCCAATGGGAAACCCTTTGGTAGGGTCAGTGGTCAACCATAGTCGGAAATCTGGGTGAGGCTTTGTAATCCTTTCCACGGCCTTCTCCAGGTCGATCAGCCACTTCACCAAGAGATGACAATTCTGCAACATGAGCCACTGCCCTCGGGCCACTGCGTTCTCCAGCAGCTGCAGCGCCACCTGGGAAGAGAACAAGATGAGGGCACGAATTGTCTTCATGGTTTGACCCAGAAGAGTTCTTCAACCAAAGGAGTGTGGATCCATGCAGACATCCACCTGAAAGAAGGGCAGTGGGAAGACACTGGATTCAATTTATGGATCTCTAAGGAACTCAACACCATAAAGCACATTTAGTTGACTACTGTTATCTCCAACACTTAATGTGTTGATCCACTAGGGTGTCTAGAGGAAGTGGTTGAGTTCAGAATAAGAAATTCTTCAGCTATATCTAGAGTCTTCTGTCCAATGTTTTAAAACTTAAAGCTGAATTACAGGTGAACATTTTATAACTGAGCAAGAAGAAACCACAAGAAGGATTTCTTGGGCTGACAGAAGGAAAGAAGTATAACAACACTAAAATCAAATGAAGCAGTCCTTCTCATAATAAATAGACAGATGTTGGGAAGCCAGAAAAGGTCCCCCATGCCCCATCCCGCATGTTGTAATTCATCCACATCTGGAGGACCCACAGGGTCTCTCCACTACTGATGGAGAAAACAGAACTTCACAAGCCAAGGAGAGTAAGACCACCTACCAGAACTTTCTAACCAAACCTACCTTCTCCTGTCCCTGGCCCATCGCCAGGAATTTGAGCCGGTTCCCTCCAAAGCCTGTCCGATCGGCCAGTTTCATGAGGTCACTGGCGGGGTCAGAGCCAGGGCTCAGGATGAAGACAATGGGTGAATTAGGGGTGCTCTGCTCATAGATGGCTTCGAAGCTGATCACCGGAGGCTGGACATACCTGAGGAGGGGACAGGGAACAAGAGAGAGGAGGACATCTAGTGGACCTGGAACTCGAGATGTCCCATTGAAGGCCTAGGAGGAGAGGCACACTTACTTCACACCCATTGTGAGAGTGACATAGTCGGTCACCGCGCGATAGACCCGATCCACTCGAAAGCATCGTAAGAGGAGCAGCTTTTGGAAGTTGGTGAGGGTGTCGTTGTAGTGCAGGGGAAATGGAGTTTGTTCCAGAGCGTCGATATCGTACCACTGAGAAGAAAGGGAGGGAGGGAGGGAGGTCAATGTGTAAACCAAATGATTGGAGGGTCTCAATCTTGCATACCCCCCTCCTACTTTCCACAGGCAGCTACATTTGTCTCTTTGATTCAACACAACCTTTTTAGGAAACCCACATCCCCTGGGTTCAGATGAAGAACATCCAAAGGAACAAAGAGGAAGGTGCTCACGGCTTTCCAGTCACTTAGTTTCTCTCCTAGGTCGTCTGCAAGACAGCCAAATTTTTCCGGGAAGAGTTCGGCGACACGGATGATGTCTTCCCAGCCTTGATCGGCAAGCCAGAGACAGGGCTTCTTCCGAGCGCTCTTCTCCAAGGATAGGTTGCCTAGAAACAAGCGAAGGCATCTGGACCAGACCGTTCATATACAGAATTAATTTGCTGTAGGCTTTTAAGAAGAGATTGGACAGCCATTTGTCTGAAAGGGTGTAGGTCCCATTTGGGCGCTCCCCGACCTTTGCGGCATGGCCCTACTGGGAGGGGGAGAGAGGGGAACCAGACCGTGCCAGTGGTGGGCCGGGGTGTGTGCACTCACAACTCCACTCACACAAGAGAGACGCCTTGGGGGTCTTTGCGCACACCAGCCCGCCACTCAGCCCAGTAGACCACAGCCCAGTAGGGGTCACGTTGCACAAGTTGGGGACCCCGGTATAAGATTTCCTGCTGGAGCAGGGGTTGGACTAGAGGACCCCCAAGGTCCCTTCCAATGCGGTTATTCTGTTGATGACTAGTTTTCTTTAAAAAAAAAAAGAACAGGATCTGCTTTAAGGATTTATGTTTTTCATGCAGCACGTCTGAGTTGGATTTTTTTTCCCCTGTTGGGATTCTGTTCCTTCATTTCTTTTTGGGTCTACAGGATTCAACGATGAGAGCATATCAGTTGAGAGCATAAATAAAGCCGGCAGTCCGGCTTCGAAGGGTACTATAGAATCAGAAAGCCCAAACCACTGCATAAACAGAGACAGCAGTGCCAGGCTCGGCTCCTGGAAGTAGGTCTCGTTTGGAAGATGGGAAAGTACCCGGATACCTTTCAAAAAGAAGTCCAGTTCTTCCTGAGGGACCCTGTGGTCAGCCTGCTCAATCTTGATGGTCATGTTGAAGGAGAAGAGAAGCTTGTGCTTCTCAAACAGGCCTGGGAAAGAAAGCATCGCGGCCTCCGTTAGTGGAGACAATTCTTTCCAAGGCGACACGGGATAAAACGTGACCCCTTGTTCCAAAGCTAGAAGTACCCTTTGAGGAGACAACTGCACAATTGTTCTCTCACTATGGTTCTCAGTTAAGAGCGTCCAGTTTGACCAAGAATGGCCACCTGAAGTCTCAAGGCTTCAAAGAGTATTTTCTTCCCTCCAGAAAGCTTTCAGGGAGCCGTCAAGTAAGGTGAATTTCTCTTACTGAACTAAAGCCCTAAAAACTCCTCTCGAGTGGCCATAAACCAGGTTGACTGTTGTGGCCTCAAGCCCTCCATCTAAGTCAGGAGTAGGCCACCTGGGCTCTTTTATGACTCGTGGATTTCAACTCCCAGGATTCCTGAGCCAGACATGCTGAGGGGGAAGGGAGAGGTTTCCAAGCTGAGCCATGCTGGCTAAGGAATTCTGGGAGTTGAAGTCCACGAGTCATAAAAAAGCCAAGGTTGCCTACCCCTGGTCTAAGGGGAAACACAACAGCAACAGCATCTCCCCTACATGGCCCGTGGTCTCTCCCAAAACCTTGCCCGTGGCCTCATCCACCAAGGGAAGGCCCCGGCTAACCTGTGCAGCCATAGTTGTAAATATTAAATGTCAGGGTGTCCATGATGTTGCGCAACCTCTTGGCCAGGATGGTGTCGGGCATAGATTTTCGGAGTGAGAGACCAAAGACGTCCAAGAAGGCAGACAGGGAGTACTGGTACATAGTATTGACCAGGGCCATTTCGGACAGCACGAAAAACAAAATGGCGCCTCTCTTGGCCGCAGGGCGGTAGCCATCTCGCAGTTTGTCGATGTCGATGGCTGTTTTCTCAGCCAGCTTGAGCTTCTCAGAGACCTAGGTTGCACAAGGAAATGACTCCCATTGAAAGGCAGGAGCTGCAGCATTGGATACTTAACGTATAAAGAAAGGTGGACACTTCAACCCTCCAAAAATAAACGGTCTTTTTAACTTTCAATTTAAGTCTTTATTCTAATGGTTTACGTTCCATCCCAATAATTCCTATTCAAAGATCACAGGTCTTTTCCATAACCTGGAAGCAGCGGGAGAAAACATCCCCAAGAAAAACATTTTAAATATTGAAAACGTGCAGGAGTCGATTAAAGCAGCGAGTGAACGATTACAGAAACTCAGGGCCTGTCTTCAAAAATCCTCCCAACCTTCTGACGTTAGTTAGCAAGGAAAGGAGACCGGCCTCTTGAATGAGAAGAGAATGTTTAGGAATCGGCCAGATTATCACACCATCTGGCCAAGAAAACTCTCTCCTGATCTGACCGTATCAAAACCCGTAGGTTCCCCTTTACGAGAGAGGCAGAAGGAGAACCCACTGGTTGCGGAAGAGGAGATGCTTCCTGAGGGCCAGATGGCCACCGTCTCTTTCAAGGAAGTCCACCATGTACTGCTCACAAAGATCGGCCTGTAAGATCAGTTTGGAAGGGGTAGGAAGGAAGCTCTTTGGGGTTAGTAACCTGTTCCTAAAGCCAGGGCGATGGTCTTACCTCGTTAGCTTTGGCCTTTGTCTCTTCCAGGGTGTGGACCAGGTCCACGTTGTCCAACATGTTGCCCGTGGAAGTAGCCAGTTCACGGAGAAGGGAGTCTTCCAGGTCTTTCAGCAAATTTTTGTTTTCACTGGTTTCTTGGATGAGATGTTCCCGCTGCTCTTCAAGTTCGCGTCTTTCGAACCCCACAATCACGCTAAGCAGCTGGTCTTCCAAACCTTTCAAGGTCACTGGGGGAAAGAGGTGTTAAGGAACGAAGGAAACCGATCATTACTCTACATTTCCACCCGTTCGTGCAGTTTGAAATTTGGTGATTTCCATTACTGTAATAGTAAGGGATCAAATTGGTGTTGCATCCATTCATTGCGGTTGTGGTTGACTGACTCCTTCAGAAAAGGAGGAGGAGAAGGAGGAGGAGAAAGACAAAAAGGAGAGGAGGAGGAGGAGGAGGAGGAGGAGGAGGAGGGGAGAAAGAGAAGGAGGAGGTGGTCAACCTGCTAGGGAGACTGGCTCACCCGTGTAGTTGATGACCATGGCTTTGCCAAACACTGATGGTGAATATTTAGGATTCGCCAGCTTGGTGTTCAAGTAGAGCTTGAAATTGGGATCGTAGTCAACCTCCTTGTCCCCAAGAATAATAAAAGTCCGTCCCTGGGCACTTTTGATGTTTTTGTCCAAGACGTTATCAATGACCGGGTCAATATATTCATCCACATCATGGAACAAGAAAGGGTTCCCGTACTTTATGGCCATTTCCAGTTGCTTAAGGAAATCCGGATCGTTGAACGAAGCCATCTGAGAGAGGAGGCAACACCCCAAAGTCAGCCTACCCAATCTGCTGGGGGCCCTCCCTTTCGCTCCCTAGTACACCTTGACCTCATCTCCTGAAGTCTCCTCATTAACACATCAGGCAAAACTGAATGAAATCTTGAACTTCTCTGCCCCTCCTGCTTGGGCCAGTTCTTGACCGGAGATTCTCACCCTGAGGTTGTTTTTCTCTTCTTTCCTCTTGATCCAGTTTAAGGCTTGCTGCTGGGGGTCAATGCACAAAGGGAACCGGCTGGCTCGGGTGGTCAGGATCCCGTTATGGACAGAGAGTTCGTCTGGGGGCAGACCTTGAGAGCCCCACCTGGAAGGAAAACAAGGGTGGGGGCAAAGAGGGATGTCAGTAAGGCAAAAGAGCCCTTATTTCTTCCATGGACTTCTGATGCAAAAGCCGGTTTGGTCTAGTGGCTAGGGCCTAGGGCTGGAAACCGGGAGATGGTGAGTTCTAGTCCCACCTCAGCCATGAAAGCCGGCTGGGTGACCTTGAGTCAGTGACCAGGAGAGAGTAAGTTCTAGTCCTACCTTAGGCATGAAAGCCAGCTGGGTGACTTTGGGCCAATCACCAGGAGACGGTGAGTTCTACTCCTGCCTTAGGCATGAAAGCAAGCTGGGTGACTTTGGGCCAATCACCAGGAGACCGGGAGTTCTAGTCCCACCTTAACTATGAAAGCTGGCTGAGTGACATTGGGCCAGTGCCTCTCTCTCAGCCCAATCCGCTTCACAGGGTTGTGTTGTGGGAAAAACAGGAAGAGGACGGCCTGTTGGGTATTTGCCGCCTTGAGTAACTTGTAAAAATAAGGAAGGCAGGATACAAACAAACAAGTAAAGAAATAAAATAAACCATTTTCTGAAAAGCTTCAGAAGTTTTGCAGAAGTTGGAAACGACTGCTGGGTGGCATCTACTTAGCACAAGGATCAACAATGGTATGGAAGCCGGTTAAAGCTGGGTTGATGAGTGCACCAAGAAAAGGGAGTAGAATCAGCTGCACAATCGGCCCATGAGGGTCTCTCTCTGCAGCCAGAGCATACCAAATTACAGGGATTAAAAATAATAATAATGACCAGGACACACCGACTTATCTCGACGTCATCGGTCAGCAGGTTTTCCAAACGGAAGGGCTGGCTGAGTGGGATCTCCCTGGATAGGATATCCGACTGCCACACTTCCTTAATCATCTCATCCCTGAACTCCCAGGTGAAGGCTCCTTCGTAGCTCAGGAAGGCGGCACACAACAGACAATCTCCTAGCAGCTTCACCTGCTTCTTCTTGAGTTCCTCCAAGTCATTCAGCCACCTGGTGGAAACCAAAGGAAGCCCTCACTCCTCCGGTCAATCGGTGGCGGGCATTTGGTTAGGAAATGAATCTCAGAAGGAGTTGACCTGAAGGTTGGGAGGTTCTTCACAATCAGCCAGGGAAGGAGGATGGAAGTAGCAGTAGAGTGGCCAAAAGAACCGACTGCTTGTAGAACACAGGCCTGGCCAGGATGAGGCTGTCCTCCTACATTGACTTGAAGGTTCCAGTCCTGCCTGGAGGCACCTGGAGCTAAAACTTTTATCTCCCTTTCTGCAACTCCTAGATCCCTCCATTTCCTCCATCACACACGCCTAGATAACGGGGCATCTCTTGCCTGATATTTTCCGATCCCAAGCCGGAGATCAGTTTGTCCGCGGCAATCAGCCGGCGCTCCATAAGCTCCGCCTCCTCCTGGAGCTGCTGCTTCTCCCTGATGGCTGCCTCGTACTTGTCTCCCAGGGCTTTCAGCTCGTTCTGGATGGCTGCCAGCTCCGCCTGGATCTTCTCCAGTTCCCGTTTGCTTAAGAAGAAGTTCCGTTCCAGTCTGGCCACCTGGGGAGAAGGAGAAAGCTCAGCAGAGGTCAAGGCTGGAGGACGTCAGGTCATGAACCGCTTCTGGAAACTGGCTGAAGGTGGTGCACGCCTTGGTTGCCTCACAACCCAGCTGAAGCCTCCAGAAAGTAACAGTTTTCAGAGAAGAACCGGCTGGATCCTCCTTCTCTCCATCGTTTTTTTCTATCATACCTTTTCTCGCTTAGGTTTGACGTCTTTGGCCACATCACAGTAACTCATGACAGCATCCACAAACTTCAGCATCCCCAAGCCGGCCCGGCTGACCACCTCCATTTCCTCAAAGGTTGTATTTAAATTCTTCAGCAACCCTTCCAGGAGAGAAGTATCTCTATTAGTGTCCTGGCCACATACGGTCACATGTAAGAAAGTTGCAATCGTGTCCCATTTACCTCGGACTGATTTCACTTGGGTCTGCGTGATCGAATCAAAGTCGATCTCCATGAGGGAACGCAAGAAGTTGGCCTCGGACATCATCCCTTTGGCCGTCTTCCAGTTGAGCTCCTTGTAGCCGCGCATGATGAGAATACATTCACAGACCGTCTGGACCTGCTTGGGAGGCTTTGCGAAGGATCTAAGGAGGGGAGATAGAAATGGAGGGTCCAAGAAAACCTCTGTATTGTCTCAAAACCTCTTCCCTTTTGAGTTGTGTTCCCTTGGCATTCAGAGATGGAGAACTATACCCTAGAGCAGGGGTAGGCAACCTTGGCTCTTTTATGACTCGCGGACTTCAACTCCCAGAAGCCACCACCTTGACATTGCTCTGTGCTTGACCTACCTGATCTCCGTCACGTCGGATTTATCCAGCTTCTGCAGCTCCAGTTTGGCAGCCTCTAAGATAGGCATGGCTTCTGCCAGGGCGGTCTCGGCTTCCCGCTTCTCCACCGCTATCACTTTGTTCTGCTCTTCGATCTCCATGGCTTTTTCGACCGCCAGCTTTTTCTTCTCCTCGGCTAAGGAGAGAAACCAATGAAAAAAATGAGCTCCTGGCAAAGAGGCTGCTTTAATTCCTTTGTGGGTAGCTTGGATGCTGGTTAACAAAAATTGTTTCTAGGAACAGGAGCGATAGCAGCAAGGGACGGGATCACTGGTGGAGGGATCCATCCTTGGACCGGACCTTTGAAATTGGAGGGGTGTGCAAGTTCAAGAAAGCAGAGATGCAATTTTGATGCAATTCTCTTTTCCTATGTTCAACCCTGAGCTACAAATATTTTCTATTGGTAACACAATGCTACTGGGAATCCCCCAGCCAGCCACCCACCCACTTTTAACTGCATTCATTTCTCAAAGAAAGGAACAATTTAGTAAAAGTCACAGCTGGACAAGACAAGGTGGAAAACTTGCCGATGGCCGTATTTGTGGCGATCTCTTGAAGGAGAGCCTCGCAGGCAGCCGATTTCTCTGCCAGCACAATCTTCTGCTCGGCCAGCTTGCGGTTGAGCTCATCCAGTTGAATGGTGGCTTCTTTCAGTTTATCCAGGCCGCCGTCCAGACGCTTGCACTGAGCTGGAAAGAACAGAGAAGCCTTGGGGGACAGCGTTCTTCGCCCTTGCAAGCCCTCCCTTTAAACAGCACGGAGAATCGCAGCGGGGTCTGCTGCTAATACACCACCCCAGCCTGGCCCGAGCTTTCCCAGCTTCACTCGATAACCGACTGGGGAGCTTAGGAAGCCCTCTCCTCACCCAAAATGAAATTATTCTTGTCCTCCAGTAGCTTGGTGTAGGTGTTGATGAAATCCAGGTAATTTTTGGGCGTGACGTAATTGCTCCTCCTGAGCTTCTGCAGGAACTTTTTGCTGTAGATGCCAACCGAACCGTGGACCATGACGATGTGGGCGATGAGCTCCTCGGTGTGGTCCGAGGGGATGAGCGGATTGTTCCCTAGGTGAAGGAACGTGAGGGTTGTGTCAGTGGAGAAGAATCAGATCCCTCTGAATGGCCGCCGGGGATCAGTACAGGCGGTCCTCAACGTACGACCACAGTTGAGCCCAACTGTGCTGTTACTAAGGGCCACATTTCCCTTAGTGAATGGCTGGCTGGGGAATTCTGGGAGTTGACGTCCACCCGTCTTAAAGTCGGCAAGGTTGAGAAACACTGTTCTAGGAAGGAGAAGCGTGTGAAGAAATCTTGCAGGGCAGAATACCTGTCTCTGCCTTAAAGCACACCCATTGGATGTGCGTGACTGGTGTGTGTGTGTGTGTGTATATAAATAATACAAAGCTCTTTCTCACCCAAAAAGAACTTTGCAACGGCGTACAGAGCTTGAGGCGGCCAGGGCAGGAACCAATCAATGCCAGTGTTGTTGACAAGGCCTTCAAAGGAAAGAATGACAACTTAAAGGAAGAAACTAAAGACCTGATCAAAGTAGAGCCTTCTCTGAGGGGGTCCTCTGGGGTCTCCGAGCCTGGTTGTTTCCTTGCAGACATTTCACGGTGGCCTCCTTACCAGCACTGATGATGTTACCTAGCTTGGGCCGTGAAATGTCTGCTGGGTCATTTCAATATTGTTGAGAAGAGCTGCCCTTTTTGAGGGTACCTGGAAAATTCCGGCAGCGCGTTCTCAAGGTCTCCCCCACAGGGGACATCCCAAGGACAATGTGGAGGTTGTTGGCGCTCTTGTTAACAAAGTACTGCCAGACGCTCTCCTTGGCTGGGGCGATGCCCGTTTTCATGGCTTCCTGGGTAATTTGACTTAAGATGTTGTCCCGTTCGTCATCCGCGAACAAGGCTGGAACGATGCCTGTGGAGCACCAGAGGAGCAAGAAGGAAAGGTGAAAATGCCAGTGAAAATGGGCCTGTGGCCACACCCAGAGTGAAGGTGGACCTTGGAGAAGAGGAAACGTGGTGGTTGGGTGGTCTCCTACTGCTAATTCAAGGGAGTGATCCACTGTTTTCTGGAGGTCCCAAAGGTTCTGAAGAAGCTCCTTGGATGAGAAGTGGAGCACTTTCAAAGAAAAAAAAAACCCAACCAAGTCTAATTGCCTTTTGGAAAAGCACCTTTGGGACAACCATGATCTGGATGATGGAGAACCTCTACAAACATTTGTGTTCTGGAGGGATGAATGGGTGAGGAACTCATCCTAGATTGATTGCCAAACGTCTTCCCACTTTTTTAAAATAACTTTCTCTCCACCCAGAGGTTGAGAGCGGAAGACAGGAGAGATAACATTTCACTTGGGGAACATTTACAGGGAGAAATCAGTACTTTTATAAATGAACAGCCACGGACATCGTCTCTACCAAAAGCCTAGGAAGATCAGCTGAAACGCAAAGCATCTAGGAGGAGTAGTAAACGAAAACACAGCGTGCTTTCCCACATACCTGAGGTTAACATATTGTTGATGAGCTCCAAAAATCCTTCTTCTGCCACGTGGGCATCCGTGAATAGGAAGACAATGACTTTATTCTCAATCCCGAGCCTTGTGTAGAGAATCTTGAGGTCTTCCCGTAAATTATTTTCACTGTATCCTCGGCTGAGAACTATTTCAAAGACCTAAAAAAGGTGAAGGATCCCTCCGTCGGCCTATCGTTTTTCACTTAGGGTTACATTTTACTAAGACCTCTCATTTGGATGTAAAGGTTTTCTTCTGTGTTATTATGCCTTTTAACTTATGTATTTCTTTATTGAATTTATGTCTCTCCAACTAGCTTTAAATTAGCTTTTCCAAGCCTAAGAAGGATTGGCCATTTTCAAATCTGACAAGTCAACTAAGTAGGTGAAAGTGTCGGCATGAAATTGGGGAGTGGAGTCAAAAGTCCACTCTACGGTCAAAATCTCACTTTTTTTTTTAAGGGGGTCCTGCTTATCATCTCGAGTTTTTAGGGCCTGCCTGAAAGCAGATTAAAGAAGGCAGCCCAAGTCTCCAAGAATTTGAGCTATCTGATGAACAGGATCAAATGGGATTCCAAACCTTGTGTTAAACGTTGCCAAGGTTGAAAATTACTGGACTACAACTAAGTTTTTCGATGGAGCTGTATGGCTCACCTCACATCCCGCGGTGTAGGCTGCCAATCTCGCCAAGGACTGCTTTCCGGAGCCCCCGACTCCTACCAGCAGCGCGTGGCCACGGTCCATCCGAATGATACGATGAACGCGGGTCAAGTGCTCTAGAGCATCATCGAACAGCACAAGGTTCATCTTTGTGTTAACTTCATTGTATTCTTCCAAAATCTCCTGTGAGCAAAAAGCCGAACAAAAACGAAGGCTTGGGGATGAAGCCGCAGGTTAAAAACCTGAGGTGCGGGGTGACAAAAGAGAAAATCTCCAAATTGGAGGCGTGGAAAAGAGAGAAAGTCTCTGGAAATCTTTGTATTACAACTGGGCTACCTCACTGAAGATTTTCTCTTTGTGGAAAATCTTTTGACTACCTAAAATGTAGCTGGAAACTTTAGTTAGGGAATCCCTAACTAAGTAAAACTAGTCTGGAAACTCTTCAATTACGTAAAAACTAGCTGCAAATCTCTTTAACAACATAAAAACTAGCTTGGTTGCCCGTATGCAAACCAGGGCATGGAGAAGGGAAGAGTCCCCAGTTAGATTTGGCTTTAACTTTATTTCAACCTTCCAAGGTGGAAAAATATATTTTTTCCTCCTGAAGGTGGAAGTTTCATACCTGGAAGAGAGCTTTGGCTGCGTCATAGTCTTGGATATCTTCGTAAACGCGAGGCTCCCCCTCGTTCAAGGCCGTTCGGAAATCTCCAAACAGGATAGGGTCCCTGAGTGCATTTTCGGCAGCATCTTTGAAATTCGCTTCCAGCAGGCCTTGTATGAGGCCTTGGACCTTGGAGAGTTCCAGAAAAACCAGCAATCAACTCCAAAATTATTAACACTGGAAATCACCAGCCCCAGAGTTATCAGTACACCCCAGAATTAGCAACCCCACAGAAGAGAATATTTGTAGCTCAGGGTTGAATGGTGGGGTCCTTTGTGCTTTCTGAGCTTGTCGTCTTGCAGACGTTTCATTGCCCAGCTAGGTAACATCATCAGTGCTACAAGGGAGTGAGATCTGCATGCACATAAGCAGAGAGCAAATCCCACTCCCTTCTAGCACTGATGATGCTACCTAGTTGGATCATGAAATGTCTGCAAGAAAATAACCAAGCTCAGACAGCAGCAAGCACTCCAAAAATTAACAACCCCAGAATTAACAAGTCACACCCCACAATTTCTAACACACATCTGTGTAAAATCCTTAGTTAGGGCTGAGAGCCAGAAGCAGAGTGTTGCCCTGGCATAAAGGATCACATCTGCACTTGATGACTGAAGCTCGCTGAAACTCCAAAGAAAATTTTACAGGGATTTCCTCTGGGATTTCTTGCGCCTGGATCTTCATCGGTCTTTGGGAGATCTGCAATTCCCAAGTGGCTAGGGTAGGAAAGAGGGAGACAGGCTGAGGAATGGGGCCTGATGGGAAAAGGCAGCCCTGGGGAGGCTTGATCCAAAAGTTGAGTCCAACTAAGGATTTCTCTATCAGAGAAGCTCTGCTCAGATCCTGCCTTTGAAAAAGAGCTTGAGAATGTGAGGTCCCGAAGCAGCCCAGTGGGCCACTGTGTGACACAGAATGCTGGACTCGATGGGCTTTGGCCTGATTCAGCATGGCTCTTCTTATGTTCTTATTAGGACATTAGGAGTTTTCAGAGAGGGGAACCCACCAAAGCTTTATCTGCCTTATTGATCAGCCGGTCGTGGAAAACCCGTAGGCACTCGTTCCTCCACACCCTCACCATCTGGGCCACGGTCTGGAATCTATGTCAAAGTGGTCAGATCAGCCAGCAGGAACAGATAAAGGCCAAGTCCAATGAATAGTAATAATAATAACAACAACAACAAAAACAACCTTCAATAGACTCTTGGTGGCTATAATGAAACTTCATTTTTCTTCTTACACACCAATATTAAAATGATTACGCTTAAAACGGCCGTGGAGACCAGGATTTTTGTGGTGGTTCTGCGAGTGGCCTGATTTTATGACTTTTTTTTTTTTTTTTTGCCACAGTGGTTAAGCAAGTGGTGGCAGTTTCTAAAGTTACTCACACAGCTGTTCAGCACATCTGGATTTCCCCCAATGACTTTGCTGGCCTGAAGCCAGCTGGGAAGGCTGCAAATGGCAATCGCGCAACTCCGGTTGTCAAAGGCCTGAATTTTGATCCGTAGGAGAGTTGGAAGCGGCCTTGGAGATCATCTAGTCCAGCCCCCCCCCCCCCGTTCTCGCAGGAGATCTGTGCTATTTCTAATAGAGGGCTGTCCAGCCTGTCCTTAAAAGCCTCCGAGGTTGGGGCGCCCACAATTTCCAAAGGCAATTTCTTCCACTGGTTAATTGTTCTCCCTGTTAGGAATTTTCTCCTGAGTTCTTATCACTCTGATTCTTATTGTGGTTCTTATCTGTGATAAGAGCTTAGAACTTAAGGGGAAGAAGTCGGTTCTTATCGTTCCTCTTCTTACGTTCTGCTCATGTGACCGTGCTGAGATGGTCGCTAACTGCAAAAGTCCCAAGTCCCTTTTTTCAGCCCTGTTGTGACATCGAGCTGAACGAATGGCGGTCAGCCGAGGACTGCCCGCGTGGCTACGACACACTCACCGTTCTGGGGTTGTCTGAACTAGCCCGTTGTAAACCCTGGAGAGGTCCCGCAGGTTAAAAATATAGTGGAACTTGGAAGGTGTCGGCGGTAAGTCGTGGACGATGCTCTCGTAGAGGGCCAGAGTGCAGGAGGTGATTTTGTCTGTAATGGCGGCGATGGAGTCATCAAACGCCTGCCGAGAAAAAACGGGAGGAGAGGCCTTTTCATGAGAGAGAGAGAGAGAGAGAGAGAGAGAGAGAGAGAGAGAGAGAGAGAGAGAGAGAGAGAGAGAGAGAGAGAGAGAGAGAAAGAGAGAGGGAGGGAGGGAGGGAGGGAGAGAGAGAGAGAGAGGGAGGGAGGGAGAGAGAACCGTGGAAAAACGTTGCCATTTCTGTGGCCTCCTTTTCCTGGCTGTCCTTTTTTCCTTTCCCTCCGCTTAATACAGAAAGTCCTCAGCTTACAACAGTTCCTTTAGCGACCGTTCAGAGTTACAACGGCACTGAAACAAGTGACTTTACGACCAGTTTTTCACAAGTACGACCTTTGCAGCATCCCCCCCGATCACGTGATCAGAATTCAGGTGCTTGGCGACTGGTTCGTACTTACGACCGTTGCTGTGTCCCCAAGGTCACAGGATCTCCTTTGGCGACCTTCTCAGAAGCAAAGGCAGTGGGGAAGGCGGATTCGCTCAGCAATGGGGTTGCTAATTTATCAATTGCAGGGGTCCACAACTTCACAACTGCGAAGCGCGACACGTTGTAAAAATGGGGGGAAACTCATTTCCCAGTGGAAATCTTGGGGCTCCATTGTGGCCGTAAGTCAAGGACTAAGTGTAATCGGATCTATACTGCTTCAGTCTCTCTCTCTCTTTCTCTCTCTCTGTAGTCCAACTTACCGCCAGGTGCCCTTTCAAAATGGAGGCATAAATCAAATGCAGGGACACTTCGGAAGGGAAGGGCACGTTGAACACGCTGAAGAGGGAAATGAAGCGGGGGTCCACCTCATTGCGGCCTCCCCCGGCTTTGCCCATGGCAGCAATGAACCCCAAGTCGCGGAGATATTTGCAGTTCATCTCCTTGCCCCGGTCGTACAAGGCGCCTTTCTCCAGCAACAGTTTCAACAAAGCGATGGGCTGCTGAGTGCCGTATTCGTCCACCTTTGGAAACGGAAGGAAAAAAGGGGCTGAGAGGCTGGGGATTGGGGGGGGGGAAGCCAGCCTGGTCTGCAAACTGCTTTAGAAACATAAAGTTAGAAGAAAGGGGTGTCAATGGGCATTGATTTGCCAGGCCCAGCAGAACCACCGTGAATAATTTTTGAGGACCGAGTGCTAAAGGTTTGGTGATGTTCTTCCCCCCCCTACCAAACTCCCCCTACCAGGGTTTGGCTGCCTTTTCTGCCTGTCTTGTGACTCCCCTGAGGCCTTACCCGAGGCATGTTCATATCGTCCATAAAGACCAGGAGTCGTTTTCCCATGGGAGGTCCGTACGTTTCTTTCGTCCGCTTCTCCACGTTGGCTTCCAGGTTCCTCTGAATGTCCATGGAAGTGGTGCGGGAGGAGAAGTTGATGACCAACAGCACCTGAGTGGGGCAGACCCAAAATGATTACCAGAAATAAAAGCTGGCGAAGGAGGCAACCTGGTGTGGTCCGGTGGTGTGGTGAAATGCAGTCTGGATTCCCCAAAAGGGAGGGAGGGGCTGCGTTGCAGAGATAGCGAAGTTTAGATGATTTGCTTGGAAGGAGAGTTTAGACGGCTCCTCCCTAGAAATTCTCAGATCTACAGTGATGCAGACGGTCTGCTTTTGTCTGGAAAGATTTCTGTCTATAGGTGAGGAACAATAAAGGAAATTGCTCGGAAGTAATGTCTCTGGGGAGCTGACAGGAGAGGAGCAACCAGGACATGGAAGAACAGCCCAAAAGACAGGAGGGCAGACTCACAATCCAGAACACGACAGCCTTACATTTGTGTCTGGGTTCAGCTTCCTGAGCAAGTTCTGTGTCGTCGCCGTTTTGGAGGTCCCCGACTCTCCCACCAAGACCATTGGATGCTTGATCTTCACCATCTTCTCCAGGAGCCACGTGGTGCGCGTTGTGTCCACCGTTGGAACTGAAGGAAGAACCATTGAAGGGAGCGTCCCTCAAAACCATCTGGAGTCCCAAGCAGTTTTACAGAGAGGGTGTCCAACTGATCCTAATTTAGTACAGAGAGGTCCCCGCCCGCCTTACCACTCAAGCCCTGGGTGTGTTTGATGCGTCTCTTCTGAAAAGGCCACTAATTTGCAATATTCAGGGAAACAAAGGAGATATGGTTTTAAATGCCATTTAGGAGGGTCGTCGTATTACATATCAAGTGTATTTATTTAAGTTTAATTTTACGTTTTTTTTCTGACCCCATTTTTTCACTGAAAATCCAGCTCTTGCTATATTTATTCAAGATTAAAATGGCACTTAGCCCTATTCTAACAACCTGTGGAATCTGAGAAGGAGGGAAAGTCTAGTAGTTAGTCCAGGGATTAAGGCACCAGGGTAAAATATTGGATGCCATAAGTTCTAGTCCGGTCTTAGGTGTGAAAACTGGGTGGGTGACTTTGGGACAATCCCTCTGTCTCTCAGCCCAATCCACCTCAAAGGGTTGGTGTTGTTGTGGGGAAAACAGGTGGAGGAAGATGAGTTGGATATCTTTGCTTCCTTGTGGTATTTGTAAAAATAATAAAGGGGGGGGGGAACACAAATAAATAAAGAATGCTTGAAAATATATTACTTTGGAAAGCACTCATCAAAGCTCTAACTCTTTAACTGGTGCATCTGCTACCAAACGGTGCTGAGTTTAATTCACTCTTACCTAGGATGTCGATAAATCTCACTTCAGGAGAGTGGTGGTACTGAGGAACCAGGCTGCTCCACGGCACCCACCTTTTTGTGAGCCCCTCAAAGTGGAAATCATACAAGGTGGGGAGCTGCCCTGCAGGAGAGAGCAATTGGGACATCTCTGAACGATGGTGGTAGAAGAAAACATCTTGAGATGGTCTTCCGGAGCGACTGGGAAACAGGGCTGATGTTCCCTCAGCTTCCTTTGCTGCAACGGGAAAGAAGGACAGGCTTTCTTCTGATAACTAAGACCAACCTGGCAATTCTCCTGGTTTTGCTAAAGTCATCTCATCGTTGACGGTTGACATGGAAGAGATGCGTTTAATGAAGTCATCAAATTTGCCCCTTCCTGCTTCCAGGAGACTCGCTCCTAGAGAGCAATAAAGGGCTTCCAGGAAGTAGCATTCAAGCATGTCGGGATCCTCCACTTCTGCCTCAATCAGAGCTTCTAGCATCATGCTCAGCTGAGTCACCTGTGGGATGAAACACCACAGCTGAAAAAAGCCGTCATCGGCTGGCCAGGAAAAGCAGACCTGGTTTTTTTCCTGGGTCTAAAGAAGGATGTGAGAGAAGGGAGGTGAGAATCACTTCATTAGCAGTAAATGAGAAAACAGGAGGCCCAAACACCCTACTAAATCCTTTTCAACCTCACATGGAAGGTGGTGCGATCACCCAGGGAAGGAGCTAATTTCCCCCCCCCCCGACTCCTGTAGTTGAATGATGAACAATCAAGATCTTTCTTCCCACCTCTGAAATTCCGAAGTTAAAGCAGAAATAGGGAGGAAAGCTTGAAAAGAGGTCCAAAAGAGCCTTGTTTATTAACAAATAAAGAATTGTTGATTAGTATTTCTCACATGTCCCAATCTTGCAGGATTCTAGACGGGGCCAGCTGTAAATTCTTCTCACTCGTATGGCCAAATTCTGCTCGTTAGTAAAATAGCAGAGGACAATGAATACAAATTGTCCATTTTGACATATGTTTGTTAAGTGCGACATTATTAAACTAACAAGAAAAGAAGAAGAAATGAAACACAGCCTGGATTGAGAACTAATCACAGACTCCATGTTTTTCTCCTTTAATGAAAACAAAAATCAGGTATTTTTTTTACCATGTTCAGATCTGTCTGTGGGACAATCATCTTCAATTTTTCTCCTTGCCGGCCATCCACAATCCCTTCGACAATCATATCGATCAAGAAAGGTACATATTTGTCAAAGAATCTGTCCAACAGTTGTTTCTCTTGCTGGAAAAAAAAAAGTTGTTCTAAATTAGAAGAACAGATCCTCCCAATTCTTCTTTCTCCTCTTGGGAACATCACCTTGAGCACTGATTTGGGAGAACATCACAAAAGACCACAACACTTGAACGAACCAAAGCTTAACCTGGAATCTTATGAGATGCAAGAGCTATCATACTGTGTGACCCATACACATGTTTTTCAACTGGCTTCACTTACGCTTGTCGAGACACACAGAAGAATCCATCATCAGTCGTGATCTGCAGAAGTTCCAGTTTCACCGATAGTTGTTATTTACCTTGCTCCTTTCTTTTGTCCATTTATCCCAATAAGGTCTGTATCTCAAATTCTTTGGGTCTACAAAGACCATCCCACAACGTGATACGGTGGCTGGTGAAGCATACTGTAGGTCTCCAACCTACGTATAAAGAAGGTTACAAGAAGCTTCAAGATCTGATGGTTGCTACAGGAATGTCCTGTTGGGTTGAAGGAGGCAGGGTTGGAAATGGGTGGGTTCCTTCCAAAGAAAGGAGGAAGCTCAAAACCATCGGCTTCCTGGGACAAGTCTTACCTCAAACAAAAGGGCACAATGGGCTTGAAGACGGATCCGCTCCCCGTTCGCCAGAGTCAACAGCTTGTTGTCATCCATGACTGAATTCATGTTTTCGACCCAGAGAGCATCTACATCACCATCAAATAATATGTATCTGTGCACCCAGATTGGAAAAAAAAATGAAGGAATGGTCAAGGAATCCAAAGATTTCCCAGTTGAAAAAAAAACACACCCCATGAATCTAGGATCCCAGCCTTTACCGTCTCTCTTTTTTGTCAGTGGGTTTGTTGATTTCCCTGAAGATGTTGGACAAAACTCCATCGGTCCAGTCTCGTGTGGTGGGATCTAGGATGCCGTACAACTCAATCACGCTCATGGCTTTGGGGTTCAGGATATATAGCTTGGTCAGCAGGCCTAATCTGATTACGAAAAGCAGAACTGGATCAGTAACATTCCAGTGGGGACCACCAGACAAGCTCAGATGTGTAATCCTGTCAGAGGTGCCAACTCAGAATAAAGCTCATGCTAATACAGCACTTCATTTCTCACGGTGGCTAACAAAGGCCTCCACAACATTCACAGGGATGAAGAGCAAGAAACCACCCTGCTATTGATAATGCAGCTGATATTCAGCGATGTGATATTTCTTAACTTCTGGATTACTGTAATTCAGAAACAGATTTTCCATGAATTTGTAGGTACGGCTAAATTCACTATGACCCCGCTCACATTGGCTCCATGAAACAATGGAGCAATATTCCTGATTGTCAGGCTCCAAAAACGGACAAAGATACGTTGAGACTCTTCTAAGCTGCTTCCTTTATTGTTCCTCACAAACAGACAGAAATCTTGCCCAACTCAAGCAGGTTACTTGCACCATAAAACATACACCTTGGGAACTATCAGGAAGTTTCTCTCACACAAACTATACTGAGTTGCCTCTTACTCTCAGCCCCTCCCACCTGGGAATCCAGACCACATTCCACCACACTGATTGATTTGTGCTTACTTTGTCTGAGCATGACACAAGGTGTTGATGACCACAGACTTGCCTCCTCCGGTTGGCCCTACCACCATTGTGGTATGTCGGGTTAGCATTGTTTCATACATTTGGACCACTTTATCCACCTGAGGGAGGGGAAAAAACCCAATGGTAGCCATCTTGACTGAAGTTATAAACCCCACTTCATGGAACTCGACATTCATTGATCATTTAAATCAGGAGTCCCCAAACTTGGCAACTGTAAGACTTATGGATTTCAACTCCCAACTGGCTGAGGAATTCTGGGAGTTGAAGTCCACAAGTCTTATACTTGCCAAAGTTGGAGACCCTTAATCTAAATGGCCATCTTCCCAGTTTCAGACAACTACATTATGGCTCAATGAGATTTTTCAAACTTCATGCAGGCCAAAGGATTTGTCTATATTTTGACCATCTCTTTGAGTTTTATGATTTTCATTTGGTACCTGAATAGGTAGAACCATGTAACCTTCTTCAGCCAGCACCTGCTCCACCGCATCGTTGAATTTGGGATAGCGCACTCGGGGACAATCCAATCCAGGAAAGAGATCAGAGATCAAGCCAAGGAAAAGAGGAACATCTTCAAAGACAAATTTGGGCAGGTTCATATCTCTGAGGGCTCTCATGAGGACCACGTCCTAGAGGGGGGTTGAACCCCAAAGAAATATTAAAAATGTTGGTGAGCAAAGTTGACTTCCTTGGATAGACCTTCCCTACTAAAAGGACCCCACCAAAAGGCGAGGCCTCCCACTGCATTTCCAATTAACAAAATTCATCTCAAGATAACCAATGGGGGTAAAACCTAATGAAATCAGCATGCTTCTTGAAAGGCCATTTAATTATACCAATCAACACTTAATTAATTTGTAGAATTAAAGGAATCCTAGCCAAAGACTAAGATTTGGTCTTGGTGGACGCTTTTGGTCTTGGTGAATAAAGAGGATGACAGAGTTGGAGATCAACTTTGTTGGAGTAAGGAAAGCACTACATATCATGAAGGTTAGATTAAAGTAGCGTTCTGGTCCTGTTTAAAAGCCATTGGTCAGGGTGGCTTGGGATCTAATTTTTATGTTCAGACAGGCAAGAAACCCCGGTCTGGGGAAGCTGTTCTGCTCCCTGGATCCAAACCTGGGCATGTGATACGGAGGACTAAAAGCTCCTACGGCTGGTTTTCAAGGCGTCACAAATCTCTCGGTTGTTCCACCTGTCAAAGACCGGAAATAAAATTTACCTCAGAGAGATCTGAAGAACCTCTTTTCAGCTCACCGGCCATGACCAGGACAGACTTCAGAGCCCGAAGCCCAAAATCGTAGTGATGCTGTTTAGAAAGCTGTTCCCTTGCCAACTTATAGAGCACAGTCATCTTCTTGGCTAGGACCTATTGAACATTTATCTTAATTTAATATTTTATCTCCTAGATCGTACTGTTCACGTATCATATATATATATACATATTACAACAGTTCATTTAGTGACCGTTCCAAGTTACAACGGCACAGAAAAATGTGACTTACGACCGTTTTTCACACTGACGACCGTTGCAGCATCCTAATCAAAATCCAGACACTTGGCAACTGACTCGTATTTATGACGGTTGCACTGTCCCCAGGGTCATGTGATCCCCTTTTGCAACCTATTCAAATCATCCAGACCAAGACCCAGCCCTCTGCAATGGCCCGTGACCCACCTTTGCCAGGAGAAATCCCTCAGAGAACAGCATGATCTCACAAATTTGCTGCAGATCGGGGACGATGACCACCACCGGCCTGAACAAGGCCTTTACGGATTCAGGAAGCTCCGTTCGACCCGCGTAGCCAGGGTTCATGGTGATGAAAATGCCCATCCGAGGGTCCAGAGCTATTTCTTGCCCTTCAAACTGAAAGGTTAAACCTCAGCCGAGGGTCCCAAAGACCCCGGAGCTGGGTGGGTGTTAGGGGGCCAGAGTTCCTGCAGGAGATTTTTCTTTCCCTCTTTACCTGGAATGTTTTCAGCTGGTTCATGAGGGCGTTTCGGATGGTCTGAATCTGGGAGGAGATGACCGAAAGGACGGAAGCATCGATCCGGTTAAATTCATCGAAGCAGCCCCAGGCTCCACACTGGGCGAGGCCGGAGAAGATTTTACCCACGGCCTACGGAAGAGGGCGAGCGGCTTGAGAGAGATGTCTAGGGAGATTCTCAGTCATCCATGTCAGGATTGCCCCAAAGGTGTTTTCACGAAAGGCAACTGGACTTTGTTTTTCTTCTTGAAAACGTTTCGCTTCTCGTCTAAGAAACTTCTTCAGTTCTAACTGAATGGTGGGGAATTCAGGATTCTTCCATCAGAACTGAAGAAGCCTCTTGGATGAGAGGCGAAATGTTTTCAAGGAAAAAAAAAGAGAGAATCCGGTTGCCTTTGGAAAAAGCACCTTTGGGTTGAGGTGGGATGGTTGCACTCTGATTTTAGGCTGGCCAGCAGACTGAATTCTTAGGGCTACAGCAGACGAGATTAAGAAGGGGAGAAGGTGAATTTCTGACCTTGAAGTCCATGCCTTCTCCACAGTTGGTGACCACACAAAGCAAGCCCAAAGCTTTCGCGAGATCTTTTGTTGTCTCCGTCTTCCCGGTTCCTGCTGGTCCAGCAGGGGCTCCACCCAAGTACATAGACAAGGCCTTTGGAGGGAAAGAAGTAAAAAAAAAAAAAACATTGCTAGGATGGTGGATGCCGATTGTTTCTCAATATCACTTGGATCCTGATCCAGGAAGCCATTACTGATTCATTGTTGAGTTATGGCTCCTGCCCTCTGGAAAAACACCCCTCACAAAGATTCAGATCACACCAACTTAGCAAGCTTTAAAAGGTGGCTTTTCTCCCAACCTCTGGGACAAGTTGGTAGGGTGCCCACAGGATGTGTATCGTCGTTTTTAACCACAATTGTTCCCCTCCTATTAAGCAAGGTTCTTTCTAGTTTCCTACGTTTTGAGTATCGGTCTGGTTTTTATTTTTAACCAAAGTCAATTTTTGAGACGCCGTACCGATCAGGAAGAGCAAATAACAGCAAATGTATTCTGCTTGTTTAGATTCTCCAAATTCAAGATCTACTTTTTTTTTTTAAGCATTTCGGAGTCAGAAGCCAATGGAAAGACAGACTCTCCATTGGTTTACCTGTGTAAGCGTCAGGTATATCCGGTCTGTGAGGGGGGTGATGACCAGACGCCCGTTTAAGCCCATGTATTCGTAGCCGTATGAAAAGGTCCCAGTGCATTGCCGTACGTTGAGTTCATCAGGCTCTCGGTCCCAGTAAAATCGCAGCTGGCTTTCCCACTCAAATTCACGGGCTTCCATAATGCTGACGAGACAGGGTTGGAGCATGATCAGAGAGCCTTTCCAGAAGAAAACTCACCAAAACATTGAGAAGAGGAACAAGGGAAAGTCAGAGGCGCTCCAAATTCATTGCTGTTACATTGTAAGTAGGATTACAGATAGTCCTTGACTTATGACAATAATTGGAACCAGAATCTCGGTCATAAGCACCAGCACATTGCTTTGGGACAGCAATCCCTGCAGTCTCAGTTACTGTTGTATCAGGTGAGGCAAATTCTTGCTGGCTTCCCACGAGCAAAGTCATTGGGGAAGCCAGCAGGAAGACCCAAGCCCCAGGCCCGCAGCAAGTAAGTGGTTGCTCCTGGGTGGGGGAGGGAGGGAGGAAGGGGGTGCAAAAGGGTGGGTGGGAGGGTCGGGGAAGGGGTGCAGGGGTGGCACAATGCAAGTGCAGAGGGGCTGGGGCAGGCTGCATGGGCGGGTGGAGACTTACCCCAGCGACTTGCAACCTTTCCTACCGTCTTCCCCACTGACTTTCTGGAGATTGCAAAGGGCAATCACATGATTGCTTGGCCACCAGTGTAAGTGCAAACAGGTTACCAAGTACCCACATTACCACCACATGGTTACAAAGGTTTTGGGGTGGCTGGAAGTCCAAGGGCAGGCGGTAACTACCATTCTCCCAGTGTCGCGGTAACTTGGAACAGTCGCTGACCAAATGGTCGTAAGTCGAGGAATACATTATTATTATTATTATTATTATTATTATTATTATTATTATTATTATTATTATTTATTTGACTTCTATGCCGCCCTATTCCGGAGAATAGAGAATACATATGTGAACATGCCACTCATGCCCACAGAGATGTGGCTGATCCTGAACTTCATGGGATTGTTCCAAGGGGCGATTTACCTGTCTCGTACAAAGTTATCAACGATATCCCTCGCGTGGACGTCAATGATGAGAACACTGTTGTATTTCTTCCTGTCGTTTTTGCTTAGCGGCCTGGTGATCCGTGTCACCAGCGAGTCGATCTGCTGGTGCATTTTCTTGGCATAGATCTTCATGGCTTGTTTATCCCCTTTCTTGACCTTCCGGAAAACGTCTTCGACCTCCCAGGTCCACCACACCTGGTTTGCTGCCAGCACCATCATGCCCTGATACATCAGCATCCAATCAACTCTGCGGAAAAGCCAGATTTGCCAAGATGGCAGAGATAAAGATAATAGAAAACGTCCCCGGAGATAGCTGGATCCTGATTATTTCACTTTGTTTGGAGCTGTAAAAATGCAGGCGTTAAGGGGTACCATAAAATAATAGTAAGAGAATAATGTCTCTTCAAGAACTCGATTGCTTCTGGAACAACAGGATTGAGCCAAGTACTCTCTCTTAATTCAGGGGTCTGCACACTTGGCCAACTGAGGAATTCTGGGAATTGAAGTCCACAAGTCTTAAAGTTACTAAGTTTGGAGATTCCTGATCTAGTTTGATGCTAATCAACTTCTTAGCTGGATGCCCTCTAGATATGTTGGGATGGGATGCTGGGATGACAACCTCCCATGGTTCTCAATTGGTTTGGAGAGATCTGGTTCAAGCCAATCACTCACATCTCAGAGAAAAAGGCGGGACTTAAATCTCACAGATGGCGTCCATGTTCTACCAAAAACGCTGATGAAAGGGCAGCAGAATGGAGGGGAAAAGGTGGCCTCAGTCTGCCTGTCAGAACAAATGGGCCTCTATTCTCTTTGTTTCCAATTTCAATAATACAGATCTCAACTGAAGTTTCGGGAGCATACTTTGGACTGCCAGAGTCATAAAGTTCTTGGAGGACCAGCAATATTGGTGGCCTTGGAGAAGCATCCTCTTCCTTACCTGCTTCGGTCTTCGCAATACCGAAAGATGGCTTCTTTGGTGATCAGCCTGTTGGTCCTCCGCATTTCGACCAGCACCGCCGTCATCCAGTTTTCAACTCTGCCTTCCGCCGGAATGGCTTTCCGGAACTCCATCACTTCACCTTCTGCAGAAATCATGGCGGTGGCAATCTTCATCCCGCTGTCATCCTCATGAAACTTCAGGGCGGCTATGTTGTCGTACATCTGGAACAAGGGAGAGGGATCGAAAGGATGAATGAAGCTACCGAAAAGGCAGGAGATGAATTTAATTGTTCTGGGAATTTCCCCACCATCCTCTACCTTGATCATGTGCTCTTGAACGCATAAGGGGTCGCTGCTTCCGAGGATGCTGAGCAGCTCATCATCTGAGATGAAGAAGAAACGCGGGAAAGCATTCCTCTTGGAATCCAGATAATCGTTCAAACTTTTCTGGCACTTTTCCAGTCCGTCGCTTATGTTCTGAAGGTCGCTAAGACGATTGTGGGCTTCACAGCATCTCTTGATCACTGGATCTTTGACCGTTTCTCCCATGATCTGCAGAGATCAGGAGGAGGGGGAGGAAGAGGCTGAAAACCACCAAGGATGAATCCTTTGAACACTAATAACACACGCCTCTTCCCTTAAAGTTGGCCAGAGCAGAACGAAAAAACAAAGTATTGCTATAAAAAAGAAAATCCAAGCATTTAGGATCATGAAAGTTTGCAGAAATTTTCCATGAAATACAAGTCAAAAGTCCATATTTAAATTATATAAACAAACCCCCAAATGTAACACCACCTCCTCGGAGCCTTAGGATAAGGTATTAAGAACCTAGTTGTAGAGTTTATCTCCACCTTGACTCATAGGCCTAGCGGAACAGCCTAGAAGTGTTGGATACAGGATGGGCAGCAAATAAATTTCAGAGGGAGAGAGAGAGAGAGATCTTCAGTGGTATTCGGGGCCATTTGAGCTTCAGACTTGCGTTTGACGGTTTCTTTTGGGCTCTGGAGCAATAGCATGCTAACATATTCTTGGATCTACAAGGTATTTCTTGAGGGCCTTTTTTGGTGACCATCTCAGTCTACTCAGAGGGTCCTACCACTTGGGCCTGGAGCCATTTAGATCTTTCTAGACTGCCATCAATATCTTGACTTGAGACCTCTATTACTGAGGAAGCCCGTTCAATGCTTAAATAGTCGTCCAGGAGGACTTTCTCATTTCCAGAACCAGCACACATTGTTCCCTCTTACTCAGCATCCCCATCAATACCCAGTTTAGCCACTTGCCCTTTTGAAGATCCTATCTATATTGTCAAACTTTTTGGCTTCCTCAGGCAGCTGGGATCTGATATCTCCACCGATGAAGATGCTTTCCAGGTACATCCATTTTCGCTGAACAATCATCCAGATCTAGAGAGACAAAACACTGCGTTCACCAAGAGCAGGGAGGCTAGCAAAATGTAACCTGTCCTCCAAGAGGGCCACCTGGAGAACCAGCCTCCCTACCTCGATCACTTCGCCAATCAAAGAGAGGGTCTTCTCCCAGTTATGGACAGTTCCCAAAAAAGGTGCTACAAATCTGCTTCCAGAAATACTCTGAAGGTTGACAGCATTATCGTCCAGGATCTGAATGATCTCATCGACGGCTCCCAAAATGAATCCCCGTTCCTGAGTCCCTTTGAAGTACCGTTGTACAGTAAACTTCATGTTCTCCCAAGTTTCAATGATTTCCTTCACTCCCTAGGAGAGGAAAAAAGGACCTTGTTGGTCGCTACTGGAGAGGACCGAAACACACGCAGAGAGGTGGGAGAAGACCATCCTACCTTCTCGATGCTCAGCTCTTTGACGGCAGACCCCACAATCTCGTTGATCACATCGGAATATTTGTGCAGTTCCATGGCAAACATGTTCTCCAAGGTGAAGGTTTCGGTGGCCATGTCAAAACTGGTGCCTGTCCTGTTCATGAGCTCCTTCCAGTGTCTGAAAGAAGATGAGAAGTCAACGCAGGTCACGGGTGGATTCAAGTGACCAAGTGATTTGTGCTTTAGGGCATTGGGGGCTAAAACATATGAAGAGCACTTGCAGGAATTCGGTATCTCTAGTTTAATGAAAAGAAAGACTAGGGGTGACGGGGTAGCTGTCTTCCAATATCTGAAGGGCTGCCAGAAAGAAGAGGGAGTCAACCGATTGCCCAAAGCACCTGAGGGCAGGACAAGAAGTAATAGATGGAAGCTAATCAAGGAGAGAAGCAACCTGGAACTGAGGAGAAATTTCCTGAAAGTAAGAACAATCAACCAGTCAAATGAAGTTCTGGCTGGAGGTTTTAAAGAAAAGATTGTTAAAGTGTTTGGTTTTTAAGAGAGAAGATGGGAGGAGAAACTCAGTCTGATTGTATGTACCCTGGCCATGCTTCCCAAATTGACTTAAAACATCCCAAGTTTAATGAAACCTTCATAGTTATGAACAACCCCGGGGATGAGGAGAAGCCAAACCTTTCTCGCAAAGCTTCATTCTTCAAATCCAGCAGCAGTGGAATGGATTCCTTGAAAGCTTTCATCCTCATTTCCAGGTGATAGGCCACCGGCAGGCTACGGACGTGTTTTGGCAACTTGCGAAGGGTTTTGAGAAACCCTTCAATTCCTTCCTGTAACACCTGGACGTTAAGATTCACCCAGAGGGTCTGGGACCACTCCTCTTTGGCAGCCTAGAACCAGGAAAATTCTTGTAAGAACATCGTCAAATTTGCAAAGAGATCAGAGAGAAGATTGTCAGATCAAGGACACCAGACCTCCCAAATAAAGATTCTTTGAGGCCAATAAATAGCTATTATCTTCTCGTTCATTTGAATAAACAGCATGAGGCTCGTTCAAAATGGTAGACTACAATGGTCAGGTGTTGGCAAGGAACACACAAAGCTTGAATTCTGGTTGATCACATATAGTCTGGGGTCTGATCAAGAGTTTGACCAGTTTTCCAAAAGCATCTACCTGCTGCAGTTTATATATTTCATAGATCTGTCTGAGGCCTTTCATTTCTTTTTGGATTTTGATCATGTCAGGATACATTGTAATGGGCAGGTCAAAGAGCTTTTCAGCGTTGGCCAACTCTTGACGATTCCTTTCGTGCTTCTCCAGTTCTTTTTCGAAAACCACCATCAGTTCTAATCCTGCAGGGGATAAAAAAAATTCAGAACCGAGTGAAGGATGGGAAATCTCAAGAAGAATTTGAAGGGGCGCAAAAGACCAGAAAATAAAGATAGGCAGTTATAAGTCATTAATATAGAGGATATAAATAGAATTGGAACTGGCAGAAGCTTCTGACCCAGCAAAGCATCTCTTCAACATTCTTCGGTTGTTAAAAATGAAGATCTTTTCAAGAAGTAAAAATGACCCTGTTTTTAACAATCGTGGTTCTCCTATCTCCTAAAGCCCATGCCTGCAGCTACCATGCCACCAGGTTCCATAGGACTTGAAGAAAATATGACCAGAATTATGGAACATTGGACAAGCGAGACCGGTGATAGGAAGAAGCATCAGGTCAAGGATGTAGGTGGCGGTTGCGTTCTCCCAAACGAGAATCTCAAAATCCAAGACCTCTGATCTAACTCGGTGTTTCTGCCCTGCTTTCCAGCTGTCGGATGTCAGATTCTTCCTTACCTCGATCAAGGTTTTCACCAACAGAACCTGGCCCCTCAGTAACAAACCGTTGGTAGAAGTCATCAATCTCCTTGCTGTAATTTCCAATCTGCTCCCTTGTGATCTAGGAGGCATAATCCCAGTTAGAAGGTCATTCCAGCTTCTAAACTCTGTTCTCCTTCATCTCAGAATGCGACTACCGCAATACCTCGGTAAAAGTCTTTTTGATGCTGCCCAGGCTGTGATCAACTCCTGCCGCGTCAGTGTATAGAGTTTCCCACATCAGTTTGATCTTATCCACCAGGTTCCGTTCTTCTTCTGCTATCTGGAGAGGAGGAATGAGAAGGTTTCTTTAGAAGACTCGGAGATTTACGTTCTTTAGGGAAAATGTGT
Source organism: Bothrops alternatus (assembly GCA_034064705.1). Classification (NCBI taxonomy): domain Eukaryota; kingdom Metazoa; phylum Chordata; class Lepidosauria; order Squamata; family Viperidae; genus Bothrops; species Bothrops alternatus. Next base: position 130,226 of record JARGCV010000504.1, on the reverse strand, counting down.
GGATTTTAGGGCTGTGGACTCTCCGGAGAGCGACCCTTACAAGTAGCTAGTCAGATCCTAAGGCCAACCAACCCCACCAATTTTTCATCCACACAAGACCTTACTCTGGTAGGTATCTCAGCATCTTTGGCACCATACAAAGACACTTACAGCAATGTTGTACATGGCCAGGGTACGGTATCTCTCCTGAATGTCCAAATACTTGAGTTCCACTTCCAGAGATATCTGTTTGATCTCAGCTATTGTGCCCAGGACAAATTTGAGATCTTCCAAGGTACTCGGGGTCGTTTTCAGATTGTGCGACAATCTCTGGAAAGCATATTCATTTACTCATTAGTTCACTCAAGCATTGCAAAGAACTCTTTGGGCTGAAACTACTGTCCAGATTCCATCAGCGTGTTTTTAGCTCAGTGACTGTTGGCGAGGAATGAAAGTGTTGGTCTTCAAGATCTTGGAGCGGAAGACATTATTGATAGAATGATGTCTAACGTGCCTTGAAAATCGCTTTGGGCCAGTTGGTGCCAACACTAATTAGCGCCTAGAACAGAGGTGTCCAACCTTGATAATGTTAAGACTTCTGGACTTCAACTCCCAGAATTCCCCAGCCAGCCCATGCTAGCTGGGGAATTCTAGGAATTGAAGTCACCAAGGATGGACGCTTCTTGCCCAGAGCTTGAACTCAAGCTCCTCAGTCCTCTCCAAGTATGGTAGAGCCAAGGGGAGCATCCCCAGCTGGAGAAACCTACCTCAATGTTTTCTTGGAGACTGTACAGCATCTCTTTGGCTGACTCATTGAGTAGCTTCCCAAGGGAATTGACCCAACCTCTGGCGTTCTCCTGGACGGTGAAAGCCAACGGGGCCAGCAAGAGGCGGATGCATTGCTCATCTTTGACCATGGGCTGTTGTATGACTTCCTGGGCCACCTTCATGTAGAACTGCAGCTTCTCGTCAAAAACCACGCAGGGCGGCTTCTTGGCCGCAAACTTCTCCATGACGATGGCCTTGTCCAGTTTCCACAGGGGCCGGTACCGCTTCCAACGGTTCAGATACTTGGTAAGAGAAGCCAGGAGCTTGTGCATGTTTTGCGTGATCAGGATGGCCTGTTCGATGATTGTTGGGTTCTGGGAGATGTCGCTGAAGAAGCTGAAGATGACCGGTTCGTCATCCCCTGTTTGCTGGGGTGGGCACTCGATGCAAGAGCCGTGCAACCAGCGAACAAAAAGCTGCAAGGGAGACAAAGGAAGATTCTTCAGGCTAAGCTCAGCTCAGCTTTGCAGGCAGGGGAGAGGTTGAGTTCTCACGTAACTGAGTGCTGGCAGATCTGCCAGTTTGGAGGGAAAAAAACCCAAGAGACAGGTGGAAACTGAGAGTCCAGCTGAAAAGAGGAGGGCAGGTCAGTCTTTAAATTAGACCTAGTCTGGAAACACTGCTTCAGGCTTCAGCTGGTAGGCAGAGCTGGAAGCCAACAAGAATGCAAGACCTTTGCATAACACTTTATTGAAGAAAAGTTAGAATCCACGGCTGACATTGGATCATCATTTGTCGGCAGTGGCGAGGGGGGCATTTGCCCAGGTTCGCCTGGTGTACCAGTTGCGTCCTTACTTGGATCGGGAGTCTCTCCTTACAGTCACACATGCCCTTGTCACCTCGAGGATCGACTACTGCAACGCTCTCTACATGGGGCTACCCCTGAAGAGTGTTCGGAGACTACAACTAGTGCAAAATGCAGCTGCACGAGCAGTTGTGGGCCTTCCTCGTTGTGCCCACGTTTCATCAACTCTCCGCATGCTGCATTGGTTGCCTATTGGTCTCCGAGCCCAATTCAAGGTGTTGGTTATTACCTATAAAGCCCTTCATGGCATGGGACCAGGATACTTACGGGACCACCTTCTGCCACATACTTCTCTACGACCGGTGAGAGCGCACAGGGTCGGTCTCCTCCGGGTCCCGTCAACGAAACAATGTCGTCTGGCGGGTCCTAGGGGGAGGGCTTTCTCTGTTGTGGCGCCCACCCTCTGGAACCAACTGCCTCCTGAAGTCCGCGTTTCCCCCACTCTCCCGGTCTTCCGGAAAAATTTAAAAACCTACCTCTGCTGGCAGGCCTGGGAATGATTGTTGATTGTGGTGTGACTGATGAGTATGTATGGGGTTTTATTTTTAATGTTTTTTTTGGTTCGGATTTAGTCAAAATTGTTTTATATATATGTTGTGAGCCGCTCCGAGTCCTCAGAGAGGAGCGGCATACAAATCCGAATAAAATAAATAAAAAATAAAATAAATAGAAAGCCGTGAGGAAGGAATTCTAGTGACTCTGTTTCAAGGGCAAGTCCTGTGGACAGAATCGCTCTTTTACCCTCTTTCCCTTCCCAGTCCTGCGGTCAGCCTAACAAGATGGACCACACTAAGAAAACCGTGCCATATAGGTCAGGACTACTTTTATTGTAACAGCATCTTGCAAGTTGACCATTAAGGGATCCGTAGTGCTCTCTGAGCTTGGTTGTTTTTTTTTGCAGATGTTTCATTACCTAGCTAGCACCGATGATGTTATCTAGTTGGGTCAGGAGACGTCTGCAAGAAAACCAGAGAGCACCAAGCATCCCTCATTTCAACCCTGAGCTGCGAATCTTGTCCTTTGTAAGTCTGAATGCACTTCCTCCTCTCCATATCTTTAGCTCCACGAGAACTAGGGAAGGTCTTGTCTGCTTTCTCACAATACTTTCTTGGATGAGGCTCAAACTCCTCCTATCTAACCTTTGCTTGGGTGGCGGGTCTGCCTCCTGTCCTCCAAGCCCCTTCCCTGTGCCCACTACACCTACGTAACTACTACTCAGCTCCTTCTTTTCAGCAGGAGGCCCAGTTTCCATATCCTTCTTGATTTTTGAAACTGTTCAACGTGTACCCTTTGATTCTCCCTAGGTCAGAACCAGCCTCCACAGGGGAAGTGGCTGCAGAAAAGCATCTGATGAGCCTCTCCTGACGAGAGCAAGGATTCTCACCTTGGTGGTTTCCACACAGTCTCGAATGCAATGGACACTCAACTTCTCAATTTCCCCCATATTTGGCTGGAGGATGATCTCGGGGGCAGACAAAATGGTCTCTGTTTGGAAGAGGGGGGCGCTCCCTATCACGGCGGCGTTGAAGGACTGCAAATTCCTTCAAAAAGAGAGGAAACCAGTCAGCCCTCTGCTCCGGAACAAATCGCTGGAGACTGAAGAGAAAGAAGCTGGATGGGCAGACTTACTTCAGAACCAAGTTGATCAGGCTTTGATAAACTTTTTTTTCCCAGTAGGCGTAATACGGTACGAGCCGCGTGGCTTTCCCCGTGTTAGTGTTCACCACGAGGCCTTCCATTTTGGTTAGTAGGGGCCCCACTGAGGTGTACTTGCGAACCAAGTGCTCCATGTCCCTGGCTCGTTCATGCTTGATAAACTCAAAGTAATCCTTCACACCTGTGCAGGTGAGGAGACCCAATGAAAAGGTGAGGCATTAGCGGCTAACGAGGGGGTTAAAGAGTAACTTAGGAGAAATGGCTTCATTTGGGGGCAAGTACCTCATCTAAATTCAGACACAAGTTTGACCTCCTAGCAAATATGGCTTCATCCGGCTCCAAAATGAGCAGAGCAAAGAGTTGGCCACGTACCTGGGAGATGGCCATCCCCTTTTGAAGGAGGGCTTTTGAACAGGTTGGCTGATTCGATTAATAAAAGTTTGTTATTGATGTCTTCGGCATTTTTGTGAATCTGGTGGATGAGGGATTCGAACTTCCCAATGGCCTGGGTGCACCGTATAATGTAGTCCCCAATCCCTGGGAAATAAAGTTGTTTGATCAGACTTAACGCCCTCTACGGGTGCACCGTGTACAACTGCCTGAGTGTGATAAGTAACAGTATAAGAGAATCAGAAGGGACTTTGGAGGTCTTCCAGTCCAACCCCTGCTTAAGCAGATTAGTATTTTAGATTTTAAAGAGAGCTGGCTTCAATCTTCTAAGAGAGAGGCAAGGAAGGAAGGGCAAACAATTCAAGATGCTTGGGAAACCTTGAAAAATGAGACGGCGAAGGACCAAGTTAAAAAAAACATGACAGGGAACAAAAAGATACCTTAGGATACCGGCATGGTTGAATAAGGAGGAAGAGATTTCCTGCTAGGATGCTCTTGGGACATTTCACGTGAGTGAAAACACAGACACAAACTCACAACAGTAACCGAGATAACCAGCCATTACATTCTACCAAGTTCAAGACCAGGTGCTTAAATTTTGGTATATTTGAACCGGAGACCCTCCCCTTACACGGTGTTTACTAGAGGACAAAGGTTACCTAAAGAGTTCCAGTTGAGTCTTTTGTAACCGGATCGGAAAACCCGCCAAAGGTCCTGGGTGTGTTCTTCCAGAAGCTGGGCCTCAGCCTCATTCAAGGTTCCTACTAATTTGTAGTAGTGATCCAGCATCTGCTTGATGCCATCCGTGTATCTGAGAGACCAAAGGAAACGCCAAAGAATTTAGTCTTCCGAATTGGGCGATTCCGGAGACGTTTGATTACGTGACCGTGGGGATGGGACTGAGGTCGTAAGTGTGAAAAATGGTCCTAAGTGTGCCACTGTAACTTTGAATGGTCACTAAACCAACGGGTGCAAGTTGAGGACTATCTGTAGTCCTTTCTGCTGGCCCCCAGAGCTTCTGCTGAGTAACAGGATCGTGATTTTTCCAAATCGTTTTCCTAAACAAAGAGGTACACTGAAGCCCAGAGAAGCTTAACAGGCCTACTTGCAGCTCTCAGAGAAGGTGAACAAGCCTATTTGTATTTTTTTGGTATCTGCACCGCTGAAAATGATTTTCAGAGAAGGAAGACCAGACCAGGCCAGGAATGAGGCCGAGTCTCCCCCCCACGCTCCTCTCCCCTCCCCAGCCCGAGCCCTCCATCCTTACCGCAAAAATTTGTCTTCCTGCAAAGCCACATTCCTTGCGATTTCAGGCACGGGGAACCCCAGGTGCTCCATATATTTTGTTTCGTTGATGATCTCCCTTAGCATGGGCGAAAAGTTGACCACAAAGCGTGTTGTCTTCTCACCGGTGGTGGTTTCCCCCTCGTCCGAACGCACACTCTGCGAGGGAGAAGATCGACCATCGCTGGAGACAAGAGGCTGGGCAGTTGAAATGACACCCAGGAGAAGCGATGGAAACCCCATGCAAGGAATGGAGGAGAAGCCTCCTTTCAATCCGAAGGGAGTTGGGAGGGACCTTGGAGGTCTTCTAGTCCAGCCCCCTGCACCATTTGAGACAAGTGGCTGTCTGGTCTTCTCTTCAAAACCTCTGGTGTTGGAGCACCCAAGGTTAAAGTCATCTTTTAAGTTTAAAATCCTGTTTAAAATTAAGAGGATTCGTGGTGACATCACGGATGCCAATCAACAATTAGCAGACAATTTACAGGCAGTCCTTGACTTACAGCTGACCGTTCTAAGTTACAAAGACACTGAAAAAAAAGGGACTTGTGTAAAATTGGGTGTCTCTTACTTAACCTGGCTTAGCAGCCAAAATTCTGGCCTCGCCTGTGGTCGTAAGGTGAGGACTGCCTGTATCAGCCACTTCATCTGGGATGCTCGTTCAACCAGGCTGGCTTGCCTACAGCCTTAAGAGGTCTTTGGGGTCTCCCATACAAGTCTTCACCTAGCTGGGCCCTACTTAGCTTTCGTATCTCGGCCCAAGTTGACCAGATTCTGCCGTTCAGCTGGAAATTTGAATTTGAAGAGCAATCTGACCAAGATCTGCTTTCCGACGGACACAAAGAGAGTCGATCTCCAGAAAGAATGCTACTCACTGGTTCTGGAGCCTCTGGGTTTGACTGAATGATCACCCCAGCTGGATGAACTCGGGCCAGGAGTGTTTTTTTCAGCAAGATGGGAAGTCTTTCTTCGGTAGCGTTTCTCCACTGGTCGTACTTCACATCTTCGTATTCTTTCATCCTCTTTGCCACTTCGAGGTACTTTTGCTTCACCTGAAAGAGACAAGAATAAAGCAGACCGATCTTCCTTAAAAGGGTTTTGCCCTTTCCCACCAATATCTGGGCATGGGGAAAAGATGTTCTAGGCACTCCCAAAATGGGGGTGGAGAGGCTGCAAGTGCCCGGCATAAAAAAACCTATCGCCCACTCTTTGATCCCAAAGAAACAGCATTCCGTCTCACCTCCTTTCCGCGGTCACTAGCCAGCAGTTCCACCACTTCCTGGAACCGAAGAATGGTGTGCTTGATACGGTAGAAGAGCGATCGAGCCCAATAAATGGCGCCGGCCATCGGAGGGTGGTTCTTGCACAAAGGAGGGTTGCTCAGGTTGTTGACAAAAATGCCATTCACAATCTCAAGCTGTGAGTCGAGAGCAAAGGAAAACAGCTAGACCGGTCAGCATTTACTCCTGGAGTCTGACGGCCCCGGTCCAACTCAGCTGCCGTGACACTAATTCAGGGAGAAGGTGGACCTGCGGAGTTTGTTCACGTGAGAGGGAACCCCCCCCCACCGAGTTACCTCCTTGCAATATTGCGCCAGGATATCGTTGAATTTCATCATCATCTGTTTGTTGATGGCTTCCCGGGAACGGATGTGCTTGAAGTTCAAAAGCATGTCGAAGGCCGCTTCTGCAGAGCGAAGGGTCTTGAAGGACTCGTCGATGAAGTTCTTGGCTTCTTTCTCGATGTCCTGAAAGCCAAGGAGGGTGAATTAAAAGGAACACAAATATGGTAAAGAAAGAGGGAAGAACATGGAGGAGGAGGAGGAGGAAGAAGAAATAATAATAGTAACAATAACAATAATACTACTTCTGCTATTTACCAGAACTTCCAGCTTGAACTCATCCATCACCGCCTTCCACTGGTTTACACTTCTGAGGTTAAACGGGTCAAAGGTCAGAACTGTCATCGGGCTGACCAGGCCATCTACTCGGGACAAGACTTCGTCAATGCGCTTGGGGTCTCCCGTGACAGCTTTCAGTTCAGGCCCAAAGATGTTGTAAAATTCCTCCATGACCTGTTGGGTTATATCAGCTACACTGGCTCAGGAATTCTGGGAGTTGAAGTCCACCAGTCCTAAAAGGGCCATGGTTCCCCACCCCTGGGTTAGATGGAAGCAGAGGTCATCCTCAGGGGCTCCTTTTGGGAATTGACTTGGCTGATGCAAGTTTTCGACATCTTTGTGCCTGCGGTTACCTGCAACACGTTGTAGAGGTCCTGACAGATGAAAGCCATGTAGTCCGTCTTTTCAAACAGCCGCTTCCGGTCAAATTCCCATCGAGCGTCTCTTCCCGACGCTTCAATTTTGGCCCGGATGTCAAAATACGATTCCTTCCAAATTTCAAGAGTTCGCTTAGCTTCCACCATCTTGGTTTTCGCCAGCTGCCTGTCTTCTCTGGAGCCCGTCAAAGAACAAAGGGGGGGAGGGGAGGAAACGTATTTGGTGGAGAAAAGAGAAGATAATCTAATATCCTGGTTGGCTTTAACGTTATGAACCTAAAATGTTTCACCGTAGATTTTTTTTTAAAAAGCCCAATGTCGGGGATAGGAAGGTCTAGTATGGACAGCTTCAGAGTGGATGCAACTATGGTTGAAACACGATTAAGGCAGAAATGGGTGGGAAGGAGTTAAAAAAAGAAGAGACCGTGGATCAAGAGGAAGCAGGCATTTCTGGGGCTGATCTGTAGAATCCCCCAAAACCAGATTTTTTTTTTAAATATCCTTGGGAACCAAGGATAAGGATAAGGATCTGTCCCCTACTTGAACAAAGTCCGCAGGTCCACGACTTTGCAGACCCTCGCTGAAATCTCCCAGGCGATCCGTTCCATGAGAGGGATCATCCGCTCGTCCTTGTTGTAATGTCGCGAAATGATCCAGACCATCCGCAAAGCGTTCATCAGCGAAGGGATGGTATCCAAGACCACGTTGAACCCAGTGCCGTGGGTTAAATTCTGCCCCAGGGAAAAGCCCGCATTACAAGGCAGCCCAAGGGAGAAAGGAAAAGAAGGCTATGGCTCAGGGGGTCAGCTAGAACCTCCAAACATTCATGACTTGCCAAACTTTTTAGATAAAACGCTCTAGGGAGGTAATCACATGGCATCAAAACAGGATTTTTTTTTAATTTTAACAAACAATCCTCTTGAGATTAGGGTAATCTTCTCGCCAAGGTCTCGTATGAGAACACTGGAAGTTCTGCAGCATATACAGTCATGTGAGATCTAATTTTTAAAAAATATAAGATGAATAATTTGTAGAAGCCACCTAGATGCTTGCCGGTAGAGAAACCGTGGCTAGTTGGAACCAACCACAGATGATGTTCACTGATGTTCACTTTAGGGAAGAGGCATCCCACTCATCCAACCCCACCAATTGACCCACACATACCTTCAGATGTCGCTCCAGGGTGGAAAGAAACCTCACATTGTCCACCGCTTCCACGTGATGCTTGGAGAGTTCGTTGATGACCAACTTTAAGTTGTCCACAATTCCTGTGTTGGCAATTTCAAGCACGTGTAGGACCTTCTTGACTATGGGCAGCTTCACCTGCTCCGTCAGGGCACTCAGGGTGGCATTCCTCTCCCGCCAGAGGTCAATCTCCGCCAGAGGGCCGTTCCCCTGCAGATGAGAGGGAGGAAAGCGGGATGTTCTGAATGAGCGTCTGAACCTTCATCATTAGAGGAGCTGGGCTGGCTCAGGAATTGAAGTCCACAAGCCGTAAAGGGGCCATCGTAGGGGCCAACCCTACGACAGACATTATCTACCCATTGAAAGAATGGATCAAAAGTATGTCCTAGGCATCAAGACAAATTCAGGATTGTCCTAACAGGGAGGACTTTCCCTTGACTCCCTTGTCACGTCAAGGACCCGTAAATAAAAGAGATTCGGCACTCGTCAATGAAGAGATGGCTGAAAATTACCACCGTTGAGGGGAGATGGGACTGTCAGATTAGGAGGCCAGCTTGAACCCAATTACCTGAGGGACCTTCCTCTGGAGCTCTTCATTTGCAGAAGAGATCAACACGAGCCAACCGTTTGCGAGGCTTTCCAAAGTCTCAACCACTTCCTGGTCACTCGCCAGTTCACTTGCGTCCCCTTCTATGTTGAACGTTGGTATGTCTAACTTAATTTCCCCTGTGGGGTTAAAGAAAAAAGAAGAAGAAAAAAGAAGCAGCTGAGCATCCCGGGGGTCTCTGATGCGTAGGGAACACCTCACTCAGGCTGATGTTCTCCAACTGGGTGGGGCCCACAGCGCCCAGTGACTTGTAGGGCCGCTTCTCGTTTTGAAGAGGGCAGTTGTAGGCTGTCCCCGAGCCACAATTCACCTTCGATCTGCTGGATGGTTCTCTGAACGTGGCTCAGGAATTTTTGCATGTTCATCAAGAACTCATTCCTTAGATTCTGGTAACTATCGAACACCAGTAGCTTCTTCGTTGCCTTCTGGGCAAGCTGTGAACCTTCCCCCTCGGCCTTCTCAGATTCTGCATGTGTGCTGATCTCCTCCAGGCCATACTGGTTGTGGGACATGGCAGGCAGGTACACCTGCAATAATAGCATTTTTAGGATTTTCGACTCTTCTCACCTGAGGATGACCAACTCTTCTCCTTTTCCCCTCTCTACATTCAGGTATGGCAGCCGCACAATCCTCCAACTGTTGCAAAGTCCAGCAGCAGCGGAACCCAGCAGCAAGGGATGCTGGGAGTTGTAGTCTGGCAACATCTGGAGAAGTTCTTCAGGTCTGCTGTCAGACTTTGCTAGTTGCCAATAAAGGAAAGTATAGGAGAATGTTTCTGGATGTTTCTTTATATGAATCTACTAAAGTGACCTCTTTGGAGGAACGTGGTATAGGAGGTGAGCAGGCTAAGCCTGAGGGAGAGGGTCAAACGAGACATCAGTCTCGAATCCCTTCGCACCCACAAGAGATCTAAGTCCACCTTGAATCCCTTCTACTCTTATCTACTTCCAATTTGCTTTGACGGTTAGTTGTTCAGATTCTTGTAGAGAGCTTAAGCTTGCAATAAATCTTTATACTCGTTTAAACTGCCTGGATTTTCTGATTTCCCTGGCACGACACTTGGGTAGGAATCCTGAGTTATGGAGACAAGGCTGCCCATATCCTCAATTTCGCTATTTAGACCCCCACGAAGCCACAATGAAGGCCTGAAGACAAAAGCCAACCAACTAAAGCCTCTCACCAGGGCCAAGATCTGTTTGAGCATCACCAGGGTATTGCGGTTCAGGATGCCGTATTCCAAGACTTCGGGCAAGACATCGTTGGCTTCGGCCAAGTCGTTGGGTTCCGATACCGTTTCTGGTGAAAGAGACTTTATTAATAAAGGGATTTTATTAAGTAGGGAAACAGAACTAAGGGACGAATATTTCATTTGTCAAGCAGAGGTCCCGGATAGGCAAATGAAATAAGACTAAACGAAAAACAAAGGGGCTTCTGGAATATGAAATATCCTGACGTTCTGTTTTGCTCCAAGTTTTTTCCTTTTCTTAAAATACCTGCAGTTTCTCTCAGAAAAAAGACTATGTCACTCTCCACAAAGTCTTCTGGCACATCATTCACCGCCATGTGGTAATAGAGATTATAAACTTCTTGCTTCACAATTTTCTGAAATGGAGAGGGGGGGGCAAATGGGTGCGCTTAGAAAGAAAATAAAACACATAGTTGGCCTTCCAAATTTGGATGTGCTCAGCTGATGCACAACTCAAAATGCAAGCAACAGTTGTGTGGGGAGCTGAAGGAACTGCTCTGAGCACAAAATTTGTGAACTGCCTTTGTGTCGCTTTTGTGCTGCTTTCTGCCCATCTGCCCATTTTCATTCAGAATTTGATCCGCAAGAGATCAGACATGGCCAAAAAAAAGCCAGTATTTTGAAAAATAATAATTCTGATTAAAAAAGAGAAAAGCTGTGCTTTAAGTAGGAAGAAGCGTTCTCGAATCGGTGCCGATCAACTGCAGAGTGAACCCTACAAAGAAACGACGAGACCGACATCGAAACAGAGCGAAGGCAACTTACTTTGTATGTCTGAGCCTTTCGCTGTGAGATGCCCAGTTCGCGTTCTATTTCCGCCATGCCTGACCTGACCGAGGCTGTGGAGAGGGTCCCACTCATGGGTTTTTCTCCTGCCTCGTTTAAGCTCCTCCAGCTTTTCTCTAAACAAGAGACACCCAAAAAGAAAGAAATCAACCCCTCTCCCTCTGACTTCAACGTTGCAATGAATTTAGAGGGATCCAAGCAGTCGAAAGGGATCCCACCTGAGGATCTCCCTGTCTGCATTTTGTTTTTATGTTTACAAAGATATTAAATTTTGCATGATAAAATACAAATGGAAATAAAGATAGTAGGGAAATGGAAAGGGGGGGGAAGAAACAGGAAAAGACCCTGATTTTTTTTTTTCTTCCCTGTGGCTGGCAGCCATTACTCACTTGCTTCGCTAATGGAGCTGGAGGAAGAGCCCCCTATTCTCTGCGAATTTGTTTCATCCTCCTCCGTCCCTTCTTCATACGGCACGTCTGTTTCCAGAAAAAAACAGAACAAAATATGAAGACTTTTCAACCAGAAATAGAACTGAACTGAACTGAACTGGGGTGCAGAGGTGGAGGAAGGAAGGCAGAATGGCCCTAAGAGAACATCCAAACCGTATCTGGATTGATTAGACTGGACCACGTGCAGAATTTTATTTTCAAAGGGGAATAAATTCCAGACAGACTTTCCAATATGGCTCTCCAGACCAAATGGCTAGTCCTCATGTGATCAGCTTTGGTCACAAAGGAAACATGAAGGAAAAAAGGGAAGACTGAGGCTGTGTGTTGGGCAGGGAGATACCATTTTGATGGCCCCAAGTATATGTTATTGTCCCATTCAATAAAGAATACTATTATTTATCATCCTCGGTCTCCCACTGGGCACTGTTGAATTTCCTTTTCTAGAATTTACCAAAGAAATTGTGATTTTCCTGGATAAATGGACCAACATCAGCTGGCAATGAGGAAACAATGTTTGGTCCTGAGGGTGACCATAATGGGGGAAAAGAGGAGAAAGCACACCAGCTATAAATAATATATAATTTCTCACAAAATGATAGATAAACATACATAATTGGGGGGGGGGAGAGAGAGAGAAATCTCTTTTTTCTAGCCAATGGGAGGCCATCTGAGGAAATGGGGGCCATGTGGGTGGGTGAGTAGCCAATGAAATAGCAGAGCCCCAGAGCTGGGCGCCCAATCAATTGTTTTGGAGGGGGGAAAAACGGCTATAAAAGGGCAGCACAAGGGCATCTGTCAGAGAGCTGTAGAGAAGAGGATGGAAGAGGTGGGAGGGAGGGAGGAAAGGCACCCCCAAGGGGCAAAAGAGCTGGAGCCACTTGCTGCCTCAGAGCTGGCTGGAGCCCTGGAGAAGCTGGCCTGTCTGGAAGAGGCCAAGGCAGCTGCCCTGAGTGGTGAAGGGAACTCACTCCCCACTGAGCATCTGGGCCAGCTGAAGCCCCTCCAGGCTGAAGTCCTGAAGAGGCCGGAAGACCCTGAGTGGCCAAAGAGCTAGAAGTCCAAAGAGGCCAGAGCAGCAGCCCTGAGGGGGCTGAAGGGGTGGAAGTCTCTCCCCACTGAGCTGATTGACAGACTGAAGGGCAGCGGGGCTCCGAGTGGCCAAAGAGCTGGAGGTCCCTAGAGGCCAGAAGGGCCAAACAAGCAAACCTGAAGGGCTGGAAGAGGCCAGAGCAGCAGCCCAGAGGGTGGGCGAAGGGGCAGAAGTCACTCCCTGCTGAGTCAGTGGGCACCTGGGGCAGCCGAAGCCCCTCCAGGCTGGTCCTGGAGAGGCCAGAAGGTCCCATGGAGCTGAAGCCCCTCCAGAGGCGTCTGGGCTGGAGGCTGAAGAGGCCAGAACAGAAGCCTGGGCGGGGGTGAGAAGAGGCATAAAGGTCCTGAAGGGACCCAAGAGCTGGAGGCCCAGAAAGGCCAGACAAGCAGACCAGCGGGGTCAAAAGCTTTACCCTGGCGAGCTGCCTGGAGTCACTGACTGAGCTGGGTAGTCATTTAAATTAAGTAAATAAAAAGAAGTCTCTCTCTCAAACTGGCCCCTGCAGAGCCAGCTGTGTGTGGTTGAAGAGACTGGGGCAAAAGCAGGGAGACGAGGGGCTGCCCAGTCTTCTTCCCAGGAGGATGAGGAAGGCCAGCCTGCTTGGCCAGGGAACCTCGGGGGGGGGCAGGGGGTGCGGTGAGGACCCCACCCCCTTGTCAATACTGCTGTCTTTCTGGGGCTGCCTTCCAGCTGGAGCAAACAGCAGGCCGTGTGACGAGTGCCTTCCCCCTGCAATACGGCTATTGCAGCAGCAGCAGCAGCAGAGGAAGCGAGGGCGGGGAGGCGCTCTGCACGTGCTCAGGAGCCCGTCGCGGGCGGGGCGCACCGATTTCAACGTCGATCTCGTCCAGGCGCAACTCCTGGCGGAAGAAGAGCCCGGCCGGCTGGCTGTCCTCAGCGCTGGCGCTCATGTTGAGGAAGTGCAGCAGCCGCTCCGTCTCCTCGCCGTCGTTGCGGTTCAGCAGCTCCTCGAAGGCGGCCGGGTTGGCTTGGCCCAGCCCGCGCTGCAGCCGCTCGCCCAGCCATTGCACCCGCACGTCGTCCATCGCCGCCGGCAGCCCCGCTCGCTCGCCTGCCTGCCTGCCTGCCTGCCTGCCTGCCCGCCCAACCGACGCCGCCCGGTCGCCGGGGCAACGGCGCGCGCCGCCACGCCCCCTCTCCCGCGCAGGCTCCGCCCGCCCGCTCCCTCACGAGCGCGGACTACAGTTCCCGCCATGCATCGCTTCTCGGACCCCTTCTGCCCTCGGCCGCTGAAAAAGCGACATTCAGGCCCTTGGGGCGCTGTGTGAAAACTCCTATAGAGCAAAACAAAAAGTACTCTGCACATGCCCAAGGCAGGCACAGGTTTCACCCTGAAATCGCTATCAATCAACGATGACAGAAAGACAGACAGTAGTTTATCCCAAACTCCGATACCCATCATCCCCTGGAGGAAGAGCATCAGGGCTCCCCTCTGCAAAGGTAGATCTCGCTCCCCTAAGCAATCGCCCCCCTTGCAAACACCAATTCAACCAGGAAACGCATTCTCCAAACAGCTTTTATTTGAAGGTGAGAAAGGAGATGAGATTCCACTGGCACTTATGAAAGTCTTTACAGTAAAATACCCCCACCCTTTGATACATTTACAAACACAACAGCAGCAAACCAAGCCTTTAAAAAGTATCTTCTTCATAGGGAGGAACAAGTGCATTTCAACAGAAAATTGGCTCCGGGTCAAGATTAAACAGGAATCTGATTTTTGTGGAAAAGGAGTGTGCGGTATCACAACTAAGACAGCCTGGATTAATGCAGGCCATGGAGAAGCAAAGGTGGTAGACCAGGGGAGTCTAACCTCGGCAACTTTTAAGACTTGTGGACTTCCAATTCCCAGAATCCTTCAGCCAGCAAGGGTGGACGTCAATTCCCAGAAGCATGGCTGGCTGGGGAATTCTGGGAATTGCACAAGCCTTAAGTTGCCAAAGCTGGACACCCATGCTGTAGGCTGTCAAAAACTGCCAGACAGAAAAACATCTTCATTTTCCTGGGAAGTTTTTTTTTTTATAATCCCAGGGTTTCACCCACAGCAGAAGCTCTATTAGATATATCAGAGTGTTCAGAATAATTTCAGACAGTGATTCCAGGCTTCGGAGAGGAAGCCCACACGTTGCCTATAATGCATCTTGTAAAAAAGAGAGTAGAAGAGAAAAAAGCAGAACCAATGCTTCTATGTCCCTCTGTGAGTCTCAAATAGCTTTTCAATTTCTATGGAAAAAGTCCACACCCTTTGTGCAAAGAGGAAATCCTAAACCTGCTTTTAAAGCCTGTGTTTTGGATCAAGCAAGAGAAAAATCATAGTGGTTTCCTAAAAAGACAGAAGAATAGAGTTTTATTCCCAGTGGCTGTTATCAAGTTCCAGAAATATTCGCGACAAGGATCAGAAGAATTAATCAGAGGAGTGATCGCAAATGCCTTGATGGCCGATTAATGCTCCCTTTAAAAAAAAAAACAACTTTTAAAGGGGCTTTCTCCAAAAGTAGTATGCAAAAAATTACCGTTGAAAGGTTTTGTTTAGAAAAAATAAATAGTTCTTGAAAATGGCTACAGCATGTTCAGAAGCAGCAACTGAATATTTCAGTTCAGTTTCAAAATTAACCTAAAGGTGCTTACGGAAGGAAGACAAGGCCTGCTTGCAAAGGGTCCCACATTTTCAAAGTCCGAGTGAGAGGCGATTAAGGGTCGTTATAAAATTATTTGGCTGCATTTTAAGGCAAAAATCAGTGAGGGTCTTTGCTACAGGGAGCCGAACAAGGATGACGTCAGCGTACATGATTATTTACAGCCGAAAACAGCCAGACTATGAGATGTATCTATCAAAATGTAAAGAAATGTCTTGAAAGGAAAAAGGGGTGAACTTGTATCCATCGCCGGTGTAAAATTTGTTCTGAAATTCCACCCTGTAATAAGAAAAATAAAATAAAATAAAATGAACATGCTAAACCCTGACTCTTGAACTATTTGAGCATCAAGGGTTACTTTCAAACCGAACATTTTCAGTCTCCTGAAAAGAGTTTCTATTCCCCCCCAATAAAGCTTCCATTTCCTAAACATAACATTCAACACCCAATTCTCCCAATGCTGTTTAATGCCTATGTTAACTCATGTATTGAGTTTATTGTTTATCTTTATCTTTTCTCCTCCTCTCCTTCTCGTTATCATCATCATCATCATCATCTCTGTTGCTTTGCATGTACAGAGAGCTCCAGTAGCGGAGTCAAATTCCTTGTGTGTCTAATCACACTAGGCTGAATAAAGCGTCCGATTCAATTCCACATAAAAATTTCAAAAACGCCGGACAAGAAACTTGTCCAAGGTGAAAAGGAACCACGTACCAATGGAGCCGTACGGCATGCAGGAAAGCGGAGAGGCCCTCCATGATCAGGAGAATGAATACTGTAAGGATCATGAATAAGGCCGAAAGGGGGACCAAGAGTAAGATCCCGTAGGCTGCATCCATGTGAAGACCCAGTTTCATGACCATTGCCCAAAGCACTTCGGATAACTCTAAAAGAGACAGGCAGAGACGTGCGCAGGTAAACTCCAAGCCCCACCTGCTTTACTGGATGTGTGAGACACAATACAGGCAGCCCCCAGCTTACAACAGTTCATTTAGTGACCGAAGTTACAACGGCACTGAAAGGATTGTCTTAGGACCATTTTTCACAGATGACTGTTGTAGCATGATTGACTTGATCGTTCAAATCCCACCAGATACTTACGGGCGTGGGCTAAACTGAGTGCCCAGAGCCTCAGGTAGGAAGCGGTGTTAGAGATGCATCCCAGACAATATTCAATGGTGTGGATGGCCTGATCCATGAACACGGCTGAAAGGCTAAACTAAAAGAGACAGCGTGTAAGTGGGATTGTGGCCAGGGTGTGGATTATAACCCACGATCCCAACAGCCTGCTTGTGATTTGGGGGAGATTAATTACTTGGGAAGCAAGGAGCTGCAGAAGCTGAATATATGACATTTCTGTTTCATTCCCTAGTTTATTCACAAGTTGTCCTGCACTCATAACAACTCATTTAGGGATGGTTTAATTACAATGGCACGGAAAAATGTGACTTGTGACTGTTTCTCCACCTTTGCATCATCCCCACGACCACCTGATCAGATGCTTGGCAACTGGTTCATATTTGTGACAGTTGCTGTGTCCCAAGGTCACGTGAACCCCTTTTGTGACCTGACAAGCAAAGTCAAGAGGGAAGCCAGCTGTAGTTGAACAGCCGGGATACTAGCTTATCAACCGCAGTGAGATTCACTTAACTGTGGGAAGATGGGTTGCCAAATGGGGCAAAACTCACTTAACAAAGGTCTCACTTAACAACAGAAAGATTGGGCTCAATCGTGCTCGTTAAGTCAAGGATTATCTGCATTTAATTGCATTTGCGTAGGCCAGGGGTAGGCCACCTTGGCTGTTTTATGACTCGTGGACTTCAGCTCCCAGAATTCCTGAGCCAGCCATGCTGAGGGGAAAGGGAGAGGTTTCCAAGCTGAGCCATGCTAGCTCAGGAATTCTGGGATTGAAGTCCACCAGTCATGAGGGGGCCATAGTTCCCCCCATGCTGGCTCAGGAATTCTGGGAGTTGAAGTCCACCAGTCATAAAAGAGCCAAGGTTGCCTACCCCTGGCGTCGGTGTACACAACAGCCCTGAGCTGGCGTACGTCATAAAACAAATCGAAAACAACTTTTCAATGAAAGGATTAAAAAAAAAAAAAGAACAGGATCCTGAGCTGAAAAAGAGTCCCTGGCCCAACCTCTTCCTTCTCTTCGGTCTTATGCCTGTTGTTCAAAGGGCTGGTTCCCTCTTCCATCTCACAAGTTGCCAAGAGAGCAATCTCTTCTTCGCTTTCCTTCCGTACCAAGCGATAACCTTTCTGAAGAAGGAAGAGAGTTGTGCGGTTTTAGGGATGTCTCTGAAGGGGATTCACGGACCGGTTTCTCAAATAATCTTTCAGCAAGCAACTACTAAACACCTCCCAACCCTGTCCTGAAACAAGGCTGAGCAGCTCAACATCTTAAGGGCCACATCGAGACACAAAGTTAAGGCACCACAAAACACACAAAGTGCTTCAGGGAATGGCAAAGCCTTGTGAGCTATCTTTCCCTTCAAACACAGCATTCTTTTTCCCCTTATTGATTAGACTGGATGCTCTCTACGCTGATTGAGAGAGCCCTGGCATGCGGCAGAATGCAGATTTTTTTTGTCAAGGAAAAATATACAATTTACCCCAGAGTTCTTCCCGATACTCACTCTGTAGGACCCAAAGCTTTGGCTGCCATTGTTCAACCAGTACAAATAAAGCGGCTTTCCAAAAAACAGAACGAGAACAGAAAGTACAGCCACAGCTATCAGAAATTTCTGAAGGATCATCTGTTTTAAAAGAGGCAAGATTACACAGCCGTAATTTCGAGGTGGTTAAAAATTTTGGTTAGCAAAAGCCTTGTAAAAGTTCTCTGCTGAATAAGGATTTTAAGTTATTGGGCTAAATGCCAATCTGGCTAGTTTTTTAAAAAAAAAAAACCCGCTTGTTTTATATGTTTTGACAAGGCTACAATGTTTTCAATAGTTTGCAAAAGAACGGGATCCTTTCTGCTTGTCTCAAAAAAATGTTATAACTCATTTAAAGCAATCCAACTAAGCCTTCCTATGTCATCATTCTTCTGCTGAACAGCGTTAGGTTTTTTAAAAAGTTAGGGCCAACCTTAAGGAGTCTTTGAAAAAATCTACATTTTTAAACCAAGGACCCCATTGTGCCTAACCTTATAGCAATTCCCTAGATTTAGGTGGCTTCTAATACAACGCTTCAATCATTTCTTAAGGATGTACAAAACTCAGACTCAAGTCTCCAACAATTAACAGTTATTGGACTCATCTTGCAAACTGTTTTAATTTACTCCAATTTAAGGCCTACTTATTTCAACAGAAGATAGCATTTAAAAATAGAGAGAATTCAGATTTCATTTCTGGACCTTTCAGGTCTAAGGATAACCCACCTGCCCGGAGAAAAAGATTTGCTTCTTGTTATCGTGGAACAGAAACATGCCGATAAACTGAAGCAGGATACTGGGAGCAGAACTGGAATTTTCAGGGCCGTAAGCCAGCCATTTAAAGACGATCATGAACACCAGGTATCCAAAAATGGACAGAATGAACAGAAGTTGAGGAATGATCACCAAGTAAATATTGTACGTCTTCCTGAAATGCCTGAAAGCAGAAGAAAGGATGGCTTTATTTTTCATTTTAATAAAAAAAAAACCTCCCTTTTTACAAACCTATAATCCCTTAATGCAGGGGTTCTCAACCTTGGCAACTTTAAGACTTGTGGACTTCAACTCCCAGAATTCCTCAGCCAGCTTTGCTGGCTGAGGAATTCTGGGAGTTGAAGTCCACAAGTCTTAAAGTTGCCAAGGTTGAGAACCCCTGACTTAATGGGATGGAGCTGAGCATTTACTGGCCGGACACCCTTCCTGATGCCTATTTGGAGTTCGCAACAGGCCACCACACTATACTTTTTTTTTCCATTTCAATAATCAGCCCAAACTCCATTTTGCAGAGCGTTCACAGAAAAGTCCATTGTCTGCTTAGTTCAACAGGGCTGTTGTCCACTCTCACAAGTGTTGTTCTATGGCTGCCAGCGGTCCCAGCGTGATCAGAGGCTGGGCTAATGGGAGGTGATGGAAAAGAGTAATGCAACGGGTTTGAAGGGCACCAAAAAACTTAAAAGGGGAAGCGCTTAATCCGGAAAAAGAGAAAAAGACTTTACGGTATGAAACGTATTTACAATGATGCTTATTTGGCACCCCTCTCGTGTCAAAGGCACGGCAAAGCCCCCCCCACTCCTCATCCTGTCCCTACTCACATGTAGTTAAAGCCCCCCAGGGCAATCCCAAAGACCATGTGCACCATCCCAATAATGATTGACATTTTCATTTTGAAGGAATTGAGGAAGGGGAGGCGATTGCTTGCCAGGCTCCACATCTGGAAGGGAAGAGAAAAGCAGCCTTTAAGACAAGATTCAACCCAGAATACAGGCAGTCCTCCACTTACAACGGTTCGCTTAGTGACCATTCAAAGTTACAACGGCACTGAATAAAGTGACTGAGGAGCTTTTTCACACTTACGATCGTGGTCACGTGATTTACATTTGGATGCTTGACAGCTGTCTCACATTTATGACGGTTGCATATCCTGGGGTCACATCATCCCCTTTTGTGACCTTCTGACAAGCAAGGCCAAAGCCAGGTTAACTTAACAACAGCCAACACTTGACCATTTTCCTGTTCCTGTTATGGTTGCTAAATCTAGGACTCCTTGTATGCTGAAAGCTGTTTTGCGTGAAACAGCCCCAGAGAAAATTCAGGGCAGTCCGACGGGCAGTTTTGCCTCGCTGCTGAAAAGAGCACCAGTGGGCTGAGGGCTGTAATTCCGCCAAGTCTCCTGGACAGACGGCAGCGGCTCAAGGGAAGTCACTCACCGGATCTATGCCGAAAGGGTAAGGACCAGTGAAGACGCCAGTCACATTTGGATTCAGAGTCACAGACGGATTTGTCGAGTCTGCCTTGCTAGAACAATTTAAAAACAAAAAGAAAAGAAAACAGAATTAGAGGTTGAGAAGAACAGGCTTCTATTCTATTTATTCTATTTCTATTCTAGCCCTATTCTATTCTATTTCTTATTCTATTCTATTCCTATTCTATCCAATTCCTATTCTAAAGAAGAGGGCAGAGATTGCCCAGAAGTGAAACTGACACAGGCTGCACAACCACAACTTACCTCCAGTCCATCCCAGGCATTTGTGAAACATGCCATCCAGAGCTGAAGATGGCCAAAGATTTAGAGAAACAGTCATTGTAGATCAGGCCAGTATAGATGGAGAACAATCCCATCAGCAGGATGATGTATCGTCCTTGAAAAACCATCTTCATGATCTGTGGACAGAAGGAGAGAGGCCTCACTGTCATCAGAGGAGCTTCTTCCTTAGAAGGGAATCTCTGTAGCTCAGGGCTGAACGGTGGGGTCCCTGGGGCTCTCTGAGCTGGGTGGCTTTCTTGCGGACATTTCATGACCCAACTAGGTAACATCATCAGTGCTAGAAGGGAGTGGAGGGTTTGCTCTCTGTTTATATACAAGTGGCTTGCCCTGTCAGTATTGGTGGGGGAGCTGTTTTCTTCTTGATAGTCCCTTGATTAGGCTGTTTACTGTTTGGCTGTATTTCTTAGCTGGTAGTTCCTTGATTAGGGACTATTGTTTACAATCAGCATTATCTATGGGTCGTGAAACCTCTGCAACAAAACCACCAAGGCCCCACATTCCTTCTTTACAGATGCAACAATGGAAAAACAGGAATTTTTTTTTCAAGCAGTGAAGAGCACCAACCACACAGGAGTCTGGGCTTCCCATACCTCGTCTTGGGATTTCATCAGTTTAGGGTGTTTTTCAAACAAAACCATGAAGAGCGCAAAGAGGAACATCAAGAAGCCGTGTCCGCAGTCTCCGAACATCACGGCGAACAAGAAGGGGAAGGTGACGATGGTGAACAGAGCTGTGAAAGTCACATTTATTTATTCCAGTTATATGCTGCCCATCTCACTGTCGGGTGATTCTTTACAGCAGGGGTCTCCAACCGTGGCCACTTTAAGACCTGTGAACTTCAACTCCCAGAATTCCCCAGCCAGCTATGAATTCTGGGACTTCCAAGTCCACAAGTCTTAAATTGCCAAGGTTGGACGCGCCCTCTGCTTTACAAGAACACCGCGGCGGCTCTTTCACTGACACAAAACCCACCTGAGTTCACAAGGCCACAGGGAAGTGAAGGCAGGTCAGCATGAACGAGGGGAAAGAGCCCGGTTTAGAATTTACATCCCCAGTTTTCAGTATTTTTCAGGGAGACTCACCGGGATTGACTTCCCTGTAACTGCCAATCCCGTACACATCCACAATGTCCTGGAATCCCGCGGTGAATTTGTTGGTCCGGATCAAAGTTGGAGGCGTTTCTGTTGTCGGAATGGTGTTCATGAAGGAAGGGACAGAAGCGCCGCTCTCTCTCTGGTTGCAGAAGTAAACAAACCCTCCTTATTATAAGCCCAGCAGCCCCCGTCCCATTCGTGCTCTTATCTGTGCATGAATCATGTACAAATATGCTCGGAAAGAAGGGATCAGAACTGTTGAGTCTCCTTATTACAGATTGATCAAAGCAATGTTCAGCCTTGACTTACAGATCCTTCATCCAGGGCGCGACGCATGTTGGGGAGATCCGCCAGGGAGCACCAGACCTCGGCAATGAGGCACTTGTTGGTGACATCAAAGCTGCAGAGATTCAGCACGTGATAAATGGCTTTCATCTTTTTCACCTGAACATCCCAGGTGTAGATGGATTCAGAAGCTTTGCACAAGACTTGTCGTAAATAATCTTCGGTTTTGTGCAACACCTTTGGGGGGGTTTTGTTAAAAAAAACAACCAAAGTTTAATACAAAGGCAACTGTTATCCAAAAGGGGGTATCGGCAGGACAAAGTAACCTTAAAGTCGTTTCTCTTTTATTAGTTCTATTTCTGGGGGAATTGGCTTAGCTTCACGATGCCCAGCTGGCAGCAGATAAAATAATCCCAAAGAAAAACATTTCCCTGTTGCAAGAAACAAGTTTTTTAAGGCCACAAAGGCAAAAAAAAAAAAAAAAGAGTCCTAAATACGATGCTATGTCTAAATATCTCCAGGATAATAAACAAAACCCTAAAAGAGAACAAATCCACTTGGAGAAGGCAAATACGATCTCACGGGCTGTGTGGACGAAAGCTCTCATTTCTTAACGCGCTCCAAGCAAACACACTGCACGTCCACATTGATTCTGTGAAACAACTGGCCTCTTCGACTGGAAACACACAGCCAGAGTGTGAACGTAACTGTCTACTTACAATGTGAAGGTCCTGGATGCGAACCTGGAGTCCTTCCATCACCGCCCGCCGTTCCTCCGGAGTGCTGGGGTACGGGTAGATGTGACAGTGGTAGCTGTGACACAAAGAAGTCACTGAAGCAGCCAGCCAAGCTATTCTTACAAACATGTAACCTCACATCCTTAAACCACAGCTATTTTTACTACACATGTAGTACTCAGCTTACAACGGTTCGTTTAGTGACCGTTCAAACTCTGAAGAGTTTTGAAAATGCAGTTTTCCCTGACCATTTTTACTTTTTGGAGCATCGTCTTACAAATATATGAAACAAATGAAAAAAAGCATGACGTAAAAACTTGAGTTTGTCCTTACCAGTCGCATATTTTCTTAATCTTTTGGCCAATTTGTTCACCCCAATAGGATATCAAGAACACAAACCACTTGGTCAGCTCTCCCTGGAAAACAAACAGGAATGGCTCACCTCAGCTTTGATTGACAGGGAAACTACGGGGCTCGGCTGCCCTTTCTCAGCCCAGGGATGTTGTTTCTTGCAATGTTTATACTGAACTTCGCAAGATAAAGCAGGAATGGACTTCAGTGCCTCAAACAGGCACGCATCGGTTCATTTCTGTGGTAAAGCTATTCAGATTTAATCTTTCCAACATACAGGCGCTAACTCGACTGCTGATATTCATTTTATGACGGTTCAAAGTTAACAATGGCACTGAAGTGCAAACGTAAACAAATCCATTACAAATTATGATGCCCTGAATCCATGCTGTTTTGAAACTATGTTTTCGGTATTCCAACATAAAAGTTTAACTTTTCATAAGTAAACAGTTCATAATTAGCGGATCTTAATGGTAGCAGCCACAACTGTTTTACACCAATTCATAACAGAGTTGGAAGGGATCTGGGATCTTGATTCTATCCCTCTGTTAAATGCAGCCAACCTTATATATGCTGATTATTCAGGAGGAACTGATTCATCAGCCTTCAGAATAATTTACTCTGATTTCTCCAGCTGTCTTACTTACGGAATCAGGATCTTCCAAGCAGTCTTCCACTTCAGAGTAAGAAACAATTGTATTTCCTCTGCACACCCGCCACAGCATTTTTTCAAATGCTTCAATTTTGGCTCGGTGAACTAAGCCGGATATAAATCTATATTAAAAGAAAAAAAGTGCCCTAAAAATAATCTCACCAGTACAGGGAACCATGATTTGCATTACCTGCAGTCACAATTATGCTTCATTACTACATCACTGGATGCTTCAAAATAAACCAAATTGAGATGCAGTAAATTAATTCTCCCCAGTATTTGCTAAGACTACCTGTATAAAACAAGGCTAAAGATGCTTTGCGTGGCTATTCACCATCCATTTGGTTACTTACCCGAGTTTGGCCTCAAGTCTGTGCATGCAACTGTACTCAACCAAAGGATCACGATCGAAAGACAGGAATTCTTCGTAACTGCTCTGTGCACAGGATTCGAGCTAAAATAAAGACAGCAAAAATCTTACATCAAACAGAAACTGGAGTAGCCAAAAAAAAAAAAAAAGACTGGAAACAAGTATTTGTTTTTATTTATGACTGTCTGCTGTCCGGAGTCACTTGTTTAAGATGGGTGACCTTACACACATCTAAAGTCAATAAAATAAATACCCCAGTAGATCTTTGGGCGAAGGACTGCGTGACCTTCAGCAGATGGGTGTATTCTGTCAACTCCAAAAGGTTTTTTCTCAACTTCTCCTTGTTTTTGGTCACCTCTCTCAACTCCACCTCCAGCTTCTGTAGTTGTTCCTACAACAGAGAAAAACAGCACAGTTTTGGTGTGGTGATTTCTAACAGGAGTGTGGTTCTTCCAAGTAGAAACCAAGACAATTGCTCCAGTTGAACAGCAGACAGTGGGAAATTTGGAGCTGTAAGTGTCTTAGGGTTGGCCTAAAAGCAGTGATTCTCAACCCTGAAAACTTGTAAGAGGTCTGGACTTCAACCCCCAGAATTAGCTAGTCAGCTACCAAGGTTGTCAAACACAGGCCTAAAGAATTGAAAAACTAGATTTTTCTGTCATCCTGGAACATCACACGATCCCCATTTCTACAAGTTACCTGGATTTCCAACATCTGTTTAAGTGGAGGAGCAGAAGGAGTGATATTTCCTTCCGGAAGAGGGATGTCTGCTTTCTTTATTTCCTGTACTAGGTATCCTGGAAAAATGAAAAAGAATTTCATCCAAGTAAAGCAACTGGCTTTAAAAGGTTGTGCTTTGGCATACTCCTCTGGGAAGTTTGTGCATCGCGAAGGGTATTACGCACATGCGAGGGCACTCTAATCAAGCCCGATCAGTTTTGTCTATTGTATCGTGAGAATTGAAGAAGCCCAGAACTTGCATACTAATTCTCTGAATTTTAAATCAAACCCCAAAATGAAGAAACAACCAGCGCCTGGTGCCAAAATGATCACCAAATCTCCCGACTGTGGTTAAAACCACAGTTTTTTAATCCTCTGAAATGTGGGAGAACATACAATGCAAAAATGAAGCAATAAATCAAGTGGATTGTAATATTCTTTCAAGCTCAGTTTGAAATTGATAAGCGCTACATTCCCTTTTCTGTTTGAAAGAACAACTCTGTGATACGTTTCAAGATGGGTAAAACTTTACTTAAGAGGATCCAGTTTGCCAGTCGTTCAGCATTCTCCAAACTTACCCAATATTCTTTCCATTTCTTCACATTTCTTGACTTCACCCACATATTTCCGCTGGAACAAACTTGTATTTGAGTTGAGCTGGAAAGGCAAATCTTTTTTTTAGCTGTTTAACTGACAACAGAAACGTCTATTGTCTGAGACTTTACATGTTCAATTCTATGGCATTAAGCCATAGTTTATTTTAACCATTACGATCCTTGAGTCTTCCGCATCTGGTTCACACAGAATATGAAGGAAAGACCTTTGCCCTTGAAAAGTTACACATCATCATTAAACACTATTCATAACTTCTATGAGACAAACTTTATGAAGCAAACTATAGAGCAAGGCACTTTATTAAACACATTAATACCACTTGTTTTATTACATGTACAGCTCATCTCTCCTTCAAGAAAACCTCCTTAGGGAGAGTCAGCCCTCCGGTTCCTGCCCAGCCAAGGCTAAAGGACACTGGTCAGTTTTTTATTTTAATTACTTTACTTTAATTATGATAAGGGAGGATTCCCAAGTGGCGGCTGTTTATTACTTATTTATTAAATCTGTATGCTACTCATCTGACCTTTGGCTGGTAGCAAGCTAAAAATAATATAAACATTAAAGCACTAAAATAATAAATGCTATATTCTTATATACATCAAAAATAGGCGGAGGAAGCCATTTGGGATATGCCTGCCGCCTTGAGTCATTTGTCAAAATAATAAATAAATATATACATTAATACATAAAACTGCAATCCAGGACCAGGTTTCTTGAGTGGCACTAATTATTGCCCATTTATTTGTGGGCAAGGGTGAGTATTGCCCAGGGACATTGGGCACCTCCAAGAGAAGATGAGGGGGGCTGCAAGGGCTGCCCCAGCCCTCCCTACCTGCAAAAAACACTCATCTCTGCTTATGTGGGTATATGTATTATTTATTTATTGTCACGTTTATGCAGTGTACATTGGAGGTGGTTACCCTTTGAGAGCTGCTTGCAACGAAATCTCATTTTAATGTATGCTGATCAGTGTACATGTAAAGTCACAATAAAGTTATTATTCTATTCTATTTCCTGTTTTCTATTCTATTCTATATTGTATTCCATATTCTATTCTCTCCTCTCTCTCTCCATGGCACAAGCCCTCTGGTTTGGGGCTGCCTTGGTCTCCCTAGGTAAGAAGCCACGAAGACCAGCTGGTGACTTTGGGCCAGTCCTTCTCTCTCAGCCCGGCCCACCTCACAGGGTTGTTGTTGTGAGGAAAAGAGGGAGGAGCACGAGATATGCTTCCCCATACAATAAAAGGGCATAAAAGGGCGGGACGGAAGCAAATAAAAACCCGAGGCCGGGGCGTCTCGGCCTTCTCCCCCTCCCCCCCCCGTGGCCACTCACGTCTCTGAAGTGGGCCAGGCCGCGCTCTCCCAGGGCGCTGAGGCACTCGTAGGCCGAGCCGGCCTGCAGGAAGAGCTGCGCCAGGCACATGGCCTCGCTGCGGAAGAGGGAGCCCATCCGGGCGCTCACCGCGGCCCTCGACGCCACCCGGCCGCCATGGAGAGGCGGAGGCGGGGCGGAAACCGGCGCTCCCCCTCAGCCGCTGGCCACGCCCCTTCGGAGGACAGAGGGCCGGAGCGGCTTCCGGCTTGCCGCCTGCAGCTGCGCCATTGGGCGTGGGAGACACCGCTCCGTCTCTCTCTCTCGGTGGTAATGCCAACTCTGGAGACGAGTTCACGCTGAAACGGAAGTGCTGGTACAGAGCGGCAATTAACAGCCCAGAGAAGGGAAGTTACTAAGGAGGTGCAGCGCCCCCTAGATTCGGCGACGTGGCGTCCGCCTCGTTTATTACACTTTTACCGTTGTTATTATTATTTTAATGCAAGGGCGTCCCACTTTCTTGTAGGCTTCAACTCCCAGAATTCTGGCTGGGGAATTCTGGGAGTTGAAGTCCACAAGTCTTTTAACTTGCCAGGACTGGACACCCAATACAGCCGGAGGATCCAAATCACATCCCTTGTTGCTTGGACTCTCCCTTATTGCTCTTTTCCCCCCTGTAAAATCACAACACGGTCTCAGTTTTGTCCAGGTGGGTTTTTATTTTTTTTCCTCTCACTCCCCTCCCTCTATTTTTTGGGGAAAATATATCTGGGGAAAACACCCATTTTTTTCTCTCTCTTTCCATAAAAGCTATGCATGGTAATAAAAAAAATGTAGAAAAGCATGATCCAAATTCTGTGGGGGAAGCGGAGGTTTTCAGGGCTTGTTCCACAGACGGAGGATCCCATTCCAAGGATTGCTCAGCAGCACTGCAAGGAGGGCGAAGAAAACCAGCACCAGGCCTTTGGCAAGGGTGTGAGAATAGGGCTCTCCTGAAAAGAGGATGGAGATAAAGGTTTATATCTTGGAAGGAATTGCTCCAGAATTGGCATTTCAGTGGAAGATAATCCAGACAAGCTTCTGCTAGAATGAGGGTATCTAAGCCATCCTCTGCCAGAGACGAGTCCCTCCCCAGCATAAAAGATTTACAAAACTGGAATCGCCTAATAATATGCTACGTGCGTATAAATGAATTCTGACATAAAAGGAAATTCTTCCAATAAATACATCTCCCTACTGAGACACCCACCTACCCATCCAAGGACTTGGGGGTCAGCTAGAAATTAAATAAGAGAAAGGCCAATTCAGAGTCCTTTTTTTTTTTTTTTTTTACCGGTATAGTAGCGTGTCATGGGATAAAAAAGCTCAGGCCAGCAGACGTCGTTTCTCCTGCAGTCGTACTCCGTGTAGTTAATTTGAAATCTGGAAAGAAAAATAATAGGTGGTTAAAGTGAGTTGCAGCTGATTTTACAACCTGTTTTGCTATAGTTATGGGAATCATTGCTGTGGTTAGGTGGATCTGGCTCCCCCCCCCCCTTGAATGTTTGTCAGAGACTGCTGGGAAGGTTGCAAATGGCGGTTGCATGACTCAAGTTTCCCTAGCAGTTTCTCTGGAGCAGATTTACAAGTCTGCATCCGAGTTTTACCTTGTCTTTGGCACTGGGGGCTGAGCAGGTACTTTAATAAACTGCACTGCAGCAGAGACGGGAAGGGAACTCACGTTCTCCGGACAAGCCAGGCCACAGGGAACTTGCCAAGTTATGGTGGAAAAACTGAAAGAGAGAAGCCTTTCCTGTTCATGGGAACTGCAGCTACAATGTAGAAGGCCGTGCAGTGTCACCTATCTGATTGTCGTCAACATTCTAATGCAGTGTTTCTCAACCTTGACAATTTTAAGGCATGTGGACTTCAACTCCCAGAATTCCACAGCCAGCAATGCTGGCTGTGGAATTCTGGGAGTTGAAGTCCACATGCCTTAAAATTGTCAAGGTTGAGAAACACTGTTCTAATGTAAGAAGAGCAATTTTTTTTTTTTTTTAGCCTAGTAGCATTACAAAAGAGGACAACTCTAATTCCTAACAGACAGGGGCGAAATGTCAGTGCTCATTAGTGCAGCACTGCTCCTAGCAGGCATCCTGAATAACAGCAAAAATAAAGAACAATCTGTGTGATATGGGCCCATGTCAGAATTCAGTGAGATTTTTTATTTTTCCTCCTTGGGATGGAACACACCTTCTGATTGCAACAGCTCAAGCAGTTTGGGGATCATTCTGTTTCAATCCCAAAATCCGTGCCTCATTAATGTGGGCCACGTCATGCGGGGGGGGGAGGGAGAATTGACTGGAGAAAGCAATTATCTTGGGAAGAGTCAGTGTTGAAAGGAAACCAGGCCGTCAAAGGATACGGTGTGGTGGGACACCATCAAAGCTGACACCAGCCAGAGCCTAGAACAACTCAAATTCATGCAAGATCAGAAGACGTGGAGAGGCCCGGCCCATAGAATCGCAAAGAGTTGGACCCAACTGAATGGATCATATCGTCATCACCATCATCATGTTTCAATCAGAAAGAAATTAGAAGTCTATGTAGCAAGATAAATGTTTTCACCAAAGGACCCCGAAGAGATCCAAGTTCAGCAAATGCAAATAAGATTGTACACACCCGATTTGCACACCAAGTATCTCTTCTTGAGGGATTCCTTCTATTGCGCCTACATCAGCGGTTATGATCTGGATGTTCAAGTGGTCAGGAACATCAGGACAGATCCCTCTTAAGCTCCCGTCACTTGCGTTTGGGCTGGAAGAGGCATTTACACCTGTGAACAGGAAAAGCCAATGGGCTGAGAAGGTTAACCAACCAGCTGCTCAGCAACTTATCCTTTTCTTTCAACGTTAAAAGAGAAAATATAAACAAAGACTTTTGTGAAGATAGGATGGCTTCATTCATAAGAACCTAAGAAGAGCCATGCTGAATCAGGCCACAGCCCATCGAGTCCAGCATTCTGTGTCCCACAGTGGCCCACCAATTGTACATGGGGATCTTGAGCAGAAAGAGAAGGCAAAGCCCTCCCTTTCCCTTGACCCCCAACAAATGGGACTCAAGGGAATCCTGCCTGCCTCAACCAACATAGAGGCGGCACATGGACATATGTTTTAATAACCACCGATACACTTTGCATCCATGAATCTATCTAGCCCTGCCTTGAAGCTGTCAAGGCTGACAGCTGTCACGACCCCTTCTGGAAGTGAATTCCATAAACCAACGACCCTCTGGGTGAAGAAATATTTCCCTTTATTTGTCCTCACTTTCTTAGCTATGAGCTTTAGGGAGTGCCCCCTTGTCCTGGTATTGTGTGATAGAGAAAAGAATTTTTCTCTATCCACCTTTTCTATCCCATGCATGATTTTATACACTTCGATCAAGTCACCCCTTAAAACGCCGTCTTTCAAGGCTGAAGAGACCAAGGCCTTGCAATCTGGTTTCATATGGGAGGCGCTCCATTTCCTTGATCATTCTTGTTGCCCTTCTTTGCACCTTTTCCAGTTCCATTATATCCTTCTTGAGGTGCGGTGACCAGAACTGTACACAGTACTCCAAGTGTGGTCTCACCATCGATTTGTACAGAGGCAATACAACACTTGCTGACTTATTTTCGAGGACCAGGGTGTGTATTTTAAAAGGCAGCAGCGGGATTAGCCATAAACTAACTTTTCTTCTTTCAGACCTTCCTCTCTCAGCTTGGACGGGACACGTTTTTAAGACGCCATAGAGGCAGCGGTCAGGGCAGACCCTCACCCGGACCCCCGGCTGCTTCCGGTGTGACCCACAAGCTTCCTTACTTCGCTTCACTTTCCCAAAAATAGTTCGAGTGATTTACAATATCCACATCCAACTTTAAATTAATGTAGAAGTCCAATTATTTTTTAATAGCTGCAGTTCTCCTGTTAGCTAGATTATGGCTTTCGTAATAAAAAAAATGTAAGAGGATCGTTAGTGCTTTTAAACACAAACTAAACATTGGCAATTAACTGGTTGCTACTAAACCGTGTTACTCACGGAGGACTTCCACCCAGTCATCTGAGATCTCTTTACGGGCGTTGCCTCTCTTTCCAACGTGGCTCGCTTGCACCAAGGAACTAAGCCTTGCAGCAACATTCTCTCTGTGAAGAAACAGGCATGCAATATAAATGGAGCGGTAGACAATTAATGTTTTCATATTTCAAAGGAAAAATGCCAGGTTTCATAAATCGGTGTGGATTTCTTAAATTTCCTTTATTTCGGTGTAAAATGAGGTTTTCTTCCTTGTTTTAAAATGAAGAATAAGAAACTAATTTAATCTCACCTCAACTGCCTGCAGCTGTCTGCAAGACTGACCTCCATCAGGCATCCAGAAATGGAATTGAATCCAAACAAAAGGGGGGTCAGGTTTGCTGATGAA
Source organism: Bothrops alternatus (assembly GCA_034064705.1). NCBI lineage: Eukaryota > Metazoa > Chordata > Lepidosauria > Squamata > Viperidae > Bothrops > Bothrops alternatus. The sequence continues at coordinate 99,219 of JARGCV010000504.1, read as the reverse complement.
CACAAGTTCCCGGCAACTAAATAATGGAGATAATCTGGTTCAGAAATTGTTTTCTCAGTCATGTAGTCCCATTCTAGTGTATTTAAACAGAAAGCCCTCAGGAGTGGAATTTCCCTCTTCTTAAGACATCAAACAAGTCAAACTGAAGTGACTAAGCTGCCCCAAGAGTACAGCTTTACTTGCAAATTAGGACTCTTTAGGAAAGGTTTTTAAAATTAGACTCGGTATTGCTTTGCCTACAAAATAATATTCGTAATTTTTGTTCTTGTTCCTAAGGATAGCAACAGAATAAATGCCCAAGTTTAATTTGGCAGAATACCACTCCAATCACTTTTACCCCTCCTCCACAGAAATACGAGCGAAGAAGCCCCAAATGAACGTCACACTGATAAATGGATGTCGTTTTGTTCCTCTTGAAATTGCGCAATATTTGTTATCAAAAAGGACTACCGGGCTTCCAAAGATTTAGAGTGGTGACAGGAGCCGACGATGTCAGGTTTGTGGCTCGAACCGGCTTGCCAAGCTGATAACCTGGGTAGACAAAAGAAGATTTTGCCGGTGGCTTCAAATATATCCAGTTAAGCAATCTTGCAGAAGGAGAGAGATTGGTCTGGCTAGAGCTAACAGTCTCTCAAATGCCAAATTTTATGTACACTGTCCCTGGGAGCCGTAGAACTGGGTCAGCGATAAAACAGCTAGTCCTTGACTTACAACAGTTCATTCAGTGACCATTCAAAGTTACAACAGCACTGACAAAACCGACTTATGATTGTTTTTCACATTTAGGACCGTGGCAGCCTCCCCATGGTCACGTGATCAAAATTCAGAAGGTCGGCAACTGACTCCTATTTATGATGGTTGCGGTGTCCCAGGGATCACATGATCACCTTTTATGACTTTCTGACATGCAAAGTCAATGGGAACGATGGACTCACTTAACAATTATTATTATTATTATTATTATTATTATTATTTAGTAAACTTATTATGCTGCCCTTCTCCCAAGTAACAATGGAGTTACTACCTTAACAACGGCAGCAATTCACTTCATCGCTGTGGCAAAGTTGTAAAATGGGGCAAAACTCCCTTAACCAATGTCTCACTTCACGACGTAAATGTCGGGCTCAGTTGTGGTCGTTAAGTTGAGCAATGCCTGTAGTCACTAAACAGTGAAGGTTTATTAAGGCTGAAAGGTCTCCCAATTCGTTTCTCGCTTTGCTTGAGCTTTTCCCAATTCAACCCCCCCCCCATGGTCAACAAGACGAAGGCATCTCTACTCCGAGTTCTACAACACGTCAAGCTAGTAAGCGATCCACACCCTTCTCCTCCAAGAAACTCTTGGCTGGTTGTCAACAGAGGAGGTGGGCTTCTCTGGGTGCCACCCAAACCATCAAAGGCCAGCTGCAGAGCCCAGCCCCCAAATGCCACCCCTTACCCAACAAATGACACAAACAAAAAAGAACTGAAGCATCACCACTGCCGGCCATCAATACGCCAGTAACGGTCTTCTGCACTGAAAAGCTGCTTCACCCACCTGGGTTTCCTGAGAATTCTTCCAGGCTTGTAGCGTTGGCGGTCACAAAGGTGACAGTGAACTTCTGCGTTATCGTCTCTGGCGAAGATAAATGTAAAATGCACCAAGGTTAAAAAAAAAAAAGAGAGAGAGAGACACCACTAGGTTGGCGCTTTTATCCAACCCATTTGAGAAGCCTTCGCCGGGTTACCGTATCACAGGCAGATATGGCTTACTTTAACTATGGTTTCTTCAACAAGCATCCCTGGGTTCGTGCCTCAGAAGAAGCCCAAATCAAAATTAAGCCAATCGTAAAAACTTTAGGGCAGAGTGCATTAGGCATCCAAGCAATATTACGTTACCTTTTCAATGCACTTTCCATTAAAGCAGGGATTCTCAACCTTGGCAACTTTAAGACTTGTGGACTTCAACTCCCAGAATTCCATTCCGGGAGTTGAAGTCCACAAGTCTTAAAGTTGCCAAGGTTGAGAACCCCTGCTTTAAAGGCTCTTTTCAACGATGGATACTTTCAAGATTTTTATGAACCCAAAGGCAAGTTGCTTCAGAGCCAGTGTAAAAAACAACAGCTCTGACAACTGATTCCAAATCACACGGGTAATCTTTCCCTGGCTGAAAAAAACAAGTATCGTAAAAAAGAATAACTGGACTAAGAGAAATATAAAAAAATACCTTCCAGACACATTCCTCCATAAACGACTTTGATCTTCAGTTCTTTTATTCTCTTGCCTTCCCACACGATGATGTAATCTTCAGCAAAAGTCACATTTCTGCATTCTGAACACAGGAAAGCTCTCGTCAGGTTATAGGTCATACGTGGGCGGTTTTTTTATTAAACCTTTTCAAAAGATGGGTTATAACTATGCCTAAAAAAACTCGCTCAATGCATATTGACCTTTATTGGCACAAGAGAGCAAGGCAGAACTTCTTTCCTCGTAGATCACCTCTGGCCTGATGTTACCTGGAAAGGAAAAAGGAAAACGAGGGGATGAAAGGCAAACTCAAACTACGACGGAAGATCTAATATTGGCAGTCCTTGACTTACGACCACAATGGAGCCCAAAATTTCTGTCGTTAAGTGAGCTTTGCCCTGTTTTTATGGCCTTTTCCTTGCCACAGTTAATAAGTGAATCACCGCAATGGATAGGTTAGTAACCTGGTTGTTAAGCAAATATGGGCTTCCCCATTGACTTTGTGTGTGAGACGGTCACGTGACCGTAGGACACTTCCACCGTCATACATATGAGCCTGCTGCCAAATGTCTGACTTTTGATCACAGGATCATGGGAAGCTGCAAAGGTCGTAACTGGGAAAAACATGAAAAGACACCAGGTCTCTCCCTGGCAATCAAAACCGCTGTACCTCCAACTCCGCTGTTGACAGCGCTGCTGAACACGGCGCTCCCGGCTTCCTGGCAAGTGGCCACACATTCGGCTTCAACATCCCAAAGGAAGGAAACAGGAGCATTTTTCGCACACTGCCCAGCTAGGAATAACTGGATGACACAAGAATAGGATAATCTGGTTTGTTTTTATATCATTCCCCCTTTCCCCAATCCAGAAAAAAAAACCTCCTCTTTAATGAACAAAAAGAGAAAAAGAAAAGAAAAACCAGAGAGTTGCCATTTACCTGCGGAACTGTAAAATAGTCATTATGAACAGTCCGGATGGGATCCCCTTGCCTGTAACCGTTGGACAGCTTTCCTGGGATAGCTTGCACCGGAAGCTTAAAGGAAGACGCTTGGGATGAAGAACTGCAAATGGATTTTATAAATATGTAATCTATTTGTACAATGAATAGAGAAGGTGTGTGGGGACCATGATTCCCGGCCTTCCCCGCCCACCCCCAGGAGACTGACACAGTGCAAACTGAAGTGTCAGCGTTTTGCTGGCATTTTTGGGAGGCACCGTCTAAGTACCACAGTTGTGGTATTAAAATCAGGTGCTACGTATTCATTTCGACCTCATCAACATCACTGCCTTCGGGAAAAGATAGAAACAAGAGCAACACTTTGTCTCACACTTACAGAGACTGGAATTGCGATCCAATGCATATAAAGTTGTGTATCACTGGTACAACTTCCCTAGCCAGCATGGAGAATTCTGGGACTTGAAGGCCACCCCTCTTCAAGCAGCTGAGATTGAGAATGACTGAGTAACAGACTGTATGCTTAGCTAATGCTTGTTCCACAGCTCCATGCTCCCTAAGCCTCTGAGGAGTTTTCATACTTACGTAGAGCCATCATAGAAGTACCCAAGGAAAGGGGAATTATTAACGGAAGACTGCACACACAGGAAGGGGAACCAGTCAGGGGCCAAATTCCCGGATTTGACAGAGCAGAGCTGGTCAAAAGGTGGATTGACGTTCCCACCGAACACCCCTTCAAAACACGAGCTCTCAAAAAGCTGCTTCATCTCTGGGGTACAATCCTTGAGAGAGAAGGTAAACACGCAGGTCTGGGATCAGCCTGATGCCATTCTAATAAGATTTGAGTAGCTTTACAGACACATCTTGGGGGGGAAACGACTGTGGGCCATCTACTCGACATGCAGAAGATCTTCAATTCACTCTCGGCCTCTGAGAGCTGAGAAGAAGGTCTGAGAAATATCTCAGCAGCCCAGGCTAGGCCAGACAAAAACTTGAGCTAGGAATAAAGACATTTTCTTAAGGCTATTGCTTTATAAAAGTCTAGAGTAATGTGGGAGGAGGCCTCTGAATAGGATACAGGATAAGAGAGTTGGAAGGGACCCAACCCCTTGTCCAATGCCTTCTTGAAAACCTCCAGGGTTGGAGATGAAGACCAATTGTTCCACTGATTTGTTGTTATCAGGAAATGTCTCATTTCTAGGCTGGATCTCTCCTTGATTAGTTTCCATCCATTACTCCTAATCCAGAAAGCTCATGCCAGTCTTTGCCATCAGTTAGCTTTTTCCGTGTAATTCATTATGAAATCATTTGGTTCAAAAAGAACATCTCAAAAACTTAACTGCGGTGAAAGACGTGGGCCAGAGTTTCAGAAATGTCAGAAGCTTTCCAGGGCGATGCTTAGAATGAAGAATTACAGAAATTAAAAGCAGAATTAGTACCTGATCACAACAGCATTGAATATCACACGCTCCTGCTGTGAGGTTGCATGGACAGGAGCCCAAGGGGTGAAAGACTTGATTGGGGATCACCGTTGCGTTCTCTAAAGAAGAAAAAGGTTGAGAATTGAGGGGTTAATTTGAAGAGGTGCCTTTTTCTTTCAATATCCTTTTCTCCTGAACAATGAAAGCCTCCTTATACATGCAAAACATGTGAGCAAACCACATTTTGCTAGTTGGGTGCATACATTATGCTAAAAACATCTAAAGGTGGCCATGAATCAAATACCTTCTATTTTTCTAGTTAGGTTTCCTGAAGTTGTATTAGGGTATATTTCCGCTTGGATTAATAGCCGGGCCATCACCTTTGCCCCTTGACATGCTGAGACCTGCAAACTTTGAAGCAAGCACAGGGCCTCCACACAGCAATCAGTGAGGTTTGAAACACACAGTTGCAAGTGCCTGGTCAAGGACACCGTCACCCTGGAAACGTTCTGAAATACAAAATATGACAGCTAGCAATTAACCAAGAAAGTTTATGAATTACAACGTAACTATAAATATTAATCCCATGTCAGGGATAAAACAGCAATTATTTTATTTTGATCTTTATTTACTGCAATGGTAAAAAAACAAAAGCCCAAATCAGGAATCTAGGTCAAGAATTTTATGGAAAGAGATTCACAGGAGATACTTAAAAAGTTGATCTAAGATCTTTTATTGGCAAGGATAAGAGGAGAATCACTTTTTCTACTCACCCCTTGATGTGTGACTTGCAAGCTCCAGTCATCTGTTCTGTTTCTACCACTACAGTCTGAAGGGGGCAACAATCCTAGAAGAGATCAAAGAACATTATCATATGCAATGAACAAGGATATACATCCAATTTCGCAGGTCTTAAGATTGTTGGCCGACCAGGTACAAAAATAGCCAGGGAAATAATTGAAGCCTGGGAAATGGGCCCTTTGCCAGTCAACAGGAGTGCTGATTTACCATCAGCTGATTAGGTACTCTGGATCTCGGCAGCCACAAGGAAACAACAGCCAACAACTTAATAGCCGGCCATCAACAATTAAAAAGCCACACACGACAAGGTACCACATAAATACAACACATAGAATAGCCCAAAGCACACATTCTGGTGAGAGACAAGTTCCTTGAGGATGGGCTACAGCATGAATCTAAAAGCACAGAAGACTAAATCTCTGGTCATGGTGACTGACCTAGATTGGATCCTGCATTTATCATATGTATTATCATCTCTCAAGCATCATTCTTACCAGGAAGAGTGAAACTAATTCATTTTGAGAAAGAGAAAATAATTTCCTCCCTGCTCTTTTGCATTCCAGAGCTTCCTGGGATCATCTCAAAAATGGTTTTGAAGGATGCTTACCAGTTTCATTGTCTGCCACAGCGAGAGAGAAAGTGTCAGCCTGGCTGTTGGTCAAAGAAGCTGTCACCATAGTCCCAGACATGTGGATAAAGGAAGGTTGGAAATCTAAACAGAGAAATCAGGATCATGTTGAGGTCACTCATTAAACATAATCATTGGCCAAAGATGTTCTCTCTAAATAAAGAGGCCTCTGTGAATTTCTTCATGGTTTCCTTTCACCATTGATAGAAGAGAAGGAAATGTACGACAGCGTAAGAGAATTGAGGAGACTGTTTTTGTGTCATCATTCGGAGCGGCAAAGGAGGATAAAAGAGGCAGGAAGTTGCTATCCAAAGCATTCTTGAACACACACAACTGGTTGCAATTCTTTGAAGGCTTAGGGTGTTGTTTATGCCTTAAAGTCAGAAAAACCCAATCCAGGGGAATTCAAAAACAAAGCACATACCAAAGCTCTAAAAGCCACGCTCCCTAAGAGACACAGCCACGATTGCCCAAGCTAAACTTTGTTAGTGTGTGGGTGGGGACAAATCCCCCCTTTTGGGTGGCTCAAAATGTTTATTAGACCAACTTGGCCCGCTGGTTAGCTCAGAAAATAGTGTATTGTGCAAATCCAGAACATGGGTTCTCTTGGATTCTGTGAACATGACTACGAGGTTAGGGATGGAGGGGTGGGTGGATAGGTTGGAAAAAAGAAGAAAGGAAAATGGGAGGGAGGGAGGGAGGAAGGAAAGGAGGGAGGGGAATGGGAGAGGAAGGAAGGGAGGAAGAAAAGAAAGAAAATGAATGGGAAGGAAGCAAAGGAGGGAGAGAGGGAGGGAGGGAGGAAAATATTTCACAGCTGTGAGGCAAGCAGAACTAAATCAGAAAACACGAGACTGGCATAAAGCGGGACCTGTTGGATTTCTGCCTGCCCATTGCTGATTAAGCCCCCCCTTAATCTTTCCCCCACACACCCTGCTCTCCAATCTGGGCCCCGGCCCGAAACAGCCACAACAGCCCCCAAAGGATCCCCCGGAGGCTCATGGCGAGGCTAAGGCGGGCCATCCCCAGCCCCAGGATCGCCTGTCGCCGCCGCCATCTTGCCCGGCGCCTTCCCTTGGTTGCTATGGAGATGGCCGGGAGGAACCAGGCCGTCGCTGAGGGAGCGCGAAAGGCTCGCGTGGCTGCCAAAGGAGGGTTAAAAAAGCCTGAAGTATCCCGCTACGTTGCGAAGTTTAGCAGATTAAAAAAAAAACGCGTCTGTGGTGAAAGTAGTAGAAAAGAGCACAAGAGGCCCTTTCTTCTTACTATTCCCCTCCCGCACTGTGGAAATGGTATGTTCCTCAGTCAGGCTGCTCTACAGCTCCCACCGTCCCTTTCGCGGACGCTCGCGCATAGAAGCCAAATCAGCCCCGAGAATTCTGGGAGTTGAAGTCCACATGCCTTCGACTGGCTAAGGTGGAGAAACGCTGCTCCAGATGGACCGGATGACAGTTCCTATCAGCCACAGCAGTGAAAATTAATTGTTTAACTCCAACCCAATCTGTGTTTCCTCCTTCCCAATCACTCTTGCTGCTTAAAGATGAATCCACCTCTTCTTTTTCTGTGCGAAGGGTAAAAAATACTCAAAAACAAGTCTCAAAAATCTTCTGAGACTTATTTTATTGATTCATTTATTTCAATGTATGTGCAGCCTATCTCAGTGTATATGTGATGAACCTCTGTTGAAACATAAAAAAATAGCAATAACAGCCCAAAAACAACAGCCAACCAAACAGATTTGGTTCCCAGAGATAATATAGAATGGAAATAAGGCTAGAATAAATTACATTTGCATTCCATTCTGGATTTCTGATCGCATCGCAGAAATTGCTGTGTCTGCTGTCACAGACCAAAGCTCAGTTGGAATGCCTCGCAAGGGGTAAACGAACCCTTAATTCATTTGTGTTGGTCTACATCTCAGTGTAACCATGGAACAAAAGCACAGCCACATACAGAAACTCATCCTTGGCATAGGCAATTCAAGAGAGTATTGAAAAAAATATTTCCTGTGCCATGATAATAATGATGATGCTAAAAACAATTCACCTACAGCACAGCTGCAGTTATAAGTGAATACCTGGGATGCAAAATGAAGAAGAAGGCAAAAGTTCACCACCAAAATGGATGATCAGGCTGGAAAATAAGATTAGCAAGCTGAGATCAGAGGCAAGTAAGCTTCAACAGATGAAAAGGGGGGGGGAGGAGGAGAAACAGAAGAACCAGAAGATTAAAGACCTCATAAAAAAAACACTTAGAAACAAAAAAGATCCACAAAACACTGAAAATAATAAAGCAGCAAATAAGAGCTAAAGAAGATTAGCAGATATGAAGCTCAAATTGCATATTTTAGGTAGACTCTCCAATGCTAAACATCTCCGGGCATTAGGGAGACAAGATAATGATGAAGCTGGACATCTTTAGAGCTTTTTTGTAAAAATATTAAGGGTCACTAGTCTCACGCCCTTAGTCAATGTTTAGCTGATGCCCAGCGTGTGGGAATTAATCCAGCGGCCGTCAAGCGATAAACCAGGATATCCTTTTCCCTGGGTCCCTGACTGAAAACAAGCTCTTTTCTCATCTGCCAGTGGATCACTCCAAGCCCAGCCATTTCAAGAGAAGCATCTATTTTTTGCCCTCTTCCAAGATTTTCGCACCATAGGGCTTTGGTGGCTCAATTAACACTGGGCAAAAATGGCCATTGGCAGGGATCCCAAAATCTCTTTGATGTTTTTATATAAGCATGATTCTTTCTATTCCTTTTGCCTTGCAGATCTTTTGATGGCCCCTCAGCAAGTGAAGAACAGGATTATCAAAGAACAGAAAGAATTAGCCAAGGTAAGGTGACCCGTTTCACTGCCGGGAATTTGAAATATTCAGTCTGCCACTTATGACCAGCAAAAATGAGAAATATCAACTTTATTATTAATCTATGTGCCACGCACTGGTTAGCTGATGGCAACAGATTTGAGGCTGGCAACATTTTGTTAATGTTTTTCGACAGCCAGAGATATACCAGCAACAGTTGACAAAAGATGGTGACTCAGAGATGGATGGCTGTCTATTTACATCTCGTGCTAAATGTCCCACTTCTTTTATCTACAGCAATGTTTTCTAAACTTTTGGAAACTTTAAGAAGTGTGGACTTCAACTCCCAGAATTCTCCAGCCAGCCACCTCTGATTCTTGAGTCTAGACTATGATAGTCAACCTTTCTGTTTACCTGAAGCAGGAAATCCTTGCTTGATGGTACATTGTCTTGCAATTCTTCCTCTCGCCTTTCCTTCTTCCACAGAGGGTAAAGAATCTGGAACAGCAGAAACGTAGCCGGCTGCGAGAACTTGAGGAGGAGAAAAGACAGTTTCGCCTGCTCATGGTCAAGAAATTGGCACCCAGGGTGACATTCAAGATAGGATCGTCCACGGTCACGGAAAGAGATTCCAGGAGATTGCGGTCCAGTGCCCAGCCTTCTCCTCTGCGATCGAGTGAGAGCAGCTGGAGGAATCTAGACCCCAGGCTGCATGCTAGATCAGACACCACTTTCTTCACCACTGCAGGGCGAAGGTTTCCTACATCTTGTTCTCCTAAAGTAGCCCAAGTAAGTTTTGACTTTTAAATGATTACCGTTTAAAAGAAGTAAGGCTGGGCTCACGCATTGCACTCAGCCATTACCTTTCCTGTTGGTTTGGCATTGAATTGTGTTTGCCGCCCACTGTGGTTTGTAGTCCATGCTTTACCACTCAGTGAGCTGCATAAGCAGGTCGTATGATATTAACAGAAACCATGGAACAGGAGTTAAGAGAGGCTGGGTTGATGTAATACACAAGATCCGAACTCAACAAGCTACATAGCTAGTCCTTGATTTACTATTTCTTTAGCGGCTGCTCAGTCACAACAGCACTGAAAAAATTGACGCACAGCCATTCCTTGCTCTTGCTCTTACAACCATTGCAGCCTCCCCATGATCACATGATCAAACTTTTAGGCTCTTAGCAACTGACATTTAAGACAGCTGCCGTGTCCTGGAGTCACATGATCACAAATTTGTTTAAAAAAAAAGTTTTGGAGTGAGGCGCACATTTGAGCACGGCCCATTCTACGTAATGTGCATTCTAGAAAATAGTGAACTCGGGAATCAGATTGTGTAAATTGTGGTCTTCTTAACCAACAGAGCGCCAGATGTTCTTCGCCAGATGTTCCACCAACCTACAGATACAAATCTCCACAAGGCAAGAATTTGTAGTAAAGAACCAAGATGTTGCCTGCCTCTCCTGGGCCACACGGAGCTGCCATGCAGAAACAAATTAACATCTGAAATTGAAAACTAAACCCTATGTCAATCCACCACAATTTTAACTTAAATAAAAGGGGCTTTGTTTGGAATTAAGGTGTCAAGCCTTAAACCACTTTGATTCCTCTACCTATGATACCGGAAATGAGTTTTACATACCAACTTTATTTCCTTCTTCTCTGATTTCAGGCGTTAGTTTAAACCAGTGGCAGAAAGACTTCAATTCTGTAACACTTTAGTACAGAAATAGCGTCCTGGACAATGTATGCACTGGCTTGAAACTTTTAGCCCTTTGTTGATCATTCCAAAATACATTTTGGTTTCTCGTGCTTCATTTTTTTAGTTTTATAGTTACAGTCTGGGAGACAGGACTTCCCACATAGAGGGCAAGGGAAATCCACAATGCAGCTACATTGCGACTTTCAATTTCTTTTTCTTAGACTTCATGACAGACGGCAGCGAAATCTTGAAAGCGGTTCTGGAATAAAATTGAACAGTAATTCAAAAATGGCTCTGCATAAGGACTTGATGCCTTCTGTCTGCCCCAACAAGCAATTTAAAAAATCAGCATTTAGGAATTGCTAGGGTCACATTATAACAATTGACTAAACTCAGCACATATTTATTTCTACAACAAAACGTGAAACACGCCCAACAAATTTCTGCAAAAAAATATTGGGCAAATATTGGGCAGCTGGTGGGTATTGCAAGAAGGAAAGGAAAGGCAAGGTAGACATAAGGGATGATAAAAATCAAGAGACAAGAAACAATAGGAAAAATAGTGAATCGGGACAAAGATTTCTCCTAACACAGTTTATATAATTTTGTATCCATTCAGACGAACTTTGCTTTCATTTTGAAATAGTAATTTCAGAATCAGCAGTGTTTGATCAATTACAAAAGGATTTCTCAAGGATACTTACTCACAAGTGGTACAGATTGGACTGAAGTTGCAGAATACTGTAAAAAAGGTTTAAAAAATAAGAATAACACTTTCAGAACAGCTTTTAAGAACAGACAGATCAAGCCCAAGCCCGAGAAAGTCTAAACGCTTACTCGACAAACACACTGAGCAGACATAGCCAATTTCAATAAGATTCCTGTGGCAGAAGCAGGCAGCACGGTAATCCACATGAACAGGTGGTGGGAGGATCAACTGGGATCTCTGATCTTGATCAGGCAGATAAACCCACTGCAATTTTTAAAAGGGATGCTATTAAGACAAAAATTTTGTAGAAGAACCGTATTACAGACTATATGGCAGTCAAACATCCAGAGCGATAGCTCCTTTTCTGACTGACAAATTTGATTAAAAGGTATCAGCTTAAACCCTGACATTAAAGGTTTGGTAGAATTTACCCTGATTTCTAAACCAAACAGGCTGAAGCAAAGTGGCTAGAAAAACAGAACTCACCAGCAAATACTGCAGAAGTGAAGGCTTATATGGAATTTTCAAGTAGATCCCGCCAGTTATATCACATGCCTAGAAAGTAGGACAGCAGCAAACAATATCCTTACACCAAAGACAAAAACTATATCTGGGGCTCACTGGTGGAGCTTCCGCTTCGCTTGCACTATTCCAGGGTGAAGGAGTAATGAAGGACATTGAGGGGGAAGTAAAACTCTTACAGGAAGGACCATAAAGAAAAAAGTTCTGTTCATCCACACGATCTAATAAATGAGGAAGAACAAAAACGAACATCGTACCTGCTGCAAAAGTCCCGAATCCGAGTCCAACACACAGGCATCAATTAAAATACTCTGAGGAGAAAAAAGGAGACAGAATTAGAGTCCTCTAAAGAGAAAGCACTATAGTATTAATGCAAGTAAGGTGCTGATGGAGCTACAGATCTTGTAGTAAATTCTGGTCATTACCCGTTTCTGGGCTGCAAAGATAACATTCATGAAGTTCATATATTGTAATGCGCTGTCTTCAGCAGCTTTGATGACCTGGAAAAGAAATGGGAACTTCTTGATTTAGATGTCATACTTAGCAGGAGCTATTTGACTTCAAGATATGGAAGGAAACCTTACCAAAATCCTGGACTTTATTTCCTGACTGGCTACATATTGAACAAGAAGTGGAAAAAATAGAAAAGAAGCATTTAGTAGATCTTGGGTGAATGCTTTACAATAATAAGACTGACGCATAGATAACACCAGACTACGTACTTTTAATCTCTCTTGTTACTCTGTGAATATCTGAAGCACAAGACATTCAGGAATCATTGGAATTGTATTTCAGAACATTAAAAAATATATAGTTATAACAGGAGGATTTGAACAGATATACTTCATTAATGGACTGCTTGCCTTCATACAGAAATTAAGAACAGGCTAAAAAAGAATAAAAACAGTCCTGGATAAAATGGCAGGAAAAAAATCAGCAGTTCTTCAAAGTCAATACAATCTAAGAGAAGGTTGGAAAAGAAGATAAGCTCAGCCAGGTGGTTGCTTAACATCCTGAGACCCAACATGGGTATGTGTATGTGTGTGTATGTATGTATATATATAATATATATATATACAGAAATGCAAAGTCATTTTTGAGAAACATTTGACTTTTGTAAAAAAAAAAAAAGGATACAGCAAAGTGCTTTAGCAAGAGATCCAGCCAGCAAAGTTTCTGTCTGTTGCCCCTTTACTTCAGCTACAATCACAAAGAAATAAAAATTAAGTAGCATATACTAGAAATAAAAAACACCAAAGCTATGCAACGAATCAGTTGGCTTCTCTTACTATTGGTCATCAGGTCCTTTATCTCCTCTGCAATGGTTTCATTTATGGTGGATAATAATTCATATTTTCCATCTTTACTACCAAAAACATTTGATTCTCCAAAGAGATCGACAACTGCCCAGTGTTTTCTAGGATACAGGAAACGACTGAGAGAAGAGAAAATAAAATTATGTTAACCATTTAGGAGTTCAATCACTCAAACTACCACAAAATATCTATCATTTTCCATTTTATGAAAAAATATAACAAAAGATCCTTTACACCACAATTCATTTTTTTAAATCTCCTATACAATTCTTAACTAGGCATCAGCAGCTTATCTTCCAATTAAAACAGCCCCTGGAGCAACAATCAACAGGAGACAGAATACCTTTCTTGTATATGACTGGCTATCACAGCAAGTTTGTTGTTGCGGTTCATAAATAAGTGTGAGTTTCCCAAAACCATGGTCGCATCGAGGCATTTTGATAATGTAAGCTGCAAGGAGAAATATTATTTAAAACCCAGAAACTTCCAAATCAGAATCAAACATGCATAAAATTTCAAGCCATATTTATCCAAAAGAAAAACATTAGAAATAATTTATTTTTTAAAACAAAGGATAGTACCTGAATAACTTATGCCAGCGATGCCTTACCTCTGAGCCCAACAAGGCTTGCTTGCCCCACCAAATAGGGTTAATATCAACGACAATGACTAGGAGATTCACTTCCTCATCTAGAAAAGAAGATAAAGCACACAGAATTCAGAAGGTGAGACTGTATCTGCCATCCATTCCTTCATTTTATACAGACATCTCAAGCAGCTGCTGGGAATATCCAGAGGTTGAAAGCCACTATTCCCAACTCTGCTGGAGACTAGATGTTGTCCTTGACCAACCAGCAGCAAATGTGCTCCTGTTTTAACTAAAGTAGGGGTCTTCATACTTGGCCCTTTTATGACTTGTGGACTTCAACTCCCAGAATTCCTCTTCCTGTTTTCCCCGTAACAACCACCCTGTGAGGTGGGCTGGGCTGAGAGAGGAGGACAGGCTCAAAGTCACCCAAGCTGCCTAAGACATGAAAGCATCTTGTGGCAGGGAGTTCCACCTGGCACGTGGGAATGCAAGGCCTCATTCCTTTATTCCCTAAGTGACATTTGCATTGAAAGGAGACCTAGGGTTGGTAATGGCGGGGGGGGAGGGAAACGGGTGTAGTGGAAAGGTGTGAAACCACTCTGCACATGCTCAGAGGCAGCCAACACTTCAGAATAAAACCCAGTCTCTCCAACCAAGGAATTCAGAGGCCTGAGACTCGCCTTGGAGTCGGGAAAGGCGGAGGAATTCCACCCAACCCCGAATTTAAATCCAGAATTCGGACCCCAAACTCACCCGCGCTCATGGCGGCACAGGCCGGTCGCCTGAGAATGACGTCACGAGCGCTCTGGCGCACCCTTCTTGGCGTCCCCCGCTCATGTTCTTGCGGCTGGCAGCGAGTGCAAGCGGGGAAGGCTTCCGGTAGGACCCCGCGGCGCCGCGCCGAGGGTTCCGGGGAGGCGTCCTGGTCGCCCGAAGCGTTTTCTTTCTCCACCATGAACGAGGCGGGTGAGCGGAGGGGCGAAGGGGGAGCCCCAAAACGGGCACCGTTTTTGAAGTCTGGTTTGGAACTGGATCCTTTCTGGCGCGCCTGGGGCAGACGGGAGTCCCTCGCGCCGGGAACGGGAGAAAAGAGGGAGGGAACCTGAATGGCTGCAGAGGACAACAGAAACCGAAGCTGGAAGTTAAACAGGTCGAGCCTTGACAGGTGGAAATATCAGGTTTCCTGCCCTGTGAGGTCTCTGCTAGTCTGGCGGGCGTTGTGGGAAGAGTTTCCTTTCCGATCAGAAATCTGTTGCTATCACGTTTCTTTAGTATTGTAAGATCCATGTCAATTCCTAATTATTTTTAACTATTTATCTTTATAGAGCCTATCTATCTATCTATCTATCTATCTATCTATCTATCTATCTATCTATCTATCTATCTATCTATCTATCTATCTATCTATCTATCTATCTATCTGAGAGGGTGTGGAATAAATGCAAAATATTCTATTTGGAAGAGTCACAAATGCAGAATACTATAATCTGTAAAATGCGAAATGAGCACTTTTGTAAGTTTCAGGATTTCTAAATTAATTTATTTTTTGTGTTCCACCTCTGCAGAGCTAGTCGATGCCTTTAACACCCAGATGAGACAGAATCCAGATGTTGCCTCTGCAGTGGCTGCCATCCGGGTCTTACTGGAATTCTTGAAGAGGGACAAAGGCACGTAATGTCTTGGCGTTGCACCAACTGAGCAGCCGGCAGAAAGAAATTAAATCACAGGCTGGTGGAATTAAGCCTGGAATTTACTTACAAATCCCAGGGTGATTTGTAGCAGAGCAGCCCGTTACAAAAGTAGTAGTAGATAATACAAAGAGTTCACATTCTAAAATACTTTATCATAAGGCTTCCCTGCTTCCTGCCTTAATTTTTATTTTAAACTCTCAAGATGAAGTCTGTAAAACCTGAAGCCCACGCAGCAGCTTTTTTAAAAACCTTTTTTATTCCCTCAGGTGAGACCATCCAAGGACTGAGAGCCAATCTAAAACAGGCTATAGAAACACTCTCTAGCGTCGATTCCTCGGTGGCCATTTCCTCTGGAGGAGAGCTTTTCCTAAGATTCATCAGTCTCACTTCTTTAGAAAACCCGGTGAGTTTTAATTCAGCTCTTTAATGTAAATATTGGCCACTCAGCTTCCAAATTTTACGTTTTAAAAAATGCTGAATGTGGCTATAAGAACAGTAGAACTTACTCCAACACAGTAGATATGTCCTGAGTAATTTAGAAACCATTCAAAATGTCAGGGATTGATCTTGGTGAATGTAAATGTTGAAGGGCTCCTGAGCTTGTACCGAAAGCTTTTGTTTTTACGTGTTACGATGCAGAGTAAGTTTCTAGGCATTTGGGATGAGGGATAAGAGGATGTGTGAATCCATACGCTGGATAAAGATGCTACTCATGGTACCCAAGATATGTTTTGACTTGTTTCTTTAATCTTCTGTATCATTCTTTCAACTTCGCTACTTTCCGTTTTTCCCAGGACTATTCCAAATGCAAAGAAATCATGATCGAAAGAGGGGAGGTTTTTCTTAAGCGAATCTCTCTTTCCAGGAAGAAAATCGCCACGCTTTGTCACACTTTTGTGAAAGATGGTGGCGTAAGTAACACTGTTACATTTATTATAATCATAGCTTGTTTTCTTCCTTCATGCTCTTCAGTAATACAAAAAAGAAATCCAGTGTGTCTTGGACCATCTATTTTTTTTTTTAATCTGTCATGTTATTTGTGGAGGGAGGGATGATTTTTTTGAAGGCTACAAAAATATACTGGAATAAATACCTGTTGTTTAGCAAGACAGTGCTGTGGGATGTAATATTTTAACTCTTCTACCTATATTTCTCCAACTTGTCCCATTGAATGAGAGGAGAGGCTTTGCCCTCATCAGAGAGAGGCTGGGGAACTGATGGCATAAACTGAAAAACCAATATTTGGATTGTCTTTCCAGATAATATTGACACATGCTTACTCAAAAGTGGTACTTCGAGTGTTAGCAGCAGCTATACAGGCCAAGAAACGTTTCAGCGTCTATGTCACGGAATCACAGCCGGATCGAGCAGGGCAAGTAAAGCAAAAAAAATTTTCCTCTGTTGCTAGAAAGTGTAGAAATGTTTTCTTTCTCTTGGGGATGTTGTTATGAACGGGCTTGTTTTCAATTTAAGGTGCAATACCCAATAGGAACATTTATGTTGGGGTGATTTTGTGGGTGAACCCTTGGCCTCTGATTTTTGAACAGTCTGCCAGGTCGATGGCTTTCCTTTTGTGAAATGAATAAAAGGCATTTTAAACATAGGAGCAACAAAGGGTCTTTCCGTTTCAAACTTGTTTAATCAACCGTTCTGTTCAATTTAAAAAAAATGTGTTTTTTTTCCCGGAAGGTAGAATACTATAGGATCAAGGTGTACTGTTTCTTATTAAACTGACAGGTTTAATATGCATACCTTAACATTAACACAGGCAGAAGATGGCAGAAGCCCTCAAGAATCTTGGAATTCCTGCCACCATAATTCTAGATGCTGCTGTTGGGTAAGTGGGTTAATATTGCTACTTTCAAAGCACTTTTGAATGGTGGAGTTCCAAAGCAAAATGAGATAAAAGCATTTAGAGAGAATATTGACTGGGGGATTTATAACATAAGAGCGATGTAGTTCACTCACAGGGAAAACGGCCTGGCTCACATGGAGCAATTGTGTCTGCCAAAATGCACTGCAACAAAACCAACGTGTTATTGTAATACCGGAGGTGGTTGTGCAGAGTACATTTCATGTGCAAGTACAGCCGCAGTCGTAAAGCATCCTTGCCAAAGGAGCTGGACAAAGAACCGTAGGACCAGCCATGTTTTTCTGTCTCTCTTCACAGATACATCATGGAAAGGATAGATTTGGTGATTGTGGGGGCTGAAGGAGTGGTCGAAAACGGAGGGATCATCAACAAGGTGAAGAGCGTTTGTAAATTATGCGGTCACTCCCAAATGATTCACATGGGTCCCTTTGTCTCTCGTTTGGGCTTAGCACAGACTTTCAGCCTCTGAGGATGAAGGCAGCCCCGATGATCGCTTCCTTCAAAGCCCTTGTAATTCATCCTTCCTTCCTTGTCTGAAAAGGGTTTATTTATTTAGTTTGTATCTTGCCTTTTATTATTCTTACAAATAACTCTCCAGCAGATCTTCCTTCTCCACTTTTCCCCACAACAACTTTGTGAGATGGGTTGAGTTGAGAGAGAGAGAGACTGGCCCAAAGTCATCCGGCTGGCTTTCAAGCCTAAGGCAGGACTAGAACTCACCGTCTCCTGGTGATGGGTCCAAGTTCATCCGGCCAGCTTTCAAGCCTAAGGCGGGACTAGAACTCCCATCTTCCACTTCTGAAATTGCTGCTTTTTGTGTATGTCCTAACCACCACACCTCTTCCCCTGCCCCGTGCCTGATGTCTCCTTCAGATTGGGACCAACCAAATGGCCGTCTGTGCCAAAGCGCAGAACAAACCTTTTTACGTAGTGGCCGAGAGTTTCAAGTTTGTAAGGCTCTTCCCTCTGAACCAGCAGGACGTCCCGGATAAATTTAAGGTAAGGGGGGAAAGTCTGCTTCCTGGATGGAGCAGAACCTGTAGCTGGTTTTTCGCCATCTCAAAATTGGCACGGGTTTCTCCAGTGCCATTGTTAACTTTGGTCGCTAAACAAACAGTTGTAAGTTGAGGGCTGCCTGTACTGCAGAGACAGGAAGGGTGGGGGTCAGCTCAAGAACCTCCTTGAAGCTGCCTCTCTCCATAAGGGTAACCCAGGCCTTTTCTTTCGTTCCTCTCAGTACAAAGCAGACACCTTGAAGACCCCAAAGGCCCTCGCGGTTGAGCATCCATGGATCGATTACACCTCCCCGTCTCTGATCACGCTGCTGTTTACGGATCTTGGGGTCTTGACCCCTTCGGCTGTGAGCGACGAACTGATTAAACTCTACTTGTAAAGGGCCATCCTGAACCAGTGGATTGCAAGCAGTAAATGCAAAATAAGCAGGGAATTTTTTCCTGATCATTTTGCCCCCTTTGTTCTGCGGATTTTTATTTTTTAAAAAAAATTCATTTGTACAAAAAAAAAAAAAGCTCACTGTGCTGACTGTAAAGTAAATTATTGGAATAAATTTGCTCGAAGAAAAACCAAGGTGTCATCATATATTTTCTGCTCCACCTGCTGACTTGAGATATGCTGCAGTAGCAGGTAGCTCAAAATGTATCCTCCAAAAAGTTAAGATGGCGGCAAAGTCAAGGGTTGGACCCATTTAATTTACATGCAGGTAAAAAAAAAGATTCATCGCTTTTTAGACCTGCATCTTTTAAAGGCAGAGGCTAAATATTGTCTCCAAGTCATTGGCTTCCACTGAAAGCAGACAATAACTGAATTAGACAGGCTGATCCTCCGATTCTTTCTGCAGAGTTGGCTTGCAAGGCCTCCAGTGGGAAGAAAAAGGGGAGCAGCTTGGGAAAACCCAATTTTGCATGGAGAAATCCGGAAAGTGAAGGAATTCAGTACTACTTGCCAAAGAGTCCGTATTGGTGAGACGAGAAACGCTCAGATTTTCACTTCATCTTTTTATCCTTCTGAGTCTGAGCCACTTCCTCCTTCCCTACTGCCCAGCAGCGTCTTCTCAAACTCCTTCTCGCTGATTTTACCCCTTCTGAGCTTTTTCAAAAGCCGGGTGTCGTTCAGAAGCTCCTCCATATCTTCGTTGTCGGGGTCAGAACCCTGGAGAGAGGTTTTTAAAAACAGAAAACAAGGCTTAAAATAAGAAAGACTTGTCACGAGTTTTGCTTTCCTTAAAAGTGCAGGTAGCTTTTGCTGCTGCTCCTAATAGTTCTTTGGGCCTCCCTTTCCGCCTGTTCTGACAGTCCATCAATACTGGGGTGCAGAAATTATCTTAAGCCATTGTTTCAGGGGGGTTACTGGTTTTGTGTCTGGAGCCATTTCAGCCTGGTTTACAAAATGACTGGAGCTAATTGCCAATAGGAGATAATTTTTGTACCTCAAGGTTGAACTCTGGGGTCCTTGGTGCTCTCTGAGCTGGGCTGTTTTCTTAGAGACCTTTCATGACCCAACTAGGCAACATCATCAGCGCTACTAGGGTGGAGTTTGTGGCGAGGAAAAGGACCGTGAGGTCCTTGGTGCTCTCCGAGCTTGGTGGTTTCCTTGCAGACATTTCGTGACCCAGCTAGTTAACATCATCAGTGCTGGAAGGGAGTGGGGCTTGATCTTGGTTTATATACTAGTGGCTTGTCCTGCCAAGGTTGTGGGAATAGTCTTGGTGGTTCCTTGATTAGGCTGTGGTTTACTGTTTCATGGTTTGTCTGAATTGGTAGTTAGTTAATATTCTTCAGCCAAAACTCAAATGAATTGGCTTAATGTGATGTCCCAGTCCCCCGAGTCAATAAAAATGGGGGTTCCTCCTGCTCTTGCTCCCCTAATCTTGTCCTCTAAGACAGAGGTCCCCAACCTTTGGGGCACCAGGGACCGGTTCCGTGGAGAGGTTTTTCCGCGGACCGGAGCATGTGTGGTTTTGTGTGCCGCCTGCATCCCGTGGATGCGGCTTTGCTTGTTTGTGCAGATCGGTTGCTGGCATGCTGTGGCCCGGTACTGGTCCCCGGACCGGGGGTTGGGTACCCCTGCTCTAAGGCATTTTAGCTCACTTGCAGGAAACAAAGAACTTCCTGCCCAAACTCACCTCCTCCCTTTTCCTTTTTGCCATCAATTTCCTTTTCTTCTCCTTCTTTGCTTTCTGCTTGGACCAAGCTTGATTTTGGGGTGTCTTCCTCCTCACTCTGCGGACCGGACCCTCTTCCTTCCACTGCTCCAACAGCTTCTGCCTCTGTCTTTCCCTGTTCTTGTCTTTGAACGCGATCGAGTCCGTGTCAATATCAACGGGGGCAAAGCCCGAGAGGTCCTTGCCTCTCAGCTCCGGCATCTTTGGCATCCTCAAGAGGGCAAAACCTCGGGCGAGGCTGGCAAAGTCCAGATCTGTTAAAAAGGGACACAGACTGGTGGGTCTCAGCACCTGACCCCAAAGCAGAGACCCGGGGCCATTTCAGATGCCCTAATGAAGCAGCTGGTGACGGCTGAAAGCTGCAAGCAATTTGAGCGCCACATAGAAGAGACAACAGTGGGTGGCTGGGTAGCCAAGCCAAGTGAGCTTTCCCCAGTCATCGGAGAGGAGCAATTAGAAGGGTTTTTGTGTTTCTAACTTTTTTTGTTGTGTGTCTCAGTTTGACCTGGTAGAAAACCATGTTGTGACAGGGGAACAGAAGAGAATTCTTGGCTATAAGCTCCAGGAAAATGTTTAGAGATCTTACCTAGTATTGGGTATGGAATCTCTCTCTTTCTCAACACATACACACAGTTAAGAGATCATCAGACATTGAAAAGGACAAATAGCAAGACATGTTTTTTTTATATATATAATCAAGAAACCAGGCCAACAAAACAGGAGTGGCCGAAACCAACATGAAGGGCCAGAGAAAGTCATTTAAGAACTGGAATGGCTTAGAAATAAATGTTGGAAATGCTAATAGGTAGGTTATCCTATGTGGTATAAAAAAACAACTCAAAAATAATAGGAAGAAATGGACAGTGTTTTAAATAAACAAACTTACCTTTTATTCGGAAGATCAGGTTGCACTCGTGTTTGGCATAGGCTTGGACGCAGGACACAAAGGCCTTCATGCCTTTTTCGTACATGGCTCTGTCAGCCAGGCTCAGCGATTTCAGCTTAGGTAGGAGATCCGTGACGTTCCTCTGCGGTTTCAGTTCCTCCATGGGGCACTAATTGAAGATTTTGTTGTTAGCTAATTCAAAACTCTCACCAGGAGACGGCAAATTCTAGTCCTGTCTTAGGCATGAAAGCCAGCTGCATGGCTTTGGACCAGTCACCTCGCAGTCAAACCCACCTGACAGGGTTGTTGTGACGAAAAAGAAGTATGTTTGCATACTATTTATAAAGTAATAAAGGCAAGATAAAAATCTAATGAACAAACTCTGTTTTTATTATTATTTCTATGAGACTATGAACAGGGCCCGCCTTGCCTCTTTAGAAAAAAAAAGCCATTTCATTAGACATAAACAATAATAATACTAAATGACACCCACCATCTATCATTCATTCATTCATTTCCAATATTAGATTTTCCCTATCCCCAAGCCGATTCGTTCTTTACTAGTTTTGGATCAAAATAGAAAAGAGAGAGAGAGAGAGAGAGAGAGACACACACACCTTTTGATTAATGGCTAGGAAACTGATGTAAGCTTCTTCCATAGGAAGCAAGAAGACAAGCGCGTTGCCCAGGTGGCCGATACGGGCGGTGCGGCCACAGCGATGCACGAAGGCGCTGCAGAAAAACGAGAGAAAATGTGCAATTAGGCAAGGAGAAGCTTTTAAGTGGTTCACACTGTTTAAATAAGCATTGAAATAGGTTACCACTGAGCAGTAAGATAGTCCTGCTGTTCTTTTGTGGAAGCACTAGCGTGCTGCCCTGTGCTATTTTTAGAGAGAGGGGAAAGGGGCTACCTTGCACTGCTCGGTGGGTCATACTGCAAAACCCAGTTCACCTCCGGGATGTCTATGCCACGGGCCATCACGTCGGTACAAACCAGGATGCCTCTGGGACATTGAGAAAGAAGACAAAATGTTTAAAGGGGAAGGAGACCAAGCTTACAGCTGTTAACATTGCTTTTTTTTTTTTTTGGAAGCACAACAGGATTTTGCATTAAACTAGGCGTAATAATTACCATTACATTTCATTTATCCCATCTTGATTACATTATAATTAGCTCAAGGTGGCAAACATACTTAATACACCTTCCTCGTCCTTCCCGCCCCCAATGCATCCCTCCCAATGCACACCGATACATTTGCTCTCTTCTTGCGACTGGCGGCTTTGGCCGTTGCAAAAAATGTTTCTCTACCTTGAAAGTTTCCGGAACTCTGTAAAGATCCTATTCCTCTTGTGTTTCATCTTTCCATGGATGCACATAATTTTCACATTCTTAATCAAAGACTCCAAAGCCTTCCCATAATATTCCACACAAGCACAGGTACTAAAATTGGAAACAAAGAGCTAGGTTAAAAAAAAAAGCATTTTTAATTCTATGTAGCCTATATAAGCCGCAATCTGAGGAACAGGAAAAATATCCAGGCTAAGCCTCCATCACGACATCCCTTTTATCCTACCTGAAAAAGACAAGATGCTTTTCTGGTTTGTGTTGACGAAGGAAGTGAACCAGCTGGTTAAATTTCTCGTCCGCCTTGCAGGTCTAAATGTATAAAGTCAGGTACAATTTAGCTCTGAAAAGCATGTAATCTCCTGGGAGGAGTGGAGAAGAATTAAATGCCTTGTTTGTTTGTTTTGAGAGCTGAGGGGAAAAGAAGCTACTTTATAAATTCAGAGCTACTTTATAAATTGAGGTTCAGGCACTTATTTGTTTCTTGTTCATTAAATTTATTTGCCCCCTGTCTCGCTGTGGGGCTGCTCTTGACAGCGTGCAACAATAAAAAGGAAGACATGAAAAGAGGATAAACAGAAGTAAAACAATAGATCAATAAAATAAACGATGAAATAAAACACAAGAACACAGCCCTCAACTTACAAGAGTTTGTTCAGTGACCGTTTGAAGTTACAGCAACACTGAAAAAAGTGATTTATGACCATTTTTCACACTTATGACCGTTGCAGAATCCCCAAGGCCATGTGATCAAAATTCAGACGCTTGGCAACGGACTCATATTTATGACGGTGGCAGTGTCACGCGATCACATTTTACGACTTTCTGAGAAGAAAAGTCAATGAAGAAGCCAGATTCACTTAACAACCGTGTTATTAACTTAACAGCGACAGCGATTCAGTAAACTACTCTGGCAAGAAATGAGGCAAAATTCACTTACCAAACGGCTCACTTAGAAACAGAAATTTTGGCTCCAGTGTGGTCGTAACTTGAGGGCTATCTGTACATCAATATGATCAACGAAAAGTATCTTGCCCGACAGCAGGATCAAACAGATCTGGCGCCATTCCCCCCTTAAAAGCCACTCCGGAAAAGAGAATTGGCCTCACCATGTAATAATTCTGGAGCCGAGTGGGAGTCTTCTGGGTGTTACTTGCTGCCATTCCCTTCTCCTTCACTGAGATACGGACGGGGTTTCGGAGTCCTGCTCTCACCAAGTTCTCCACTTCCTGGGTCTGAGTTGCAGAGAAGAGACCTGTCCGTCTCTGCTTGGGCAGAAAATCCAGGATAGTATTCAAACTGCAGGCAAATACAATTCACGGTGTCAGAAGCACTCTGTTCGCACAAAGGCTAAAGGCCAGATCCCCTAGGCCAAAGGTTTCACATTTTCTCAGGCTGCAGAAGTTGTGAGTTAAAGAAATAAAAGTATTCCTAAATCCATTATCGGGACACAAAGCTCCAATGGTATATAATTTTTCCACCTATCCCAGGGAAGGCAGTCTCAAACATCAAGCCCTAGACAGTTCAGCAGTGACTGCAAAATATAATCCACGGAAGCTGGAGCAAAGCAACTTTGAGAAAGGAAGATCAAATCGATCGACCCAGTTTATAATGATGAAAACAAACAAATATAGGAGTTTACCTGGCTTCGAACCCCATGTCCAGCAGTCGATCTGCTTCATCCAAGACCAAAATATCAAGAGATTTTACAGCCTTGGCCAAATCCAGCCCCTCGGATTTCCTCCTGAACATGTCTTCCAAACGACCAGGGGTGGCCACCAGGATGTTTCCGCTGTTCAGGACAGAAAAAGAAGACCTGCAGGTTGAGAAGGGTACTTGGAACAGCTTACATCCTACGACAGTATCTTTAACACCTTGAAACCACAATATCTGTCTGTCTGACTATTCTAGATCCTCGGGAAGGACTAAATAGGGGGATTAAAAATGCCAAATCTAGTCTATTAACTCCTGGCTCACTGTGCAAGCAATAATAAATATCCTGCCTGACTCCCAGTGACTCTGGATGGCAACAGTCTTACAGTCGTGACCCCAGCATTTAACTCACCCTCGTTCTTTGAATCTTTCTACATCTTCCATGGGATTTTTCCCACCAATCAAAAGGCACTGACTGGAAAAAAAAGAAGAAGAAGCAACAACATCTTAATAAAAACAAACAAACCAGGCCACCCTGCTTTCCTAACCACCAGATGTGACTTACCTAAACTGTGGGTAATATTTAATGAAATGGGAGATCACCTCATCTATTTGGATAGCAAGCTCTCTGGTGGGAGTGATGATAAGCGCGCCAATCTAAAACGGCAAGCCACAAAAACAGAATTATCATCAATTATCTGCTGCCCCTAACCTATATTAGTAAGACGTTAGTCTGCCTTTCACAAAATGTACACCCGAAAACAATACTCAATATTTCTTAAGTAGCAACAGAATGGCAGTTAGAAAAGCTGGATTCCCAATTATCCTGCTAGATCTTAAACAGAAATGAACTCACCTGCATTTTTTTAAGCTTTTCCTCACGCCGGAGAAGTATTTCTATGATGGGAATGACAAATGCTAGCGTTTTTCCACTGCCGGTTACCTGAGGCAACGAAAAATATAAATATCCAAGAGGATCCTGAATGGCTCAAAGAAGAAAATCATGGCTAAATCAATTTTTAAAAAATTTACTCACTGCTTCAGCTGCCACATCTTTATTGGTCAAAAATAAAGGGATGGTTGCACTCTGTTGAAGAAGCAAGAGGAGATTATGAGGGACCATAAATGCTTTGAAAGAAATGCATCAGAGGAACGATGTGGAAAAGGAGGTTTCTAGTTTTTCTCTAAAAGGATCAAGCATAGGAAGAGCCCAAAGGCTTGATTATTTGCGCTCTTTTTTAGGATTTATGTCTGTTTATGTTTTGTTGAATTTATTGTACTACAGGTTGCACGGAAGAGCTTGAGTGGCTTTCCCGCTTAACCCAAATAGGCAGCAGACCCTCAGCCTTTTGTAAAGCCGTCTTTCCCCTCCTCCTCCTCCTCCAAGCGGGTCGGCATCCAATCCCATCCGCACGCGGGGTTGGGACCGATGGGAGCTGGAGTCCCGCCTGGGGGGAGGGAGCGGAAAGGGCCAGGGCGGCCCCGCTCCCTACCTGCACGGGCGTCATGTGAGAGAAGCGCAGCTCCCGCAAGGCCTGCAGGACGCCCGGGCTGAGCTCCACGGGCAGCGATTCCCACGTCCCTTCGGTCACTTGCTCCATCTTGCGCCCTCCCGCCCCGGATTTCTTTGCCAGAAATCCTGTCCGACCTCATGGAGGTCCCCCGCACGGCGCGCGTCCTCACTTCCGGGCTCCGACCGGGAAACACGGCCGGCGTGAATTGGGTTCCGCGCCTGCGCACTTCCCTCCTGATGGAGCGGTAGGCGGAGAAGAATGCAAAAGAGCGGAGTTGGAAGGGACCCGGAAGGTCTTCTAGCCCAACCCTCTGCTCCAGCAGGAAGGCCTCTACCGCTCTAGGCTGGCCAATCTCTTCTTGAAAACCTCCAGCACCCCCAAAGGTGCTTTTTCAAGAATCTCCAGCGGTGGAGCACCCACAACCTCTGGAAAATCAGTCTTTCCTGCACTTTGGCAGAGCTATCCTATTTTTCTCCACCTTGTTAGAAAACTAGGGTGTTTGGGAGCATCTGCCCAGGGTGTTGGGGTGCAGGGGAAGATTTCTCAGCCCCTCGAAGAAAGGCCAAATATTGCAGTCAAACGCTCTAAGGAATTACTGGGGCAGCTCTTCCTTTATCATGGAAAAATACAGAGTCAAGATTTGTCACAAAAGATTTAATTCTTCTGGGAAGGAAGACCTTTGAATTCCCCGATTTCAGGAAGAATTTTTCTGTGGGTACATTTCCCTAAAATTATGCTGCCCCCCCCTCGACTGATGCCCTTTGCATGAGGTGAGGTGTGAATTCTGTGGGGTGCACTTGTTTAAATAATAAATTAACGAGCTCCATTGATTTCTAATGGTGTCTTCCATTTACAACGCTTTCTGTTAAAGCCATCCATTTCCACATCATACAATCCTCCAGATGTTCCTCTCCCCTGCCCCATTACACGTCTATTTGAAATAACATGTCCCTTTGAGGTATAAAATAAAGCAACAATGCAAAAAACAAAATGGTTATTGAAAGTGTAAGATAAGCACAGGCTCACCAACTTTTTTTTTTAAGAAGGTGTTTATTTAATTGAATATGGCCAAATTTCAAACATTTTTAAATGCACATTTTTCTACTCTGAGCTCCACTGATCTCATATTAGGGTTGGCATACAATGGTTGCACTGAAGTTGGCAAAGTAACGCTCTTAAAGTCTTCACCTCTGGCTGAAAAGATTACTGGAACCAGAAAAACTTGTAACGAATTTTAATTAAATTAAATTTGGTACAAAACTCTTTTATGCAGTACTGACAGAAGGCCCTCCCCTTTGAAAAGAACCCACTCCCGCCCCACTCCCCAAATTATAACCAATATACATCAGTCCAATATACATCAGCCACCACATAATCTTGGACCAGGCCCACCCCGACAGATAGACGTGGCGATTGTTAATTCCATCATCCGGATAAGTAAGAAAAGGGGGGGGAACACAACTCAATTCTATAAAAACTTATGTCGATGCGTGAAGAGAGAACAAGCAGAAAATAGATGATGGCCAAATTCGGAACAACAATGCTTTTCTTGAGAGAGGCTCCTGTGTCTGTAAGAGCAGGGCAGTGAGGAAAAGCTTGAGAGAAAATTTATGCAATTGCACTCGTAACTAGAAAATGTGCACCGGTTCAGTGTGCAAATAGCCTCTGGGGAAGATTCGGCAACAGAGGAAAGTGGCGTTTTTCTGTTTCATTTCTGTTTCGGTCAAGGAAAAAGTCATCCCCTCCGAGGTTGCCCTGACCAAGTGGCCCAGACTGCAAAGCAATATATAAATCTTCTCCCCCTCTGCTCCCTAACGTGGAAACTGTGAGTTCAGAAAGCATGACCTGTTCCTGCCAGAGAACTACAGAGAGGACCAGCTCTGGAAGTATCAACAGTGAGGGGAAGACGTTGAATCCCCAGCTACAATTGCCAACTCCCAGGTTTGAAAGCAAAGGCCATGTGGAACCGGGTTATCCTTGTTTCTCCAACTTAAATCTCAAGGAACAAATCGGTGGAACCATCCTAAAGATATTGGAGATTTTACAGAAGCTACTTAAGAGTATCCTAACTACACCCGTTCCTAGTTGGTGTATGTTTGAACAGTACCGGACCGCGTTCATTTCTTCTTCGGCATAGTGCCCTTTGAGGGAAGCACTGCTAGGAGTGGGGTACACCAGAACTGTTCTCCTATAGTGAAAGTAGAGGGGAAACCCACTGGTCGAATTAGAGAATCTTCCCCACAGGTCTGTAACGTTATTATGAAAAAGCCCTGCACCATTTCTCCTAGACAAAATGTCAGCAATTTGCTACAAAACAAAATCTTCCAATTTCAGAAAATAACTCGCGGCAGGTATCCCCTCATATAAAACAAAAACAAAAAGAAATCCAGAATTAATCTAAGAAGGCCTTAAACTTAAAAAGCTTTATAGTTCGGGATGCAGGGATAAAGAAAACGACGTGATTTTTGCAACAAAATTGTGTTTGGTAAAAGAGTGAACAGAGTCTGGGATCACCAGAAAGGGGGCTGGGAGCCAAGTTTGATTAAACCACTCTTCGGACTTCAAAAAACCTCTTCAGATAGTAGATCTGTCCCAGTGTCATGGCAACTAGTACAAGGGCTTCGAAGAACGACCAGAGGACTACTCTGCTATTTGTGTTGTCGTTAACTGGTGAAGAAACCAAGAAGAAAATACAAAAATTAGCACATGGAAACTACAGAACATCTGAAGAATCCAGAACTACATAACTACAGGAACTTCACATTCTTAGCCCACAAATGGAGTCTCCTGGGGGGAGAACCAGCCATGCAGGTATTTCTAGAAATCTTGCAAACCGAACCTAGAAATGTTTGGAACACCTAACAAGTTTCTGCTACCAGTAAGTATTTATTAGATTTTTATCCCACTTTTATTACTTTGTAAGCTACTCAAGGCAGCAAACATATCTAATTCTACTTCCTCCTCCTCTTTCCCCAACAACAACAATCCTGTGAGGTGGATTGGGCTGAGAGAAAGTGCCCGGCCCAAAGTCATCCAGCTGGCTTTCATGGCTAAGGCAGGACTAGAACTCACTACCTCCTGGTTTTACATTAAACTGTCTCTCTTAAATGGCTTAAGATTTTTGTGGCTCTGGTTAATCAAAAGCCACACTGACCACTCCCCTCCAGTGCAGTAGCCCGGCCTCCTCCCCTCTTTCAGAACACCACTTCCCTCCTGCAGGCAGTTGCAAGATCATGTTTCTTCTCTTCCTCTTCTGCCAGCCTGCTCACTCACCTGTGTGGAATGCCATTGTTGCCAAGGGCTAAGAGACCAACCGTTGAACACAAAATCGGACACTAGAAAGAAAACAGAACCACCCAGCAAACAAAGGCTACTTACCTGCTCGATGTACCCTTTCGCGCACTTCCATGTATTCCTGTTCGTGTTTGACGGCTGTCATGGCCACTGCTAATTCGTTAATCATCTCTTCTAGCTTGTTCTGATGAGCTGCGGAGGAATTACACACCCTCACATTTGTGTCAAAAAGACTAGAATCCAGCTGCAATGATGAAGCAATCCGACACGTCCGTGGCTAGCAAATATACGAGCACTTAAAATGAAGCCCCCAAACAGGCTAGCTAGCTTTTCGTTCTAAATCCCATTCAAACTGTATATGGTCCAAGGAGGGCAAAACCCTTATTATCTCTGTATTTCAGGCGCTGGCATGGGTTAATGTGCAACGCAAGAAAGGAGGAATTCTTCCTATACCATGAAAGAGGAATCACCACACTTACACAAAACACATCAAGGCCAGGAAAACTGTGTAAGCACAGAGGCACAGGGGCATTGTTAGTAGAACTGGATTTACAGTGACTTCAAACATGCTAACACTTCACAGGTGCGTGTTTCACAGCTCAAGGCCGTTTTGGCAGAAAATATTCCAGTTGTGATCTCTTTCCTTACCAGGGCACTCAGCCTAGCAAACCAATTAGGGAGCACCACAAAGCAAGTGCAGGGTTACTGAGTTTGGAGACGAAGGGGATAAAAATCATGAAGTGCTTCTTTGGTACACAACACGCGGGCCTTTCCATCTGAGCACGACAAACCCTGGATCAGCAATATGTTAACAAGGAGCCTCTTATCCCATACATAAAGCTCCACACGGCTGTTAACAGATTAGGAGAAGCAAACCAGAGGAAATAATGGAATTTCTTCAAAGAAGAACACATACCATCCCAGGTGTCTCCACCACCTAAGGAAAAGCAAAAGAGGTGAGCAGGAGAGACAGTCAAAAGGAAGGATACCGTCCCTCAACAACGGGGGCTTTCAGCACGGCCCTCTTTCCGACAGACATAAAAAGGAGTTGCCAGCTCTTACAGCTGGCTGGCCCTCCCATTGGATTAACTACTTCCCCAAAAGGGAAAGTGGGAGCATCACAGGAAGGGCTCCATCGGGTTCTCTGAGAATCAAGTATAAATGATACTTGATACACAATAGGGAAATGAGGATGTGCTTTGCCTCAGCATGGAAGCAAAGGCTTACATCCCATTTTCAAATCACATTTCTCTGATCAAGAGGCAGGAAGAAAGGCATGGAGCTGGCAACCACAGAATAGTCTGGTAAAGAGGACTGGGAATCTAAGAGATAAGAAAGTACTTAGAACTAGAACAGAAGAGAACAAGTAACTAGAAAAATGGGCTATTCAGTCCTATAATCTAGAAGAAAAGTCCATCAAGGGCTGGTAAGAGATAGGAAAGAGCTGGGCTAAGGCTGAAACTGCCAAGCATATCCATAGAAACAGCAGTATGAAGGTCACATAAACAGATAAAGACTGTGGGATGCAAAACGTCAGCCGCCAGTCCAGAGTTTAAAACCATTTTTCGGTCTGGCACCCCTTTCCTACATAGCCATTCATTCCATCTGGAGCTTAGAAGAGACGAAAGTGGGCACAGCTAGAATGAAAAGGATGTTTGGATGGCAGAAAATTCACAAAAATGAAATATACACAAGATCCATCACATTGGAGACTGCCAGAAAATGACTTGGAACGTTCAAATCAGAAATCATTTTCCTGGAAAAATCCCATTACGGTATAAAGAGAAGTCGTGATGCTGTTCTCAGAACATTTCACTCCCCAAAGAGAGAACAGAATTGATGCAACACATAATGTTGGGAGGAGTAAACGCAGCAAGTAGGCAAATTTGTGGGAGCGTCTGGTCTCACCTTCTGTCTCCATGTCCTGTCCCTTGGGAGCTTCCCCAATGTCAATAGTGAACATCACTATCTTGGGAGTCATGGTGGACATTTTGTTGCTGAAGCAGAACTTGTACGTTCCATCCATGTGGGCTGCAAAGGTGTATTTTCCACTGGATTCTCTGTCGCCTTTGTGAATGCCCTTGTTATCAGGGCCCGTGATCTGGAAGTGAGGAGGAAGGCGAATGGTTACTGTTCATCTGCATCCAAATGAATGAAGCTTATTTCTGAAAGTTACGAAACTTATGTAGGAAACATGGCAAGTGTCAAATAACAGTATATATTTCAATAATCTACAGGTAGTCCTCGACTTACAGCCACAATGGAGCCCAACATTTATGTTGTCATTTAAATGAGTTTTGCTCCATTTTACGACCTTTCTTGCCACAGTTGCTAAGTGAATCACCGCAGTTGATCGATTAGTAATCTGGATATTAAGTGAATCCCTGACCCGGCTGGTCAGAAGATCAGGAAAGGTGATCACATGACCCTGGGACATAGCAACGGTCATAAATAGGAACTAGTTGCCAAGCGTCTGAATTTTGATCACATGATCACGGGGATGCTGCAAAGGTCCTTAACTGTGAAAAACCGGTCGTACGTCACATTTTTCCGTCCTGTTGTAACTTTGAACGGTCACTAAATGAACTATTGTAAGTCCAGGATGATCTCTATTTCAAAGAGAGCCAATTGGGTAGAATTTAAAGTATGAAAATGTAGTATTGTTCTTATCTGGATCTTATCAAAATCTAACCAGACATCTAGTTTTCACAGTAGCCAACCAGAGGAATATTAGAATACAACTAACATCAAAACTTTATTATGCTCAAGAGGCTTAAACAAAAGATCTACAAATAAAAAAAACAATAAAATGATCCCTCCTACTAACAATGTGTCACTGTTTTGTGTCACTTTAACCAGGAAACATTACAATCCTACAACTGTCCTAACTAATCAGTCAGCGATTTCCCACTAAATTTATTCAATTAAGCACCGATCCAGATAACTCCAAAGAACAATTATTTACATTTTAAAAAAAAAGTCCAACGAGCTCATACAGGGCCACTGCTATTCTCCAATCTTTTCTAAATACACACACTCAACAAAGCGAACGACAGATGATCCTCCCAGAGTTTCCTATCATGTAAAACCAACAATTGCTAGAAATTCAAGTTCTGCTAAGAAGTGACAAATATGAGTTGACAAATTATCGTTTGGTGGTCCCTCATCTCTCTACGTGGCTGCCTGGTAGCACCTCATCCCTCCCTCCCTCCCTTCTCACCCCCAATTACTTCTAACCCACTTTTGTTATTCTCTGGCCTTCTCCCCTTCGCCACTAGGTCCAGCAATGCTATTAGGAAACACAGGTGTGGTCCTCGACTTACAACATTTCACTTAGCGGTCGTTCTAAGTTACAGGCGCTGAGAAAGGGACTGGTGACCAGTTTTCACACATACAAGCGTTGCAGCGTCCCTGTAGTCAGGTGATCAAATTGAGAGGCTTTGTCAACTGCCATGTACTTACGATGGTCGCAGCCTCCCGAGGAATCACGGGATCCCCTTTCGCAACCTTCTGACAAGCAAAGACGGTGGGGATGCCGGATTCACTCCACAAGCGTGGCAAGAAAGCTCGTCAAAGGGGACAAAGCTCCCTTAACAACGCTCTCACTTAGCAACGTAAATGTTGGGCTCCCTTGTGGCCATAAGTCGAGGACTACCTATTAAATGGATGCACTATTGCCCTATTGCCCCGGACTCTGCAGCTTCCCCTTCTTCACAAGCCAGGGGAAGATTTCACCCCCTGAAGCGGCTCCGCCGCCTCTTTCAAGCAGCCCTGCAAGTCCGTTTCCCAGCCTAGAACCTCCAGCTGACGAGCTACTCTACCCCAGTCCCGAAAGAAAAACCCGCCTCGGGACTCCCTTCTCCCCCTCCTAAACGTGGGGCGAAGCGAAGAAAGGGCCCCCGTAACCCTCCCAGGCGGCCAAGGCGCAGAGGCCGAGGCGTGGGAGGCCGGCACTCTGCACGCGCTCAGAGACGCCCTGGCCTTCTTCCCACACACCCGCAGCCCGGCTTTCCCGCGGACTCGCCTCGACGTCGATGTCGAGGAAGCCGCCCTCGGCCACCTCGAAGATGAGCCCCATCTTGGTGCCGGACGGGACCCGCTCGAGGAAGCACTCCTCGGCGTGCGCGTCGATGCTGACGAAGTAGCCGGCCGCCGGGGCCCAGAGCGCGGCCAGCAGCGCCAGCACGGCCCGCACCGGCGACATGGCGGCGGCGGGGGGGGGAGCGAGCGAGGCGGGCCACGTGAGGGACGGAGCCGAGGACGACGCGACCGGGCCGCTGCCAACCAGCCAGGGGAACAGGCGGCGACGGAGGGGCGCTTCCGGCCCTGGGCACGCCCCTTCCGGTGCACGGGGCCGCTCCTCATAGGCCCGGGACGAACCCGCTGCCACGTACAAGTCTGGACGCAGCGCCGCTGGGCTGGGGGGAGGGGAAGGCGGGCCTAGAGGAGTGAGACGTGCGTTGATTGGAGGAAGCGAGGCGGGCCGGGATGGGATGGGATGGGAGGGTGGCGGAGAGGTAAGGACGGTGGCCGCGCGAGGCCAAATCGGGAGTGGGAGGAAACGAACGCCTGCGACGGCGGCTGAGAAGGGACATTTACCACGCGTTTGAGAACGGGAGGGAGGATCTGAGAAACAGCCGCCACTGAATTGGGAAGGGCGGGGGGGATATTCTGGCAGGGAGGGGGGCGACCAAATGGGGTTTTGCTCTGCCTGGAAGACGTCGAGGAGGCACCTGCGGATTATAAAGGCAGCTTTTTCAACAAGCAGACGCTTCAGAGAGAGGATGGACTACAAATCCCATCATCCCCGCCATTCCACCCGGCCACGGCTCTGCGGAGTCTCCCCATAACGAATCCACATGCCGGGGCTCTCTGGGAGTCTGTTGTACTCCAAACCCCATCGTCCTGGGCCGGGGGGGTTTAATCTGGATGATGGGAGTTGGAGTCCAATGTGCTTTGAAGACCGGCATTGTGTTTATTTATTTATTAAGTTGATCTTCCCTGGGAAAACCAAAAATAAAACTAAAAAAATAGCCTAATGGTAGAGGTGGAATAATGGAGAAGGGCGTCGTGCGATCTACAGGGAGTCCTCCTTTAGTGACTGCCTTATTTAGAGACCAAAAGAAAGCTGAAGGAAGTCGGTCAGCATTTCATTGGCCAGATGCAAAATGTAACAAACGGCAAAGGCCTCCGGTATATTACAGCTAGTGCTTGAATTACGGCTACAACCGAATCCAAACATGATGTTGCTAAGTGCAACATGTGTTAAGCGAGTTCAGCCTCGTTTTACAACTTTTCTTGCCCACGGTTGTTAAGTGAATCACTGCGGCTGATAAGCTGGTAACCCGGTGGTTAAGTCAATCTGGCTGCCCCCATTGACTTCGCTTGTCGGAAGGTCGCCCAAGGGGGAGGATCACGTGACCCTGGGACATTGCGACTGTCATAAATGTGAGTCAGTTGGCAAGCATCGGAATATCAGTCACGTGACCACGGGGATGCTGCAACGGTCCTAAGTGTGAAAAATGATCTCCAGTCACTTTTTAAGCTGCCGCTGTAACTTCGAACGCTCCCTAAACGAACCGTTGTAAATCGAGGACTCCCTTTCACCTCCTGCAAAAGTCAAGCGGAGCGGCCCTTCCTACGATCCAGCTTCGGGGGCTCTGCCTTCGCCGCCGGGAGCCATCCTGGCCGTGGGAACCCTCAGTCGCGCGTCTTGCCCGGAGCATCCTTCCTTGCCTCCGCCCGGCTGCGCTGCGCTCCGCCTCCGCTGGCCGGGATGCCCAGCCCAGCGCTCCAAGCGGAGGAGGAGGAGGCCGGCTCAGACGGGAGGAGGGGTCTGGGGAAGCCGGAGTCGAGCCGCCCGTCTCCGGACCGCGGCCTCCGGGCGCCGGGTTGCCTCCCTTGCGTTGCGTTGCGTTGCGTTGCGTTGCATTCGGCTTGCAGCGGGCGTCTATGAAGGAGCCCCGGCCGGGCTGCTGGGCGAGCGGCTCGATGGAGGGCGGCGCGGGGGGCGCGGGGGGCTCGGCGCTGGAGAAGAGCGCGGCCGAGCTGACCGTGATGGACGTCTACGACATCGCCTCGCTGGTGGGCCAGGAGTTCGAGCGGCTGATCGACCAGCACGGCTGCGAGGCCATCGGGCGGCTGATGCCCAGGGTGGTGCGCGTGCTGGAGATCCTGGAGGTGCTGGTCAGCCGCGACCACATCAGCCCCGAGGTGGAGGAGCTGCGCCTGGAGCTGGACCGCCTCCGCTTGGAGCGAGCCGACCGGCTGGAGAAGGAGAGGAAGCACCAGAAGGTCAGCCGGGGCCCCGGGGGATGGGGGGGGGAAGGGGAGGGGAGGGGAGGAAGAGGCAGAAGGGGATAGGAGAGGGGAGAAAGAAGGATGGGGAAACAAAGAAGGAGAGGGGAAAGGGGGATGGAAGGAAAAGAGGGAGAGAAAGGAACAGCAGAGGAAAAAGTAGAAGGAGGAGGGAGGGAGGGAAGGAGGGGAAAGGGATGGAAGGAAAAGGTGGAGGGGAAGAAGAGGGGAGGAATGGAGAAAGGGAAGGAGAGGAAGAGTAGAGAAAAGATGGAAGGAAGGGGAAAGGGAATGGAAAGAAGAAAGGAAAAGAGGAAGGGGAGGAAGGAAGAAGAGGAATAAAAAAAAGAGAAGGGAGAAAAGAATGTATATGTAGCTAAGGCCTCTCCCTGCTTAAGCAGAGGGATGGCAAACAACAGCTGCATCTGCAGAATGACACCATTGGGGCCCAGTTAGATCCTTTCCATCCTGAACTGGGTTCCACTGAGTTTCCATGCCAGACATAGCTGTGATTTGTCGGCTAAGCCACCCCTGTACCCAGCATTGTCAGAACAGGGGCTCCCAGGGGTCCTGAAAGGGTGGGAATGCTGCTTTTTGTCCATTGAAACCGTTTCCAAGATCCTGGTGTACCGTGTGGTCCAGCCATCCTTAAACGGAGAGACCAAGAAACAAGATTTGGCTAGATAAATAAAAATCAGAAGGAGCTTAGGAGCACTTTTCCCAA
Source organism: Bothrops alternatus (assembly GCA_034064705.1). NCBI lineage: Eukaryota > Metazoa > Chordata > Lepidosauria > Squamata > Viperidae > Bothrops > Bothrops alternatus. The sequence continues at coordinate 63,091 of JARGCV010000504.1, read as the reverse complement.
CTGGAGCATTTTAATAAAAGGTAGACGCTTTGATGAGCTGCAAACTAAACCCTAAATTATAAATAAAATGCATTAATCAAGATGCCGAGAAGAGGGTTTTAGTGTCACAATCACACTGGAGGCAACAAGGCTCTAATGGCCAGAGTGAAAATGGCTACAGAGGAGCCACAAACATCTCTGGAGTACAAGAGAAGTTGCTGATGCTTAAAAAAAAATTAAAAATTTAAAAAAGGGCGTGCAAAATTCAGATGAAGCTCAAATTCGGCTTGAGTAACCAAACCACATAAATAAACATCAGGGCTAAACAAAGATTTAGGGGCATTGAACCAGCATTCCTATAGCGGAGCCCTTCTGATGCTTGAAAATTCTATTGTTAAATGTGCCAGAGTTGGTCTTACGAACTTGACAGGTTTCTAGTTTGTACTTAAGTTCAGTTACATTGTAAGGGGACCCACAAACCAAATGGTGAAGATAGAAAAACAATTGAAGGGGCCAGAAATGAGAAGGATTGAAAAAGAGCAGAAAGGGTGGGTTATTTTGGTAGCTGTTCTCGGGATGTACTTGATTGTCCCGGAAGAGTCACACCGAGATCTGACATCAACTTCTAATTCAGGGGGGGGGGGGAATCAACAGCTCCAGAAGAGAACACAGGCTTTTGAATCACTTCTCTTATCCTCTGCCTGGGATACATTTATGATGTAACAAATCTTGGACTGTTCTTCCTGTTTGCAAGTAATAAAATGTATTCCTTTAAATTTCCAGGCTCCTAGAAGTCAGGATTTGGGCAGAATTTCAGGGTCAGCTTCTGAATTTTAATGGGCCCTGTGTTTGCAACCCTTGCAAATTTAACAGAACAGAATAACAGTTGAAAGGGCCCTTGGAGGTCTTCTAGTCCAACCCCCTACTCAAGCAGGAGAGCCTATACTGTTTCAGGCAAATGGCTGTCCAATCTCTTCTTCTTAATTTGGAGATCTTCCTTTTATTCACTGAGTGACACGCAAACCGGCTTTCTCTGGAGCTGTTGCTGTGTGGGAGCTGAGAAAGGGATCGCTGGAGGAGTGATGGTGGTTCCGTTAGCGAGGAACATGTGGATTGCAGGAACGGAGCCAATGCAATCAGGAGAGTAATCAAAGAAGGCATGAGCTCAGCCTGGATTCGAAATGTGCCAGGCTTCCCAGTCTGCATGTCACTTCCAGGCTGGGTGTGAGGGAGGAGGAGGAGGAAAGGAAGAGGAGGAGGAAGAGAAGGAAGGAAGGAGGGGAAGAGAAGGAGTCTGGTGGAGAGAGAGAGAGGCACCCCCCCTCTTTCACGTGGACTTCTTCCTTGCCAAGGAAGTGGAAAAATAGATTCCGTAGCAATCCTGCACATGCGGCAAGGACATCAACTCAGGAAGTTAGGAAGGGGAGGGGAAAATTGTTGTGGGAAGGTTGCTCACAACAGGGGTTTCCTCCCCCCTCCAAATCAGAGGAAATAGGGAGGAGGAAAATGACGGCAATGCATGGAGATAATTCTCAATCAAAACAGACACCCAAAGTCCCACTAGAAGGGAACAAGGCAGTTGTTACGGGAGACTTAGCAGCCCTAGAAATCAAAATCTAGATTTCTTCATTTCAGAGATTTTTCTCCGTCGTTTTTTTTTAAAGAAACACAAGAACATCTGAGCATCCCATACAACCTGTGAGGATGTCACATTGGGGTGATGTCCCTCTGCAAAGGAGGAACGTAATTCACCTCATTTGTATGAGGGCTTCATCGGATCTGGTTGCGGGTTCCTGGCCCAGGTCTGAAAGTGGGGCTCAGTGGTCTTCTCCTCCAACCTTCGGTGGTCTTCTCCTCCAACATTTGGCTGGGGCAGAGACCACCGCCATGGGGGGGGCAAGACCTTGAAAAGGCTAGTCTTCGCTTGCCGAGGCTCATAGGCTGGGATTGCTGATCCTGCAGGAGCTGGAACTGGTGGAGGATGTTTGGCGAGGAGAAGCCCAGGACCTCCTCACCCAGATTGCCCAGCTTCAAGAGGAGAACAAGCAGCTGATGACGAACCTCGCCAACAGGGACGTGAACTTCTCGGAGGAAGAATTCCAGAAACACGAAGGCAAGTGTGGAGGAAAGCAGAGAGAGATTCCTGAGCATGCCTTGAGTGCTTTGGACCAAAAACAGTCAAAATGACTTTGCAGAATTCAGGGGTGGCCAGAGGCAAAATCGCGGGCTTCATTTCAGGTGACGGTGCCCTCCCCATTGGGCTTCGATAGGTGGTCCTCGACTTACGGACAGTTGCCTAGCAACTGTTCAAAGTCATGACTTTGAACAGTCCTTGGGTTTTAATGTTTGGTTTTAATTTATGTTTTAATTGTATATGGATGGACCCATTTTGATGACTGTAAGCGACCCAGATGGGCAGCCAATAAATTTTATAAATAAATAAATGAACCCCCTTCCCCCCCATGAAGTTCAGACAGCTGGCCCCGCCCTCTGATGTCCTGTGACCACATTTTACAAGGGCTCTGTGGCTTAAGGAGGGTCAGTGACGAAGGCGATTCGTTTATTATTATCATCTGTTGTTTTTTTAAACAACAACATCAGGGATGTCAGAAAGAGAGAGGCAAGTAATGAAAAAGCTGAAAGAAGTGGTCGACAAGCAACGGGATGAAATCCGAGCGAAGGACAGAGAACTGGGACTTAAAAATGAAGACGTAGAAGCAGTGAGTATTCTTTTTTCTCCCCCTCCTCAAGGAATTGCCAAATGCTTTCTTCTTTTTTTTCTCTTTTCTTTGAAAGCAGAGATCGGATTCCTAGACTTGTGGGCTTCCTGATTAGACATGAAATCTGTCTTTATTTTATTTTACAAAGCATCTTCTTAATGGAAAATGCATTAGCTAATTAATACCTGTAGATTTCTTAAGTCTCATCTGTAGCGGGGAATCCATCTTGCCCCTAACCTTTCCCCATAACTACTTGAACAGTTGGTTCTCTCTCCAAATAAAAAAGAGACATCTGGGGACTGGGAAGTGATGGGGCCTTTTCGGTGGTGTGCCTCCACTTCCCCTTCGATTTCCCTTTTTCTTCTTCTCGGTAGCTCCAGCAGCAGCAAAACAGATTGATGAAGATAAACCATGATCTGCGCCACCGGATTACCATTGTGGAAGCTCAGGGGAAGGCATTGATTGAGCAGAAAGTGGAGCTGGAAGCTTATTTGCAAACCAAAGAGCACGAGATGACGGCCTTGAGAGCGGAGCTGGGAAAACTGAGGGAGAAACTGCAAGGGGAACCGAGTCACAATGGAGAAGAAGCACAGGTAGGTGGGGAATGTGGGTAGTTTTTTTTAAAAAAATGCTTGGGGAGTTTGGTTCTGAGTTCAAAAAGTGAAGTCGCCTTAAATCTTGCCTGTTTTGAGATGAGAGGACTTCAATTCCCAGAATTCCCAAGCCAGTGTTCTTAAACTTACCCAGATTGAGAAATTGACTTAAAGCATTAGTTAAATTAACTCACCAAGGACTAGGGGCCTGGTTTTCAAAACAAGCAGAGGCAAAACAAGACTTTGTAGGTATCCCAGGGCCTAAAATATTGGATCCGGTGAAAACAGAAAGATGCTTTGTCCAAACTTGAGGCTGGTTCATTCTTGCCAGCGGTCAAGATGTGCGTTTGTGGAGATTGCTGGAGGTGCCAAGTACGTTGAGTCCTAGTGTGTTTTTCGACGGCCACACAAATTCACAACTGCTTCTTTTATTTTGTTATCTGGAAAAGGCTCCCATTCTTGGGGTTTAATGAGATCACTCGCTTTGCCAAGAAGGCACAATTGTTCCTTTTGTTGATTGGGGAGTTGGTGTTCTGAGGATGAGTCTGCCCCAAACCACCAAAATATATCTATAGAAGAAACGCAGATCTCTAAAAAATATATACAAAGAATTGGATTTGTCATCTTAAAGGATTAATTGCTGTGCTTTTGACTTAGGGGACAGGGTTTAGCATTTCAAAGGGAGATGTGGAAATATCTATTTCTGTTCTTCCATTTTTCCATTTCTTTGCTTTTTTCCCTTCGGCAAAATCCAGAACGGATCCTTCTTAAATTGGAATAAGAATAGTCTTATTTCTTCCAGTCAATTCCAGTCAGCTGTTCATAGTCTCAGCAAATGACATCCTCTAGCTGATTTTGTTTGGGCCCCATGGATTTAAAACAAAGACAGGCCTGATTGGCGCTTGGATAAGAGACCACCCAGAGATGTCGCAGGGCTATCGATTTAATTAGGAGATTGGGCAAAATATTTCTGGGAGAGACTGCACGGCCGCAATCACCAAATAACCACACTCATTCACCAGTAATTAACAAATTCAATTGCAGGTAGTCCTCATTTAGCAACCACAATTGGGTCCAGCCACTTAGTCGTTAAGTGAAGTGGCTGCTAAGTGAAACTCTGACTGTGCTTCTGATCTTCCTTCAACTTTCCTTCGCTTTGCTGAATGGCAAAGGCTGTTAGTGCGAAGATGGGTCTGAAAGTTACTTTTTCATCAATGTGGGTCCCTGTAAAGGGTCGCAAAACGAGGCAGTCCCTAAAAGAGGACCAGCTGTCCTTGTTCACCCATTTGCCATGGGCGGACTGCTTGATTATTATTAACCCTGTGGCATTTATAATTTTACAGTTTAGAATTCAACTGGGCCACAGAAAACATTATCCTTCTTCTGGCCAAGGACCTCTAAACTAGCCTTAATTAACAGCAACCTCTATTTGGTCTTACAGCCGGAAGAAGCCAACAACTCTGAGGAATTCCTCTCGGATGCGGAGAAGACCGCCCTGGATCTGAAAGACCCCAACCGGCCCAGATTCACTCTGCAAGAGCTGCGAGACGTTTTGCACGAGAGGAACGAGCTGAAGTCAAAAGTTTTCCTGCTTCAAGAGGAGCTTCTGTATTACAAGAGGTGCCCTGGGGAGGTTCTCCCTTTCCCAGCCCAATCCTGGAGCGATGCGAACTTGTTCTCGATAAGACTGGGGGGGGGTGTCTGGTTGTCAACCTGACCTACGTTTTGGGGGGGGTCCATGGAAACTTGCTCAAATTGGAAGAGCTGAAATGAACTGGAAAAGGTGCAAAAAAGGGCAACAAGAATGATCAAGGAAATGGAGCGCCTCCCTTATGAAACCAGATTGCAAGGCCTTGGTCTCTTCAGCCTTGAAAGACGGTGTTTAAGGGGTGACTTGATCGAAGTGTATAAAATCATGCATGGGATAGAAAAGGTGGATAGAGAAAAATTCTTTTCTCTATCACACAATACCAGGACAAGGGGGCACTCCCTAAAGCTCGTAGGTAAGAAAGTGAGGACAAATAAAGGGAAATATTTCTTCACCCAGAGGGTCGTTGATTTATGGAAATCACTTCCTGAAGGGGTCATGACAGCTGTCAGCCTTGACAGCTTCAAGGCAGGGTCAGACAGATTCATGGATGCCAAGTGTATCGGTGGCTATTAAAACGGATGTCCATGTGCCGCCTCTATGTTGGTTGAGGCAGGCAGGATTCCCTTGGGTACCATTTGTTGGGGGTCAAGGGAAAGGGAGGGTTTTGCCTTCTCTTTCTGCTCAAGATCCCCATGTACAATTGGTGGGCCACTGGGTGACACAGAATGCTGGACTCGATGGGCTTTGGCCTGATTCAGCATGGCTCTTCTTATGTTCTTATGAAAAGAGGAGGGATGATACTCTGTCTCAACCGTGCCAACTTTAAGATGGGTGGACTTCAAATCTCAGAATTCACCAACCAGCAAGGGGGATTCTGGGAGACAAAGCCAACCCGTCTGAAAGCTGCCAAGATTGAGGAACATTCATTTAGATTTAGACTCCAGATTTGCTGTGAAAAGGTTAGATTAACCAGTCAAGAGAAAAGTTGCCCACCGTGAATTAGGAAAACAGGCAAGAATTAACCCTGGACAATTCATGTTTTTATTCCTGTCCTCCTTCCAAAATCTCCATTCTCCATTTCTTTCTGGATGAGATTTCGAAGGCTGCCCATCTCCAAGTGTGGGATTCCTGGGCAGCAGGCAGGGTAAATATTCCTAATACTGTGTTGTGTTTTTTTTCCTCTCCTGCTTTTAAAGCGATGAATTGGATGAAGAAACACGATCTACTCAGTCCCCAGCCATCCTTCATTCCAAACCGTTGACTCAGCAAGAATCCGGCATCAAACGGCTGTAAGTAGAATTTGTGGGTTTTTTCTGGGCTGGGCTTTTTGAATTGAGGCAGAGAAGTCGTTACATTCAACAGGCTCTTTGGAATACCTGATGATGCTTCCAAACAAGCAGCTGGCTCAACCTGTCTTTTTTGGGATGTATTTCCATATTGTTGCCATTTTTTTCATCTTTCTCAAAGAAGATGAAGATTTGGGTTGGTTGTTTTTTTTTTTTAAATTGATTTCTTGAAATCTGTGGTGGTTTTGGCTCACTCCTGGTTAAGACCACAGCGATTATACCCAATATCCATATCCAGCTATCCCGCCTTTGAGCCACCTACAAGCCAAAACGCATTTTTCCTTTCTTTTTTCTGGAGAAAATGCTTTCCCCACTCCCCCCAGGATGTTAAAATTTCAACCTGCTTGGATAAACACAGGTCCATCATGTGACAAATACAATAAAATAAAGATAAATAAAACCTAAAAAGAATTTTAAAAGAATAAAAAAGAAAGCCAAAAAAACCCTCCAATAAATTCAAAAGAGCGGACTCGATGGACCGCGAGGTCTTTTTCTGCTATCCTTTTGTTTTTAAAATAATTGATCATGCAGGAAATAAAGCGGTCACCTCCGAACAAATTGGATGGAGAATGCTCAAAATGCAGCTAGATCTTCCCTTGCAGATAATGCTTCCATCATAAATTCATATCCTGCCAACAACGGCTGGAGGAGAAGATTTCTTTGGGTTTTCTTTTAAATGCTGCTGCCCGCCCAGCTTCTCTGCTTCTACTGACTTCATCGCAAAACGGGATTGTCCCCCTTTGGGCTTTCAAAGCCAGAAAGGGTGAGAAATAGCTTGGGGCTTGTATGCCACGCACAACATGCAACCAGCCCAGTGGCGTCATGGCAGCCTGCTGGGCAAGCACAACATGAGCAGCTGTGTGTGTTGTTTTCCCAGCTCTAAGAATAGCCACTGAGCTGGGAAAGATTTCAAAGCCGCCTTTTGTGCTGGGAGTTGAAAACAAAGAAAACTTGCTGATTTCAGCTTTGTCCTTAGCCGAGACCCACAACTGGGTCTGCAGACTGCAGAGACGGCCGGCTGGCTAACTTTGGGGGGCTATTTTAGTTTGGCCCCTTTTTACCACCTTCCTTGCCAAAGTCATTAAGGGAGTCCTAGTTTATTTATTTATTTATTGGATTTCTATGCCGCCCTATTCCGGGAACTCAGGGCGGCTCACAGCATAATAGAAATCAACATTAAAATACATATAGTTGTAAAGTTAGTCATCCAGTTGTTGTGTGAATCTGGCTTCCCCATGGACCTTGCTTGTCAGAAGGTCGCAAAGGGGGGAGGGTGTCATGTGACACCCCCCCGGGACACCGCCACCGTCCTAAGTATGAACCAGTTGCCAAGCCATCGTGAAGTTTTGATCACGTGACCGCTGGGGACGCTGCAGTGGTTTTAGGTGTGAAAAACGGCCGTCAGTCCCCTTTTTCCCTGTGCTGTTGTAATTTCGGTCACTAAACGAACTGTGGTAAGTCGGGGACTCCCTGTGTTTTTCCCCACCACGGAGCAAACACTGCCTGGATCCCAGGAAAGGTCTTAACAGGGATGTGGACTCTTTCTGGGCCAACAAGCCACGATGGGTGAATGTGGTTTCTCTAATCCCAACCTCGGTCACTTGAAGAGGGGTGGAGTGCAACTTTGCTGTGCTGGCTGGGGAATTCTGGGAGCTGCACTCCACCCCCTCTTCACGTGACTGAGGTTGAGGAACCCCTAAACCGTAATTCACTGGGCTTGCAAGCTAAGCCATCAAACCTGGCTTCTACTGTTTTGCGCAACCGAGGCAAAACTTAGCTAATTGCGGCCCCTCTTTGCAAGAACCCAGTTCCTCCCTCCCTCTCTCTCTCAAGAGGCTTCCTTCGGCTGTCCCTTTTCCTGTTTTTGAACATTGTAACATTCCTTTCTTTCTCCAGTACTCTGATCTCCTCTGTCTGTTCCTTTCCTAACCAGGATCTTTACCGCTGTTATGCCCATGGTTGCTGCCGGATTGATCCCGGACGATCCCACATTGCAGCCAATCAGAAGACTTATGTCTCTTGTAGGGACTCTGGATTTTGAATTTTTGTTTTGTTTTGTTTTGATCCCTTTTCCTGCATTCGATGGAGCTCGTATGGCTTCTTCTTTTCTTTTTTTTTTTTTTGCATGACCTGCTGCTGTCTCAACCCCCCCCTCCCTCTAACTACCATTGGCTGATTGTGGGATCGTAAACCCCTGACCCCCAAACAAGAAAAACGGGGGGGGGCTAAGAACGACGTGGTCCCTGCTGCAATGTTTTCAATTGCACTTTTGTTTCGATTGCAGCAACTTATGAGCTCGGGACAATAACATGCGAGTTTTTGACCCGTCCTTCTGTCCCCTTGGCTCTCCGTGAATTGCCCTGGCCCTTCAGGCTACTTTCTACTGGACTTATAACCATTAGTGACCATTCAGATACAGCGGTGCTGGGAAAAAGGAGATTTACAACTGATCCTCACACTTATGACCAACGCAGCCTCCCTGCAGTCATGTGATTGCAACTGGCATGTATTTACGACCGTCCCAGGGATCACGTGCTTTGCCATTTGTGACCTTCCCAGCTTCCGGCAAGCAAAATCCATGGCGAAGCTGGCAAGGAAGGTCACAAACAGCGATTGCCTGACTTGATTAACAACCAACGCCAAAAGCTCATAAAATTGGGGGCAGATCACCTTTCTCAGTGACCGCACCGCTTAGGGATGAATTCTCTGGCCCCAATTCATAATTGGAGGACTATTCTGGGTCGGCTTTTCCAGCCCCGTTGATATTATCTGATTCTGCTTGTCAATGAAAAGGGATTTTTTTTCCCTCAGCAGTTTGAATGTTTATTTAATCCTTCCTCAATTTTTAAAACGCCTTTAAACCTTCTGTGACCTCACGGGATATTCGGCCAATGACTGGGAGCCCTTCCTTGTGTTCCTCCTTTAGACCAGCTCCTCTAATATACCAGCATATTAATTCTTCCTGTGGATTAATGCTGCTTTCCGATCCCGCCTACTTACAGATTGTGGCTTAGTTTTAATTGCGTGCCTGAAATAGCAGCAGGCAGGATGCGTTGTGCGGTACTAAACGGCTTTCAGCTGATGAGTTGGGATGGTATCACCCTTCCAAGCAGCACCATTAAACAAGCAGCAGTCAAGTCAAGGCTTTGGCTGCGTTGGGAGGATTTTTAAGGGTTTTAGACCATGTTGCCGTTAATTCTAGGATAATGCCATTTCGATAATAACAACATTGGAAAAAAACAGAACTCACTTTCTCTGTCTCTCTATCGTCTGGAGAAAAACTTCCATTTATTAGGACATTTAAGAGAATAAACATTAGTCTATGCTTTCTTCTCTCTCGTCCAGTTTTTCTCAACCAGACATTTGTGGATTTTAAGATGGGTGGAATTTAGCTCCCAGAATTCCCCAGTTAGGAAAGCATTCTTAAGATGTCTAGATTTCAACTCCCAGAATTCCCCAGCCAGTATCTTAAGATAGCTGGACTTCAACTCCCAGAATTCCCCAGCCAGTATCTTAGGATATCTGGACTTCAACTCCCAGAATTCCCTAGTCATCTCTGGGACTTGAAGCCCACCCATCTTAAGGTTGCCATACCAGCTGGGGAATTCTGGGAGTTGAAGTCCATCCATCTTCAGATTGCCATGCTGCCAGTCACTAAATGAATGGTTGCAACGCAAGGCCCACCTGTTCAAGAGTTTTCTACCAGGTCTGCAGCTTCCCCCCCCATTAAAATAAAGTCAGGTTAAAGAGCTTGCTGTAACCCCACCACCTCATAAACCGTCCCAGGATGTCTCCAGTTTTTAACCCACTTTTTTTTCTTGTTTGGGGCCAGATTTAGCTTCTTCTCCCGCGACAAGAGACGCCTGCAAGCCACCCAGCGAAACACCTCCTTCCACGGCTCTTTCGGTGAGTGGGCGGACCGGAACAAAGACGACGTCTACACCGAACAAGGTTTAGAAGCTCTGCAGCACCTGTGACCCGAACCCAGAATGTTCATTTGTACTGATGCGCCAAACGCAGAAACATGGAAGCCCTCGTGTGGCAAATGGCGCCCATCCACCCATCCGACTTCCAAGTCTTGCGCTGTTGTCAGCACAGGGTGAGGGAAAGGTGCATTAAACCAGAATCGGTGTGCCAGGTTCTTCCTGCAAGCAGCAGAATCCCAGTCTGGATTTGGGAAGCAAATTGCGGTGATCCTGCCAGCCCGGCACTGCAAATCGGCCATCGTTTTGACTTCTGCTGACTTGCGAGTGAACATCACATCACCAATGCTTCCTTTTGTCTATCCCCCTCTCCCAAAAAAGAAAATAAAAGGGATCTGGTCCACTCCTGAACAAATGCACTGCTTAAGGACTGACGACCATTGTTCCAGGCGCACCTTATTCAAAGGGATTTTTTTAAAAAATAATAATAATTTTGTTCCGCTCTTCCTCTCTGCTTCCTCCTGCTAAACTTTCTGCTTCACAGCTCCAGCAGTTGTTTTTTTTTTCCTCTCCTTTTGCAGAAGTCTTCTGGAACTGTATCCAAGGCGAAAAGTTCTGGAGAGAGGTGACTTTTTAAACACAGATTTGGGAGGAGATATATTTTGAGTGATGTCCAGGGAAACGGTGCTTCGTGTTTTGCTTTGAATTCTCTTGACACGGTGACGGCAACCAAACGGCTGAAATCTATGCTAATCCTTTTTTTTTTTTTAGTTATGATTGTCACCAACCTTGTAGCAACAAATGCTCCTCCCCCCCTTCTGTGTGAAGGCAATTGCTTCAATTCAACATGCCAACTTCAGTTTTGACCGTTCTGAAAACAGACCCTCCGGCCGCTTCTGAACAGAAGATGTCCCTTCTCTCTCTGGATGAGATCACAGCTGCCTTGAAAATGTTTAATCGGCCTGAATTTGGTGCACGGTAGACGATCGCTCAGTGCTGTAATTAGAAATATGACCATTGAGGAGCAACAGGAAATAACGGAAAGGGGGTTTGTTCCCCAAACCTCAGAGAAAAAAAAGAGGTGATTTTTCAGACTTGGCAACTTTAAAAGGTGTGGATTTCAACTTCCAGAATTCCCCAGCCAGCAGGAAATGCTCAGGACAGTTCTAATCACATCCAAACAGCCCCTTTTGAATTTGAGATGCTTTGCACACAAGTTAACCCTTTACTGATTATCCCCACCCTCTGTATTCTCTTCATACAATTGTCTGGGAAGGGGTATCCAACTTTAGCAACTTTTAAGATCTGTGGACTTCAACTCACAGAATTCCCCAGCCAGGAATTATGGGAGTTGAAGACCACAAGTCTTAAAATTACCAAGTCTAGAGTAAGAGCAATCATGCCACCACAGGATATGCAAAGAGATTCTTAATTTTTATTCAAGATTCAGGGTGTTAGATAGTTAAAGGCAATAAACAAAGTTTGGCTGGGACTAGTATAAAGATCAATATCGAACTGTAGAACTCTTTTTAATATGCTAAATAAACTATTTCTGAATTAACAAGAGGCCTCCGGGTGATTTCACTGACTCGTAAACAGTGTTTGGTTGAAGTCCCTCAAATCCCATATATACAATTCAACCCTACCTCACTTTTTAGGGTGATAGCTATCCTGCTGCCTTGATGGAGGTGTTTACTGGCGGAATTAAGGCCTTACATTAATCCAGATTTTTTTCAAGAATTAAAGGGTGTGGAACAGGGGTGGGAATCCTAAACCAGCTCTCTCCTTTTGGGCACTTCAAATATATCAGGAGATAATGTCAATTGTTCGGAATTTGGAATCCATTGTCCAGCAGATCCTGGAATAAGACATGGACACAACTATCAAGGGATGGGAGCCCTTGGTACAATTTTCACTCTTCTCCAGCTGGGAAGTTGCTGCTCCCACCCACAATGTCCGTGCTGATCCAGACAACCATCCGGCTTGTCTTGAGAGTCAGATCTACACTTCTGATGATCTCCTTCAACCGAGCAGCATTTGAAGGAAATGATCCCATCAGTGGCAGCCTTCACCCCTTGCTCTCCTTGGCCTCGCGATTCCGGTCTTTCCTCTCTCGCTCCCTCCTCTCTGAGGCTCTGCCTCGGTCTTCCCTCCCTCGATGTTCCAGGTCTCTTTCGCTCTTGCCGTATCCCCAGGATCTTTCCCGTTCTGCTTGCCGGGACTCTCGGCTCCTTTCGTAATCTCGTTCTCCGGTCTTCCAGTCCCTCAGCCCTCCCCGGGACCAAGCCCGCTCTCTTTTTCCCGCAGATCCTTCACCATAAAAATCATTTTTCATAGCAGGCAAGTTGATGGGTTTCCTGAAGGGTCTGTCTCGGCCTCCGAACCGCAGCTGACCTGACTCCTTTTTGCCGCCAAACCCGCCTCCCATCCGGCGAGGGATCCAACCTTTGAGAGTCCTTTCCAGCTCAAAGTCGACAAAGATTTCCCGCTGGTCAATGATCAGCTTGTTGGCATCGCGGTGGGCTTTCAGGAGCGCCCGTTCCTCTTTATACTCAATGAACGCGTAGCCTTTGGAAAAACCGGAAACCAGGTCCCGCACCAGACGGATTTTCCGAATCTCACCATACCGGGAGAAGACCTCTCTTAACTTCTCTTCCGTGGTTTGTAGGTTGAGCCGGGCGACAAAGAGGGTTAGGTGGGGGTCTCCGGAAACATCTTTGTTGGGGACGTAGCGGGCCGACATGGCTCTCCAGACCGCCCGGTCGTGAGGCTCTTCGTCGGTGCCATCGATGCTTCCGGCTTTCAGTGGGTCGTACTCTTTAGCGATGGGCACCCACTCGTTCATAGCTGGAGGGAAATTATTCAGCTCATGGCATATCATATGGACTAGCAATGATAGGTGAACATCTCACCTCGATTACTAAACACAATAAAACATAGGTGGTCCTCGACTTAAATTGAGCCCAACATTTATGTTGCTAAGTGAGACATTTGTTAAGTGAATTTTGCCCCATTTGTGCCCTACAGCCACAGGATGACCACCATTGACCATGATGGTGAGTGGCTTTCTTCTCTTCAGCCAAGTGGGCAGAGTAGCAGCAATGGATGGGTCCATCCTGAAGCCGCCTTCCTCTGCTTGCTTCCTATTTACTCTGCACTTGCTCAGAAGCGTCTTTGGTGCTCTCTCGGCTGGGTTGTTTTCTTGCGGCCGTTTCATTATCCAACGAAGGAAAATCATCAAGGCTAGAAATGGAGAGTGGCTTGCCCTGTCAGTGGGGGTGGGAGCGTTGTTTTCTTGGCTGTGGTCTCTTGATTGGGCTGTTTGTGTTGTTAGTTTCTTGAATAGCTAGAGTTTATTGCTTTGTATATAAACAGGTAGCAAAACCCACTCCCTCCGAGCACTGATGATGTTACCTAGATGGGTAATGAGACATCTGCAAGAAAACAACCCAGCTCAGAGAGCACCAAGGACCCCCCCCCCGTGTCAACCCTGAGCTACAAATATTCTCCTTTATTGGTTTCCTCCCAGGTCTTCATAGCCCAGAATTCTGGGTTTCCCTGGTACGTTGGCAACCCGGTCAGTTGGCAACCCCTCTTTCCTGCCTTCCATGCAGCTTGGAGAACCTGCCCCCCACCCCCAAATCAATGCTTCCCCTCCCCCCGGCCCTCCCCACCACCAATATCCCCCCACGACCCTCCCCCAAATTATGACTTTGCAAGAGCGAAACAGACTCACTTCCCCAAGCAGGAAGCCTCGACGAGGGATCTAGTTTCGTTTCCAACCCGGCGGATTCGTCAAGAAAGCGGTTTTCCAATAGAAGGGGGATTTTTTTTCCGGGCCTGGCGATGACGCAGGTTGCTTTTTAAATTCAGGGTGGGTCTTTTTAACAAGTAAAACAAAACAAATCCCCCCCCTGCGAAAGGCCAACCGTGGCGAATCGGCCACTCGGGAAAAGAAGACTCGTTAGCCTCAAAGTCTTAGAGTCCGTACCGGCGCCCTCTAGCGGCACAAGCCGCGCATCTCTTGATGTGGAATGGAAAAGTGGATAATGAAAAATACAGACATTTAAATAGAAATTATGCTGAAATTTTTTCCTCCCGGCTCCCAAATCCACTGTTTTCCCAACCCTGCACCCATCATCCCCAGCCAACAAGGGAGCCAGGATGGAAATTGTAATCTTAACAGGCCTTGCCCACATGCACGTTCTCCTGTTGCTGCGTTTTGAACATCTGGACAGAAGCCCAGGCCAATAAACCTGCGTATGGTATTCTATCACGATGGAAACGTGGGAGGAAATCTGGGTGAGAAATGTAGTATTTACGAAAGCGCAACAGCTAAGGGAAAACTTCTACAAGATGTTCTATAGATGGCATCTAGATCCGAAAAAACTATCATACATCTATCCAGACACCCAACCTAAATGTTGGAGGTGTGGTAATGGGGAGGCTACATATTTTCATGTATGATGGACATGTAGAAAAATTAAAGCCTTCTGGAGGAAGATATGGTGGACACTCCAAACCATTTTCAAAAAGCGTATTGAATTTCTACCTCAGGTTTTTTTGTTAGGGATCATAAAAGATTGCACTATCTCAGAGACGAACTTATTTCTGAACTTGATCACAGCGGCTAGATTGTTGGTGGGACAATACTGGAAGAAGCCAGAAATACCACCTATGGAAGAATGGACTTTGAAAGTAATAAATTTGGCGAAAATGGCGAAAATATCGGCATATTTGAAAGATCGCTCAAATGAACAATATTTGACAGACTGGAAACAGTGGATAGATTATATACAAGAGAAACATCAATCAAATAAAATGCATCTGGCGTATAATTGAGGCTTGACATGAGGAGTGAAGAATGTCTACCAAATTTGACGTATACAAAGACTAATACTGTTGTTTTTTTAACGCTCTCTACATGGGGCTACCCTTGAAGAGTGTTCGGAGACTACAATTAGTGCAAAATGCAGCTGCGCAAGCAGTTGTGGGCCTTCCTCGTTGTGCTCACATTTCATCAACTCTCCGCATGCTGCATTGGTTGCCTATTGGTCTCCGAGCCCAATTCAAGGTGTTGGTTATTACCTATAAAGCCCTTCATGGCATGGGACCAGGATACTTACGGGACTGCCTTCTGCCACATACTTCTCTACGACCGGTGAGAGCGCACAGGGTTGGCCTCCTCCGGGTCCCGTCAGCGAAACAATGTTGTCTGGTGGACCCTAGGCGGAGGGCCTTCTCTGTTGTGGCGCCCGGCCTCTGGAACCAACTGCCTCCTGAAGTCTGCGTTTCTCCCACTCTCCCGGCCTTCCGAAAGAATTTAAAAACCTACCTCTGCCGGCAGGCCTGGGGATGATTGTTGATTGTGGTGTGACTGATGAGTATGTATGGGGTTTTATTTTTAATGTTTTTTTTGTTCGGATTTAGTTGAAATTGTTTTATATATATGTTGTGAGCCGCTCCGAGTCTTCGGAGAGGAGCGGCATACAAATCCGAATAAAATAAATAAAAATAAATTCTTTTATTCATGCCAATTACTCACGGGCAGAGAAAGGGGACTGGCCTCAGACTGGTGAAACGTCACTCTAAGGCAACCTGGTCCTACAGGCCCATTTTACAGGGGAGGAATACTGTTGGAAACGTGATTAAAATACCAACAAAATTGGATTGGTAAGAAAAAGAGTTTATTCTGCAGAAAATAGAAAAGCAGTTTGCAAAGCGCGGTGGATCCTGGTGAGAGACTTCAACAGGAAGTTCTAAACCCAGAGACCACACCAAAATATTCAAACACATAACATTATATATACTCCTATCGCGATGCCCTCATCCCCTCCCCTTAGGTCCCATTTGAGAGGATTTCCGGGGGGTACAATCTGTCCGATTCGCCTAGCCAGAATACATCGTCATCCATGTTTTCAATAAACAAGTCAGCTTTTCAGAAATGAAAATAATCCTGGACTTTTATTTGGACACTTGAGCTGGAGGTTGACACATGTTTCCTTAAAGTCCGCCCCTTTCTGAACATGAATATGTAAAATACACAACAACCTAAAGTCAAAATTACTACAATTGGAAGTAACCGAATGCAAATCGAAGCTGGATTTTATTATTGGATCCCATTCCCTACCACCCCCGCCTCCCCCATATGCCCCGCTGTATCTCTTCCATGTCTTGAATGCCTCGAAATTTTAAAATCACATCTTCATCCATTTCAGATTGTTTCTTTAGCTCGATATGTAATTCCTGATTGTCCCATAAATTTCAGCCCCTGAAGTAGCATTAAAAGCCAAAGAGAGTGCGCTGCCATTTAGCTGCTTCCACCCCAGTGTTTCAGATCCACGCAGGATCATATCAGAGTGCACCATCCTTCCTCCTGAGGCACTTCCACTGCCAGCTGGAAAACACACAAAAATGGACCATTTGTTACTTGCTGATGTCCGGAGCTCTGCGGAAGATGCTCCTTTGCCATCAGCCCTGCAACTCAGAATGCGATAATTTGCCATTTACCAACTCACTGCAGCGGCAATTCAGTCCAAGGATTTAAAATAATTTTAAACATTATTTTAATTTTTTTGTCATTCACATTTCATTCTGTCCCTCCTTCTGCAGCCTTTCTTTAATGATTCTATTCCACCATTTTCTTTGATATTAGCGTAACTCTTGTCCCACGGCAAGCTGGCCATGGCAAGCTGGCTGCAGTGAGTTGGCAAATGGCAAATTGTCCTAGATGCCAACTTCGCAAGAGAAAAGCTGAGTTCTGCTCTAAGGAAGAGACCATAAAACCAGGCTGTGCCGCATTTCAAAGCACAAGCCCACTGGGTTCACCCTGCTCTAGGTTTACCCCAAAGATATCCAGCAAATAAGCAATTCTTTTTTCCTCACCGGCACATTCCACGGTTCAACGAAAGAACCATCCGGGTTCTGACAGCATTTCATGGAAGCGTACGCTTTTGCTTTTTTTGCAAGCAGATCCCAGCGTTTCCCCTGGCCAACGTTTGCAGTTGGATCTGCTGGATCAAGGATCACTGGCCTAAAGTCCAATAAAGAGAATTACGCAGTCATTTGTACAAAGCAGAACAGATGGTGACACCTTTTCCCTGAGGGTAGGCCCTGTTGAAATTTCCCAAGCCTGTTAACATATTTAGATTTTTTTTTATTTTATTTTAGCTATCATTTATTTTTATTTTTTTTTATATAAAATTTTTTTTATTAAAACAATCGACATTAAACATAAGATCATATTAAGAAGCAGTCCTCGTAAAACCTGTAATACAATACTAAGTATAAGATCATATTATGAAGCAGTCATCGTAAAACCTGTAATACAACACTAAGTATTAATCTTTGTAAACATCTGACTTGGTAAACATTCTTCACTCCTCACTTCAAGCCTCAACTTCAAATGCGTCTAAATTTTTTCTCCATTTCTGCCAATTGTATTACTTTCAGAGTCCTAACCCCATAATGCGGTGTTTCTGGCTTCCTCCAGTATTGTCCCACCCGCAGTCCATTTGCTGTGACCAGATTCAGAACCATATTCATCTCAGTAGTAGTGCAATCTCTTATAATCCCGTAGTGCAATCTCTTATAATCCCCACATATTTAGATTTTTAACAACCCATTTAGCCTGTTCTTGGTGGATCTACCCATTTCACAGCTGTGCTAATAGTAGGGCTACCATAGCTGGGTTGCAAAAAATTCAGACAGATGGCAGCAAACAGTCATGTGTCTCTTTGCTGTCTTCTAGTGAGGGGTCCCCAACCCTCCCCGGCCGGCCATGGACCAGCATTGAGCTGTGGCATGCCAGCAACCGGTCCATGCAAACAAGTGAAGCTGCATCCGTGGGATGCAGGCAGCAGAGGAAACCAGGCCCCCTCCACTCCGTGGAAAAACCTCTCTCCACAGAACCGGTCCCTGGTGCCAGCAGGTTCATAAATGGTATTCCTAGGTCAGATGAAAGTGAAGCTAGAACTCCAGGGTTCATTTTGCGAGGAAAGAAGGGAAGCTGGAGGGGGGAAAACCCATCCATTTCTTTTCCCAGAGCTGGGCAGGATTTATATCACAGCTGCTTTGCTCTCTCCCCACTCCAAAAAAGGAAGAGACTATGAAGCATAAGACAACCGAAGGAAGCAACAGGTTTTTGCATTTTACTCCAATTTGAAGCTAGCTAGGAGCTGTTGCAGGAGTTTCTCCACTATGGCAAATCTCACTACTGATTTTTGAAAAACGGCTGTCTTGGGATCCAGGGTGGGAGACTGACCTGTTTTTAGAGAGCTGGGTCTGTAAGTATCTCCTGATGGTCTCATTGTCAAAATTATAGTATGTTTTCCAATAGATGCAAATCTCCTTATATTTCTCAATGAGCCAAAGCACTGTACGGAAACCCCTCGCCATGTCGAATCTGGTCTCTCCACTTCCTTTCTCCCAGACGTAGACAGTTAGTAGCTCAAGGGCATACTTAGGGGGGAATGACTTTTCTTGCACCTGGGTCATATAGAAAATTAGTTTAAATAAAACTCACTGAACTATTTGAATGATGGTCCATCTTTGGCTATCGCAGCCAAATTAGCGCCATTTGAAGGCAAATGTACTTAAGCAGACTTTATTTGAAATGGTGCTCATTATTTATTTTTTTCTCTCCCAAAATATAAAACAATGAGAATCAAAACTATATAATGGAAGTCAAAAAGCACCATGGGAAAAAATGGGACTAAGATTAAATATAAAGCAGACCACACGATAATGACAGCGGCCAGCACTGCAATGGACAATGAAGATGCTGAAGTGATGGAGAGCTTCTGCTTTGTAGCAACAACTATCAACAGTAAAGGAACACATAGTAAAGAAACATGCCATAGATTAGGACTGAGTAGAGGCGTTCTGGGGTTTGGACACTCCTTTGGTAGCCAGTTGCCTTCCGCTCCCAGGCCAGGTGGTTCGGACTCCTCTTCTGATGTCCCATATTGGCACACAGGATAGTTTCTGCTTCCTCTCGCCCCCTCCCCAACTCCCCTCATATTTCATGTCAGGACTGCAGCCGGAAGATGGCAGCTCGGACATTCTCAGGTGTTGGGCTGTGTTTGTTGCAACAAAGATCAGAATCCTGCAAGCCGTGTGGTCCCTTGAGACCCTCTCTAAAAGTGAAAGTTGCTGCTGGAAGAGACCCCTGAGGATCCATGAATAGCCACGAAAATAAACAAAAGAACAAATCAGTTCAGAATGCTCATTCCAGGCGCAAATGACCAGAGTCAAATGATCGTATTTTGGACTCATTCAGCAAAGACTCAACGCCCTTGAAAAGTCTTTGACACTGGGAATTATGGATGGAAAGAGAAAGGAGGATCACTGGGGCCAAAAGGAGAGCAGAATCTCAGGTGCCATATTAGGCTTCGCTGCCATGAACTGGAGGGAGGAATAACTATGGGAGGGGGGATGTTTGGGGGGAAACCGAAAACTCTGCCGCCTCAGGAAGCTGTTCCAAGGCAGGAAAAGCCCTGGGAATTTCAAAACTGTTGGCTAAACTGAAACTTGAAAAAAAAAATCCTAGGGGGAAAAAAATCCAGTAACAATAATGAAAGTAGTTTGCTGTTGCATTTTTTCCCATACTGGTCTAGCCTACAGCCCAGGGATTACCTGGTGGTCTCTCATCCAATTTACGGAGTTCCCTCAACTTTGCTTTCCAGTTTCAGCCAAAAGGCTGCTGTGATGATTCATCACGATGCACTGAAATTGTTTATAATATCCCAAAGCACTGAAGTGGGATTGGGGGGGGGTGTTTCCTAAGAAAGGCTGACTCAGCAACTCTCCTAGACACTGTTATTCATAGGGAAACCGGATTCCATAAATCGGGACCACGAACCAATTCTTCAGGCAACAAACCTCTTTGTACCAGTGCTTCACCAGGCGGATCAGGTTCTTCAGCTTGGTGGGACGGTCCTTTATGAAAAGTCTTTGTAGCTCCGTGAAGCAGGGAGAGAACTCGCCACATGTGCCTGTGCTGATCAGATCGACGTATATCTGAGGGTTAGGGCTGGATCGATGATTCTGGCCTGTGAAGAGAAAGTTCAAGTAGGCCTCAAAAGCCTTTTTGAAATTCTCCACCAACCTTGTAGACAGAGCATCCCACCCAATTTCTCCAGGAGAAAAAGGAACTTTCAGCCGTTTCTGACAGGCATGACTGAAGGAGCCTGGGAATGAGACCCCCTCCTGGATCCTCTGCTGGGACTGCAGGGAAACTGAGGAAGCCAGCTGGGTGCAAAGCTCACCAACATTCACAGCCCCTCAAAATGTGTCCGAGGACAGCCCTTTTCAGGCAGAAAAACCTCACCCATGTTCTCTCTTCCTTTGAAATAATGGCAAAAAGAAAAGGAACAAGAACAATTTACAAGACACTGCATTTTTCTGCTTCCTCTTCAGCTGGCAGCTTCTTCGCCAGAACCACAGTGGGCCCTGGGTCTTGAGGACTTTCTGAATTGCTTACATTCGCTTTAGTGTTCTCCCTGCCCAACTCCCCTAGCTGGGGAGTGGCTTTCCTTGCTCAGGAAGAAAACCTACCTAGGGCATCGTAGGCCGGCAGAACATCAAATTGAATGGAATCCTCTGTCTCTTGTGAATGTAGCGTGAACTGGAGCACACGAGGGTTGGCATGACGGGACGGCTCAAAGTCAACTTCCCAATGCAGCTCCCTCTGGCATTTGCTGAACTGCCTTTTCATCTCCTGGATGATCCTCTTCCGATCCTTTTCCTGGTCTGTGTAACTTCTGAAGATGTTCAAGAACAGCACCAGGTCAGCATCTGACCCGTTTCTCATTGATGTGCCTTTTCCCAGCGACCCTCCCTGGAAAAAGGAAAAAGGGAGGGTTTCCCGGAGTGGATCTCCTGGGCATTTGCACCAAGAGATACAGGTAACATATGCAGTTGCCATCACCTAGTTGACATTATGAGGAGGAAGGTAATAATGAGGGGGCGGCACCTAGCACACCATCAAGAACAACTTTTCTGATATAATATACTTTTTCACAGGGCTCTTGGCAACAGGGCCATCCTTGCCCACTGGGTAATCCAGCTCACGACCTCCTCAAAGTCTAACTGGTCTACTCGGATGCCTGTTTCCCTACCCCGGGCAGTCTCCCCTCCCCAGGCACCTGCCTGCCCATCCTCTGCTCACCTTGACCACCTTCAGCACCCGGGTGCGGTCCCAGCGCGCATCCTTGAAGCAGCGCGCTTTCAGAAAGTCGCAGATGTCATTGATGGCCTCGCCCGCCTTATGGAGAAAGTCCTCGTTGGGCTGCAGGTAGCGGGCGTGGAAGTCGTCCAGGCCCCGCGCTTTGACATAGTCGAGAGGCCTCATGGCCGGGCAGCGGAGTGGAACTTCCCACGCAACCCTCTGGTAAAGCCCGGCGCCTTCTGGGCGCCTTCCAGGCTTTCGTTTCTCCTTCCTTGGAGCAGTTTCGTTTCCCCGCTGGGTGGAGCCGCCAGCGCTTGGAGGGCCGAGAGACGGCTGGACAAAGGAGCCCGGAGAGGCAGGCGAGGGAGGCGAGGGGGCGCCCTCCCGCTGATCGTGTCCGAAGAAGAACGGCAAAAGGAAAGATAGATTTAGAGAGGTGTGAGATAGATTTAGAGAGGTGTTTTCATATATAATCTAGTACTCTAGCATTTGATATTAGAGCATTTGCACTTTTATACAGGCTCAGAGACCCTGTCCTGACAGGGAGAACAATTAACCAGCGGAACGGCCTGGCTCCCGAAGTTGTGGATGCCTCCTCCATCGCTGGAGGTTTTTAAGAAAAAAAACAGGACAATTGTACTTAGCATATAGTTAAATTTTTATTAGGATTTATATAATAATTTTGTTTAATTTAGTGGGTTTTCTTTTGTTTTTACCCTGTATTCACCTTGGGAAGTCGGGGGGGGCTGGGGGGTGCAATAATGTACTCAACTTTAATACTCGCAATATATAAGAATGATATATTTATTTATTTTTTTAAATAAAAATAGAATTTTTATTAGGTGAAAATCAACATTATGAAAAAAAAATAAAAGTAAAATTCCAAAATATAGTGTGACCTTTTATTCAACATTTGTTTAAAAGTATTACTTATCTGTGTTTAGCCCATGAAATGGTCATTTCATTTTGTATCTTGGGAATATTCTTCAGGAGCAAGATTGTGAATGATATATTTATTGATATAAGAGGGGTTGCTCGGGCAGTACCTCTGGACCACATCTGGAGGGGGTGTAGAGTGAGGAGTGAAGGAGTCGAGGGAAGTAGGGAGGTTGTAGGAGAGGAGGGTGGAGAGTGAGGGAGGGAGAGAGGGGAGGGAAGTAGGAGATAGGGAGGAAGGAAGAGGGGGATGTGGTGGAGGGGGTGCTGCTGAGCAACACCCATAGTTATTTTAAGTATTCTATGTAAGTTTTTAAAAGAACATACGTTTTGTTTTGTGTGGGAGAAAGTTGTAAAAGATTGTATTAAGTTGAGTTGTATTCAATTTGATTTTTTGTTTATATTTAAAAAACCAATAAAATATTTATAATAAAAAAAACAGGACAGCCCCTTGTCTGGAATGGTATAGAGGGTTTCCTGCTTGAGCAGGGGGCTGGACTATTAGACCTCCGAGGTCCCTTCCACAATTCTAGGTTGAAGAAGTCCTTAAAGGGTTTGTAGAAAAGATACAGGCTCTAAGATGAGGAATTATATGATAGCAATTTTCCAAATATCTGAGTGACTGCCCTAAAGATGAGAGGGTCAAGCTATTCTCCAAAGCACCAGAAGGCAGGGCAAGAAACAACAGATGGAAACTAATCAAGGAGAGAAGTAACTCTAAAACCAATGAGGAATTTCCTGACGGTAAGAACAATTAACCAGTGGAAGGCCTTGCCTTCCGAACTTGTGGGTGTTTCATCACTGGAAGTTTTTTAAGAAAAGACTGGCCAGCCATTTGATAGGGCCTCCTGCTTGAGCAGCAGGTTGGACTAGAAGACCTCCAAAGTTCCTCCCAGCTATATTCTAATTGACTGACTGTAAGAAAGCCACCAAGATTCCAAGGTGCTTGAATAAATGTTTCTGTCCTCTTTCCATTCTTGTCTGAATTTGCTGCAGATGCAGTAACTTTCCCTCGTGCTCAGAGTCTGGCTGATGCTGTGTCTGGGTTGCCCAAGTGTGAGTGACCAGCAGATGGCAGCAGCGGGATACAAACGCTCTTAATGCTTTACTGCCATTAAGCCGCTTTCTGAATACAGGAAGGTCTTGATTTACATCGCTTCATTTAGTGACCGTTCAAAGTTACAACAGCACTGAAAAAAGGGCCATTCTTCACTCTTACGTTTTTTCACTCTTGGCAGCATCCCCATGGTCACGTGATCAAAATTCAGACGCTTGGCAACCGGTTCATATGTACGACGGTCGCAGCATCCAAGGAGGGGGGGGTCACATGGTCCCCTTTTTGCGACCTTTCGACAAGCAAAGTCAAGGGGGAAGCCGGATTCACTTATCAAACTGCAACGTTAGCGACTTCTCAGCCGCAGCAAGAAAGGTCGTAAGATGGTCCAAAACTCGCTTACCCAGTGTCTCGCTTAACAACGGAAATTTTGGTTCTCGGTTGTGTACTGTACTGCAGGGATCTCCAACCCTGGCAGCTTTAAGCCTTGTGGACTTCAACTCCCAGAATTCCTCAGCCAGCCTTGAACCGCAGCCTGAAGCCTGAAGCGTATCGCACGTTTCATTCTACTGCCTGCTTATGCAGGTAAGCAACCCTGGCACGTTAACACTTTGCTCAGGTCTTGGAGTTAGGCAGGCTACAGGTGCTTCCCCCCCCCCACAAACAGGCACAAACTTCACGCTGCAACTTGTTGTGAAGAGAAAAGGGGCAAATGAATTAGCTCAGCCCATCATCGTTCAGCTAAGAGTGCCGGAGTCCCACTTTGGGAGTGGAGCGTTACAAGTCCCAGCCTTGCTTCTGGGGATCCTAAGCAGACACAGATAAATAGCAAGCTCCAGAAGGGAAGGGTTTATGGAATTCACTTCCTGAAGGGGTCGTGACAGCTGTCAGCCTTGACAGCTTCAAGGCAGGGTTAGATAGATTCATGGAGGCCAAGTGTATCGGTGGTTATTAAAACGGATGTCCATGTGCCGCCTCTATGTTGGTTGAGGCAGGCAGGATTCCCTTGAGTACCATTTGTTTGGGGGTCAAGGGAAAGGGAGGGTTTTGCCTTCTCTTTCTGCTCAAGATCCCCATGTACAATTGGTGGGCCACTGTGTGACACAGAATGCTGGACTCGATGGGCTTTGGCCTGATTCAGCATGGCTCTTCTTATGTTCTTATGTAAGGGTCCCCTGTTACTTGCATTCGGTTCCCTCCCACAGCAGTGAAGTTTTACCACCTCCTCCGACAGAGCAATGAGAGTCAGACTCCAGTTTCAGTTTTGCAGATTCTCCCGTCTAGTTTTGAGTGACAAGGGCAACAAAGAGACCTTTATGACCCTCTCAGGTGAGGCTGAGGACCACAACACAAAAGCCATGTCACGCTGAAGGCCCGGACTCTGGACTTGGCTCTGCCACTGATGATTGTTTATCTGCCACTTCAACGGGGCACAGCTTGCTTTAATCGCCCGTTCTCAAGTGATAAGCAGAAGATAAGGGTCCCTGCAAGCTTCCTTGGGCCTTCTCAGGACATCTGGAAGAAACGGCCTCCCTCGGGCTGTGCTGCAGAGACCAAGGCCACCAACCCTGGCCACCAAAGGGACAGAGTTGCCGTGGTAAGGCCACCCTTGGAATGCGGCATCCAGTTTTGGTCACCACGATGCAAAAAAGATCTTGAGATTCTGGAAAGAGTGCAGAGAAGAGCAACAAAGATGATCAGGGGGCTGGAGTCTAAAACATGTAAGGAACGGCTGCTGGAATTGGATATGTCTAGTTTAATGAAGAGAAGGATGAGGGGGGGACATGATAGCAGTGTTCCAGTATCTGAGGGGCTGCCACAAGGAAGAGGGGGTCACGTTGTTCACCAGAGCATCAAAAGGCAGGACGAGAAACAATGGATGGAAACGGATCAGAGAGAGAAGCAACCTGGAATTAAGGAGAAACTTCCTGACAGTGAGGACAATCAACCAGTGGAACAGCTGGCCTCCAGAAGTTGTGGGTGCTCCATCACTGGAGGTTTTCAAGAACAGACTGAACAGACACTTCTCTGGAATGGTATAGCTAAGGTCTCCTGCCTGAGCAGGGGGTTGGACTAGAAGACCTCCAAGGTCCCTTTGAATTCTGTTATTCTGTTGGTTTTGGAGGTTCACAAGCCCGTCTCTCCTTCCTCTCTAAAGATGCCAGTAATTCAGAGAGGGAGAAATAGTATCATTAGATTTTCTTGCTATTTTTAAGGCGGGGTTTTCCCTTCCTGACAATGTGATTTTTCACAATAAATAAGTTTTATTAATATTAATAAAATTGCTGTGGAGCAAGATACAAGAAGATCTGGAAAGGTGGAAAACACTACGACTATCCTTGCTAGGCAGGATAGCAGCAGTAAAGATGAACGTCCTGCCAAGATTTCTATTTCTCTTCCAAACGCTACCCATATTCAAAAAGGACGAGGACTTGGACAACTGGCAGAGGGGCATCACCAAATTTATTTGGGATGACAAGAGACCGAGGGTGAAACTAAAAATTATCCAGGACATAAGGAAGAGAGGGGGACTAAAAATGCCTAATCTAAAGCTATACTATTATGCAGCGACGTTGGTGGCGGTGAGTGACTGGATCAATATGACAAATGATAGAATACTGAATGTTGAAGGGCATGGTCTACTATTTGGCTGGCACGCATACTTAGTATACGACAAAAAGGCAGACAGGAACTTCAAGGAGAACCCACTACGGATCCCATTGTTATGGGTCTGGAAGAAATATAAACACCTCCTACACGACAGGATTCCCATCTGGACGATCCCCGGACACGCAATAGGGGATACAAACACATCCCAAGGGTAAGAAGTGGTGCCATACAGTAAACTTATACTGGGAGAAGAAAATAGGTTCCTCTTGATACCCCAAGCAACGCTAGCAAACAGAGGAATAGAAGGTACCTGGCTATCATATGTACAACTGCAATCAAGGTGGCGTAAAGATAAGAAGAAGGGCTTCTCCCGAACCGACGAGAAACTAATTGAGCAGATTAGAGACCAGGGGATCATGCACATCAAACGAGTGTACAACATTCTGATAGAAATGGACTCTGAAACCGAGCTAGTCAAGAACTGTATGGTGAGGTGGGCACAAGACTTTGGACACTCTATCGCCATGGACACGTGGGAGAAAATCTGGGTGAGGAACGTAGAATTCACGAAATCGCAACACTTAAGGGAAAACTTCTACAAGATGTTCTATAGGTGGCACCTCGACCCGAAAAAACTATCGCTCATCTACCCAGACTCCCAGCCCAAATGCTGGAGGTGTGGAGATGGGGAAGCTACCTACTTTCATGTATGGTGGACATGCAGAAAAATCAAAGCCTTCTGGAGGAAGATATGGTGGACACTCCAAACCATTTTCACAAAGCGCATAGAATTTCTACCTCAGGTTTTTTTGTTAGGGAATACAAAGGATATCACTACCTCAGAGACAAACTTATTTCTGAACTTGATTACAGCAGCGAGATTGTTGGTGGGACAATACTGGAAGAACCCAGAAATACCGCCTATGGAAGAATGGACTGTGAAAGTAACAAACCTGGCGGAAATGGCGAAAATATCAGCATACTTGAAGGGTCGTTCCAATGAACAATATTTGACAGACTGGAAACAATGGATAGACTATATCCAAGAGAAACACCAATCAAACAAAATGCATCTGGCGTTTAGCTAAGGCTCGACGTGAGGAGGGAAGAATGTATAACAAATCAAATGTTTACAAAAACTAACACCTAATGTTGAATGTATATGTACTAACATTTACCAAACCAGACGTTTACAAAGATTAATACTTAGTGTGGTGTGTGGTGTTCTATGATGATTGCTTATTAATATGATCTTATGGTTAATGTTGAACATTTTAACATTGAAAAAACAGACTGAATTTCTACCTCAGGTTATTGAATTACTACCTCAGGACCTACTGTTAGGGACCATACAGTCTAAAAAATGTAACAGGTGTATAGTAGAGGCTTGAAGTGAAGAGTGAAGAATGTCTACCTATTGTTGTATGTTATGTTCTACGATGATCGCTTCTTAATATGATTGCTTCCTAATATGATCTTATGCTTAGTGTTGATTGCTTTAATAATGAAGAGGCAGACTGAATTTTTACCCCAGGTTATTGAATCTCTACCTCAGGATCTTTTGCTAGGGATCATAAAAGATAAAATACAACAGACATATAGTTGAGGCTGGAAGGAGTAAAGAATATTTACCAAACCAGACGTTTACAAAGATTAATACCTAGTGTTATATGCTGTGTTCTATGATGGTTGATTATTAATATGATCTTATATTTAATGTTTAACTACTACCTCAGGATCTATTGTTAGGGATCATAGAGAATAAAAAATGTAACAGGTGTATAATAGAGGAGTGAAGTGAGGAGCGAAAAATGTTTATCAAACCAGACGTTTACAAAGAATAATACGTAGTGTTGTATACCAGAGGCTATGATGTTTGATGCATACAAAGATTTATGTACAATGCTGAATGTTTTAATAAAGGAATTTTTATATTTTAAAAAAAATATTAATAAAATTAAGCCAAAATGGCTGGTGTGTGATGCGGTGGTCTCTCTGGTGAAGCTTATCCAATATGGGTTGTGAGACCTGATTCATAGTTTAGTAGCAGGAAGAAACATCCAGCTGTAGTTTATTCAATGAACCATGGTTAGCCAAACCATGGGATAGTGCACTGTGGGAAAACAGCGTCAATGAACTAAATTCCTATTGTGGAAGAATTATAAAGATAATTCTTTATAAAGAGATAATCCACCTTCCCGCACAGACGGATTTTGGGCTGTACGGCATGGGAAGAATTAAGTTGCTTCTTCTCCATTACCCAAAGACCGCAGAGAGTTTTATACTGTACACGGGATACGCTAAAACCTTAATTCTTGCTGGAGACATGCCCCCACCCCTAAAATCTGAAATCACATAAGCAGAGTAATTATCCAACATCAAGAGCCCGTTGTTTGCAGCTTACAAGGAAATGCTGAGAGGGATATTTTGAGTAAGAACTCCGCAAATATTTTCTCGGGGGTAGGCAGTTCAAACAGAGTTTTTATGAAATTCTAAATGGCAGGAGAAATCCTTCTGGCCTCTCTCTAAACAAAGAGCTTGGACTGGAAAAAAAATACAGTAAGGTAAAGAGGGAGGAAAGAGGGAAAACCTGGAAATAGGAGACCTGCGGGGGTGGGGGGCATAAATGTTATCAGTCAATCAACTACCCAGGCAGAAACATCTCAGAAAAAGATGTTTATAGCACCAGCAATAGCACTTAGATTTATATAGCGCTTTACAGCCCTCTCTAAGTGGTTTACAGAGTCAGCATATTGCCCACCAACAATCTAGGTCCTCATTTTACCGACCCCGGAAGGATAGAAGGCTGAGTCCACCTTGAGCTGGTCAGGATCGAACTCCTGGCGGTGGGCAGAGTCAGCCTGCAATGCTGCATTCTAAGTGCTGTGCCACTGCGGCTCTTTTTCTGGAAGATATTATCCTCTCTTTAAAACCATTGGCATGTCATTTCCCCTTCTTTGGTATTTTACTCTTAGCAAGGCTGGTGGCAGAATTCTCCTCCACTCCTACCCATAAGCAGGTTACAAGGACCGTAGTAGCTTCCAGTCCCACAAGCCACGGATCTCAGTGCCTCGCAGGGCTGGCGTTCCGTGTCTGCCTCTGCAACGTTCCCACTTGCTCTGGTTTCTGCAGAGAAGAACGTGACACATCAGCTCCTCTCCCCGGCCCAGCCCCGTTTTCCCGAGAGCATCCAAGTTCCCGGAGGAAACTGCCCCACAGCCCTCTAAACCCCCTTAAGTGGCAAAGGAAAAAGGGGGCCTCTCCAGCCTTTGCCGCTTAACACAATCGCACAAAAGAGATGAATGTGCTTCATTAGCCCAGGAATAGCTCACCCCTCCTGGGGTAGCTACTGCTCCTTCCTTGCAACTCTATAGGTCAGCCTGGGTGGTACCACCCCAGCGTGATCGACCCCCACCTTGTCACGAGCCAGGAGAGTTGTGACTGGGGCACCCTACAGGGGGATTAAACCTGACCCCACCACCCTTCACCCCGCCTCCTCCCCATCTCCGCTGGAGCTGAGCAGGAGATCTCACTGCCTCCTTGTCCTCGTGGTCCCTCCTTTGTTAGGGCTTATCAACGGTGCTAATAAAGGAGAATATTTTAGCTCAGAGTCAAAATGAGGGGTCCTTAGTGCTCTCTGAGCTTGCTTGTTTTCTTGCAGACGTTTCATGAGCCAAGCTAGGTAACATCATCAGAGTTAGAAGGGAGTGGGGTTTGCTTTCGGTTCATATTCTAGCGACTTGCCCTGCTGACAAGTAATCAGGAAGTAACCCCATCCCCTTCTAGCACTGATGATGTTCCCTACTTGGGTCATGGAACATCTGCAAGACTGCAAGCAAGATCAGAGAGCTCCAAGGACCCCACTTATCAACAGTGTCTCCAATCTCTTCCCCCTCCCTTGGGGCGAGTTCGTGTCTTCCCATGGCACAGCTTTGAAAAGGGGGACCCTCTCCTAATGCCCCTCTGATTGTCCTTGTGTAAAGCCCCCCACCATCCCATGTCATAGTGCCGGCTTTCCCAGTTCTGGGATCAGATGTCCATCACCCCCCTTCATCCAAATCGATGTTCCTCAACCTGGCCAACTTTAAGGAGGTGCCTTCTCAGTAAAAGAAGAGGTGCAGATCGGTCAAGATACAAAGCGGCTGCATCAGGAAGGAACCCCTGGGCTGCCCCTCCCCTTGGGAAAATTGCCGGGAAGCCAAGAGGAAGGGCTAGGAACACAGCCGACCCCAGTTCTGACACAGCAGTGGAAGCAATGATGGACAAGGCCAGCACGTTTACGGTCTGAGAATCAGCCAAGGTTCCACAGCCCCTTCCAGCCAACAGAAGCCTTTCTGTGCTGATACATTATCAGCTATTTATTATCTTCCAAAGCGCCACGTAACCAGCCTGCTGAACACAGAGCAACTTTTCTGGCCAGACAGCAGCGGAATCCAAGTCGGTACAATGAAAACAAAGCCAGGAGAAATAAACCGACAGCCTCCCTCCCAGAGGAGGTGCACCCTGGTTTATCTGCACAGCATCACCCTGAGAAGTGCACATAAAGCAGATTTGCACACCTCCAGGCCAATCTTTGGTCTCTTCAATAGGGCACCATGTTCCCAAGTTCCCAGTCTTCTGGGGATGCTGTGGAGCCAGTGGGTGTTGCTGGAACACGGCTCCCTTAGTCTCCTCTTGTGCAGTGGGCTGTGGGTGCTGGGAACTGTAGTTGGCAGGCTACGATCAAAGCTAATGAATTGGCTTTCCCTGACTCCTTTGCGCCACTCTTCGACAGCAAAGAGCTGTCGAAAGAGCCATGCTCGGCATCACAAGACAACATTAGAGATTAGAGAACAAACGAAAGTATAGGGTATCATAAAGCGAGTAAAAGAATTGAAATGGAAAACGGGCCGGTCACGTAGCCAGAAAACCGAGGGCAGGTGGGCCAAGGCGGTCCTAGAATGGATCCCACTTGATTCAAAACATCCACGAGGGAGACCTAAAACCAGATGGATCGACCGCATCAGCAAATACGGCGGGCCCAATTGGCAAAAGGAAGCTCAGGACCGTCTGAGTTGGAAACATGAGGAAGAGGCCAGTGGATAGACAATGGCTAAAATGATGAAGAAGAAGAAAGAGAGGAGGAGGAGAAGAAGGAGAAGGAGAAGGAGAAGGAGGAGAAGGAGAAGGAGAAGGAGAAGGAGGAGAAGGAGAAGGAGAAGGAGAAGGAGAAGGAGAAGGAGAAGGAGAAGGAGAAGGAGAAGGAGAAGGAGGAGGAGGAGGAGGAGGAGGAGGAGGAGGAGGAGGAGGAGAAGGAGAAGGAGAAGGAGAAGAAGAAGAAGAAGAAGAAGAAGAAGAAGAAGAAGAAGAAGAAGAAGAAGAAGAAGAAGAAGAAGAAGAAGAAGAAGAAGAAGAAGAAGAAGAAGAAGAAGAAGAATTAATTATAAGCTGAAGCTGCTCTAATAAAACTAAATGGTCCCAAAATTATGCTCTGGAATGGAAAAAAGTTTGCAGAAGACGGGATATCTCGCTTGGCGTTCAAGCATTGGGGAAGCCTGCTTTGAGGTCTTTTCAAGCCTTTCTTCTGCTTTCCTTTTAAAATCAGCAGCTTTTGGAGCAGATCAAGGAGCAGATCAAGGCTGAGAATCTGGGCGGCTTCCTTGAAGGAAGCCTCTGGGGAGACACAATCTGATGGGATTAAAAAAGACTATTTCATTTATCCTTTTATTCACGGGTTTGGCGCTGATGTCTAACGGATAATTTCTATCAGGCTCAGCAGAAGGAAGCTCTTAAAGCAGAGGGCTGTTTCTCACCCTCCACAATTTTAAGATGTGTGAACTTCAACTCCCACAATCCCCCAGCCAACAGCGTTTCTCAACCTTTTAGCAGAATTCTGGGAGCTGAAGTCCGCGCAACCTAAAGTTGCTGAGGTTGAGAAACACGGATTTGGATGTTCCTTGCAATGCAATGAGAGAAGACTTGGGGGCTCCCCAAGATTGTGAATCTTGACAACCAGATTTTCTTTTTACCAGATGCAGGTGGCAATGAAGCTCGGCTTTCCCATCTGAGCACCTCCTTGGGTGCTGTCAAAAAACGTCTAGGAAACAGAACCAGGAAGGGGAGCTGAAAACTGAGCTGCTTATCTCACATAAAAAGTCTCAGGGTTCTGCTTTTGCCGTGGTTTTTGCTCTGCAGAGGAGGAAGAGCAAACCAAGCCTGTTTTGCAGCCATCAGCTGAGGCCGCAGATACACACACACACACACACACACACACACACACACACACACACGATACACAGAAAACACACCTTCTCATTTGCCGAATTAAGCCCCAAGGATTTTCACTGCCTCTTAAATGACCCAGCCGCTTTGATCTGGCACGCACCAGGCAGAATGAGGCAACTGGTCACAGCCAAAATAGCCATGAGACAATTCAGTTTAATTATTTAAAATAATTAAAAATATATTTTATTTTGTTTTGTCATTCACAATTTCTTTTTGTCCCTCCCTCCTTTGGCATCCTTTCTTTAATGATTCCGTTCCACTATTTCTTCCATATTAGGATAACTCTTGTCCCGCAGTGCGTTGGCCTGACTGTGGCAAGTTGTCCTGGATCCCACACCAGATTCCTTCGATTAAGCAAGGCCATTTGGCAGGGCCCTGGAAGCAGACCTTCTCTGTTGCAGACCAGCCTTCTTCCCCTTGTGATCTGGGTATTCCCCCCCCACACACACACACACTTCGCCCAGGCCTTTAATGAGGGGGACTGAAGCCCCTTCTTGCTCCCCAGTTTTGCCATCTCCAGTTTTGGTGGCTTCTTCTTTTATTCCTGTGTTGCTTTTATCGTTTTATCTCTTTCATATTTTCTTGTGAACCGCCCTGGGTTGTTGAGGGCCGGGCAGGTACAAAACAAATAAAAGCAGTAAATAAGTAAATAAAATTATTTGCTTTATCGCTGCGATCTATCTCCTGACAAACGATATATAACACTCCCGAACGTTGTGGTTAATGATGGCATTCCTTTTGATGCTACCAAGCGTAACATTTTGCAGCAATGAGCAGCTTAAATGAATTATACCATATTTAAGGATCAGTCTGAAAGGGATCCCACGTTGACACGATCATCAGATGTCTGTCAGCCAATCCGCAGGTTTTGTGTGAGATGGGCAGGTCTGTTCTCAGGTGATAGGTGAGTCATCCCAGCCTTGAGAGCAGCAGGAAATGCAGAAGCACCTGGAGGAAGAGAAGCAGGCTGGGTGCCAGCAGTCTAAGACTAATCCCCAAAGGATACACACACGCACACAGAGAGAGACACAGACACACATACACACAAACAACTGGCTGGGGGGGGGGGTCCTGTATTTGCACAAGACACAAAGCAAAATGCACATCCTTCTTAGCCCATCTGCTTTCTGGGGGAAAAAACTGTTTCGAAGGGCAGAATTATCCAATGCGTGGTTTAAAATACACACACTTGTTTGTTTGTTTTAATACAAGGTGCTCCTCGACTTACAACAGTTCATTTAGTGACCGTTCCAAGTGACCACAGCCGGGGGAAAAAGTGACTTCTGACCGTTGTTTTTTTATTTACACTGATGACCTTTCAAGCATCCCCGTGGTCACGTCATCACCCATGGAACTGCTGGCCTCCAGAAGTTCTAGCGGCTCCATCCCTGGAAGCCCTCAGAAGAGACTGGGCAGCCCTCTGTCAGAAACGGGGCAGGATGCGGTGGGGTTGGACTAGATGACCTCCAAGGTCCCTTCCAATTCTGTTACTCTACTGAGCGGGCGGGATGGAGGGGGGCGGAGGGGGGGGAGAGTCCCGGGCTGCAAGCGAGCGTGGGAACCCCAGGGGGCGTGGCTCTAGCGGTGGTGTTGCCGGAGCCGTCCAATCGCCGCCTCGCTCGGCGCCCAGCCCCACCCCCTCGGGTTTCAAAAAGAGCCGCCCCGCCGCGCGCTCCATCCGTCCTTTGCCGGCCGGTATCCCCGCGTGCTCGGCGGCGGCGGCCCATGGCTCTCCCGGCGCGCCTGGCGCTGCTGCTGCTGGCCCTCGGCCTGGCCCTGCCCGGCGCCCGCGGCGCCTGGACCGAGGCGAACACGGCCTGCGCCACCCGGGCCACCGGCGGCCGCTCCCGCCTGCTGAGCTTCCTCTGGCTGCGCCCCGACGGCGCCCCGGCCGTGCTGGTGCAGAGCCTCTGGGACCGGCGCGGCGGGCAGCTGCTGGAGTGCGCCTGGCGGGCCGAGCCGGCGCTGACCCGCCGCTACCTGCAGCTCTGCGCCCCGGGACGCCTCCGCGGGCCCCTGGTCCGCGCCTCCTGGGGCCCGCGCCTGCGGAAGGAGCTGGCCGCCTTGGAAGCGCGCAAGGGCGGCTGCAAGGGAGGCCCGGCCGCGGCCAGCCACGAACCGGCGGGCGGGCGGGAAGCGCAGGCGCGCCCGCGGAGCCGGCGGGGCTGGACGGTTCCCGGGACGCTTTGGTGCGGAGCCGGGCACTCGGCTAAGACCCCCTCTGAGCTGGGTAAGGGTGGAAACGGGCCGGGCTGCAAAGTCCCAGGGAAAGGAAACCGCCCCCTCTTTCCCCCCCCCCCACGGCCATATGGTGTAGGTAGGGTCTCCTGCTTGGGCGAGGGGGTTGGACTAGATGACCTTGCAAGGTCCCTTCCAACTCTGTTATTCGACTCTGTGCTAAATTCCCCCAGTTCTGGCGCCTTTACAAGTCAGGGTGCTTTTCTGGATCTTTTTTTTTTTTTTTTTTTTTGCACACCCAGGCGCTGGGAGGGAGGGAAACGCAGGCGAGACATTAGGAAGCCTTTCCTGATATGAATCAGCAGACAAGTCCTTTCCTGATATGAATCAGCAGACAAGTCGGTGGAATTCCTTGCCACTAGATGCTGCAGTTGGGAAGCCGGGCGGGTTTTGAGAAGCAGTAGCGCTGAAAGGTGGATGCTCCTGCATCTCCCTTTGGGTCGGGAAGGCAGGCTGCCTCCCCAGATGGAGGCTTGCTCTGTAGCTGGCAGATGATTGTTTGATGGTTGTGAGAGTGCTAAGGCAATTCCACGGGCTCAACAGGCCAACATTCTAGAACCCAACTTGGTTCAGTTTGCATTGATTTTACCTCCCACTTTTATTTTTTACCAAGTGGCCCACACATCCAATATGCCTGCCTCTTCTTTTCCCCAGAACAACAACGTTGTGAGGTGGGGTGGGCTGAGAGAGGGCGACTGGCTGAAAGTCCCCAGCTGGCTTCCATGCCCAACATGGGACTAGAACTCCTGATTTGGGGAATTGACGTACAAACCCCTTAAAGCTGCTGAGGCTGAGGAATCCTGGGTTAGAGCCCCTTGCACCCCAACATGACTGGGATCTCACTTTGCAAATGGGGGGAAAGGAAGAGTTAACAGCTGCAATTCTCTGGAAGAAAGTTACAGGTTATGTTTAAAGAGCTAAACTGACCACATGAAGTATAGGCCGGTCAACTGCATTTATACCACTTGCAAAGCTAGTGGCAAGCTTACTATAACCCCTTTTACTAGTTGGTGCCTATGGCCTGTGTGCTGGGAAAACACACTTGGAGCATTGTGTATCACACCCACATCCTCTTGCCCTTAAGAGCTTGGGAGAGCATGTCTGGAAGGATTCCACACAAAGCGCATTTCTGCTTCTCCTGTGACGGCCACTGCCGCCTCTATGTAGGGTCTCCTGCCTGAGCAGGGGGTTGGACTAGAAGACCTCCAAGGTCCCTTCCAGCTCCATTATTCTGATATTTTCTAGCCTTGCTCAGAGAAGGCTCCCGGTGAAATTCCCAGTGGCTCTTTTCCCATCTAATCCCGGTTCCTCCTGTTGCAGGGGTTTTCCAGGGCCCAGACGTGTGCTGTCGTGAGCACGACACGTGCGATGCTCACATCTCACCCCTGGCATTCAAGTACGGCATCCGCAACTTTCACCTGCACACCGTTTCCCACTGCAGCTGTGACAACAGGCGAGTACAGGCTCCTATGAAGGCGGCTGAGGCATTCTGGGAGCTGAAGTCCACAAGTCAAAAAAGGGCCACGTTGGAAGAGCCCTGGTGTAACCTGATGTCTTCCCAAGATGTTGAGCTCACATCCCCATCGCTCTCCTGCACTGTTGGCCATGCTGGCGAGGGATGCTGGGAGGGCTGGTCCAAAGCACATGGAGACTGGCAGATGGGGAAGAAGAAGACAGCCTTAAGAAGAAGCTGCCTAACCACAAAGTTTTCCCTCTGGCTTCTCAACAGGTTCAGAGACTGCTTGAAGAACCTCAACGACCCCATCTCCAACTTCATTGGGACCAGCTTCTTCAACCTGCTGGAAATCCCTTGTTTCCACCTGAAAGAGAGCGAGGATTGCCTCGAGTGGTACTGGTGGGGCGGGTGAGTAAGCGAGTTCTGACCTCTGCCCAAGTGAGGAAACACGCTGAGAACATTTATGTTGCTAAGTGAGACGTTTGTGGAAGTGAATTTTGTCCCATTTTACGACCTTTGTTGCCACACTTGTTAAGGGAGTCACTGCAGTTGATTAAAAACAGGAACCTGGTTGTCAAGTGGATCTGGCTTCCCCCACTGACCTCACTTGTCAGAAGATCACAAAAGGGGACCCCAGGACACTGAAACCGTCATAAATACAAGTCAGTTCCCAAACCTCTGAATTTTGGTCACGTGACCGTGAGGTCATAACTGGGGGAAACGGTTGTAAGTCCCTTTTTCCAGTGCCGTTATGGGAAATCAAGGAATATCTGTTTTATGTTTCCTCAGTTTCTCCCAGGAAGTCCTTGGCTGAACAGCAGAGGTGTTCCCACATTGGGAAATCTTGATGCAGCCTCAAAATGTCCCCGCCTTTCTTGCTGCTATGTCACACAGCTGACTCATTCTCAGCTAGTTTTCTTTTTTTGTTACCATCCAGTTAAAATAACTTTGTTTAGGATTCTAAGAAGCTTTGATCCGCTGTGACTCTGGCATCCTTTGCACATACATACATACATACATACATACATTCTTTGCTGTGCCTATGGATTGAATTTCTTATCCAAAAACGAACTTAAACTCAATATTTCCCAACCTTCATGACATCTGGAAACATGGACTTTCCAATTCCCAAATTTCCCAGCCAACACGGCCATTAGTAAGAATATCTCCCTGAGTTGGAGAGCACTGCTGTAATCTATCAAGATCATTTTGGATCTGTTCTTTCCTCAAAGCTTCCCACCCAGTTCTCTGGTGATTGTAAATCTTCCGTTTTCTCCACCTTGTGCAGGCCATAAATTTAAATTTAGCCATTTTTTTTTCTGGGAGGCTTTAGGCTGAGACGCCTTCTCACGGCCTGTTAAATCTTGCTGGACACAGTGGGGCTGAATTTGCACAAGACACAACTGCAAACTGCCCACCCACAGTGTAGTCTTTTGTCTTGTGGAAAACTCACCTCTGATTAATTAATAGCTCAGTACATCACGCCAAAAGAGGACCCGTCCGAATTGCATAACCCATGTAAGGGTGTGGTACAAAGACTGAGCAGAGCGCCTGGTCTCTTCTGTCCTCTGCTAGGTGTAAGAAGTATGGCCTGATGCTGCTGGCTCAATTGGTGGAGCCAAATCCGTATCAGCCCATCGAGAACCCCGACAGTACCACGTCTCCTCCCCAGCCTAGAAGGCATCAGAAGCCCGGCTTGAAAGACAGAAAAGGGCGGAGGAAACAGGCCAAAGAGATGAAGAAGCTGAATCCCACCTCCCAGGGTCCCATCACTCCACTGTCCCCAATCTCCAAGCCGAATTATGCCACTCATATCCTGGGAACAAGCTCCCCAGGTGAGGAGACCATGCCGGGGTCACCTGCCCGTAAAACTACGCTGGAGCCTGGTCCCTGGAAGACGGACGGTGGGATTCTCACCACCCATCACCCGGTAGTCCTTCCTGTGGAAGAAAGCTTCTCCAACAAGACTTGGCAGGGAGAGAGGGCCTTTGCTGGCCAGGCTTCCAAGCCAAGACCAGGTAAGCCACAGACTGAGTATTCCTTCTGGGGCCACCTCAATTTGGCAGGACTTACGAAAGAGCCAGTCAAATATTGGCTCGTTCTCTCTCGGATTGACAAATGGTGCCTTTCAAAATTTTGTCCCAAAAAGGGAAATTTTATGTTTTTCAATCTGATGGTTTGGCCTCTACCTTGGGAACCAGGTGTCTATGGAGATTGTCCGTCATCCAGGTCATCGTTATCCCAATGATGCTTTTTCACGAAGCAACGGTCACTAGCGCCAGGGACGCCTGGGTTCAAATCCACCCTCTGCTGGGGAAGCCCTGTGGGGTCTTCTTTGTTTGTTTGCCCCTAAAAAACTCCCACTGGCCAGGCCAACTGGGAATGCCAAAAAGGGCTACTCCTTTGGGCAAGGGAAGCTCAGCCTAAAATCTGGTGAGAGGTCCCAGGTTTAAAAGGCCAAAAAAAGTGGGGGGGGGATTGGAAGATGCCCAAATAGTAATCAATGGGATGCAAAAAAAGGGGGGGCTTGCACTGCTGATTCCCTGCTCCTGATCCCCCTCCCTGGCCATGATGGGAAGGGTTGGGGGGGCTTCTGCCCCTTCATTCCCCCACTGACCGCTGCCTGCTTGTCTTTCCAGCCCTATCACGGAGGTGCCACTGCTACCAACGGCTGGATCAGTGTCCCTTCCAAATTGGCCCCAATGAGTTCAAGTACCAGCTCCACAACTCAGATAGTCGCACTCTCTTCCACTGCAACTGCACCCGCCGGTGAGCATCGTCCCTCCACCTCCAGCCTCCAGTCACTCTGGCAAAGAAGGGGGGTGGGTGAGAAGGACCACAATTCCCAGAATCAGAGAACCGGGGCAGGGTGAGAGGGAGATTCGTGGGCAGCCAGCGGCTGTAAAACTGGCAAATTAAACTGGCACGAATAGCCAACACCCCAGAAGACAGGTTCAAAATCCAGAGGGATCTCTAACCAAATGAAATTCACGGTAGAGAATTTCCTGGAATACCAGCTGTGAGTCTCCCAAGACTATTCAAAGCCCTTTTTGCAACTCCAACATGAGAGTTGTAGTCCTGCCGACTTATGTCGGTGGGTGGGTGGGGAAGGGTGCCACCAGGTTAAGGGAGGTTAGTAGGGGGCTTCCCCTGTCCTTTGTGAGGCTGAAGGGGGGGATCCGGGTTTTTTCCCCTCGGCCTGCAGTGTTTGAGGGTGTCTACTTGGCTGCACCCCAGAAGATTTGATGCAGGTTTCATTCCTCAGCCGTTTCTCCCCCTCCCCCCAGGTTGGCCCGATTCCTGCGCAGGACGAAGGTTCCCAACGAGGTGGAAGAGCAAGTCCTGTCCAACTACATCTCCCCTTCCTGTTTTGTCCTGGAAAACCTCCCAGGCTGTAGGGAGGGAGACAAAAGCTGGCCCAAGTAAGTGGAAGGGAGGGGCGGGGAGTGTCCCCCCCCCGTGGTATTATTCCAGAATATCAGGAGGACTCGCAGTCCAACCTATCTGACTTTTCTGTCTGCTGGGTCTGCTCTTTTTTGGGGGGGGGAACGCACCCACCCACCAGCTCTTTATTCATGCAGTGCCCACCAAGGATCCCACTTTCCTGTCTCTTCCTCCTGCAGCTGCATCGGCGTTGGCAGTGCTGTCCTGGCCCCGGCTCGCCACCTCACCAACTGGCTGGTGGGCAAACAGCCAAGGGCCTCTTTCAAAGTGAAGCGCCAGGGAGGGGTTCCCCTTGAGGAGGGAGCCCCCCAGCTGTTCAATAAGTGTGTACAGCTGGTGCAAGCTGCCCTCCGGCCAGTGCCACGGTGAGCGAGGGCAGCCTTTGTCCCGGCACACACGCGTGCGTGAGAGGGCCAAGCCCAGGAA
This sequence comes from Bothrops alternatus, assembly GCA_034064705.1. Lineage (NCBI taxonomy): Eukaryota > Metazoa > Chordata > Lepidosauria > Squamata > Viperidae > Bothrops > Bothrops alternatus. The sequence goes on along the minus strand of JARGCV010000504.1, from coordinate 23,341 downwards.
GTGATCGCAGCGAAACTCAGCCATTCCCCTCCACGTCGTTCCCTGCCTTGGAGCAGGTGTCCAGTGTGGAAGACACAACTGCTGGTGTGAACAAGAAGAGGGCACCATCCGGAGATCATCCATGGCACAATACCAGCTGGCCCCCGCCTGCTGCAAGGAACTGGCCTCAGCAGGCCCTGGACTCACAAACTCTGGGCCACGGGTGCTTTGGAGCTGGGTGATGGTGCTGAGCCCCAAGCCAAGGGACGGGGAGAGGTGAAGGGGTGACGTCCAGGCTTCACCTCTCCAAGCAGATGGTCAGAATAGGACTCCTTGCTGCGAGAGGCAGGGGTCCCCCTCCCCACCCCACTTACGCTCTCCTTGCAAGGAGGGCAGCTCATTAATTTATTAGGGGAGGGAGGGTGTTGTGGGGCCATGAATAAGGTAGCAATAAAATATTTTCTAACTGACTTGAGCTCTTCTTGGTTTGGGGGAAGGAAGGACACCAAGAAGTCGGTGGGGAGGGGGCATTGTCTCTTCTCAGCCACCCTCCTCTCCACCATATGCGGAGTCACAGCATTATGGAGCATTTGGAGATGGTTTATTGGAAGAGGTGGGGATTAAGAGAGGTAGGGTGGATTGTTTCAACTCTGAACTCGTTCCAGGGAAGGCCTCCAAACTGGAGAAAGACCAGCCCCCCCTTTGCCAGCCCCCCCTGGCCAGAGTTCTACATTCCAAGTTGTCCTCCGTCTGCAGCCTGGAGCCCCCCCCCCGTGTCTCCTGCTGCTGGCTGGGATTCTGCTGGGGTCTCCCTCACCATAAGCCTGACTGGGCCCTCAACACGGGGCCTCTGAAAATGGCC